>CM075672.1:154730000-157230000 GCA_037962975.1 Clitoria ternatea | reverse complement strand
TAGCCAAAATCCCCAAATCACTACACTTAGGGTTTTTCATCAAAACTCAATAATCATTTCTAATAACCACCAATCTCCATCATTAACAACACCCACACACATATTATCATGGGTTTTCACTAAAAATCATCTTTCATGATGTTATTACTCATTTCCCCCAAATCCTAGAGTTAGGGTTCCACTAAAATCAAACAATCACCATTAACAACCATCATCTTCCATCTCTAATCTTGAAATTTTCGTATACCACTTCATACCCATCCAAAAACACACATAAAACACATCCCACCTTTGGGTTTTACATGAAAATGGTTCCTATTCCTAAACCCATTCAAAAGGCACTCTCCTAACCATATAGAAACCAAAACCTAGGGCCAAAAACATCAAAAGAGTAGAGAAATTTACCTCAAGCTCCAAGCTATCCCAAGCCCTAGCATGTACACGAAAATGAAGGGAGAGAAAGAGGGAAATAAGTTATATCTTGGTCCATCATTAAAATGTCTCCCGTTTTATAACAAACAGGATCTCCGTTCGGGCTTAATACTAAATCTAAAAATTATTCCGAATATAGATTCGGATTCCCAATAATATTCGTAATAGCCCTGACCAATGGCATCTCAATCGGAGATACTTGGTCTGACACCCATATTCTAACCGGGTATAATTTTAACTCTTAAAGTCCCAATGATATTTGATGAATTTCCTGTCGTAGCCCTCCTTCAAATTTTACGCATCTCGACGCTTCTCCCATTTGGGTGTAGTAGGGGCAACATTTGGCCAATTCATCAAACTTAGAAGCGTATTCCCCAACTGTCATATTACCTTACTTCAAATTAAAGAATTCCTGCTCCTTCTGCCTCCTTATGTCTTCAGGGAAGTATTTGGCGAGAAATTCTTCCTTGAATCGTTCCCAAGTGATGACGTGTCCATCAGTTGTTAACCTAATTCTAGCATGGGTCCACCAGTGCTCTGCTTCCCCAACCAACATGAAAATGGCAAAGGTTATCTTGTCCTCATCATGGCATCGTATAGCGGCAAAAATCTTTTTGAGGTGTTCAATCCATAATTGTGCTCCTTCTGGATTGAAGCCTCCCTTGAATTGTGTAGGATTGCTTCTTTGAAAGTCAGCTAGTCCTTGGTTCTTCCTAGAAGAGGCATGAGGTAATTCTTGTCGTTCAATTACCTCTACGATTCGAGTAAGAAGTTCCTCCATGACGTGATCATTGTTTCGGCGAGCCATTAGGAAATTGTTGAAAGAATATCAACAAAAGGATTCAGGGTATATGTTATGTGGAGAATTCCACATAGGAAATTTAGTCTTAGGTGTTTTATGGATTGTTCAATATTTCTATCAAAGTACGTGGAAACCTAGTGGTCCACTTCCCAAGCTTAATGAATCGACTATGCTCTGATACACCAATGTAACACCCTCGGTTAAATAAGATAGATACTTCTCTAGGATCATCCTATTTAACTAAGAGTGTTAAAAGTTTACGGAAAAAGTGAATATTTTTTTATAAAATAATGGCAGATCAGTGGAAGCAAATAGTAGATAATTCACATAGTCATTCACAAACTATAAGTAATTATACTCTTAACAGAATGGGGCACACAGGCACCCTTAAATAATTATACATTCATCCATTGTCTTGTTGTTTATTAATAAATATTTGACTACATATATTCTACTTTTAATGAGTGCTCTCAGTTGGTTCAACGTATTGCTGTTCGTTGTACTCCGATTCTTGGTTTCCTAGCTCCTCTATTATTAATCAACAGAAAGGGTGAGTATAAACCCCAAACCTTGAAGGTTCCCGGTGCGGACATATCCAGTCAACAGATAATATCACATAAATCATACAATTAATCATATTTACAACTATAACAATCAAGAATGTTGTCATGGAATGCATGAGTTTGGCTTATTATGGTTTATCTTTAATTAAGTCTCATGATGCATGTGGGCCCGATAAATCAATCCACCATCACCATTATCTCATTCTTTTGCATTCGTCCTGCTCAAGTTGCCTCTTGGGCACAACGTTTCCATTCTAGAGCGATCGGAGCTCACCAAGTCCCTCATTCATTATTTAATCATCATAAGGTACGAATGAACTCACAGGTTCCAATCATTATATATTATCTTGGGACTTGGCTCTACACGATCATAGTTACATTCTGTCATTTAGTCAAAGTACACCAGAATTGCATCGTCTGACCCGGGTTCAGGCGTGACTCTGATGCCATTGGGTTTCCATCCCGGTTGTACTCCCAAGATTCTCCTCGGAGATCGAACGTGAATGTCCTTCAGCGTACCAGGTGTATGCTCTAGTTTTACTCCCTCAAAAATATTTTCATGATGCAAAATACTTTATTTTTATCACTTGATCCTTGGGTATTTATGTGTTTCCAGCCTCATAATATTTATTCTCTAGTTCTTGGGTCCCATCAGTTTTTCAGACATTGTAGGTTATTTTTATTATTTTTATAGAAAATATATCGGTTATATCTTAGCTAAAATAATGCTTCGTTTAAAGAATAAGTAATATGTTCCTTCTTTCATTATTCATAATTAAACAATAATAATATTAGTAACAATAAATAATAATAATAATAATAATAATAATAATCATAATAATGATAATAATAATAATAAATCATATCCATAATTATAAGTTCCTTATTTCATTATTCATAACTAAATAATAATAATAATAATAATAATAATAATAATATTAATAATAATAATAATAATAATACTGATAATAATAATAATAATCATATTCATAATTATAATTATAATTGTAATCATAATCATAATAATAATAATAGTGATATAAATGGTGACCCTTCATCATTATTCTTTCGTTCATCTCATTTTTCAAAACTTCGTCACTGGAATTCACATAGGCACCCATGGTTCTTAATATTTTCACAATTCAATACCGATCATATCCATTTAATCATCATGGTTAATAATATCACACAGCCAATTCATCATATATATATATCAATAAAAATATATAAAACAAATATATAAGCATTTAAGCATTTAATTTAACAGCAATTTCCGAACCTGCCCTGGAAAGGTGAGGACCAGAAGTACCTTAGCCCTTTCCAAACACTCGGTTCCCCCCAGAATACCAGAGAATATACCCCCCTGACCTTAATGAAGGATCTTAGATTGGTTGAAGACGTTCTTTATTGTCCTTGCTTCAGCCCACAGTGATAAGAAAAGGAAAATGAGAGAGAGAGAGAGAGATTTTTACTAATTTTCATTGTTCTGAGAATTCAGACTTGGGAATGAGTTGTGGTATCGATTTAATAATGCTAAAGACAAGTGGGGGACAAGTTTTTTCATGACTGGAGGTTAGGTGTGTTAATTGTGGTAATAATGGAGATTTTAGATAAGAAAATGAGCTGTATTTTGACCATTTCTGCCGCCAGCTTGCATGATTGGAGTAGATATATTAAAATATGTACAAATGACACGATTGGAGTAAAAAGGTTCAAGCCTGATAATGGAACAGCTCGGTTGGCCACTATGAATGAATATCACGTCAATAGATTCCGTTGTGCCCTTAACATGAAGTTAGAGCAGCGATGCGATCGCTGGTGAGTGCATTAAGTTGGTCAGATTCTAGCAGGTATGGAGCAGGTCAATTGTGTAGGACCGAGCCCGGCCTTAGAAGCCATCCATTCTCCCAGTCCTTATGGTTCAGTTTCTTTTTGATCGGAGTTTACAAATCCATATCATATGGATTTTGAGCTTCCTAGCCTGGGTTTATTTGAAACATGAGAGCATGAGCGAGCTCAGTCTTTTGCTATTAATTCTGACACTGGTTCCTCATATCTATTTTCCGAGAAGTTTCAGAGCCTCTTTCGTTCGGAATCGCTCCACTCAGAAGGGAATTTGCTTGGAACTGTTTCTGCTTGAAAAACTCGGTCAGCTTTTCCTTCCTCGGAATGACTCACTCGGAAATGTCTCACCCAGACTCATTCAGAAATATCCCACTCAGATATCTCTGTCTGAAAGTGTTCTTTCAAAGTCGGTCACTTTTCGTTCAGAATTGATTCACTCGGGAATCATCCACTGTCAGTCTTTCTTCACTCGAAAATACTTCTCTTGGAAGTGAATCACTCGGAAATCATGTAACCGAAAGATCATTCAAAGTTGTGTCACTCAGAAATCTTACAACTGAGAGGTCATTCTGAGTTGTGTCACTCGAAAATCTTACAACTAAGAGGTCATTCGGAGTTGAAGTTTAGTTCTCTCTTAGAAATCATTCCACTTGGGAATATCACTCGGAGTTGAAGGAAATTTCGAAGAAGAACCGAGCACAAGATATCGGCAACTTTAAGACATCCGAGTACGAATAGAATGAAGGGGTTAATCACTCGGATACTTATTTCCCCCCAAAAATTTTCACTCAGAAACGTTTTCATTCGGAGTCAACCTTTCTCTGTTCCAGAAGTACCTCACCTGAAATGACTCACTCGGTATATATTTCAGTCGGCGTCAGGAAAGTTACACTCAACTCGGAGATAACCCACTCAGATATTTACTACTCGGAAATATCTCGGTCCGAGAAGTACTCATTCGAAATCAGTTGTTCTTCGTTTGGAAGTACTTCTCTCAGAAACGTTTCAATCAGAGACGTTTCGTTCGGGAATGAGTCATTTGAAGATGTTTGACTCGGAAACGAGTCATTTGAAGATGTTTGACTCGGAAACAAGTCATTTGAAGATGTTTGACTCAAAAATGAGTCACTCGAAGATGTTTGACTTGGAAACGAGTCAATCGAAGATAAGTCACTCGGACCTTTCACATAGAAGTGGTTCTCTCGGATACACTTCACTCAGAAATGTCTTCGAGGCCAAGACTCCACTCGGAAGTGGTTCTCTCGGTCATACCTTACTCGGAATGTCTCTCGGTTATAACCTTCACTCAGAATTTCTCTCGGTCATATCTCACTCGAAAACATAACCTTTACTCGGAATTTTTTTGGTTCACTCGGAACAGATCCTTTCTTCACTCGGACTGTCTTATCTAAGACATGATTCACTCAGAAAATGTATAATATCATTAATGGTCTAGATAAATTCCATGATTTTACACGAGAATGAAATTTTTGGGATATTACAGACTACCTGCAGGGTATTTTATTTACAAATTATCACTTACAGAACTTTCATACTTCAAAATTTACAAGATTAAGACTGCTACTAAAAACAGGGATGTTACACCTCTAAGTTTGGTCTAGGATGTGTATTGATGCAGGATGACAGAGTGATTGCATATACTTTGAGGCAACTAAGACTGCACCAACAAAATTACATGACTCCATATCTTGAGCTTGTGACAATAGTGTTCGCCTTGAAAATATGGTGTCATTATCTGTATGGCTCCCACTTTATGGTGTTTAAGGACCACAAAAGCTTAAAATACCTGTTTGATCAAAAAGAGTTGAACATAAGGCAGAGGCGATGGGTGGAATATCTGAATGATTATGATTTTGATCTGAAGTATCATCATGGCAAAGCAAATGTTGTTGCTGATGCTTTGAGCAGGAAAGTCTTACACGCAACCTTCTTGATGGGAAAGGAACAGGAATTATTATAGAATTTTTGTGACATGAATTTTGGGGTTGTCATGCAAGCCCCGAATCACGTGGTTGTCGGAATGTTGAAGATCTAAAATAAATTTCTGGAATCCTTGGAGGCGGCCTAGGAATGAGATGAGGGGTTATTGAGGTTGCTTGATGCCCAAGCTAAGGGCAAGGAAATGAATTTGACTAAGGGACGTGATGGTATTTGGCAGTTCAGAGACCCTGTTGTGGTACCTACGGTGGAAGACTTCAAACAGTTAGTGTTGGCTGAGGCACATAAAAGTTCCTTAAGTATTCATCTTGGTGTTACAAAGATGTAACATGATCTGAAAAAGGAGTTTTAGTGGCTGGGTATGAAGAAGGTGATTACTGAGTATGTGGGGTCTTGTGTGGTGTGTCAGAAATGAAAGGTTGAACACTAGAGACCTCCAGGATTTCTTCAACCACCAAAGACTTCAATTTAGAAATGGGAAAGTATCACTATAGATTCTATATCCGGGTTGCCTCAAACCTGTTCTTGGTGTGATGCTATTTAGGTGATTTTGAATAGATTGACAAAAAGTACCCATTTTCTAGCTATGAATATGAAATGGTCATTGGACAGTGATCCGGTCTGGATACCGGTCCCCAAAGTTATGACGTCAGAGTGACATCTTAGAGGAGTAACAGGTATTATAAGAAGACAAAGCTACATAGGTTATCCGCCCTTATCTCATCTGTTCTTACCACATCAAATGCTCCATCCGTCCTCGCTACGATGGACGCTTCATCCGACCTTATCCCCACGACGTGAATAACCGTTTGCCCCAGGGTCACTGTGAGATAAGAGTTCTTTATAACTTATCAGTGAAGATACCCTGCATAGCGGAATGTGTCCATGTCAATTATCTCAGAGAGCAACTATAATTGTCAGCGAAATATACAGAAAGGTGATTATCCTCCATCCCTATCATAGGACTGTACACTGATAATTGACCTACCCACCTGACACACTCTGAGCACTGAGCCATATTGATTGACATATTCAACACGCTATCAGAGCCAAGGGACCCACCTGCATCCAATGATTCATTTCTTACGTTTGACTATAAATAGCTCATTTCAATACACATGCAAGGTTACGTTGTTCTATCTCATATTCTTACTATTGCATTACTTGAGTACTCATTGAGTTCATACACTCTTCTAACTTGAGCGTCGGAGAATCTTCGCAGGTGGCACCACCTTTTGCCCTTTCACAATGCGAAACGTTGGTGTGAAGGATCTCTAAGACAACAAGACCAGTTTCTCCGACTGAGAGGCCGGATTACAACATCGAATACCCACTGTACCGATGTGCATAACCCTAAAACACCTGCACTCTTGTGGCTGGTCCCACATCGGATCCTAGACCCCGGTTCAGACCAGTTCAATAATGCATACATGATTTCTACCTAGACTCATAATTCATACTTGTACATCAAAATACTCCCCTAAGCAAGTCATAGGATTCATGCATAACACCGCAACATTTCTAAATAACTCACACATATAATTATCACAACATCTAGTAAATAACACCTATCGTCACGCAACATCACAACTCGAACCATCATTAGCACACCATTAAGTAATACTATACCATACAAGGACCAGCCACAGACACAATCATAGTAACCAACAATACATCACCACAAGTCATAGCACTATATCACAATTATATGTTGTTAGTCAATCAGATGCTATGCATGAGTTAGACAGTTTATGATTTTCCTTTCCAATTAAGTCTCATGCATGTAGATGGGGCCCATCATCATCATATCAATCACATCTCCACAGTATGTCTACTGGGAGGAACATCCATCATGGTATACCAATGCGGTCGGAGTTCTTTCGAGTTCTCTACTAGGGGTATATCAACTGCAACCCATCCCAATCATCATGGATCCAAACCTCACGTCATGGGGATGGTAACATAACCAGAACTCATGCAACATGCCCTATAGAAACGTTCGTTCATGTCAAAGTACTCCTTGTAGGCCAAAAACTATCTGGCATTAGGGTGCAAGCCCAAGCCATCTGGACGCCTGAACCCGGAGGTACTCCTAAGGTTCCTTCTGAACCTGAAATATGCAGTTCTCTAGTGTATCCCCACACTGTAATGCAACTGGCCACAAGACAACATTATCTCATAAAACCAATGCAATGATGTATATATGCATGATAAGTCTTGAAAAGACTTATGTATTTAGCAATATTTAAATCTGTTTTAGGAAGAAGATTAGGATTACTTATTAATTTAATGAGTATTTAAAAGATAATTATTAATTGAACAAAATAAATAGTTGTTTATTATTTTAGCAATTATATGCCTAATTAAGCATAAATAAATAGCATAGTAAGAAAAAGTAGTTATTGACTTTTCCTTGACCTGAGCAAGCTAACGGTTGCCCTGAGCGTGCCTATGCTGGGCTTTACTTTTGGTTTTACAGGATTCTAGAAAGTGAGCATGCCCACGGTTACTCTAAAATACGCCAATGCTGAGAAAAATGGAAGAGTCCAAGACAAGACAAGAGGTCAGCGTGTCTACATTGAAAATAAGCGTAATCACACAAGTCTTAAAAAGTATTCAAAACGATTCAAAGTGCCTACACCCAGAGACAACGCTGAGAGAAAAATAGAAGGATCCAAGGCAGAAGGTCTGCGTGTTGACACTGACCTTGAGGGCTCTTAGGCACGGACAAGATTGAAAGATTTATTTAACACAATAGCCAAGCGTGCCAACATTAGGATTTCAGCGTGATCACTCACAGGTCCACTAGTCAATTGCATTCAACAGAAGACCAACGTGCCAACGCTGTCCCTAGAATGTACCTACGCATAAATGATAAATCAAGAGACACTTCCAGGAAGAAAGCCAGCGTACGGACGCTGGTTTCCAACGTACTCAAGCGTATCGACACTTAGTTCAACTGTGGCTAGGCGTGGTTACAAGGGAGAAATTGAAGCATTTGAAATTCTATTGTACATTAGTTATGTTAAGTTATCATAATTTCTTGTAAGCCCCTTTTGGACAAGTTTATAATTATTTTATAGTTAGTTAGTTAGTTGAAACCTACAACTATATATAGGTTTAGTACATTGTAATTTACACACAGAGATTATTAATCAGATTCATTTCTGTAAGTTTTATTCTCTATACTTTCATTCTCCTAAATTCTCTCCCTTCTCTCTATGGCTATTACTTTTGAAAACACCGTTACACTCCTCATGGGTTGCTAAACCCCTAGGGTTAGGGTTACTGAAGCTTCAATGAATGCCTAACTCTATATTGAGTTAGATTTAAGTTGAATGCATGTGAAGAACAAGCAAGGAAGTTGAAATTCATTGTTGGATTAAAGAATCTAGAGTAATCTGAAGTTCTAATCCAGAGAGAAATCATGGCTTAGGACTTAAGTAACTTCTTGTCACTTAGTTAATTCAGGCCTACATTCTAGGTGAATAGCTAGGGTTCAATTCTTAATTTCATAAGAGGTTCCTCTGTAGTTGAATACCTAAGGAATTAAGGTTTATATGTAAGGAATTAGTGTTAATCACCTAAGGGATTAGGGGTTAATCATCGTGAAACCTATCACGTGTGTTACTTCTGGAATTGAACCTCAATTGCATGATTTAGGATGAAATTGAATGCTGAAGCGATCCTAACTTGTCTTCATTGTTTGTGTTATAATTTTAACTTTTTGCATTTATTGGAAAATACAAAAATATCAATTTCACAAAAGTAAAAACACTATGAATTCTTTCTTAAACTGGTTTAGTTCTGCTAGTACTAGTCCTTGATTGTGGTAATTGCCTCAATCCCTATGGGATGATTAAATATACTCAATTTTAACGACTAGTGCGCTTGCCATGAATTTTATTACCTCAATGAGATTGCATCAAGTTAATAGCACCATTGCGGGGGATTGTTGAGTAATATCAATAATCCTTGGACCGGTACTTGACTGAACTATTTTCATTTGTTGATTAGTTTAGATATGCTTTGTATTTTGTGTGTAGTTTCAATTCTTAGGTAGTTATCGTTTTAAATTTTATGTTCGAATCAGTATATGCAATCAAGGGAAAAAGAGGTGCCATTCTTCTTTGATCCTGATATAAATTTGCTTAAAAGAAGATTAAGAAAAGAAAAGAAGTTAAAAGAGAGAGCTAAAATGGAAAATAGAAGAGTAGCTTTAGGAGATTATTCAAGGCCAACTGATGAGGGTATGTAATCTAGTATCCTCAGGTCTCCAATTGCAGCAAATAACTTTAAACTTAAACCAGCATTGCTGCAATTGGTTAAAAATGAACAATTTGAGGGAAGTGAGGTGGAGAACCCAAACTTACATTTAGCTAGCTTCCTTCAAATATGTGATACTGTGAAAATGAATGGTGTTCTCGATGAAGCAATCTGGTTAAGGTTGTTTCCCTTTTCTCTTTGGGGTAGGGCTAAGGCTTGGTTGCAGAGCCAACCTATGGTAGTATCTCTACTTGGGATGATCTCACTAGGAAATTTTTGATAAAGTACTTCCCTCCTCTAAGTATGCTAGGCTACGTAAAGAGATTACGTGCTTTCAGCAAAGAGAAGGCGAATCTTTGTTAGAAGCATGGGATGGGTATAAGGAGAGCTTGAGGAAGTGTCTACATCACCAAATACCTGAAATGGAGCAGGTTAACATTTTTTTTACAATGGAGTTAGGCCAACCACTAGAGTCTTAATAGATGCCTCAGCTGGAGGTTCTTTGACCACTAAAACTGTGGATGAGGCTATAGAATTAATAGATGTGATGGCTTCGAACGATTGTTTGATAGGAGAGAGGAGTAGTATTCCGAAGAGAGGAATCATGGAGTTAGACGTGTGGGATGCCTATTTAGCACAAAGTAAACTCAGGACTCAGGCTTTAGAGAAACTAATTGTACAAATATCTGAAATCCAAAAGCCTAGTCAAGTCTGTATGATGAACTGTGATTTCCATGGGGAAGACCATAAGAATGGTTTATGTGATTCAAATAGTTCAGCTGAGTAGGTGAATTACATAGGGCAACAAAGGAATTACCCATCAAATTCATTTTATCCTAACTATATGAATCACCCAAACTTTTCATGGCAGAGAGGGCCTCATTTAAATCAAAATATAAACCAAAACATGGCCCAAGGTCAACCCTCACAGGAGTCCATTAATAGACCACAACCCCAGACCACACTTATGAAAGAAAAATCAGACTTAAAAGGTATCTTATCCCAGTTCATACAAGCTATTCAAGCTAGCTTCAAGAACCAAGAAGCCTCTATTAGAAATTTAGAAAATCAAGTAGGACAATTATCAAAGCAACTAGCTGAGAGGCAAGTAGAAATTTTCTAGGAGATACTGAGGTTAATCCTAGGGAACAATGTAAAGCAATAATGACAAGGAGTGGGAAGACCTTGGTTGCTCTTACTCCAAATTCAAACAACATAGAAAAAGAGAAAGAGAGTGAGTAAGAAAAGAAAAATAAAAATAAAGAGAAGCAATTAGAAATAGAAAAACAAGTCCTACAAAAGAAAAAGAAAAAAATAGATATTGAAATGAAGGAGGCTTCTAAGCTAACTCCTGAAAAACTAAAACAAGCTCCTTTTCCCCAAAGGTTTAAAAAGTAAATTAAGGAGCAAAAATTTGTTGAGTTTCTAGATGTATTCAAAAACCTCCACATAAACATCCCTTTTGCCGAGGCATTGCAAGAAATACGATCTTATGCAAAATTTATGAAAGAATTACTGTCTAAAAAGAGAAAATTAAAGGGGGATGAAATGATTGCTCTCATTGAAGAATATAGTGCAATCATTTAAAAGAAAATCCCTCAAAAGCTACAAGATCCTGGCTCTTTTACAATACCTTATGCAATAGGCGATGTTCATGTAGGTAGTGCTCTCAGTGATCTAGGAGCTAGTATCAATCTCTTGCCTTTATCTTTGATGAGGAAATTAGGAATTAGTGACCTGCAAGTAACTCGCATGTCTTTGTAGTTGGTTGATAGGTCTATTAAGTACCCTCATGGCATGTTGGAAGATCTTTTGGTTAAAGTTGATAAGTTCATTTTCCCAACAGACTTTGTAGTCATAGATTTTGAGGCTGATAGGGATATTCCCCTAATTTAGGGAGGCCATTCTTAGCTACTAGTGGAGCTCTCATTGATATGGAAGAGTGTGCCACACACCAAAATAGGCACACTCTGAACAATGGTACTCGAAAAAAAAGAAAAAGTTCACAAGAAAAAGGAAAGTCCAAAGGATAAAAGAAATTCTAAAAAAGAGCAAAGCTCTGAAAAAAAAATCCGAATAGTGAAGATAATAAGCACCAAAGGCTTACAGATGCCTAAGGCCAAGGCAAAGAAAACTTCAATGAAGCATATCCCTTACCTTACCCTGACAAGAAAAACAAAAATTGAGCCTATAGCCTAACCACATTACAAGCCAAATAAAGTCCTTACTGATCCATTTGCACTTGTTTACATGTATGATGCTTAGAAAGGTTGAAAGCTTATGATTATATGTTGCTTTACAAATGAGTGTGCATATTCATGACCTATATACACTTGAGTGTAGAGTGATACACTTAACTGGTGAGATTAAAAGCATCATCATCATAACTTCCACTTTTAGGTTATTGTGGATCAATTGAAAGGTCTATCACTTATGTAGTGCAGTTGGACTGGTATAACTTTGGTTTGTTATGGAAAATGAACTTAGTACATTGATTAATTTGAGTTTTGCTTAAGGACAAGCAAAGTCTTAAGTTTAGGGATGTGATAAGTCTTGAAAAGACTTATGTATTTAGCAATATTTAACTCTACTTTAGGAACAAGGTTAGGATTAATTATTAATTTAATAAGTATTTAAAAGATAATTATCAATTGAACAAAATAAATAGTTGTTTATTATTTTAGCAATTATATGCCTAATTAAGCATAAATAAATAGCATAGTAAGAAAAAGTAGCTATTGACTTTTCCTTGACTTGAGCATGCTAATGGTTGCCCTGCCCGTGCCTACGCCGGGCTGTATTTTTGGTTTTACAGGATTCTAGAAAGTTAGTGTGCCCACGGTTACTCTGAAACGTGTCAACATTGAGAAAAATGGAAGAGTCCAAGACAAGACAGGAGGTCAGCGTGTCTACGCTGAAAATAAGTGTAATCACGCAAGTCTTAGAAAGTATTCAAAGTAGTTCAAAGTGCCTACACCCAGAGCCAACACTGAGAAAAAAATAGAAGGATCCAAGGTAGATACTCAGCGTGTTGACGTTGACCTCGAGGGCTCTTACGCGTAGACAAGATTGAAAGATTTATTTAACACAGTCGCCAAGCGTGCCAACATTAGGGTTTTAACGTGAGCACGCGCAGGTCGAATAGTCAGTTGCATTCAATAAAAAACCAGCGTGCCAACGCTGGCCCTGGAACGTACCTACTCGTAAGTGATAAACAGGAGACACTTCCAGGAAGAAAACCAGCGTACCTATTCAGAATATATATTCGGAATAATTTTCAGATAAAGTATTGAGCCCAAATAAAGAACCTGTTAGTGGTAAAATGATGAAATTTTAATGAATGGGATTAAAAATAAAGCAAAAACCCAATTTCTCTTCTTAAACTCCCGTTGGTTTCTTTTCCTCTTGGCAAACTCGTTGGTTCTTCTTCTTCTTCTCTACTTCTTCTTCATTATCTTCTCTTCCAAAAACCCTAGCCAAGAGGTGATCATCTCCCCTCCATTTTTGTTTTCAAGGAGCTTAGAAGGAAATCATTGGAGTTGAAAATTTCTTCTTTCCCTTCTCCATTTTCGTGTGGAATCTTTCCCTCCTTGGACCCATTTTCGTTTTTGGGTAAGGTAAGCTCATCTCACTATTTTTGGATAGGTTAATGCCTTGGTTTTGATATAGTTTGGTTTTGGGAGAGTAATGCATATAAGTGGGTATTTATTAGAAGCATTTAATGCTTAAACCCTAGAATGGGTTGACATAAATATGTGTATTTAATGAGGGACAAGAGTAGTAGATGCATTTATGATGGTAAGAGATAAAGAATGATAAGACATTAATAAGAGTTGTTGGGTTTTAGAGAAACCCTAGCTTTTAAGAATTTGGGGAAAGTTATAAATATTGGTTGGATAGTGTGATTGAGAGCAAATATAAGCCATTAGGTATCTGGCTAATTATTTGTTGTGGTATTTTGTAAAGGTTAGGGCTATGGTTGTTTTGTGGCCCTTGAATTTAATGAATGTGGCTTGATGGGAAGGAATTCCCGAAGCCTAATAAATGATAAAATTGAGGTCTATAACATGTCTAGTGCATGTTAAGAAATTGTAGATACGATTATGATTAAATAGAAATGAATGATGTTTAAATAGTTGATTGATTGGGATTCTATATGCATGTTAATGTAGGATCCATTCTGAACGATGAGGCAGGTGCGTCTTATTAATTGGAATTCTTCTCTTGAGGTAGGAGAGGAGTCTTATGTTCTAAATGCATGAATTTGAATGTTATTTGATTTCCATATGTATTGGTATGCATGTTAGCCTTGCTTGAGATGATATGAAAAATTGTAATGTGGTGTATGGTGTGGATAATGTGTTTGGCAACATGCTTTGGTGCATTTAGAATATTCATGGTGTGCTATATGGTGGTGTAGAATGATCAATGAAATGAAGTTATACTTGTATCCACCATGAATGTAATGTGATTGTTGTTGGTGTTGATTAAGAATTATTGTAATGCCACACAAATGTTTAAATTAATAAGAATAACCAACAATAATGAATCCACTAAAAGCCATATGGTAATGTTGGTAATGGTGGTAATGGTGTTGATGATGATGTATGATGAGTGACATGTATAGGATGCGTAGAGTGAGAAATGCATATGATTTGCATTTGCATCCATGGCATACTGTATAGTCGCCGTTGTTGGAACATTAGGGGAGTTCCCTCGGCTGATCTAGTGGGACGGTGGCTCGGTGCATGAGCAAGTTTTATTTCCCCTGTGACTCGGTGTGTAAGTCATGAAGCCGCCCATGTATGGCTTTGGGGAGCTACATGTGGCCGACCCTTGTGGCGGGTGGCTCTTGATGAGCAGGTGACCCCGGTGGTCCTTGGGATCACAGCCGCCACGATTTGATATCTGGCCGGCCCGCTAGACCATATGTTGAATATGTTGTATATAGCGGTCATGGTGAAAATGACCAGGTGTTGCAAGATGGGCGATGCGGTTTGGTACTAATAAAACAATTGGTGAAATGCATGCAAATTTAAGAATAAGTGTACACATTTTACTGTTGCAGTGGGGGTATGGTTAGATGATTATACTTGAATCCCACATTCGGTGTTCGTAATCCCACAGTCAGATCTGCAATTGTTGATATATTCCATTGTGCATATGCATTAGCTTAAGAGCATTTGAATATAGCAAGGAAGTATGCCGAAGGTGATGAGATATGATGATGGATGTGATAAGGATATAATGATATACTAAGACAACAAAAAAGATATGAATACCAAATAATAGTTTGTGTGATAGCCAAATTGTTGTGGGACTTGATTATGTATATGCTGTGTACTTTTCCTAAACTGTAAAGTTACTTGTGATGTATGTATGATGGTGTTGTGATGATAAAGAGTTTGATGAATGATATGTATGTGCAAAGCATACATGTTTTGATGCATATGTACATAATCACATGGTATTTATATTCATTCCTTTGGAATGTGTGACTCACTCTCCCATGTTCTCCATTTTTAGACTTGTGATGCGGGGTACTATGGGAAGAGTGGACATTTTGAAGTACATTTTGGTTGAGGAGGTAAATAGTGGTATAGGAAGTGCCTTGACCGGCGAAATCTAGATTTTTGTATAGCATGTGATGTATATGAATGCTTATTTTGTTATCTAGATTAGTGATGATGATTTTGAGGGTCATGGAGGAAAATTGGACCTTGGTGTGTATGGCCAATTTTCATTTATGACCTGAACGATGTAAGATGATGAATTATGTACTTGTTGATATTTAATTTCCATGTGTGGATGAAGCCTTCCTTAAATTATAGCACTTTATGAAGTCTTATAGAAATGAATTCAAATCCTTTGCATTAGATAAATGAAGATTGTTCTTGAAGTGTATAAGTAATTTGGAGGACTTATATATGCATAATGGAGTGTAGGCAATGCATTAGGAGAGGTAAAATTGGTAGAAATTGAGAATTCATATGCCATGTGGTGAAAATCCACGTTCTGCATAAGTCCTACAGAACTTGCTCAAGCGAGTGGCAATCTCGATCGAGCGAGACCTTCGTGGGATGGTGGTGTGGCCACTGGCCAAAACTCGCCTGAGCGGATGGCAGTCTTGCCCAAGCGAGACTTTTCCTGGGAACAGAGGTTGGTCACTGGACCATTTTCGCTCAAGCGAAATGGTCCTGGCTTGGTGATCGCTCAAGCGAGGAAGAAAGGAATTAGACACTGGATGATTTTTGCCCAGGCGAGACATGCCTCGCCCAAGTGAAAATCGGGCAGAGAGTTCTTAATGTCACTGGGACGATCTCGCTCAAGCGAGATTAGCTCCTGATGTAAATCTCTTCTCTTGCTCAAGCGTCTCGCTGGCTCGCCCGGGGGGTGCTCTTCGCATCTCGCTCAAGCGAGGTGGGGCTCGCTCAAGCGAGAGGAGCCCCTGATGCTTAATTATTTCTTCACTCAGCCTTTTCTTGTTTTTGCTTAAGCGTGCCTACGTGAGCTCGCTCAAGCGAATGTGGTACTCGCTTGAGCGAGTGGTATCCTGATGCACTTGTGTGTTTCATTTTAAATGATTATAATTTCCTTTGTATTAAAACCCTTCTTGCATCTTAAAAATCGGTTTGGACATATTATGAACTTCTTGAACTACACGAAATACCTTCTCTTTAATCTCAATCATGTAATATCGAAATTAATTAATTCTTCTGTTGTTTTTGATTGGAAATTTATTATAAAGTCATCCTTTAATTTACCCTCTCATATCTTCATATATGGGAGTGGTTTATAATAGATCCAAGTGTTGTATTAAATTCTTCACCACTTTAATTATTCGATTTATAAAGGATTGATAAACGTGAAAAATTCCCCTATTTTCGGGGCGTCTCACGGGACCTTGTGAAAATAGACCTTGCGAGGGAGAAATATCCAAATGATTATACGTGGTTGCGATCACATGACATGTTGAGATGATTGAGATCTTACGGGATCTTGTGGAAAGGACCATTGTAGGGGGTCGAATATTCAAATGATTATATGTGGTTGCGATCACATTGACATGTCGAAATAATTGAGATCTTGCCAGATCTTATGAAAAATGGACCCTTGCATGGGGGACAAATACTTGGATGATTATATGCGGTTGCGATCACTTGATATATTAAAAAAATAAAGGTATTACGGGATCTCGTGAAAAGCACCCTTACGGGGGACAAATGCATAAGCAACTATGCATGGTTGTAATTATTTGATTAGACACGTATGCATGTATTATGAGAAAATATGTTATAAATCAGATCTATTGCATATGCATTTCATGTTATGACATATGTATTAGCCATAGGAACATGGCATTTGAGTTGGAGATGGCCAAAAAAATGGTAACCTAATAAGATTGTGAATTGATTAAAGATGCGAAAAGTGGATGATGATACTTATGATAACCCATGATGATGTAGGGCAATGTGAATGTATATGTGGTTGTATGTTCTTGCTATGAGTTGTAAACAATAAGACTTATATGCCTATGATGATATCTTGATGATGGCTTGGTGATAAATTGATGATTATATTTAAAGCACACATGTTTATATGCATGATCACAATGTATTCGGATTCGTCATTTTGAAAGTATGACTCACTCTCCCATGTTATCTCTTTTTAGTATTGCGATGCAGGCTTGTAATGGGATGAGATTATGATTTGATTACAAGCCTTTGGGGAAGGTAAATAGTGGTAATGAAATGCCTTGGCTGGCAACGATCGTTAATTGTGATGTTATGAATGAATTTTACTTGAAATATTGATAATTATTAACTTTATGGATATGTAAATGGAAATGTAAATGAATGATGATGTTGATATTATTTTAAGGATCACATATCTATTCTTTTGGTAATATGCATTGGCCATTCTTTTTATCTAGTATTATGTAATACTTGGATAAATATGTTTGGATGCCATTGTGATGGTGATGATACTCATGTCAGTGAGGAATTGATGAATTTATGATCATTGGCAATGAATATTGTGTATCATTAATACTATGGATTGAATGCAAAATAAAGACGTGGATAGGTCATATTTTCATTTAATGGATAAAACTTCATGTAGGGGACACCTACAACCTATAATATATGTATGAAACTTGTGTGCATGGTTGGTTATGGCCAAATAGGCTTGGTTTACAGTTTGACATGCTTGGCTTAGCCAAAAAAAGGCTTAAAATGCTATTGGAACATAATTTGATCTAGGAAATGAATCATAGGATGAGACTTATTGGAGCAAGTCTCATTTACCTATGTGAATATAGGTCCATAAAGAGTTTATACCAAAACTTAGCCAATTGCATTTTGGTATGTCATATAAAATGCCCAAAATATTTATAAAACTACCTTATAGCTTAGATTTTGATTGGGATGCAATTTGGGCTTGAAACTTGGCTACATAATTGATATTAGGGTAGGTAAGTTGTATATAAAATTTCATGCAAATTGGAGTTGAATAGCCTAGTGCAAATGGGTCCCAAAGTTTGCAAAAACATAAGGACTAAAAGAGCTACAGAATGGTTCTTACAGCAGTGCCTTCCATTGCCACTGGTTTGGCCACTGTTAGGATTTTGTGAACTGCTGCTTTTCCCTTGTGGTTTTTAGCACTTTTGGGTATCTTAATGACATTTTTTGCCTCTAATTTCTTCATGAAAGTTATAGATAAATGTGTTAGGAAGGTGTGAAATTGGTCTAACCTCAATTGGAGTTTCCTAACTCTCATTAGGTGTAAAACACCGAACCCACTGCATTGTAAAACTTAAATTTAAGAGGGGTTTGAACCCAACTTTTAATGATTTTCAATTTAGGACTAA
Organism: Clitoria ternatea; assembly: GCA_037962975.1. NCBI lineage: Eukaryota > Viridiplantae > Streptophyta > Magnoliopsida > Fabales > Fabaceae > Clitoria > Clitoria ternatea. Next base: position 157,211,264 of record CM075672.1, on the reverse strand, counting down.
TAGGTGATATTTATGACATGTCCCACTATTTCTAAGACTGAAAATGAGCTTTTCTTGCCATAGGCTTGTACTCATTAGGTCCCTATGCTTGTCTTCAGTCTTTTATCCATAATAGTTTATAAAAGGTTTCTTTGACATACTTCCTTAATTAAATGCATATACTTCCAATTATGGAATGTTTGTATAGATGAACGTACATGTTTTTATTAAGTTTTGGAAATCAACTTGTGCTTACATGGATCATTTCTCATATCCACTCTTGCTCTTGAATTAACTTGCATATTTTGTAAACAAATGTATGGTGATTATGAAATTATTTGACTTAAGTAAACGTTTGTTTAAACTACATACCTTATCATATCGTTATATATGAGATAGGTCTTTAAAAGGTCTGGGGTTAATTGTTACAATTTTTATTTGTGGTGTTCTTCTTCCAACGGTTATTTTTAAATCGTGAAAAATTTATCCTCGTTTTCATTACCTAAATATGAATATCTTTAACTTCATTTACCGGATTAAAGGCACTACATAAGGCAAAATACAATAAGCTCTATGATCATCAAACTCAAGAATTAATTTCTAGTAGCATCTATACTTATTTATCTTTGCCTTAAGACCAAATTTTCTTACCTTAAAAACCTTACTTCAAGTTAAGAAAATCACCACATACCATACGGCCAAGAGCTAGCTAGAGAAACCAAGAAGTTGTTAATAAATCATCAACATGCATGCACATTTTAAGGTCATCATCATCACGATTACACACTACACACACATGCACCAATTATTCATCATTTTAAATGTTGAAATTTAAACTCAAACATTCTAAGAAAACATCAAAAATCTTAGCCATGGGGTTTCAAGAACATCTTTTTAGTTTTCACCATTTTTCAATTTTTTGCATGTGATTTTTAGAGGAAATTTCAGCCACTAAACCCTTAAATCCAAGTTTTTTATGGAGCCTCAATGTAATAGAACTCTATGGAAAATCTATGCTACTTAGTGCAAGCAAAATTATTAAGCAAAGACGAGAACACTCCCCCTACCTTGAACACATGATGACCAAGAGAGGAAGAAAATCCCAAGCTTTTTGCTCTCTTTACCTTATGGATCTAGCATGCATGAAGGGGGACAATGGTGTTATTTTGATGTTCTATATTATGGAAACAAGGTGGTTAGAAAGGGTAATGGAACTGTATGGAACAATGGCAAGAGAGGTGACGATTTCTTACTAAAATTGCAAGGAGAACAAATAAAGAAATTGAGGGCAATTCATTGTCCAACATCAAGGAGGAAGAAATTGATTTTTATTAAGGGTTTAATGTAAGGATAATAGAGTAAAGATGAAGAAGGATTGTGTTGTTTGAAGAAAACAAGAAAGATGGTGGAACATTTTATTGCCAAATGGAAAAAGAACCAAGGGAACATTGAGAGCAATTCACGATGATGCAAGGGAATGAAAAACAAAGTGTTAATATGCTCTTCAAGGCTGATTTTAAGAAGGTTTTAGAGTGGAATCAGGTCTAATGAAGGCTGGACAGGTGGCGCCAAGTGCTAAGGCTGATTGGTCCATTTTGCTATTAAAATTATAAGGTGGCGCGTATAGGAAGCTGACACTTCACAGTTAGAATTTGAGAAGTCTCTTAATATTAAAGTTGTAGATCTTGGTTTCCTCTTCAAAACGAGCTACAGCACATGAAAATCTGATATAGGGAGCGAGAGATATGCCCTAATTACTAAAACTGCTCCTAGTGTCAACGAATTAGGGGTTAACATACTTAGAAAATTGCTAGGAAAAATGTGTAAGGAATTAGCTTTTGGGCACTTCATTAAAGTTACAAGTTTAGTAATTTGTAAAAAAAACAATTATTCAATTTTTTAGTCATTCAAAAGAGAAAAGCCAAAAATACTAGGGAAGGGTCAATTGAATCTGGGAATTCTTGGACCAGCTATTAATTTTAAAACTGGCATTGAATGAGCAAGAACCAGGTTTTATGGTCAACATAAGAGTTATAGGAAGTTTTGATACGAAAAATTAAGGACAAGAACAACTCGATTTCAATACCGGTAGCATAAGATATCATCAAAATACGAGAGGCTGCCAAAGCAAAAACGTGAATAAGGTGCAAGAAATTTAAAAATTAATTGGGAAAAATGGGTAGGGAATTAGCTCAAGGTCTCTTCATGAAATTTGTAGAAAATTTTGTTTAGGAATTAATAAAAAAGAATGAATGAATTTTCATCACAAACAAAGAAATTACAATCGAAATACCAACACGTGCGTGATTAAACCAAAGAAACAACAAGTCAGTGACTTGCCTTAAAACTGGGCCAAATGAGCTTGGAATTGGGCTTTGGGCTTAACATAAACATTATAGAGGATTTCGACATAAGAATTTAGAAACAAGAATCAATTTTTTTTTGACATGGGTAGAAGAAGTTATGCTAGAAACATTAAAAAGTGTGCAAGGATAATGCGAACAACCAGGCATAAACTCCTAAAATAAATCTCTAAGGGCCTAAGCGTTTGAATTCAGACCTCGAGTCCTTTGAGGGAAACGTTGTACGCTTTGATACGGAAACTTTGGGACTGGAATGACTCCGATCGAGCACTCAGGGCATTTTCTTGGCTAAAAGTGGCGAAGCGGGCACAGACACACAAAGTCATTTCTTCATTAACACTAGTACAAAATGTAGATATAAGCATTGGATATAAGCACAGTTAAAAGGTAACAGAGCTAATAAAATATACAGTGGAAATTTTAAAATTTTAAAGAAAATAATATAAACATGGCCATGGTTAAAATTCAATACAACTACGGTTACCACTACTGTCAACCCCCGATTTTTTGAACCCGAATCCCGATGTAATCAAAATAATTTAATTAATAAAATACAAGTAAAATTTTCTAGTTTTAAAAGAAAGTCCAGCATTCGTCATTACATCGAGACCCGAACCCCAGAAAACCAAAGGTTAAGATTTAAGAGCATGAAAACTGGATGGATAAAGAAATAGCCCTATTGTGTATACAAAACAATTCGAGTTTACAGCGGAAGAGAATGTGTATATAGGGTGATACGCCTAGTCCCATATATGGAGATATGAGAAAAGGCCCAAAAGCAAGGAAGGAAATCGAGAAAAGGCAAGAGATTTCAAATGCTACCAAAGAACCCACCAGCATAAGTACGCTGGTTCCTGGCGTACCCACGCCCAATGACCAGCACCAACAAGAAGCCTCACGTGCCAACGCTGAAACCCAATGTACAAGCGCAAGTCCACCAGCGTGCTTATGCTGAAATCCAATGTGAGTATGCCCAGCGTCTACCCATAGCCTTCCAGCTGCGCGTGCCAACGCACAGGGGAAGGTGCCTACGTAGAGGCCACCCAGACAGCCAGCGTGCCCACGTTGCAAGGCACCATCATCATACCTGTGTTTGAATATGATTACAGGTTCAAGGATTTTGATAATGACAAAGGACTCTTGAAGAAACTCTTGCAAAAACAAAGACTTAGAATCAGATCTAGAAAAACTGCGCAGATAATTGATTAGGGAGTCTAAGCTAATCGATTAGATAGCTTTTGTTTTGAGTTAAATGTATCAGGTACATAAGCTAATCGATTACAAGACCTCACGCAATCGATTACAGAGCTACTGGAACGATACTAATCGATTACCCAAGTGTCATAATCGATTACCAAGTCAAGAATTGAATTAAATGTATCAGGTACATAAGCTAATCGATTACAAGACCTCAGGCAATCGATTACAGAGCTACTGGAATGACACTAATCGATTACCCAAGTGTCATAATCGATTACCAAGTCAAGAATTAAATTAAATGCATCAGGTGCTATAGCTAATCGATTATTAGGCAAGATATAATCGATTACCAGGGTTCTGACTTGAAGCTAATCGATTAGGTATTGAATGCTAATCGATTACAGCACGAACTAGACTGAAAAATTTGAAATGTAATCGATTACAGCTCGAGGTGTAATCGATTACGATAGTGGGAAACCAGCTCAAATTTTAACCATTTCTCAGATACCCACTACATGCAACGGCTAGAAGGTCTCTCAAGCTGCTCCAAGGCTCTATAAATGCAAGGGAAACACAAGCACAACATGTGTAGAAGTAAGATAGAAACAAGGAACAAAAGGAAATCAATTCTACAATCATTCTTGGTGCTTAGTGAGTTTTTACTCTTGTATATTTTGAGATTTCATTTGTATATCCTCTCCTTTTGAGAGTTAGAATTTGTATGAGCTATCACTTGCTTACCCACTCTTTTGAGAGAGTATTTTTGCTTGTAAACACAAACATCAAACTCCAAAGTTCACTCTAGGATTGAGTGGTTATTCACTCTAGGTTGAGTGGTTACAAAGGTTGGGGTTCAACCTTTGGGATATCGTGAGATTGAGAGATTGGGTGGGTTGCCCTTGTACTTGTGAGGATTGGGTTCTTGAGTGTGGGATACTAGGAAGCCGCAATTGCTCAAAGTTGTATCTCTAATCTACAATAGTAGAAATCCTCTAAGTGGGTTGCTTAGAGGCGAGACGTACACCGGGTTGGTGGAACTCGTTAAATCGGTTTGCAATCTCTTCTCCCTTACTCTTTTACTTTCATATATTGCTCTTGATCGATTTGTGTTGATTGATTGTGGTTTGTATATTTTAGCTTGCTTGATTTGGTCAATATTGAACATTGCACACCAAGTGTTTGATAAATTGCCTTATCCATATTTGCCTCTTGTTTTGAATTATCTTGTGTACTTTACTTGATCTTACTTTCATAATCTCTAAACTTGTGTTAAAAGAATCAAGTTCAAAGGCATTTCAAGCAAAGTTTTAAAAACTCAATTCACCCCCCCTCTTGAGTATTGAGGCCACTTGAATAACAAGTGGTATCAGAGCTTGACTCTTGGTAGATCAAGCTTAACAGCTTCAAGAGATTAGATGGCCTCAAGTTCTCAAAACCTTTTTCCCGAGGGTGGTGCCATAAATAGACCTCCCGCTTTCAATGGGGAAGGCTATGCCTTTTGGAAGGAAAGAATGAAAATCTTTATTCAATCTATCAATTTAAGAATTTGGAATGCCATTGAAAATGGTCCTTATACACCCATGCATACTGTCAATGATAAAAATGTTGAAAAACCTATGGAAGAATGGACATGTGATGAGGAGAAGAAAGTGCAATACGGATATGAGGTTAAAAATATCATCACTATTGCATTAGGTCCCGATGAATTTTTTAGAATAATGACTTGTCAATCCGCTAAGGAAATGTGGGATACTTTACAAGTAACTCACGAAGGTACTAGTGATGTAAAAGACTCCAAGATCAGTACCTTGACTAGCCAATATGAAAGTTTTAGAATAAATTCAAGGGAAACCATAGTAGAAATGCAAAAGAGATTTACTCTTATAATTAATCATCTCATTACTCTTGGTAAAGTTTACACTAACAAAGAACTTGTGCACAAAGTCTTGAAAAGTCTTAGCAGGGAATGGCAACCACTCGTCACCGCCATCAAACAATCCCTAAGTATCAATGAAATGTCACTTGCCACACTCTTCGGAAAACTACAAGAGCAAGAGCAAGAACTAAGAGTTTTGAAGCAAGTGGAGGAAGAAGAAAAATCCTCCAAGAAGAAAGGCTTAGCTCTCAAGGCCACCTCTATACATGAAGAAGAATCATGCAGTGACCTTGACGAAGAAGAAGAATTTGGTTTGTTTGTGAAGAGGTTTGGAAAGTTCATGAAAAACAAAAGATTCCAAAAGAACTTCAAACCCTAAGGTAAGAAACCAATCTCTAATGAATCCTCTTCTTCACCAAATTGTTTTGAATGTGGAAAAGAAGGGCACTTCAAAGTAGATTGCCCAAATCTAAAGAAAAAGAATAAGGAGAAAAGAGGAAGAAGAAGAGCTTACATCGCTTGGGATGAAAATGATGTAAGTAGTTCCGATGAGTCCGAAAACGAAGAAGCGAATCTTTGTTTAATGGCCAATCACCAAGAAGAAGATAATGAGGTAAGTCTTCTTGATTTAGATAAAAATGAGTTACTAGAAGCATTTGAAGAATTGTATGATAAATTTGTTAAGCTCTCTAGTAAGTACAAATTATCTAGAAAGACCATTGACACTCTTGAGATGGATCTTATAGAAATGTGTAAAGAGAATAAATGTTTGAAAGATGAATTAGAAAATGTTCAAGCATGCTCTAGGACCAAACCATGTGAATTTGTAAAGAAGTGTGATATTCTTGAAACCAAGGTTGTAGACTTAAATAGGACACTAGAAAAGTTCACTAATGGTAGAGATAACTTAAATATATTACTTGGAAACCAAAGATGCATGTTTGATAAAACCGGTCTAGGATACAACTCTACCAAGAAAGAAAAACACTATAAAAATTTGTTTATGCCACCTATGAAATTATCTTCACCTTTTATGAAATGCAATCATTGTGGTTTCAAAGGTCATAGCTCATCAAATTGCAATGTTAGAAAATTAAGGCCAAAGGTCATCAGAAAAGTGTGGGTTCCCAAAGGAACATTACCACAAGCTAACATTAAATGATCCAACATACAATGGGTACCTAGTTCCCTAAATTAATCTTGTTTTTTAGGTATGCTTCAAGGCAAGCAACACCCATTGGTATTTGGATAGTGAGTGTTCAAAGCATATGACGGGAGACATAAGTAAATTCACCTCATTCACTCCCAAAAGAAAAGGAAGTGTGACCTATGGAGACAACACCAAAGGAAGAATCCTAGGCATTGGAAACATTGGTAAAAATTCTTCTACTTCTATTAATGATGTATTGTATGTTGAAGGCCTCAAACACAATTTACTTAGCATTAGTCAATTGTGTGACAAAGGATATAGAGTTTTGTTTGAATCAAATTATTGCATAATTGAACATAAGATTAATAAGGAAATCAAGTTTGTAGGTCAAAGAATTGATAATATTTACATGATTGATATGGATAGTTTGTCCTCAAATGATGTACAATGCTTCATGACTAGAGAGGATGAAACTTGGCTATGGCCTAGAAGAATAGCTCATATACATGTAGACCATTTGAATAAACTTGTTTCTAAAGAATTAGTAATTGGTTTACCAAAGCTTAAATTTGAAAACAAATTTTGTGATGCATGTCAAAAGGGAAAACAAGTAAAGGCATCCTTTCAATCTAAAAACATTGTTTCCACCCAAAAGCCTTTACAACTTTTGCACATGGATCTATTTGGACCTTCCAAAATCAAAAGCTTTGGTGGTAATTACTATGGTCTAGTGATTGTAGATGATTATTCAAGATATACATGGACCCTATTTCTTGCTCACAAAAATGAAGCATATCATGCATTTAAGAAACTTGCTAAGATTATCCAAAATGAGCAAAATTCTAGAATTGCATCCATTAGAACTGATCATGGGGGGAAATTTGAAAACCAATCTTTCGAAAAATTTTGCGAAAAACATGGTATCAATCACAATTTCTCAGCTCCTAGAACTCCTCAACAAAATGGAGTAGTTGAAAGGAAAAATAGATCCTTAGTAGAACTTGCAAGAACCATGTTAAATGAAAATAACATTGCGAAACATTTTTGGGCCGATGCGGTAAATACCGCTTGTCATGTTATGAATAGATGTTTAATAAGGCCTATCCTAAAGAAAACCCCCTATGAACTTTACAAGGGAAGAAAACCCAACATTTCATATTTTCATATCTTTGGATGTAAATGCTTTGTGCTCAATAATGGAAAAGATAATCTAGGAAAGTTTGATGCTAAAGCTGATGAGGCAATCTTCCTAAGATATTCACAATCTAGTAAATCTTATCGAATCTTTAATAAACAAATAAACACCATTGAGGAGTCCATTCATGTCAAATTTGATGAGAATCATCATAACTCCCTGAGAAAGGAAGATGTTGATGATATTGTAGGTACTTTTCAAGAATTAACCTTGAATAACAAGGAAGAAGAGAACAAAGACAAAGATGCAACACAACATGAGGAACCACAACAATGGATCACTTTGAAGGACCATCCCTTAGATAAAGTCATAGGTGAAATAACTAAAGGTGTAAGTACTCGAAACGCCATTAGGAATGCATGTAATCATTTAGCCTTTGTATCACAAATAGAACCCAAATGCATTGATGAAGCTATTATTGATGAACATTGGATGTTGGCCATGCAAGAAGAATTGAATCAATTTGAAAGAAATGAAGTTTGGGAATTAGTGCCAAGACCCAATGATCACCAAATAATAGGAACAAAATGGGTGTTTAGGAATAAATTAGATGAAAATGGTATAATTACAAGGAATAAAGCTAGGCTAGTAGCTAAGGGTTACAATCAAGAAGAAGACATTGATTATGAAGAGACGTATGCTCCCGTAGCTAGGCTAGAAGCCATTAGATTATTATTAGCCTTTGCATGTTGTAAGGACTTTAAATTGTACCAAATGGATGTCAAGAGTGCTTTCTTGAATGGCTATATTCAAGAGGAAGTATATGTTGATCAACCTCCAGGTTTTGAAAACTACCAATTTCCAAAACATGTTTTCAAACTAAAGAAAGCCTTGTATGGCTTAAAATAAGCTCCAAGAGCTTGGTATGAAAGATTGAGCAAATTTTTTTTAGAAAACAACTTTGAAAGAGGAAAGGTTGACACAACATTATTCATAAAGCACAAAAAGAATGACATACTATTGGTGCATGTATATGTTGATGATATAATCTTTGGTGCTACTAATGAGTCAATGTGCAAAGAGTTTGCTAAGTTAATGCCAGAAGAATTTGAGATGTCCATGATGGGAGAACTTACTTTCTTCCTTGGACTACAAATCAAGCAAACTAATGAAGGCACCTTCATTAGTTAATCAAAGTACTGCAAAGAATTGCTTAGGAAATTCAACATGGATAAGGCAAATGACATTGCCACACCTATGGGTACTTCATGTTATTTGGACAAGGATGAGAAGGGTAAGGATGTTGAACTAACAAAATATAGAGGTATGATTGGATCTTTACTTTACTTAACCGCTAGTAGACCGGATATCATGTTTGCTGTTTGTATGTGTGTAAGATATCAAGCATGCCCAAAAGAATCACACCTTACTGCAGTAAAAAGGATAATGAAATATCTTGTTGGAACTCAAAATGTTGGCTTATGGTACCCCAAAGGGGTCGAATGCACTTTAGTTGGTTATTCTGATTCAGATTTTACAGGATGTAAACTTGATAGGAAAAGCACCAGTGGAACATGTCACTTACTTGGTAGTTCTCTTGTTTCTTGGCATAGCAAGAAACAAGTAAGTGTTGCACTATCCACAGCTGAGGCAGAATATGTTGCAGCTGGTAGTTGTTATGCTCAAATCCTTTGGATGAGAGAACAACTTCTAGATTTTGGTGTTATGTTAGACCATGTGCCTCTCAAATATGATAACACAAGTGCTATAAATATTTCAAAGAATCCTGTAATGCATTCAAGAACCAAACATATTGAGATTCGACATCATTTCATTAGAGATCATGTATTAAAGGGTGATTGTGTGCTCGAACATGTTGAAACTTCCAAGCAATTAGCGGATATATTCACCAAACCTCTAGCAAAAGATCAATTCATACATATTAGGAAAGAATTAGGAATCCTTGATATAACCAATTGTGTTTGAATAAATAAATGATTTTGATAATACCTTGATTCTGATTATGTTTCTTTAAGTTCCATATGCTCTAAGGAATAACTTAATAGATTTCTAGCCTTCTGAAACAAAATCTGCAAAATCTGGGCATTTTTAAGCAAAATGATCGATTACAAAGATTGAAATAATCGATTAGTAAGCTTCTGGTTCTTACCTAATCGATTACTCCTTGACATCTAATCGATTACCAAGCTTCTGTTTTCTGCCTAATCGATTACCCCTTGGTCCATAATCGATTACAAAGCCTCTGTTTCAGGTCAAAACATTTCAACTTTCCTCTAATCGATTACCAGCCTCCCTTAATCGATTAGGACGATTTTGTTTCTCAAAATAATCGATTACCCATCTCTCCAAATCGATTACCCATGTGCAAAAACGATTCATCTTCCTCAGAAACAGTGAGCTAATCGATTACCCATGCCTCGTAATCGATTAGCATCGGTTCCAGAGCAGTCAAACGACGGTTACCGAGGCTCTTCGTGTTCCTACCCCCACTAACTCCATTTCACTCCTTCCTAAACCTACCTTTTCCCTATAAAAACCTACCTATTCACTCTCTCAACTCACACTACCTCCTCTCCTTTAAACTCTCTCAAGTTCCCAAAGAACTCTATCCTTCTCTTCATCTTCCCTCTACACTTTTCTCCTTCCACCACCATGTCTACATCAAGAACCATCAAGAGGGCAAGGTCTTCAATGGCCCAAACAAACAATCCCCTTGATTTCTCTAGGTTTTTCACAAACCATAGAGACCTTCAACACTTCATCAACCATTTTTCTGAAAAAGACATCATATCCCCCCATTACACCATTGCTGAAACCTTTGACAACCACAGCCTTACCTTCACCCAAAGTCTCCACCACTACAACCTCTTCCCCTTCCTTACCCTTAAGGAAGAACTTTACTATCCAGAACTCATCCGCGTATTTTACTGCAACCTCAAGCTTGTCAATGGGGTGATAGAATCAAAAGTTAAAAATGTGACCATTAAGCTCACAAATGCCCAGATGGCGGAAATCTCTCTTCTACCACTCAATGATGCAGAGTTTGACGGAGGAGATCCTGAGGACGAATGGGGTTTCAATGCTCTCACTGCCCGACAATCCTTATGGAAGGCTGATCGCCCAAGAAGCAACCATAAGCCGGTGGGCCACTTGACCATGAACAACCGCCTCTTACACTTCTTCTTGGTCAAGATGTTGGTTCCCCGTGGTGGGAACTATGCTCTGGTAGAAGAGGATGATGTCCTCTTGATGTGGGCTATGCAGAACCAAAAGGAGATAAATTGGGTTCAAATGATCAAACTCCACATGCACCAAGCCAAAGATCAGCAAAAGCTTCCCTACACCATTCTACTCACTAGAATCTTCAAACATTATGGAGTAGACTTGGCTAGAGAGCTATCGGAGAAGGTGCCTCCAAAGGCTTGCATTGGTACCCATCACCTCACCAAGATGGGTCTCATTTTTCTGAATGGAGCTTGGTACTCAAGGATGGAAGGCTATCATGCCAACATTCCTTTTGAAGCCCCTGCTGATGAGCCAATCCCTCCTCCTCCTGTAACACAACCTGCACCGGAAGCCCCCTCTGATCCATTTGCATCTCTCTACGCTCACCTTGACCGCCGCTTCGACCGCATTGAGAACTCTCTTCAAGAGTTTTCAATGACTGAGCAACAGCACTATGAGATGATGCAACAGCGCTATAATGAGCTATCTCACCAAATCTCCAAGCTTTGCTATTTCAATCCGGATAACTAAATCCGTTTTTCATGTTTTGGTTAATGTGTTTTGTGTTTTTCTCAATTCTGCATATGTTTTTTTTGAATTATGCCATCTTTCTATTAATGTACTTTCCCTTCCGTTTAAATTGAATAAAATTTTGTCTTTCATTATATGCATCTATTTGCTTTAATTATTTTTTATGATTCCAAAAGGGGAGAAGAAATAATTGTTCATCCAATTGTTCATCTGATATTGGCTGACTGTTCATCTAATATTGGCTGCTAAAATAAATTGCAAAATGGTTAATCTTCTAAAGTGGTTAATAGATTCTTTAAGATAGGGGAAGATTTATTTGCTTAAGAGATATTTGATAAGAGATCATGCTGAATTCATAAGAGATATGTTTTTGCAGATAAACATTCAAGAGATAAACTTAGAGATAAGATTATTATTTAAACTAACAACCCTCAAGAGATGAACATTGTTGTCATCATCAAAAAGGAGGAGAATGTGTTTGAATATGATTACAGGTTCAAGGATTTTGATAATGACAAAGGACTCTTGAAGAAACTCTTGCAAAAACAAAGACTTAGAATCAGACCCAGAAAAACTGTGCAGATAATCGATTAGGAAGTCTAAGCTAATCGATTAGATAGCTTCTGTTTTGAGTTAAATGCATCAGGTACATAAGCTAATCGATTACAAGACCTCACGCAATCGATTACAGAGCTAATGGAACGATACTAATCGATTACCCAAGTGTCATAATCGATTACCAAGTCAAGAATTGAATTAAATGTATCAGGTACATAAGCTAATCGATTACAAGACCTCAGGCAATCGATTACAGAGCTACTAGAATGACACTAATCGATTACCCAAGTGTCATAATCGATTACTAAGTCAAGAATTAAATTAAATGCATCAGGTGCTATAGCTAATCGATTATTAGGCAAGATATAATCGAATACCAGGGTTATGACTTGAAGCTAATCGATTAGGTATTGAATGCTAATCGATTATAGCACGAACTGGACTAAAAAATTCAAAATGTAATCGATTACAGCTCGAGGCGTAATCGATTACGATAGTGGGAAAACATATTTTAGTGGGAAACCAGCTCATTTTTTCACCATTTCTCAGATGCCCACTACATGCAACGGCTAGAAGGTCTCTCAAGCTGCTCCAAGGCTCTATAAATGCAAGGGAAACACAAGCACAACATGTGTAGAAGTAAGATAGCAACAAGGAACAAAAGGAAATCAATTCTACAATCATTCTTGGTGCTTAGTGAGTTTTTACTCTTGTATATTTTGAGATTTCATTTGTATATCCTCTCCTTTTGAGAGTTAGAATTTGTGTGAGCTATCACTTGCTTATCCACTCTTTTGAGAGAGTATTTTTGCTTGTAAACACAAACATCAAACACCAAAGTTCACTCTAGGATTGAGTGGTTATTCACTCTAGTTTGAGTGGTTACAAAGGTTGGGGTTCAACCTTTAGGATATTGTGAGATTGAGAGATTGGGTGGGTTTCCCTTGTACTTGTGAGGATTGGGTTCTTGAGTGTGGGACACTAGGAAGCCGCAGTTGCTCAAAGTTGTATCTCTAATCTACAATAGTGGAAATCCTCTAAGTGGGTTGCTTAGAGGCGAGACGTACACCGGGTTGGTGGAACTCGTTAAATCGATTTGCAATCTCTTCTCCCTTACTCTTTTACTTTCATATATTACTCTTGATCGATTTGTGTTGGTTGATTGTGGTTTGCATATTTTAGCTTGCTTGATTTGGTCAATATTGAACATTGCACACCAAGTGTTTGATAAATTGCCTTATCCATATTTGCCTCTTGTTTTGAATTATCTTGTTTACTTTACTTGATCTTACTTTCATAATCTCTAAACTTGTGTTAAAAGAATCAAGTTCAAAGGCATTTCAAGCAAAGTTTTAAAAACTCAATTCACCCCCCCTCTTGAGTATTGAGGCCACTTGAATAACAATACCTTGAGCCCAATAGCTCAATGTGCCAATGCCCATAACTGGTGTGCCTACACCTAGGGCTACACCATGGACCAGAAAACTAGCATGCTTACACCTAAAACCAGCGTAAGTACGCCTAGTTACTGCCCAACAAACCCCCATTCTGTAGCTTTTTGTACTTGTGTTTTTTATGACTTCGGGTCTTCTTTTCACTAGGCTATTTAACTCCAATTTACATGAAATTTTATATGCAACCTACCTACCCCAATATGAATTATGTGGCAAAGTTTCAAGCACAAATTCCATCCCAATCAAAATCTAATCTATAGGGTAGTTTTATACATATTTTGGGCATTTTACCGGATATACCAAAATACAAATGGCTAAGTCTCAGTCCAAATTCCCTTGAGACCTATGTTCACATATGTATAAGTGACTTGTTCCAACAAGTCTCATCCTATAACTCGATTCCTGAATCAAGATATACTTTTACGGTAATTCACATCCATTCTATCTAACCCAAGCATGCTAAATTGTAGACTAGGCCTAATTGGCCACAACTACACATACATGCAGGTCACATATATACAACATGAGCTATGAATGACCCTTACTTAAGGTCATAGCCATTCCATGAGAATACGACCTATCCACTTCCCACTATTCATACACAATAGCATTTTAAACAAATAAATTTACTCACTCATGCTTCATAAACGGTTGTAATTCATAATCAACATCATCGATTCATCATATTGGCATAAATCAAGTATTGCAATTGTCGACATGTGTTGTTAAGTCATAACCAAAAATTAGCTATACAACACTAAGGTCTAATTTTCACGAATGACCTACAAAATGAATATTCACCATCCAAATACATAGTGAGTATATATCAACATCATATGCTATACAAAATCATTGGTTGCCAGCCAATGCATTCCTATACAACTAATTTACCTTCATCATCAAAACATGCACTTCCAAAACTAGGTGTATCTCACCCCATGTATACCCTGCATCATAAGGCTACAAATAAACAACATGGTAGAGTGAGTTATACATTCCAAGTGATGAATATGAATACATTTTTGATCATATGCATATGCATGTATATCATTATGGAGGCTCTGCATCAATTATTCTCTACCACAACGAATCTATCATTTTCTCAACACATATCCATATCATGGTCATAAACCAAAATCATAACAAAGAACGATTACATACACACATTTATGCCCTTCATCTTATTGGGCTAACATACAACACTGCCATATACAACATCATTTCTTTGTATTCATATTTTACACGTTGTCTTTAGGTATGCTCTTAGGCTAATACACATGCACAACAAAGTTAACACAATTGTGGATCCGACTGTGGGAATATAAACACCAATTTGTGGGTTTAGGCATGAATACATAGTCATACCCCTATTGCAGTAGTAAAATGTGTACACTTATTTCATAAATTTGTATGCATATCACCATATTTTACTGGAACCAAACCACATCACCCATCTTGCAACACCAGTCATTTTCACCATGACCACCGTAAACAACATAAACAACATAAAGGTGTTGCCGCCCAACCATGAATCATACCATGGTAGCTGTGATCCAAAGGACCACTGGGGACACCTGCTCCTTAAAGAGCCACCCCCATAGGGTCAAACACATACAACCCCCCATAGCTAAGCATAGGCAGCTTCGTGACTTACACACGGAGTCATTAGGGAAACAACAATAATGCTCGTGTATAGAGCCACCCTCCCACTGGGCCGACCGGGGGAACCCTTAACATTCCATACCGGCAACTATGCAATATGCCATGGATGCAATGGAAATACAATCATATGCATTCTTACTCTATGCATCCTATCATGCCACTCTTAGATCGTCTCCATCATCAATATCACCACCCAATTCTTAGTGGATTTTATCATCATTAGTTCTTGCCATTATTTCAAGTTTTAAGTGTGGCATTCACACTATTTTGCATCAATATGATTACATCTTATACATATAAGTCAACACTTGCATCACTCACAATGGCATCATAGTCATCAACAATAGTCATCAATCTTTCATCAATATTCAAGGCATGCTCAACATCCATATTCATTCTCATTCATCATCAATTGTAATCATTCAATATTGTAGTGGTATAAATGTATTCTCAACATTTCAAGGCATAACATTTGCCGACTAATAACATCACCACACAGCATACCATCAATATTCCAAATGCATACCACACATTGCCAAGCATATAAATAATATCACATTATTCAACATTTCACTTTTCATCAACACATATAAGCAAGGAAAACATGTGTATTGTCATATATGATAATCAACCAATACTCAATTCATGCATTTAGAATATAAAACTCCTCTCCTACATTAAGAGAAGTAATTTGAGCAATTCGACATTCCCGCTTCGTCGATCCTACACCACATGGTATAGCACAACATTATTTTCTATTCAAAATCACTAAGACTTGCATATTTTAAGTCTAATGCTTGGTGTTTATAACATTATCATTATCCAACCATCTTTCCATTTTATTAATTCTCACCACAACCACCATGGGTTTGGTGTTTAAATGCATTATTAAGCATTTATAGCTACACCCATTGATGAGTTCACACACCAATGACCATCAATCTCTATTAATGGCCATCCAACATCATTAATGTTATTAACCATCATCAATAAATATTCTCCCAACACATTTACTCATACTCATCATCCTAATATCATACATTTCCTCTCAAAATAAATTCTCCAACCAACATTTAATGTTTTCCCCTAATTTTAAAGTTTAGGGTTTCACCAAAAACCTAACAACCATCATAAATAATTATCATCTTCCACCATTAATCATCATATTTTCATGTGCCACCATAAATGCACATAGAAGCTTGTATTCATCACATCCCACCTTAGAGTTTCCATATTTAATGCTCTTATTTAATATCCCACATGCATTTAACACTCACCCAACAACCAAAACCTATAACCTAGGGCATAAACTCAATGAAAATGGTGAGGAACTTACCTCAAGCAAAGAAAAGAGTGAGCTTTAAGAGAGGGAGGAAGAGAACACGAAAATACAAGGGAAAATGAGAAGGAGAGCTCAAATCACCATCATATCCTTCAAGTTTGTGGAAAACGAAAATGGATGAGAAATGGGTATACCACCACTTAGGGTTTTGGAGAAGAAGGAGAGAAAAGAGATGAAGAGAAGATGAGAGTATAGAGAAAAAGAGTGATTGTCTTAGAAAAAGAGAAGGCAACGTGAATGAGATGGGAAAAAAGATAGTTTTGGTATTTTAGTTTAACCTTTCATTTAAGTTTTCTCTGTTTTACAACAAACAGGATCACCGTTTGAGCTCAATATATTCTCCAAAAATTATTCTCAATATGTCTTCGGATTCACAATAATATTCTTAACAAACCTGACCAACAGTACCTCAATCGGAGATACTTGGTCCAACACTCATATTTTAATCGGGTATACTTTTATCTCATTAAGTCTCAATAAATTATGATTACTCATAATAAATCCTAATTTAATTATTTCAACATTTTTAGGAAAATTATTAACCCATGTGTAATTATTCAATATTTATTTCCCTGATTCGAACATTTATATAAAATTTAGGATGTGACAACTACTAAAAAAATGCCATATAGGGTGACACAAACTTGTTGCTAATGAGGAGAAATTCATCGCTAAATTGTATCAATGACGGCCTCAGCCACGAAGACCTCCACCACTAATAGCCTAGTCGCTAACCCATCAACGACGGCAACAGATAGCCATTGCATAATTTGTGACGGGCAGCTGGTGTCACTTAAGGGTGACAAAGTGGTGGCCCCCTTTGTCATTAACTCTGTTGCTGTTTCAGTCCCAAAATAGCGATGGAATGAAAGTGGTAGCTGTCAAATTGAAGTACCTTCATTACTGAGGTCGTCACTAACTCATAGCTGAACTAGTAACGGTTGAGCTTACATAGCTAAATGGTTGACAAGGTACCGTCGCTACAAGGAACCCAAACTAGTGACGAATGTATCTTTGTAGCTATATGGTTGACGGGCTGGCGTCACTATTATGATCACTACTGTACGACCATGTTAGTGACGACTTTCTCATCCGTCGCTAATAGTAAATAATGATTTTTTATAAATATTATTTTGGGAAAATATTATAGAATATATTTTATAAAGATGAATTAAATATTTTGATATAAAAAATTATATATGATTTTTTATAGTAATGCTTTTATTATTTATCCAATTCTTAATATAGGCTCGTAAAAAATAAAATGAGATAAAAAATAAAATAATCCAAAAATGATTTACAACTCTAACAATAAAAAAATAAATACAAAAATTTGTAACAATAAAAAATGAATACAAAAATATAAGATGAAATTAGTCCGTAACTGGTAGGGGGATCCTGGGGTGGTGGGGGCGGTTGGGAAATAGAGCCTGGGGTGTCTCAAGAACCAAAAGACTGCATGGAGTAGAGCCTCCTGCTGCGCCAACTACCTACGAGTCTCTCATCGATCCTTCTCAACTCGCTAGCAATTCTCCTCAGATCGTCAACACTTCGTCGTAGCTCGCTCCTCTGCCAGCTGCCTCTGTCGGTGCTCCTTTGGTAGCTCAATGTTCAGGTTCTGAATAATCTGAACAACATCTATTGGTAAGGCAGAGGAAGAGCTAGGGACCTTCCCTGTCCTGGCGATCTAGGTCCTGATCCCACCAAGGCCAAACACCCTCTCTTTCTTGTTGACGCCTTCGACGACCTCTAAATAAATGACATTATTGTCAGTAAAAGAAAGGGTGAGAGGTGCCTCCCTATCAGGTGTCTGGGTTGCTAGCTCAGCCTCCTTGTGAGCTCGTATGGCATAGTAGTCTCCTGCATATATAAAAGATAGATCAAACAAGTTAGTAATTTAACTTGTAAATCTATGAAAAATCTCTAAACATTTGTAAGTCTAAATAAAGTACCGTCATGTCAGGTCTTCTAGTTAACCTAGTCATCAGCCTTGTTCTTCTTGGTGATTTACATCACCTCAAATAATAAAGGCTCATGATGCTCTTTCTGCTCTTATAATTCACAACATATTAAAATTATTAGTGAAAAAGCTTTGAAGTTATATAATAAACATATTTAACAAAGTGTACTTACAAATATTTTTTATGCTCAAGAACTGAGATGGAACCCCCAATATAGATGGAGGCTCAAAAATCAGCTTATCTATTTACCTTGTTCCTAGCACTGGCCTGTTAGAACTTCTCTGGGATCCAACAAGGACACTCATTCTTCACCCTCAGTTTCCAGGTGGTACTATTGATGATTTTAGAGGTCTTTATGGTAAAGATACTCCTAATCTCATAAGTCATACCCTCCTCCCACCAATAGTCATATTGTAAATTAAAATGCAATTCCAAATTATAAAATAAGTGTGTCAATCATACAAAAGATAGATGAAATTAGGAGGGTTATGTTAAACTTACCAAAAAAGTGTTAAACCATCTCTCTTGGATAGTCTTACCAGCATCTATCCAAGAGATGTAAAGACCATTCCGCTAGCCCTTAAGGACCTTAGTAATTGCTTTTGAAGTATAAGTACTATCAACATAACTATAGTTCAAACAATGAAACAATTAATTAAGCAAACTATCCATAAAACTAACATAAACATAACCAATGACATAAGGTTTCTTATTTTGGACTAATGACATACAGAGTCTATCGAAATTTCAACAGAGTCTTCGCTGTAAACTAGATATTTCTAAATTTTTACAAACACCTTGTTACACCTAAAACTTTCCAGAGCATTTCAATGTAAAGAAACAACAACAGACATGTATAATTGAAGTATGTTATCAGCACAAACACCAGTACTAGTGAGCTTTGCTCTCCACTAAAAAACAGTAATCAAATTAATCTTAAATTTAATAGTTATGTTATCAGCACACATATACTAGTACCTAGTGATCTTTGCTCTCCATTAACAAACAACAATCAAATCAATCTCAACAATACAGATGCATATATAGACAACTTATTAAGGTGTGCTTTTACTACCATACAACAATACAAAAATGTGTAAACTTTAGGAAATATAGTAATACTTACTCGTCTGCGTACGATAGTGGGACTAGAGTGGAAAGAGGGTCCGGTGTAGATGAAAGGGTCGCTATCGATATGGGCGTCTGTTGTGCACTCTCATCTGTCAATATGGTCCCCTTCGGTGTGTTAAGGGTGCCAAGCCATATATATGGGGTCCATCTATTACCACCCCTAGCATACCGTGATCTACGTCGAGTCATCTGTTAATAAAATAATATAAATAAGTTTCAATAAAACGAATAATATATATACATATATTTATATATAACTACATAGTTGTTTAACGAGAATGAAAATATGAAGTCATACTCTATGTCTATTTTAGTTTGGAATTCCCCTTTTGTCAGTGTTACCCTTGGAATTTGTTTCAGGCATGTCATCAGTATCTAAATTGGCCCTTGACCATCTTAATTGGGAGATAACCTGTGTGCCAATGTGTTCACCACCTGAAGTCGCAAGTGTCTCTTACAATATGACTGGATCAATATTCAACACTGAATAACTATCATGGAGTTCGTTCGAAGCTAGCTAATAAGCATCTTCAACCTCATCGGAGACATTATCAATAATCTGACTATGAGCCTTGGCTTTGATGATTACATACCAGTCCCGATGCCCTTCAGTGAATTCTATATAATAAACTTGCTTAGCTTGTTAGGCGAAGATAAAGGAATCAAACCCTTTATATCTACCTCTTTTTTCACCTCAACTAAATCGTAATGGTTGTCAACTTTTGTATATACACCAATGGTGTTGTTGTACCAATCATTCTTGAATAAAACTAAATCTTTTTTAACCCGCCCGGTGAAAGAAACTTGAATAATCTCTTTTAAGACACCATAGAAGTCTTCCTCTAAATGTCTAGTTATGCCTTTAACATAAACCCCATAGTTATGTGTTTGCATTTCTTCGCTTAATTCAAAAATGTTAAACTTATAGTCATTTACGTAGTAAATTGGCCATTTTTTAACAATTTCCACAGGCCCCTAATAAAGAGCTTGGAGTAAAGGGTTTTCAATTTTGTTGTTTGGGTCTTTAATCTATTTAAAGCATAACATACAACAATATTAGATAACATAAGTATATAACTTAAAAAAAGCATAAAGTGTATGGGCCTTATGTGTTGTGTAAACTAACCGATGAATTTGGATGATACCTCATTATGTACTTAGTCGTTAGTTATATTATTTTGCTCTTGTCTCGGCATATCTGCATATATACTATTTAAAGAACAATAGTTTAACTACAAGAAAATTCTATGTTCAAAATGAACATATGCAAAAGTTAGTGACTTACTCGAGATATGGTTCGACTTTATCGCAGTTTAAAAGAATGTAAAAGTGAGCCGCCTTTTGATGTTTCTCATCATTGTAACATTGTATGACCTTGCCCCCAAGACTATTGGGATAGTTAAATATTGAGCTTTGTTCATCCACATTGGGGTTCTTAACGACCCCAAATATACGGGAGATTCTAGCCATTCTTATTTCTATCTCTGTCAAAAAGTAGAATGAAGCAAAAATAGTCATTTCTTCCACTAAGTATGCCTTACAAATTGATGCTTTAAAATATGCCTTGTTTGACACTTTGTCTTTTGAAGAGCATAGGAATCTAGTGAAACATATAGAATTGTTGAGTTACATATATATACATTAATTTTTAGAACAAAATTTGGAATGGAAATAAAGTTGGTTTAACGTCTAACCTTTTAAATGGATACATCCAGTGATACTGCACTAGATCACTAACCCTAGCCTCGTATGGTAAATGAATCGATAGGTGCTCTATAGAATCAAAAAAACTAGGGGGAAAAATTTGTTCCAGCTTATAAATCAATACCAAAATGCTTTCCTCCATCCTCAAAAGAGTCTCCTCTATTAAGACTGTTATTGTCAACTCTTTAAATAAATGACTCAACTTAACCAACGGTTTCCAGATAAGTTTCTGTAAGGCATGAAATGCGTATAATAATAGTCATTGCATAAACACATGACAATCATGACTTTTCATGCAAACACCCTGCCCTCATTCAAGTCAACACGCCTAATCAATTTTGAAGCAAAGTCGTCAAGCATGGTAAACCCATTCACCTACAAATAGACAGCCATCCATTGAGCTTTTGTTAATGCATAATTGGCTTGTGGTTTAGACATTTTCCCGCGTCCTGTATCCCTCAATTCTAGATTCTTCCTTGAACATAAACTTGTAAGCTCTAATTGAATTTTCTCATTATCCTTTATTCTCTCCTGGATGTCCATCACAATGTCAAATATGTTCATGAAAACATTTTGTTTAGTGAGCATGACATCTATGTTGTGTCTTAACAACAGGTCTTTCTAAAATGGCAAATCCTATAATATACTTTCCTTAACCCAGTGGTGTTCCTTCCCATAACCCACAAACTCATTAACATTCTTATGCCAAATATAAGGATAGTTAGATACTCCTTGCCACACCTATGAATCGGATAATCTATAGGGTGGAGGTTTATTAACAACCTTGTTCTTCTTAAAAATGGTTCTGTTTCTCTTGTGTGTGTGATCTAACGGTAGGAATTTTTTATGGTTATCAAAATAACTTATCTTGCCACTAACGGGGAGTTATTTCCCCCAGTATGTTCTATGCATACAGGGTAGCAAGCTTCCCAGACATTGACCATCTAGAAAGTATACCATATACAGTAAAGTCATTAATGGTCCACATCAAAATAGCCTTCATCATGAAATTGTTATTCAAGGATGCATCATAGGTCATAACTCCAACATCCAACAATTATGCCAACTCCTCAACCAACTGTTGCAAAAAGACTTTTATTTTTTGGATTTTTAGGTCCTAGAACCAGTAGAGATAAAAACATTACCTCCCTTTTTATACACATCTTAGGAGGAAAATTGCATGGGGTCAGTATGACTGGCCATCAAGTGTACGCTCTTTTGTATTGACCAAACGGGTTGAATCCGTCAGTACATAGGCCAAGGCGTACATTGCGCGACTCATGTGAAAATTTCGGGTACAGCCCATCCAAATACTTCCATGCTTTCCCATCAAATGGATGACACAACAGATCCTCAATGTTTGATTCAGAGCATGCCAATACATGTGTTTTACCATGGAAAATGAGGCGTATAAACATTGAAGACGTGGTGTAATTTGAAAGTTCCATATTTTCTTCCTTGTTGTCCTAGTTACTCTCCTTTTTCTCTTAACAGTTTTTGTAATGATCCTTGTTATAGTATGCATATTTGTTCACACTCTTCTCTACAAACTCATTTTGAAAAAGCATATACCCATCAACATAGTACTTTATCTTCACACACCCCAACCCTAAGTTTGCCACACTTTTTATAGCATAATATAGGTTTGACGACATTCTGTTTCTGTTTGGCGTAGTGGAACCCATCAAATTGACCATTCTATTAAAACAACCTCTTAAGAGATTATATTCTGCCTTTATGCTTAAATCAGCTAGGGAGGCAAATAATTCAGTATGACTCTTACACCGTCCTATAATGGGGTTTGGGCCGCCACCAACAAATCATAAAATCTCTTAGCATCCGGATTAGGATATTCTTCTACACCCTTATTCTGATCCCCGGGTTTGTCATCATGTTGTATAATACGCCCGATGGAAGGTCCAACATAATCCATCACCATCTACTCCATGTTGTTGTACTTATCCCTATTGCCCCTTACTTCGTAGTAAGATTTTTGTACAGGTACGGTCGAAGTCCTGGGCGGTAACTACTTACCATGGTTGTACCACCAATAATATCCTTTCATGAATACCTTCTCATTCAAGAGGTACATCACATCATCCGTGTATTCAAAACTCATGCATCCACACTTAGAGCAAGGACAATGAATCTTGAGTCACTTTAAAATTAGGGGTATTGGCCATAGTGAATGGAATAAACTCACACAACCCCATCAAAAACTCTTCAATTACTTACTGATTGTGATCCAACCGGTTGTACATCCATCACCGATGTGTCAAAACCTCCATTTTGATACCTAACAATAACAAGACTGATTACTTTAATTTAAGAAAATGTTTCTAATGTTCATGAATCACTCTTTATCTCTTTTATTTTGTAAGTAGGTGGGGCCCTATTCTATTTAGAATGAAAATGTAACCATCTGTAACCTATTTGCGTGTTTGTGTGAAGTTTAAGTGTTGAGGTTTAATCAAAATTTTGGCAATATTTCGCATTGGTCACTAAGTACAAAGAGGTACGTATGGGTTGAAACACCCCACATAGACATACACCTAGGGACAACATGAAATACAAAATCGGAATTCCAATTGCATATCAACAACACAAGATTCACACAAACACTAGTATCTATAGGTTACGCCCTACTAGTTACAGATTCATCCTAAATTATCCAACAGGACAATTCAAAATCTAACACAACACGTTGTATCGACCTGTTGTATTGAATCTTGAACAAGAACCTATTGGGTACACATACGGTATATTGACAGAGGGAGCCAACTGAAATTTTTGCAGAGTACCCCCTGTAACCTACACATTTCAAAATTTTACAAGCACCTTATTTCACATAGAAAAGAACCCAGTATAGTTCAAGCGATATAGAGTTCAACACAATTCATATAGCCAACCTCATCTAGTATAATGAAATCCCTATAATAAACTTGGAATATTATTTTATTGTACAAAACTATTTTGAAGAAAAACAGAAAAGTAAGTACAAAAGTGAATCTCACAAGTGTTCATGCATTTGATAATGTTCATGTTTTTGATAATCCTTATTACAATTATAAACTTTCATAGCATTTAAATCAAGAAGAATATATTTATAATTTATAGATATTGACAATATAAAGAATATCATAAGAAATATCACAAAGAATATCATAAAAATGTTGAGCTCATAAACATATTAACTAGCATATAATTTTCATAGAGGATTGCACTTAATTATGGTTTAATTCCTTTCAATTTGAAGGATAGTATTCAAGCAATATAGAAGTTATAAACCAATTGTTACTAGCATGTAGAAGTTCAGAATTGTTTTCAATTTCACTTGATTAAACATAGCAACTTGATTAGGTATGAAATTGTTTAGCGTTTATGGTTACAATAATTTAATTTACTTATTTTACAATCACACAATTATCCATAATAAAATAAATTATTTCTTTAAATCTTAAATCCTAAGGTCTTAAATTAACCCAAAAATTATCCTAAGGTCTTAAGAAAATTCAAGCCTATATCAAGAACCATTAAGGTCCATATACAATAATACAAAAAAGGAAAGCTCATACTGGATGCAAAAGGGAGAAGAAAGAACATACCTACGCTAAAATTTGTTTCATGAAAGTGCCATTACAAAAACTCCTCGTTTCCGAACTGTTGCTAGTGAAAAGACAGCAAGAAATTTATACATAAGTGAGTAAGTAACTAAAAAAGGGTACTACATTTTTATACACATGAATAAATAGTTAAAAAATATACTACATATTTATACACATTATATGATAAGCAATGAAAAACATAACTCTTTATTTAAACAGAACTCCCTATTTTTCAGCTGCTGCAAACAGAACTCCCTATTGTGCATAGATTTAATCTTCTTCTAAACCCTAAACCCAAAAGGACAACCTAAATTAATTTATCCAGTGACCCTTATTCTTTAAGCCTAATTATCCCATTCTTTGTTAAATTAACCACATTATAAGCCATGAAAAGAAAAAACTAATAAAGACTTTGGAATAAAAGAAAGAAAAATGTAGAAAATTAAGTTTAGAGATATCTCATCCACATCCCAAACTAGAAATTAGAAACATAAAAATAAGGCAAAACAAAAGAGAAAAAACCCAGAAAGCTTAAAAAGGTAGAAAAAAACTAAACAAAGCTCAAATAGAAACAAAAAAAAAATAAGGAAATAACTAAACAAAGCTCAAACTGAACTACAACTCTTGAATTCAAATTCATAATGCATAAATTAAAACAAACAAACGTCTATTACTAATCATTAGTTCAATTATGCATTTTCTACTAGTAAACCAGAATAACCAAACTAAATTTAAAATAGGCCTCTCCGTGCTCCACATTGATCTGTTTAGAATCATACTGGAAGTCCTGATTTACTTAGTATATAGCCTTCTTATATTGACATACATTTATATACTAGTGTAGTGATTCTAGTCTCCAATAGCAACAAATTGACAAATATTTAGCAAAAAAAATCTCTCCTTCCTCAGTTTTAAGCACTAAACTACAACTATTTAATTCAAATTCATAATGTATAAGTTAAACACACAAAATTTTGTAGCTTTATTACATCAACAACCATTTCATAGCAATCTCAATAAAAAAGCTAAGGCTGATGATTTATACTGCTCAGTGTTCCAAGTGTCCTGCTTAAGTCTATTCAATCTGAAACAACATTTGATAGGTCATAAACACAGGGAAAGCATGCAAAAAGATAAAAGTAATCATATGTAATGGTGTGAAGTATGTGGCATTTCATGTATGAATAATGATTTGCTTAAACTACATCTTCAAGGTCAGAAGCATAAAGCTAAATTGCAAATGTTAAAAATTAACAAACAAGGTGGAGAAGCAACAAATAAGACAAAATGGTGTGAACTATGCAAATTGTGGTGCAGTGATGAGTTTTCCTTCAAGCAACACCTTAAGGGTAAAAAAACACATCTTTCAGCTCCATGTAATGAAGAAAAGAAAAGAATAAAACAAATAAGATTGCCCTTTCGATGAAACTAATAAAAGGATACTAGGAAACTATAACTAAAGCAAACACTTATAAATAATAGGTAATAATTGTGCTAACTAGCATGTAACCAAGCAAATATTTATATTTATGTGTACTACTAGTAGATCAAAGAATGTCCAACACACATCCTATAACTCTACACATTTCTCATCTTCATCTCTTAATCAATTCATTACAAGTAAATTCAAACTAGATAACTTATTTATTTTTGTTTGTAATTCAATTTGGGTTTTGACTCTGTCAAAATTAGTGAACAAGGGTTAAAAATTATCTTCTTATGAGATTCAACCACGTGGAAGTAAATACAACACCTAAACTATACTAGAAGACATCTCAAATGCATAGTCACACCACAACCACAGGTCATAAAAGTTCTTGCACATGTTTTTAAAATGATAAAAATATAAATGTTTATGCAATAAAACATCACCTAAGAGTGCTTCTGAAATCATGCTTATCCTGAACCTACCCTTTGGTTTTGTTTAATTTTTAAGAGTATCTATTGTTTAATTTGATTAAGCATTGAAAAACATCTATAATCAAAATTAATTTTATAGACAACTATATGGATGCTAGGGGAAACACAGAGCAAACATTGGCTGCGAAAATAGAAATGCATAAGAGGAGAACTTAACAAAACATAAAAGCAAAACACACAGGGAAGAGGGTCATAATTTTAGTTTAGTAATAAGCCTTACAGAATAAATTAGTGTAAAGCAGAACATATTCCTTAATAAAACATTATCCATAGTTTCTCCAAACAGCTAAAAGGGAATAAATTAAGCTAGTGAGACCCAGAAAGGCACAGTCCTAGAAAAGTTTCATATACAAGAACCCAACATTTTTGATTAAATACAGATTATAGTAGTGTTCTGAAAATATGTAATATTTACACAAACTATTACCCATAAAAATACAATGTTGACAATTAAATCCTACATTATAATAATTACATGAAATGGAAATATATCAAAGAGCTCAAAACAAGCACACAAAAAAAGATATTGAAGACCAATATACTATGTAACAAGACTACTCTATTAAAAAAAATAGTAGTAGAAACAGGGAAAAGCCTATCAATCTAAATAGGCCTATCATTTGTTTGCTCTATTATTAACCATATTGATAACCTTTTTCCTGTAGAACCCTTTAATAAAATGGTGAGTAGAGAAAACCCATTATGGAGGATGAAGTGTTGAGCAATCAAAAGTGTCGATGTAGAGGAAGGAGGTCATAAATACTAAGTTATCTTTCTGTCTAAACTTGTTCCAAAATATTCTCTATAGCAACTAGGAATATAGAACTTTCCCCCTTTAAACTTAAAGCATAGGTACCTCAATCTTAATAACTGATCTTTATCTAAGTATTTACCAACTTAGTCCATAAAAGATCTTGGTTACCAAATAAATCTCTCTATAACTTAATATCATATTAAACAAGCATGTTTTTTGTTCATAACTATGAAAGAAATTGAATGTGAAATGTAATTATATCGATTTAGGTAGAAAATGCGGAAAAGAAGTATAAAACATATTGGAAATATTCTCTTACATCTATTGAGGCAATACAAAATTACAACATTAACCTGTATTTATCCTAATACTAAATTTGAAAATTGCAAAACTAATTAGATTAAGATTTAGGAAGCAGATAGAAAACTATAATGAATATGGAAACCACTCCTAGAGATCATCTAAGCTAGCCTCAAATATTTTAAGATACGGTAATTATATTGATATATTTTATACTTCCTCTATTTCTTTTTAGTTGTTCACTTATAGATAAAAATCTTGTTTCTATATTGTCTATTTGGAATTTTAAGTTTTGTAGGATATTTGTATGCATCATTCTATTTGTATGCATTATTCAAATTTTGTTTGTAGTTACATAAATGGGGAAGACACAAGAAGCACTAAAATTTAAAATGTAGTCCTCAAAGACATAGAAACATGGTCATCAATGGCATACACATCATCAAAGCTATAAATATTTATGTAATATTGAAAATTCTTTCTCATTGATAATTGCAACTACCTCAATGGCACATATGCATCATAAAAGTCATAAATACTTCATTGATATTAAAAATCTCTTACTAATAATCGTAACAATTAGCAATTCTCCAACTTATCTTATTAGGTTTCCTTAGGCAAATGTTTCTAATAATAAAAGTAACAGTGCTAGGATAGCCTTAATGATGAATTTATCAAAAGCAATAAAGTCTATGCATTTTTTTCATATAGATTTACATTGAAATTTTGAGGGACTTAATCAAACTAGTGAATTCCAAATCTCACTCTTTCTTTCTTTCTCTTTCACCCCCACACAAACAAAGATACATTAAAATATATTTCTTATGATATTTTGTTGTTAACTGAAGGTTTCTTGTATAGGCTTTTAATGTAGCAAAAATGATGAAGGTCATAAAAAGAACTAAATAGAGATAGTGAGCGAGGGAGAACCAAACGCTACTAAAGTTACTTGCAAAAAACAAAATATAGACAGTGAGAAAGAGAGATGAGGGAGTGAGAGACGAGGGAGATGAGGGACGTCGTGGGCACTGCCTGACCGGAGATGAGACAGACAAGGGAGTGGGTGTGCCGCTGGTGAGGGAAACCATGGAGATGAGAGATAGAAATGAGGAGCTTAGGGTAGCTGAGAGAAAATAGGAAGAAAGGATGAGTAAAACAGAGGGAGGCATGAGTGACAGAGGTAAAAACATAGAGAGGGGGAAGAGAGCTTAGGTAGGGTTTTCTAACTCTGAAACTAATGGGGGAAAGGTGACCCTTGAATAAGTTACTAAATTTAGTGACGGCAAAAGACTCATCATTAAATTGTCACTAGGTTTAAAAAGGTAGAAACGTGTCCGTAATAGCGACGACCACACTCTGTTGCTAATTTCACTAACCCTGGAGACGCATCAAGTCCTTCGTTTAGGCATGGCAACGGGACGGTTCGGGGATGGGTTTTACTCCTACCATCCCAATCCCCATTATCCTAGATCGTAACTGTGCCCATCCCCATCCCCATCCCCGTCCCTATTTTTATAAAAAAATTTCCTTATCAAGTATTTTAAAAGTTATTGTTCTATCTACAAAATTATTAGTATTTTACATACAAGAATAAAAATAGTAATAAATCATCTTAGACACAATTATTAAACATTGTCTAATAAATCATCTCTAGTAATATATATATATATAGTAAGAGTATTAAGTAATTTAAGTATATCGGGACGGGGACGGAGACGGGGGCGGGGCGGATACTAGTTTTACCATCTCCGTCCCCGCCCCCGACTTTTACCTACCGGGTAAAAACCGTCCCCGTCCCCGAAACCAAAAAAAGGGCCGCGGGGATGGATTTTTTTACCATGCCTAAACTTGTGTAGATGATCTTTTATCCTGAAATTAAAATAAATAAAATATAAGTTATTGTTATGCATTAAAAATGTAGAGAGTTAATGTATTCATCAAATGGAACCTATTAAGTGACATGTAATATAAACACCCCACAACTTGTAGATTATTATCATATTGAGATGGAAAATCAGCTTGTCCTCCAAATTTATGTACCACGTAGACCATTTGTTCTTCAACAAGCTTCATCCTTTCATTACTTTTAAGTAACTATTCTTCAACGAGCTTCATCCTTTCGCTTCTTGCTTGTAGCTGGGCTTCTAAATGCTTCACCTTATCTTCCAACTCTTTTACTCTTCCATTCGATGGTATAGAGCTTGTATTATCCCTGGATTTGTTATTTGTTTGAAGAATTGAGAAGGGAAAACTCCAAATCCTATGCCCCGAACCCGTCCCGGGTGCTCTGATCCAAAAATATTCAAATATGCCTCCTAATTATTTGAGGTCTCTTTTGTAACATCCCGACTTTTCAAGAAAGTCTTGAGGGACGGTTTGTTGTGTGATATAGATACATAAGGTAATTATCTGTGTTTATGGCCTCGGCCAGTGGTGTGGTGCTTGATAGTTATGATTTTATGGGCTAAGGCTAGTTTTGTTTGTGATAATTATGAGGGCAGAGAGGCCTGATTATATGAAGTGTGAGGAGTTGATGATTATTTGGTAAATAATTAGAAATCAAAAGGGTAAGTGGAATATGTGTAAGAAAGAATGATTAATTTGGTAAATATGTGGGGTAGCTCATTAAATAAAACAAAAATAATATGGTGAATTATGAGATGTTCGTAAGATAATTAGTGATAATTAAATAATTAACTAGATTTGAAAGAAATAATTAATTATTAGTTACACTAGTATAGAAAAGAGATATAAACACAGTTAAACTAGACTTTTAAACACGGTTCCAAAACCATGTTTGTTCCAGCCATGGTAATAGATAAGGGTTTTTAACCACGCTTTTCAACTATGTTTAAAAATGTCCTTTAACCACGATTGTTCAGAACTGTGTTTAAAAGTACTGACATTTAAACATGGTTATGCCCATAACATTGTTTAAATTGTTTAAGTGTGAGTACTTTTAAACACGGTTATGATAATAACCGAGTTTAAATATAGGTTTTTTTCAAAATAGGTTTGGTTTTATTGATTTCCCAAACCTGCAATGTTACACAAGAAATATAGTATATTACCATAACCCAGCATAGTATATTCATTGAACAAATTAATGAAAACATCTTATACTTACATGATGAAGAAACTAAATCTATATACAATGAATAATATTTACATGATTGAAATAAAATATAATTTAAACCCTAGAGTTACATAATCCTACACTAGGTACAATGAATATAAGAGAATAAAAATCCTATACTATCGAAGTCCTTGCCTAACTTCATGGAAGTATACGGTCCATTATTTTCTAATATGATCTACGTGTGCCTCTAGGAAGCTTGATCGGTCCTAGAAGCATTGCAAACAAGACACAAAATAGTTAGCACAAAAACTTAATTACTATATGAATAAAAATTTATAGAAAGTAGGCAAGTGAACACTTATATCTGTCCACCCATTAACTATATGTTCTTGGACAATGGTCATCATGGTGTGCATCACGTAATAGTCGCACTCATAGCTACCCCTCTGCCTATGAGACTATAAGGTACATAAAATAAACATTTGGACAATGTTATTTCAAGTTTTCAGAACTTAAATAATAATGCAGGACATTTGAATTACTTACTTTTGGTTGATCCACTGGACTTTTTTCCTACTAATGCTTCCACGTAGTCTAGTATGTCCAGATACAGCCCTATTTAAGAATAAAACACATAAATAGTTAGAATCATAGAAGAAGAGAATGACTTAATTTGAATTTATAGAAAGTTATTTAATTTTTCTAGATGAACTTACATCTCCAATATTGCTTTGAAGTCCTGTGAAGCAGTCCTATACAAGAAATTAAAGCATAAAGCAATTGAATCCTTGGGACATATCTCCATGAGCTGCTAATAAGCGCTACAATGAACACTGATAAGTGAGACTACAAATGATTAAAATAATTGACAATATTTATATAAGAAACCCTTACTCTCTCTGATATGGGCCAGATATACAGTTTTCGTAGACTCATACATCTAATTCTTGATGTATGTATGGGTGTCCTCCTTGTTGTTCCTACTTTTTGTATAAAAGAGGGATTTAAGAAACCATAACTTCCTTGGAAACCAAACTCCACACAAATTTTATGCAGAAACCTAAAAAAATCAAACAAGTTAAATAAAATAATTAAATATAGAATGATGTACTTACAATTCCAAAAACTGAATAACAGAGATGTTCAACATCGTCCGCCTCATCATTATCTCACACAAGTCACTCCGTGTGATGTAAAGCGGTAGTTAACTTGGGCGGCCAAACATATCTGTCTGCCATGGGACCCCAACGGCGTCATCGTCCAGCTTAAATCGATAGTCCATAGTCTCTGGATCATATCGATGATGGGGTTTCGCTTCTTTGATACTGGACCTGTAACCTACTGAAAGGTTAAAACATTAAATTGAATATGTTATGATACAAACCGTAAACTTATAATATAATTAATGTTTAGGGTTTCAGGAGCATACTTGGGGAGCAGTAACTGACACAAGTTTGGTCGGCCACATGAGGAAGTATCCAAAGGCCTGCCCAACGGTCTACACTTTGGCAGTTGCCACTGGCACAACATCCTCCTTCTCAATGATCTCGATGACAGAGACCTTTGACATACCATTAGGTAATGACTGATGATGAACCAAAGGGCCTAAGTCATAGACCATGCCAGTGACAACAAGCTCCTTTAACCCATCAATGAACAAGTCATATTGATAGGACTCCCCGGTGTTGACCTCTTCCTCGTCAGTGTTAGGTACAACGTAAGGGCCCTTCATGCTGACCTGCATAACCTACATACTTACATAGAAAACATAAGTTATTTAACAATTAATGAAACCAAATTACAACAAAGGAAATAAAATAATGTATAACAAATCCAACCCGTGGGTCTGTCCTCGGTGTAGTAGGCTCCTATTAATGGTTGAGTGAGGCTTTCATCTCCTCTCGAAAAGAAACCATCTCTTGTTTTAGGCTTTTCATCTCCTCGCGATACTCAGCCTTTGCTGCAGCCACCTTAAGCTCAACCCTTTGCTCCACCAACTCCTCCACAGATGAAGTCAGGGCTGGAGCACCATAAAAGCTCCTCAGGCCTGCGAAATATGAATGATTAGAAACTGACAGTTTAATATAAAACATGAAAAGAAATAGAATTAAACTTTCCATGACCTTGACCAACAGTACGCACCCTTCTAAGGTGCTCTGGTCTCCAGGTGAAAGTAGTCAATATGTCCTGCCTACCATGGGCAACAAAAAAACCTTGGGTTGATTGCTCAACCAAGGAATCCTATAACCAAACAAGAGTGAGTATTGTCAGGGTTTAGGGTTAGAAAGATAAAAATCCTTAAAATACTTTAAGAAGCTAAATACTTACTATTCTTTCGTCAACCTCCTGAGCTGCCGTGGAAGTGTAGTCCCCACTCTTCTTGATCCTGGCCTGCTTCCATTTTTCATGGCATAGGGTGGAGAAGGGGGATCCTCAATAGTAGTACTGTCAGATTAGGTAGCCTGACCCTGACTGGCCTTATCTTGGGCCATCTGCTACTCCAACAACTGGTAACCCCTCATGACGACCTGTGGGGTCACGTATTTTTCGCATGAATAGCCCGTCCTTTCGTGCGTTTGGCCTGTAACAAAAAAAGAAAATGCGTTAGAGTTACATTGGAATCCATATATGGCTGAATCATATTAAATTCCAATATACCATGAACTCCACAGTGTGCTGGGATACAACAAATGCATCCCAAGTCTGTTGATCTATGAATGTGTACTTGTCTCCTGGAAACTATCCTTGTAACTCCCTAAAGGCATACCTGTAAATCCCAATAGGCCAAGTAAGGACTTATAACATTTGGGTTTATTTAAATCAAGATTTTTAAGGACCATGCATACCTATTGGTGACAGAATACTTGAATACCCTCCACCACTTAATGACAACACTAAGTACCTTCCTCTTTAGTGTGTCAATGACAGGTATGTCCCAAACATCCTACAAATTGCCAACTTAAGGTGTTAGAATTTATCATATACAACAAGTACAAAATTGTGTAAAAATAACAATTAATAAACAATCAACATGCTATAAAATTGAAGTAATTCCTTGAAGTCAAAAGGCCTAAAATTTATGTCAAATTATTTTTGTAAAACACACAAGTTATATAGTACTATGGTTTTCCTACAAAATGTAAAATTAATCCATTTTATATTGAGGGGCTAGGGTTTACCAATTAATCTTTATGTGGGTTGACCACTGTAGTAGATAGAACTAAGGAAATATGAAAAGATAAAGAATGAATTGGTTTTATTAGCAAGAAGAAGAAGAAGAGTATGATGAATAGGGAGGACAAGTTGAAATGGTAATGAATAATAGATAGGGACATAACTAGTAGAGAAGAGAAGGGAGGGATAAAAAATAAACAAAAATCTGCATAGATAAAATAAGGACTAAAAGTGATAATCACAAGGAACTTACAATTAACCATAAATAATATAATTAATGACATGGTTAAGTTAGTTTTGAGGTCATCGTTAGACTTTAAGAGACTAGGCCATATAAGAAACATGGTAAAAAATGGATATTAACAATCAATTTCAGTATATTTTTCTAGATCCGTGGGTAACTGAAGTTAAAGTTATTGCTTACAGAGAAAAATAAGATTTAGCCCAATAGACCTATGCCGCAAACAAAGACTCATGACGCATAATAAGTACAAAATGAAATAATAGCATGGTAATTAATTTGTAGATGGGTGAATACTTGTTTAGTGAGAAAATTGGAGTATTTCTAAAATTATTATGCAATCCAACACTAGAAGATATAATATCTGTGCCGGTCATGGTTTTAATGAAACTATCCTTCTAAGAAAGTAGTTGAAGAATTAAGTATGGATAGAGAAAGAATAAATCAATGATAGAAAGAGAATGGTAGAAAGTAGGATTGGAGATCCAAGGAATGAAAGATAAAAACTTAACTTAAGAGAGCATACAAACTGTGTTCTCTAAGGCACTACAATTGCACAATATGGGTGGAAGCTCACTGGGCCAAATGCATATGAAGAAGAAATGCACCAATTCCTTGATTGAATATAAAATAAAACAATGATGGCTAATGGCTTTAGACAGTACGTGTGCGGTTATTTTGCGCATATGAGATTTGACAGAGATAAATCAACTCAAATGCTAGAACAAATGTCAAGCTAAAAATCTAATTTAATAGATAGAAGGATATCCCACCAATACAAGTTTCCATTTTAAAGCATATATATCACTTTAGTTTATTGAAGAAGAAGGAAAGAAAAGAAACACGTAACGGTGACATGAACAACAATGTTGCTCAACAACGGGTACATGAACAATATTATGAATGGTGACATGAATAGCATTATGAACAACATTATGAAGAGAACAATATTATGAAAAGAAGTGAGAACCTTTACTTACTTGGTGAAGTGACAATGGCGTGGTAGTATAGTTGTGATAGAGACGTACGTGACGCGAACAACGAAAGCTTAGGCGGTGAGTACGTGATGGGGAACAAGCAAAGCAACAGGAAAAATATATGGGGAAAAGGTTACAGTGGAAGACATTGAAATAAGGTAACCTTTCAACTGAGGCGCGACATTTCAATGAGGTACGTGACATTTCAATGAGGTACGATGAAATGAAAGATGAAAACAAAAAGGTTCTATAAGCATGGTTAACGCTGCAACCGTGTTTATATAACACATATAAACATAGTTGCAATAGTAATTGTGTTTAAATATCTGTAACGTAAACTCTATAACCACGGCTGACCCTATAACCGTGTTTATATATGTAAGGATAAAAACACAGTTATAGGGACAACCATGGTTATATATTTACCAAAATAAATAAACCATAAACCCCTAAACAATATAAACACAGTTATCCATGTACACTACTAAAAACACCCCTAACAGTTACTAAAAATCAGCGACCGATAATAGTTATCATTATTTAGCGACCGCATTAGTGACCCCGATGGTAAAAGGGACCTTCAAAAAGAACTTAGCTACAAAATCAGCGACCAACCAGAAAGTCATCGCTAATCATCCTCCATCACCGAAATGGTCGCTAAATTTACCACCCTCCAATTTTTTTAGTTTCCCTCTAATATTTTGTTGGCACGTAATTTAGCGATAGAAGTAAAGCATCATGAAAGGATGTGCAAGATATAACGAAGACATGTACCATCACTAACCCTACTCGTGAGAGCTACTAGAAGTGGAAAAGGAGGAAGTTTGCTACCATGTCAATGACCAAATGGATGTCATCGCTACGTTTTGCAACTAGCCATCGCCATTTTCATCGCTATGTTACACTCCTTCCATTTTTTGCTTTCCGTATAATATGTTTGGGTGGCGTCCAAATTGCGATGGAGGCCCTTGGTCACTACGTTTCCCTTGTCCTCCAAGTCTTTTGTTTCTTTCTGTTCAGCGTAGTCACGGAAGCCGTCATCGTTATGTCATCATTGCTAATTCAAGATAAAAAGATCTCGTCGTTGGGTCTGTCGCTAAATGAATTATTATTGGTGACTGTAATCTTTCAACGACGAGTTAGATCCTTTTAAGAATCCAAAACCTAATTTCAAAAGCTTTATCTCATTTTTATAATATATTTATTTAAAAGCTTTATCTCTTCCTATTCAAAAACTCTATCTCATTATTTTTAACAAATTCTCTATCATTTTTTCTCTAATCTCTTAAAGATCTGATCCTTTATAAAATTCAAACTTTAAACTTCCTTTTTAAAATTTTTGGAAATTCAAAATTCAAATTTTATGGTTTTCATAAGAATTTAAAAATTACGAAAATCAAAGCCTGGATCAATAATTTAAAATTCAAACAAGCCCACAGGTTCACTTTTTCTTAAAAATAATTCCTAAAAAATATTTTTATTTTTTATTTTTTGGTATTTTTATTATTTATTATTTTTTGAAAATTTTAAAGGACAAAATTGGGTAGCAACAACTTGCCCCTCTTTACATTTCACTTACTGTGTTGCAGTAAGGGATAAGTAAAGACATAGCGAACCAATTTTGTCCAGGGCGCTAGCTTTAAAAAATGTCATGTTTGGTGAAAAGGAAATCAAAATGGTGCCCTTTTCGGTGAAAGGAAAGTAAAATGGTGCCCCACTCGGCGACTGGAAATTTAAATGATGTCATGCTCGGCAACTAGAAATTTGAAGGATACCATGCTCGGCGACTAGAAATTAAAAGGATGTCACGTTCGCCGATAAGTAAGTAAAATAGTGCCCGCTCGGTGACTAGAAAATAAAATGATGCCATGTTCGGTGATAGGGAATTAAAAGGGTGCCCTGCTTTGCGACTGGAAAGTAAAATAGTGCCCTGTTCAACAATTGAAAATTTAAATAATGCCATGTTTGGTGACAGAAGAGTAAAAGAGTTCCCCGCTTGGCGACTAGAAATTTAAAAGATGCCATGTTCAGCTCTAGGAAAGTAAAATAGTGCCCTGCTCGGCTGCTAGAAAGTAAAATGGTGCCTCGTTCGGTGATTGAAAAGTAAATGGTGCCCCGCTCAGCTTCTGGAAAGTAAAATGGTGCCCCGCTCGGTGACTGAAAATTTAAATTATGCCATGTTCGAAGATAGGAAAGTAGAAGGGTGCCCGGCTCAGTGACTGGAAACTTAACTTATCATCATCACATACATATATATATACTTTCATAACAATCATTACACATTCATACACACCATTCTCAATGATCATTTAAATGCAATTCACATTATCACAACATCTACATGACAAGGCAGGCATGAGTATTATTCACATACAATAATCACTATTGTTCTACTCATGCAATTTGTATATAAACTCCTCTTCTACCTCGAGGGAAGAGCCAAAATCCGAATGCATGCTCCGAGAGCTCCGCCACATAGTCCGGAACATAATCTATACAACATACATATGTATTCATACAATTAATCAGCTATCTCAAGGCATTCCTCATAATTCTAAACATTTGCTAGCTTATCATAAAGCCCAATATCAAGTCCTAGACTTGCTAAAACACCAATCCATACCATTGCATCAGGCTTCGGGAATTCCTTTCCCAAAACCAAGATTCTCTAGATCTAAGAGGGTTAACCATACCCAACAACAACAATATCTCTTTCATCCCTCATCTAAAATGCATTTCTACATTACATCAATCATTCAAATGCTATTATTGTCACTTTGAGTTCAACATGAGTCATCTTAGCTCAAATCAATCTTCATCTATCAACATATTCCAAATGGTACATATTATGGTCTAAGACTTCATCAAACCACACTTCCAAGTCATTGGTCCATCACCACACTATGACCTTAATATTAACATTCATTCTTACACATTTCCTAACAACACTCATTCATGAGCTTTATTCTCTATGATTCGTTATTACTATCATTATCCATCATTATAAATAACAATTCATACATTAAATATCACCTATTCACATTCAATTCAACTTCCCATGTTACAATATATCCATTTTCCCCAAATTTTTAGGGCTAGGGTTTCACCAAAACTTACTTATCATTATTAATATTCATCAACCATTATCAATGACCATTCTCCCACATCAATATCACTCACTATCATCATTAAATATATTTCCTACTCATATTTCATATTTTCCCCAAATTCCTAAAGTTAGGGTTTCCATAAAAATTCAATAACACCATGTATCATCATCATTTTTCACCATTCAAATCACTAATTTCATGTATCCCACTAAAGGCTCATAAAACTTGCATTTAAAACCACCCCACCTTAGGGTTTTCCATAATAATAGCTTCTACCAATAACCCACATACATAAACCACTCTCCCAACACCCAAGACCCAAAACCTATGGCATAAGCTCATGAAAGATGATGAGGAGCTTACCTCAACCAAGAGACAACCATGAGCATCCAAAGGAGAGAGAAAGTCACACGAAATTGGAAAAAAGAGGAAAAAGATCCAACCTCCAATGGCTTCCTCAAGTGAAAATGGTGAAGGGAGAAGAAGACACCACTTGGCTTAGGTTTTTGGAGAGTAAAGTGAAAAGGAAAGAAGAAGAAGAAGGAAGAAGAAGAAGAAGAAGAATGAAGAGAAGAGGCTAGAAAGAAGGAGAAGAAGTGGCGTGAAAACATAAGAGAGGGAGGAGAGTTTGTTTTTAAGTTTTTACCTCTCATTAAAACTTTACCATTTTATAATATACAGGACCTCTGTTCGGGCTCAATACTAAATCCAAAAATTATTCCAAAGACATATTCAAATTCCTATTAATATTCTTGACAAACCTAACCAACGGCATCTCAATCGGAGATACTTGGTCCGACACCCATATCTTCACCGGATATAACTTAACTTTTTTTTAAAACCCCAATAAATTATAAATGATCCTCCTAAATCTCAATTTAATTATTTTAATATTTTTAGGACACTTATTAACCCATTTAGAATTATTAAATATTTATTCCTCATATTTAATTATTTTTATAAAATTCAGGATGTTACATATCCCACCTCATACCATTATCCATCAAAATAACATCTAATCCCCTATCACAATACTTAAATAAACTCAAAATCATCAATAAAATCCATGGGTGATCAAAATCTTACTTCTTTCTCCTAGCTCAATACTAAACACGATAATGGACAAGAGGAAAGGAAAGGAGCTTAAATCAACATCACTTCCTCAAGGTGCATGGTGCAACAAAAATGGAGAGGGAAGGAGGGCACACCACATTTAGGGTTTTAGAGAAGAAGAAGATGATAAAGATAAAGAGGGCATGAGGAAAAGAGAAGAGGAAAATGTATTGACTCCAAGGAAATGAAAACTAACGTGAATGAGGAGAAGAAAGAAGAGTTTTGTGTTTTAACTTTAAAACCCCTTCATTAAAATTTTACTGTTTTATAATAAACAGGATCTCTGTTCGGGCTCAATACTTAATCTAAAAATTATTTGGAATACATATTCGGATCCCCAATAATATTCTTAACAATCCTGACCAACAACATCTCAATTAGAGATACTTGGTTCGACACCCATATTTCAACCGGGTAAAATTTTAGGGACATAAATCAACTCAAATATAACTATTTCTTATTTATTCTCCTCAATTAATGATTTTTATAAATTTCGGGATGTTACAAGAATGATTTTCATGGATGTTAAACCACTTTAATGAAAGTAAAAGTTGAAGTACCCTTAATATACCAATTACTAGGGATAGAGTTGGTAATTATTATTGTGTTAAGGCCAAGACTTAAAGCAAGTTTTTACTAAGAAAGCATCTGAGGGATCAGACTTTACGGTAACTATTTAGAATTTATATCATGAGGGATCGGGTATAATGATTTTAAGCTGCAATAACATGAACGTGTTGATTAAATATGCATGTTTATGAATATTTCATTATGTTTTAGTGCGGGGATCCTAATTCCAACATAGTTTGTTAATCTATGTTTTCAATCTTAAATATTGGATTTGTTTTGAAGTACTACTCATAATTAATGCTAGTAAATTTAGAATTTACAATCTTTCACCCAATGTATACATTTACCATAATAAATAAGAATTGTGTATACATCATTGTTTTGTTAATAAGTTTTGATACATTTACCATAGTAAATAAGAATTATTGTTTTACACTGAAAACATTCAATCCTTGTGGGAATGATATCTATTTTGAAAGCTGCAATGATAAATTGGTGCGCCTGCCAATAAAGAAGCCCAACACATTTTTGGTCTAACAAGTTTTTTGGCGCCGTCGCCAAGGATTGAATTGATTCAATAAAACAGTAAATTTATAATTACCATGGTAAAAAAATTTTGTACTTTTTACCTTAGGTAAATTTTTAATTTTACTTTTTCCTTATACTTTCATTTATTTACTTTTTCTTTAATTATTATTGTTACACTAACTTTTTCTACATAGTTTATTTATGCAAACTCGATCTTCTGCAGGGAGACTATTCTTTGATCCTGAGATCGAAAAGTTTGTAAAAAGACTCAAAGCTTTACAATCTAAAACACAAACTACTTCTTCTT
The DNA here is from genome assembly GCA_037962975.1 of Clitoria ternatea. Taxonomy (NCBI): domain Eukaryota; kingdom Viridiplantae; phylum Streptophyta; class Magnoliopsida; order Fabales; family Fabaceae; genus Clitoria; species Clitoria ternatea. The sequence continues at coordinate 157,170,294 of CM075672.1, read as the reverse complement.
CAACTTCATCTTCTTTTTAAAATTTTGAAAATTCTAATATGGCTGAATAAAGAAGAACATTGGGACAGTTTGCTGTTATCAATGGACCACCCCGTGTATCAGGGATGTTCCAAGAACCCGTCGCTATGGTGGAAATTAAACCTGCCACACTAAATATAATTCAAAATAATCAATTTGCTGGCCTAAATCATGAAGAACTGTATGAACATTTAACTATTTTTTATGAATTATGCAGCATAGTTGGTTTTGAACCCAATCAAGAAGAATCTGTTTACATGAGATTATTTTCTTTTTCTTTGGTTGGGCAAGCAAAATAATTGTTTAAGTCTTGTCCACCCGGTAGTTTTGCAAACTGGTCCGATGTTGAGAGAAAATTTTTAGAAAGATTTTGTTCTCCCTCTAAATATTTTGAAGCCATGACAGCCATTCATTCTTTTTCACAAAATCATGATGAATCACTTGGTGAAGCATGGGAACGATTCAAAGCGCTTCTTAGAAAATGTCCAAACCATAACTTGGATGATGCTGGAAAGGTAAGAATCATTTATCATGGTTTATTACCTCAGTTCAAGATGATGTTAGATGCATGTGAAGGTGGTTCATTAATGAACAAAACTGTTGAATAGGCAATTGCCATAATGGAGTCCATGTCCACAAGTGACCGACAAGCGAAGTATGAAAGAGGTAATTTAACAAGGAAGCCAGGTATGCTTGAATTGGGGGTAAATGATGTAGTTTTAGCTTAGTAAAAATTACTGACACAATAAATAGAAGTAATGAGCAAACAACTGGAGAAATTACAAATTGCTTAAGTGTCATCATTAACCCCTGCTCAATTGAAACAATGTGTGCATTGCATGAGTGAACAACCATGTGGTTATTGTGCACCTGATGGAAATGAATAATGTAACACTCTGGTTTTTAATTAAATAAATAAAATCAATAGTGGAATTTTCCAAATTTTAAGGTTAACAAACCATGCATAATCTGTTTGAATTAATAAAACCGAGTACGACAAGGAAAGGAAATGGAAGAAGACAAGGGAGAAACTCACGCACAGCGAGAGGAATAAACGCTTAAGTGAACCCAACGGCACCAGGTACACTCGCTCAATCGAGGGCTAACTACGCTCGGGCGATTCTACTAAAGATCTCCAGTCCGCACTACATTTGTTGAAGCGATGCTACCCTTGGTATCCTGCCATTCCACCCGGTTTTAGTGTATGGTTTACTCGGGAAGGTTCACTTCCTAATCCACTCGGGCTAACCTTAATACTCACCAGTTCCATCCTAACAGCATATCACACTCCGTTGCTCCACTCGATTGGATTATATACGTATACGTATTGGCAATCCGAGAATGATTCTCAAAGCCGCTCACTCGGAATCTATGACGACTTCTCACTCAGGATAACATGCACGTCCATTACGCCACTCGGGGCATTCTACTCACCCTTTACTCGGTAACCATAATATTTCCTGCTCTAATTTTCCTACTAAGTCAACACTCACTCGGGTTCCCTAGCTGCTTACTGATTTATTACAACAAATCCACTTAGAGTCTCAGGTGTCGTTCCCTAGTCGGTGAACTCTCACTCGGCGGGTTCTCACTTAGAATCGTTGATTTTCCTCTACTCAGAAAACCTCATAATTATCACTCACAGGATTCACACCAACTCCTACTCCAGGCTATACGACCTCAATTACTCGGATAATTCAACCTCTCATCACTCGGAATGACTTGTCATCTCGCTTTCCCGCAACAACAACTTAGCTCCACTTCTTCCCATAGTCACACTGCCTTCCTACGCTCGGAAAGTATACTTATACATCCAGGTTTATCGCTCGGACATCACCCACAGTATAGAATGAACACACAATATATATAGGGAAGTATTTAAATAATTACAAACGCATTAACATGTCCCTTCTACCTGAAAGTGTTCAATTTCTGATATAAGGACTAAATCAAAATGTGAGCCGGCCAAGGCTTAACGAGACCTTATGTACAGTATATACATATACACATATATCCCATAGCGCTCAGGTTCTCTGCTCTGCCCTCGGCTCCTTTTTCATCCTTCATTCCGAGAGATGTTCACTGAAAAATGTAGCCACAGTAGGGGTGAGCTTTTACATGGAAAACGACAGCCAAGAGCTTGGTCTCAGTGTCAGTACACACACTTACGTTTACTCGGTCGCATTCAGATTAAATTAAGGCCATGCAAATTAGAACAATATCAATAACATACACTCACATACGTAGTACATAAAGTTCATCCTTATTCACACATGCACATGCATCCACACACTCAGAATTCATTCATAACACCTAACACATGCCACGCGTACTATCCTAATCAACATCATAACTACATGCATGCCTGCGGATCTGACTTAAGTAATGACTTTCAGTTACAGTCCCCCCCTTTACTGGCCTCTCGTACATCAGTTCTTCCCGCGTGGTACCGGCCTCCCATTGGCGTCTCGAGACTCCTCTCTAGCTCATACGGCTACCATGAGCTCTCTCAGGATCTAGCCAAGGTCTGTAGCTGGAAGTCATTCCTTCGGGGCTCATGACCTTCCACGGGTCACCCCATTCCTACATATGCAACTTATGCGTTTAACCAGCAAGCAACATCACTCAACTGATACCTCTTTCGTAAACATCAAGGTAGGAGCATATTCAACACGGTCTCTATCTTTACTTTGCCAATCATACCAACATGCACAATGATCAAACAATCAAGGTAATAACATCGGACGAATCAACTAACAGTCACACATTCATATTCTTACAGTATTAACAGAGGTAGAACCATGCATCTCACTCGGCTATATCAGGAAGGCTAACAGACTACATTACCACTATCTTGTTTACATGCAAATATTATTTAACTACTCGTCATACACATAGAGTCCAAGGTCAACAATCATGCATAATATACAATCGTGACAGACACATGCATACACTTAAAGCAGTACATTCATCCGGTACCGTTCATGGACCATGCATTTGACATGCAAGCGCCCCCTACCTACTGAAGGAAGTTTGAGGGGTTCCTTTGTTTCTTGATGCTCGTCTGATTGCCTCGCCCAGGCTCACACTCGTTCAGCCTCCTTGGTCATAGTCGCACCGTGAAACAGGGGCTGTTCGTCTTTCACCCTGACGACCGTCCCTCACCAGCTGAAGGAACTCCAAGTCTCCTGCAGTATCGTCACCGTGCGTTCTCAAGAACAGGACAGTGAACAGGGAAAGGAAGACGAAGGGCAAGAGGGAAGAGAGTACAAGAAAGAAAAAGAAGAGAAGAGAAGAAGAGGGAGTCTGAAGGAGATGCGTAACTTCAGTGCACATATATAAGCACATGTGTGTACGAGGGAGAGTGGGATGGGAAAACGTGAATTGCAGTCCCACTCACGTGGCTCCCAATCGGGAGCAGCCACCTCCTACCAACCAAGCTTAATTAATTTGTCACTATTTCTTAGATTAAGTTGATTATAATTAATAATTAATTTTCCTTCTTTGCAATCAGAATCTTAATGGTTTATTTTCATTTGGTATTACTCCTCAAAATTGGGATGTTACAGTTCTCCCCCTCACAAAAGAATTTGGTCCCTGAAATTCACTCGGTGACTCACCTTAGCAAACAACTCGGGGTACTGTTGCCTCATGGCGTCCTCGCGTTCCCAGGTATAGGAGGTAGTCCTGCCTTGCTGCCACTCCACTTCAACCAGTTGTACGTCCTTGCTTCTCAAACGCTTTACCGATCGGTCCACGATTCTAATCGGTGTAGCCATAGTGGTCAGGTCTTCCTTGATTTCCACTTCATCATCAGGCATCGTGTGGTTGGGGTCATGTAGATATTTCCTTAATTGAGACACATGAAACACGTTGTGCAATCAGGATAAATGGGTCGGTAATGCTATTCGGTATGCCATGGAGCCGACTCGTTCCAACACTTCATAAGGCCCAATGTATCGGGGGCTCAGCTTTCCACCTTTCAACACTCGCCCGACTCCTTTACTCAGTGAAGTCTTCAAAAACACCCTGTCTCCGACTGAAAACTCTAGTGGTTTGGTTCGTTTGTCATGGTAGCTCTTCTACCTATCCTGAGACGCCTTCATCCTTTCCCTTATCACTCGGATCTGTTCTGATGTTTGCTTTACGATTTCTGGCCCCAATAGCAGACTCTCACCTGTCTCCGACCAGCAGAGTGGGGTTCAGCATCTTCGGCCATAAAGTGCTTCGTAGGGTGCCATACCGATACTGTTGTGGTGACTATTGTTGTATATAAACTCGATCAGGGGAAGGTACTGCTCCCAATTCCCACCGTGCTCCAACATACACGCTCTTAGCAAGTCCTCCAGGCTTTGAATCGTTCGCTCGGATTGTCCATCCGATTGGGGGTGAAAGGCAGAACTTAACCAAAGCTTCGTACCCAATTCTTGGTGCAGGCTGGTCCAAAACTGGGACGTGAACCTAGGATCCCTATCCGATACGATAGAAGTCGGCACTCCATGCAGTCGGACAATTTCGTGGATGTAAATCCGAGCTAACTTATGCAACGGGTACTTCATGTTCACAGGTAGAAAGTGTGCACTCTTCGTTAGTCGGTCGACAACGACCCAAATCGCATCATGGCCCGCTTGGTTTTTTGGCAATCCCATGACAAAGTCCATGGCAATTGAGTCCCATTTCCACACGGGAATCTCCAGGGGCTGTAATGCATCGTACGGCTTCTGGTGCTCGACTTTCGATTTCTGACAAGTAATACACCAAGCCACGTATTCTGCCACATTCCTCTTTAATCCGGGCCACTAGAATTGCGCCCTTAGATCGTGGTACATCTTCGTGGTACCCGGGTGAATACTTAGCAAGCTCTTGTGAGCCTCATCAAGCACTATTCTTCTCAATTCTCCTCCACCCGGTACGTATATTCTGTTTCTTACTCAAAAGATTCCATCCGATCCCTCGGTCAGGGACAAGTCCTTCCCTTTGGCTTGAGTCTCCTTCATTTCAGCCAAGTAGGAATCTGACTGCTGCTGCTCGTACATGGATTTTAGAAATTCATTGGCAATCCTCAGCGTGCCGATCATTATTTTCTGAGAGGAGGGGATGTCAACATGTAAGTTCATGTCTCGGAACTGGTCCAATAACTCTACTTCCCTTACCATCATCACCGCTATATGAAGGGATTTCTGACTCAATGCGTCGGCAACGACGTTTGCCTTACCCGGATGGTACTTTAGCTCGAAATCATAATCTTTTAAAAATTCCATCCATCTCCTCTGCCTCATGTTTAGATCCTTTTGGTCGAATAAGTATTTGAGGTTTTTGTGATCACTGTATACTTCAAATCTGGACCCGAACAAATAATGCCTCCAGATCTTTAATGCAAAGACTACGGCTGCCAGCTCCAAGTCGTGGGTCGGGTAATGCTGCTCGTGAGGCCTCAATTGCCGAGAGGCATACGCTATCACTTGGTCTTTCTGCCAACACTGGAGCAGTCGTCAACTTGTCCTTCAGCTCTCGCAAACTGCTCTCGCACTCAGAACTCCATACAAAGGGAATGTTTTTCCAAGTCAATTTAGTCAGGGGCAAAGCCAACTTAGAAAAACCTTCAATGAACCTTCTATAATAACCAGCCAGCCCATAAAGCTCCTTATCTCCGAGACTGACTTAGGTCTCTCCCACGCCAGTATAGCTGCCACTTTCGAAGGGTCCACCGAGACACCTCCTTCGGAAATCACATGTCCGAGGAAGTGGATCTTATCCATCCAGAAATCGCACTTTGAAAGCTTTGCAAACAACTGTTTCTCCTTCAATACTTGAAGAACCGCTCGGAGGTGTTCTTCATGCTCCTCAATGGTCTTAGAATAGACGAGGATATCATCAATGAAAACGACAACAAATCGGTCAAGATATGGGTGGAATATGCTGTTCATGTAATTCATGAAGACAGCAGGGGCGTTTGTCACACCAAACGGCATCACTACATACTCGTAGTGACCATACCGAGTCCTAAAGGCAGTCTTTGGAATATCCGAGTCCTTCACCTGGATTTGGTGGTATCCCGATCGTAGGTCGATTTTCGAGAAGACTGAGGCTCCACGCAGTTGGTCAATTAGATCATCAATTCTGGGCAATGGGTATCGATTCTTAATTGTGAGTTTGTTCAGCTGTCGGTAATCTATACAAAGTCTCATGCTGCCATCCTTCTTCTTAAAAAGTAGCACGGGTGCGCCCCATGGTGATACACTCGGTCTAATGAATTGTTTTCCGAGTAACTCATCTACCTGCTTCTTCAACTAGGCCAATTCAGTTGGGGACATTCTATAAGGTGCACTGGAGACTGGCTCGGCTCCAGGAATCAAGTCTATAGAGAATTTGACTTCTCTATTGGGAGGGACACTCGGTACATCCTCAGGAAACACCTCTGGGAATTCACATACAGTCAGAATTTCGTTCACTCGGGCTTTACTCTCACCCTCGGTTAAACAAAGCATCATAAATAGTTGAGCTATACCTTGTACCGTGTAGTCCTCATTGTGCTGCCTCGGAAAGATTATCCTTCGGTTTCTACAATCCACTAACACCTTGTTGGCCGAAAGCCAATCTATGCCGAGCATGATATCAAGGTCCTTCAAAGGCACGCACACAAGATCGAAGGTAAAACTCCAATCGTCCAACACAAACGTTACGTCCTTACACATCGTTGATGTCAACACCTTAGGGCCAGTCGGGTTGGCTACTTCCAAAATCCGATCCATATCCACAGTCGGTAATCATAGTCGTCTCACACACTCGTCAGCTATGAAGGAGTGGGTGGCTCCAGAATCAAAAATTACACTAAGAGTATGTTTACCGAGTAGGCACTTACTTTGTACGAGGTTGTTCGCCTGTGCAGCTTCTTCAGCACTGATGGCGTAAACTCTTCCAGCAGCTGGCTGGTCGGTGTTTCTCCTCCTGTTATTTGGGGTAAACATCATATTTCCTCTGGCTCTGTTACTTCCGCCCCCCGAGCTTTGACCATCGTTCCTACTGCTCCTCACCTGGAATCCTCCCTGACGCACACTGGCACTTGCTTGACGGAGTTGGGGGCAGTCAGGGCGAATGTGCCCCTTCTCCTGGCAATGGAAACACTTGACATCTGCACCATCGCAATTCCGAGCAAAGTGGTCGCCACCACATTTAAAACACCTTCCATATTTTGGTCGTCCACTCATCTGTCTTCCTCGGTCACTACGGTCTTGATTCCTAGTAAGGGGCCCATTTCTTCCCATGTTTCCTGGCCTCTTGAAGCGTGATTGTTGAGGCCTTAAGGAGGGACCTGCTCTACTATTCTGGCCTGAGTGGGCCTTGTCATCTTCTTTGAATATCCTACACTTATTCACCAATGCAGGAAAACTCCTGATCTCTTGATATCTGCAGGCTCTCTTAATATCTGACCTCAATCCATTCTCGAATTTGAGGCATTTGGAGCTCTCAGTCCTGGGTTGTTGGAAGGGTGGGTAGAATAGACACAATTCTTCGAATCTAGTCGCATACTCTTCCACAGTCATGGAACCCTGTTTCAACTCCATAAACTCCAACTCCTTCCGACTCCTTACCGTGTCGGGGAAGTACTTCTCTAAGAAGCATGTCTTGAAGTTGTTCCAGGTCAGCTGAGCATCATCATCAAGAAATCGGTTTCTAGCTATCTTCCACCAGTTCTCCGCCTCGTCTCGCAGCATATACACTGCACATTCTACCTTCTGGGCCTCGGTACAGCAAAGGCCCCCAAAGATCCTTTCCATCTCTTGAGTCCATTTAAAAGCTGCCTCAGGGTTCCTTCCTCCCTGAAATTTACTCGGCTTCCTCTTCAGGAAGCGGTCCAGCACTTGGCCATTCTCAGCTCGAGGCTGGCCCTGCCTCTCAAACACGTCAGCAAAGCGTTGGAATGCTGTGGCTATAGCCTCTATGCTTTGGCGATGTGTCATCCCTTATCCTGAAATTAACACCCCTTCATGGATAAGTATACCGAGTCACTTACTACCGGTCGTATCTCAGCCTAATATTCAGTAACTTAGCACATTATGCCATTTCTATATGTTACACAATCAGCCGGACCAGAAGGGACAACCTCCTATCCATAAATTAATATCACAACATCAATCAGGTTCAACAAATATCACAATAACGATGACCATTCAATCATAATACACACAACCGCTCGCACTCGGCAAGCGTACCTTGGCCTTGGACCTTTCGGTCTACTCTGATACCAAAATGTAACACTCTGGTTTTTAATTAAATAAATAAAATCAACAGTGGAATTTTCCAAATTTTAAGGTTAACAAACCATGCATAATCTGTTTGAATTAATAAAACCGAGTACGACAAGGAAAGGAAATGGAAGAAGACAAGGGAGAAACTCACGCACAGCGAGAGGAAGAAACGCTTAAGTGAACCCAATGGCACCAGGTATACTCGCTCAAGCGAGGGCTAACTACGCTCGGGCGATTCTACTCAAGATCTCCAGTCCGCACTACATTTACTGAAGCGATGCTACCCTCGGTATCCTGCCATTCTACCAGGTTTTAGTGTATGGTTCACTCGGGAAGGTTCACTTCCTAATCCACTCGGGCTAACCTTAATACTCACCAGTTCCATCCTAACAGCGTATCACACTCCGTTGCTCCACTCGATTGGATTATATACGTATACGTATTGGCAATTCGAGAATGATTCTCAAAGCCGCTCACTCAGAATCTATGAAGACTTCTCACTCGGGATAACATGCACGTCCATTACGCCACTCGGGGCATTCTACTCACCCTTTACTCGGTAACCATAATATTTCCTGCTCTAATTTTCTTACTAAGTCAAGACTCACTCGGGTTCCCTAGCTACTTACTGATTTATTACAACAAATCCACTTAGAGTCTTAGGTGTCGTTCCCTAGTCGGTGAACTCTCACTCGGCGGGTTCTCACTTAGAATCGTTGATTTTCCTCTACTCAGAAAACCTCACAATTATCACTCACAGGATTCGCACCAACTCTTACTCCAGGCTATACGACCTCAATTACTCGGAAAATTCAACCTCTCATCACTCAGAATGACTTGCCATCTCGCTTTCCCCTAACAACAACTTAGCTCCACTTCTTCCCATAGTCACACAGACTTCCTACGCTCGGAAAGTATACTTATACATCCAGGTTTATCGCTCGTAAATCACCCACAGTATAGAATGAACACACAATATATATATAGGGAAGTATTTAAATAATTACAAACGCATTAACATGTCCCTTCTACCTGAAAGTGTTCAATTTCTGATATAAGGACTAAATCAAAATGTGAGCCGGCCAAGGCTTAACGAGACCTTATGTACAGTATATACATATACACATATATTCCATAGCGCTCAGGTTCTCTGCTCTGCCCTCAGCTCCTTCTTCATCCTTCATTCCGAGAGATGTTCACTGAAAAATGTAACCACAGTACGGGTGATCTTTTACATGGAAAACGACAGCCAAGAGCTCGGTCTCAGTGTCAGTACGCACACTTACGTTCACTCGGTCGTATTCAGATGAAATTAAGGCCATGCAAATTAGAACAATATCAATAACATACACTCACATGCGTACTACATAAAGTTCATCCTTATTCACACATGCACATGCATCCACACACTCAGAATTCATTCATAACACCCAACACATGCCATGCGTACTATCCTAATCAACATCATAACTACATGCATGCCTGCGGATCCGACTTAAGTAATGACTTTCAGTTACAGTCCCCCCCTTTACTGGCCTCTCGTCCATCAGCTCTTCCCGCGTGGTACCGGCCTCCAATTGGCGTCTCGAGACTCCTCTCTAGCTCCTACGGCTACCACGAGCTCTCTCAGGATCTAGCCAAGGTCTGTAGCTGGAAGTCATTCCCTCGGGGCTCATGACCTTCCACGGGTCACCCCATTCCTACATATGTAACTTATGCGTTTAACCAGCAAGCAACATCACTCAACTGATACCTCCTTCGTAAACATCAAGGTAGGAGCATATTCAACACGGTCTCTATCTTTACTTTGCCAATCATACCAACATGCACAGTGATCAAACAATCAAGGTAATAACATCGGACGAATCAACTAACAGTCACACATTCATATTCTCACAGTATTAACAAAGGTAGAACCATACATCTCACTCGGCTATATCAGGAAGGCTAACAGACTACATTACCACTATCTTGTTTACATGCAAATATTATCTAACTACTCGTCATACACATGGAGTCCAAGGTCAACAATCATGCATAATATACAATCGTGACAGACACATGCATACACTTAAAGCAGTACATTCATCCGGTACCGTTCGTGGACCATGCATTTGACATGCAAGCGCCCCCTACCTACTGAAGGAAGTTCGAGGGGTTCCTTTGTTTCTCGACGCTGGTCTGATTGCCTCGCCCAGGCTCACACTCGTTCGGCCTCCTTGGTCGTAGTCGCACCATGAAACAGGGGCTGTTCGTCTTTCACCCTGACGACCGTCCCTCACCAGCTGAAGGAACTCCAAGTCTCCTGCAGTATCGTCGCCGTGCGTTCTCAAGAACAGGACAGTGAACAGGGAAAGGAAGACGAAGGGCAAGAGGGAAGAGAGTACAAGAAGGAAAAAGAAGAGAAGAGAAGAAGAGGGAGTCTGAAGGAGATGCGTAACTTCAGTGCACATATATAAGCACATGCGTGTACGAGGGAGAGTGGGATGGGAAAACGTGAATTGCAGTCCCACTCACGTGGCTCCCAATCGGGAGCAGCCACCTCCTACCAACTAAGCTTAATTAATTTGTCACTATTTCTTAGATTAAGTTGATTATAATTAATAATTAATTTTCCTTCTTTACAATCAGAATCTTAATGGTTTATTTTCATTCGGTATTACTCCTCAAAATTTTGATGTTACAAATAAGAGCAAGCCAATTTTCTACTCCACTAAAGGATACCTGTAGGTAATTTACCTTTTAATTTTGGTAATATTTTTCCTAACAATTACCTACAGGGATGGCAAAATCAGAACTTTGGCTGGAAACAAGCTGTTAGAACTTCCAACAGACCTCCTAACAACCAATTCAAACAACAACCACAATCTGATTAGGCATTAAGGCTGACAAGGATAGAGGAATCTATCCAACAATTTCTACAATACATGAAAACTAATGAAGCCACACATAAAGCGTCGGATATGCAATTAGGACAGCTAGCAAAGGAAGTATCCGACATGAAAAGTGTAACATCCCGAATTTTAAAATAGAAGATTAATTAAGGAAAATAAATATTGATAAATTGAATATAAATTGTTTAATGTCCCAATAAATTGAAATTAATTAAATTAAGATTTTTGGGAATTGTTGGTAATTTATGGAGATCGATTAAGCTGAATATGAGCCGGTTGGAATATGGGTGTCGAACCAAGTATCTCGGAATGAGATGATATTGGTCAGGGCTGTAGAGAATAATATTGGGAATCCGAATATGTATTCAGAATAATTTTAGGATGAAGTATTGAGCCCAAACGAAGAGCCTGTTAGTGACAAAAACGATGAATTTTAATAGATGAAGTTAAAATAAACCCAAAAGCCCAAAACTTCTTTCTCCTATTCACGTAAACCCGCTGAAGCTTTGGCAAACACACTTTACTCCTTTTTCTCTTCATCTTCCTTCATTCTCTCTTCTCTTCCTCTTCCAAACCTTAAACATAACTTGTGCTATCTTCACCTTCCCCATTTTCGTGTGAAGCTTGGAAACTTGGTGACCTTTCCTCCTCTTCCCCTCATTTCATATGGTTTCCCTCTTCTTTGATAACCCATTTCGTTTTGGGTGTGAGGTAAGCACTTTCACCATTCTTAGAATGGATTGATGATGATAATATGGGGTATTATGATTTGGAGAGGAGATGCATGTGCATGGGTGTTTATTAGAGCATTTAATGCTTATGCCCTAGAATGGGTCATCATAAATATGTGTATTTATGAAGAGAAAATGGTGGTGGGTGCATTAATAATGGTGAGAAGTGAAGGTTTATGATGTATTAATGAAGGTGGATGGGTTTTAGAGGAAACCCTAACCTTGAAGTTGGGGGGAAAATAGTTAAAGTTAGTTTAAGAATGTGTTTAATGGAGAAATATATGTCGTTGAGGAGTTTTATGAAGCTTGGGGATAGGGTTGTCTTGTAACCCTTGAATTTAATGATGGTGGCTTAATGGGAAGGAATTCCCGAAGCCTAATAAAGAATAAAAATGATATCCACAACATGTCTAACACATGTTGTGACATTATAAATATGAATATGACTAAATAGAATTGAATTGATGACTTGAGTAGTTGATTGATTAAGGTTTTACATGAATATGAATGTAGGACCTATTCCAAACGACGAGGCGGGACCGTCTTATCAACCGAAATTCTTCTCTTGAGGTAGGAGAGGAGTATAAGTTCTAAATGCATGAATTTGAATGTTAATTGATTGTGGTATGTAGTGTTATGCATGTTAGCCTTGCTTGAATGTTGTAAGAAATGATAATTTATGGTGTGATGTAGTTAATATGTTTGGCAACATGCTTTTGTGCATTTAGAATATTCATGGTATGTTATGTTAAGTTGTGTTTACCATGAATGTGACATGAATCATGAAGTTGTTTGTTGAGATTGAGAATAAAGAGAATGCCACCTAAAGATTTAAACTATTATGAATAATCAATGTTAATAAAAGCTTGTGGTGATGTTGATGATGGTGTTGATGATGTTGGATGATGAGTGGCATGTATAGGATGCATAGAGTGAGAAATGCATATGATCTATATTTGTATCCATGGCATACTGCATAGCCGTCGTTGTGGAACATTAGGGGAGTTCCCTCAGCTGACCCAGTGGGAGGGTGGCTCGGTGCACGAGCAAGATGTTTTTCCCCTGTGACTTAAGAGAAAGTCACGAAGCCGCCCATGTATTGCTTCGGGGAGCTGCATGTGGCCGACCCTTGTGGGGGTGGCTCTTGATGAACAGGTGACCCCGGTGGTCTTTATGATCACAGCCGCCATGATTTAATATCTGGCCGGCCCGCAACACCATATGTTGATATGTTGTGTACCGCGGTCATGGTGAAAATGGCCAGGTGTTGCAAGATGGGTGATATGGTTTGGTACCAGTAAAACAATTGGTGAATGCATACAATTTAAAGAATAAGTGTACACATTTTACTACTGCAGTAGGGGTGTGGTTAAATGACCATGCTTGAAACCCACAGTTGGTGTTGAATTTCCCACAGTCAGATCTGCAATTGTTGAAATATTCCTTGTGCATATGCATTAGTTAAGAGCATTTGCATATAGAAGTAAGTATGCCAAGGTGGTGAGATGTGATGATGACTTTGTGAGGTGGTAAAAATATAATTAAGACAACATAAAAGATATAAATACCAGTTAAAAGTTGTGTGACAATTCAATGGTTGAATAATGTGATTATGTATATGCTTGTGTGCTTTGTGTGAAATTATGTTGGTATATGGCATGGTGATTATTAATGATGTGCAAAGTATATATATGGGGATGCCTATATGCATAATCACTTGGTATTCATATTCATTCCTTTAGAATGTGGACTCACTCTCCCATGTTGTCAATTTTAGACTTGTGATGCAGGGCACTCATGGGAAGAGTAAGCATTTTGATGTATACTTATGGCTGTGGAGGTAATTAGTGTATAGGGAGCGCCTTGGCCGGCGATATATGTAAACATATGTATTTTGTGTAGCAGGAGATATAATGAATGTTTGTTTTGGAAGTTTACATGATAGATGATTTTGGAGGGTCATGGATGAAAATGAGAAATTGTATGTGTATCTCATTTTCATTTGTGACCCTAAGCATGTATGAAGGATTCATTTATATTGGAATGTTTCTATATGTTGATGAATGAATGAAGAATTATATTTGAATGTCGATTTTATTAAGTTAAAGAGATGGAGAATTGATTTTCATATGTTTGATGAGTTGAATGGAAAATTGATGAGTAAGATGATGTAAAACCAGTTTTAAATGATCTGAATGATGTTTGATATGTAAGGCATTCTGGTAGTATGGATGGAGTTCAATTTTAGTGGATTGTGTTGTGTATATTTCGTGTCCTGCATGATGTCTGATAATTTCGCTCAGGCGAGGTGGATTCTCGCCCGAGCGAGAGCCCTACCTATTTGGAGTTTAGCTTCTGGGCAATTTTCACTCAGGCGAAAGTGAATTTCGCTCAGGCGAGATTGTCCCAGTATCAGTGTTTAGATACTGGAGGATTTTCGCTCAGGCGAATTGAGCTTCGCCCGAGCGAGGGCGAAGGAGTTAGCCACTGGTCTGATTTCGCTCAGGCGAAAGGCCAGTTCGCTCAAGCGAGAATAAAAGTAGATTAGGGATTTAGCTACTGGACGAAATCTGCCCGAGCGAAGGGTCTGGGGGATGGCATTTGCCCAGGCGAGACAATTTAATGGTGAGTAGGTAAGTCTCTGAACAAACTTTATCTAAGTGGGAGGTTTGGAAATAAACTAAGAGGTGGTGGAATTTCCGAGTGAATTCCGAGTGACTCATGTCCGAGTCATGACTTTCCGAGTGAGGAAGTGTACATAATCTGAGTGAGAAGGCTTTTGAGTGTGATGATCTGGGCAGTGGAGTCCCGAAGGGGAATTTCCGAGTCCAGTGTACTTGTTCCGAGTGGTGTGTCCCGATTTTGTATTCTCCGAATGGGAGAACACCGATTGGAGATCCTCAATGTGAGTTGTCCAGAAGTTCCATGTAATAACTCAACTCGAGTGAAAAAGAGAGGAAGTCGGATTTGTAATAAAATACCGAGTGAAAGTTGGTCAGGCAATGAGTCAGTCTTGGAATGAGACTCCGAGTGAGTGTCTAACTAGGTGGAGAGTCGGTTCCTAGAGTGTTGTACCGAGTGGAACCCCAAGTGGGTGAAGACTCGGATTGGAATGAATTTACCGAGTGGAAGTTTGAGTGAGAGAGGACTCGGTCTGGAGTGACTTTGCAGAGTAGAGGATTGAGTGAATGATGGGTCAGTCAGGATGATCTTGCTAAGTGAGAACCTGAGTGCCTTGAGTCGGTTTCGGGAGGATTCTGTCGAGTGAAAACCTGGAGTGTTGGGAGTCGGATTTGGAGGGGCTTTGCTGAGTGAAAACTTTGGAAAGCCTTATTAAACGAGTGGGTATAGGCCCAGCTCTGTAAGGTGTTCGCCTAGGTGAGGAAGTCTCGCCCAAGCGAGACAATCATGAATTAGATTCTGGACAAATTTTGCCCAGGCTCGCTGGTTTCGCCCAAGCGAGGTTTGTGTGACTCGCTCAAGCGAGTCAGAATTCGCTTGAGCGAGATCGTCCCCTGATGCATAACTATCCCTTTTGCTCAACTTTTCTTTACTTCACCTAGTGTGCCACGCTGACTCGCTCAAGCGGATGAGAGTCTCGCTTGAGTGTGGGGTACTCTGTTACTCCTTTTGCTTTGATTTTAATTTATTTCAATTCCCTTGCAATAAATGTGCATCCATGCCATATTTTAATGAAATTCTGGTTTTTGTATGACTCATGGGATTTCATGAGGTCCTTTCCCTAAAACTTATTTTCACAAGGATTAATTTGATTAATTCTTCCGCTGATTTAAACTTGGAAAATTATCATGAAAATTTAATCTTTTAATTTCACCCTCTCATATCTTCATATATGGGAGTGGTTCATCATTGATCCAGGTACTGTGTCAAAAATGCTTCCGCACTTAATTTCTTTTATTGAATTTATGATTTATAAAAACACGAAAAATTTACCCTGATTTTTGGGGTGTCTCAACCTGGTATCAGAGCAAGTTTTGCTCTTGATACAACTACGATTGGTGTTGTACATGTGATTATTGTTTGTGAAAGACTGATTTACGAATTACTTGATTGAATTATGATGTTGTCATTGAATTGAGATTGCTGTATGGAGTTGTTAAGTCCGGCCAAGAGTCCTTACACTATTTACCTCTATTTATGAATATACTGTGATCATGTATTGAAAATGATGTGGTTATGTGATATGATATATGATAGGCTTATGATTGCTGAAATTCCTGAATTTATAAATCGAAGTGTGCTTATGTGTGAGCCATGTTTTGATGTATAGGCATAAGATATGGCTGGTAGACAAAATCGTGAGGCTGCTGCTATGGCAAACGCCTTGAACCGATTCACTGATCTCTTGGAAAGGCAAGGCCAGCTGAATGTGGGACAAGGTTCCCAAGGTCTTGACTTATTTTTCAAGAGGAAACCTTCGGAGTTTCATGAAGGATTTAAGCCCGAAGATGCGTATGCATGGATAAATGATTTGGAAAGAATATATGCAAGCTTCGAATGTTCTGAAGCGTAAAAGGTGGAGTATGCGGTCTTTATGCTCCGCGATGAGGCTGAAGCGTGGTGGCGTCTTACTAGAGGACGCATGATAGCTGCTGATGTTCCCTTGATTTGGGAAAATTTCAGGTTGGAATTTTTGAAGAAATATTTTCCGGATAGCTATAGGAGCAAGAAAGAGCTTGAGTTCATGGAGCTTAGGCAAGGAAGTATGACGGTGGAGGAGTATGCCTCCAAATTTGAAGCATTGTGTGCATTTTATCCACCCTATCAACAAGAGGGCACTGAAGTTTCAAAGTGTGTTAAATTTGAAAATGGACTGCGCCAAGAGATCAAGAAGGTAATTTGTCACCAAGAGATTAGGAGCTTTCCTACTCTTATGAACAAGTGTAGGATTTTTGAAGAAAATGATGTTGCTCCAAGGAGTTACTCGGGTCATGATTACAAGCTGAAGGGCCAATCTTCTAGCTTCAAGAAGAAAGGCAACTTTAAGAATAATAGACAATTTGTACGTGGTTCTTCTTCTTTCAGAAGGGGACGAGGTGCTCCTAGAGGCGGTTATGGTTGCGATAACCAAGACCGTGGAAATGTCCAAGGCATAACTTGTTTCAAATGTGGTGCCAACCATTTGGCACGTGATTGCCCTCGTGATAACGTTGTGTGCTTCCAATGCAACCAACCCGGGCATATTCGCCCTAATTGTCCAATGAATGCAAGAGGTACTAATGTTGACATTCCTAACCGCATGAACTATGGTGCTAACCGTGGAGGTTTTGTTGGCCATGGACATGGAAATGGTGGTGGCTAAAATGGTGGCCGTAATGGTAGCCGTGGTGGCAATCATAACGGTGGAAGAAATGGTCGAGGTATCGGCCGTGGTGGAAGAAATGGAAACCGAAATGGTGGTGATCAAGTACAAGCTGCGGGAAGAGTATTTACAGTTACTAGTGAAGAAGCGGCTCAGGTTGAAGATCTTATCCGTGGTGAGTGTGAAATCCTTGGCACTCCGGTGCATATTATTTATGATTCTGGTGCTACGCACTCATTTATTTCCGAAGATTATGTGAGGCGCTTGCGGGTGCCTGTGTGCATGATGAAAGGTTCTATACTAGTGACTACACCGACCGATACTTACTTAAGATTGGTAACACGATGTGAGGACGTCGAGATGAACCTTGAGGGTAGGAAATTTGTTGTATCCCTCGTATGCTTGCCTATGAAGGATTTGGATATTATTCTAGGCATGGATTGGTTATCCGCTAACAAAGTCTTAGTGGATTGTCATAGCAAGACGGTGATCTTTCCGACTTTGAATGCTGAAGATTTTGATGTACAAGGTATTTCCCAGCTTCTTATGATGTTCTGCTTGGTTGATGGGAATGGTGTTTCCCAATCTGGTGGAATTCCTATTGTTTCAGAGTTTCCCGACGTGTTTCCAGAAGAGATTCCTGGATTACCTCCTCCACGAGAAGTGGAATTTGCTATTGATCTTATTCTGGGTGCGGAACCTATTTCCCGAGCTCCATATAGAATGTCTCCTATGAAGTTAGTTGAGTTGAAAAAGCAAGTAGAAGAATTACTTGAACGGGAGTTTATTCGCCCAAGTGTGTCTCCTTGGGGTGCTCCTGTGCTGTTACTGAAGAAGAAAGATGGGAGCATGAGATTGTGCGTTGATTATCGCTAACTCAACAAATTAACCATTAAGAATAAATATCCTCTCCCACGTATCGGTGATCTTTTGGATCAATTGAAGGGTACTGTTGTGTTTTCGAAGATTGATTTACGTTTCGGATATCACCAAATTCCAGTGAAGACCGAAGATATTTCGAAAACTGCTTTCCGAACGCGATATGGACACCATGAATATGTAGTGATGCCATTTGGTGTGACGAATGCCCCTGCAATTTTCATGAGCTACATGAATCACATCTTCCATGACTATCTTGACCAATTCGTCGTGGTGTTTATTGATGATATTTTGGTGTACTCCAAGAGTCACGAAGAGCATGAAAGACATCTTCGTCTTCTGTTGACCGTTCTTCGAGAGAAGCAGTTGTATGCAAAGCTCTCTAAGTGTGAATTTTGGCTATCTGAGGTCCAATTTCTTGGACATGTTATTTCAAATGATGGAGTTGCGGTTGATAAGTCAAAGGTTGAAGCTGTGATGGCTTGGGAGAGACCAACGATAGTGACGGAGATAAGGAGTTTTCTTGGTCTTGCCGGTTACTACCAGAGGTTCATTGAAGGGTTTTTCCGTTTGGCTTTACCACTAACGAAGTTGACTCGGAAGAATCACTCTTTTATGTGGACCCGTGAATGTGAAGAAAGTTTCCAAGAGTTGAAGTTGAGGCTTACTACCGCACCGGTGTTAGCATTGCCCGATTTGACGGATGACTTTGTGGTATATTGCGATGCATCTAAGCTTGGTCTTAGATGTGTGTTGATGCAAAAGGAGCGTGTGATAGCCTATGCGTCGAGGCAGTTGTGACCGCATGAGGTTAATTATCCCACACATGATCTTGAATTGGCGGTGGTGGTATTTACATTGAAGTTGTGGCGACACTACTTGTATGGCTCCAAGTTTATGGTCTTTGGTGATCATAAGAGCCTTAAGTACTTGTTTGACCAGAAGGAATTGAATATGCGCCAAAGACGGTGGATGGAGTTCCTAAAAGACTATGAGTTTGAATTGAAGTATCACCCCGGCAAGGCGAATGTAGTTGCCGATGCTTTAAGCTGGAAGTCATTGCATGTCTCCATGATGATGGCAAAGGAAATGGAGTTGATAGAACAATTTAGAGATTTGAATGTGGGTGTGGAGACTTACACTTCCAAGAAAATGGTGTTGGAAATGTTGAAAGTTGCAAATGAATTTCTTGAATATGTGAAGACGCAATAACCCAATGATGAGTATTTGATTAAGATGAAAAAGACCCAAGAGAAAGGGAAGAATTTGTTCATAGAAGAAGGTCAAGATGGCATTTAGCGTGTGAAGGGCCGAATTTATGTTCCCTCAAGTGGTGATGTGAGGAAACGTGTACTTGAGGAAGCTCATAAAAGCATATTGAGTATTTATCCTGGTTCCACCAAGATGTATCAAGATTTGAAGAAGAATTTTTGGTGGCCCGGTATGAAACGTGATGTGGCGAATTTTGTAGCATCTTGCCTTATTTGTCAGAAGGCTAAGGTCGAGCATCAGAGACCGTCTGGTTATTTGAGGCCGTTGGAGATCCCGATTTGGAAATGGGACAGCATAGCCATGGATTTTGTTTCTGGATTACCCAGAACTCATGCTGGAAACGATGCCATATGGGTGATTGTAGACCGGTTGACAAAATGTGTTCACTTTTTGCCCATTAATATGAAGAGTTCCTTGGAGAAATTAGTACAAATATACATCAAGGAGATTGTTAGGCTGGATGGTGTTCCGTCTAGCATCATATCCGACCATGATCCACGATTTACTTCGCGGTTTTGGGGACGTTTGCATGATGAGTTGGGTTCTAAGTTGAAGCTTAGTTCTGCTTATCACCCTCAAACCGATGGGCAATCAGAGAGAACTATACAAAGCCTGGAGGATTTGTTAAGAGCTTGTGTCCTTGAGCACGGTGGATGTTGGGAGAGATTCCTACCGTTGATCGAATTCACATACAATAACAGCTTCCATTCCAGTATTGGTATGGCACCTTATGAGGCGTTGTATGGAACGAAGTATAGAACTCCCTTTTGTTGGCTTGAAGTTGGTGAAAATAGTTGAACTTGAAGTAGGCTGCAGTGCTATTTTGCAATACAACACACCAGAAAAGTCAAAAGACCCCGGAAGTTTCATAATTCTTGTCTCAATTGGAGGTGTAAATATTGGGAAGGCTTTATTAGATTTAGGGCAAACATCAATTTAATGCCCCTAAGTATGATGAAGCGCATTGGTGATCTGGATCCTCAAAGAACAAAAATGACTCTGCAATTGGCTGATAGATCAATCAAGAGACCCTATGGAATTATTGAAGATATACTTGTGAAAGTTGACAAGTTTTACTTCCCCGTAGAGTTTGTGGTTTTAGACATGGAGGAGGATACTGAAGTCCCCTTGATTCTTGGAAGACCATTCATGAAGAATGCTAGAGTATTGATCGATGCAGACAATGGTAAGCTCGCAGTCAGAGTACACGATGAAGAGGTAAATTTTGATGTTTTCAAAGCTATGAAACATCCCAACTCAAAACAAGATTGTTTTAAAGTGGATGTCCTTGATGAAGTTTTCCTCTCCGTATCCAAAGGTATGTCTATTTCTGACCCTCTATATAAGTTATTGATTGACTCTGTTGAATGTTTGAATGAGGAAGATGAGAAGCAGATAGACAGGTGTTTAGAAGAACTTGAACGAGGGAAAGAAACTTCTCTTGAATAGAGAAAAAATTAAAGAAATCCAAGAAGCACCTGTTGAAAAAATCCAGAGGCCGGAATTGAAAGTGATACCTTCCAACCTAAAGTACATCTTTTTGAAGGAAGATAATCTTAAACCAGTTATCATTAGTAATTTGTTAATTGAAACAGAACAAGAAAAACTAGTAGAAATGCTGGAGAGAAATCAAGAAGCAATAGGATGGACACTTGAAGATTTGAAAGGCATAAGTCCATCATACCGCATGCATAAGATTTTATTAGAAGATGATTTTAAGCCTATAGCTCAACCTCAAAGGCACCTCAATCCAACCATGAAAGAGGTAACCAAAACGGATTTCTAAAATTACTAAAAGCAGGTATCATCTATCCTATTTCTGATAGTGCATGGGTAAGTCCTGTTCAAGTTGTTCTAAAAAAGGGAGCAATGACAATAATTTTGAATGATAAAAATGAATTAATCCCAACACGAACTATCACAAGTTGGAGAATATGTATTGATTATAGAAAACTTAATCAAGCAATAAGAAAAGACCATTTTCCTCTCCCATTTATGGATCAAATGCTTGAAAGACTATCTGGACAGGCTTATTATTGTTTTCTTGATGGATATTCTAGATATAATTAGATTGCTGTTGACCCTCTTGACCAAGAAAAGACTGCTTTTACATGTCCTTTTGGTATTTTTGCTTATAGAAAGATGCCATTTGGATTATGTAATGCACCTGCTACTTTTCAATGATGTATGTTTGCTATTTTTGTATATCTAATTGAAAAGAGCATAGAGATTTTCATGGATGACTTCTCAGTTTTTGGGAATTCATTTGAATCATGTCTATCCAACCTGGACACCGTACTGAAATGGTGTATTAAAACAAATTTGGTGCTGAATTGGGAGAAGTGTCACTTCATGGTTAAAGAAGGTATTGTACTTGGTTACAAAATTTCTATAAAAGGTATTGAGGTTAACCAAGCAAAAGTTGAGGTGATCTCTAAAATCCCACTCCCTGTAAATGTAAAAGGTATCAGAAGTTTCTTAGGACATGCTGGATTCTATAGAAGGTTTATTCAAGACTTTTCAAAAATTGCTAAACCTTTGACAAACCTTCTAAACAAAGATGTTGACTTCAAATTTGATGAAGCATGTCTTAAAGCTTTTAGTTCCTTAAAAGAAAAATTGGTTTCTGCCCCTGTGATTGTTGCTCCTAACTTGAACTACCCTTTGAACTTATGTGCGATGCGAGTGATTATGCTATTGGAGCTGTGTTAGGTTAAAGGTATAAAGAGGTTTTTAGGGTTATACACTATGCTAGTAAAGTGTTGAATGAAAATCAAATAAATTATGCAACTACTGAAAAAGGGTTACTAGACATAATGTATGCCCTAGAAAAATTTAGATCATATTTGATAGGCTTGAAAATAATTGTTTTTACTGATCATGCAGCCATCAAATATCTTTTGAGCAAAACTTATTCTAAACCTCAGTTAATCCAATGGATTTTTCTCCTACAGGAATATGATCTTGAAATCAAAGATAAGAAGGGTAGTGAAAATATGGTCGGTGACCATCTTTCTAGATTGATGAATGATAAGGTAACTGCCAAAGAAAAAGAAATTTTGGAAGAATTTCCTGATGAAAAACTTTTTGAAATAACAAAGCAGCGATGGTTTGCTGATATGGCTAATTTTAAAGCAGCAGGAATTCTTCCAAATAATTTAACTTTGCAGCAGAGAAAAAAAATTCAAAGATGCAAAATACTTTGTTTGGGGTGACCCTCACTGTAACACCCCCGGTTTTCCGGACTCGGATCCTGATGTAATCAAGATAATAATTAATAAAAATACGAGTAAATTTTTTGCGTTCAAAATAGTTTCTAAACACCATCTTGACTATATCAGGACCCGAACCACAGAAAACCGAAGAGTGAGATTTATCAACATATAACTGGATGGATAACTAATTCGCCCAAAACGGTATACAAAAATAGTAGAGTTTACAGCAGAAGAAGAATGTGTATACCGGGCATACGCCTAGTCCCATATATGACGATATAAGAAAAGGCTCGACAAAGCATGCAAACACCTAACATAAATCTATTAGGTCATAACCCATTCATGCACTTACAACAGACATATGCATTGCCTAAGATATAAATATAAATATGCATATACATCCAGGGTTATGCCTCAACTATCACCACTGCCCTTATCTCATAATTGGCCTACTTATTCACCTATTAGCGTTAGTCCAAACACCATCATCATCAATGTATATATTGTTCAAGATCAATTCCTCAAGTACTCATCAAATCATCACTTATGTACTAATACATATTTTCACTATTCATGCATTCACGATTATCTTCTACATGACCAGAATCACTAAATCATCAATATCACCATGTACTATTTATTCATTACATTAAAATTCATAAATGATCCCGGCCAAGGCACTTCCACTACCACTATTTACCTTCTCGAAACTTCAATTTAAAATCCAAACTCATCTCATGGCAACCTGCATCACAATGCTAAAAAGGAGACCACATGGGAGAGTGAGTTATACATTCAAAATGACGAATATACATATATTGTGATTAAGTGTTCATGCATTCATTCATCATGTATGCTTTGCTATAAAATCATCAATTCATCATTCAATCATCATCACATTAATATAATTGGCATACAAGCCTCATGAAACTCAATTCACAACACAAGCAAGCACGAGCACATACACAATCACATTGCCACTTATCAATAAGGGCATTCACAAGTTATCATCATCAATTCATTAAATCTTTACTCAATTCCTCCTCACAAGGGGTTTCTCATCTCTCATGGTCATCCCATCTAAAATGCCATGCACCTATGGCTAATGCATATGTCAACTGTTTGATAATGCATATGCACGGATCTGATTTCATTTCATCAGGTGATCGCAACCACCACATCATTCATTCACATGGGTTTCCTACCTCGCAAGGGGTACTCCGCCTAGCAGCCTTGTAAGGTGCTTTCTCATGATTGCAACCACATTCAATAATTCATATTGGTTTCCCGCCTCGTAAGGGGTACTCCCGCCTCGTGATCGCAACCACGGGCATCATAGGAACTCGCAAGCCCTTTTTCATTTCAACAACCAAGTGATCGCAACCATCGACTAAATATCATATCATCATCAAGTTGGTTTCCCGCCTCGCAGGGGGTATTCCCTTCATAGAATCCCATAGGATCTTTCATCATTGTGATCGCAACCACATTTCAATGTTATGCCATGCCATGAATACAAAATGCAATAATGCATATGCCAATCAACCTCGTAAGGATATCTCACCCTCTCACATAGGGATATATTTTTAATTTGACATCTTCAATAAATAGCATACAATCATTTACAAGCCCTTCAAGGCATTTTATTCACATACTTAGCATTACATCTCAACACATCTCATACAGGCGAGTCTATACTTGCAATCAACCACAATGGCATTACAACATTACATAATATTCATCAATATTACCACATTCATTTAGTGGGTTTTCGTCTCATTACTCATCACCATTGTCTTATATATATATATATATATATATATTTATGTACCCATGTTGGTGTGGTGTTCACAATATTTCTATTATCATATTCCAAACCATACTCACAAGATCATACATGTATCACTCACAATAGCATTCAACCATTAATCAATAATAACAATCACCCTTTGTGTAAGGAAGTGATCAACTTCATCATTTATCATTATTCCATACTAATGTCATTTCCAATTATTCAATTCATAACACATGCTATATCATTTTACCAACTCTCTCATTGGTTTCATATTTACCTTAGGGTGTATCTCAACCTCATCATTAAACCCTTATTATCAATCTTTCATATCCCACTCTTGGTGGTGAATATATCATAAATAATTTATCCCCAATGTATTAATTAATTCTAATTCCCACAATTTCATGCCATCATTAATTACCCCTTATACATTTCCTTAAATATCCCATAAATAAGGGAATGGGGCTCAACATCAAAATTTAAGGAAATAAACGAAATTCTAAGTTTTAGGTATCCCGCTCAAGTGAGATTCACCTTTGCTTGAGCGAGATGGGGATGGTTCGCTTGGGCGGCCCCAAGTTTTCCTAAGCGAGAAGAGTTTCCAGCATCAGACCCCGATCTCACTTGAGCGAGCCACTCTCGCTTGAGCGAGATCCTACCAGTGTCCATTTCAGGCTTGCTCGTTCGAGCGAGGCTCCCCAAGGCTAGCCACCCACTCGAGCGAAAATGTTCCAGTGTCTATTTCCTGCTTGTATAGCTTGGGCGAGGCACACCAATATCAGCCACTCATATGAGCGAGTAAGGTTTTAGTATCAGACCCCTCGTGCTCGCTCACGCGACTCACGCTCGCTTGAGTGAAAAACGTCTAGTACCTCATCGAGGCTGGCTCGCTTGAGCGAGGTCCAGCTTGCCACGGTGTTTGCTTATGTGGATTTCACCCAGAATCATTCCCTCTCTCACTCGCTCAAGCGCGGCCACGCCCACTTGAGTGAGATTCATCCAGTATCTCCTCTACTCATCCTACACACGTCTTGCTTGAGCGAGACACTCTCTCGCCTGAGCGAGATTGGGCCAGAGGCCTTAATACTGGTGCAAGGGATTCTCGCTTAAGCAAGAATCCATCTCGCTTGAGCGAGATTACTAGTTCCAGTGTAAAAGCGTGAAATTCTTACAACCTTACATTCTAAAACCCATGCAAAGCCAAATTGGCCAAATTCAACACATCATATACCTCTTATTGAACATTTAAAACTCGTCTCGATCGTTCATACTCAATAACTCCATTCCAATTCATTATTCACATCAAAATTAAACTTATCATCATCATACATACATACATATTCCCATATTAATCATCACATACTCTCATACACCATTCTCAATAAACAACAAATTTCCATTCACATTGTTTCATTATTTACATAGCAAGGCA
The DNA here is from genome assembly GCA_037962975.1 of Clitoria ternatea. NCBI lineage: Eukaryota > Viridiplantae > Streptophyta > Magnoliopsida > Fabales > Fabaceae > Clitoria > Clitoria ternatea. The sequence continues at coordinate 157,144,486 of CM075672.1, read as the reverse complement.
AGCATGAGTACTAATCACATACAATAATCACTATCTTTCTACTCATGCAATTTGAATGTAAACTTCTCTCCTACCTCGAGGGAAGAGCCGTAACCAAATGCACGCTCTGAATGCTCCGCCACATAATCCAGAACACAATCTATATATTACATACACATGCATTCATACAATCAATAAACCATCTAAAGGTATTCCTCATAAATTCTAAATAATGATTTACATTTTGTAAGGCTTGTGAACAAGTTCTAAACTTGTCAAAACACCAATTTATGCCATTGTGTTAGGCTTCGGGAATTCCTTTCCCCAAACCAAGATTCTTTAGAGCTTAAAGGGTCAACCAACTCAACAATAACAACATCACACTCCTTATCCATAATACATCCAATCCTCATATAAATCATCCATTCACCATCATTATCACTCAAATTCATTATAAGCCCTATTTGCTCCTTTCAAACCATCATCCATCAACAATTTCATATGGAATACAAGACGGTCTAAGACCTCATCAAGACACATACCTATTTCACCAATCCCTCACATTCACCATGGCTTTGGTGCTCATATTCATCGTCTCATATTCATAACAACACCTATCTATAGGTTTTATCATCAATGGTTTTCTATCATTTTCACCGTCACTTATCATCATACAAATCAACATTTAGTATTGGGTAGCTCCTATCCATCTCTCAAAACTAAATTCTTTTAGTCACCATATACACATTCCTAACTCTTAAGATTAGTATTCTTTAAAATCCAATAATCATCATCCTCATTACTTTAGTCCCTTTTAACAATATCTCAACTTTTAACACACCAACAACTTGGAGCCATTACTTTATTTACTTGATTTCATAATCCTTCAACGTCAATAATCAATATTACCCATTCAAAATTGATTTTTATATATAATTATTTCACTATCAATAACTCACAATTTCTTAAGGATTCCCCAAAGCCCAAAACATCAACGCCTAGGGTTTCCATCAAAAATCCTCAATCATCAATTTCAACCATTTATAAGCTTCATTTCAAGCACCCATAATCTAACAACATAGCATTCTAACCATCAACCACAACAACAACAATTCCCTAATAGTTTTCTAACCTAGGGTTTGGTTCCATATACCATTATCCATCAAAATAACATCCAATCTTCTATCACTATACTTAAATAAGCTTAAAACCATAAGCAAAAGCCATGGGTGATCAAAATCATACCTCTTTCTCCAAGCTCAAACCCTAAAACGAAAATGAGAGGGAGAGAAGAGGAGATGAGCTAAGCTTTGCTCTAAAGCCCCATTCTTGCTTCATGAATCCATGATATCTAATTGATTTTGAGTGGGTGAGGAAGTGGAGGAGGTGGTCACGGTTTGGTGGAGGAGAAGGGAAAGGAGAAGAAAAATGAAGGATGGTCGAGGGAGAAGGAACCAACGTGAAAATAAGAGAAAGGGGAAGGGGTTTTATTTTAAATTTCATTCTCTTCATTAAAATCTTTCCGTTTTACAACATACAGGATCTCCATTCGGGATCAATACTTAATCCAAAAATTATTCCGAATATGGATTCAGATTCCTAATAATATTCTTAATAGCCCTGACCAACGACATCTCAATCGAAGATACTTGGTCTGATACCTATATTTTAACTAGGTAAAATTTTAGCTCCTAAAATCTCAATAAATTATAAATAATCCTCATAAATATTAATTTAATTATTTCAATATTTTTGGGACACTCTTTAATCCATTTATAATTATTTACTATTTATTCCTTCTATTTAATTAATTATTTTTTTATAAAATTCAGGATGTTACACTCATTTGTTCAAAATTGGTATGGATAATTTGTTACGTTGTTGTGTGCCTGATTGGGAAATGAAAGATGTGTTGTGGCATTGCCACAAATCACCTTATGGAGGTCATTTTAATGGTGAGAGGACCGCTGTAAAAATTCTTCAATCATGTCTGTATTGCCCTCCATTTTTAAAGATTCTTACTCATTTGTACAATCTTGTGATAACTGCCAAAAAACAGGTAATATTAATATGAGGCAAGAAATGCCTCTCATAAACATTCAAGAAGTAGAGGTATTTGACTGTTGGGGAATTGATTTCATAGGACCCTTCCCCCACTCTCAATTCAATCAATACATTCTTTTAGCAGTTGATTATGTTTCGAAATGGGTAGAAGCAATCGCTCCACCTAATGCTGATACCAAAACTGTGGTGAATTTCTTAAAGAAAAATATTTTTGCAGGTTTGGGACACGAAGAACTTTGATTAGTGATAGAGATTCACACTTTTGAAACAAAATTCTTTAGAAAGTGTTACAGCATTATGAAGTGAGGCATAAGGTGGCCATAACATATCATCCACAAACCAATGGACAGGCTGAGATTTCAAATCGTGAAGTAAAAAGAATCTTGGAAAAGACTGTGTTTTCTTCCAGGAAGGATTGGTCACAAAAACTTGATGATGCACTCTAGGCATACAGAACTGCATTTAAAACCCCCATTGGCCTTTCCCCTTTTTAGATGTTCTATGGAAAAGCTTGTCATCTTCCAGTAGAGATGGAACATAAGGCATACTGGCAATAAAATTTCTCAACTTTGATCCAAATACAGCAGCTGAAAAAGAAAGTTGTAGTTACTTGAGTTAGAGGAAATGAGGAACAATGCTTATGAGTCACCCAGATGTTACAAGAGTAAGGTGAAAGCTTACCATGACAAGGAATTAAAGAAAAGACACTTCACAGTAGGTTAGCAAATTTTACTATTTAATTCAAGATTAAAATTGTTTCCTGGTAAATTAAAATCAAAGTGGTCAGGCCCATTTGTAATCAAGGAAGTTAAACCATTAGAGAAGTGGAAATTGAAGATCCAACTTCCAAAACAAGTTGGATGGTAAATGGGCAAAGGTTGAAAGCATATCTGGGTGGTGAAATCAACAAACTAACCACCATCTGTTATCTGACTGATTTGTGATATGCAGGATGTCAAGCTAGAGACATTAAACTAAGCGCTCAATAGGAGGCAACCCATTAATTTTTCTCATTTATGTTATTTTCTTTTGAAAAATAAAAATGAAATAAAAAATAAAAATCAAATCAAATCAAATCAAATTAAATAAAACAAATTTGATGATTTTTCAATTTTGAATTAAATTGGAATTTTTTTTGAGAATTAAAATGGATTTTAAGGGATTTGAAAATAGTTTTTAAATTAAAAATTGAAGAAAATGGCGTGGGATCAAAATTTTCAACCTGACGCGTAGCATCCCAGCCACGCGTAGCGTCAGGACCTGCATTCAGTTTTTAAAAACTGAACCCACTCGCAAAGTGGAGGCCCAATTAACAAGTTTAAACCTAATTTTCACTCTCTTTGTGCCTCCATTCTTCGAACCCAATTTCTCAAATCCTAAAAACTCCAAACTTCCCATATTCTCCCTTCATTCATCATCATCCCAAGTAAGTTTTTCTTCCCTTTTCTGTTTTTAATTTGTGTTTTTAATTTCTAGAAAACATATGGTTAGGGTAGGATTAGACAACCATTGGGTTTAATTGCTGTTTCCATTGTTGTTTTTAATCGAATTAATGTGTGATGAGGGGGTTGCTGTTGCACAACCCCTATTTTTCAGTTTCAGGAACTGTGACCCCACGCATAGTGTTAACTTGATGCGTAGCGTGGGAAGAATTGGGCTGACGCTACGTGTCAGGCCCCTATTTTTGTTTTTTATTCTGTTTTAAATATTTTAATTTGTAAAATATATTTTCTGTTTTGTTTTTAATTATTGAAACAAAATTAAAAATTGTTTGTATAAATGTTTGTTGTGTTTTTAATATAGTTGTATAAATTTCTTTAAAAATATTTTGTTTTAATGTTTGTTATACTTTCTTACATGAATTATAAAAAAAATAATTTTGTACAAAAAATTCAAAAATATGCATATGTGATATATTTATGAATTAATTTTGTTTGATCATAAAAAATTGTATGATTATTGTTTTGTTTTTGAAATTCAAATATGTATATAAACTGTTTGTGTGTGTGATTTAATCTATTTTATTTTGTTTGTGATGCATGTATATTATCTTTGAGTGTTTTTTGGAGTGAAATTTTCTTGTTGTCTATTAAAAGGTGTGATTAGTGTTTATTAATTTTTCTTGTAGATGGCCCCCAAGAAATCCATTCCATCTATCAGTTCTAAAAGAAGGACCATTGACACTACTTTTGAGGACCCTAATTTTCATGAGGAGGCAGCTTGGGCCTCGTGATCCCACTAGGTTCAAGACAGATGCGAAGTGGGCTATGTTCTACCAAATTAAAAGGCAGAAGCTGATATGGGAGCGAGTGCTCGATCTGGGAGCAAGAGACTAGCCAGAGCTTCAAGATGAGATCCAGAGGAGGAGGTGGGGAAAGCCGTTTTCCCTACCTACTGAGGGAGACCCTATTTTGGTGTTGGAGTTCTACGCCAACGCCTACAGGACTTGGCAGGATTCACCGAACATTGAACAAAAGAAGAGCAGTTTGGTCAGAGGCAGACATATTGCTTATGATAGGGACACCATCAATACCCTCTTGGGTAATCCTTAGGAGCCTACTCTTGAGAATGATATGTGTGTTTGTATGACACATAGGAGGAAGGTAAGACTTCCTGATAGCCCTCTAGGTTTTGATTTAGAGGAGCTTGCTTATTTTTTTAGCAAGAATGGTATCTATTTTATCCTTAGCAAGGTTAATAAAGCTCCATCCAACCTCCTCAAGACCCAGCTGACTCCCATTGTTCAGGCCTGGATGTATCTCATTCTCCACAACATTACTCCTGTTACCTACCTTACCAGTTTGCCAGTAGAGGGATGTTGTCTTCTCTTCTCTATCCTTTAGCATCACACCATCGACATTGCGACCCTCATTTCAAAGCAGATCCATCAGTATGCACTTGGGTATAAAGTGCATCATCCAGTTATTTTCCCTCTTATCATTTCTACCTTACTGAGGAGGCAGGGAGTGCAGGTCCCTTCAGGTGAGTTCACTAGTTCATCTGGGAGAGTTCCCAAGGTGGTAGTGAACGTATTTTATTTGGAGTAGCAGTGTGAGCTTCCACCTGTTGATCAGGAGGCTTAGCCTATAATGAGGAGGAGGAGACCTTAATAACCAACACCTACTAATGAGATGACCCAGGGGTTTGCCAGGATGAGCATAGAACATTAGCATATGATGTAGATAATGGCTGCTTCCTATCACGCTTATGTATACTTACATGATTCTTTCTATCAGTACAAGATCAGGGAAATGGTGCACCATTCATGACACCAGCCGATTTTACAGCTCATGTAGCTTGGCCAGGTGACCAGCCCACACACCCTAGGAGGACCATCAGGAGCTCAGACTGATCAGGCAGATACTAAGGATGAGGAGGACCGGATGTAGGAGGCAGATGACTGAGGACCATTTCACATTTATTTATGCATTTTTATGACTATTTTTACATTTGGTTTACTTTTATATTTAGTTTGATATTTTGGTATATTTTGATATTTCTTCTGGATTATATATTTATGTGGTTTGATTTTTTTGTTTTGTGATTTTTCTACTTTATAATTTCTTTTCCCAAAATAGAAATCAAAAACAAGTAAAATGATTAAATTTTTGAAAATTGAAAATTTAAATCGCTTGAAGTTTTTACATAATGAGCCATTTTCAATCACAATAATCGATTCTTTTGCAACTAAGGCATTTTGCAAAAAATCCAATTACAATGTTCTTATTAATAATCAAGCTAATTTCGAAAACCTTATGAGCTGAGAGATCTTTAAACACTTGAGGGTTTTGACATAATTTCTTTCAAATTAGTTTTTCTTGATTCTTTGATTTATGTTGTTATACAGAGGATCCAAGAGCATGATCAAGGCACATTTTTGGTAAACACAAGAACTTAGGGCTAAAAAACTTACCATGGTAAAAGGCATTTATCCTTTGATAGCCATTTTAAGCCTTGAAAAAATAAATTCTTTGGCACCTCTAGCTCATAAATATTTTTAACTATTCCCTTTATTTGATTTAATAAAAGTGCATTTAAAACAAAATTAAAAAAAGAAAATATATTTTGAGTGTTCTTACAAAATGGGGAGTGAAAATTAAACTTAGCCTTTTCAAATCATTAGTGATGCATGTATATAAAAAATGGAAAATAAAAATGAAAAGAAATATATGTGCAAAATCAAAGAAAAGAAACAATGAAAATGATTAAGTTGGAGGTATTTACCATTAAAGGGACGTGAGATTTTGGGACAAGAAAAAGCACCATAAATTATTAAATGTTCTTTTATGATTTCAAGTGTTTGATTTCCAAGAAAAATCATAAATTCTTGTAACCAAGCCTCATTACAACCTTCAAAAAGACCTTGTGACTCTTGTTTGATTATGTATAAATGATAATTGATAAGAACGAAATCAAAATTAAATTTGTTTGATTTTATGATCGATTGACCTGACAAGTTACCTTTTTACAGAAATAAACACTTGTGAGGTAAGCCTTGAAAGAAGCTTGAGTTATTGATAAAACATTGCGTAAGTTTTACCTTTAAGCCTCATTTGCACAAAGATACCTACTTTTGATCATTCCAAAAGGTAAGTTGTGAATTACTTCTTGTGGTAAATTTTCAGACTTTTCAAAACTTTGATTCAAAAAGGTTGGTTTAGTTTTAATTTGTGTTGCTCAAGGGTGAGCAATTTCCTAAGTTGGGGGTATTTGTTAGTCCTCAAATTTACTGTTATTTTCTTAATAAAAAGTGTGTTAAAAATACTAAAAATTAGTTTAATTGTTAATAAATTTAGGTTTTATTTAAAATAAATAGAAATTATTAAAACTCAGCTGCTATGACCCATTTTCTGTATTTTTACAGTGAAAAGTGAAAGAATTGAAGTAACAATTTATACAAAGTTGAAGGTCTGACGCGTAGCCCTTACACGTAGCGTCAAGGTTTTGGTGTTGACGCTACGCGTCAGCCCCACGCGTAGCGTTAGAAGCTACGTGGACTCTGTAACATCCCGAAATTTATAAAAATGATTAATTAAGGATAATAAATAATAAATAATTATATATAAGTTGATTTATGTCCCAAAAATTTGGAAATACTTAAATTGGAATTTATTATGGATATTTATAATTTATTGAGATTTAAGGAGCCGAAATTATACCCGGTTGAAATATGGGTGTCAAACCAAGTATCTCCGATTGAGATGCCATTGGTCAGGGCTGTTAAGAATATTATTGGGAATTTGAATCTATATTCGGAATGATTTTTGGATATAGTACTAAGCCTGTACGGAGATCCTGTATGTTGTAAAACGGTAAAATTTTAATGAAGGGATTAAGTTAAAAACAAAACTCCTTCTTTTCCCTATGATTTTTCATTGGCTTCTCTCCCTCTCTCCCATCTACTTTGCTTTTATTCTTCTTCTCTCTTCTTTACCCAAAACCGTCCATCTCTTCCTCCTCTCTATAGATCATTTTTCCACCCAAAAGCTGGGTTTTTATGAGTCTATGAAGGATGGATGGCACATTAAAGCAAGGATTTGGTTGTCTCCTCTTCTTGCACACCCATTTTCGTTTTTGGAGGAGCATGGATTTGAGGTAAAGACTTCTTGCCCCCTTGATGATCCATTTATGGTTTTAATAAGGTTGAGTTTGAAATGGTGGTGTTAGAGATTGTGGGTATTGATAAAAATGGAAACCCTAGGTTAGAAAATCATTGGGAATTTTTATTGATATTGATGATGATTGGAATATAATGTTGTTCGCCTAAGGATGTTTGAAATGGTGCATAAAAAATGGTTAGAATTGATGATGATGATGAATTTTGAGGAAACCCTAATTTTAGGAATTGTCGCTTTTGGCAAAAATTGAGGAATTGATGATTTATTGTCATTGGGATAACTTTTGTTTGTAGAAATAATATTTGGAATGATGGGCATTTCTTATTATTGTTGATGAGTTAAGGTATAATGTTTAAGTTTTGGTAATTAAGGTTGTTGATTGATGTTGGAATATTATATTATCATAAGGGAGATTAGAATTAAGTATATGACAAAATGATCGTTATTGGATTTTGATAGGATCCTAATCTCAAGATTTGGGACTATATATTTTGTGGTTAGAAGGAATGAGTTTGAGAATGAATGTGTTGTTGTTTATGATGATGATAATGATAATGATGGTGATGGATAACCATTGATGATGAATAGATGAGTTAAGATGAGGATTTGATGAGGCCTTAGGCCATGATATGTGTCATTTGAAATTTGTGAATTTTTTATGGCCTTGAGTGAAGCTAAGAGGGCTTGTAATGAATTTGAGTGACAATGATGGTAAATGGATGATTTATATGATGATTGGATGTATTATGGATAATGGATGTGATATTGTTGTTGTTGGGTTTGGTTGATGAGACGCCCCAAAAATACAGGGAAATTTTTTGGTGTTTTTATAAATCATAATTCAATGAAAAGAAAATGAATGGTGAAGCTTTTAATACAACACCTGGATCTATGATAAACCACTCCCATATATGAAGATATGAGAGGGTAAATTAAAGGATTATTTTATAATAATTTTCCAAATAAAATCAGCGAAAGAATTAATTAATTTAATTATTGTATGATTGAATTTCAAGAGAAGAGATTTCATGAGATCATGGAATGTATTTCATATAGCATAGAGATTCATGATATACTCCAAAATGCCTTTAAGATGATGCATGATACGGATTTTATGCAATAAGAAACATAATTTAATTGAAATAGAACAAGTGGGGCATCAGGTGGCTACTCGCTCAAGCGAGAGCATCACTCGCTTGAGCGAGCACACACAGTGACGCTTGAGCGAACATGAGGAAGGCTAAGCGAAGAAAATTATTAAGCATCAGGGGCTCCTCTCGCTTGAGTGAGCCCCATCTCGCTTGAGCGAGAAGCAAAAGCCCAACCTGGGCGAGCCAGCGAGGCGCTTGAGCGAGCGAAGAGATTTGCCACTGGAGCCATTCTCGCTTGAGCAAAATCCATCTAGCTTGAGCGAGATTGCTCCAGCAACCAAAGCAGCTCACTGCCCAATTTTTGCTTAGGCGAGGCATGACCCGTCTGGGCAAAAATTGTCTAGTAACGATTCCCCTCTTCCCTTCGCTTGAGTGACTACCACATTAGGACCATTTCGCCTGAGCAAAAATGGTCCAGTGACCAAACACTGATCCCAGGCCAGTCTTGCTTGAGCGAGAAGATCGTCCGCCCGAGCGAATTTCAGCCAGTGGCCACACCCCTGTAACATAGGCATCTCGCTCGAGCGAGATTCCCACTCGCTTGAGCGAGTTCTGCAGAACTTAGGTAGAAATGGGGAATTCACACAACACATCACATAGATTATCATCTCCTACCATTTTAACCTTTCTTAATGCATTATTTTACATCATTATGTATCTACAAATCCTACAAACTTCATAAAGAACTATAATCTAGAATTTACTTCATTCATTCATTGAATTAACCTTAACAACATCATCATCCAACTATCTATACCTTCAAATTCAATCATCATTCATTTAATGCACATCATTTGAAATATTCGTCATCTCACAAACTCCATAAAATGATACAAGCCACAATACACATCATTCATTCATTAGAATTAACATCATCAAACATCTCAATGCATCCTTTACATCCTTTAGGTCATAAATGAAAATTGGCCATACACATCAAGACTCAATTTTCCTCCATGACCCTCAAAATCAGATATCACTAATCTAGATATCAAAACAAGCATTCATACACATTATATGCTATACAAAAATCTAGATATCACCGGCCAAGGCACTTCCCATACCACTATTTACCTCCTCAATCTAATTGCACTTCAAAATATCAACTCTTCCCATGAGTTCCCTGCATCACAAATCTAAAAATGGACAACATGGGAGAGTGAGTCACACATTCCAAAGGAATGAATATGAATACCATGTGATTATGTACATATGCATCAAAACATGTATACTTTGCACATACATTCTTTCACCATACTATTTATCAATTCAACATCCTCATACATACATCACAAGTAGCACCACAATTTTGACAAAGCATACAACATATACATAATCAATTTTCACCACAATTCGGACGTCATACACAGACTATCATTTGGTATTCATATCTTTTATGTTGTCTTAGTATATTATTACATCCCCATCACATCCATCACCATATCTCTTCACCTTTTGCATACTTCCTCGCTATATGCAAATGCTCTTAAGCTAATGCATATACACAAGGAATATTTCAACAATTGCAGATCTAACTATGGGAATACAAACACCAAATGTGGAATTCAAGTACGATCATCTAACCATACCCCTACTACAGTAGTAAAATGTGTACACTTATCCTTAAAATTTGTATGCAATCACCAATTATTTTACTGGTACCAAACCGTATCGCCCATCTTGCAACACCTGGTTATTTTCACCATGACCGCGGTACACAACATATCAACATATGGTGTTGTGGGCCAGCCAGATATCAAATCTTGGCGGCTGTGATCTTAAAGACCACTGGGGTCACCTGCTCATCAAGAGCCACCCCCACAAGGGTCGGCCACATGTTGCTCCCCGAAGCAATACATGGGCGGCTTTGTGACTCACACACCGAGTCACAGGGGAAATAAACTTGCTCGTGCACCGAGCCACCCCCTAACTGGGTCGGCCGAGGGAACTCCCCTAATATTCCAACAACGGCGGCTATGCAGTATGCCATGGATGCAAATGCAAATCATATGCATTCCTCACTCTATGCATCCTATACATGCCACTCACCAAATAACACCATCAACACCATTACCAACATCACCACAAAGCTTTTATTATTGTTGGTTTTCCACATTAGTTTAAGTCTTTGGGTGGCATTCTCATTTGTTCTTATTCTTGTTACTCAACTTTAACCTCAATACAAAGACTTCAAACATTCTCTATCAAACATTATCAACATTCACCTTATATTCATGGTAGATACAAGTATAACACCATATCATTGATCACTATACATCATCATATAGCATACCATGAACATTCTAAATGCACCAAAGCATGTTTCCAAACATATTATCCACACCATATAGCACATTACAAATTTTACATATCATCTTAAGCAAGGCCAACATGTACACCAATACATATGGCAATCAAATAACATCCACATTCATGTATTTAGAATATAAGACTCCTCTCCTACCTCAAAAGAAGAATTCTGATTGATAAGACGCACCCGTGTCGTCGTTCAGAATAGGTCCTACATTAATATAAATGTAAAACCTCAATTAATTCACTATTGGAGACACCATTTCAATTCTATATAATCATAGTCATATCCATGATTTCATAACATGTACTAGCATGTTATAGACATCATTTTTACACATTAGATTCAATGGCTACAAAATAATCTTAGCCCAACATCATAAATTACTACACCAATCAATATTCTTACACCCAATGGCTTGTATTTGCCTTCACTTACACTATCTAACCGATATTTATAACTTTCCCCAATTCTTAAAAGTTAGGGTTTCTCCAAAACCCAACAACTCACATTAAAGCATCATTAATCTCCATTATTTTCCAACCATAAATGCATTTACAACACTTATCCTTCATTACAACCCCACATTTATTGCCACCCACCTTAAGGCATAAGCATTTAATGCTCTTAATAGATACTCACATACATGCATTACTCCCCCAACTCACATTAACACTTATATATAGGAAAAACCCAAGTAAAATAATGAGTCTACTACCTCACACCCAAAAATGAAATGGGTTTAAGAAAGAGGGAGAGGTAGCAGGAAAATGGTACGGAAAGAGGAAGAGGATTTTAAGCTCCAAAGACTTCCTCCCAAGCTCCTTCAAACGAAAATGGAGGAGGAAAAATCACCACCTTGGCTAGGTTTGAGATGAGTAAGAAGAAGAGATAAAGAGAGATGAATAAGAAGAAGAAGTGAAATGAGCTTCCAAAAGCTTCAGCAAACACATGTGAAAAGGAGAGGGTTTTGGGCTTTTGGTTTTTAATTTTAACTCATTCATTAAGATTTTATCATTTTATGACTAACAGGCTCTCTATTTGGGCCCAATACTTTATCAAAAAATTATTTCGATTATACATTCGGATTCCCAATATTATCTTCAACATCCCTGACCAATATCATCTCATTCAGAGATACTTGGTCCGACACCCATATCCCAACCGGGCTAATTTTCAACTTAACCGGTCTCCATAACTCACCAACAGTCCCTAAAAATCTTAATTTAATTATTTCAATATGTTGGAACATTAAATAATTCACCTTTAATTTGTCAATATTTATTTTCCTTAATTAATCCTCTATTTTAAAATTTGGGATGTTACAGTTGACCCTTTAAGATCTAAAGAATTTTGGTTTTGGGAGAGGAATTCCCAAAACCTAACACAAGTATACGAATTGGTGTTTAACAAGTCTAGGACTTGACATTAATCCTTAAGATATATTTACATTGCTTGAAATTATGGTGATGCCTTATGATGGCTCATTAATTTAGTGTATGTATGTATATATGGAATATGTAGGTTTTTAATTTGGGCAATGTGGCAAAATGATTGGAGCATTGGATTGCGGTTCTTCCCTTGAGGTAGGAGAGGAGTTTACATTCCAAATGCATGAGTTATATTATTGATGATTAATGTATGTGTGGTTACTCATGCTTTCCTTGCCATAGTTGTATTAGTTATATGATGAATGACATTGTTTGGCAATCTATTGATTTTGAGAACCATATGTATGGTTGATGACAATGAAATTTTTCAAGTCCCTTGATGGGCATGATTTATTTGTTGGTGGAAATCCATAGATGGACGAATTGATAAATTTATGGGATTATGTTCATGAGGTTTATGCATAATTAAGGAAATAATAGAGCCAAGTAGAGTTTATGAGAATTGAATGGCATGTGATAGTTCCAATAGCCCATATATGTAGTTTATGACTTGTAGGAATTGGAGTAGGCTAATTCTAATGAGAATAGGTCATTGAGTTGCACAAAAGTGCCTCAAAATGGGTAAAACAAATTTATGCGCATAAGTCCCTCATTTTTGGAAATTTTTGAGTGCGGCTAGTGGCCACACATTACGAATAATATATATAAGTTGGTGTTAAAATTTGGTGGGCATTGGAATTCGTATGAAAATGTTAGGGGGATTAGAAATTCAAAAATGTGACATTTTCTGCATAAAAGGGGTCTGTGTTGTCATGAATCGATTCAAAATAGTGTTTGAATCGATTCAGAGGCTTCTGGATGGGCTTGAATCGGTTCATATGAAGCCTTGAATCGATTCAAGACCCACTGGATTTACTGTTCCCCAATTTTCCAATGCTTGCATCGATTCATACGATGTTTGAATCGATTCAAGGCCCTTTGTTTCCACTGTTTTGAGCCCCAGGCACGTATGAATCGATTCATGGGGGTTGTGAATCGATTCCCCACTCTCTGTTTGTCAATTTTTGGACTTCAAGCACGCATGAATCGATTCATGCAAAGCTTGAATCGATTCATGGCCCTGTTATGCCCACTGTCATGCTGTTTTTCTAACTACTATAATTCCTTTGCTGTTTTTGGTCCATTTAGGCATCTTAATGGCATTTTTGGCCTCCGACTTCTGCATGAAAGTTGTAGATAATAATGTTATAGAGGTGTGAAAATTGGTCTTACCTCGATTGGAGTTTTCTAACTCTCATAAGGCGTAAAATACCGAACCCACTATAGTGTAAAACTCACATTTAAGAGGGTTTTGAACCCAACTTTTTATGGTTATCAAATTGGGACTAATAGGTGATATTTATGACATGTCCCACTATTTTCAAAAAAATTTTTTAAAAGGGCCCAAAAAAATCAGATCTAAAAAAAATGAAAATGGGCCCAAAAAAGTCCAAAAAAAGGTCAAAAAAACCAAAAATGGGCCAAAAAATCCAAAAAAATTCAAAAGAAACAAAAGTAAAAAAAAAAGAATAAAGAAAAGAAGTTTGGTGGTTTATTGAGGTGGGACCCAGTTTGGTTGGATAATTAGAGAAAATTGGAGAAATTGACATCAAATTTGGACAAATTAGAAAAGTAGGAAAGTGATGTCATTTTATGGGGAATCCAAGGCCAATTTTCTTCCATAAATAGAAGGTGACGTTAAGGTATTTGGGGGAGAAGAGAAAAAATAGGTTAAAGAGTGTTAAATTTTTGTGAGATTTTTTAGAAGTTCTTATTTTCTAAAATTATGTTATGGAGTTATTGTTAGTAAAAGGAGTGTTTCATTCTAGTATGTCTTAGTATGTGAGCTTTGTGAGCCAAAATACTGTCTAAGTGTTGTAACCGGTGTCCAAACACCCTTGAATCGAGTCCAAACAAAGCCAAAAGCAAAGGAAATCTACACGAAATTGATTTCCCGAGTTTCGTTCTGGTTCCTCTTTAATTGTTTTTGTATTAAGGTATTTTTTATTAATACAAGAATATTTATTTATCTTTATTTATTTGTCTTTATTTAATTGTTATTTATTTTTCTGCACTTTTATTTTTCTTTATTTACATTCCTGCACTTTATTTTCCCGCACTTTATTTTTCTACAGTTATTTATCTGTTTATTTATTTTCCTGCATTTTATCTTTATTTATTTATTTATTTTTACTTTTATTTATATTTATTTATTTTTCTGCACTTTTATTTTCCTTTATTTACTTTTCTGCACTTTCATTTTTGTTAATTTATTTTTCTGCACTTTATTTATCCGCACTTTATATTTTTGCAATTATTAATTTATTTATTTATTTTTTGTATTTTAATTTTTATTTATTTATTTTTCTACCCTTTATTTTTATCTATTTATTTTTCCACCCCTTTATTTTTATGTATTTATGTTTTTGCCCTTTTATTTCTATTTATGTATTTTTTTGCCCTTTATTTTCTTGCACTATCATTTTCATTTATTTATTTTTATGCACTTTTATTTTTATTTATTTATTTTTCTACACTTTTATTTCTATTTACTTATTTTTCTACATTTTTATCTTTATTTATTTATCTTACTGCACTTTTATTTTTATTTATTTGTTTTATTGTATTTTATTTTTATTTTTTTATATTTTATTTTCCTACAATTATTTATTTGTTCATTTATTTTCTTACGCTTCTATCTTTATTTTTATTTTTTTGCATTTTTATGTTATGTTTCTATACTTTATTCTTCCATCTTTTATTTTTTACCTTATTTATTTACTCTATAATAATTTTGAAACTATCTTTTACATAACCATTTAATTTTATGCTTCATATATATACAATTTCTTGAGTTTAGTTTTGAATAATTAGTTACTGATTATTATTTATCTTTTCATTTTTCTCTTATCTACCCATATCATATTATTTGTTTTTTGTGTGTGATAATTTTTGAATTGTTTTTTTACATAATTACCCATTTTATTTATTGAGTTTGAAATGAGATTAATTTAGATGAGACATCTTATTAATCTTGTTTTTTTCACAAAAATAATTGAATAAGTTTCATTTGTTAATTTTAATTATTTAAGTGTATATATTTCTTTATTTTCATATTGATGTATTTAATTCCACTTTTTTTCCTTTTTATGTCTATTCCCTTTTCTTTACCTTTTCATTTATTTATTTGTTTTTTTATGAACAATATATTTCCCAATAAAATCAATGGATTGTTTTTTATTTACAAGAAAATAATGAAGATGAGACGTCTAATTGCATTTTTTATTTATTTTACTGTCTTTTAACCACTTGTTTGTTTCCTTTTTTTCTTTGAACTAAAAATGATGAAAATTTAGGTGATGTGTTTTATTATTTAATTTTATTTTATATTTTTCAAAATATCCTCGTTATTATGTATATTGTCTGTAAATAACATTTATCATTATTCTTTTTTTATGAAGGGTGAAATATTTAATAATTATTTTTTAAAAAAATTACACATGATCAATTTGGGTAACCGTTTTAGGACGGACAGTGTGGGGTGCTAATACCTTCTCCTGTAATTTGACTCTCGGACTAAACAAAATCTCATTTTAAAAACCAGTGCTATTTAAAGTTTTTTCTAATATTTTCCTTGATAAATATTAGTGGCGACTCACTGAACCTTTTATTTTTTTTGGACGTCTAAGGGCCTCATTCCAATATAGTTTCATTTTTATTGTCTTTAACCAGTCCGCGTCGCGTACCGGGACCCCGGTCGTGACAATGTTAATTAATATTTGATGATTGGTATGGCATGATTTATGCCGAATTAACTATACAATGACAATGAGATATGAATAGGTTGGTTGTAGACATCTGAGAATTCTCATTAAGTCTCAGGTGAATTGATGCTGTTAGAGTAAGTGCGATTGATGTGAGCGATGGGAATACGAAGTACTTGTCTCGATATGACTTTACATGTCATAGGCATTGTGGCAACGTGCACTTATGCGTTGACCTCATGTGTTTGTGGTAACCACTACGGGATTGGGACGCCTTCCTGTATGTCAGATGCAGCAACACGTAGGCCGGGCAAGTGTAAGGTTATAACTGCTTATGGTGAATGTACTAAGCCTATCTGGTTGTACTGAGTATGAACATGTGAGCTCTGTTGGATGAGTTGTGATCGATGATATATGACACACTTGGATGTAGAAAATTTTATGTTAGGAATGATGGGATGATAATGATCATGTCTTGATGAACTTTGGGAAGTCCAATACTATTTTATGATGACGTTATACCTTATTGGTGTGCGGCCTGAAGTTTGGCCCTATGATTTATGTGTTGAGGCTAAATTTCAAGGACGAAATTTCTTTTTAGGTGGGGTGGATTGTAACATCCTAAAATTTATAAAAATGATTAATTAAGGAGAATAAATAATAAATAATTATATATAAGTTGATTTATATCCCAAAAATTTAGAAATACTTAAATTGGGATTTATTATGGATATTCATAATTTATTGAGATTTAAGGAGCTGAAATTATACCCGGTTGAAATATGGGTGTCAAACCAAGTATCTCCGATTGAGATGCCATTGGTCAGGGTTGTTAAGAATATTATTGGGAATCCGAATCTATATTTGGAATAATTTTTGGATATAGTATTGAGCCCGAACGGAGATCCTGTATGTTGTAAAACGGTAAAATTTTAATGAAGGGATTAAGTTAAACACAAAATTCCTTCTTTTCCCTATCATTTTTCATTGGTTTCTCTCCCTCTCTCCCATCCACTTTGCTTTTCTTCTTCTTCTCCCTTCTTCTTCACCTAAAATCGTCCATCTCTTCCTCCCCTCCATAGATCATTTTTCCACCCAAAAGCTTAGGTTTTCATGGGTCCATGAAGCATTGATAGCACATGGAAGCAAGGACTTGGTTGTCTCATCTTCTTGCATACCCATTTTCATTTTTGGAGGAGCATGGATTTGAGGTAAAGATTTCTTGCCCCCTTGATGATCCATTTATGGTTTTAATAAGGTTGAGTTTGAAATGGTGGTGTTAGAGATTATAGGTATTGATAAAAATGGAAACCCTAGGTTAGAAAATCATTGGGGATTTTTATTGATATTGATGATGATTGGAATATAATGTTGTTAGCCTAAGGATGTTTAAAATGGTGCATAAAAAATGGTTAGAATTGATGATGATGAATTTTGAGGAAAACCCTAATTGTAGGAATTGGGGCTTTTGGCAAAAATTAAGGAATTGATGATTTATTGTCATAGGGATAACTTTTGTGTGTAGAAATAATGTTTAGAATGATGGGTATTTCTTATTATTGTTGATGAGTTGAGGTATAATGTTTAAGTTTTGGTAATTGAGGTTGTTGATTGATGTTGGAATATTGTATTATCATAAAGGAGATTAGAATTAGGTGTATGAGAAAATGATGGTTATAGGATTTTGATGGGATCCTAATCTCAAGATTTGGGACTATATATGTTGTGGTTAGAAGGATTGAGTTTGAGAATGAATATATGTTGTTGTTTATGATGATGATAATGATAATGATGATGGTGGATAACCATTGGTGATGAATAAATGAGTTAAGATGAGGATTCGATGAGGCCTTAGGCCATGATATGTGTCATTTGAAATTTGTGAATTTTTTATGGCCTTGAGTGAAGCCAAGAGGGCTTATAATGAATTTAAGTGACAATGATGGCAAATGGATGATTTATATGATGATTGGATGTATTATGGATAAGGGATGTGATATTGTTATTGTTGGGTTTGGTTGACCCTTTAAGATCTAAAGAATCTTGGTTTTGGGAGAGGAATCCCAAAACCTAACACAAGTATGCGAATTGGTGTTTGACAAGTCTAGGACTTGACATTAAGCCTTAAGATATATTTACATTGCTTGAAATTATGGTGATGCCTTGTGATGACTCATTAATTTAGTGTATGTATGTATGTATGGAATGTGTAGGTTTTTAATTCGGGCAATGTGGCAAAACGATTGGAGCATTGTATTGCGGTTCTTCCGTCGAGGTAGGAGAGGAGTTTACATTCCAAATGCATGAGTTATATAATTGATGATTAATGTATGTGTGGTTACTCATGCTTACCTTGCCATAGTTGTATTAGTTATATGATGAATGACATTGTTTGGCAATCTATTGATTTTGAGAATCATATGTATAGTTGATGACAATGAAAGTTTTCAAGTCCCTTGATGGGCATGATTTATTTGTTGGTGGAAATCTATAGATGGATGAATTGTTAAATTTATGGGATTATGTTCATGAGGTTTATGCATAATTGAGGAAATAATAGAGCCAAGTAGAGTTTATAAGAATTGAATGGCATGTGATAGTTCCAATAGCCCATATATGTAGTTTATGACTTGTAGGAATTGGAATGGGCTAATTCCAATGAGAATAGGTCCTTGAGTTGCACAAAAGTGCCTCAAAATGGGTAAAACAAATTTATGCGCATAAGTCCCTCATTTTTGGAAATTTTTAGTACGGCTGGTGACCACATGTCAATATATATAAGTTGGTGTTAAAATTTGGTGGGCATTGGAATTTGTATGAGAAAGTTAGGGGGATTAGAAGTCCAAAAATGTGATATTTTCCTCAAAACAGGTAAAAAACATTTATGCACATAAGTCCCTTATTTTTGGAAATTTTTGAGTGTGGCTGGTGGCCACATGTCACAAATAATATATATAAGTTGGTGTTAAAATTTGGTGGGCATTGGAATTCATATGAGAAAGTTAGGAGGATTAGAAGTTCAAAAATGTGATATTTTTAGCATAAAAAGGGTCTATGCTGTCATGAATCGATTCAAAATAGTGTTTGAATTGATTTAGAGGCTTCTGGATGGGCTTGAATCGATTTATACGAAGCCTTTAATTGATTCAAGATCCACTGGATTTACTGTTCCCCAATTTTCCAATGCTTGAATCGATTCATACGAGGTTTAAATCGATTCAAGGTCCTCTGTTTCCACTGTTTTGAGCCCAGGCACATATGAATTGATTAATGGGGGTTGTGAATTGATTCCTCACTCTCTGTTTGTCAATTTTTGGACTTCAAGCATTCATGAATCGATTCATGCAAAGATTGAATCGATTCATGGCCCTGTTATGGCCAACTGTAATTCCTTTGTTGTTTTTGGCCCGTTTGGGCATCTTAATGGGATTTTTGGCCTCTGACTTCTTCATAAAAGTTGTAGACAGTAATGTTACGGAGGTGTAAAAATTGGTCTTACCTCAATTGGAGTTTTCTAACTCATGAGGCATAAAATACCAAACTCACTACAGTGTAAAACTCACATTTAAGAGGGTTTTGAACCCAACTTTTTATGGCTATCAAATTGGGACTAATAGGTGATATTTATGACATGTCCCACTATTTTTAAGAATAAAAATGAGTTTTCCTCATGTCTTGATGTTGAAATTTGTCATGAGCTTATTACTATCCAAAACCCCTTTTATTATGTAAAAACGAGCAAATTCACTAGGGGTACATGTGTGGTGTGTCTTAGTGGTGATTGTGGAATGGCTTAAGGCCTTGGCAAGATATGTGTATGCCTATGTTAGGTTATGAACACATGTATGCTTCACCACTATGGATATATTTTGAATCATGATGGAAAGTAAGTGATATGGTTACATAACACACCTTCTGTGATGATAAAATTAATGAGAGGACAATTGGATGGCAATGAGTTATTATAACTCAATGAATTTTGAAAAAGTATCAATGGTGACTAAAATTGGATGATTCCATACGTATTGAATGATAAATTTTAATGATGAATGAAAAGGCATGTTGATATGGACATGCCCTTGAATAAGTGATGATGATTATCATTAATGGTTGTGATGTCATTATGATTAATGCAAGTATTGACTTGTATGTGTAAGATGTAACGATGATTAGTTAAATGTATGTCCTGAAATTCCTTGTTGGATTCCATGCATGGATTAATGTTATGATGCTTGATATGCTTTTGATTACCATGCGTGGTTTGATGTAAATATGAATGTTGAGCCTTGAGGGGCCTTGTGGTTGATTGTATGCTAATGCTAACAAAACTAAATATATAATATACCCCTAATTGAGAGGGTAAGATATCCTTGCGAGGTTGATTGGCATATGTATTATTGCATTATTGCATTCATGGCATGACATAGCGTTGATTAAGTGGTTGCGATCACTTGGTACTTGAGATGAAAAAGGGCTTTCAAGTTCCTATGATATTCCGTGGTTGCGATCATGATGAGGTTGTACCCCTTGTGAGGCAGGAAACCATTATGAAATGATTGATATGTGGTTGTGATCACAATGAGACATCCTACGGGATTGTATGATGATAAACCAGTGGTTGCGATCATTTAGTACTTGAAATGAAAAGGGCTTGCGAGTTCCTATGATGTCCCATGGTTGAAATCACGAGGAGGGAGTACCCCTTGCGAGGTGGGAAACCAAAATATTGAGCATTGTTATACGTGGTTACGATCACGAGAAAAGCACCTTGCGAGGCTGCTAAAGGGAATACCCCTTGCGAGTTGGGAAACCAATGTGAAATGAATAATATGGTGGTTGCGATCACCTGATGGAATGAAATGGATCCATTACATATACATTAAACAGTTAACATATGCATTAGCCATAGGTACATGGCATTTGAAGTGGGATGACCAAGAGAGATGAAAAACCCCTTAAGAGGAGGAAATGATTAAAGACTTAATAATTTGATAATGTTGACTGTGAATGCCCATGATTGATATGTGGTAATGTGATTGTGTATGTGCTTGTGCTTGCTTATGTTGTGAATTACGATTCATTAGGCTTGCATACCTATTATGACAATGTTATGATGATTGAATGATGAATTAATAATTTTATTGGAAAACACACATGATGAATGAATGCATGTACACATAATCATAATGTATTTATATTCGTCATTTTCAATGTATAACTCACTCTCCCATGTTGTCTCCTTTTTAGCATTGTGACGTAGGATTATCATGGAAGGAGATGATTTCTTTGAACTAAAGCTTTCGAGGAAGGTAAATAGTTATAACGAAATGCCTTGGCCAGTAGCAATCATTAAAAATGTTGTAATGAATTAAATCATGAATGATGATATCAATGATGGATGCTTTGTGAATATGTATTGTTTAATATACGAATGAATGGATATGACAATATATTAATGATGATGACATTTGAATTGATCCCATTTAGTGATGGATGTCTCAAGTAGAGACTACTTACAATTGAAGATGTATGATTACGATTTAGGCGCATAGTCGATTATAGCCTAATAGGCTTATGTTATAAAATTACATGTTTGCTTAAGCCTTTTTCCATATCTTCATATAACTAGGCGGGTGCCCTGTATACATATTCCTCTTCCGCTGTAAACTCAAATTATTTTGTATACATATATGGGCGTTTTGATTTACGATCCAGTTTAAAAATTATTAAATCTCAGTCTTAGATTTTTTGTGGTTCGGGTCTTGATTTAATCATTGTGGTGTTTTGAAATTATTTTAAACGCGAAAAATTTACTCATATTTTTATTAATTATTATCTTGATTACATCGAGATTCGGGTCCTGAAAATCGAGGTGTGACAAACTCCACTAGCAACTAGCTTTGCACTTAGAATTGGGCCAATTAATTAATCTAAAAGGCCAATCCACTACCATCAAATGGCCTAATTCGAAGGAGGATCATATTGGAGCATTATTAGGACAAAAATAGGGAATTATGGCTGAAAATCAGGAAGATTAATGGAGGCTGAGTCAGAGGCCTTACGTGTAGCGCCAACCTCATGCGTAGCATCAGGACCTCTGCTCAACCCTATAAATGGGCCATTCTCCACCCATTTTGATCATCCCTTCTTCATTCTTCTCTTTATTCACTCAAATTTAGAGTGTCTTTTCTGAGTGAGTATTCTAGAATAGTTTCCATATACTTGAGAGTGTTGTGTTGTATTGTGCTCTTTCCGTATTGTGAAGTATGATCAAGTATTCTAGAATAGTTTCCATCAACTGTAAGTTGTGTTTTTACTTTCACCATGTATAACTAATCTATTTATGTTTGAATTGGTGAACCTATCTATGAATATGATGTTGTAATTATGACCTCTGCATGTTTATGATTTAAGTACCATGTTAGTATTTTAATCTTTTATTAGTATGAACTTCAAACATGAGAATGATTTTCATGCGTGTTAAACCACTTTAACGAAAGTAAAAGTTGAAGTACCCTTAATATACCAATTACTAGGGATAGAGTTGGTAATTATTATTATGTTAAGGCCAAGACTTAAAGCAAGTTTTTACTGAGAAAGCATCTGAGGGATCAGACTTTACGGTAACTATTTAGAATTTATATCACGAGGGATCGGGTATAATGATTTTAAGCTGCAATAATATGAACTTGTTGATTAAATATGCATGTTTATGAATATTTCATTATGTTTTAGTACGGGGATCCTAATTCCAACATAGTTTGTTAATCTGTGTTTTCAATCTCAAGTATTGGATTTGTTTTGAAGTACTACTCAAAGTTAATTCTAGTAAATTTAGAAGTTACAATCTTTCACCCAATGTATAAATCAATCTCTAAATCTGTGAATATTGTACAAATTGTGTATATATCATTCTTTTGTCAATAAGTTTTGATACATTTACCATAGTAAATAAGAATTATTGTTTCACACTGAAAACATTCAATCCTTGTGGGAACGATATCTATTTCAAAAACTACAATGATAAATTGGTACGCTTGCCAATAAAGAAGCCCAACATATTTTTTGGTCTAACAACCAGCTAGACTGAGTGAAGGTCAATGCAAGGTAGCCTTACTGGTAGGTGGAAGAGAAGATTGATGAGACAGCATCCCGGCATGTCAAAGATGACAGGAGAAGATTATCCCCAAACTTCAGGGTTTACTCAGAAGAGCATTTGAAGAAGCGGTTTATGGTGCTAGCACCCCGGCCAACTGATAGAATTTTCCACCTCGTGCCAGATGAACAATTAGTATACATATATGATTACTTTTTTCTCTACATTGGAGTCAGCTTTCCTCTTACAAAATTCCAAATGAGAGTGTCCCCTCTCAAGTACACCCAAATCGATGGGGTTTGATCCGCGCACTGGAGGTCCTAGGTGAGCACTTTAACTTCAAAGCCACCATGGCAATGCTCTTTTATTACTACCACGTGGTACGCCAGACAAATAAAAAAGGTGGTATGAGTCTGAATCAGCAAAGGTGAATGGAAGGTCTTTCAAACACTAGTATACTAGGATTTACGTCCAGCCCAACAAGCTGGTCTTCTGGAAGACTAAAGAGGGTCTCATAAAATTTCCAATGGAGTGGACCCACAAGTACTTTCTCCTGACCTCCAAGACATACATCATAGAGGAGAGCAAACTGTCTCCTCATTCTGTGATGCTGGTGGCTGCTCTAGAGGCATACACTGGGCATACAAGAAGTTTTCTTGTAAACGCCTTCTAGGATCCACTTCCACACGCAATGAATATTTAGGTAAAATTCTATTGTCATCTCTCATTATTTTGAAACTAGTATGCATTGCACCTGACCCTAATACCTTTCTCTTATTTATGCAGAGGAAATAGAAAGTTGCTCAGTTATGGACAAATTAAAAGGCTTACTGGCGGATGAGAACTCTTCCAGCGAGGAGAATAACATTAATCCTAAAAGGAATGTCGTCAAGGCACGAGTTGAGACTATCGCCCTAACATCCGCTGTTAACGGCGAGGTGCCGCTGCTAGAGAACACCGGGCAAGCTGTCGGGGTGCAGCCTGAACATATGAATAAAAAGGAAAAAGAGAAGGAGAGGAAGAAAAAAAGGCAGCATCGGGATGCTGAAGTAGCGAAGCCGCCTTCTCCTAAACCAGTTAAGAAATAAAAAACCTAGAGGAAACAGGGATGACAAACGCCTAGATGGGGAAAAAGGTTATCACTGCCGTAGAGGGCCCCTCTGAGTCTGAGGCTGAGATCAGGTCGACTCCCAATATGGGCATTACTGTACCGGTTATGACTTGCTCTCCCCTAAACACCCCCTTCTTCTCGCCCTTCTTGAAGTATGAGGGGCCTATGCCCGCTACACTTCCCAAACTGATGTACAAGCTCCGCCATATCTTGGAGGTATCTGAGATTGAGGAGGCTTGCCAGGCCGGCCGATGGCAATGGGCTGAACTGTCCAGTCTCCTCTACTCCCTGAGTAAGACAGTCGATAACATCGAAAAGGTCGACAAGCTAAGTGCTCAGGTTAAAGAACTCACCATATCTTCAGCTAAGGATAGGGTAAATCTAAAAACTATAGAGGAAAAGCTAAAGAACATCAAAAAGGAGAACGTTGAACAATTCAGTGAGATTTCAGCCCTAAAGATAGCCACAAAGGTGCTAGAGGATAAAATATTTGAGCTAAATGAGGAAGTGAAGGAGGTCCCTCAACTAAAGGAGGAACTGAAAAAGGAAAAGGAACATTCTGGCAAGCTTTCTGATGAGCTGCAGGCTCTCGAGGCCAGACGCTTGAAGCAAGCCAAAGAATAGGCTTCGAGGGAGAAGGATCTGCTTCGACAGATTGAGAAACTTAAGCAGGGGAGTGCCGATGCTGGGTCACTAGTGAAAGGGCCATGGAACAACGAATGTGAATAGCTCCTTAGCCGGTGTGTGATGCAGGTTAGAGAACCTCTGGCACGGATCATACTTCTTAACGAACTCCATGGAATCCTTCTTTATTATGGGCCACCAATAGCCAGCTCTTAAAATCATCCTCATTAAACTCCTACCACCAGAGTGGTGCCCACATTACCCCTCGTGCACCTCTTCTATCATTCCTTGTACCTCGTTTTTATTCAAACATCGGAGGTAGGGCATGGAGAAACCTCTTCGAAAGAGCATCCTATCTACCATCGCAAAATAGGGCAACTCCCTCCTTATTCTCCTCTTCTCCAACTCATCAGTGGGTAATTGACCATTTACCAGGTATCGTACATAAGGAACTACCCACGAGTCTTCATTGAAGGCATGATACATTATAGCGTTTAACGATAGAGTTAGGGGAATGCTAGGAGATGTCAAAGTACTTTGCACCACAATAGTAGTGCTCTCAGGCTGCTTCGTGCTTGTAAGTCTTGAGAGGATATCTGCTCTGGTGTTTTCCTCTCTAGGCACGTGCTTGAACTTCAACATTGAGAACCTTCCCTTCGGCTCATTCACATAATTCAAATACAATTAGAGCTGGGGCTCATGAACTTGATATTCACCCTGAATCTATGAAATCACTAGCTATGAATCGCTACAGAGGGTCACTTCTGAAGCTCCGATGTCAATTGCTACTGAGTCCGGTGAGACAAGCCTCATATTCAGCTTGATTGTTGGATGTTTTGAAGTTGAAATGTAGGGAAATCTCCAAGTGCACACCATCATCACTCTCAACCAGTACACTTGCACCGCATCCCTTACTATTGGATGAGCCATCCACACAAACCGTCCAATGGGCACGAGGCATGGTTGGATCTGGCCCAGTCATCTCCACAATGAAGTTTGCAAGCACTTGTGCTTTGATGGCACCTCGAGGCTCATAAGACACATCAAACTTTGACAATTTGATGGACCACTTAATCGTTCTCCCTGCGAGGTCTGACTTGCTTAGCACAGAACAAAGCAAAAGATCTATCCTTACCATGACTAGATGTGCATGAAAATACAGCATGAGGCGATAAGAGGCCCAAACGACTGCGAGGGCAGCTTTCTTAATCTTCTGATACCGTCCCTCAGCTTCTTGCAGTGTGTTACTCATGAAATAAACTGGTCTCTGTCTCTCTGGGGTCTCCTTAACTAGCGCTACTCCCAAAGCTTCATCAGAAATTGCTAAGTATAGGATGAGCACTTTTCCAGGGTCAGGTTTCACCAGAATAGGACATCTGGACAGAACCTCCTTAAGTTCTTGAAAAGCCTGCTCCTGCTCTTATCCCTACTCAAACTTCTTGGATTTCTTCAAGATTTTGTACAGAGGGAGAGATTTGTGTGCCATTTTAGGCATGAACCGCGCCAGGGTTGCCACTTTTCCGTTCAAAGACTGGACTTCCCTTAGATTTTTGGGACTCTGCATATCCCAAATCGCTTGGCTCTTACCCGGATTACCTTTAATGTGTCACTGAGGCAACATGAAACCTAGAAATTTCCCAACGGAAACAGCAAAAGTACACTTCAATGGGATTAGCCTCATGTTGTACTGCCTCAGACGCGTAAATACTGTAACATCCCGATTTTAAACAAAGTACCGGGTGAAATAAAGCCATTAAAATAATAATTTCAGAAGTGGGGAATTGTTTATTAATTACCATTAATTTAATTAATCAAATGAGTACTGATTAAGTGGGATTAGCTATTGATGGTTGCTGATGGGACTGGGTGACATGAGTAGACTGCTGCTTCACGTTTTCCCCACCCCACCTTTCCATTCTTTGTGCATGCATATATGTAGTTGGTCGATGGTCTCTTGCCTTTCATTCTTCAGAATTCCCTCTGCGATTTCCCTTCTTCTTCCTTCTTCTCTTTCTCCCTCGTTCTTCTTCTTCTTCTTCTCCTTCTCTGCTCTCTGTCCCCATTTCTGCTTACAGAGGCCACATCGACGGTGCTGCAGAGGAGTCGGAGCCCCTTATACGAGTGAAAGACGATCGTCGGAGCGGAAGAAGAAACAACCCCTGTACCTGAGCCAAGCGCGGAAGACAACAGTGTTTGAGTGGAGGCTGAACGAGTGAAGGTGTCGAGCGAAGCAGCAAGGAAGAGGGCCAACACCCAAGCAGAAGAGTCTCTCGGAGTCTCGTAGTTGGTAGGGGGAGTACCTTATATGTTAAACGCATGGATTATGGACGGGTTCCGGGTGTTGATGATTGTTGTTCTGTATTCTGTTTGTGTATTATACTTGCATGTGGAGTGCGTAGTACCCGGGTGCATGATAAGTAGGAGTTGAGTGTTGCATGTTTAGTATTATCCCTGAGATGCACGTCGATAGCTTAGAGAATGTTGAATGATTTCATGGCAAGGGTGTACTATATTGTTGATGACGATAACTGTGTGGTTTATGTGACTTGTGAGTCGTTATAAATATAAAATGATGACTGCATGTGATCGAGTGTTGGTGTAGTGAATCTGATAATATTCATATTGATGCATGCGTAGTTAAATCCTGATATTGCTGAATACCGATTGCATGTTATGCTTGTGTTGAGTGGAATACTTTATTGAATCCTGATATTGGTTGATATCAATTGCATGGGAAGCACGTGTTATTGTATTCATCTACTTGAGCAATGATACTGAGTGCATGGAAGTATGTGTGTTAAATCAATATATTGAGTTCTGAGAATACGTGTTACCGACTGTATGTGAAGTATATATGACTGAGTGAAAAGTTGTGTGTATGAATTCTGTATTATGTGATGAATCCGCGTATGGCGCATGGGATGCGTTTTGCTGGGAGCACGTAGTGTAGGACACTACTATCGGTTAATTGAAAAGCATGAGACGCTGTGAAATCCTTTGAGTGGGACTCAAGGTAGTTTCTGAGTGGGACTCGGGCTGCCCGTGAACACCTTCGTTGACGCTGGGAGCGTTGGTGTCACCTTGTGGGCAAACAGTTGGGTACCTGTAAAATGGCCAAGCAGCTGGGAGCTGAATTGATAGCTGAGAGCTATGTATAAAAAGGCTGGGAGCCTACGTTGCAACGTCAAAAACCGATTACACACGAATGCGGAACCGAGTGAACTATTCTGTGTACATGCACTGACTGTACCGACTGAAATCTGTTCCATGTATGATTGTTGATGTTATTGAAATGTTATATGCATATTTAGTACTAGCCGTATGCATTATATTGTTGTATGATTAAAGATAATCCGAGTCAGTATCTATCATTTAAAATTTAAGATACTCACCCCCCTACTGTGGCAATTTTTCAGTGAATATCTCTCGAAATGAGGAGTGAAGGAGGAGCCGAATGCCGAGTGAAGTGCTGGTGCACTATGGGGATAGATGTTATGTATATTCTGTTTATGTGGTTTTGTTAAGCCTTGGCCGCCTCATGTTTAGCCTTAGTTCCTTTTATTAGAACCTGAACCCTTTGGGTAGAGGACATGATTTTGGTGCCTGTTTATGTGTTTACATCTACTATGTTGCGTGAAACCCTATATTGTGCATGAAAATCCGGGTAACCTATGTACGCGTATTTGTTGTGGGTGAGAGGTTAGTATAACTGTAAGTCGAAATGGAGTCGAGTGTTGGCGTGGGAAGAGAGTTAGTGACTCCTTCCGAATGAAGGGAAGTCTAGGTAATCCCGAGTGAATGAGACAGAGTAATGCCGAGTGAGAACGAGCGAATAGGACAGGTGGTACCGAGCGAGAATCGATCCTGATACCCTTAGAGTGATAACTGTTGAGGTTTCCCGAGTGAGCAGTGGCTAAGTATTTCCCGAGTGAAGAGTGGCTAAGTATTTCCCGAGTGAGGAGTGACTAAGTATTTCCCAAGTGAGGAGCGACTGAGTATTTCTGAGTGAGGAGTCCCTTATAAACCCAAGTGGAATTGTCGTGGGAATCATTTCCCGAGTGGCCAGCAACTGTGACCCGAGTGAATGAAGCCGAGGATTGGAGTTGTTCGCCTCAGTGAATGAACGCTCGCTCCAGCGAGTACGAGTGAATAGAAAGGTTCCTAGCCAAGTCCGCTTAAGCGACGCGTGTTCGCCCAAGCACATTGTGGTGTCCCGCTCATGCGAAGCGGATTATCGCCCGAGCGAGTGGATGTTATCGAGCTTGTTCACGTTTAACTTCTTCCACTGTTTGCATGCGACTTATGGTTCCTTCTTAACTTAATTCCTTTTTCCTAATCCTCTACCGATTCCCTTACCTTCAAATCCCCCTAATCTTTGGAAAAATTTTCCTTGTCTCGGTTTGTCCTTAAATTGAACTTAGGATGTTTCAAATACCTAGCGTAAATCCTCAATATGATCACCTCCAGCCGAGGTCTTGGTGATAATTTCATCAATGTACACCTCCACTAACTTGGTATGCATGCCCTCAAAAACTTTATTGATCATACGCTGGTATGTAGCCTCAACATTCTTCAGAGTGAAAGGCATGACGATGTAGTAGAAAACATCGCGGTCATTGACAAATGTCATCTTCTCTTGGTCTTCCTCCCACATCGGAATCTGGTTATACCCTGAATAAGCATCCATGAAAGATAGGTATTGGTAACCAGAAGAGTCATCCACCATATGATCAATGTTCGGGAGGGGATATGGATCCTTTGGGCAATAGCAGTTTAAATCCATATAATCCGTACACATCCTTCATTTACCGTTGGCCTTCTTCACCATCACCATGTTAGAAAGCCAAGAGGAATATCAGATTTCCCTGATAAACCCAGCCTTTAGCAATTCCTTTGTCTGCTCATAACCTGCCCTCTACTTCTCAAGGCCCAATCTCCTCTTCTTCTGGGCAACTGGTCTCGTCTCTAGATAGATAGATAGATAGATAGATAGATAGCTTATGGCAGTAAAAATTGGGGTCCATCCCAGGCATGTCTGTAGCAGTCCATGCAAAAAGGTCTTTAAACTTCTGAAGAAGCGCAAGTAGCTACTGCTCCATCACAGCTTCTAACTTATTATTGATATGCGTGACCTTTTCTGGGGAATCTCCCAATATGATGTCCCTAGAACCCCCTCTGGCGTGGGCTTTGAAGGGTTGAGCGGATCAATCTTCAGCTCTTCCCTGGGGTCCAAATCAATCAAACTAACAGACCCCGTCATGGTTCCTCTGTCATTTAACTTCCTCTTCTTGTTAGATGCTTCCAACTTCACCATATTCAGGCTCAAGTTATAGCAGTACCTGGCCATCTCCTGATCACCTCAGAGAGAAGACACATTATTATCCTTATCAATGAACTTGATAAGAAGGTGAGGTGTGGAGACAATCGCTTCCATGGCATTAAACGTGGGGAGGCCTATGATACCATTGTAGGGTGACTCTACATCAACCACCAACACCCTAGACTTCACCGTCCTAGCTCCGGGCTCACCCTTGAATGACACCAAAGTATCTAGATACCCCTTCGTGGGCTATTTTACTCCATTGAATGGTGTGAGTTCCTGTGTATAAGGCTATAAATCTGAGTCATTGAAACCATCCTCTTGAAACAGCTGTAGAAAATGACATCATAGGAGCTTCCCTGGTTAACAAGGATCCTCTTAATTTCCTTGTTTGTGATTACAGCAATGATGACCACAGCATCATCGCCTCCAAGGATAGTTGGGCCAAAATCCTCTTCAGAAAAAGAAACCACTGGCACCAATACACTGTCCCTAAATGGGAGGTTATCCTTGGGCTTCCCTTAAACTGCTAGAATCATTCAGTGATGATTCTTCCTTATTGTGATTGAGGCTCCGCCCCTAGCAGATCCTCTGGCGATCATATCTATTACCTTTCGCCGGCCCTGCTGCTGTTGTTGGGCATACCATCCTGATGAACAGCCTCGTTGATAACAACACCCTTTTGCTTCTCAACAGCAGTAAATCTTTTTGCTGGAGCACGACTATTATCACCTTTGTCATCACGGTCTCGACCCCGTTTCTCTATTTGGTCTGTCTCATCCAAGGACTTTTCCTTGAAGAGGTACTGCTTCGGCTTTCCTTCTCGGATGAGGGTCTCCATAATGTTCTTCAAGGCTTTGTACTCATCCATCGAGTGGCCAACTTGCTCGTGGAAATTGTAATACTTACACGGATTCCTAGGCCTTTTCATTGTGGTCGGCCTCCTTATATAATACACGCTCAATGTGGGCCATCCCACTTCTCTCAAAATCTGAGAAGGTTTGGCGTTTAAAGGGGCATAGTTATTGAAGGCCGCTACGCGCCTTTCTTGCAGCTGGTGTTGAGGGCTCCTAAACCTGTCCCTCTGGAAAGGTTTCTCTGGCCTCGCTCTCTCCTTCTCTCTTTGCGGCTAGGACACCGGAACCGATGGCTTAATCCTTGCCGTTGTAGCTTCCAAGTGCATTTTGATCCCCACATACATGGAAGCCTTCCTCCAGAACTCTTCAAACGACGTCGGAGGGCTTTTTGCCAAAGACAAGGCAAAAGCTGAGCTAGGCTGCAACACCTTGATGATGATGTACAGCTGGATGGCCTCTGTGAGATTGGGGACTAAGCTGCTTCCTTGTAAAATCTTCTTAAAAACTCCTTAAGAGTTTCGGTTTCTCCCTGCCTAATCTGGGCGAGGGTGTGAGACGTGCTAGGAATATCCCTGGAAATGACAAAATAATCACCAAAAGTTGTTGCCATTTCCTCCCAAGAATCTATGGAGCCTGAGAGGAGCCCTTTAAACCAGCTGAGGGCTTCGCCAACCAAGGTACGAGGAAACATCCTTCACATGACCTCTTCCTTTACCCCCATGAACATATCCTTGTATGTATAAGCATCTAAATGCTTAGTGGGGTCTGTCTCTCTTGTGTACTTCCCAATGGAAAGAGGCTGGGTTACTTGCAAGTGCCTAGGAATAGGCACACTCATCAACCTCTATGAAAATGGGATGTTAAGTCTCTATGCCCCAGGAGCTACAACCACTGGCTCCTTCCTTTTGTCACTAACTCTCTCACCAAAGTGTTGGGTCAGCTCCCTCTCTTCACACGTAGAGATCTTCAAATACTAGAGAGTTATAAACTTCTCTCTCCCAACAGTGTGGTGGGTTTCCTTATCTTGAGACACCACTTTCTCCTCAACCTGTCTTCTATCCCTTTTTAACTCAGTGAGCTCCTCACTGAGCTGCCTTATAACCTCATCATGAGGGTCTAGAGTTCTAGGTGCCATCCTTCGTGAGCTCCCTATAGGGGACTCAAAGGCTAGGTGTCTTCAAACTTGATATTCTTGGGTAGTGACATCCTCCACGTGCCCCTCTTGAATGTCCCTACCATTTCCTTCCATGATAGACTATTGAACTTCTACGAAAAGTAGGAATAACTCTAAGGTGTCCCACCAGGCGTGCCAATGAACTGGTCTGATCTGGGGTCAACGATCCAGTGTAGGACTAGCCATAAATGTCAACTATTTAGAGTGATTTGTACACCGGTATAGTGGGTATCCGGTATTATGCCTTTATCTCAGTGGGAGAATAAAGGTCTTGAAGTCCTAGAGATCCTTCACATCAAGCTTTCACGTTTAAGAGGGGCGAAAGGTGGTGTCACCTGTGAAGATTCTCCGACGCTCAAGTTAGTAACAAGAAATGGAATTCAAGGTTTCTCAAGCGTAAGTTTTGGAAATAAGTCTAACGTACCAGTGTATGAGAAATGGCTATTTATAAGTGTATATGGAGAATGGAGGGCCAAGTTGGGCCAGGGGACAAATAGTACACTGTACAGTGTATGATTCTGACATACGACGCAGGAGGAGCCGTGTCTTCCACGAACGTCCCCTATAGCTGTACCTTGTACCTTTTGTCGGGTGACGTGGATGCTTTCCGGTGTGTGAGGTTCTGACCTGGACATACCGGCATAGAAGGATTTCTGATACGGATATACAGTTCAGAGGTTTTACCTGCAATACCGGTAGCATAATGAGAATGGATGAAATTGTATCCTTCTCCATGTATCGGTATCGAGACCGGATCAGTAATTATAAAATTGAATCTACTCTCAATTACGGTAAATTAGTTGATTAGGCAGTTAGAGTTATTTAAATTAATCATCTAATTGAATTATTATTGTCGTTTAATTTATTTTAACTATACATACCCTCGTTAACTCGTTTGGTAAAATTTCAAATATTATTTTATGATATTCTTCATAGTTTGATTTATAAATTTGAATTACCAAATTCCCTAAATCGAAAATTTTTGAACGTGCTGGCTCAATCTGTACTAAAAAGCTCCTCCATCTAAACAAGATATGCGCAAAAATACAACTAACTCAAATTCATGCCATTACATTCACTAAAACACTTCAAATGCAATGGAAACATCAATTTCTATATACACATACATTAAAAATACCTTTAAGGTCCCATTGGGAGTCTTTGGGAATTCTGAATCCCATCAGAGCTCTGTTTTACCTACTCATTTAGCTAAAAGCATTTGTTTCTAATGCAACATAATCTTACAGGCCTAAAACTAACATCAACATTCCATTAACCACATCCTATATATATATATATATATATAACATACATAATTCACAATCACCTGCCCATATAGCATATATTCATAGTCAATGGCTCATTGACAAGCATCAATCAAAGCATAACCTGATCATCAAGCAATCCAACCATAGAAAATCATAAAAAACCACCACATGTTTACATTGTTGGTGTATGAACTACGAGTTATTAAT
The DNA here is from genome assembly GCA_037962975.1 of Clitoria ternatea. Taxonomy (NCBI): domain Eukaryota; kingdom Viridiplantae; phylum Streptophyta; class Magnoliopsida; order Fabales; family Fabaceae; genus Clitoria; species Clitoria ternatea. Next base: position 157,110,512 of record CM075672.1, on the reverse strand, counting down.
GTATCAATTTTAACTCATCAATAAAATTAGTATTTTCAGTTTTAAGATTGTTTTAAAACTATTTGTCCTGGAATAATAGGTCATATGAAAATTATTCCTAAAACGTGCGTAATAAAGTTTTTACATGAGGACATGTAAATACATTAAGACTAGTGTGTGAATGTACTGATGATTTGATCTCACAAATCATGGATATATATGATATCAAGTCTTCACATGGGTACACATTAAGAGTAATGTTGTACTGGACAGACCCAACATTAGAAAGTTACATGGATTGTTACATGAGTGTCATAAACGGTTCTTAATATGATAATGGTATATAGTCCTTCGACCTGAAGTCACTAAGATTCCTACATAAGGATTTTGTTGTTTTAATACAATCAAACATCATCTGTAATAGGATGACCATAATGATTGTGATTAGGCAATGGATAAATTATGTAGAGGGATATAAGTTATGTAGATGAGATTTGTCTCTCTTATGTGACAGGAGTGGTATCTATGGGCCACTTGATGGAGTGACACTAACGAAATGCATGGCCATGCTAGGACAAATAAATATTAGATATTTATTCTGTAAAGTCTACTCTTGTATCGAGTAAAATGAATTGGGCCATACAAGGATAACGACAACCATGCCTTTGGCCCAATCAGATATTGAGACAAAAAGAATAAATATATAAAATAATTATCAATTATAGGTCACGTCGATGATAAATAATATTTGGACATAATGATGTATTTCTAGATGTCGCTCTTATTTTATATTAATAATAAAATAGTTTATTATTAATATAACCGAATATCTTACCTATAGGGTCACACACATAGAGTAAGCCCACCAGAGAATAGTTTTATTTTAGTTGGACTAAAAGTAAAACTATTAGGCCTAACTTATTTAGAATGAGTCAGGATCCCAATGTTTAATGAGAGCTCATCAGGTTAAGACCTAAGCCTATATATAGAGCATAAAATGCTCATAGGCTGCTGCTCAGAAATTAGATTACTCTCTGAATTCTGTACTAGCATTCGAAATTTCAGTTTCTGGTGGGAGTGCTCATGTGGACTCCTAAGGGTAAAGCTACAATTGCTTCGATTGATGAACTCACTTTGCGTCTACAAGAGGTAAACCCTAAAACAAAATTTAATTTTGCATAATGCTTTGAGACATCTGTTTTTGCAATTTTTTTGGGGAATCCTTTGTGTTTCCGCTACCAGACCCTGAGGGATTCCCATATATATATATATATATATATATATATATATATACATAGTTATCTCGTCATGACCATCAACCTGGAACTAATTACCATATTTTCATCATCAATGTGCCTATACACAATATCCATATTTACATAACTACCATCATGACACTTAATTCTCAAAATATACCATATCTATATACATAATGATTATAATCATACATTAACCACACCTACTCCTTCCCTTAGGATTGCTTTCCACCTATTGGGCACTAGTCTTAGCAGCATCCGCAACATCCTTGTCTTCAGTCACTAAAAATAGTTAAAGGCGAGTGTCTGTCTATATAAATTAATACAAATAATCAACGTCATATACTTATACATTGGGAAAAGCATAGCATAGTCTATAATACAATAAATCCCATTGAATCGATTCATCTTCATTTCTTTATAACATCATAACTGATTTATCTGTTTCATTAACATTAAGATAATTCACAAGTGCAATAATATGATTTATTCATCAATCCTTGTCATTAATTCAACAATATTAATCTCATCATCGATTTAATCAACATTGATCTCATAATCAATTTACACAACACCACCATTGACTCTCATTCCATGATAATAATATGACTCTTTAGTATCTAGATACTAAAAGGATCAGTAATTAGCTGGGGGTCCTACCTGACGCCCCGTGAACCCTACCTGGTCCATTGAGCCCTACCTGGCTCCCCCACCATACCACTGAGTTCTACCTGACCACTGGGTAGCTCAACTGGGCCATAACCAACTACCAAAACCAAAAATGAGGGGTAATTTGTACTAATCGGTCGTCCACACCACACAATATGCATATAAAGCATTTGTAAGTCATCAACAACTTAGTTATATCAAGATTTCTCATTATCACTTTAAATAATTCACCATAATTAAGTCTCAGCATTATAGCCATCACCCTGGGACATGTAAATAAGCCACCCAGGAAACAATATCTTCAACGTTTCATCACTATACATCTCAATTAATCACCACGCTATCTCATAATTTCTTAAACATCAATAATTCATCACGTCAGCTCATGATAGTTACATGTTAACATCATCATCATTACCATGCAACACATATACATAAATCAACATTATATCAATCATCAACAACTATCACCATATAGTATCACTATTTATCTTAGGATTATCAATATATATAAGCAAGTCATGCTATAAACCAACATTATATACTTGAAATCATACTCAATCATTACAATTCACTTAAGTTTCTCTCTAATCACACACATAGACAAGTATTCATATATTTATATATATAGGCACTTATTATTTAAACTATTCTATCCCTTATCCAACTTGCCAGAATTGGCTTCATTCCCTATTTCCATTAATTTATACACCGTATACACCCCCTTACCTTGACTCCACGCTTCCCAAGCTTTGGATAAACCGTCAACATCACTGCTTCACTAAAAACTTAGATTTAAGAAAGTTACAAACTTGTTTAGCATGTCAGCTTTTGATGTCACACCCTAATTTTCTGGACCCGAATCCCGATGTAATCAAGATAATAATTAATAAAAATGCAAGAAAATTTTTTACGTTTAAAATAATTTCAAAACACCATAATGATTACATCAAGACCTGAACCACAGAAAACCAAAGAGTGAGATTTAATTATTTATAAACTGGATCGCTAATCAAAACGCCCACATATGTATACAAAATAATTTGAGTTTACAATGGAAGAAGAATATGTATACAGGACACCCGCCTGGTCCCATATACGAAGATATGAAAAAAGGCCCAATTAGGCCATAATCGGCTATGCACCTAACTCATAATCATACATCATCATTTGTAAGTAGTCTCTACATGAGACATTCATCACCAAAGGGTATCAATTCAAATATCATCATCATTAATATATATTATTATAATCATTCATTCGTAGGCTAAGCAATACATCCGCCTAATACATTACAACAAGATTGGTGGATACATATTCACAAAGCTTCAATCATCAACATCATCATTCATAATTTCATTCATGACAATGTATTTAACAACTGCTACCAGCCAAGGCATTCCATTACTACTATTTACCTTCTCCAAAAGCTTGAATTCAAGACACACTCTTATCCAATGACAACCCTACATCACAATGCTAAAAAGGAGACAACATAGGAGAGTGAGTTATACATTCAAAATGACAAATATAAATATATTGTGATCATGTGTACATGTATACAACATCATGTGTTCTTTGTAATTAAATCATTAAGTGTTAAATAGCCATTATCAAGATATCATCATAGGCATACAAGCCTTATTATTCATAATTCATGTCAAGCATAAACACAAGCATATACATATTCACATAGCCCTTTTATCATCATGGGCATTCACAATTATCAACATTAAGTCATTAAATCTTTAGTCAATTAACACTCTCTCAAGAGGTTCTTATCCCTTTTGGTCATCTCCATCTCAAATTCCATGTACCTATGGCTAATGCATATGTCAACTAATGAATGCATATGTAATGGATCCATTTCAATCACCCATGCACGCATTGTTTCTCAAGTGATCACAACCACTTATAATCAGCCTTATAGTGGTTTCCCGCCACGCATGGGGTACTCCCTTCATAGAATCCCACAGGATTTTTCTCATTTTAATGTACTCATGATCACAACCACGTTCATCATTCTCAACATATTGGTGATCGCAACCACCTCCATTCATTCACATATTGGTTTCCTGCCACGCATGGGGTACTCCCTTCATATTGTCCCACAAGACCATTCACTGTGATTATAACCACATAATCAATGCTATGATATGCCATGAATGCAATAATGCATATGTCAAATCTTAACCTCACAAGGATTTCTCACCCTTTCACTTAGGGGTATATTATATATTTAGTTTTGTCATCATTAGCATACAATTAATCACAAGGCCCCTCAAGGCACAACATTCATATTTCCATAAATCCATACATAAAAACCAACAAGGCATCTCAGAATATATATTAATCAATCATCATTGCATCTCAAACATACAAGTCAATGCTTACGTTAGTCACAATGGCATCACAATCATCAATGATAATCATTACCACTTATTCAAGGGCATGTTCAACAACAACATCCCTTTTCATTCAACATTATCATTTACCATTCGATACGTGTGGCATCATCCACTTTTAATCTTCATCAACATCATATCAAATTCATTGATTTACACAACCCATTGCCATACAATCACCCCCTCATTAATTTCATTATCATAAAGGTGTGACATATAACCACAACATTTACTTTTCATTATCAATCATCATAAGACATCATTAGTGGTAGAACATTCATGTTCTCATAACATGATTTAGGCATATACAACATTTTCCAATACATTAGATCAACATCAAACACCACCAAACACACTGTGACGCCCCAAAAATTAGGGTAAATTTTTCATGTTTTATGAATCATTATTCGATATAGAAATAAGGTGGTGAACTTTTAATCAACACCCTGGATCTATGAAAAACCTCTTCCATATATGGAGATATAAAAGGGTGAATTAAAAATGATTCATGAGAAAATTTCAATTAAAAACAGCGGAAGAATCAATTAAATTGAGGTCGTATGATTGGATTTAAAGAGGATGGGTTTCATGAAGTTTAATGGTTCATAATGTGTCAAAAGTATTATTAAGATGTTGTAAGAAGGAGCTTGATGCAAGGAAAAACTAAAATAATTGAAACAAGGGAATTTGGAGGAAATAGGTGCCACTCGCTCAAGCGAGTGCCACACACGCTTAAGGGAGTTCGCATGGTAACACTTGGGTGAGGTCTGCAAGGGCGCTTGAGTGAAAGGGAAAAATACATCAGGTGTCAATCTCGCTGGAGTGAGGCTCAGCTCGCTTAAGCGAGATCGCCCCAGAAGCAACAGGTACTCATTTCGCTTGGACGAGGCACGCCCGCTTGAGCGAAAATGGGACAGAACCTCACTGTCTACATTTTGCTCGAGCGAGGCTAGGCCCACCTGAGCGAAAACCGTTCAGAACCAATTTTTCCCTCACTCGCTTGAGCGAATCGCCATGCACTGGCCATTTTGCTTGAGCGAAAATGGCCCAGTGGCTCTCCTACTCGCTCTTGCTCGGGCGAGGCTCTTCTCGCCTGAGCAAATCTGTTTCGTGAGGATCTCGCTTGAGTGAGATCATCACTCGCTTGAGCGAGTTATGCAGGAAAAACAAGAAATAGGGAAATTTCATACAACTTAACATGCCAAACCTCATTTCATTCCATTTTAGCGTATACTAATGCATTATATACATTCAACCATGCATTTACAAGTTCATCGAATTGTCTATACACATCAAGGTTAATTTCTATTCATTCAATACATGATATTTACACCATTCATTTATAGAATCTGTCATCTACAAGCATCATAATTCATTATCATACATCATCTAGGTCATTAATGAAAATTGGCCATACACACTAAGGTCTAATTTTCATGCATGACCCTCAAAATCATCAAACTACAATCTAGATGGCAAAATAAGCACACATGTACACTATATGCTATACAAAATCTAGATTTGCAGGCCAAGACGCCTCCTATACACCTATTTACCTCCTTCATCAAAATGTACTTCAAAAGATTCACTCCACCCATGAGTGTCCTGCATCACAAGTCTAAAATGTAGACAACATGGAAGAGTAAGTCATATATTCCAAAAGAATGAATATGAATACCATGTGATCATGTGTATATTAGCATAACATGTATACTTTGCATTCACGCATATTTCATCATCAACTATCATCACATATTACAAACATCTTTGTAAATCAAGCAAGTATAAAACCATACACAAGATCTAGTCCTTCAACAAATTGGACTATTACACATCTCATCATTTTACTCAAATTATTATTTGGTATTCACATCTTTTATGTTGTCTTAATTCATTTTCTCACCCACAACACAACCATCATCACATCTCATCACCTTTGGCATACTTCCTTGCTATATGCAAATGCTCTTAAGCTAATGCATATGCACAACAGATTATTTAACCAATTGTAGATCTGACTGTGGGAATATAAACATCGATTATAAGATTCAAGTATGATCATCTAACCATACCCCTACTGTAGTAGTAAAATGTGTACACTTATCATCAAATTAAATGCATTTCACCAATCTTTTACTAGTACTAAACTGCATCGCCCATTTTGCAACACCTGGTCATTTTCACAATGACCACGGTAACTTCATAATCAATATATGGTGTTGCGGGCCAACCATGAGTCATATCATGGCAGTTGTGATCCCAAGGACCACCGGGGAGACCTGCTCATCGAGAGCCACCCCCACAAGGGTCAACCACATGTGGCCCCCCGCAACACAACATGGACAACTTCGTGACTTACACACCGAGTCACAGGGGAAATAACAAATTGCTCGTGCATAAAGACGCCCTCCCACTGGGCCAACAGGGGGAATCTCCTAAAATTCCAACACCAGCAGCTATGCAGTATGCCATGGATGCAAATGCCAATCATATGCATTTCTTACTCTATGCATCCTAATCATGCCACTCATCAATCATCATCATCATCATCATCACCAACATCACCACAAGGCTTTTAGTGAATTTATTATCGTTGGTTATTGTCATTGGTTTAAATTTTCATGTGGCATTTTCAATAGTTCTTATTAGCATAATTCAACCCCATCATTAAACACAACAACATCAATCTTTCACAATCAACCAAGGTATGCTATTCATTCACACCCATTCTCAATCAAACATCAACTTTATTCATTTCACATTTATGGTGGACATAAGTATAACATTATATTCAAGACACCACATTGTCAAGCAATCCACACCACCATATAGCACACCACAATTATTCTAAATGCATCAATGCATGTTGCCAAAACACATCACCAATATCATACACAACATTACAATTCTTCATAATATTACAAGCAAGGCAAACATGCATATTGTCACATATGACAATCAAATACTATTCAATTCATGCATTTAGAACATAAAGACTCCTCTCCTACCTCAAGAGAAGAATTCCGATTGATACGACGTACCCGCCTCGTCATTTGAAATAGGTCCTACATTAATATACATATAAAATCACAATCAATCCACCATTATCATATTTACAATTTCATAACATGTATAAAACATGTTATAGACATCATTCCTTCATTTATTAGGCTTCGGGAATTCCTTCCCATCAAACCTCATTCATTATGTTTAAAGGCTACAAAACAAACATAGCCTAACATCCACAATACATCATATATCACTACCCATACTCTCAATGGCTTGTATTTGCCCTCCAATACCTTACTCGAACTACATTTATCATTTTCCCCAAGTCTTAAAGTTAAGGTTTTCACCAAACTCAACAACATTCATAATGCATCACAAATCTTCATCTCCTTCCAACAATAAATTCATCTATATTATTTATTACCATGAAAGCTTACATTTATGATAATCCCATATTAATGTCTTTACATTTATGGCTCTTCACCAACCCCCATTCATCTACATTACTCCCCAAGCTATAATAACTCATAACCAACTCATTAAATCTATCTAAAATGGTGAGAAAAGCTTAACTTACCCCAAAAACAAAAATGGAGCCAAGGGAGAGAGAGGCCAAAAGAAAATGGAGAAAGAGGAGAAGAGAATCCAAGCTCCAATCACTACCTTCAAGCTTTCACAAGTGAAAATGGTGAAGGAAAATGGGTCACTACCTTGTCTAGGGCTTTAGAAGGGAAAGATGGAGAGGAAATGAAGAAGAAGAAGAAGAAGAAGAGTGTTTTTGTTAAATGGTCCAGCAAGTGCATGATAATGAAGAGAGGAAATTGGGCTTTTGCTTTTAATTTTATTCCTCTCATTAGTATTTCATCATTTTACCATAAACGGGATCTCTGTTCGGGCTCAATACTTTATATAAAAATTATTCCGAATACATATTCGGACTCCCAATAATATTCTTAATAGCCCTGACCAATATCATCCTAATCGGAGATACTTGGTCTGACACCAATATCATCTATATTTCTATGCTTCCAAGCAAGCTTCACCAAAGGTACCAACTTATTCCGCAATTTCTTCACGGAATGCTCAACAATGTGAATAGAAACAGGAGGAATGGATAAGTCATCCCGCACATCCACATCATCAACAGGGATCACGTGCAGAGGATCATGAACATATCTCTTCAACTGTGACACATGGAATACATTGTGTAGATTTGTGAGATACGGAGGGAGTGTAATCCAATAAGCAACGTTGCCAATCCGCTCCAACATCTTATAAGGTCTAATGAATCTAGGGCTTAATTTTCCACTTTTTAATGCCCTTCCAATCCCTTTATCATGCGAGACTCTCAAGAACACATGATCACCAACTTAAAATTCAAATGGTTTATGCCTCTTATCATAATAACTCTTATGTCAGTCTTGAGCAATCTTCATATTCTCTTGTATCTTCTTAATTTGTTCGGTAGTCTCTTGAACAATCTTTGGCCCTATAGCCAAATTCTCAGTAGTCTCCAGCCAACATAGAGGCGTTCTACATTTTCTGCCATAAAGTGTCTTATAAGGAGCCATACCAATACTACTATGGTAACTGTTGTTATAAGTGAATTCAATCAACGGAAGAAATCTCTCCTAACATCCACCATGCTCTAAAACACAGGCTCTCAAAAAATCTTCAAGGCTTTGGATAGTCCTCTCAGATTGCCCGTCGGTCTGAGGATGATAAGTGGAACTAAGCTTTAACTTAGAACCTAACTCATGATGTAAACTTCCCCAAAATTGAGAAGTAAACCGAGGGTCATGATCAGATATAATGTTAGAGGGCACACCATGCTGCCTAATAATCTCCTTTATGTACAACTGGGCTAATCTCTCCAAAGAACTCTTCATATTCATGGGCAAGAAGTGAGCACACTTCGTTAACTGATCCACAATGACCCATATAGCGTCATTTCCAGCATGAGTTCTAGGTAGTCCAGAAACAAAGTCCATAGTAATGTTATCCCACTTCCAAACAGGGATCTCCAAAGGTCTCAAATAACCAGATGGTCTTTGATGCTCAACCTTAGCCTTCTGACAAACAAGGCAAGATGCAACAAAGTTCACCACATCACGTTTCATACAGGGCCACCAAAAATTCTTCTTCAAGTCTTGGTACATCTTGGTGGAACCAGGATGAATGCTCAATATACTTTTGTGAGCTTCCTCAAGTACACATTTCCTCAAATCGCCACTCGAGGGAACATAAATTCGGTCCTTCACACGCCAAATGCCATCATGACCTTCCACTAGAAACAAGTTCTTCCCTTTTTCTTGAGTTCTTCTCATCTCAACCAAGTATTCATCCTTCGGTTGTTGCAATTTCACAGTTTCAAGAAACACGTTAGCAACCGTCAATATCTCAAGGGACATTTTCTTTGGAGTATATGTTTCCTCACCCACATTCAAGTTTGTAAATTGTTCAATTAATTCCATTTCTTTCACCATCATTGCGGAAACATGCAATGACTTCCAGCTTAAAGCATCGGCAACCATATTTGCCTTTCCGGGATGATACCTCAATTCGAACTCATAATCTTTTAGAAACTCCATCCATCGTCGTTGGCGCATATTAAGTTCTTTTTGATCAAACAAGACTTAAGGCTCTTGTGATCACTAAAGACCACAAACTTAGAACCATATAAGTAATGTCGCCACAAATTCAAAGCAAACACCACCGCCTCTAATTCCAGATCATGTGTAGGATAATTAACCTCATGTGGTCACAACTGTCTCGACGCGTAGGCTGTCACACATTCATACTGCATCAACACATAACCCAGACCATGCATAGAAGCATCACAATATACTACAAAGTTATCCAACAAATCAGGCAATGCTAATACTGGTGCAGTAGTAACCCTCAACTTCAACTCTTGAAAACTTTCTTCACATTCATGGGTCCACACAAATAGTTGATTCTTACGAGTCAACTTCATCAAGGGTAAGGCTAAACGGGAAAATCCCTCAATAAACCTCTGATAACAACCGGCAAGACCGAGAAAACTTCTTATTTTTGTCACGAACGTCGGTCTTTCCCAAACCATAACAGCTTCCACTTTTGATCTATCAACGACAACTCTATCACCTGAAATCATATGACCAAGAAAAGAAATCTCATTCACCCAAAATTCATATTTAGAGAGCTTAGCATACAATTCTTTCTCTCAAAGAATGGATAACACAAGGCGAAGATGTCCTTTATGCTCTTCATGGCTCTTAGAGTATACCAAAATATCATCAATAAATACAACAACAAATTGATCGAGATATTCATGGAAGATGCGATTCATGTAATCCATGAAAATCACAGGAGCATTTGTCACTCCGAATGGCATCACTACATACTTATAGTGTCCATATCATGTTCGGAAGGCAGTTTTAGGAATGTCCTCAGTCTTTATCCGAATTTGGTGATATCCAGAACGTATGTCAATCATAAAAAACACAACGGCGCCCTTCAATTGATCCAAAAGATCATCAATGCATGGAAGAGGATATTTGTTCTTAATAGTTAACTTATTGAGTTGGCAATAGTCAATACACAATCTCATGCTTCCGTCCTTCTTTTTCACCAATAGCACAAGAGCATCCCAAGGAGACACACTTGGGCAGATAAACTCCTGTTTAAGTAATTCCTTGACTTGTTTCTTCAATTCGGCCAACTCTATAGGAGACATCCTATAAGGAGCTCTAGAAATAAGTTCAGCACCAGGGATAAGATCAATAGAGAATTCCACTTCACGTGGGGAGGCAAACCAGGAATCTCATCCAGAAAAATGTTAGAAAATTCAGAAATAACTGGGATTTCACCAGATTGGGAAGTACCATTTCCATCAACCATGCAGAACATCACAAAAAGTTGAGAGATACCTTGTAGATCATAGTCTTCAGTGTTAAAAGTCAGAAAAATCACCGCCTTGTTATGACAATCCACCAACATTTTATTGGCAGACAACCCATCCATGCCTAGAATAATGTCCAGGTCTTTCATGGGTAAACACACAAGAGATACAACAAATTTTCGACCCTCAAGAGTCATCTCGACATTCTCACATCGAGTCACCAATCTCAAACAAGCATCGGTCAGTGTAGTCACCATTGTGGGAAATGAATGCATAGCACCAGAGTCAAATATAACATATACCGAAGTACCAAGGATTTCATACTCACCACAAACAAGATCCTCGGCTTGTGTGGCTTCTTCATCGGTAACGGCAAAAACTCTTCCAGCTGCTTGTGGTTGATCACCACCATTATGGTTACCATTTCTTCCACCATGGCCATTGCCTCAACCATTGCCATTTCTTCCACCATTATGGTTTCCACCACGGCCACCATTGCAGCCACCATTTGGACCATTACCGTTTCCACGACCACTATAACATCCTAAAATTTATAAAAATGATTAATTGAGGAGAATAAATAATAAATAATTATATATGAGTTGATTTATGTCCCAAAAATTTGGAAATAATTAAATTGGTATTTATTATGGATATTTATAATTCATTGAGATTTAAGGAGTTAAGATTATACCAGTTAAAATATGGGTGTCAGACCAAGTATCTCCGATTAAGATGCCATTGGTCAGGGCTGTTAAGAATGTCATTGGGAATCTGAATATGTCTTCGGAATAATTTTTGGATTTAGTATTGAGCTCAAATGGAGATCCTGTGTATTATAAAAAGAGAAATTATTAATGAGGGTTAAACTTTAAACAAAAAAATCCCTCCCCTTCTCTTAATTTCACGTCACTTCTTCTTCTTCTTCCTATTCTTTTTCACTTCATTCCTCTTCCACTCATCTCCTTCTTCCTCTTCTAAAAACCCTAAGCATGGTGGTGTGCCTTCTCCCTCTCCATTTTCATTTTGTTTCAAGCCTTGGAAGAGATGACAATGGTGATTAGAAGCTCTCCCACTCCCAAGTATCTTTGTCTCCCTCCCTCCTTCTCTTGGAGCTCTCTCCATTTTGGCTTGAGGTAAGCTTCCTCACCATTTTCTTGAATTCTAGCCCAAGGTTATGGGTTATTATGAATATTGGGAGTGTATTATGTATGGGTAGATAATAGGAGTCATTTTTATGCAAAACCCAAAGGTGGGGTGTGATTAATCTATTTTTTGAGTAGGTGTGAAGGGGTATACAAAAGTCTCATTATTGGAGGTGAAAAATTATGATTATTGATGATGGTGGTTGGGTTTTGATAGAACCCTAACTCTACAGATTGGGGAAATGCAAAATGTTGTTAGAATATATGTTTAGTGATGTTGAGAAACATTATTGATGAGAGAAAATAACCATTGATGATGGTTGATGATTATTGATAATGATTGTTTGGTTTTTGATGGAAACCTAGTCCTAAGAAATAGGGGAAAACATGTAATATTGGATTGAAAGTTGAATTAGAATGAAAATGTATGATATTTAGAGTATTTGTATTGTTAAGGATGTTAGAAGGATAATTCTTGATGATGAGTATGACCTTTAAGTGAATAATGATGAATTTGAGCATTAAAACCCTGATGGTAGAGATGGATTAAAGAAATGAAATAAGAATGTGACTTGATGAGGTCTTAGACCATAATAGGTGCCAATTGAACTTGTTGATTATTGATGGATTATATGTGGCTAAGATGGCACATGTTGAACTCTAAGAGACAATAATGGCATTTGAATGATTGATGTAATATGGAATGCATCTCAGGGTGATGGAAGGATGAGATGTTGTTATTGTTGGGTATAGTTAGCCCTTTTAGACTTAGAGAATGGTCTTGGAAGAGGAATTCCTAAAACCTAAGAAAGTTATGAAACCATATTTATAACATGTTTAGGATATGTTGTTGTACCTTAAAAGGCAATTTAATTGAGATATATATATATATATGTAAATGTAGATTGTATTCCGGGAAATGTGGCGGAACATTTGGAACGTGCAGATATTACATTCCAAATGCATGAGTAGAATAATTAGTGATTTACGTATATTGTAGTACTCATGCTTGCCTTGCCATATGTATATTGAAATGATGAGATGAATGGAATATGATGAATGAAATAAATGACAAATTAATGGTTATTGAGAATGATATATTTTGATGATGATGATGAATGTTTAGTGGTCCCTTTTGATGGACATGATTTAATTGTTGATGGAAATCCATAGATGAATGGATTGTCCAAAATTGTGATGTTGAGTTAATGACATCATGCATAATTGAGGAACTCATAGAGCCAAATAGAGTTTTATGTGGTTTTGATGGCATATGATAGTTCCAATAGCCCATAAATATAGTTTATGACTTGTAGGAATTGGAATGGGTCAATTCCATTGAGAATAGGTCCTCGAGTTGCACAAAAGTGCCTCAAAATGGGTAAAACACATTTATGCACATAAGTAACTCATTTTGAGGAATTTTTGAGTTAGGCCAGTGGCCACGCATCAAAAATAATGTATATTTATTGGGGTTAAAATTTTGTAGCATTTGGAGTTCATATGAGAAAGTTAAGAGGTTTAGAAGTTGAAAAAATCATGCGTTTCTGCATAAAAAACAGCAACAGGGCTGTCTTGAATCGATTCAGGACTCTTTGAATCAATTCAAGAGGTGCTGTTTTCACTGTTTTGGCCTCCAGAGGCATTTAAATCAATTCATATGAGTTTGAATTGATTCAAGGACCCTATTTTCACTGTTTTTGAGTTCGGCCACAACTGCTTTGTTTCCTTTGCTATTTTAGGCCTATTTGGGCACCTTAATGACATTTTTGGCCTCCGATTTCTTCATTAAAGTTATAGATAATTGTGTTACAGAGGTGAGAGAATTAGTCTCACATTCATTGGAGTTTTCTAACTCTCATTAGGCATAAAACACCAGACCTACTATGTCATAAAATTCAAATTTAAGAGGGTTTTGAACCCAACTTTTTATGGTTATCAAATTGGGACTAATAGGTGATATTTGTGACATGTGTCACTATTTTTAAGCATAAAAATGAGCTTTCCTCATGTCTTGATGTTGAAATTTGTCATGAGCTCATTAGTATCTAAAGCCCCTTTTATTATGTAAAAATGAGCAAATTCACTAGGGGTATGATAGGCCCGCAAGTGCATGAGGTATCGCGTAATAAAAAGTTATCGTCCCACAGAGATTGTTCCCAAGTACAAGTCTTCACAGTGGTTCAATTATCTAGAAAATTGTGAAATTAGGTTTGAAATTCAGAAGATTAAGAAAAGCAAAAGTTAAAAGGAATGCTATCTGAAAGAACTAAATGAATTCCGAGATTGAAATAGAACAAATGATGGTGAAACTCTTGGGATTTGGTGTATGATCATGCTATGTATTTGATTTTCCCAAGACCCTTCTATTTGTTAATTCACGCTCTAAGGTTGGATTTCCGAATTTGATTAAGCCCTCTTCTCAGAGTAACATTAATATGCCCAAATAATAAAGAACCACGTTCGATTTATTATGTGAACTTGTTAAGAGCGGTGAAATCCTATTAAACCTCGAATCGTCATACCCACTTTCGTGACCTATGATTCTAAGTTCAATTTCATGCGTTCAAACAACTAATTAACCTTTCGATTCTCTTAGAGTTTAATTCTAATTGATCCTATCTCTAGGTATTCAAAAGCATTACGCGTTCATGGAAATTGAATAGAAGCAATGAATCAATAAACAGAAACATCCAAAAGAAGTTCAATACATAAGCATTGTCACACCCTAATCCCAAGATGTCGTTTAGCTACACATGCTCAATTCACTACAGCCCATTGATGGAATCATATGGAGAAATTACAGAGAAAGAGAAAACCTAAGGAAAAAGCAAAGAACACAAAGCAAAAGCTCTCACTTGTGCTTGCGAATCCTTCCGAAAAATGCCCAAGGATGTTCTTCAACGCCTATGCTCTTGATTTCTTCAATAATCCCCAAGTATAACTCTCTCTTTTTCTCCCCAAAAATGTCCCCAAAATGTCTGTGTATTTTATTCTTTTCGAACTGTCCCTATAAACCCCAGAAACTACTCCCTAAAATCAAGGAACTGTTGTGCGTGCAAAAACCCACTGGCAGTGGGAAAAACCCACGGCCAGTGGGAAAAACCCACGGCCAGTGGATCGTACTGGAGGTCCAACAAATGCAATTTTGAACATTTAAATAGAGGAACCCACGGCCAGTGGGAAAAACCCACGGCCAGTGGGTTTCTCTGGACCCCAATTTGTGCATGTTTTTCACAGGGCAGCAAGGTCCACTGGCAGTGGGAAAAACCCATGGCTAGTGGGTTTCTTTGGACTTCACGTTGCTGCTTTTTGGTGTCTTGAAACCCTTCCATTTATCCAATGCTTCCTCGGATGCTTCACGTTTGGAATGTATGTACCTGTAAACAAGCTATTCCTGCAAAAACTTGAAACACCCGAGTAACAAATGCGGAATGAAAGAAAAAATACTTAGAATTAGGGATAAGATAACACAAATGATCTAGAAAAACTTAATAAAAAGGCACTAAAATCTTGCAAACAAAACGCCTATCAAAATACCCCAAACTAAAACATTGCTTGTCCCCAAGCAATTATGATTACCACAAACAATGAATAATAGGACGAAGAACTCAAAACAACTTGGAGAACCCAATTAGAGAAACTATCAACAGATTATTGCAAGATTATCACTACAGGTATCCACACAAGTATTCATACCATGCTCACAAGACTAGGCCATAGACACACATCTTTCCATTTCTCTCTAAGTGTTTAGGCTTGGGTACAAGTATCACTCAAGTCATATCATTTCAAAGCACTACCATAGGCTTGGCAAGTGACCAAATTCTCTATAGTTATTTAGAAAAACAAGTTATGGTCCAAAGGTCTTTCATCTGGTTGTAGTGGGGCCAAGGGTTTGCAAATGCAGGCATGGATACCAAGAAAAAAGAATTCAAAGGGTTACTATTAATCAGATGAAATCACTAAGAACAATGAAGTTTCAGAAAGCAAACCAGAGAATATATTTTCTTCAAGGGAGTCCTTTTTCAACCCTGCTTTCATCTTTTTCTTTATTATTATTATTTTTTCATTTTCTTCAGTCGGAAATACAAGTTCATTTTATTTCTTTTGTTCCCCAACTAAATTTGCTTATCTTTTAGCCTTTTCATTCTAGCTGCCATCCTTGAATTGTATTGTTTTTCTCAGCAATTTACCAAATTCATTACCAAAGGGCTCAGAAACAAAAATCAAAATTTAGGCTCAATAGGGGGCAACTAGTGGTGCATTGAAACATTCAAAGGTTAGAGGCCAAGGAATAAAACCTATAGTGCCTTTTTCATTCCATACTCTGTTAATCACCAACCATTTTGAATCGGTCACAAGCCAAGTTCTAGAGCACTTCAAAATGCATGATACACTCAATACCAGAAAACAGGGGTTTTTGTAAATATTTACTTTTCAAAACATACCCCTTATTGGCTCAAAAGCTATCACGAGTATAGGTGAGTAAACCTAGTCAAAGAGAGCACAAAGTCATAAAGCATGGTACCTTTTTGACAAACAAGCAATCGTCAATTTTATTTTGTTTTATTTATATATTATGGATTCTACAAAGCTTTAAAATTCTATCATCTCAACTGAAACCCATTTGTGGCAATGACAATCACAAGTAAACATGCTATGTTATCTTAGATGGGAGGGGGCATAGACATTCAAAACAAACAAAATGCAGGCAAACTACAACCTAACATGATCAAATAAAACCAAAAGAAAAATGCAAAGAAATGTCATGAATGATCAAATAGAACCAAAAGAACAATGCAAAGAAATGTCAAAGAAAAATGCAAAGAAATGTCAAAGATGCAAAGGCTCGGAATAAGTTTCCTTGTACCTACTACCCTAAACTTAAAGTGAGCAGTGTCCTCACTGGTCAGTAGAGAGGATACCAAGTACAATGAAACTTATTTTTAGGAACAAACCAGTCATGGGGAAGGAGGAGGAAAATGACCTTGCTGGAGGTGCCAGGAGTACATGGCATCCACGCGCTGGGCTATGCCATCGATCCTGCTCCCTTGCCGGAGTTGCTCAATAGATAAAGACTCTAAACAGGTGTTCATTCCTTGCATCAAGGAATACATCCGTTCCATAGAAAATCCGGAATCGGAAGAGGATCTAGACGGGCCAGCTGAGTGGTCATGAGGAAGAGGCATCTCAGTGTCCAAGGGGGTATCCTCTTCTGTACATGAAAACAAGAAAGAAGTTTTACCCTCTAGGCTAGTGAAGCTAGGGTCAGGCAAGGGGTGAGGCACAGAGAATCTGGGAATAACCAAACAGTAAATTCCACGTTCTAATACAAGCATACCCATGTGGACCATCTCATCAATATCAACCCGCTTGGGTTGGCAAAGTAAGGTATCCTCTTGTAGATCAATCCCCATATACCTCGCAATAGGATTTATATAGCCTGCAATGACAATCCTTCTAGTAGTAGCCCTTCCTACCCTAGCGAATTGGCTAAAAAGCCATTTCGTAGAGTGGACCGGGATGTTATTAATCATGGCATGCAGAAAATAAAGCTCAGCAGCCCTAATAGTACCACGACTATCATATCGACCAAAAATGGATCGGGCCATAAACCTCTGAAGGTATCTAAAGACAGGGTGATGCATGAGTGAGGCTTTGGTAGAAGATGGGTCATAAGTCTCCCTAGATTTAGAGAGTCTAGACCAAAAATACTTGGCCCTAAAATCCCTAGGGATACGTGCGACCTTTAATTTAGCAGAGGCATCTCCAGGGAAAGATGGAAAACCGTAGATGGCATCCACATAAGCTAAGTCCATCCTATAATCAGTGTTATTTAGCCTAAAAGTGATTTCCCAGGTCGACTCATTATCGCAAGGCTTAATATCAATGGAACTCAGAAACTCTAATGTGGTGCGTTCATAACAAGGCTCATATAGTTTAATAAAATCTTTCCACCCCATATTCGTGCACAGTTTAAAGGTATCATCATATAACCCAAGTTCCACTAAAGATTTCTTGCAAAAGAACCTAGAGGGGATAATTTCCCTAGAGGTCAAGGAAGATAAGCGCATCTTTTGTTCATCAGAGGTACATTCAATACCATCTATACTAGAATAGTTAGATGACGTACCTTTGTTTTTCCTCTTTTTGCAGACATTCTTGGTTCATCTCGAAGACATGTTTTTGGGTACCTAAAATTGCAATTCAAATTTCTGCACAATAGATGTCAATATAATCAACAACATGATATTGGCAGGATGGGTAAGTATAGGGAAACCTAAAAAGGATCAAAATATATACAAGGAAAAACAAAAGATTGGTTTGGGAAATTTGCCAAACACTTGGTGGGCAACAAGCTTGACACCAAGAAAGTCACCACAAAACACATTAATATGCAACTAAGTAGCAAAAATTCTGGTTTAGACATTTATTCAAACACTTGGTATGCAACAAGTGTAACACTAAGAAAACCATGAATGTAGATGCTAAGGGTTACCAAATTTGAACAACAACTTTAATCCATCACCAAGCAAGCACCAAGTATTCACTTATATGAAAAGGATTCAAAATCATGGAGGAAACAACAAAGGGGTTTTAACCCAAATAAAGAACTAGAATGGATAATGAAGCATGAAGATGATTTTTTTAAGAATACCCATCCTAATAAACCATGATAACAATCAAATATAAACCCATAGAAACCTTTCCATATGATGAATGCACTTCAAAACAAAGTTATGGCAAAAATGAGAGAACCCCAAGAACATCACAAGAAAACCCCAAACTTGAGAAAATTGAAAAGATCACACTTACTTGATTAGGATTTAAAACTAGTAATGTGAGGAAGAATAATGAAGTTGGGGGTTTCAAGATCAGTTGAGTTGTCCCAAGATGCCAAATATATGAAAAGGAGTAGGAGGAAGGCAAGGTGGGAGGGCTGTTTTTCGTAAAATACACGGGTGAGGCTTGTGGAAATAAAAGGGCTATTTCTATAAAACCTGATGGGTTCCCACGGCCCGTGGAACCCTCTGGTCCAGCCCCCTAAAAATTTTGTATTTACCATGCTGGGTCTGATGGGTTCCCACGGCCAGTGGGAAAAACCCACGGCCCGTGGAACCCACTGGTCCAGCCCCTAAAAATTTTGTTCAAATTCTGCGCGTGGAACCTTATGGAAACCCACTGGCAGTGGGAAAAACCCATGGCCAGTGGAGTTTACTGCCTGGGGGACTTTTCAAAATCAATTTTGACAGCCTTTCCATGTCAGAGGAGTCCACTGGCAGTGGGAAAAACCCACTAGCAGTGGATCTCACTGTTTTCGATCAAAATTTCCTCGAATACGCACCATGACTTACCTTGACTGGATTCATCTTATTCCATGGAAACACACGTTGCATTCAATCATAAGAAATATGTACAAAACAAAATAAAACCCATGCAATGCAAAATTAACAAACGATGAACATGCAACAAATTACATTAGACTTATAACTGAAACAAACAAACAAACTTTCTTCTTTTTTTTTTATTTTTATATATATATACTACAAGAAAAATGTTTAAAGAATGATAAATGGGGTTACCTCCCCATTAGTGCTAAGTTTAACGTCTTCAGCCGGACGCTTGGCATTCTTTGGAATCAAGAATCCAATCCATCAAGCAAGTCCAAAGCTCTTGCTTGTTGGATTGGTTCTCCTGTCAAGTAGTGCTTAAGCCTTTGTCCATTCACTTTAAATGAACCAGACTTATCGCTCCATAACTCAACAGCTCCAAAAGGATATACCTTAGTTACCTGAAATGGTCCCGACCACCGGGACCTCAATTTACCAGGGAATAGCTTCAATCGGGAGTTGAAAAGTAAAACCATATCACCAGGGTTAAAGGATCTCCTGAGGATGTGACGATCATGCCATTTTTTAGTTTTTTCCTTGTAAATCTTGGCATTTTCATAAGCATCCAACCGGAGCTCCTCAAGCTTGTTCAACTCCAGCAACCTGTGTTCACCTGCAAGCTTCATATCAAGGTTAAGCATTTTTATAGCCCAAAAGGACTTATATTCCAACTCAACAGGTAAATGACATGGTTTCCCATAAACCAGTTTAAAAGGTGTGGTTCCAATGGGAGTTTTGTAAGCGGTTCGATACGCCCATAAGGAATCGTCTAATTTAATAGACCAATCCTTACGGGAAGTATTAACCACCTTCTGAAGAATGTTTTTAATCTCCCTATTAGAAACCTCAACTTGGCCACTAGTTTGAGGGTGATAAGGTGTAGCAACCTTATGTCTCACTCCGTATTTTTTCAAGAGGGTCTGAAAAGTTTTTTCAATAAAGTGGGACCCTCTATCACTAATTATACATTTAGGGACCCCAAACCTTGGAAAAATTATCTTTCAAAAAAGTTTAATTATAGTCTTAGCATCCGAATAAGGCGAAGCAATGGCTTCTACCCATTTGGATACATAGTCAACTACAACCAGAATAAATTGATTTCCAAAGGACGGGGGAAAGGGTCCCATGAAATCAACACCCCACACATCAAATAATTCAACCTCAAGAATACTATTAAGTGGCATTTCATGCCTCTTACCAATATTACTGGCCCTTTGGCATGCATCACAAGTGAGGACACACTTACGCACATCCTTGAAAATATGTGGCCAATAGAAGCGTGCTTGCAACACCTTTGTGGCTGTCTTAGAAGTACTCATATGGCCTCCACAGGAAAGGGAATGACAGTGATCCAGGATGGCTCGAACTTCAGTCTCGGGAACACATCTCCTAATCAGACCATCTGCACACTGCTTGAATAAAAGGGGCTCATCCCAATAATAGTGCCTAACATCTGCAAAAAACTTCTTTTTCTGCTGAAAACCAAGGTCAGGGGGTACAATGCCACATGCAAGAAAATTGATAAAATCAGCGTACTAAGGCACTTGTTGGACACTTAAGCTAAGTAACTGTTCATCCGG
Source organism: Clitoria ternatea (assembly GCA_037962975.1). Taxonomy (NCBI): domain Eukaryota; kingdom Viridiplantae; phylum Streptophyta; class Magnoliopsida; order Fabales; family Fabaceae; genus Clitoria; species Clitoria ternatea. The sequence goes on along the minus strand of CM075672.1, from coordinate 157,089,192 downwards.
AAAAGATTCATTGATGGGAACAACATCACCTATCTCATCTTTTTCAGACGACAACCTAGATAAGTGGTCTGCAACAAGGTTCTCAGTACCTTTTTTATCTTTGATTTCTAAGTCAAATTCTTGTAAAATCAAAATCCACCTAATGAGCCTAGGTTTTGCTTCTTTCTTATTTAAAAGGTACTTGATGGCAGAATGGTCAGTATATACAATAACATGTGAGCCTACCAAGTACGATCTAAATTTATCAAAAGCAAAAACTATAGCTAGCAATTCCTTTTCAGTGGTGGCATAGTTTACCTGCGCGTCATCAAGTGTACGGCTGGCATAGTGGATCACGTGCAGCTTCTTATCCTTTCGCTACCCAAGTACAGCCCCCACTGCATGATCACTAGCATCACACATAAGTTCGAATGGGAGTTCCCAATCGGGGGGTTGCACTATGGGTGCGGAAATTAACTCCTGATTTATCCTGCAAAAAGCCTCAAGACATGAAGAATCAAAGACAAATGGTACATCTTTACCCAAAAGGTTAGTCAGAGGCTTTGTGATCTTGCTGAAGTCTTTAATGAACCTCCGGTAAAATCCGGCATGTCCAAGAAAGCTTCGAATACCTTTCACATTAGTTGGTGGGGGCAATTTCTCAATCACCTCCACCTTGGCTTTATCGACTTCAATTCCTCTCTCGGACACGAAGTGTCCAAGAACTATGCCCTCCCTTACTATGAAGTGGCATTTTTCCCAATTTAAGACCAAGTTGGTCTCTTCACAGCGCTGCAAAACTTGGCACAAATTAGTCAAGCAATTATCAAAGTTCAAACCATGCACAGAAAAGTCATCCATGAAAACTTCCATCACATTTTCAATCAAATCAGAGAATATGGCCTGGATACACCTTTGAAAAGTCGCGGGTGTATTACACAGGCCAAATGGCATACGCCTATAAGCATAAGTCCCATACGGGCAAGTGAAGGTTGTTTTCTCTTGATTAGATGGGTGAATGGGGATTTGATGAAAACCATAATACCCATCCAGATAACAAAAATAGGAGTGCTTAGCAAGCCTCTCAAGCATCTGATCAATGAAAGGGAGAGGGAAATGATCTTTCTTAGTAGCGCTATTTAGTTTTCTGTAATCTATACACATGCGCCACCTAGAAACTACCCTAGTGGAAATCAATTCCTGTTTATCATTTTGCACAACAGTCATCCCTCCCTTTTTTGGAACCACATGAACTGGGCTAACCCACTTGCTACTAGCAATGGGATAAATGACGCCCGCATCCAACAACTTCAAAATCTCTTTTTTAACCACTTCTTGCATTTTAGGATTTAGTCTCCTAAGTGGTTCTACTGTTGGCCTACTCTCATCCTCCACGGTAATCCTATGCATGCAAAATGAAGGGCTAATCCCCTTAATGTCATCCATGGTATAACCAATAACTTTCCTGTATAACCTAAGATGTTTCAGGAGTTTTTTGGTTTCCACAGCAGTCAGTTCAGCATTTACAATCACAGGATAGGTAGAGTTTGGGCCAAGGAATTCATACCTCAATGAAGCCGGTAAAGGCTTCAATTCTAATTTGTTACCCACCACTTTATCTTGCATGACCTCAGTAACATGCTTTGGCTGGGCTTCTCCTTCAGAGCTACTTGATGTACCTGCGGGCTCAATCAAAAATACAGATTCAAGTGGTTCATCAGGAAGGGTTTCTTCCTTCACCACTTGGTCAATACAGTCCATAACACAGCATACATCATCATTAAAAGGTTTTTTTAAGACATTTTGCAAGTTAAAATCAACCTTTTGGTCTCCCACAGTCAGAGACAACCTCCCATTCTTGACATCTATAACCGCACCCGCGGTTGCCAAAAATGGCCTGCCTAAGATAATGGGGATCATCGAATCCTCATCCATTTCAAGAACCACAAAATCGGCAGGTATAAAAAATTTTCCTACTTTGATTGGAACATCTTCTAAAATGCCAACAGGGTATTTAACAGACCTATCAGCAAGTTGCAGAGACATCCTAGTAGGTTTTAGCTCTCCTAGTCCCAATTTCTCAGAAATAGATAATGGCATAAGACTAACACTAGCCCCTAAGTCACATAGTGCTCTATCAATAGCCATATTACCAATCACACAAGGAATAGAAAAACTACCTGGATCATGAAGCTTGGGTGGTAGCTTCTTCTGGATCAGTGCACTGCACTCTTCAGTAAGTGCAATGGTACCATCATCCTCCAGTTTCTGCTTATTTGACAAGATGTCCTTCAAGAACTTCGCATAGGTCGGCATTTGCTACAAAGCATCTGTGAAGGGTACATTTATATACAATTTTTTAAGGACCTCAAGGAACTTACCAAATTGTCTATCTAACTTGGCCTTGGCCAAGCGTTGAGGAAACGACACTGGAGGTTGGTAAGGCTTCACCTCCTCCTTCTTTTTAGTTTGTTTCTCTTCCTTCACCATAGGATGAGAATGAGGTTCATCCGCTTTCTTTTCTTGGTTAGCCTCCTCCTCTTCCTTGTTTACTGGACCTTTATATTTTGTACCACTCCTAAGAGTGATAGCCATTGTGTAGTTCGATGGTCCTGCTTCGGGCTTTCCAGGAAATGTTCCTGGCACTCTTTGAGAGGATGATGCTTGTTGAGCAATTTGGGTCTCCAGCATCTTGTTATGGGTGGCCAAGTTATCCACCTTTGAGGCTAAGTTTTTGATGGCGTCAGAGAAATCATCATTCTGCTTTAATTGGGTAGCTACAAAAGTTTCCATCAAGGATTCCAATTTGGATTTCTGTGGAGTGTAAGGTCCTTGTGGTCTGTAGCTACCTTGCTGATTTTGAAACTGGGGTGGCCTGCTTTGGAAACTCGGTGGTCCAAGTGGTCTGAAATTATTTCCATAATTCCCACCATAGTTTCCAATTGCATCCACCTGATGTATTTCTGGCTCGGCATGCTGATTCACTCCAAGCTGGCATCCAGAAATATTATGCCCTGAAGCACCACATAACTCACAAACAGCTTTAGTAGCACCTGCTCCTACTTTATCGAACTTATCAATCTTAATAGATAAAGCTTCTACTTTAGCAGTTAATAAAGAAAGAGCATCAACAATGTACTTACCTGGAGTTTTCATTGGCATATTCCGTTCTAACGACCACTGATAGGTATTTTGGGCAACCTCCTCAATGAGGTTATAACCTTCCTCCATGTTTTTACCCAGGTCACCTTCTGGTTCGGAGACAACCCATTGTAAAAAATGTGAACGGTCAACCAACGTTCAATGCCATGATGTGGGCATTCCCGGAGCATTTCCTTGTACCTTTCCCAGGCTTCGTACAAGGTCTCGTCTTCCTTCTGGCTGAAGGTGATAATCAGCTTCCTCAACTGGTCAGTCTTGCTCCTGGGGTAATATTTATTGAGGAAGGCGAGGGACAGCTCCTCCCAAGTGGTGATTGACGCTTCTGGAAGAGCGTACAACCAAGCTCTAGCCTTATCCCTTAATGAGAATGGGAAAATCCTAAGCCTGATTACGTCGCTTGAGACCCCATTCACCTTGAGCGTGTCACAATACTCAAGGAATATTTGCAAGTGTAAGTTGGGATCCTCAGATGGTAATCCACCAAATTGATTCTGTTGAACCATCAAGAGCAAGGATGGCTTCAACTCAAAATTATTCGCCTCAATGTTGGGTCTTGTGATGCTAGACCTCCTACCCATTGCATTGGGCGCTGCAAAATCACGAAGCGCTCTGTTGTCCTGGTTTGCCATGTGTGTGTCGGTAGCTGAACTTGAAGCTTGGTGCTTTTCCTATTCAAGATGCTTCCGAAGTGCTCTGATCTTACGAAGGGTCCTTTCAATCTCTGGATCGAAAATGTGCTCAAGGCTATGACTCCTTCGCATATATAAACCTGCAAAAACCTCAGACAATAAATACCAAAACGTAATTCTGCAGAAAAAATAAGAACTAAGAAAAACAGAAAAATTATGTAGAAAAAATAAAAATCTAGTCTAATCAAAACACTGTTTAACCAATATTGGGGGACAATCCCCGGCAACGGCGCCAAAAACTTGATAGGCCCGCAAGTGCACGAGGTATCGCGTAATAAAAAGTTATCGTCCCACAGAGATTGTTCCCAAGTACAAGTCTTCACAGTGGTTCAATTATCTAGAAAATTATGAAATTAGGTTTGAAATTCAGAAGATTAAGAAAAGCAAAAGTTAAAAGGAATGTTATCTGAAAGAACTAAATGAATTCCGAGATTGAAATAGAACAAATGATGGTGAAACTCTTGGGATTTGGTGTATGATCATGCTATGTATTTGATTTTCCCAAGACCCTTCTATTTGTTAATTCACGCTCTAAGGTTGGATTTCTAAATTTGATTAAGCCCTCTTCTCAGAGTAACATTAATGTGCCCAAATAATAAAGAACCGCGTTTGATTTATTATGTGAACTTGTTAAGAGCGGTGAAATCCTATTAAACCTCGAATCGTCATACCCACTTTCGTGACCTATGATTCTAAGTTAATTTCATGCATTCAGACAACTAATTAACCTTTTGATTCTCTTAGAGTTTAATTCCAATTGATCCTATCTCTAGGTATTCAAAATCATTACGCGTTCATGGAAATTGAATAGAAGCAATGAATCAATAAACAGAAACATCCAAAAGAAGTTCAATACATAAGCATTGTCACACCCTAATCCCAAGATGTCATTTAGCTACACATGCTCAATTCACCACAGCCCATTGATGGAATCATATGCAGAAATTACAGAGAAAGAGAAAACCTAAGGAAAAAGCAAAGAACACAAAGCAAAAGCTCTCACTTGTGCTTGCGAATCCTTCTGAAAAATGCCCAAGGATGTTCTTCAACGCCTATGGTCTTGATTTCTTCAATAATCCCCAAGTAAAACTCTCTCTTTTTCTCCCCAAAAATGTCCCCAAAATGTCTGTGTATTTTATTCTATAAACCCCAGAAACTGCTCCCTAAAATCAAGGAACTGCTATGCGTGCAAAAACCCACTGGCAGTGGGAAAAACCCATGTCCAGTGGATCGTAGTGGAGGTCCAACAAATGCAATTTTGAACATTTAAACAGAGGAACCCACGGCCAGTGGGAAAAACCCACGGCCAGTGGGTTTCTCTAGACCCCAATTTGTGCATGTTTTTCACAGGGCAGCAAGGTCCACTGGCAGTGGGAAAAACCCACGGCCAGTGGGTTTCTCTGGACTTCACGTTGCTGCTTTTTGGTGTCTTGAAACCCTTCCATTTATCCAATGCTTCCTCGGATGCTTCACGTTTGGAATGTATGTACCTGTAAACAAGCTATTCCTGCAAAAACTTGAAACACCCGAGTAACAAATGCGGAATGAAAGAAAAAAATACTTGGAATTAGGGATAAGATAACACAAACGATCTAGAAAAACTTAATAAAAAGGCACTAAAATCTTGCAAACAAAACGCCTATCAGGGTATATGTGTGGTGTGTCTTAGTGGTGATCGGGGAATAGCTTGAGGCCATGGTAAGGTATGTGTACGCCTATGCTATGTTATGAAAACATGTATGCTTCCTCTCTATTGATATATTATGAATCACGATGAAAAGTAAATGATGTGATTGTATGACACACCTTAATTGACTATGAAACTAATTAGGGGACAATCGAATGGCAATGAGTTCTTATAACTCAATGAATTTTGAAAAAGTATCAATGATGACTAAAAGTGGATGATGCCACACGTATTGAATGATAAATGTTAATGATGAATGAAAAGGGATGTTGTTATGGACATGCCCTCAAATAAGTGGTGATGATTATCATTGATGATCGTGATGCCATTATGATTAATGCAAGTATTGACTTGTATATGTGAGATGTAATGATGATTAGTTGAATGTATGTTCTAAAATTCCTTGTTGGCTTCCACGCATGGACTAGTGCTATGATGCTTGATATACTTTTGATTACCATGCGTGGTTTGATGTAAATATGAATGTCGAGCCTTGAGGGGCCCTATGGTTGATTGTATGCTAATGCTAACAAAACTAAATATATAATATACCCTTAATTGAAAGGGTGAGATATCCTTACGAGGTTGATTGGCATATGTATTATTGTATTATTGCATTCATGGCATGGCATGGCATTGATTAAGTGGTTATGATCACTTGGTACTTAAAATGAAAAGGGCTTGCGAGTTCCTATGATGTCCCGTGGTTGCGATCAAGAGGAGGGAGTACCCATTGCGAGGTGGGAAACCAAAATATTGAGCATTGATATACGTGGTTGCGATCATGAGAAAAGTACATTGCGAGGTTGCTAGAGGGAGTACCCCTTGCAAGGTGGGAAACCAATGTGAAATGAATGATATGGTGGTTGTGATCACCTGATGGAATGAAATGGATTCATTGCATATGCATTAAACAGTTGACATATGCATTAGCCATAGGTTCATGGCATTTAAGATTGAGATGACCAAGAGAGATGACCAACCCCTTATGACGAGGAATTGAGTTAAGATTTAATAATTTGATGATGATGATTTGTGAATGCCCATGTTGATGAGTTGCAATGTGGTTATGTATGTGCTTGTGTTTGCTTATGTTGCGAATTATGATTCATATGGCTTGTACGCCTATTTGTGAAATATGGTTGTGATTTAATGATGAATTAATGATTTATATGCAAAGTATACATGTTGGTTGAATGCATGTACTCATAATCATAATGTATTTATATTTGTCATTTTGAATGTATAACTCACTCTCCCATGTTGTCTCCTTTTTAGCATTGTGATGCAGGGATGTCTTGGGATGAGAGCGTGCTTTTAAGCTAAAGTTTTTGAGGAAGCGTTGTAATGGAAAGCCTTGGCCGGCAACAAACGTTAAATATGTGTAATGAAATAAATTATGAATAATGATATCGATGATAGATGAATTGTGAATATGTATCATTTAATATGTGAATGAATGATCATGATAATATATAATAATGATGATGTTATTTGGATTGATCCTATTTGGTAAGGAATGAATCAAGTAGAGACTACTTACAATTGATGATGTATGATTATGTTCTATGCACTTAATCAGTTGTGGCCTAAAGGTGTTTATTATATAATTACATGTGTGCCTGAGCCTTTTCTCATATCTTCATATATGGGACTAGGCATATGCCCTGTATACACATTCTTCTTTCGCTAAAAACTCTAATATTTTGTATACACTTACGGGCGTCTTACTTAGCGATCCAGTTTATAAGTTATTAATTCTCACTCTTTGATTTTTTATGGCTCGGGTCTTGATGTAATCGTTGTGCTATTTTTTGAAATTATTTTGAACACAAAAAATTTACTCGCATTTTTATTAATTATTATCTTGATTACATCAGGATTCAAGTCCAGAAAATTGGGGTGTGACAACCACGGCCTCCTAAGCCACTATGGCGTCCACGGTTACCATTAGGGTTCATACGAGTAAGAGCATCAACATTAGCATTCCTTGCATTCAATGGACAATTAGGGCGGATATACCCTGGTTGATTGCATTGGTAGCACACCACGTCATCTTGAGGACAATCTCTTGTTGTTCAAGTGGCCTCAATACTCAAGAGGGGGGGTGAATTGAGTTTTAAAACTTTTGATTGGAATACTTTTGAAATTGATTTTTATAACCAAGTTTGTGAGGTTATGCAAGTGAAATAAAATGGAGGATAACAAGCAATGCACTATAATGAGAAATGTTACTGAAGCAATTTACCAAACACTTGGTGTGCAATATTGGAGATATAACAAATTAAGCAAGTTCAAGTATTCTCTTCTCAACCAATCAATACCAATCAACAAATATGCAGTAAATGAAAGTAAAAGAGTAAGGAAGAGAAGCTTGCAAACCGATATAACGAGTTCCACCCAATCCGGTGTACGTCTCGCCTCTAGGTAACCCACTTAGAGGATTTTCCACTATTGTAGACTAGAGATACAACTTTGAGCAATTGCGGCTTCCTAGTGTCCCACACTCAAGAACCCAATCCTCACAAGTATAAGGGCAACCCACCCAATCTCTCAATCTCACAATATCCCAAAGGTTGAGTCCACAACCTTTGTAACCACTCAACCTAGAGTGAACAACCACTCAACCTAGAGTGAATAACTTGTGTGTTTGGTGTTTGTTTACAATCAATACACTCTCTCAATAGAGCAGATATACAAATGAAAAGCTCTCCTAAATTCTAATCTCTCAAGATGAGAGGATATACAAGTGAAAGTACAATATGCAAGAAATAGGCTTACAAAGCACAAAATAGAGCTATGAATTGTTGCTTCTTAGTTGTTGTATTTGTGCTTGTCTTCCTCTTCAATTTATAGAGCCAAGATAGCTGTTGAGGGGTGCCCTAGTCCATCATAGCCGTTGCACTTAGTGGGAATTTGAAGAATGGTGGAGACATGAGCTGGTTTCCCACTTAAATCTGTTTTTCCACTAGCGTAATCGATTACACCCTCGCGTTGTAATCGATTAGCTTCAAGTCAGAGACTTCCTAATCGATTATTTCACTTCCTCTAATCGATTAGCATCTGTACCTGATGCATTTAATTTGATTTCGCATCTGCCTAATCGATTAGACTGTCTTGCAATCGATTACCTTAAATTCCAGTGGCTTCCTAATCGATTGTGTGGCTTCCATAATCGATTAGCCATCATACCTGATGCATTTGGTTCCATTTCTAATTGTTGTAATCGATTAGCTTCTGGTGTATAATCGATTACCTTAATTCCAGTGAGTACCTAATCGATTGTTCAGCTTCATAATCGATTAGCTTTCATACCTGATGCAATTTCTTCCAAAACAGAAAGCTCCTATCGATTAGCATCTATGGCCTAATCGATTAGCTTCGCTGTTACTTCAATTCTGATTTCATGTCTTTGTTTTTGCATCGGTTTCTTCAAGAGTGCTTGTCATTATCAAAATCTTTGCACATCTTTTGACCTGTTAACATATTCAAACACATTCTCCCCCTTTTTGATGATGACAACTATGTTCATCTCTTGAGGGTTGTTAGTTTAAATGATATAGACTTATCTCTAAATTTATCTTTTTGCAAAAACAACTCTGCTACATTATCTCTTTTTCAAGTAGCAGATGACCAATTTCAAAAATCAGAGTAATCACATTCAGCAGCCAATTTCTTATCTCATTATTGTCTATTATCTCTTATCTATAACTCTCCCCCTATCAAAAGGAATTTCACAAACAGATAATATTTTTCAAATTTTGTTAACAGAGCATCTATTATCCATATTCTTAGTATCAGAGCATATTCAAAATTGTAGTCAGAGTCTATCAATCTATCAATATTTAATTATCCAAATATTTATATCAGAGCATTATCCAACATATGAACATATATTCTTCTCCCCCTTTGTAATCATCAAAAATAATTAGAACAGTGAAGAGAAATAATATAAACTGAAATAAGATACTTTTATTGAATTGAAAATGGGAAATACACGAAGTAAAATTATTCAAAAATTCAGAAAACAACAAAAAGAAACCAACAGCTAAACAAAACATAACTAAAAATCTAATTATCCGGGTTGAAGAAGCGGATTTCTGCAATTTGGTGAGCCAGCTCTTCATAACGCTGCTGCATCATCTCAAAATGTTGCTGCTCGGTCATTGAAAACTCTTGGAGGGAGTTTTCAAGTCGATCGAAGCGGCGATCAAGATGGGCGTAGAGAGATGCAAATGGGTCAGCTTGTGGTGCAGATGAAGAGGCTGATGGTGCAGCTTGTGGTTGAGGTGGAGGAGGAGGAGGAGCAGCAGGTTCAGCAAAGGGGTTGGCACCATGTTCCCGGTCACTCCTTAGAATCCACATTCCAGCAATGTTGACCATGCCCATTTTATTTAGGTGGGAAGTGCCAATGCAAGCTCTTGGGGGCACTTTTTCAGAGAGTTCCCCTGCCAAATCAACACCACAGAATTTAAAAATTTTGGTGAGGAGGATACCATAAGGGAGCTTCTGCTGGTCCTTGGCATGGCGCATGTGGAATTTGATCAACTGAACCCAGTTGATCTCTTTGTGGTTCAACATGGCCCACATTAAGAGGACATCATCCTCTTCAACTAGAGCATAGTTCCCACCACGGGGAACAATCATCTTGACCAAGAAGAAGTGGAGCAGGCGGTTGTTCATGGTCAAGTGGCCAACTAGTTTGTGGTTGCTCCTGGGAGGAGCCGGCTTCCACAAAGAACGGCGGGCAGTGATGGGATTAAAACCCCATTCATCCTCGGGTTCGCCTCCATCAAAGTCAGCATTGTTGAGGGGTAGTTTGGAAATTTCTGCAAATTGGGCATTTGAGAGTTTGATGGTGGTGTTTTTCACCTTGGATTCAACCATCCCATTGACAAGGCGGAGGTTGCAGTAGAATACTCTCATAAGCTCAGGATAGTATTCTTCTTCTTTGAGGGATAAGAAGGGGAAGAGGTTGTAGTGGTTGAGGCTTTGGGTGAAGGTAAGGCTTGGGTTGTCAAAGGTGTCAGCAACGGTGTAATGAGGGGTCATAATCTCCCTTTCAGAAAAATTTTTCATAAAATTTTGAAGTTCTCTAGGGGAGGAGAAGAACCTTGAAAAATCAAGGGGGTTATGGGCTTGAGCAGTAGAGGACCTAGCTCTCTTGACATTCCTTGAGGTAGACATGGTGGAGAATGCAAAAGAAGGAGATGAAGAGAGATGAGTGCTAGAGAGTTTTAGAGAGGTTTGAGAGGAAGGAGGTAGTGTGAGATGAGAAGGTGAATGAGGGGGTATTTATAGTTGAAAATTAGGTTTAGGAAGGAGGAAAGAGAGTTTAGAAAAGAGTGAAGTGAGTTAAGAGAGGGAGAGTTTCGAGTGAGCCTAGGAAATTGGAGTTTTGACTCATCAGAACGCGTGATAATCGATTACGAGATAGCTGGTAATCGATTAGATCAATGTTTCTGGAGAATTTCAAACGTTTCAAACAGTGGGTAATCGATTAGAGGATTAGGGGTAATCGATTAGTTTAGAAACAGAATCGTCCTAATCGATTGGAGCAATGTGGTAATCGATTATGAAGAAGAGGAAACGTTTTGAACTTGAAACAGAAGCTTCGTAATCGATTATGGATCATGGATAATCGATTATCTTAGAAACAGAATGATTGTAATCGATTATTGGTGAGTTCTAATCGATTAGCTTAGAAACAGAAGCTTAGTAATCGATTGGATTTAACAATGTAATCGATTATGGAGTCAAAAACTTCAAATTTTACATACAGCAAAGTTCCAATCATGAAATGTGATATATACCATGCATCATGCCATTCAACATAGTTCTTATCAAAATATTCAAACACAACTGGACATGTCAAGAATGCCTAACTCTCTTCTTATGTGAATGAATTGCTCTCTAGCCAAGGGTTTTGTGAAAATATCCGCTAGTTGCCTAGAGGTTTCTACATGTTCAATTACACAATCCCCTTTTAATACATGATCTCTAATAAAGTGATGCCTAATCTCAATGTGTTTGGTTCTAGAGTGCATTACTGGATTCTTGGAGATGTTAATGGCACTTGTATTATTGAATTTAAGAGGCACATGGTTTAATACAACTCCAAAATCTAGAAGTTGTTGTCTCATCCAAAGGATTTGAGCACAACAACTACCAGCTGCAACATATTCTGCCTCAGCTGTTGATAGTGCAACACTTACTTGTTTCTTGCTATGCCAAGAAACAAGAGAACTACCAAGCAAGTGACATGTTCCGCTAGTACTTTTCCTATCAAGCTTACATCCTGCAAAGTCCGAATCGGAGTAACCAACTAAAGTACATTCAGCCCCTTTGGGGTACCATAAACCAACATCTTGAGTCCCAACTAGATATTTCATTATCCTTTTTACTGCAGTGAGATGAGATTCCTTAGGACAAGCTTGGTATCTAGCACACATACATACAGCAAACATGATATCCGGTCTACTAGCAGTTAAGTAAAGTAAGGATCCTATCATACCTCTGTATTTTGTAAGTTCAACATCCTTACCTTTCTCATCCTTGTCCAAATAGCATGAAGTGCCCATGGGTGTGGCCATATCATTTGCTTTGTCCATATTGAATTTTCTGAGTAATTCCTTGCAGTACTTAGATTGGTTTATGAATGTGCCTTCATTGGTTTGCTTGATTTGTAGTCCAAGGAAGAAAGTGAGTTCCCCCATCATGGACATTTCAAATTCTTCCTGCATAAGCTTGGCAAACTCCTTGCACATTGAATCATTAGTGGCACCAAAAATTATATCATCAACATAAATTTGTACCAATAGTATGTTATTCTTTTTGTGCTTTATGAATAGGGTTGTATCAACCTTCCCTCTTTCAAAATGATTTTCTAAAAGAAATTTGCTTAACCTTTCGTACCAAGCTCTTGGAGCTTGTTTCAAACCATACAAGGCTTTCTTTAATTTGAAAACATGATTTGGAAATTGATGGTTTTCAAAACCTGGAGGTTGATCAACATATACTTCCTCTTGAATGTATCCATTCAAGAAAGCACTTTTAACATCCATTTGATACAATTTGAAATCCCTACAACATGCGAAGGCTAATAGTAGTCTAATTGCTTCTAATCTAGCTACGGGTGCATACGTTTCTTCATAGTCAATGCCTTCTTCTTGATTATATCCTTTAGCTACTAGTCTAGCTTTGTTTCTAGTAATTATGCCATTTTCATCCAATTTATTCCTAAAAACCCATTTGGTTCCTATTATTTGGTGATCATTGGGTCTTGGCACAAGCTCCCAAACTTCATTTCTTTCAAATTGATTTAGCTCTTCTTGCATGGCCAACATCCAATGTTCATCAATAATAGCTTCATCTATGTTCTTGGGTTCTATTTGTGATACAAATGCTAGGTGATTACAAGTATTTCTAATAGCATTTCTAGTACTTACACCTTGAGTCATTTCACCTATGATTTTGTCTAAGGGATGATCCTTCAGAGTTACCCATTCTTGTTGTCTCTCAATTTGTGCTGCACCTTCATCATTGTTGACTTCTTCTTCTTTGTCTTGCAAGTTCATTTCTTGAAAAGTACCTGCAAGATCATCAACATCTTCCTTTCTCGGAGGGTTATGGCTATTTTCATCAAATTTGACATGAATAGATTCCTCAATGGTATTTGTTTGTTTGTTGAAGATTCTATAAGATTTACTTGATTGAGAATATCCTAGGAATATTGCCTCATCAGATTTTGCATCAAACTTTCCTAGATTATCCTTTCCATTGTTGAGCACAAAACATTTACATCCAAAAATATGAAAGTATGCAATGTTGGGTTCTCTACCCTTGTAAAGCTCATAGGGGGTTTTCTTTAAAATAGGCCTTATCAAACATCTATTCATAACATAACACGCGGTGTTTACCGCATCGGCCCAAAAATGTTTTGCAATATTGTTTTCATTTAGCATGGTTCTAGCAAGCTCCACTAAAGATCTATTCTTTCTTTCAACTACTCCATTTTGTTGTGGAGTTCTAGGAGCTGAAAAGTTGTGATTAATACCATGTTTTTCACAAAACTTTTCAAAAGATTGATTTTCAAACTCTCCCCCATGATCGGTTCTAATGGATGCAATTTTTGAGTTTTGCTCATTTTGGATAATCTTTGCAAGTTTCTTGAATGCATGATATGCTTCATTTTTATGAGCAAGAAACAATGTCCATGTATATCTTGAATAGTCATCTACTATAACTAGACCATAGTAATTACCTCCAAAGCTTTTGATTTTGGATGGTCCAAATAAGTCCATGTGCAAAAGTTGTAAAGGCCTTTGAGTAGAAACAATGTTTTTGGATTGAAAAGATGCCTTTACTTGTTTTCCCTTTTGGCATGCATCACAAAATCTATTTTCAAATTTAAGCTTTGGTAGACCAATTACTAAATCTTTAGAAACAAGTTTGTTCAAGTGGTCTACATGTATATGAGCTATTCTTCTATGCCATAGCCATGTTTCATCCTCTTTTGAAATGAAGCATTGTTCATCATTTGTAGACAAACTATCCATATCAATCATGTAAATATTATCAATTCTTTGGCCTACAAACTTAATTTCCTTATTAGTCTTATGCTCAATTATGCAACAATTTGATTCAAATAAAACTCTATATCCTTTGTCACATAATTGACTTATGCTAAGTAGATTATGCTTGAGGCCTTCAACATACAATACGTCACTTATGGAGGTGGAAGAATTCTTACCAATATTTCCAATGCCTAGGATTCTTCCTTTAGTGTTGTCTCCGTAGGTGACACTTCCTTTCTTTTTGGGAGTGAATGATGTAAATTTGGTTATGTCTCCCGTCATATGCTTTGAACACCCGCTATCCAAGTACCAATGGGTGTTGCTTGCCTTGAAGCATACCTACAAAACAAAATCATTTTAGAGAACTAGGTACCCATTTTATGTTGGGTCCTTTAAGGTTAGCTTGTGGAGATGTTCCTTTGGGAACCCACACCTTTCTTAAGACCTTTGGTCCTAGTTTCCTAACACTACACTTATAAGCACTATGTCCTTTGGTACCACAATGATTGCATTTCATAAAAGGTGAGGAGGATTTGCTTGGTGGTGCAAAGAAGTTTTTATAGTGCTTCTCCATTTTGTGATTACTATGTTCATGGTCATATCCTAAACCGGTTTTACTAAACATGCATTTTTGTTGCCCAAGTAGGATATTCAAATTATCTCTTCCATTTGTGAATTTCTCTAGTGTCCTATTTAGGTCTTCAACCTTGGTTTCTAATACAATGCACCTTTTTGCAAAATCACATGGTTTATCCTTAGAGCATGTTTGAACTTTCTCTAGTTCTTCTTTTAAGCTCTCATTTTCTTTACATACTTCCATGAGATGCAATTCAAGGGTATCACTAGTTTTCCTAGATGCTTTGAGTTTACTAGAGATTTTTGTAAATTTATCATATAATTCTTCAAATGCATCTAACAGCTCATTTTTATCTAAGTCAAGAAGATTTACCTCATTATCTTCTTCTTGATGATTTGCCATTAAGCAAAGATTGGCTTGCTCATCTTCCGAGTCGTCGGAGCTGCTCACATCGTTCTCATCCCAAGCAATATAGGCTCTTCTTCTTCTTTGTTTGTCCTTGCCCTTCTTTTTGAGGTTTGGACAATCGGCTTTGAAGTGCCCTTCCTTGCCACATTCAAAACAACTTGGTGAAGAGGAGGTTTCATTAGAGGTAGGTTTCTTACCTTGGGGCTTAAAGTTCTTTTGGAACTTTTTGTTCTTCATGAATCTTCCAAATCTTTTTACGAATAGCCCAAACTCTTCTTCTTCATCTAAGTCACTGCATGATTCTTCCTCATGCATGGAGGTGGCTTTGAGGGCTAGCCCTTTCTTCTTGGTGGATTTCTCCTCTTCCTCGGCTAGCTTCAATGCTTTAAGTTCTTGCTCTTGTTCTTGCAATTTTCCAAAGAGTGTTGCAAGAGACATTTCATTGATGCTAGGAGATTGTTTTATTGCTGTGACAAGAGGTTGCCATTCCCTGCTAAGACTTTTCAAAATTTTGTGCACAAGCTCTTTGTTAGTATATACTTTGCCAAGAGTAATAAGATGGTTGATAATAAGTGTAAACCTTTTTTGCATATCTACAATAGATTCTCCTGAATTTATCCTAAAGCATTCATATTGGCTAGTCAAGGTACTAATTTTGGAGTCCTTTACATCATTAGTACCTTCATGGGTTACTTGAAGAGTATCCCACATTTCTTTAGCAGTTTGGCATGTCATTATCCTAAAAAATTCATCTTGTCCTAAAGACATAGTAATGAGATTTTTGGCCTTGTAGCCATATTGGACTTTCTTTTCTTCCTCGCTTGTCCATTCATCTATAGGTTTTTCAACATTCTTGCTATCTATAGTATGCATTGGTATATAAGGACCATTTTCAATGGTATTCCATATTCTCAAGTCAATTGATTGAATGAAGATTTTCATTCTTTCTTTCCAAAAGGCATACCCTTCCCCATTGAAAGCGGGAGGTTTATTTATTGCACCACCCTCGGGAAAAACATTTTGAGAACTTGAGGCCATTTAATCTCTTGAAGCTGTTAAGCTTGATCTACCAAGAGTCAAGCTCTGATACCACTTGTTGTTCAAGTGGCCTCAATACTCAAGAGGGGGGGTGAATTGAGTTTTAAAACTTTTGATTGGAATACTTTTGAAATTGATTTTTATAACCAAGTTTGTGAGGTTATGCAAGTGAAATAAAATGGAGGATAACAAGCAATGCACTATAATGAGAAATGTTGCTGAAGCAATTTACCAAACACTTGGTGTGCAATATTAGAGATATAACAAATTAAGCAAGTTCAAGTATTCTCTTCTCAACCAATCAATACCAATCAACAAATATGCAGTAAATGAAAGTAAAAGAGTAAGGAAGAGAAGCTTGCAAACCGATATAACGAGTTCCACCCAATCCGGTGTACGTCTCGCCTCTAAGCAACCCACTTAGAGGATTTTCCACTATTGTAGACTAGAGATACAACTTTGAGCAATTGCGGCTTCCTAGTGTCCCACACTCAAGAACCCAATCCTCACAAGTATAAGGGCAACCCACCCAATCTCTCAATCTCACAATATCCCAAAGGTTGAGTCCACAACCTTTGTAACCACTCAACCTAGAGTGAACAACCACTCAACCTAGAGTGAATAACTTGTGTGTTTGGTGTTTGTTTACAATCAATACACTCTCTCAATAGAGCAGATATACAAATGAAAAGCTCTCCCAAATTCTAATCTCTCAAGATGAGAGGATATACAAGTGAAAGTACAATATGCAAGAAATAGGCTTACAAAGCACAAAATAGAGCTATGAATTGTTGCTTCTTAGTTGTTGTATTTGTGCTTGTCTTCCTCTTCAATTTATAGAGCCAAGATAGCTGTTGAGGGGTGCCCTAGTCCATCATAGTCGTTGCACTTAGTGGGAATTTGAAGAATGGTGGAGACATGAGCTGGTTTCCCACTTAAATCTGTTTTTCCACTAGCGTAATCGATTACACCCTCGCGTTGTAATCGATTAGCTCCAAGTCAGAGACTTCCTAATCGATTATTTCACTTCCTCTAATCGATTAGCATCTGTACCTGATGCATTTAATTTGATTTCGCATCTGCCTAATCGATTAGACTGTCTTGCAATCGATTACCTTAAATTCCAGTGGCTTCCTAATCGATTGTGTGGCTTCCATAATCGATTAGCCATCATACCTGATGCATTTGGTTCCATTTCTAATTGTTGTAATCGATTAGCTTCTGGTGTATAATCGATTACCTTAATTCCAGTGAGTACCTAATCGATTGTTCAGCTTCATAATCGATTAGCTTTCATACCTGATGCAATTTCTTCCAAAACAGAAAGCTCCTAATCGATTAGCATCTATGGCCTAATCGATTAGCTTCGCTGTTACTTCAATTCTGATTTCATGTCTTTGTTTTTGCATCGGTTTCTTCAAGAGTGCTTGTCATTATCAAAATCTTTGCACATCTTTTGACCTGTTAACATATTCAAACACATCTCTTGCCAAGTGATTAGCACCACACTTGAAACAAGTAAGGCCTTGGACATTGCCACGACCTTGGTTACCAACTCCATGACCACCTCTAAAAGCACCACGTCCTCTTGCATTTAAGGATCCACCATGAAAGAATTTCTTCATCTTGAATTGACCATGTCTCTTGAAATCAGAGAATTACCCCTTCAACTTGGGCTTATGTTTGCCATGACTCAAAGGAGTCATATTATCTTCTGCATAAATGCGACACTTGTTCACCAACGTAGGGAAACTTCAAATTTCTTAATGTCATATAGCCCGCTTGATTTCGGGTCTCAAACCATTCTCAAACTTCACACACTTCGAAGCCTCGGTACCCTATTGTTGATAGGGCAGATAAAATGCACAAAGCTCTTCAAAATTGGAGGCATACTCCTCCACCGTCATATTTCCCTGCTTAAGCTCCATGAACTCAAGCTCTTTCTTGCTTTTGTAGCTATCTAGAAAGTATTTCTTGAAGAACACAACCTTAAAGTTATCCCAGACCAAGGGAACATCAACAAATATCATGCATCCTCTAGCAAGATGCCACCATGCTTCGGCTTCATCACGGATCATAAAAATCGCATACTCCACTTTTGTGCTTCAGAACACTCAAAGCATGCATAAATTCTTTCCAAATCGTTGATCCATGCATAAGCATCCTCAGGTTTGTAACCTCCATGAAATTCTGAAGGTTTCTTCTTGAGAAACAGATCAAAACCTTGGGCACCTTGTCCCATATTCAGTTGGCCTTGTCTTTCCAAGAGGTCAACAAAATGATTCAAGGCATTTGCCATAGCAACAGCCTCATGATTAGGTCTACCAGCCATATCTCAAGCCTATACATTAAAACATGGCTCACATGTGAGTGTACTAGACCAAACATTAGGTTTTTAACCTATAAATCCAAGGTTTCAACATTCTTCAATCTCTTATGCATCACATCATATAATCATGTCAATCTTAAAACATAATCACAACATATTCATTATTGAAGGTAAATAGTGTAAGGAATCTTGGACGGACTCGAACAACATAGACATCAATCTCAGTTCAATGACAAACAGCCATAATTCAATTAAAGAAATCCCTAACTCAATCAATTATAGCTCATATGATCTAATCATAAGTAACAATTACTTGTACAACATGAATTATGTTTGTATCAAGAGCAATCAACGCTCTAACACCAGGTTGTGACACCCCAAAAATTGGGGTAAATTTTTCACGTTTTATGAATCATTATTTGATACAGAAATAAGGTGGTGAACTTTTAATTAACACCCTAGATCTATGAAAAACCTCTTTCATATATGGAGATATGAGAGGGTGAATTAAAAATGATTCATGAGAAAATTTTAATTAAAAACAGCGGAAGAATCAATTAAATTAAGGTTGTATGATTGGATTTAAAGAGGGTGGGTTTCATAAAGTTTAATGGTTCATAATGTGTCAAAAGTATTATTAAGATGTTGCAAGAAGGAGCTTGATGCAAGGAAAAACTAAAATAATTAAAACAAGGGCATTTGGAGGAAACAGGTGCCACTCGCTCAAGCGAGTACCACACTCGCTTAAGCGAGTTCGCGTGGTAACGCATGGGTGAGGCTTGCAAGGGCGCTTGAGCGAAAGGGAAAACTGCGTCAGGTACTATTCTCGCTTGAGCGAGGCTCAGCTCGCTTGAGCGAGATCGCCTCAAAAGTAACAGGTACTTATTTCGCTTAGGCGAGGCACACCCACTTGAGCGAAAATGGGATAGAACCTCACTGTCCATATTTCACTCAAGCAAGGCTAGGCCCGCCTAAGCGAAAACCGTCCAGAACTAATTTTTCCTTCACTCGCTTGAGCGAATCGCCATGCACTGGCCATTTCGCTTGAGCGAAAATGGCCCAGTGACTCTCCTACTCGCTCTCGCTTGAGCGAGGCTCTTCCCGCCTGAGCGAATGGTGGCCGGTGGCCACACCCCTGTTTCATGAGAATCTCGCTTGAGCGAGATCATCACTCGCTTGAGCGAGTTATGTAGAAAAACTGAGAAATAGGGAAATTTCATACAACTTAACATACCAAACCTCATTTCATGCCATTTTAGCCTATACTAATGCATTATATACATTCAACCATGAATTTACAAATTCATCGAATTATCTATACACATCAAGGTTAATTTCCATTCATTCAATACATGATATTTAAACCATTCTTTACATAAACTTCATGAATTGCCATAAGTTATGAAATACACCATTCATTCATAGAATCTATCATCTACAAGCATCATAATTCATTATCATACATCATCTAGGTTCAATTTTCATACATGACCCTCAAAATCATCAAACTACAATCTAGATGGCAAAATAAGCATACATGTATACTATATGCTATACAAAATCTAGATTTGTCAGCCAAGGCGCCCCCTATACACCTATTTACCTCCTTCATCAAAATGTACTTCAAAAGATTCACTCCAGCCATGAGTGTCCTACATGACAAGTCTAAAAAGTAGACAACATGGGAGAGTGAGTCATATATTCCAAAAGAATGAATATGAATACCATGTGATCATGTGCATATGTATCATAACATGTATACTTTGTATTCACGCATATTTCATCATCAACTATCATCACATATTACAAACATCTTTGTAAATTAAGCAAGTATAAAATTATACACATGATCTAGTCCTTAAACAAATTGGACTATTACACATCTCATCATTTTACTCAAATTATTATTTGGTATTCAAATCTTTTATGTTGTCTTAATCCATTTTCTCACCCACAACACAACCATCATCACGTCTCATCACCTTTGGCATACTTCTTTGCTATATGCAAATGCTCTTAAGCTAATGCATATGCACAACGAATTATTTTAACAATTGCAAATCTGACTGTGGGAATATAAACACCGATTGTGGGATTCAAGTATGATCATCTAACCATACCCCTACTGTAACATCCCGAATTTTATAAAAATGATTAATTGAGGAGAATAAATAATAAATAATTGTATATGAGTTGAGTTATGTCCCAAAAACATTGAAATAATTAAGTTGGGATTTATTATGGATATTTATAATTTATTGAGATTTTAAGAGATAAAATTATACCCGATTGAAATATGAGTGTCGGACCAAGTATCTCCGATTGAGATGCCATTGGTCAGGGGTGTTAAGAATATTACTGGAATCCGAATATGTCTTTGGAATAATTTTTGAATTTAGTATTGAGCCCGAACCGAGGTCCTGTATATTATAAAATGGTAAAATTTTGATGAAAGGTAAAAACATAAAAACAAACCCTCATCCCCCTCTTATGTTTTCACGCCACTTCTTCTCCTTCTTCTTCTTCTCTTTCTTTTCATCTCTTCTTCTTCTTCTTCTTCTTCTTCTTTTTCTTCTATTCTCCAAAAATCCAAGTGTGGTGGTGTGCCCTTCCTCCTCCCTCCATTTTCGATTTTCCCATGGAGCTTGAAGGAGATGATGTTAGTGGAAGCTCCTCCTTCTTCTTCCTCAAATTTTGATCAC
This sequence comes from Clitoria ternatea, assembly GCA_037962975.1. Classification (NCBI taxonomy): domain Eukaryota; kingdom Viridiplantae; phylum Streptophyta; class Magnoliopsida; order Fabales; family Fabaceae; genus Clitoria; species Clitoria ternatea. The sequence continues at coordinate 157,068,045 of CM075672.1, read as the reverse complement.
CTTTTTCCTCTCTTGGAGGCTTATTATTGTCTCTTGGTTAAGGTACGTTCCTTTTCATTTCTCATGAGCTTGAACCCTAGGTTTTGGGTTTTTGGTATTTGGGGGAGTATTTATTGCATGAGGGTTATTGGGAGAAACATTAGGTATGGAAACCCTAAGGTGGGGTGGCTTAAATGCAAGCTTTTATGAGCATTTAATGTGGTACTTAAAATAAAATATTGAAAGGTGATGGAAAATTGATAAGCATTTATGATGGTGGTGGTTTTTAGTGAAACCCTAATTTTAATAAATTGGGGGAAGTGTAAAATGTGAGTAGAATGTATGTTTAATGATGTTAGGGAATAATGTTAATAATGAGAGATAGCCATTGATGATGGTTGATGAATATTGATAATGGTTGTTAGGTTCTCATGAAACCCTAGCCCTAAGAATTTGGGGAAAGTGGATATATTGTAGCTTGGGAGGTTAATTGAATGTGTATAGATGATATTTAAGGTTGAATGTTGCTTAAAATGATAGAGGACCATTGATGGTGAAGCCTATAGATAGATGTTAGTATGAATATGGAATGTGAAGGATTGGTGTGATAAGATTGTGGTTTGATGAAGTTCTAAGCCATTTTGGTGTGCCATTTGAATCTGATTCATTAATTGTGGTTATTGGAGGATAAGAGAGCCATGTTGAATCTTGAGTGATAATGATGGCAAATGGATGATTCATACGACGATTGAGTGCATTACGAAGGACATGATATTGTTGTTAATGAGTGTAATTGGCCCTTTAAGATCTAGAGAATCTTGGTTTTGGGAAAGAAATTCCTGAAGCCTAACAAAATTGCATAAATCAGTGTTTTGATAAGTTTAGAACTTGTTCATAAGCCTTACAATATGTAAGTCATTATTTAGAATTTATGAGAAATGCTTTGAGATGGTTATTGATTATATGAATGCATATGTGTATGTGATATGTAGATTGTGTTTTGGATTATGTGGTGGAATATTCGGAGCGTGCATTTGGTTGCGGCTCTTCCCTCGAGGTAGGAGAGGAGTTTACATTCAAATTGCATGAGTAGATTGATAGAGATTATTGTATGAGTTTAGTACTCGTGCTTGCCTTGCCATGTAGTTATTGAGATAATATGGATGGCAATTTGATGATTATTGAGAATGGTGAATGAGAGTATGTGATGATTGTTATGGGAATATATACATATATATATGTGTAATGATGATAAGTTTAATTTTAATAGGATTAATGAATTGGAACAGAAATTATTGAGCATGAATGTTTGAGACAAGTTTTAAACGTCTAATAAGGGATACATGATGTGTTGAATTTGGCCAATTTAGCTTTGTATGGGTTTTGGTATCTAAGGTTGCTGAATTCTTACGTTTCTGCAATTGAACTGGTAATCTCGCTTATGCGAGATGGATTCTCGCTTGAACGAGAATCCCCTGTACCAGTAATATGGCCTCTGGCCCAATCTTGCCTAGGCGAGTGAGCATCCCGCTCAAGCGAGATGTGTATGGGTCGAGGAGAAGAGACACTGGACGAATCTCGCTCGAGCGGGTGTGGCCGCGCTTGAGCGAGTGAGAGAGGAAATGGTAGCGTATGTTTTTCGCTCAAGTGAGTGGCTGGCACTGGTGTGCCTTGCTCAAGTGAGACGTGTGTGGAAATGGGAGGATGGCCTCTGGCTGAATCTTGCTTAAACGAGAGAGTGTCTCGCTTAAGCAAGCGCTGATGAAAATTGATATTGGATGATTCTCGCTCGAGTGAGTGACCGAGCGTGAGGGAGTCTCGCTCAAGCGAGCGAGCGTAGAGCCACTGCTGGATGATTTTCGCTCACACGAAGGGGGTCGCCCAAGCGAGCTACGTTAATCTCGCTCAAGCAAGTGAGGGACTCGCTCAAGCGAGTTGCCCAGAATTGAATGTTGTTTTATTTTCTTGATTTTGATGGTGTTAGGCCCTTTCCCTTATATTGTAAGATGCTTGAGGGGATGTATAGGGATGTATAATTATGACATAATATGGTGGTGTTGGACAATGATTAAAATATTGGGATAACTCATTTATGCCCATAATATATAATGAGAAACATAAACGTTGACCACCAAGATGGAATACAAAAGAATGACAAATAGGATTTGATGATGGGGTTATGAGACACACCCTAGAGTGATTATGAAATTAAGGAGAGAATGGTTAAATGACATAGCACTGGTTATAAACCAATGAATCGGAGGTGACATCAGTATCGCGTGGTAATAAATGATGTTATGACCATTCCTTGAATAAAAGGAAGGATGTTATTATTAATGAAATTGTGAATTGCCACTGTATCGTATACCAATGTGATCTTGTATGTATGGTCTAAAATTGTAATGATGGATTGCTGTATTGCCATACTAGATATGAGACGACGGTGATGAACAATAAGATGAAAACCACTAAATGAATATGTGACAGTATTTATGAATATTGTGAGATGTTGTAACGCCATTGTGGTTAGTCACAAGTATTGACTTGCATACATGATATGACATATATGTGAAATATGTTGAGATGAAAACACATATTAAATGATGGAACAAATGATATGCCTTGAATGTTGCGATGATTGTCATTATTTTATTTCCATGCGTGGATTGTTATGCAATGATATTGTAGCCATTGAGAAGCTAAGTATGTGAATAAAATACCTTGAGGGGCTTAGTAAAATTATTGTATGTTATTGATTGAAAATGATAAATCACAATGTATCCCTAAGTGAGAGGGTGAGATATCCTTGCTAGGTTGACTAGCATATGCATTATTGCATTTTACATTCATGGCATGACATAACATGGAATATGTGGTTGCGATCACAATGATGAAAGATCCTGCGGGATTCTATGAAGGGAGTACCCCTTGCGAGGTGGGAAACCAACTTGATGATGATATGATATTGAGCCGGTGGTTGCGATCACCTGGTTGTTGAAATGAAAAAGAAGTTACGAGTTCCTATGATGCCCGTGGTTGCGATCACGAGGTGGGAGTACCCCTTGCGAGGCAGGAAACCATTATGATTTATCGAACGTGGTTGCGATCACGGGAAAGCACCTTGCGAGGCTGGTAGAGGGAGTACCCCTTGCGAGGCGGGAAACCATGTGAATGAATGATATGGTGGTTGCGATCACCTGATAAAACGAAATTGGATCCGTGCATATTGTAACACCCCAATTTTTCGGACTCAGATCCCAATGTAACCAAGATAATAATTAATAAAAGTGCGGGTAAATTTTTCACGTTTGAAAACCCTCAACGATTACATCAAGACCCGAATCACAGAAAATCGAAGCGTACGATTTATTAAACTAAACCTGGATCGATAACTAAAATGCCCATAATGGTATACAAAAATAATAGAGTTTACAGCGGAAGAAAAATGTGTATACCAGGCAAACGCCTAGTCCCATATATGACGATATGAGAAAAGGCTCGGCAAAGCATGCAAATACCCGACATATACCTACTAAAACAAAGCTCGTCTAATTCACTCACAACATACACATGCTTTGCCTAAGACACAATTATATATATATATACATATACATACGGGGATCTTCTCCCAACTTCCACAATCATCAATGTTCATCATTCAATTTCAATCCTTCTAGTACACATTAAATCATCTCTTACATACTACATTTATATTCACCCTTCACAATTTCAAAGGATTATGTTATATATATCCAAAATCACTAAATCCTCTACATCATCATAAATAATTTATTCATTACATAAGAACTCATAAATGACGCCGGCCAAGGCAATTCCATTACCACTATTTACCTTCGCCAAAACTTCAATTCAAAGTCTCATCTCAGCCCATGATAACCCTGCATCACAATGCTAAAAAGGAGACCACATGGGAGAGTGAGTTATACATTCAAAATGATGAATATAAATATATATTGTGATCATGTGTATATGCATATAATCATCATGTGTGATTTTCTATAAAACCATTAAAACATCATTCAATTCATCATCACATTATTTTAATAGGCATGCAAGCCTCATGAATCACAATTCACAACATAAGCAAGCACAAGTACATACACAATTACATACACAATCACATTGCCACTTATCAACAAGGGCATTCACAAATTATCATCATCAGTTCATTAAATCTTCACTCAATTTCTCCTCACAAGGGGTTTCTCTTCTCTGGTGGTCATCCCATATCAAATGCCATACACCTATGGCAAATGCATATGTCAACTGTTTAATGCATATGCACGGATCCGATTTCATAACAACGGGTGATCGCAACCACCATAATCATTCATTCATATACATGGGTTTCCCGCCTCGCAAGGGGTACTCCCTCTAGCAACCTCGCAAGGTGCTTTCTCGTGATCACAACCACGTTCAATAATTCATAATGGTTTCCCACCTCGCAAGGGGTACTCCCGCCTCGTGATCGTAACCACGGGCATCATAGGTGCTCGCAAGCCCTTTTTCATATCAATTACCAAGTGATCGCAACCACTGGCTCATTATCATAAAATGGTCCTTGCAGGGCCCTTCACTTTCCACAACCAGGTGATCGCAACCATCGGCTCAATATCATAGCATCATCAAGTTGGTTTCCCGCCTTGCAAGGGGTACTTCATAGAATCACACAGGATCTTTCATTACTGTAATCGCAACCACACAATATCAATGCTATACCATGCCATGAATGCAAATGCAATAATGCATATGCCCAACAACCTCGCAAGGATATCTCACCCTCTCAATTAGGGATATATTTTAATTTGGCATTTTCACTAATTATACACAATCATTTAACAAGCCCCTCAAGGCACATCATTCATATATTTGGCATTTCAATAGCCACAACATCATTTCATAACAATCCACATGGAGATCAAAAGGCATAGCAATCATCATAATATTAGTACACACTCAGAAACATCTGAGGCATATTCATCATCCCACATATATGGTAATCATTCTTATGTCAAACACAATCATATATATATATATATATATATTTCATATCATATGATAAGTCAATACTTGTATTCAACCACAGTGGCATTATAACATTATCTCATTCATCGATGTTATTTAGTAACTAGTGTGGCGATACCACAACTTATCATTTCAATTCTGAGCCACTCACGCAATATTACACTTATTATAAAATACAAGGACATTTCACACTCTAACCATAATATATGTCCTCTTGCATAAGGAATAATCATTACATTATTTATTGTCACATGATATTGATATTATTTCGATACATCGGTTTATAACAACCACCTCACCATTCAATTATTCTCACAATGGGTTCGTAATCCCCCAAGGGTACAATCTCGTAACTCATCGTCAAACCCTTACCATTGCTCTCACATACCTCATTCTTGGTGGTTAACCTTTATGTTTCACATATATATTATGGGCATAAACAAGTTATCCCAACATTTCAATCATTACCCAAAACCACCATATTATGTCATTAATATATATATATATATATCCCATGTACATCTCCTTATCTATCCCTGAAGGAATTGGGTTCAATATCATTAAAACCAAGAGGATGAAATGAGATCCCATCACTGCATTCTCCCAACATTATATAACCATTATATATCCCTTAATATATATTTTATTTGTTTTCCATATTTGGAATGGGGCCCATCACCATCAAACTAAAAAAATAAAGTAAAATTTCCATCTGGGGTCATTCGCTCAAGCGAGACCCCCACTCGCTTGAGCGAGACCATTCCCTCTTGCTTGAGCGCCTCGGTTCGCTCGGGCGTAAACACGCCAATGTCCTTTCCATATTCGCTCGCTCGGGCGAAACACCCTTACACTCGGTTACTCGCTCAAGCGAGGATCATCCAGTAACCATTTCCACATGCATTCGCTCGAGCGAGGCTCCCTTCGACTAGCCACTCGCTCGAGCGAGAATTGTCCAGTATCAACATCCCTAACACTCACTTAAGCGAGGTCCAGTTTGCCTCGTCATTCACTTAAGCGAAAATCACCCAGAATCATTTCCTCTCTCGCTCGCTTGAGCGCGGCCACGCCCGCTCGAGCGAGATTTGTCCAGTGTCTCTCCTGCTCACCTCACACTCATCTCGCTTGAGCGAGAAGCTCACTCGCCTGGGCGAAATTAGGCCAGAGGTCATGATAATGGTACAGGGGATTCTCGCTGGAGCGAGAATCCATCTCGCTTGAGCGAGATTATCAGATCATGCGCAGAAAACATGAGAATTCATAACTCAACATACCAAAATCTATTCAAAGCCAAATTGACCGAATTCCATACTTTATATACCTCATAATAGACATTTAAAACTTGTCTCAAATGTTCATACACAACAATTTCCATTTTAAGTCATTTACCACATTAAAATTAAACTTATCATCATCACACATATAGGTATACATTTCCATAGCAATCATCACCTATTCTCATATACCATCATCATAATCAACAAATTGCCATTCTTATTATTTCAATATATATATACATGGCAAGGCAAGCATGAGTATGAAACACATACAACAATCACTATCAATCTACACATGCAATTTGAATGTAAACTCCTCTCCTACCTCGAGGGAAGAGCCGCAACCAAATGTACGCTCTGAAAGCTCCACCACATAGTCCGGAATGCAATCTACATACCATATACATGTGCATTCACATAATCAATAACCATCATAATTCTAAACTTTTGCTAGCTTATTATAAAGCTCAACATCAAGTCCTAAACTTGCTAAACACCAATTTATGCAATTTTGTTAGGCTTCGGGAATTCCTTTCCCAAAGCCGAGATCCTCTAGATCTTAAAGACTAACTAAACCCAACAACATCATCATCTCTTCCATTGCATAAGGTAATCCCAAATCACCTCAATTCTTCAATATCCTCATTATCACTTAGAGTTCGACACAAGTTATCCTTGCTTATTTTATATCACTCTTAATTAACAAACTCTAATGACACAACCATGGCCTATCCATTCACCAACCAAAATATATATCCCATTGATTCCACCATTAGGGGTTATCTACAATGTTCATCATTGTTCATCACTATAACTAACAACACACATATTAAATATCACCCATTCACTTCCAATTCAACCCAACAAGTCACAATATATATACAATTCCCCAAATTCTTAAGGCAAGGGTTTTCATCAAAACCCAACAACTATTACTAATACTCATTAATCACCCTCAATGGCCATCTTTCATCATTAATATCATTCTCCAATATCATTAAACCTACATTCTACTCACATTTCACACTTTCCCCAATTTATTAAAGTTAGGGTTTCACTAGAACCCATCACCATCATAAATGCACATCAACTTTCCACCCATCCAAGTATTAATTTCATGCACCCACAACAACCTATCATTAATGCCATAATAACAACACCCCACCTTAAGGTTTCCATTATAAATGCTTCCACTCATAACCCCTATGCATACCATACATTCTCCCAACAAATAAAATCATAACTAATGTCATGGGCTCATCATGAATGGTGAGGGACATACCTCAAGCTAAGAAAAAGAGTGGTTGCCAAGAGAGGGAGAGAGAGAGTACGAAAATAGAGTGGGAGAAGGAGAGATCCATACCACCATTGTTATCTCCTTCAAGCTTGAAGCAACCAAAACGGAAGAAGGAGGAAGGGCACACCACACTTGGATTTTTGGAGAATGGAAGAAGAAGAAGGAGAAGAGAAGAAGAAGAGTTAAAGAGAAAGAGAATAAGGAGAAGGAGAAGAAGTGGCGTGAAAAATTGAGAGAAAAGAGGGGTTTTTGTTTTTAAGTTTTTACCTCTTATTAAAATTTTACCGTTTTATAACACACAGGACCTCTGTTCGGGTTCAATACTAATTCTAAAAATTATTCCGAAGGGATATTCGGATTCCCAATGATGTTCTTAATAGCCCTGACCAATGGCATCTTAATCGGAGATACTTGGTCTGACACCCATATTCTAATCGGGTATAATTTTATCTCTTAAAATCTCAATAAATTATAAATATTCATAATAAATTCCAATTTAATTATTCCAATATTTTTGGGACACAAACCAACTCATATATTATTATCTATTATTTATTTCTTATATTTAATTATTTTTTTAAAATTTGGGATGTTACAATCCACCCCACCTAAAAATAATTTCGTCCTCAAAATTTAGCATCAATATACATATCGCAAGGCCATACCTCAGGCCGCACATCGACAAGGTTCAACGACACCATAAAATAACATTAGACTTCCCAAAGTCCATCAAGACATGTTCACCATCATTTCATCATTCTTAACATAAAATTTCTACATCCAAGCGTGACATATGTCATCGATCACAACTTATCCAACAGAGCTCACATGTTCATACTCAGTACGTCTAGATATGCTCAGTACATTTACCATAAGCAGTTACAATCCCTACACCTGCCTGGCCTACGTGTTGCTGTATCCGACATACATGAAGGCGTCCCAATCCTGTAGTGGTTACCACAAACATATGAAGTCGACGCATAAGTGCATGTTGCCACAATGCCTATGGCATGTAAGACCATATCGGGACCAATACTTCGTATTCCCATTGCTCACATCAATCTCATGTATTCAACTGTACCAGTTTACATAAGATTTAGTGACAATCCTCACAAGTCCACGACTGACATATTCGTACTTCATCGTCACTATACAACTATTTTGACTTACATCATGCCATACCAATCCTCAAATCTAAATCAACATCACCATAAATCGGTGTACCAATCATATATTTTAATCATCATGGGGTAAATACCACATCATCGGGCCTCATCCATCTAGAATTCATGATCAACATCATAACAATCCTTTATCTTATTCACATATTATTGGTTGTAAATCGATTCAAGCCTAAACGAGTTACTAAACTCGCAGGAATGACGTAACTTTGGGGTTAAAATAGGGTTCTCAACCGCATACTAGGCTTTCACATTAGGGATTCTCCTCACAGATCACAACCAAAGTCCATAAATTAGACCTACATCTCATATTGTACAACATCACTATATGCTTTCTATCATCAATATAGCACCTTTCAAAAAAAAAGGGGGGGTAATGACATGATTAAATTTCTATTCACCGATTCACAATCACACATGTCATCCTTATGTCATATCATAATCCATAGCTAGTTTCATGATCACAACGTCGAGGGCATACAATTTAGCCCAAAGTCATACCATAAAATCATGTACACCATAGCCAATACCAATAATACCCCAAATTCAATATTATTATTCATCAATCATCAGGGTTACATTCATCATTTGTATTCTATTTCATGCCGGCTCTATCCTCAACAATGTATTTCACAATTAATTCGTTATGGCTCAACTATTCACAAGGTTCGATCAATCATTAGACTTAGGAAGTCTAAAGGTTACCTAGTACCCATTGTGGGATACTCCCACAACACACATCATTAAGTATGGCTCATAAAATATCATAGAGCCTAGACCGCCATAGGGTCTATCCCATAAAGTTTCATATCTCAAAATCACGTCATGTCAAGCTAGGGTCACCATATTCAGTGGGTCATAATTAATTAAATCATTCACTCGGTTCACAATATGAAACTGAATCGTAACCCCAATCTAGTGATTCATAATTTTACATTCAATCATTTTATCACTTATTCATGTTCTCAATCTAAGGAGACATAGTAAGTCACCTACATTATAAAATACAAGATTCTCATGCCAAAGATATGAAATCCATCTTTCATAAGTAGCATAATTAATCCTTTTAATTCATCTTTCAACAATAACATAATCAATCATTTCATTCCATGAATACTCATGTTAAGGAATTCCTTCACTACCATTTATTCAATCAATTCATATGAACTACTCACATTCAATAAGCATACTTTGGCCAGGAGCCATAAGTGTAACTCATACAAGAGACCTAATCACATGATTTAATTCCAACATATCTATCAAGGTCTCAACATATATGGTCTACTACCATATCAACTAATCTTTCATATCTCATATTCATCAATTCAATATTTCATTTCCATGATTAACATTCAACATGGACCCATCATCAAATCAATTTTATACTTTATGTATAAACATCAATGCATAATCACAATATATTCATCGATGGAAGGAAATAGGGTAAGGAACTTGGCCGGTCTTACACAAAAAGAAACAGATTAATCCTATCGAGGAATTCATGCACTCGTATTCAATCTCATGAGTCATTAATGATTTTCAACAAGTAACTAGGCTATACCAATGCTTCACACATCCTTAACAATAAATTGGGCACATTTCCATAAACATTAATCATAACCCATTATCAATAATCCACAAAGAATCCAAAATAGGTAAGCAATGCCCCAATAGTCAATTTATAACTCCTAGTCAATTAATCATTCACAAATCCTTATAGGGCAACCAATATTTTGGTATGATATCATTCACTAGGCAACGACCCCCTTTAAATCCATGCTAAGGAACCAAATTCGAACAATGCGCATCTAGCTCTAATCATCACTAAAACCCTTCAATATTGAGCAACCATGTTCCAATCAACCATAATGTCAACTCAATATAAAGCAACCATGCTCAGACAATAATCAATAGCTTCAATACTAAGCAAACATGCTCTAGCAAAATCAACATCTATGCAGAGCAAAACATGCTCTGATACCACCGCTGTAACACCCTGGTTTTTCGGACTCAGATCCCGATGTAACCAAGATAATAATTAATAAAAGTGCGGGTAAATTTTTTGTGTTTGAAATCCCTCAACGATTACATCAAGACCCGAATCACAGAAAACTGAAGTGTACGATTTATTAAACTAAAACTGGATTGATAACTAAAATTCCCATAACGGTATACAAAAATAATAAAGTTTACAGCGGAAGAAGAATGTGTATACCGGGCAAACGCCGAGTCCCATATATGACGATATGAGAAAAGGCTCGGCAAAGCATGCAAATACCTGACATATACCTACTGAAACAAAGCTCGTCTAATTCACTCACAACATACACATGCTTTGCCTAAGACACAATTATATATATATACATATACATACGGGGATCTTCTCCCAACTTCCACAATCATCAATGTTCATCATTCAATTTCAATCCTTCTAGTACACATTAAATCATCTTTTACATACTACATTTATATTCACCCTTCACAATTTCAAAGGATTATCTTATACATATCCAAAATCACTAAATCCTCTATATCATCATAAATAATTTATTAATTACATAAGAACTCATAAATGACGTCGGCCAAGGCAATTCCATTACCACTATTTACCTTTGCCAAAACTTCAATTCAAAGTCTCATCTCAGCCCATGATAACCCTGCATCACAATGCTAAAAAGGAGACCATATGGGAGAGTGAGTTATACATTCAAAATGATGAATATAAATATATATTGTGATCATGTATATATGCATATAATCATTATGTGTGCTTTGCTATAAAACCATTAAAATGTCATTCAATTCATCATCACATTATTTTAATAGGCATGCAAGCCTCATGAATCACAATTCACAACATAAGCAAGCACAAGTACATACACAATTATATACACGATCACATTGCTACTTTTCAACAAGGGCATTCACAAATTATCATCATCAGTTCATTAAATCTTCACTCAATTTCTCCTCGCAAGGGGTTTCTCTTCTCTCGTGGTCATCCCATATCAAATGTCATGCACCTATGGCTAATGCATATGTCAACTGTTTAATGCATATGCACGGATCCGATTTCATAACAACGGGTGATCGCAACCACCATAATCATTCATTCCTATATATGGGTTTCCCGCCTCGCAAGGGGTACTCCCTCTAGCAGCCTCGCAAGGTGCTTTCTCGTGATCGCAACCACGTTCAATAATTCATAATGGTTTCCCACCTCGCAAGGGGTACTCCTGCCTCGTGATCGCAACCACGGGCATCATAGGTGCTCGTAAGCCCTTTTTCATATCAATTACCAAGGGAGCGCAACCACTGGCTCATTATCATACAATGGTCCCTGCAGGGCCCTTCACTTTCCATAACCAGGTGATCGCAACCACCGGCTCAATATCATAGCATCATCAAGTTGGTTTCCCGCCTCGCAAGGGGTACTCCCTTCATAGAATCCCGCAGGATCTTTCATCACTGTAATCGCAACCATACAATATCAATGCTATGTCATGCCATGAATGCAAATGCAATAATGCATATGCCCAACAACCTCGCAAGGATATCTCACCCTCTCAATTAGGGATATATTTTAATTTGGCATTTTCACTAATTATACACAATCATTTAACAAGCCCCTCAAGGCACATCATTCATATATTTGGCATTTCAATAGCCACAACATCATTTCATAACAATCCACATGGAGATCAAAAGGCATAGCAATCATCATAATATTAGTATACACTCAGAAACATCTAAGGCATATTTATCATCCCACATATATGGTAATCATTCTTATGTCTAACACAATCATATATATATTTCATATCATATGACAAGTCAATACTTGTATTCAACCACAGTGGCATTACAACATTATCTCATTCATCGACGTTATTTAGTAACTAGTGTGGCGATACCATAACTTATGATTTCAATTCTGAGCCACTCACACAATATTGCACTTATTATAAAATACAAGGACATTTCACACTCTAACCATAATATATGTCCTCTTGCACAAGGAATAATCATTACATTATTTATTGTCACACGATACTGATATTATTTCGATACATCAGTTTATAACAACCACCTCACCATTCACTCATTCTCACAATGGGTTCGTAATCGCCCCAAGGGTACAATCTCGTAACTCATCGTCAAACCCTTACCATTGCTCTCACATACCTCATTCTTGGTGGTTAACCTTTATGTTTCACATATATATTATGGGCATAAACAAGTTATCTTAACATTTCAATCATTACCCAACACCACAATATTATGTCATTAATATATATATATCCTATGTACATCTCCTTATCTATCCCTGAAGGAATTGGGTTCAATATCATTAAAACCAAGAGGATGAAATGAGATCCCATCACTGCATTCTCCTAACATTATATAACCATTATATATCCCTAAATATATATTTTATTTGTTTTCCATATTTGGAATAGGGCCCATCACCATCAAACTAAAAAAATAAAGTAAAATTTCCATTAGGGGTCACTCGCTCAAACGAGACCCCTACTCGCTTGAGCGAGACCATTCCCTCTCGCTTGAGCGCCTCAGCTCGCTCAGGCGTAAACACGCCAGTGTCCTTTCCACGATCGCTTGCTCGAGTGAAACACCCTTACACTCGGTTACTCGCTCAAGCAAGGATCATCTAGTAACCATTTCCACATATATTCGCTCGAGCGAGGCTCCTTTCGACTAGCCACTCGCACGTGTGAGAATTATCCAGTATCAATATCCCTAACGCTCGCTTGAGCGAGGTCCAGTTTGCCTCGTCATTCGCTTAAGCGAAAATCACCTAGAATCATTTCCTCTCTCGCTCGCTTGATGTAACACCCTGAATTTTTCAAAAATAGAAGTTATATTAAGAAATAAAAATTTAATAATTAGATGGGGGTTGATTAATATCCCAAAATGCTAGAAATAATTTAATTAAGATTTTCAGAGACTGTTAGTGAATTATTATGAGTGGACAAGTTGAAAACTGACCCGGATAAAATATGGGTGTCGGACCAAGTGTCTCGGAAAAGAAAAACCTAGATTAAGTGGTACCTTTCTCTCAAAATTTTCATTTTCTTTAGTGAACAGGGAGGAGACCATGAATGCTTGAAACTACTCCCTCCTTTCTCTTCATTTTTATCATCCTCGTCCTCCCTCTCAACTGCCATTTTCATTTTGGAGCAAGGTAAGCTCTTTGTCACTCTCTTATGCATGGAATTTAGGGAATTTGTAGTTGTGGGTTGGAGGTGTATTAAATGTTTTGTGGGTGGTGAGAGGAAAGCATCAAATGCATGAACCCTAGGGTATGGGTGAAATGAATATGGATATTTATAAGTAATAAATGAAGTATATGAAGATGGGGTTAAAAGTTGATGAGTGAGGAAGTGCAATTATGATATAGGTGGGTTTTTACAAAACCCTAACTTATGAAAATTGGGGGAAATGAGTAATATAAGTGGGATTAACACTTATTGATGAAGGAAATATGATAAATGATGAGGTAGAGACATTTAATGATGATGATGTTGACTGACAGGGCCCGCAAGCACACGGGTTATGTCGCGTAATATAAAAGATTATCGTTCTCCACAGGGACTGTTTTCAAAGTACCGGCATATCAAAATTTAATTATCCACACAATTGATTTTCAATTTTTGGTATTTGTGAAAAATAAAAATTAACAGTAAAAATTTTTTTTACCTTACAGTAAAAATAAAAATTTACCGTGGGTGAAAAACAGAGTAGAGAGTATCTTGGGATTCCGGGGGTTTAAGATATTATTCTACGTTGAAGATTTCAACTTTTTATAAACAAAAATCAAATTAAGTTTTCCAAGGCGAATTTTCCAAAAGCCAATTAATATTTTCCTCTCGGATTCCTATTAATGTACCTGACTTACAGAAAGCGCTGCTTAATCCTAAGAAAGGCCCATTATCGTTTTATGAAAATCCCATTTTTACTTCCTCAAAAGAATTTTGATTACTTTCACGGTTTTACCGAGGTCACAAAAAGTATCTCAAAAATCTTAGGTTTAGTTCAAAGCTTTCCGGTAAAAATAAATCTCTCGATTTTATTAATTACCTAAACTTACTAATATACCCGTAAGTACTTAGTTTTACCATTTAGGCTCTTGTTAGGAATCACTAAATGCATTAAGTAAAATTTGAACTAAATGGAAAACAGAAATTTATTTACTTTAAGTCAAAATAACATCAATGTAAAATATTATCGTACCCCCGTTTTCCCAAGATAAAAATTTAGTTACACATGATACAGTAAAAATTCATACATATAATGGAAAGGAAATACAACATACAATTCATGGTAGAAATAAAACTTACGGGTTTCTCCAAAAGCCCAGTAATTTTTCCACCGTAATTCTTTGTTCCGAATCCTCCCACCGTATACAAATTTTACCACTCAATTTCACTATCCTCTCAAAATTACAACAAGGTACCAACAAAATAAAATTAAATTCTTCCTAAAAATTCTGCACCCTACACACGGTTTTTGTGGCTGGAAAATGCTGTCCTTCATGGTCCAAAATTTAGCCTTTTTATAGCCCAAAATTTCCAATATTTCCTCTTAAAATATGGCATCATGCAAGGCATTTTTTTGTGGCCAGCCTTCTCCCAAAATCCGTGGCACAAAATGGTCCATATGAAGTGGCAATTTTCTTTTGTTGATCTGTGAGTGGGAAGCCCATTTTCATATAATATCCAAAAATAAATGGTTCTTTTCTTCTCATTGCCGTGAGTGGATGGAATGAATGGTCAAGGAAATTCATGCCTTTCTTGAATGCATTTTCGGTGGAATGTAGGATGAATTAGGCAAAGTGTTTAAACAATTGCATGTGGGACAAGATAGGCCATGAGAATTGGTGAATGGGTAGGATTTGGTCAAAGAAATAATAAACAAATTGGAACATGGTGGCTTTCTCTTGGTGGCCGTGTGAATGTATTAGAATGAAGGCAATTGGCATATTAAACTAATGAAGCATTGCCTTGTCTTTTCTTCTAGTGTTCAGCCGTGTGAATGTTTGTTTCAACAAGGCAAATGGCACATTAATTTTTTAATGGTACAAGCTGCAAAATATGTTAAACAAATGATGTATCTTGGTGGCCTTGCATTGTGTGTACCGTGGAATTGCATGACTGGAACAAAGGTGAATGAATTTTGCAATAGAAAATTAGCACATGGATCATTCATTTGGCCGTGAGTGTGAAATGGTGTATGGCATTTGGACATTATCTTAATGGCACATGGGACAAGTGAATGGCTTTGAATATTTGGAAGCATGGAAGACTAGTCATTGCCGTGAATGGACCAAGAGAAAGCAAATGAATTCATGCATTCTTTGAATTAAAAACAATGGAGTCATGTGGCATTTCAAAGTGTGTGGCCGTGTAGGTTTTCTTGCTTTTGCCAATGGTGAAAGTTGGTAAACAATGGTGCAGGGATGGTCTAGACAATAGTGCATGGATGGTCTAAAAAAAATCTGCACCAATGAAATTATTAGACAAATAAAACATTGCATTTTGATAATTTAAATGGAACATTTAAAATTTACAATTTGTAGAAATGGAAAAATAAGTTTAATTTCTTGGAATTGATATTTTCTATAATGATCAATTAAATATCAATCCATTATATTTTTCTAATTCTCAAAATTGTTTTCTTTAATTGTTCCATTTTCATTAATTCATGCAAAATACAACACTTGAACAGTGACAGTGAAATTAAAGCGGAAATCATGAAAATCGGGGGAAATAATACAGTAACAACGGAAAATTTAGATAAATTAAACAGTGAAAAATAGTGTTCTAAAACACTTATCAAAATACCCCAAACCAGAATATTGCTTGTCCTCAAGCAATCACCATGTTCACAAGACAATATACAGAAAACACTAAGGTCAATAAATTAAGGAATCCAAAACAGAAAAAGATTTATTCAAATGCCAATTTTAATTTATGTAAATCAAATTTCAATGTCAAGACTTGAGATACTCTTCTCATAATTTTCACTCAAGTGTTTCAAGGTTTGTGTATCTCTCAAATCATCATAGTCAAAAATATTACCATAGGCTTGTTTAATAAACCAGAAACTCCACAGTTTAGATAGAAAATATGTCAAAGTCTAAAGGTCTTTTAGAGGTTGTAACGTGGCCTTGGGTTGCATTGTTAGGGTAGGAATTTCAAGAAAAATGGAATATAAAAGGGCTTTAACAGTCATGAATGATTCAAATTATTATCATAATTTTAACAGAGCAAATTTTTGAACTTTTATGGACTTTTTGGAATTCATTCAATATCATCCTTTTGATTTTTTTATTATTATTTTTTTATTTATTATTTTTTTTTTTTACTAAATTTCCAACTTTTTCACCATTAAGAGAATATCATTCAATGAAAGGTTTCAAGGAAAAATTTTCACTTTTAGGCTCAAAAGGGGCAACTATGGGTCAAATTGTGCAAAAATTCTGAGGCTTAAGAATGAGACCTAATTGTGCCTTTATCATCCTAAGACATACAATCAAAAACCATTTTGAATCGGTTGAAAAACAAGTTCTAGAATATTGATGACTATGAGATTCACTCAATCAAGAAAATATGGGTTTTGAAAATTTTGTTTGATAAATTACCCATTTTTAGCTCAAGTCTTACCATGGAAAGTCCTTTCAAAGAAAATTTTAATCACATAAGGTTCATCATTGATTTGGCATTTAAACAATCAAATTTTGAAAAATTTTACTCAAAATTTTGGGATCCTTGGATACTTTAGCCTTGTGTTTAAAGTTAATTTATCATGCAATCATGGTAAATTATGAGATGACAAACAAAACAAGAAAAACACACATGAAAAATAAAATAACAATCACACAATGTAAACAAAACAGTTAAGTTTTCTTACCTACCACCCCAAACCAGAGTTTGACATTGTCCTCAATGTTAAAATGGATGATAAAAGGTAAAAAAAACTTACCTGGAGTAACCCCAAACCTGGATTTGGCTTAGTTTTTGTTTTGTTTTGTTTTCTTTTTTTTTTTTTTTCAAATTCAAAATAAAACAACAAATTTTTATAGGGTTACCTCCCTATCAGTGCTAAGTTTTAAGTCTTCATCCAGACTTTTCATCATTTGGATTTATTCATCAGGAGCATCAAACAAGTCCAAGTCACTTGCTTGTTGTATTGGTTGACCTGTCAAGTAGTGCTTTACTCTCTGTCCATTTACCTTAAATGTACCAGATTTCTCACTCCATAACTCGACAGCTCCAAAGGGAAAGACCTTTGTTACCTTGAATGGTCCTGACCATCGGGATCTCAGTTTACCTGGAAAAAGCTTCAATCTGGAATTAAAAGATTTATTCAAATGGCAATATTAATTTTTTTTATGTGAATCAATTTTCATTATCAAGATAGAGGATACTCTTTTCTCAATTTTCACTCAAAGTGTTTCATGGTTTGTGTATCACTCGGATCATCATAGTCAAAAAATATTACCATAAGCTTATTAATAAACCAGAAACTACACAGTTTAGATAGAAAATATGTCAAAGTCTAAAGGTCTTTTAAAGGTTGTAACATGGCCTTGGGTTGTATTGTCAAGGTAGGAATTTCAAGAAAAATGGAATACAAAAGGGCTTTAATAGTCATGAATGATTCAAATTACCATCATAAATTTAACAGAGCAAATTTTTGAACTTTTATGGACTTTTTGGAATTCATTCAATATCATCCTTTTGATTTTGTTTTTCTTTTTTCTTTCTTTTCTTTGCATCCCATACATATTTTTCTTAAGTCCTTTTTTATTTCTTTGCTCCACTAAATTTCCAACTTTTTCACCATTAAGAGAATATCAGTCAATGAAAGGTTTCAAAGAAAAATTTTCACTTTCAAGCTCAAAAGGGGCAACTAGGGGTCAAATTATGCAAAAATTCTGAGGCTTAAGAATAAGGCCTAATTGTGCCTTTATCATCCTAAGACATATAATCAAAAACCATTTTGAATCGGTTGAAAAATAAGTTCTAGAATATTAATGACTATGAGATTCACTCAATCAAGAAGATATGGGTTTTGAAAATTTGTTTGATAAATAACCCATTTTGGCTCAAGTCTAACCATGGAAAGTCTTTTCAAAGAAAATTTTAATCACATAAAGTTCATTTAGACATTGATTTGGCATTTAAACAATCAAATTTTGAAAATTTTACTCAAAATTTTAGGGTCCTTAGATACTTTAGCCTTGTGTTCAAAGTAAATTTATCATATAATCATGGTAAATTATAAGATTACAAACAAAACAAGGAAAACACACATGCATGAAAAATATAATAATCACACAACGTAAACAAAATAGTTAAGTTTTCTTATCAACCACCCCAAACCAGAATTTGACATTGTCCTCAATGTTAAAATGGATGATAAAAGGATAAGAAAACTTACCTGTAGTAACCCCAAAGCAGCATTTGACATAGTTGGTTTTTTTTAGAGCTCAAAATGAAACAACAACTTTTTATAGGGTTACCTCCCTATCAGTGCTAAGTTTTAAGTCTTTAGCCAGACTTCTCACTGTTTGGATTTACTCATCAGGAGCATTAAACAAGTCCAAGTCACTTGTTTATTGTATTGGTTGACCTGTCAAGTAGTGCTTTACTCTCTGTCCATTTACCCTAAATGTACCAGATTTCTCGCTTCATAGTTTGACAGCTCCAAAGGGAAAGACCTTTGTTACCTTAAATGGTCCCGACCATCAGGATCTCAGTTTACCTGGAAAAAGCTTCAGTCTAGAATTAAACAGTAAAACCATATCACCTGGATTGAATGTTCTCCGTAGGATGTGACGATCATGCCATTGTTTAGTTTTTTCTTTATAAATTCTGGCATTTTCGTATGCATCTAAACGGAGCTCTTCAAGCTCATTTAATTCCAACAACCTACGTTCACCTGCAGCTTTATGATCAAAGTTAAGAGTTTTAACAGCCCAGAAAGACTTATATTCCAGCTCAACAGGTAAATGGCAAGGCTTCCCATAAACTAGCTTAAACGGTGTAGTTCCAATGGGAGTTTTGTATGCGGTTCTATAAGCCCATAAAGAATCGTCTAACTTAATAGACCAATCTTTACGTGACGTATTAACCACTTTTTGAAGAATGTTTTTAATTTCCCGATTGGATACCTCAACTTGTCCACTAGTTTGTGGGTGATAAGGTGTAGCAACCTTATGCCTAACTCCATATTTCTTTAGAAGGGTCTAAAAAGTTTTCTCAATAAAATGAGACCCTCCATCACTTATAACACATTTTGGGACCCCAAACCTTGG
This sequence comes from Clitoria ternatea, assembly GCA_037962975.1. Classification (NCBI taxonomy): domain Eukaryota; kingdom Viridiplantae; phylum Streptophyta; class Magnoliopsida; order Fabales; family Fabaceae; genus Clitoria; species Clitoria ternatea. Next base: position 157,047,927 of record CM075672.1, on the reverse strand, counting down.
AAATATTATTTTCTTGAAAAGTTTAATAACAGTCTTAGCATCAGAATGGGGTGAAGCAATGGCTTCCACCCATTTTGACACATAGTCAACTGCTACTAATATGAACTGATTTCCAAAAGAGGAAGGAAAAGGTCCCATAAAATCAATACCCCATACATCAAACAATTCAACTTCTAAAATGGTATTCAATGGCATTTCATGTCTCTTACCAATGTTACCTGTTCTTTGTCACGCATCACAAGTTAGAATATACTTACGTACATCCTTAAAAATATGTGGCCAATAGAACCCAGCTTGCAATATTTTAGCTGCTGTCTTGGAGGTGCTCATGTGCCCTCCACAGGAAAGAGAATGACAATGGTTTAAAATATCATGGACCTCATCTTGTGAAACGTACCTTCGAATCAAACCATCAGCACATTGCTTGAATAGGAGGGGTTCATCCCAATAATAATGTTTGACATCTGCATAAAACTTTTTCCTTTGCTGAAAGCTAAGGTCAGGAGGTAAAATACCACATGCAAGAAAATTTACAAAATCAACATACCAAGGAACACGTTGGATACTAATATTCAAGAGTTGTTCATCCGGAAAAGATTCATTGATAGGAATATTATCTGTTTCTTCTTTTTCGGATGTCAATCTAGACAGGTGGTCAGCGACCGGATTCTCAGTACCCTTCTTATCCTTAATTTCCAAGTCAAATTCTTGCAATATTAGAATCCACCTAATCAGCCTAGGTTTTGCTTCCTTTTTATTCAATAGATACTTAATGGCAGAGTGATCAGTGTAAACAATAACATGTGAACCCACCAAGTAAGATCTAAATTTATCAAAAGCAAAGACAATGGCTAACAGTTCTTTCTCAGTTGTGGCATAATTTATTTGAGCATCATCCAACGTCCGGCTGGCATAATGAATTACATGAAGCTTCTTGTCCTTCCGTTGCCCAAGAACAGCCCCCACTGCGTAATCACTCGCATCACACATTAATTCGAATGGGAGTTCCCAATCAGGGGGTTGTACGATGGGGGCAGAGATTAGAGCTTGCTTAATCCTGCAAAAAGCTTCCATACAAGATGAATCAAAATTGAAAGGCACATCCTTACCTAGAAGAGTTGTAAGAGGCTTTGTGATTTTGGAGAAATCTTTAATGAACCGACGGTAAAACCCTGCATGTCCAAGAAAACTCCGAATACCTTTCACATTTGTTGGTGGGGGCAATTTTTCAATTACTTCCACCTTAGCCTTATCAACTTCTATACCTCTCTCAGACACCAAATGTCCAAGAACTATTCCTTCTCTTACCATAAAATGGCATTTTTCCCAGTTCAAGACCAGATTGGTCTCTTCACAACGCTGCAAGACTTTGCACAAATTTGTTAAACAGTTATCAAAATCCAAACCATACACTGAAAAATCATCCATAAAGACTTCCATCACATTTTCAATAAGGTCAGAAAAAATTGCTTGCATACACCTTTGAAAAGTCGCAGGTGCATTACACAGACCAAAAGGCATACGCCTATAAGCATAAGTCCCATAAGGGCAAGTGAAGGTAGTCTTTTCTTGATCAGATGGATGAATGGGAATTTGATGAAAACCTGAATACCCATTCAAATAACAGAAATAAGAGTGTTTCGCAAGTCTTTCAAGCATCTGATCAATAAAAGGGAGAGGAAAATGATCTTTTTTTGTGGCGCTATTTAACTTTCTGTAATCAATACACATGCGCCAACCAGAGACAATCCTAGTAGGAATCAAGTTATGTTTATCATTTTCAATCACAGTTATTCCCCCCTTTTTAGGCACCACATGGACAGGACTTACCCATTTACTACTATCAACAGGATATATGACTCCAGCATCAAGCAATTTTAAAATTTCCTTTTTAACCACTTCTTGCATTTTTGGATTTAATCTCCTAAGTGGTTCTACTGTGGGCCTACTTTCATCTTCTACAGTAATCCTGTGCATACAAAGAGAAGGGCTAATTCCTTTGATATCATCCATTGTATAACCTATTACCTTTCTATACAACCTAAGTTGTTTCAAAAGTTTTTCAGTTTCACATGGATTCAATTCAGCATTAACAATCACAGGATATGTGGAATTAGGACCAAGAAACTCATACCTTAATGAAGCTGGTAAAGGTTTTAATTCCACATTGGGGCTTACCACTTTGTTACCCATGACCTCAGTATCATGTTCTAGTGGAGCCTCAGAGCAATCAGATGTTCCTGCAGGCTCAATCATGAAAACAATTTCAAGTGGGTCATTAGGAAGGGTTTCTTCCTTTACCACTTGTTCAACAGAATCCACACTACAGCAAACATCATTATTAAAAGGTTTTTCTAAAGCATTTTTCAAGTTAAAGTCAACCTTTTGGTCTCCAACAGTCAGAGACAACTTACCATTCTTGACGTCGATCACAGCACCTGCAGTTGCTAAAAATGGTCGTCCTAAAATAATAGGAATCAAAGAATCTTCGTCCATTTCTAGCACAACAAAGTCAGCAGGTATAAAAAATTTTCCTACTTTAATAGGAACATCCTCTAAAATACCTACTGGATATTTGACAGATCTATCAGCCAACTGTAAAGACATCCTAGTAGGTTTTAGCTCACCCAGTCCTAACTTTTCAGCAACAGATAATGGCATTAAACTTACACTCGCTCCTAAATCACATAATGCTTTATCTATATTCATGTCACCAATCATACAAGGAATAGAAAAACTACCTGGATCTTGGAGCTTGGGTGGAAGCTTCCTTTGAATTAGAGCACTACACTCTTCAGTAAGTGCCACTGTACCATCTTCCTCTAGTCTTCTTTTGTTGGACAAAATGTCCTTCAGGAACTTCGCATATGTAGGCATTTGCTGCAAAGCATCTGTGAAGGGAATATTGATATACAGTTTCTTTAAAACATCAAGAAACTTACCAAATTGTTTGTCCAATTTTGCTTTAGCCAAGCGCTGAGGAAATGGAATAGGAGGTTGATATGGCTTAACCTCCTCCTTCTTTTCTTGTGGTTTCTCTTCTTCAATCACTGGATGAGATGAAGATTCATCCATTTTCTTCTCCTCCTTTGTAGTCTTGCCAATGGGTCCATCATATTGAGTACCACTCCTAAGAGTGATAGCCATGGTATGGTTAGACAGTCCAGCTTCAGGTTTTCCAGGAAATGTACCTGGTGCTCTTTGAGAGTAGGAGGCTTGTTGGGCAATTTGATTCTCTAATATTTTGTTATGGGTGGCAAGAGAATCCACCTTTGAAGCTAAGTTCTTTATTGCATCAGAGAATTCATCATTTTGTTTAAGTTGAGTAGCTACAAATGTCTCCATCAAGGACTCTAGCTTTGATTTTTGTGGAATATAGGGTCCTTGTTGGGGTTTGTAGTTACTCTAATTACCTTGGAATGACCTGTTTTGGAAGCCAGGTGGACCTTGTGGAGGTCTGTAGTTACTCTGATAATTTCCACCATAGTTTCCAATAGCATCTACTTGATGCATTTCAGGTTCTTGATTAAGGGTCATTGCTAAATGGCAATTCGTAGCTCCATGTCCTGAAACACCACAAACTTCACAAACAACCTTAGCAGCACCTGTTGACCCTATCTTATCAAGTTTTAATGTTAATGCTTCAACTTGGGCAGAAAGTAGGGAAAGAGCATCAACAGAGTACTTACCTGGTGTTTTAGCAGGTAATCCTCTCTCAGAATTCCACTGGTGGGTGTTTTGGGCTATCTCCTCAATCAGGTTCTGGGCTTCATCCACATTTTTGCTCATGAAGGCTCCTCCAGCTGCAGCATCCAAAGAGATCTTTTGCGTGGAAGTTAGTCCATTATAAAAAATATGGACTGTCAACCACCTCTCTATCCCATGGTGAGGACATTCTCTCAGCATCTCCTTGTATCTCTCCCAGGCTTCATACAAGGATTCATCATCTTTTTGTGCAAAATTAATTATTTGTTTTCGTAACAGATCAGTTTTATTTCTTGGGTACCACTTATTGATGAAAGCACTGGATAGTTGTTCCCAAGTTGTGATGGACCCTTCGGGAAGAGAGTATAACCAAGCCCTCGCTTTATCTCTTAAGGAGAAAGGGAAAAGTCTCAAGCGAATGGCATCATTAGTGGCTCCATTCATTTTCAAGGTGTCACAGTATTCAAGAAAGATTTGAAGATGAAGATTTGGATCTTCGGAGGGTAATCCTCCGAATTGGTTCTGCTGAACCATAGAGAGTAGTGAAGGCTTCAATTCAAAATTGTTAGCCTCCACCGTGGGTCTAAGGATGCTAGATCCTCTGCCGTTTGTACTTGGAGCAGCAAAATCTCTTAAGGCTCTGTTTTGGTCTGCCATTTGTTTTTCTTTTTCTTGTTTTTGTTGTTTTTGTTGTTTTCTTAAAGCTCTAAGGGTACGTTCTATCTCAGGGTCAAATCCTAAGTTTAGATCGACACTACGGCTTCGTCGCATAAAAAGAAAATAAATGACAAATAAAACAAATAATCACAAAAAAAAATAAAAATAAAACAGCAACAGATACGTAAAATAATAAACAAAAAACAAGATTACAAACAAAACAAAATAAAAATAAAAAGAAATATTAACAAGTATGATCTAATCGAATTTCAATACTGCCGATATTTGAGGGACAACAGTCCCCGGCAACGGCGCCAAAAACTTGACAGGGCCCGCAAGCGCACGGGTTATGTCGCGTAATATAAAAGATTATCGTTCTCCACAGGGACTGTTTTCAAAGTACCGGCATATCAAAATTTAATTATCCACACAATTGATTTTCAATTTTTGGTATTTGTGAAAAATAAAAATTAACAGTAAAAATTTTTTTTACCTTACAGTAAAAATAAAAATTTACCGTGGGTGAAAAACAGAGTAGAGAGTATCTTGGGATTCCGGGGGTTTAAGATATTATTCTACGTTGAAGATTTCAACTTTTTATAAACAAAAATCAAATTAAGTTTTCCAAGGCGAATTTTCCAAAAGCCAATTAATATTTTCCTCTCGGATTCCTATTAATGTACCTGACTTACAGAAAGCGCTGCTTAATCCTAAGAAAGGCCCATTATCGTTTTATGAAAATCCCATTTTTACTTCCTCAAAAGAATTTTGATTACTTTCATGGTTTTACCGAGGTCACAAAAAGTATCTCAAAAATCTTAGGTTTAGTTCAAAGCTTTCCGGTAAAAATAAATCTCTCGATTTTATTAATTACCTAAACTTACTAATATACCCGTAAGTACTTAGTTTTACCATTTAGGCTCTTGTTAGGAATCACTAAATGCATTAAGTAAAATTTGAACTAAATGGAAAACAGAAATTTATTTACTTTAAGTCAAAATAACATCAATGTAAAATATTATCGTACCCCCGTTTTCCCAAGATAAAAATTTAGTTACACATGATACAGTAAAAATTCATACATATAATGGAAAGGAAATACAACATACAATTCATGGTAGAAATAAAACTTACGGGTTTCTCCAAAAGCCCAGTAATTTTTCCACTGTAATTCTTTGTTCCGAATCCTCCCACCGTATACAAATTTTACCACTCAATTTCACTATCCTCTCAAAATTACAACAAGGTACCAACAAAATAAAATTAAATTCTTCCTAAAAATTCTGCACCCTACACACGGTTTTTGTGGCTGGAAAATGCTGTCCTTCATGGTCCAAAATTTAGCCTTTTTATAGCCCAAAATTTCCAATATTTCCTCTTAAAATATGGCATCATGCAAGGCATTTTTTTGTGGCCAGCCTTCTCCCAAAATCCGTGGCACAAAATGGTCCATATGAAGTGGCAATTTTCTTTTGTTGATCCGTGAGTGGGAAGCCCATTTTCATATAATATCCAAAAATAAATGGTTCTTTTCTTCTCATTGCTGTGAGTGGATGGAATGAATGGTCAAGGAAATTCATGCCTTTCTTGAATGCATTTTCGGTGGAATGTAGGATGAATTAGGCAAAGTGTTTAAACAATTGCATGTGGGACAAGATAGGCCATGAGAATTGGTGAATGGGTAGGATTTGGTCAAAGAAATAATAAACAAATTGGAACATGGTGGCTTTCTCTTGGTGGCCGTGTGAATGTATTGGAATGAAGGCAATTGGCATATTAAACTAATGAAGCATTGCCTTGTCTTTTCTTCTAGTGTTCAGCCGTGTGAATGTTTGTTTCAACAAGGCAAATGGCACATTAATTTTTTAATGGTACAAGCTGCAAAATATGTTAAACAAATGATGTATCTTGGTGGCCTTGCATTGTGTGTACCGTGGAATTGCATGACTGGAACAAAGGTGAATGAATTTTGCAATAGAAAATTAGCACATGGATCATTCATTTGGCCGTGAGTGTGAAATGGTGTATGGCATTTGGACATTATCTTAATGGCACATGGGACAAGTGAATGGCTTTGAATATTTGGAAGCATGGAAGACTAGTCATTGCCGTGAATGGACCAAGAGAAAGCAAATGAATTCATGCATTCTTTGAATTAAAAAAAATGGAGTCATGTGGCATTTCAAAGTGTGTGGCCGTGTAGGTTTTCTTGCTTTTGCCAATGGTGAAAGTTGGTAAACAATGGTGCAGGGATGGTCTAGACAATAGTGCATGGATGGTCTAAAAAAAATCTGCACCAATGAAATTATTAGACAAATAAAACATTGCATTTTGATAATTTAAATGGAACATTTAAAATTTACAATTTGTAGAAATGGAAAAATAAGTTTAATTTCTTGGAATTGATATTTTCTATAATGATCAATTAAATATCAATCCATTATATTTTTCTAATTCTCAAAATTGTTTTCTTTAATTGTTCCATTTTCATTAATTCATGCAAAATACAACACTTGAACAGTGACAGTGAAATTAAAGCGGAAATCATGAAAATCGGGGGAAATAATACAGTAACAACGGAAAATTTAGATAAATTAAACAGTGAAAAATAGTGTTCTAAAACACTTATCATTGACTTGAAGTCATAATAGGTGGGAAATTCACCAAGGTGTTGGTGAAGCTTAATAGATGGGATAACCTAACAATTAGGTTGTAGCTCTTGGTAATAATGGATTGTGATTTAAGGGAAGGAATTCTTGAAGCCTAATTAGGCAAATGAATGAAATTGATAAATAGTTTCCACATGATAAGAATCATGTGTACATAGTTATGTATGTGTATATTGAAATGGCTTTTGAATGATTAATTGATATGGGCCTATAACAATTGGTGTAGGACTTGATAACGCTTGCAAAGTGGGAACATCAACCCAGAGGTCTACTTCTCTTGAGGTAGGAGAGGGGGTATATTTTCTAAATGTATTAGAACATGTATGTTGATAATGTATATGATGATGTAATATGGCATGTCTACTTGAATGAAAGCAATATCATGTGTTTGTGATGTGGATTCGAACTTGGTGCCTAAAATGATTGATTGTGGATTGAGACCTTTTGAGGCTAAGAATGGTATATCATGTGATGATTATGTTATGATATTGATAAATATATCACCTTGCGGGGTGCCATGAAAGGTATATCCCAGAGTGATGATGATGATATAATTGATGAATATATCACCTTGCGGGGTGCCATGAAGGGTATATCCTGGAGTGATGATGATGGTATGATTGATAAATATATCACCTTGCGGGGTGTCACAAAGGGTATATATCCCGGAGTGATAATAATGATATGATCGATGAATATATCACCTTGCGGGGTGCCACAAAGGGTATATATCCCGGAGTGATGATAATGATATGATTGATGAATATATCACCTTGCGGGGTGTCATAAAGGGTATATATCCCAGAGTGATGATGATGATATGATTGATGAATATATCACCTTGCAGGGTGCCACGAAGGGTATATCCCGGAGTGATGATGTTAATTTAAGTGAATGAGATCTCTGTTGAAATAATAATCAGATCTGTGCATATGCATTTTAAACACTAGCATGTGTGTTAGCCATAAGAACATGGCATAGAATGATATCCTGTTGAGTGAATTAGGTGAAGGATAAATGGAACTTACTTTTGAAACCAACTGTGAATGGGTTAGTGGACGATTTGTTTCTTGTGAGTTAAAAAGGATATATATATGATTATGTTTAGTAAATTGATACTTGATGATTTAGTATGGATTGAAGTTTTTATAGATGATGTTTACATTGTATTCATGTATATATTATCATAAATGTTAGATTTTCATCATTGAGAAAGTATACTCACTCTCCTTGTGGTATATTTTTTTTAGCACCTTTGTTGTAAGGCTGCACATGGAGGTGTTAGGTGAAGAGAAGGTGTGAAGATAGCCTATTATGGTAAAGAATGCCTTGGCCGGCAATTGTTTTGAGTTTGTGGCTTTATATGGATCTTTGTAATGCATATAGCTATAATGAATGTATTATATAGATACTTGTTTGAATGACGAATGGTTGAACTTAACTCAATTTGGTGAACAAATGATGAGAATTAAGAATGATGAATTTATGTGTTGTATAGTTGAAGATTTCCATGATTTTCATGCATAAGCAAGGAACTAGTAGGGGCATATTTTGAATTATGAGGTTTTGAGGTGTTGTGATAATTCCATTAGCTTAAACATATTAATTGTGACTCGTGGGAAGTGGAATGACCCAATTTTATAGAGAAAAGACCTTTGAGTTACATAAAAATGCCTCAAAATGAGTAAAATGTACTTATGCGCATATCTCCCTCGTTTTTAGGAATTTTTGAGTGAGACTAGTGGCCACGCGTCACAAATGGTGTAATTTAGTTGATGTCAAAATTTGGTAGCATTTGGAGTTGATATGAAAAAGTTAAGGGGGTTAGAAGTCCCAAAATTATGCATTTTCTACATAATTTCTGCATTCTGGTATGCGTAATCGATTACAAAGGTGTTCCTAATTGATTACAGGCATTCTGTTTCATGTGTAATCGATTACAAAGGTGCTTGGCCTAATCGATTAGCTACGACAGGATTGGCCGATAAGCGTTCTTTGCTGTTTTTGGGCCGTTTGGGGATCTTAATGACATTTTTGGCCTCCGAGTTCTTCATAAAAGTTGTAGATAATTATGTTATAGAGGTGCGAGAATTGATCTCACCTTAATTGGAGTTTTCTAACTCTCATTAGGTGAAAAATACCAAACCTACTGCATTGAAAAATTCAAGTTTAAAGGGGTTTTAGAACCAATTTTCTTATGACTTTCAAATTAGGACTAATAGGCAATATTTGTGACATGTTCCACCAATTCTAAGACTAAACATACATATATTTATCCTAATTTTAGAAGTCAATTGAAGTATCCTTGAACCACTTTTCATAATCACTTATATTTCTTGAATTAACGTATATTTCAACTATTTCTTGTTGAAGATTATGTAATTGGTAGTCTAAAGAGAACTCTTGTTTTAAATTTATATACCTTCTCATATCTTCATATATGGGATAGGTTTTCTTTAAAAGATCCAGGATTACTTGTTAAAAATTTATTCCGCAATGCTTTCTTTTCCTAAATTTTTTCCTCCTTAAATCGCGAAAAATTTACCCCCATTTTTGGGGCGTCACACTTGAGCGCGGCCATGCCCGCTCGAGTGAGATTTGTCCAGTGTCTCTCCTACTCACCTCACATTCATCTCGCTTGAGTGAGAAGCTCATTCGCCTGGGCGAAATTAGGCCAGAGGCCATAATAATGGTACAGGGGATTCTCGCTTGAGCGAGAATCCATCCTGTATGGTATTTGGTCGCTGGACAATTCTCGCTTAGGCGAGAGTGGGTCTCGCTCAAGCGAGATTATCCTAGCATCAGTGTTTTGGTCTCTAGACCATTCTCGGCCAGGCGAGAGTGAGTCTCGCTAAAGCGACGCGGCCCTGGTATCAGGGGTTAGCCTCTGGGAGATTTTCGCTTAGGCGAGGAGGGTCTCGCCCGAGCGAGAGTTGGGAATTTGGTTACTGCCGAATTCTGCTTGAGCGAATGGCCTTAAGGATGTTTCTTGCTCAAGCGAGTGAGCGTAGGTTTGGTTCTGGACAAATTTCGCTCACACTCGCTGGCTCCGCCCAAGCGAATCTTGTGTATCTCGCTCAAGCGAGTCGGGGCTTGCCCAAGCGAGTTGGCCCCTGATTCTCCTTTGGTTTTCTCGCTCAGCGTGTGGGGTTGCTCGCCCAAGCGCCCTATATGGAACTCGCTCAAGCGAGTGGGGTTCTTGCTTGAGCGAGGGACGCCCTGATTGCCCAAAATGAAATGTTCAAATTATTTCTTTCTTCTTCACATTAAATCTTGACCCTGCATTATCAATTGAATACTTTGGGCATAAAAATTGGACTTCTTAATTTTAAATGTGGATGACCTCTTTAAACCTAATTACATAACATTAACTTACTCAAATCCTTCCATTGTTTTTAATTGAGAAATTCTTTAATGTCACTCCTCTTAACTTACCTTCTCATATCTTCACATATGAGATGGGTCTCTGATAGATCCACGATAGTGAAAGATAACTTCGTCTCTTGTGATTTCTTATCTTAATGCTATTTAAATCGTGTAAAGTTTACCCCTATTTTTAGGGGTGTCACAACCTTGTTTTATCATTCAGATCAGTTCTAATTACATTGAATAAAATTTTTATTTTGGTTTTTTTTCTTGGGAATAAATTTGTACTTGGTTATGCTCTCGAAATAAATGGAGTGTTTCCAAATTTAACCTTGATAATGGTCTTTTGTAAAATTGACTCATTAGGTTAAAAAAATTCAGTTACTAATGATTTTCGATTAAGTGTGTCTATTTTCTGTTCAAATTCTAGATTATTAGTAAAAAAAACACCATGAATCTTCTTTATTAAAAAGATATCATTTTTTTGTAACTTTTATTTTTGATTGAAGGTGAAAAAAATGAATGGATTCGTCCACGAAAAGTTCCGTTCAAAAAAGGATCATAAATTTTTGTTAAGTATTTTATTGATTTGTTTTGATCTAGAAGTGCGCTTTTTTAGATCTGCCATCTAATTACTATAGGTTTTTTCATTATTTGAGTTTGATGTGAAAGACATTTTTTTCTTTTTAAATGAAAACGAATTGTTCTTTAATTAATAATATATCTTATATATCTTATTTCTCCCCCCTTCCCCTCCTTTTCATATTTCCTATCTAAAGTAAAAATGAAAACATAACCTTTTTTTGTAAATTTATCTAAAAATAGATATCTTTTTCATTGTAATGGAAAATTTAAAATTAGTTAAAAAAATGAGCAAATGGTTTTAGTTTTACTGTAATTCATTTTTTTATTCTTATAAAAAATGAAATTCTTTTGATTTATAAAAATTCTATTATATATATTACATATATTATTTATTTTTATTACATATTATTTTCAAAATGAATCTAATATTAATTGCCAAAAAAATGAAAATGTAAGATTAAAAGTCAAAAAAAATTATAATTTTTTTTAGGAGTTTTGTTATTAGTCCTTGTATTTTGTAATATTAGAAGTATTGTGTAAGGATTCAGAATAATTAATAATAGATAACTCCATTTGTATATTTACTTTTTTTATTAACTGAACCCTTTTATAAAAAGAGATATAAAAACACCCATGAATAAGAAACAAAATTCATTTAGATATCTTAATTGAATTCCATGTAATGATCAATAAATTGAGTTTGATTGTATATTTATGGATATCAAAATCCTAGGAACAAATTATTTGAAAGAAATTTTTTGAACTGGAATTGACGAACAACCAATACTAAACCAATAATAGTGTTTATTAGTATCAAAGTTAAAAATGGGGTGTGGCCAAGCGGTAAGGCAACGGGTTTTGGTCCCGCTATTCGGAGGTTCGAATCCTTCCGTCCCAGAGCATATCCATTAATGATATAAATATCATATTTGAATACAAATTTTATATCAGAATAAAGAGTATACTCCTCCTCCTTTTTTTTGATTTATTCGTCTCTAATTCTAATAAAAATCGACTTGCTTTTCAATTGTTGAAATTCTAAAATTATAGAATTATATATTTATATATTATTCCAAAATTTTCATTTTTTCTATATTTACAAATTATCAAAATAGAATGAAAAATTTATTCATATAATATCGAGTTAATGAGCGAGATTTGTCGAGTGTCTCTCCTGCTCACCTCACACTCATCTCGCTTGAGTGAGAAGCTCACTCGCCTGGGCGAAATTAGGCCAGAGGCCATAATAATGGTACAGGGGATTCTCGCTTTAGTGAGAATCCATCTCGCTTGAGCAAGATTATCAGCAAAAACGCAGAAAACAAATGGATCAATTAATACATCATACCAAAACTTATTTTACTGTAAACCACTTAATTTCATCACATCTCATTTATCCTATATAGTATTTAAAACATGTTCTAACCTATCTTACTCATAATTCACCTTCTAATCCATGGATTCCATCCCAATCAAACTTACCACATAGCATAATCTAATAATTGCAATCTTTCCTATAAACCATCATTCATTCATAAATTTCATCATATCCAAACTTCATTTCCAACATCCAAACCAAGCTAAGGTCATAAATGAAAATGAGCTATAAACTTCAAACTCCCATTTTCCCACATGACCTTCTATAAGCATCATTGTCTATGCATTATCTACACAATTGTTTATATTGCTATTGACTATACAAAATATGCAACATACTATATATATATGCATTCACATAATTAATAACCATCATAATTCTAAACTTTTGCTAGCTTATCATAAAGCTCAACATCAAGTCCTAAACTTGCTAAACACCAATTTATGCAATTTTGTTAGGCTTCGGGAATTCCTTTCCCAAAGCCAAGATCCTCTAGATCTTAAAGACTAACTAAACCCAACAACATCATCATCTCTTCCATTGCATAAGGTAATCCCAAATCACCTCAATTCTTCAATATCCTCATTATCACTTAGAGTTCGACACAAGTTATCCTCGCTTATTTTATACCACTCTTAATTAACAAACTCTAATGACACAACCATGGCCTATCAATTCACCAACCAAAATGTATATCCCATTGATTCCACCATTAAGGGTTATCTACAATGTTCATCATTGTTCACCACTATAACTAACAACACACATATTAAATATCACCCATTCACTTCCAATTCAACCCAACAAGTCACAATATATATACAATTCCCCAAATTCTTAAGGCAAGGGTTTTCATCAAAACCCAACAACTATTACCAATACTCATTAATCACCCTCAATGGCCATCTTTCATCATTAATATCATTCTCCAATATCATTAAACCTACATTCTACTCATATTTCACACTTTCCCCAATTTATTAAAGTTAGGGTTTCACTAAAACCCATCACCATCATAAATACACATCAATTTTCCACCCATCCAAGTATTAATTTCATGCACCCACAACAACCTATCATTAATGCCATAATAACAACACCCCACCTTAGGGTTTCCATTATAAATGCTTTCACTCATAACCCCTATGCATACCATACATTCTCCCAACAAATAAAATCATAACTAAGGTCATGGGCTCATCATGAATGGTGAGGGACATACCTCAAGCTAAGAAAAGGAGTGGTTGCCAAGAGAGGGAGAGAGAGAGCACGAAAATAGAGTGGGAGAGGGAGAGCTCTATACCACCATTGTTATCTCCTTCAAGCTTGAAGCAACCAAAATGGAAGAAGGAGGAAGGGCACACCACACTTGGATTTTTGGAGAATGGAAGAAGAAGAAGGAGAAGAGAAGAAGAAGAGTTGAAGAGAAAGAGAATAAGGAGAAGGAGAAGAAGTGGCGTGAAAAATTGAGAGAAAAGAGGGGTTTTTGTTTTTAAGTTTTTACCTCTTATTAAAATTTTACCGTTTTATAACACACAGGACCTCTGTTCGGGCTCAATACTAATTTCAAAAATTATTCCGAAGGAATATTCAAATTCCCAATGATGTTCTTAATAGCCCTGACCAACGGCATCTCAATCGGAGATACTTGGTCCGACACCCATATTCTAATCGGGTATAATTTTATCTCTTAAAATCTCAATAAATTATAAATATTCATAATAAATTCCAATTTAATTATTCCAATATTTTTGGGACACAAACCAACTTATATATTATTATCTATTATTTATTTCTCATATTTAATTATTTTTATAAAATTCGGGATGTTACACATATGCATTAAACAGTTGACATATGCATTAGCCATAGGTGTATGGTATTTGAGATGGGATGACCATGAGAGATGAGAAACCCCTTGTGAGGAGGAATTGAGTAAAGATTTAATGAATTGGTGATGATAATTTGTGAATGCCCTTGTTGATAAGTAGCAATGTGATTGTGTATGTGCTTGTACTTGCTTATGTTATGAATTGCGATTCATGAGGCTTGTATGCCTATTATAACAATGTGATGATGATTGAATGATGGTTTAATAATTTTTTATGTATATATAGCAAAGCATACATGATGAATGAATACACGTACACTTAATTATAGTATATATTATATTCGTCATTTTGAATGTATAACTCACTCTCCCATGTGGCCTCCTTTTTAGCATTGTGGTGTAGGGTTACTATGGGCCGAGATGAGATTTTGAATTGAAGCTTTGGAGAAGGTAAATAGTGGTATTGGATGTGCCTTGGCTGGCATCATTTATGAGTTCCAATGTAAAGAATAAATTGTAAGTGATGATATTGATGATTTAGTGAATTTAGTCGTGTATAAGATAATCTTTCATATTTATGAATGATGAATATGTGTAAGTAGTATGTAAGAGATGATTTAATGAGTACTTGAGGAATTGAACTTTAACAATATACATTGATGATAGTGGTGTTTGGATTAATATCAATAGGTGAATAAGTAGGCCAATTATGAGATATGGGTAGTGTTGATAGTTAGGCAATGTATGTGTCTGTTGTAAGTCGGTAAATGGGTTATGACCTAATAGGTTGATATTAGGTGATTGCATGCTGGCCGAGCCTTTGCTCATATCGTCATATATGGGACTAGGCATATGCCCGATATACACATTCTTCTTTCGTTGTAAACTCTATTATTTTTGTATACCGTAGGGGCAATTTAGATGTCGGTCCAGATATATTTATATAAATCTAACTCTTTGGTTTTCTGTGGTTCGGTTTTCGGTGTGACAATTGGACTTACTTCACAACGCAAAAAAAATTTACTCACATTTTTATTAATTATTATCTTGATTACATTGGAATTCGAGTCCAGAAAACTGAGGTATTACACCTACTGCAGTAGTAAAATTTGTACACTTATCATCAAATTGCATGCATTTCACCAATCTTTTACTAGTACCAAACTGCATCGTCTATTTTGCAACACCTGGTCATTTTCACCATGACCACTGTAACAACATAATCAACATATGCAGTATGCCATGGATGCAAATGCCAATCATATGCATTTATCACTCTATGCATCTTAATCATGCCACTCATCAATCATCATCATCACCACCAACATCACCACAAGGCTTTTAGTGAATTTATTATCATTGGTTATTATCATTGGTTTAAATTTTCGTGTGGCATTTTCAATAGTTCTCATTAACATAATTCAACCCCATCATCAAACACAACGACATCAATCTTTCACAATCAACCAAGGTATGCTATTCATTCACACCCATTCTCAATCAAACATCAAGTTTATTCATTTCACATTTATGGTGGACATAAGTATAACATTATATTCAAGACACCACATTGTCAAACAATCCACACCACCATATAGCACACCACAATTATTCTAAATGCATCAATGCATGTTGCCAAAACACATCACCAACATCATGCACAACATTACAATTCTTCATAATATTACAAGCAAGGCAAGCATGCATATTGCCACATATAACAATCAAATACTATTCAATTCATGCATTTAGAACATAGGGACTCCTCTCCTACCTCAAGAGAAGAATTCTAATCGATACGACATACCCACCTCTTCGTTTGAAATAGGTCATACATTAATATACATATAAAATCATAATCAATCAACCATTATCATATTTACAATTTCATAACATGTATAGAACATGTTATAGACATCATTCCTTCATTTATTAGGCTTCGGGAATTCCTTCCCATCAAACCTCATTCATTATGTTTAAAGGCTATAAAACAACCATAGCCTAACATCCACAATACATCATATATCACTACCCATACTCTCAATGGCTTGTATTTACCCTCCAATACATTACTCAAACTACATTTATCATTTTCCCCAAATCTTAAAGTTAGGGTTTTCACAAAACTCAACAATATTCATAATGCATCATAAATCTTCATCTCCTTCCAACAATAAATTCATCTACATCATTTATTACCATTAAAGCTTGCATTTATGATAATCCCATATTAATGTCTTCATATTTATGGCTATTCACCAACCCCCATTCATCTACGTTACTCCTCTAAGCTATAATAACTCATAAACAAGGCATTAAATCCATCTAAAATGGTGAGAAAAGCTTACCTTACCCTAAAAATTAAAATGAAGCCAAGGGAGAGAGAGGCCAAACGAAATAGAGAAAGAGGAGAAGAGAATCCAAGCTCCAATGCTTCCTTTAAGCTTTCACAAGTGAAAATGGTGAAGGAAAATAGGTCACTACCTTATCTAGGGCTTTAGAAGGGAAAGATGGAAAGGAAATGACAAAGAAGAAGACGTGTTTTTTTCAAATGGTCTAGCAAGTTCACGACAATGAAGAGAGGAAATTGGGCTTTTGCTTTTAATTTTATTCCTCTCATTAATATTTCATCATTTTACCACAAATAGGATCTCTGTTCAGGCTCAATACTTTATCTAAAAATTATTTTGAATATATATTTGGACTCCCAATAATATTCTTAACAACCCTGACTAATATCATGCCAATCGGAGATACTTGGTCCGACACCCATATTCTAATCGGGCTTAATTTCAGCTTATTTGGCTCCAATAAATTATGAGTAGTCCCCAAAAATATTAATTTAACTATTTCCAACATTTAGGACATTAAATAAGACACACATAACTATTTAATGTTTATTTCCTTGATTAATCCTTTATTTTAAAATTTAGGGTGTTACACACACCACAATCGTATACCCCTAATATAATCTCTTGATTTTACATAATAAAAAAGGGTTTTGGATAATAATAGGCTCATGACAATTTTCATACTAAGACATGGGAAAGGTTCATTTCAAGCCCTTTTTGGCTAAACCCTAGATCAAAGTGTGTGTCAATAGCATTTCAAGCCCTTTTTGGCTAAACCAAGTATGTCATTCATCAAAGTCACATGGAATTCTCAATTCACAAGACATATACATATTTCAACCCCTCATGGGTTGTTCATCAATGACACATCACTCCCATCAAATCAATATATACATATACATATATCATTCTTAATAGCCAACAATTTGCCACACACATCATTTCACTATAAACATGGCAAGGCAAGCATGAGTACTATCACATACATTAATCACCAATCATTCTACTTATGCATTGGGAATGTAAAACTTAGAACAATAAATAACAAACAATTGATTTTCTTAGAGTATTGTAATTAAATTTATCCTTGGTTCAGAAAAGATGATTTGTACACTTTCATTACTTTTAGTTTCTTAGCTCAATTTGAATTAATCAACTAAGCGTCTTTTTCAATTCACAGTTCCTTTACTTTCATTAAAGAATGAATATTTTAAGCAAGCATCCTAATTAAGCAAAAGGAGTCAAGATTGTAAAATCTAGGAATTATTGAGCATATCTAAGAACATCGCCTATATACATAATCTATTCTCAAATTATAGAATTAAGCAAACCATAATAATTAAAAGTGATTATGAAAATATTCATTAAGCATACATATTTCCTTAAACCATTTTAATTTAAATCTTATTTTATTCCATTTGTATAATTCAACCGATTAAGCATACAAATCTAATTAAACAGAATAGAATTAAATAAGCAGAGCAAGATTATGAAGAAATTAACAATAATAAAAGCATACTATATTAAAAAAAAGAACCTCAAAATTATATTACAATATTCTCCAAGAAAATCAATCTAAGGGTTTTAGCCCTCCATAATTAAAACAAACAAAAAATTAAGAAAAACCAAACCCGGAATGGAAGAGCTCCTCCAAAAGCCTTCCTCTACTGCTTCAAAGAAAGAAAGAATGAAGAAGGAACTAAGAGAGAAGATGAAGTGAAGGTGTGTCTCTGAAGCCTCAGGTTCCTTCTATAATTTGCGTAGGGAAAAGGAAAATGTTACAATAAAATATTTTATTTGGCGTAGTGCTTCCATAATTTACGTAGTGATGTTTTCCTATTTCACGTAGTGCCTGAAAACATTCCTGCTTTTCCTCCATGATTCCCTACGTGATTTCCTTCGTGGATCAATTCATTCAGTTGAAAATTATGCCGGAAACATCACATGAATTGATTCCTGAGGTGAGGAATCGATTCCTCAAGCAAATGAATCAATTCCTGCGTAGATGAATCAATTCCTAGGTGAAAATCAGCAGGGGAATCGATTCCTGGTGGGATAAATGGATTCCCCGTTCATGATTTAGTGTAGGAATCGATTCCCAGGTTGGTGAATTGATTCTCAGGCCTGTTCTAGTGCTTTTCTTGTATTTTTTTTACCATTTCTTGAGGTGTGGCTTCTTCCGTTTCAATTGTGGTAATTATTTTTCAATTGCGAGCTCAATCATACACTATAAACAAGAGAAACCAAGATTTCATTATTTTCATTAAAAATTAATTCTTAATTCATTTTAAAATTAAATATTAAATAAGGCTTAAATTATGAAAATGTGTTAAAATGCAATAAATTACACAATAAGTAATGGCAAATTATACACATTTAAACTAAGGAATTAAGGATAAATCATGCATCATCAAATACTCCCACACTTATTCTTTTGCACTCCCAGGCAAAATCAGAATAAAAACAAGTTTCACAATTTATTGAAAACATTTAAGTTGAAAATAATAAACACACAGAATTGGCATACTTGTCATGAAATCTTAAGAATATACAGAGAAACAAGAGTTATTCAACATGTAGGATATAAAGCATCAAGATATGTATGGAAATCATCCAAACACTTAGGCATATGAGAATTAAGTCAAACTAAAAAGAAGATTGTGAACACCTATTTCGGTCCGACCCAAATGGAAAAGACACCGGTCCCAAATGGAAATATAACCAGTCCAAATTCCAAAAGGGGGGAACACCCACTCCGCCCAACCGTCCTCACCTCAACCGCCCTCACCTCAAGAGTCCGCCCGACCGTCCTCACCTCAAGAGTCCGCCCAACCGCCCTCACCTCAAGAGTCCGCCCAAACATCCTCACCTCAAAGAGTCCGCCCAACCGTCCTCACCTCAAGAGTCCGCCCAACCGTCCTCACCTCAAGAGTCCGCCCAAACGTCCTCACCTCAAGAGTCCGCCCAAACATCCTCACCTCAAAGAGTCCGCCCAACCGTCCTCACCTCAAGAGTCCGCCCAAACGTCCTCACCTCAACACTCCGCCCAACCGTCCTCACCTCAAGAGTCCGCCCAACAGTCCTCACCTCAAGAGTCCGCCCAACCGTCCTCACCTCAAGAGTCCGCCCAACCGTCCTCACCTCAACTCCGCCCAACCGTCCTCACCTCAGGAGTCCCTTAATGGCCGATGTCGCGGATCTGACAACAAAAAGACGAGTGAGTCTGGCCCAAGTAAGAAATGACGATCTCGTGGGCGGACTCAGGTCGAAATATGTGCACACCGGCTTGTAGTAGATCCGGACTAAGAGGGAGAACATCACCCCTATGATTACATTGAAAGACTCAACCGGTGTGAAGACACAGGTGAAGGTTCTTGAGACACCACAACGGATCAATGGAGACTCCGTCCAACCGATGTCTTTGCTAACCGATGTCATAAATTTGACAACAGATGGGCGAGGTCGGAAATTAGTGCATGATGACCTGGAATCACACTCCCCAGGAATGGCAGACAGGGAGGCGAAAGTGGACAATTAAAAATACCCCACTGAAACCCTGCTCCCCACAAACAGATAGTGGCTAGGGTTGCACCACTATGCGTATGGGTGAGTGGGAACTCTGGTTGTCCCAAACACTCAACCCATACCTTTAAGCCTTATAAATACCCCAGCCAAAGAAGCTATTGGGGTTGCATTTTCAAGGGGCTGGTGGTCAAGGAAACTTTTCCTCAAAAATCTCTCTGATTTCTTCGAAACCTTCTGAAGATCCCTCCTCACTTGAAACCAGTAATCTGCCATAATCACCAATATAAGTCCTTTGGCTTAGGGAAGCTTGGAAATTCTTAGTACTCAAAGCTGTTGCCCTTGTCCATCGCCCCCACCCCGTACTCACACCGTCCTCACACAGAATCCACCCTGTTCTAGTTCTTCACTGCCTTGCCCTGTTACTGCCTTCATTGCTCTACCACACCGTCTTTGCACAGCATCCAGTAACTCACCTCGGATCAACTTCCCACAACACCGGTCGTGTCCAGTTTTCAAGATTTGGATCCAACTCCGGTCCGTTGTTCCTGTTAGCGTGCGAGTCCGGAATCAGTCAGACACCGTCACTGCGTTGACTCGCACATCGGTTCTGAGCCCATCACACCGGTTCCACCCTGTTCATTATTTCTTTTACTTTTAGTCTTTTATTTTTCTGTCAGTTTGCTATTTGTTGGTTATAGTTGTCTGTGTCCCAAACACCACACCGTTCCAATACCCCAAAAACCATACCGTCCCAACATCTCCCAAACACCACACCGTCCCAATACTCCCAATCCACACCGTCCCAACACCTCCCAGTCCACACCGTCCCAACATCTCCCAGTCCACACCGTCCCAACATCTCCCAAACACCACACCGTCCCAATACTCCCAATCCACACCGTCCCAACACCTCCCAGTCCACACCGTCCTAACATCTCCCAGTCCACACCGTCCCAACATCTCCCAAACGCCACACCGTCCCAATACTCCCAATCCACACCGTCCCAACATCTCCCAAACACCACACCGTCCCAATATCCCCAAAAACCATACCGTCCCAACATCTCCCAAACACCACACCATCCCAACATCTCCCAAACACCACACCGTCCCAGCCTCCTAAACCCAATATATCTTCCCAACATTTCCTGAATCTCCTTACCACTGTTCGGTCCTTCAACCCCATATCCACACCAACAGAATCCACACCGGTCAACATCTGTAAGCTGCTCCCTCAACGACCTCACCACCAGTTCTGTTCTGTGTTCTTTCCTTTCATTTTTTTTATTAAGCGTTCATTTGCTGAGTTTGTATTTTCTGGATTTGTTTACTTTCCTAAAGTTCATCCAGTTAAATTTCTTTTTACTTTGTAATAATGATGAAAAAGAAATAAATGTCTCCTGTGTTTTCTTTCAAATAAAGTCATAGTAAAAAAAAAGAAACAAATCATTTTAGTCAGTGTCGTACGGAAAATACTTCCGTCTACACAACCTTTTTAGGATTCGTACACGTGCGAAGAACTTCGCCTTGTACGAGTCCCCCACCTCAGTGACATCCATCATCATCTCCTAAGTCTTTTCCTAAAAGAAAAACATTCAGAACTACGTAACCCTGATTTCTTGATAATTCAAGAATACGTAGGAGCAGGACTTTAACTCCTGTCGGGCCCACCTTTCTTATTTCCTTTTACTGATTTATTTCCTTGCTTTTTGTGTTCCTTTCGTGTTGTTACCTTTTTTTTTCGTTTCCGTGAAAAATCAATTTAGACGTGACGTCTTGTTGATTTTCCCCTAGTTTTTGCTCAAGCCTCGCCATAATTTCATAGGGAAGGGATACTTAGGACGAGACGTCCCGCTTATCTCTTTCCTATCCCTTCTTTTCATCCGAGAATGTCTAATTTAGGCGTGACGCCTTATTAGCATCCTCTTCCCCTCTCTGTCTCATATCGAAGTCGAGTTTAATTCGGATGAAACGTTCCATTGACCTCGCTTCGACATTCTATGTTTGTACAGTTCTCTTATTCAATTCTGTCTTTTTTTTTTTTAAAATAAAAATACAAGAGTAAAAGGGAAGAAACCATGTTTTATTTAAGGCTATTTATATTGTGCTTTCAATCTTGGTACTGTCTTTGACAGGCGATGTAGGGTGCTAATACCTTCCCTACTCGTAACCGACTCCCGAACTTGGATTTCAATTTTTTAAACCAGTGCTTTACTGAACTTAGTTTTTTCCCAATGTTTTTCCTATGGATAAAAACGTTGGTGGCGACTCCCTGTTTCATTCGATACTCTTTTCTTGTTCGCCGCGCCGTCGCGATCTAGGTCGCGACAGATGGCGACTCCGCTGGGGACACTTAAGAGAGTCAGGCCAGTTTGATTGAAAGCGCATGTTCTTTTTATATAGCCTTGGTTAGCTTGGATTTCTTCCCCTTTGCTTTATTTTCTGTTAATTGTTGTGAATGTTTGTTCTTGTTTTAATTGTATCTTGTTATTTGTGTCATTATCTATGTTTGCATGCTTGTTGAACCCTAGGGTAGGGGACCATGTTACTTTCCTGTAATTATTGAACCCTAGGGTAGACGACTTTGTATATTTGTTCTGTGTTTGTTCTTTGTGCAGAATGGGGTAAGGTAAAAGGTATGGACTGCCCTTCCACACACTACACTCATAAATTACTCACACACACTTATGAGTGGCGCCCTATACCCGGGCCCCAAATGAAGCTTAAGTTAGGAAAGGTTGGTAACAGAATCGTATGGGATGTACTTCCTATCCGGTGTTCATGAGAACCTCAACCAGAGTTCGACCTCTCATGATATACGCACCTAGTGGTTCCCCACTGTTGCGTCCCTGTCATGGGTAGGATCTTGGCTCTGGTGACCTTCTAGAAGTCTAGAATAAGCCACCTGGTGTGAAGAGCCACTTTTAGACAAACCATAGGGCCTAGAGAAAACTTTCAGCAAAACCTGACCTAGGCCACAAAAGGGCAAACTTTACTTTACCTTACGTCATTTTTGCTTTCCCCTTTTATCCAAGAAAATGAATTATCTACCACCCGCAGATTTACTGGGTTATTGAAATAATGACTCATTTTGAAACATACAGTATTCTTCGGGTGAATAGATAATCCTTTTTTGGTCGTGTACCCTTTGAGTATCTATGGAAATTGACATGGGATTGAACTTAAGAAATAAGGGATGTAATTGCCCAAAGAAAATGTTTGAGCTTGAGGCTCCCGCCTCGGGGTGAAAAATTTCTTCTGTCCTCATAACTATCCCATATTAGTTTCCATGTTTACTATACCTAGTACTTTCGAACGATCAGTTCAAAGGAATGGTGAAAGGATGTTTGTCGAGGTCTGTGATTGCTTCCCACGATATCCTCTTTCCTTCTGTTTCCACCTGACATTCCTTTTTCTTCTTTCAATGACACCGAACGACACCTTTGTTAGACTTTCAAAAGAGACTCATGGCTGAAAGAGAGCAAGAAATTGAAAACCTCAGAAACGAAGTTAACCAGTTAAGGAAGCAAATGGCGGAGATGGCCAGACTTTTAGAGAAGAAGATCATAGAAGAGGGACCCTCTGCGGGTGTCAAGAATGATCAACATTTGCCAACCACCCCATTCCACCTTCCTGGATTGACAAAAGACCAAATTTCCCCATTCCATAATCAACAAGAGGATCATGATTTACAAATGATGAATCCCCATATTTCACAGTCCTCCCGGTCGCCTGGGGCTCCTATCACGAGAATGTCTGCATCGGGAGATAAGGGGAAGAGAAAAGGGGATGCTAATTCCACTGCCCGTAACTAAAAAAGGGCCCAACCCAGATCAGTAACACATACTCCCTTTCAACCTGCCAATCTCCCTGCACCTTACATGGCCACCACCACCCCTAACCAGGGCTCTAATTTTTTCCCATTTCAACTCTACTTTCGTCCGAATATCCCTCAAATACCTTCCTATTCTCATTTGCCTGCTATTAGGTCTACCCTTCCACAACCCTATCATCCCCCACTAGTACAAACTCAGCCACTTAATCCAGACCAAAGCACAATAAAACCCACTAGTAGTCGAACACCGGTCCGGTTCGACCCCATTCCTATAACCTACACAGAACTTTTACCTCACCTTTTTCGTAATTTCCTTGCAGTACCCTGCCCACTGAAACCAGTGGTTCCTCCTTACCCCAAAGGCTATAATCCCAATGCCCGATGTGAATACCATGCTGGAGCCTCGGGGCACTCTACTGAGGACTGTCATACCTTGAAATTCAAAGTAAGGGATTTGATTAAAGCTAAGTGGCTAGATTTCCAGGAAGGGAGTCCCAATATAATTATAAACCCCAGGTCCAACCATGAGACCTCTGGGGTCAGTGTAATAAAGAGGGACTAGGGGTGTAAAGAGGATGCATGCAAGATTTTGTGAATCACACGCCAACTGGAGAGGTTCATGACCAAGAGACCACTTAGTTCCTTATGACTTTAAACTTCTGTTTCAACCCAAACGCTATGCCTAAGGCTTTGGGATATTGTTATGTAATAAGGGCAAAAACATGTTTTTATCATTTTAAGTTTCTCTCAATAAATATGTGCCAAATTTCAAAATGCCTTTTCTTGCTTTCCTTATTGCCACCTTGAATCCTTTTCCCTTTATCTACTTCTTTTTCTCATTTTACCATGAAAAAACCAAAAAATACAGGACTAAAAATGATCCTTTTGAGAACAATGAGATCATGATTCCATTTCATAACTTTGACCACCCAGTTGATTGCGCTGACGAAGAGGGTAGCAAAGACGAAAGTTCCTTGGCCGAATTGAGTAGGATGTTTGGATAAGAGTCACCTAGCTCTACCCAGAGGCAAGGTCAGCACGCAGAATAAAGAGGAGACGTTTCAAGCTCAAAAGTGAAGATAGCGCCAGACTCTATAAATGGCATACCTACCCTTCAAAGAAATGTTAGCATTGATCAACGTGGATAACAAAAGCTTGCTAAGATGGTCAAGAAATACTCTCTACAAAAAAAAACAAAAAAAAAACAAAAAAACAAAAAATGATATAAAAAAAAAGGTCAAGGTTGGTGCCCTACGCATATACCAATCAGGGCGAGCTGATTCATAGATCAAATTATCACTTTTCCACATGGGGGCACAAACGCTACCAAGCTAAGAACGCGGCAAAAACAATGTTTCATCTGTGTCGCAATCAACACCCCAACTTTAAGGGAGTATAACTATCCCCACACCAGTGTAACCAAGGGGTCGGTCTACTGTGATACCATTAATATCATATTTCTATACCACATTGGTTAGCGGATAAAATGGCTAGACCCTAACAAAGGCACCAAAGGGGTCATTCAAAAAAAAACAAACAAAAAGCAAAAAAAAATGCAAAAGGAAAAAGATAACAAAAAATAGATGAAAAAAAAACAAGAAAATAAGGACTCAAAACGAGCCCCCTCATTGGTACCGAAAAGGGCACGCCTTTGTTTCCTTGGATACATGGTGTTAGGGGCAAATTTTCCTATCTGAAATAACATTTATTCCCCCACAGGATAAGACCAAATTGAGAAAGATCAAATAAGCTCATTGGCAATCAGCTTAAACCTTTGTTGTGAGGGACACAACCTTAAAAAAGGAGAGTAAAGCAAAAACCAAAAGACGTCACAGGGAGAGAGAAGCTCGCTAGGCTGAAAACCTGGAAGGGCAGCCTAGGCAAAAGTTAGAGCGACCTGGTAAGCTGAAAACCTGAATAGACGGCTCAGGCAATCAATTGGGATCAAGATTTTGGCCAAGTAATCATAGTCCGACTACCTTTTCAGAAGCAGAGTCAAGTGGCAAATTCAGAGTCATGATGTGGGATTAAGATATGCTTTGTTCTCAACTGGAAAATCTGTAAAATCATTCCTACTCTACCCAATTATTAATATTTCCCATACGTCTCCACTTGCTTTTTGGTTTCCTTTTTTCCACACTTACCCAACTTGTAAATACAATCTCACCTATTTTTGACACGTATTTATTGTGATTTTCCATGATTTGATAAGACATATATTTTCCCTTAATATATAAAAATGAGAAGGTAATGAAAATTTAAAGTCATGAGGACAAGAAGTTCCTGTTACTTGATCTCGCCTCAAGCAATCATTATGAAGACTGGGCCTGACACGTTTCCAAAGCTAGGTTTGTTTCATCTGCTCTGTTTCAGTCATGAGTCACTTCGAATCTCTAAGGATTGTGTTTTTACGGTAAGTCTTTTCAAGTTCCAATTTGTTTTGTACCACTAACCTTTCTTGCAGGATGTTGTAATAAGTAGATGTGTCAAGTTTCCACCGCCAAAACTGGCACTTTCCGGGTGTATGTCTATCAGTCTTCAAAGCTCACTCTTGCCTTTACTCATTAAAGTAGGTCATCCTCGAGTTTCTTCTCATAACCCACCAAAATCATTGGACAAAACACCCTTCTATGGCCAAACATGACACCTTTCTGAGTTTCCATTTTGCTTTGAGGTTTCCATGAAGTCCATCAATACCTTGTAGTCGAAACTGACGTCTTCTCAAGGTTTTTGTCTTATTCATGAGGCATGTTAAGGGTCATATCTCCAAGAAATCAACTTGGTACATTCTAGGACCTGGTTAATTTGGACGGAAAGCCCTATTAACCTCCAAATCTTTTCAGCCACAGGCCAGTTTTCCCCGAAGTCCTCCTAATTTTCCCAAACTGGGGCATCTCCCCACGTCTCTATTCTCTTTCTGTCAAAGAGAAGCACCCCTAATTCCTTCAGGAAAATTTTTCAAACTGGGGCATCTCCCTAGATTTCTTCTATTCCAGTCAAGGGGTAGTTCCCCAACAACCTTCAAATCACCTCAAACTGGGGCATCTCCCCAGATTTCTTTTGTTCTAGCCAATCTCCAAGAATCCCTCCAATCGTGTCAAACTGGGGCATCACCCTATGTTTCTCCTTTCTCAATCAAGGGGATGATTCCCCATGTTCCTCCTCTTACCATCAAGGGGACGATTCCCCAAGATTCTCTTAAATCATGTCAAACCGGGGCATCACCCCATGTTTCTCCTTTCGCAATCAAGGGGACGATTCCCCATGTCTCTCCTCCTACAGTCACAGGGAATGATTCCCTGAGATTCTTTCAAGAACCTTCAAACTGGGGCATCTCCCCCAGATTTCTTCTATTTTAGTCTAGGGACAATTCCCCAAGATTCCTTTAAATCATCTCAAACTGGGGCATCTCCCCAGGTTTCTTCTGTTCCAGTCAAGGGGCAATTCCCCAAGAACTTTCGATCATGTCAAACTGGGGCATCACCCCGAGCCTTTAGGTCCAGTGAGTTAATTTGGACGAGACGTCCTCTTAGCTCCCCCAACCTTCATATTTCCTACCAACAGTGAGTTAATTTGGACGAGACGTCCTGTTAGCTCCCCCCAACCTTCATATTTCCTACCAACAGTGAGTTAATTTGGACGAGACGTCCTGTTAGCTCCCCCAACCTTCATATTTCCTACCAACAGTGAGTTAATTTGGACGAGACGTCCTGTTAGCTCCCCCCAACCTTCATATTTCCTACTAACAGTGAGTTAATTTGGACGAGAGGTCCTGTTAGCTCCCCCCAACCTTCATATTTCCTACCAACAGTGAGTTAATTTGGACGAGACGTCCTGTTAGCTCCCCCAACCTTCATATTTCCTACCAACAGTGACTTAATTTGGACGAGACGTCCTGTTAGCTCCCCCCAACCTTCATATTTCCTACCAACAGTCAGTTAATTTGGACGAGACATCCTGTTAGCTCCCCCAATCTCTGTATTTTCTGTCAACCGAGGGTTAACCCCACCCTTTACCTTCTGTCCGCTTATTCAGGCACCATTTACTTCCTACCCGCCTATTCAGGCATCCTTTACTTTTTGCTCGTCTATTCAGGCACTCTTTACTTTCTGTCCGCCTATTCAGGCCATTTACTTTTCGTTCGCCTATTCAGGCATCCTTTATTTTTCATTCGCCTATTCAGGCATTCCTGTCCTTTCCTGTCTGCCTATTCAGGCATCCTTTACTTTCCAGCCGCCTATCAAGGCATCCTTTATTTTCCAGCCGCCTATCAAGGCATCCTTTATTTTCCAGCCGCCTATCAAGGCATCCTTTACTTTCCAGCCGCCTATCAAGGCATCCTCTATTTTCCAGCCGCCTATCAAGGCATCCTTTATTTTCCGGCCGCCTATCAAGGCATCCTTTATTTTCCAGCAGCCTATCAAGGCATCCTTTATTTTCCAGCCGCCTATCAAGGCATCCTTTATTTTCCAGTCGCCTATCAAGGCATCCTCTATTTTCCAGCCGCCTATCAAGGCATCCTTTACTTTCCAGCCGCCTATCAAGGCATCCTTTATTTTCCAGCCGCCTATCAAGGCATCCTCTATTTTCCAGCCGCCTATCAAGGCATCCTTTATTTTCAGGCCGCCTATCAAGGCATCCTTTATTTTCCAGCCGCCTATCAAGGCATCCTCTATTTTCCAGCCGCCTATCAAGGCATCCTTTATTTTCCAGCCGCCTATCAAGGCATCCTCTATTTTCCAGCCGCCTATCAAGGCATCCTTTATTTTCCAGCCGCCTATCAAGGCATCCCTTATTTTCCAGCCGCCTATCAAGGCATCCTTTATTTTCCAGCCGCCTATCAAGGCATCCTTTATTTTCAGGCCGCCTATCAAGGCATCCTTTATTTTCCAGCCGCCTATCAAGGCATCCTCTATTTTCCAGCCTCCTATCAAGGCATCCTTTATTTTCCAGCCGCCTATCAAGGCATCCTCTATTTTCCAGCCGCCTATCAAGGCATCCTTTATTTTCCAGCCGCCTATCAAGGCATCCCTTATTTTCCAGCCGCCTATCAAGGCATCCTTTATTTTCCAGCCGCCTATCAAGGCATCCTTTATTTTCCAGCCGCCTATCAAGGCATCCTTTATTTTCCAGCCGCCTATCAAGGCACCCTTTACTTTCCAGCCGCCTATCAAGGCATCCTTTACTTTCCAGCCGCCTATCAAGGCACCCTTTATTTTCCAGCCGCCTATCAAGGCATCCTTTATCTTCCAGCCGCCTATCAAGGCATCCTTCATCTTCTAGCCGCCTATCAAGGCATCCTTTACTTTCCAGCCGCCTATCAAGGCATCCTTTACTTTCCGTCCGCCTATCCAGGCATCCTTTATTTTTCATTTGCCTATTCAGGCATTCCTTTTCTTTTCTGTTCGCCTATTCAGGCCTCCTTCATTTTCCAGTTCTCCTATTTAGGCACCCCTTTACTTTTTGTTCGTCTATTTCTTAAAAAAAAAAAAAGGGGAAGCGGTGTTGGTCCGATGTTGACACTAGGTGGATGAGGTTCTCTCTATTCCAAGACATGAGTGGTAGTCCAAAGGGCGGTGTCATGACCCTCAAATCGAGTAAACTAGGAACCATGAATTAGGTCATAAGGGACGGTATCCCAGTGGTTACACCGGTTACTACTTTGGGGCGTAACAAACGGTATCATGAAACCTACCTCGGATAGAATTGGATCCAGGGTTTAAGTTGCTAAGGTCGATGTCATGCACAATACACCGGCCATTCAAAAGGGAACAAGTTGAGGACGGGGTGGTCATGATGCTCTAATCCGAGGTTCTATACTTTGCAAGGACGATGACCGGTTGATGGGTCCCATTTATCCCCTACATCGGTGTTCATGTCTTTACTCCCTTTTCACCTCGGAAATACGAAGATTCCGTATTTCTCTTGTGAAAAAGGAGTAAAGAGGGGCATCTGTGAACACCTATTTCGGTCCGACCCAAATGGAAAAGACACCGGTCCCAAATGGAAATATAACCAGTCCAAATTCCAAAAGGGGGGAACACCCACTCCGCCCAACCGTCCTCACCTCAACCGCCCTCACCTCAAGAGTCTGCCCGACCGTCCTCAACTCAAGAGTCCGCCCAACCGCCCTCACCTCAAGAGTCCGCCCAAACATCCTCACCTCAAAGAGTCCGCCCAACCGTCCTCACCTCAAGAGTCCGCCCAACCGTCCTCACCTCAAGAGTCCGCCCAAACGTCCTCACCTCAAGAGTCCGCCCAAACATCCTCACCTCAAAGAGTCCGCCCAACCGTCCTCACCTCAAGAGTCCGCCCAAACGTCCTCACCTCAACACTCCGCCCAACCGTCCTCACCTTAAGAGTCTGCCCAACCGTCCTCACCTCAAGAGTCCGCCCAACCGTCCTCACCTCAAGAGTCTGCCCAACCGTTCTCACCTCAACTCCGCCCAACCGTCCTCACCTCAGGAGTCCCTTAATGGCCGATGTCGCGGATCTGACAACAAAAAGACGAGTGAGTCTGGCCCAAGTAAGAAATGACGATCTCGTTGGCGGACTC
Organism: Clitoria ternatea; assembly: GCA_037962975.1. NCBI lineage: Eukaryota > Viridiplantae > Streptophyta > Magnoliopsida > Fabales > Fabaceae > Clitoria > Clitoria ternatea. The sequence goes on along the minus strand of CM075672.1, from coordinate 157,017,469 downwards.
AGGTCGAAATATGTGCACACCGGCTTGTAGTAGATCCGGACTAAGAGGGAGAACATCGCCCCTATGATTACATTGAAAGACTCAACCGGTGTGAAGACATAGGTGAAGGTTCTTGAGACACCACAACGGATCAATGGAGACTTCGTCCAACCGATGTCTTTGCTAACCGATGTCACAAATTTGACAACAGATGGGCGAGGTCGGAAATTAGTGCATGATGACCTGGAATCGCACTCCCCAGGAATGGCAGACAGGGAGGCGAAAGTGGACAATTAAAAATACCCCACTGAAACCCTGCTCCCCATAAACAGATAGTGGCCAGGGTTGCACCACTATGCGTATGGGTGAGTGGGAACTCTAGTTGTCCCAAACACTCAACCCATACCTTTAAGCCTTATAAATACCCCAGCCAAAGAAGCTACTGGGGTTGCGTTTTCAAGGGGCTGGTGGGCAAGGAAACTTTTCCTCAAAAATCTCTCTGATTTCTTTGAAACCTTCTGAAGATCCCTCCTCACTTGAAACCAGTAATCTGCCATAATCACCAATATAAGTCCTTTGGCTTTGGGAAGCTTGGAAATTCTTAGTACTCAAAGTTGTTGCCCTTGTCCATCGCCCCCACCCCGTACTCACACCGTCCTCACACAGAATCCACCCTGTTCTAGTTCTTCACTGCCTTGCCCTGTTACTGCCTTCATTGCTCTACCACACCGTCTTTGCACAGCATCCAGTAACTCACCTCGGATCAACTTCCCACAACACCGGTCGTGTCCAGTTTTCAAGATTTGGATCCAACTCCGGTCCGTTGTTCCTGTTAGCGTGCGAGTCCGGAATCAGTCAGACACCGTCACTGCGTTGACTCGCACATCGGTTCTGAGCCCATCACAACGGCTCCACCCTGTTCATTATTTCTTTTACTTTCAGTCTTTTATTTTCCTGTCAGTTCGCTGTTTGTTGGTTATAGTTGTCTGTGTCCCAAACACCACACCGTCCCAATACCCCAAAAACCATACCGTCCCAACATCTCCCAAACACCACACCGTCCCAATACTCCCAATCCACACCGTCCCAACACCTCCCAGTCCACACCGTCCCAACATCTCCCAGTCCACATCGTCCCAACATCTCCCAAACACCACACCGTCCCAATACTCCCAATCCACACCGTCCCAACACCTCCCAGTCCACACCGTCCCAACATCTCCCAGTCCACACCGTCCCAACATCTCCCAAATGCCACACCGTCCCAATACTCCCAATCCACACCATCCCAACATCTCCCAAACACCACACCGTCCCAACATCTCCCAAACACCACACCGTCCCAATATCCCCAAAAACCATACCGTCCCAACATCTCCCAAACACCACACCGTCCCAGCCTCCTAAACCCAATATATCTTCCCAACATTTCCTGAATCTCCTTACCACTGTTCGGTCCTTCAACCCCATATCCACACCAACAGAATCCACACCGGTCAACATCTGTAAGCTGCTCCCTCAACGACCTCACCACCAGTTCTGTTCTGTGTTCTTTCCTTTCATTTTTTTTATTAAGCGTTCATTTGCTGAGTTTGTATTTTCTGGATTTGTTTACTTTCCTAAAGTTCATCCAGTTAAATTTCTTTTTACTTTGTAATAATGATGAAAAAGAAATAAATGTCTCTTGTGTTTTCTTTCAAATAAAGTCATAGTAAAAAAAAAGAAACAAATCATTTTAGTCAGTGTCGTACGGAAAATACTTCCGTCTACACAACCTTTTTAGGATTCGTACACGTGCGAAGAACTTCGCCTTGTACGAGTCCCCCACCTCAGTGACATCCATCATCATCTCCTAAGTCTTTTCCTAAAAGAAAAACATTCAGAACTACGTAACCCTGATTTCTTGATAATTCAAGAATACGTAGGAGCAGGACTTTAACTCCTGTCGGGCCCACCTTTCTTATTTCCTTTTACTGATTTATTTCCTTGCTTTTTGTGTTCCTTTCGTGTTGTTACCTTTTTTTTCGTTTCCGTGAAAAATCAATTTAGACGTGACGTCTTGTTGATTTTCCCCTAGTTTTTGCTCAAGCCTCGCCATAATTTCATAGGGAAGGGATACTTAGGACGAGACGTCCCTCTTATCTCTTTCCTATCCCTTCTTTTCATCCGAGAATGTCTAATTTAGGCGTGACGCCTTATTAGCATCCTCTTCCCCTCTCTGTCTCATATCGAAGTCGAGTTTAATTCGGATGAAACGTTCCATTGACCTCGCTTCGACATTCTATGTTTGTACAGTTCTCTCATTCAATTCTGTCTTTTTTTTTTAAAATAAAAATACAAGAGTAAAAGGGAAGAAACCATGTTTTATTTAAGGCTATTTATATTGTGCTTTCAATCTTGGTATTGTCTTTGACAGGCGATGTAGGGTGCTAATACCTTCCCTACTCGTAACCGACTCCCGAACTTGGATTTCAATTTTTTAAACCAGTGCTTTACTGAACTTAGTTTTTTCCCAATGTTTTTCCTATGAATAAAAACGTTGGTGGCGACTCCCTGTTTCATTCGATACTCTTTTCTTGTTCGCCGCGCCGTCGCGATCCAGGTCGCGACAAAGATCATAAGTGACAGAACCTCACAAGACATACTCTTAACTCTTAAGTGTTTTGGGTTTGTGTATACACTCAAAAATATTTCCTGAAAAATAGACAGTCCCATAAATTTGGCAAATTTCTCAATTCCACAATCAACACAAATGCATGTATAGATCGACAAGGCTTATCAGGGTTGTAATGTAGCCAAGGTAAAGATTTGGAAATTAGTTTCATATGCCATAAAGAATGATGGAGTAATTAATTTAACAGGCAAATAGTGAGGTAAAACATTTGTTTAATCATATTTGGTCGCAATTATCATTTTTTTATATTTTTCTTATGCAATTGCATAATACTTAAACTAAGAGTTGTGACTCCTTTTATCACACTCCCATACTTATTTGAATGCCTATTTTTGACTTAATTCCAAAGCTCCAACATCTTCTTTAAGTAGGTGTATAGCTTATTTGAGCTGTAACAAAGAAATGGTTAAATAGGCACAAATGGGCTAACAAAAGATGATTTATTTATGGTAAGCTTATATGGCTAGTGGCTCAATTAAACAAAATGCCTGTGTCCTTTCAAATACATGTATATGAGTTTCAAGTATCATCAAGAAACAAGACAAAGATTGAGATGTAAATATTCAGGAATGAATCATACATAAAAGAATTAAGATGGTGTAAAGTGATCCATTAAATTTTTAAGGCTCAAAAATCTCACAAGGTATAATTCTATCATATATGATCATCTATCAATTATCATGTCATTCTCAATATACTAAAAAATACTTGAGTTCAAATCATAACATATCATTAAGCTTATATCAAGCATGAAAGAAATTACCTATTACTCTTGCATATTCTAAAATTCCAATAAAACATACCATGTTAAACAAAAACACACACAAAAACCTTTATTTTAATTTTTTTTAATTTTTTTTTCACACAGAAAAATAAAAGATACCAATCATATAATAATACACAAAACAAAATAAAGAGTAGTTCTACCCCTACACTTAAATCATACATTGTCCTCAATGTAAAATAGAGCATACAAAAAAGACAATAAAATGAAAAATAAAGAGATGGTTAAGAGAAACTCCCTCAAGGGGGATCAAGAAGTGGTTCCCCCAAAGCATGCTCCTTCATTGTGACATCTACAAGTGAAGGATTTTCATAGAATGGCTTCAAGCGCTGTCTATTAACCTTGAAGCTTTTGTTGGAGTTTTCATTTTTTATTTCAACAGCTCCATAGGGAAATACATTAGTGACAATGAAAGGTCCTTCCCATTTGGAGCGTAATTTTTTGGCCATCAGTTTCATCCAAGAATTAAACAGTAACACTTTCTGTCTAGCAGCAAACTCCTTTCTAGCTATTGAGCTATCATGGAATTTCCTTGTTTTCTCCTTATAGAACTTTGAATTCTCTTAAGTTGGCAAACGGATCTCATCAAGCTTATTCAATTATAATTTCCTTTATCTACCTGCTTGATCAAGTGCTAAGTTGCAAGCTTTTATAGCCCAATAAGCACGATGCTCAATCTCCACCGGAAGATGACATGCCTTTCCAAAAACAACTCTATAGGGAGACATTCCTATGGGTGCCTTGAAAGTTGTTCTTTATGCCCAAAGAGCATCATCCAGTTTCCTACTCTAATCCTTTCTGTTAGGCTGTACTATCTTCTCCATGATTCTTTTGATTTCTCTGTTAGAGACTTCTGCTTGTCCATTGGTTTAGGGGTGATATAGAGTAGAGTCTCTATGAATAACCCCATACTTCCTGAGCATAGCTTGCATGGTTCTGTTGTAGAAGTATGTTCCCTGATCACTAATGATTACTCTCGGGATGCCAAACCTGCAAAAAATTTGAGATCTAACAAAATCCATAACAACTCGAGCATCATTAGTTCTGGTGGCTTTAGCTTCCACCCATTTAGAAACATAATCTACAGCTAACAGAATGTATGTGAAACTAAAGGATAGAGAAAATAGACCCATAAAATCAATGCCCCAAACATAAAATACTTCACAAAACAACATAGGTTGTTGAGGCATCTGTTGATGCCATGTGATAGCATTACTAGCTCTTTGGCATTCCTCACAGGTGTTACAAGTTCTCCATGCATCCTTAAAAATGGTGGGCCAGTATAAACCAGAGTCCAACACCTTCCTTACTATTCTTTATGGACCAAAATCTCCACTAACTGGTGAAGCATGGCAGAATCAAAGAACTGATTCTATCTTATGATCGGGAATACATCTTCGAATCACTTGATCATTACACAACTTCCACAAATACGGGTCATCCCATATATAATATTTTGCATCACTTTTTAATTTTGAAATTTGGTTTCTGGATGAATATGGTGGAAAAATAGAAGCAACAAGATAATTAACAATGTTAGCAACCAGGGTGTATCAAAATAATTAGAAACACTCATGAGTTGTTTGTAACATCCCAGTTTTGAAGTTAAATACCGAAGGAAAATAAAATATTAAGATTTTGATTTCAAGTAAGAAATTAATTGTTAATTATAATCAACTTAACTTAAGAAATAGTGATAAATTAATTAAGCTTAGTTGGTAGGAGGTGGCTGCTTACGATTGGTGAGTCACGTGAGTGGGACTACAATTCATATTTTCCCATCCCACTCTCCTTCTCTTCCTCGTGCATGCATATGCTTATATATGTGCCTTGGTCACTGAAGTTATGCATCGTCTTCAGACTCCCTCTTCTTCTCTTCTCTTCTTTTCTCTCCTCGTACTCTCTCTCTTCTCTTTTTCGTTCTTCGTCTTCCTCTCCCCTGTTCACTGTTCTGTTCCTGGGAACGAACGACGATGACACTGTAGAAGACTTGGAGTTCCTTCGGCTGGTGAGGGACAATCATCAGGGTGAAAGACGAACAACCCTGTTTCATGGTGCGACTACGTCCAGGAAGGCCTGAGCGAGTGTGAGCCTGGGCAAGGCAATCAGAGACAAAAGACCAGCGTCGGGAAATAGAGGAACCCCTCGACTTCCTTCAGTAGCTAGGGGGCGCTTTGCATTTCAAATGTATAGCTTGTGAATGGGTTCTGAGTGATTTATTATGCATACATGTCTATTTAAGGGTGTTTGTGATGAAATGTATATTTGATAGATAGCTTTTGTATACTGAGGCATGCGATGATTGAATCCGAGGGTAGTTCGCTTATATTTGATATATGTGGTTATGAGATACACTGTTGAGATACGGATGCATGTGTGTGTCATGAGACTATGTGTGAAAGTAGTGCATGTACCTTAAGTTGCCATACTGAGTCTAGTTAATTATTTACCTGTCCATGCATGAAGTGGAAACATATTTTGTGACTCCTGGGTGTTCTATTCAGGGGACAGTGGGTAGATCCTGATTGCTATCCTGTGTTACCTTGCATGCGAGTGTTGAAAAATAAATCTGTGTTGCTATGAGATGATGAATGAATTGCATGCAGAGTGTGGTTATGATAAAGGAAAGGAGGAGCAATATTGTATTGGCAAACACATACAAAAGAATGTAATTAAAAGACCTTGAGTTGGACTCAAGGCAGTGCCGAGTGCACTAGCGTTGGACACTTAAAGTCTTGGGTTGGACTCAAGCAAGCTACCGGGTTGGACTCGGGGCTGCCCGTAACACTGCCGTGGTCGCTTGGAGTGATTGTGTTACATATGAGGGAAAACGGTTTGGTACCAATAAAACGGCCGAACCAGCTTGGAGCTAGAGGAAAAAGGCTTGGAGCCTATGTTGCAACGTAAAACTTAATCAAGTGGGGGTCGGATCCGACTGTAGTAGACCTGTGTGCACTAGATAGATATATATACATATAAAAATATATATATGCTCTTATGCTATGATGAATTTATTGGGTTGCATGTATATATGTAAGTCGGGAATGATATGATCTGTATAATTAAGTATTGAAGAATGAATTCTGATTGCATGGTACTGTTATGAGTAGATAGACTGAAGGATAGTTAACATTATAATTGCTTGAAATGTAATATTGTATGATGGAAAGCATACAGGTTCCCAAGTCACTAACTGTCATTTTAAATGTAAAAGCTCACCCCTGCTTTGGCAATATTTTCAGTGAACATTCCTCGGAACTACGAGTAAAGTGGAGCTACTTGCTGAGTGGATTAGCTGTGCACCAAGGAACTATATGTATTTGTGTAGATACTGTGTATAATGTTTGATTATGCCTTGGCCGGCTCGTGTTCGATATTGGTCTTTTAAAATAGAACAGAATCCTTTTGGGTTGGGAACATGACAATGTGCCTGTAATTATTGATATACACTCTTATATACATATGGTTGCATTTATGCCATGCTACATGTTCATCCCATTCTGTGCGTGGTGTCTGATTAGTATATATGTTCATGTTCTTTTGAGTGTGTAGAATTGGTAAGACTTGGCATGAAGGAAACCAAGATATGGTCTAGAGAGTGAATCCGTGATCCTATTGTCGAGTGAGGGGAGTTAAGTGTTCCGAGTGAATGAGGGTATACAACTCCGAGTGGGGACTGACGTGGAAGATTTCCCAAATGAGAAGCTGTTAAAATTCAGAGTGGATAGCCTAGCTATACTTTCGAGTAAAAACTAGCCGAGTGAGTGTTGTTCCGATTGGAGAGTAACCGATCCGATTCTGAGTGTAACCCGTATAGTGAACTGACAGAAAGCTATGAAGCTCTTGAGGGGAGATTTAAGTTAGTAAGAGAACTTGGGTAGGAAGGGTTATACTTGCCGAGCGAGAGACGAGTGAGATACCCGAGCGGTGGATAGCTAAGAAGATTGTCCGAGTGAAAATACCCCTGGTTTCCGAGTGGGACAACCTTCGTTTACCGAGTGGACTTAGGAATGAATTCCGAGTGAACTAGGTCATTACCGGGTGAACGATTGTCTTGTTACCGTGTGGGTATACGTTATTTCTTTTGGGCTCGCTTGAGCGTTGTTGAGCTCCACTTGGGGGCTTTTGTTTGGCCCTTATCTCCCTTGCTTTCCATTTCCCTCTTTTTCCTTGTTGTGCCCGGTTTACTAACTTTAAAATTTGGAAAATTTCCCCTGTTAGTTTTATTTATGTAATTAAAAATTAGGGTGTTACATTTTGGTATCAAAGCAGACCGAAAGGTCCAAGGCCAAGGTATGCTTGCCGAGTGTGAGTGGTTGTGTGTATTATGATCGAATGGTCATCATTATTGTGATACCTGTTGAACCTGATTGATATTGTAACATTAATTTATGGATGGGAGGTTGTTTTCCTCCTGGTCCGACTGATTGTATAACATATAGAAATGGCATAATGTGCTAAGTTACTGAATATTAGGCTGAGATACGATCGGTAGTAAGTGACTTGGTATACTTATCCTTGAAGGGGTATTAATTTTAGGATAAGAGATGACGAATCGCCAAAGTATGGAGGCTATAGCCATAGCATTCCAACGCTTCACGGACGTGTTTGAGAGGCAGGGCCAGCCTCGAGCTGAGGATGGCCAAGTGCTAGACCGCTTCCTGAAGAGGAAGCCGAGTGAATTTCAAGGAGGACGTAACCCGGAGGCAGCTTTTAAATGGACTCAAGAGCTGGAAAGGAGTTTGGGGGTCTTCACTGTACCGAGGCCCAGAAGGTAGAATGTGCAGTGTACATGCTGCGAGACGAGGCGGAAAACTGGTGGAAGATAGCCAGAAACCGATTTCCTGACGATGATACTCAGCTGACCTGGAACAATTTCAAGACATGTGATAGATGTCCAATTTACCTATATTTTGCATGATTAATGAAGCATCAATTGGATATAATGTACAATGTTTGCCAATTTTGTAAGCTAAATAGAAAAGAAATAGTGAATGAACATTGTACAAGTTGATTGGCTAAATTTGTTACAATCTCAGGAAAACTCAAAGAAGAAAGAAGAAAAGAAAAAAAATGAAGAAAATCACCAAGTGTTAAGCAAACAGAGTGATAATCGCTCAAGCTAAGGAGATATCGCTTGAGCTAATCTTGGTCGCTGAGAAAACTTGAAGAGCCCGCTTGGGCGAGCCATGAATGTAACAAATAACAAGTATCAGGTCAAGACTCGCTTGAGCGAGGAGTGATACGCCCAGGCAAAATCAAGCCAGTATTGAAAATGAATTATTCGCCCGAGCGACCACTGAGGCCGCTTGAGCGAGATTGGAACAGAATGGACTAGCAGTAGTTTCGCTCAAGCGTTGTGAATAAAGAAGCCAGCGAATTTCTTCCAGAATGCAGCAATGTGAAGGGCGCTTGAGCGGTACTATTTTGCTCAAGCGGAATTTGTCCAGAACCAAATTTTAAAAGGGCTCGCTGCAGTTTATGAAGATACGGCTCAAGCGAAATGGAATAAAGCATCAGATATGAAGATTCGCTTAGGCGAATCTAGACCGCTTGAGCGAATTAAGCCCATAATGAAGCAGGACGTGGATTTCCTTCGTACTGAAGAATGCTCATCGCCTGAGCGAAATATAAACTCGCTTGAGCGAGTTTTCTTTTATATAAGCTTACTGCATGGCGGCTGAGAAGGGGGCTGGATAGATAGAAACTTTTTGTACTCTTCTCTTCTTCTTCTTTTCTAAGCTGTAATGACCACCATGAGTGGCTAAACATCTCCATGGGATTGGATGTAGCTTTTCTTACTTGAAGATCATAAATGATATATTCATGATTCGGGTAAACTTGTTCTATGATTCTTGGTATTTCATTTTACGTTTAATGCTTGAATCTACTTGATCACTAGTTTCTTGAATTAAGTTTACGTTTGTTGTTGGAAAATAACTTTCGAAAACAGATCTAAATGAAATGCTCAATGTGAGTAAATAACCAGGGATGGTATTTAACGCATTGAACGTCCAAACAATCGGTCGTAATGCTGGAATGGAATTGAAACGATCAAGGGATTGACGTTATCAAATCTGTTCTTATGAATTTCGTAGTCAAGGAATTGATATGAATGACTTTGATTGTGATGTAAAGCATTATAGTTCAAACTCCGTTTTCATGAATATACGTTATGCATCGGAAGGTAAGATCGGTGAATCCTAATCCCAGCTTTTACAATTAGATAAACTCCTTTTATTTCACTGCATACTCGTTCATATATTACCGTTTATATTGTGAACTCAAAACCATGAAAACAATCGTTTTAATCTGCCGTAATCCTTTAAGTTTCAATTGCTGACGATCCTTAGTGGGAACGATATCTTTTATAACTACAACTACCGTGTTTAAAACTTGGCACGTTTCTTTGAGTGTATTATACAAACTTGATTCTCTTAAAATACACCAGCAAGTTTTTGGCGCCGTCCGCCGGGGATCGAAGTAATTGAATTAAGTTATTACGGTGTATGAATACTGTACGTATTGCATTTTTGTGTTGTTTAGTATCAATTTCTTGGTTAACCTCTCCTTTGCTAGCTTTGCTTATGATATTAAGAAGTCAGGGATTCAAAGAACAGGCTGAAATAGATCCTGAAATTGAAAAGACTTTGAAGAAAATCAAAGCCAAAGCCAAAGCACAACAAGAGGAGGACCAATCTTCTTCTTCTTCTTCTCCAATTTCAACACCAATAACAAATCCAAAATCTGAAGCAAATATGGAAGGACATCAACCACCAAGGCGTACCTTGGGAGACTATGCCAATCAACAAGGACCTAGATATTTTTCAAGCATAGCAATCCCACAAACCAGAGCTTTGGAAATGAAACCAGCATTTCTTAGTTTGATTAGTGCTCACCAATTTACTGGAATGTCACATGAAGACCCATATACTCACTTAGCTACATTTTATGAATTGGTAGGTACTATGGGCTTTGAGCAAGGAGATCTTGAATCAGCATACCTCCGGTTGTTCCCATTTTCTCTAGCTGGAAAGGCCAAAGAATGGTTGCAATCCCATCCAAACCAAAGCTTGAATAATTGGTCTAGTGTGGAGGAGAAATTCTTGTTTCATTTCTTTCCACCATCAAGATTCATAAAAGCAAAGTCTGACATTTCAACTTTCCGTCAAGGAATGGAAGAACCTTTTTGTGAAGCATGGGACAGATTCAAGTCCTTATTGTGCAAATGTCTAAATCATGGATTTGAAGATATAGCGCAGCTGAATATTTTCTACAATGGTCTAAGGCCTGATACAAAGATGATTCTAGATGCTGCTGCTGGTGGAACAATGATGACAGTAGATGCTGACCAAGCAACCAGAATCATAGAAGCTTTGTCATCCACAGATTATCAAGCACAGCATGATAGGCAGCAAGTACAAAAGAAAGGAATTCTGGAATTGAATACTTCTGATGCTATTTTAGCTCAAAACAAAATTTTGACCCAACAGATCGAAGCCTTAACTCAACAGATGGCCAAACTTCCTCAACAATTGCACTCAGTTCAATCTGCACAACCTCAGCAACAAATGAATGCAAGATGTGATTTTTGTGGAGGTGACCATCCAAATGGACATTGTGGGTCGCAGGAAGAAGCTGTCCATTACATGAACAATCAAGGTAGACAAAATAATTTCAATTCCAATTTTACTAATCAACCATTTCAGGGATGGAGGAATAATGCAAATCAAGGCCAAGGTTGGAGGCAAGAAGCTAATACATACAATAGACCACAGGCCCACCAACAAGGACCGTCTCTGATGGAAAAGACAACTAGATTGGAAGATACATTGGAAAAGTTCATGCAAGCTTCTCTAACAAATCAGAAGAACACAGAAGCTTCCATCAGGAATCTAGAGACTCAGGTTGGACAGCTTGCCCGTCAAATGGCAGAACAAAAAAGACCTCATTATGGAGCCAACACTGAAGCGAATCCTAAGGAGCAATGTCAGGCAGTAATGACCAGAAGCGGAAAAACTACAGGTGTAGAGTTGGGTGAAAAAGAAAAGGAAGAAGAAAGATTTTTGAAAGAAAAAGAAAAAGAAAAAAATAGAGAAAAAGATGAAAATGAAAAAAATGAGACTGTAAATAAAGAAAAAGAAAAAGAAAAAGAGAAAGATAAAATGAGTGATGTAGAGAAAGGAAAGATGAAGGTGGATGAAGGTATACCACAGCTGAAAAGCATGCCTTACCCCAAAAATCCTTCCAAGCGGGATAAAGAAAGGCAGTTTGCTAGGTTTATGGACATATTCAAGAGATTACAGATCAATGTGCCATTCATGGAAGCCATGGAGCAGATGCCTACCTATGCAAAATTTATGAAGGATTTATTGACAAAGAAGAGAAGATTTTCGGAGGAGACAGTAGAATTAGAGGCTGGGTGTAGTGCTATAATTCAAAAAGCATTACCGCAGAAGACCAAAGATCCAGGAAGCTTTACAATTCCTGTCACCATTGGTAGTCTGCCAGTAGGAAAAGCATTACTTGACCTAGGAGCAAGCATTAATCTGATGCCATTATCTATGTTGAAGAGAATTGGTGATCTGGAAATTCGACCAACTAGAATGACCCTCCAATTAGCTGATAGATCAATGAAGTTCCCTTATGGAGTTGCAGAAGATGTTCTAGTAAAAGTAGACAAATTCGTGTTTCCAGTGGATTTTGTAATCATGGATATGGAAGAGGATTCAGAAGTACCTTTAATCTTGGGACGACCATTTATGAAGACTGCAAAAGTTATCATAGATGTTGATGATGGGAAATTAAAAGTAAGAGTCCAAGACGAGGAAGTTAATTTTGATGTTTTTGAAGCCATGAAATATCCTGCAGACAAGCAGAGTTGTCTCAAAATTGATGTGGAAGAAGAGACAATTTCAAAACAGCTTCACAATATGAACAATTCAAGCCCTCTTGAAAAGGTTCTAGTGAATGCTGTTGAGAGTTTTAATAATATGGAGATGGATGAAGTGCAAGAGGTTTTGCAAAGTCTTGAAGCCGGTAAGGTGATGACAAGCGAGGAAAGCAAAATGGAAAAACTGGATGAAAAACAAAGTCCTGAGGTTCACAAGATAGAATTGAAAGAATTACCTTCAAATATGAAGTATGTCTTTTTAGATGACCAAGGAAATAAACCAGTAATAATTAGCAGCACATTGTTGAAAGAAGAAGAAGAAAAGCTGATTGAAATTCTGAAAAAGAATGAGCAAGCTATTGGTTGGAAACTAAGTGATTTGAAAGGCATCAGTCCATCTTATTGTATGCATCATATTTTTATGGAGCAAGAATACAAACCAGTGGCTCAACCTCAAAGGCGGTTAAATCCAATCATGAAAGAGGTCGTGAAGAAAGAAGTGCTGAAGTTGCTGGAAGCAGGAATGATCTACCCTATTTCAGATAGTGCATGGGTGAGCCCAGTTCAAGTGGTACCAAAGAAGGAAGGCATGACGGTAGTGAGGAATGAAAATAATGAGTTGATTCCAACCAGAATAGTAACGGGATGGAGAATGTGTATAGACTACCGAAAGCTCAATCAAGCAACAAGGAAAGATCATTTTCCATTGCCATTCATGGACCAAATGCTGGAAAGGTTGGCGGGACAAGCTTATTATTGTTTTCTGGATGGATACTCAGGCTACAATCAAATAGCAGTAGCTCCAGAAGACCAGGAGAAAACAACATTTACTTGCCCTTTTGGTGTTTTTGCATATCGAAAGATGCCTTTTGGACTATGTAATGCTCCAGCCACTTTTCAACGGTGCATGCTGGCAATTTTTTCAGACCTTGTGGAAAAATGCATAGAAGTCTTCATGGATGACTTCTCCGTCTTTGGTAAATCATTTCATTCTTGTTTAGAAAACCTTGATACCGTGTTGAAAAGGTGTGTGGAAACCAATTTAATGCTCAATTGGGAAAAATGTCACTTTATGGTAACTAAAGGCATAGTGTTGGGTCACACCATTTCAAACAAAGGCATTGAGGTGGATAGGGCAAAAGTTGAAGTTATTGAAAAATTACCCCCACCAATAAATGTCAAAGGTGTCAGGAGTTTTCTAGGTCATGCAGGATTTTACCGAAGGTTTATAAAAGATTTTTCGAAAATTGCTAAACCTTTGAGTAATCTGCTGCAAAAAGAGAATTCTTTTCAATTTGATAATTCATGTTTGCTTGCTTTTCAAAAGTTGAAGGAAAAACTAACTACTGCACCTATCATAGTTGCACCCGATTGGAATCTTGATTTTGAAATCATGTGTGATGCAAGTGATTATGCAATAGGTGCAGTGTTAGGACAAAGAAAATCTAGAATTTTTCATCCAATACATTACGCTAGTAAAGTTTTGAATGAAGCTCAAATCAATTATGCCACAACTGAAAAAGAATTACTAGCTGTTGTGTATGGGCTTGAAAAATTCAGATCGTATTTAATTGGTGCACGAGTAATAGTTTTTACAGATCATGCAGCAATCAAATACTTGATGAATAAATCTGATTCCAAGCCAAGATTAATTAGGTGGATTTTGCTGTTACAAGAGTTTGATTTAACCATTCTTGACAAAAAGGGCAGTGAGAATCACATTGCAGATCATTTGTCCAGACTAATTAATGATGAAGTTACAAAGATACAGCCAGAAGTTCCTGAAGAATTCCCAGATGAAAGGCTGTTGTTGATTCAAGAAAGACCATGGTTTGCCGACATGGCAAATTTCAAGGCTGCCGGAGTGATTCCTGAAGACTTTACATGGCAGCAAAAGAAGAAACTTATGAAGGATGCACAACAATTTATTTGGGATGACCCTTACTTATTCAAGCTTGGATCAGATAATATTTTAAGAAGATGTGTATCTGAACAAGAAGCCAGGAGTATTCTGTGGCACTGCCATAGTTCAGCATATGGAGGACATTTCAATGGGGAAAGAACCGCTGCTAAGATCCTACAATCAGGTTTTTTCTGGCCCTCTATATTTAAAGATGCTAACTCTTTTGTGCAGAACTGTGATACCTGTCAGAGAAGTAGAAGTATTTCAAGGAGGAATGAAATGCCACTAACAACCATCTTAGAGGTAGAAGTTTTTTATTGTTGGGGCATAGATTTTGTTGGACCATTACCATCCTCAATGTCAAATGAATACATCCTGGTAGCTGTTGATTATGTTTCGAAATGGGTCGAAGCAATGGCTTGTGCAAAAGCAGATGCCAAAACTGTAATCAAATTTTTGAAGAAAAATATTTTTAGCAGATTTGGCACTCCCCGAGTTCTGATAAGCGATGGAGGATCTCACTTTTGCAACACACAACTTCAAAAGTGTTTAGAACATTATGGTGTCAAGCATAAGGTGACTTCTCCTTACCATCCACAAGCCAATGGCCAAGTGGAAGTATCTAACAGGGAGATCAAAAGAATTCTGGAAAAGACAGTTTCCCAAGGTAGAAAAGATTGGTCTCTAAAGTTGAATGACGCTCTGTGGGCATACAGAACAGCTTTTAAAGCTCCAACAGGGTTCTCACCCTACCAATTAGTGTATGGAAAGAGCTGTCATTTACCGGTGGAACTAGAACATAAGGCCTATTGGGCAATGAAGTTGCTCAATTTTGATCCTGAAACATCAACAAAGGAAAGGAAAATTCAGTTGGAAAAACTGGGAGAATGGAGGCGAGAGGCTTATGAATCATCCAGAATTTATAAAGACAGAATGAAAGCCTACCATGACAAAAAGATTTTAGCAAAAAGCTTCTACCCAGGACAATCAGTTCTTCTATTCAATTCAAAGCTGAAACTTTTTCCAGGAAAGCTGAAATCAAAATGGTCTGGACCTTTCCTTGTTAAAGAAGTCAAATCATATGGTACTGTTGAGTTGTAAGATCCTAATTCTGACAGAACCTAGACAGTTAATGGACAAAGACTCAAACCATATATGGGTGGCGGAGTGGAAAAGCTAGATATGCTGATCCACTTTATTGAAGAATGAAAATCAATCAGGCGTCGAGCTAACGACGTTAAACAAGCGCTACCTGGGAGGCAACCCAGTGTGTTTAATTTGTTGTTGTTTTGTTTAGTTATGCAATTGTGTAAATGTTTCTTTTTGAATGAGATGCTTTATAAATGAATGAGAAGACTAGCAGGAACCAAAGGATCGCATGATGAGATAACTTTTTGAAAAAAATATACAAGTGAAGGATATAAATTTTCAAGTATGAGGTTATTCGCTCAAGCGCATTCCATTTCGCTTAAGCGCAAAACTTATATTTTGACACTGGACAGAAGTTGCTTAAGCGACCCACTTTTAGCTTGAGCGAATGTCCTTTTCACTTGAAAAATTTCACCTTTCGCTCAGGCCAAGACAAGGGAATAGCTACTGGATAAATTTCGCTTAAGCTAATTAAAGATCGCTCAAGCGAATTGTGCAGAACACTCATTGAATTGAAGAAAAACCCATTTTCTGCAATTGTCGCTCAAGCGAATTAAATCACGCTCAAGCGAAGTATCTTTTATTAAACACTGGAACAAAATCGCCCAAGCGAATTCATCTCGCTGAAGCGAATTTTGTCCAGAAAGCAAACACTGCATACTCGCTTAAGCGCCATTCATTTCGCCCTAGCGAATTTTATCCAGTGTCTTAAACACATTGATTCGCCTAAGCGAAGGATATTTAAGTCAAGCGAAGGGATTTTGGGAGCATCAGGTACCTTTTAATTTCGATTTCGCTACAGCAAACCATGATCGCTTGAGCGAAATAAGAGTGTGGAACTTAAAATTCGCTGTAGCTGTTTAATCTCGCTTGAGCGAATTTAAGCGGTTACGCATTCTTTTTAAAAGCACACAACCTGTTCTACTTCCGAACTCCCAAAACCTTTTTAAAAGCCCTCAACTTCTAAATCCCTCACACCATCATCGTTGATTCCGAAGGGTTTCTTGCAGTTTCTTCCTCATCATTGGTATCAAGTTCTCATTTTTCTTTTCTTTCCAAGTAAGTTCTCTCATTTCTCATGCATCTGTTCATCTTCTTCTTCGTTACGGTTGTAGCTCTTTAGTTATTTTTCAATGTGGGTTACAATGTTGTTTGATTTTAGTTTTAGGATAGTTAGGGTTTGATTTTCGTCTCTACAATGTTGTTTTGCATAGTGAAACCCATATGTAAATTATGCCCTAGAATAAAGTAGTGAAACCATGTCCCTTAAGCATGCTCTATTTTTTTTTATTTTTGTGTGGCTGCTGAAAAACCAATGTATGTACTTATATAATGTTCTCGATTAGGTTCGGTGCACAACACCATGTCCATTTTGTGATTAATAACATTAATAGCACAACGCTTTTTGTAACTGTCGAAACCTTTCCTCATGCTCTGTTTTTCAGTAAAATCTTATGAACTAGATGGTGTAAGCAATAAACTATGTTTTTCAGTTTTTTTTACCTTATGAACTCAATGCGCATTTTCTGTTTTTCAGGATGGCAAGAACCAAAGTAACAAGTGCTGAACCCCCACGACAGAGCGAAAGAGAAAAGGGTAAACGAAAAAGGGTTGAAGGGAGCTCGTCCCAACAAAACCAGAAATTCAGGAGTAAGGAACATAAGCAACGCCTTGAGAACATAGACCATTGGACCTTTATTCCTGAAAGGAAGGTTGATTTACGTGCGGGAGAGTGTGATGACTTCTTGGAATTATTGAGAAGAAGAAAATGGTTGAGAGTTGCAAACCCCAGACATAAATTCGACCCAGAGATTGTCAAAGAATTTTATGCCAACGCATGGAACAAGGAGGGCACTTTGGAACGCAAAACATGGGTTAGGGGCACCTGGATATCGTATGATAGAGACACTATCAACGAACATTTAGGTGATATGCTTCGGTTACCTGATGGAGATTTGTGCACTTATGGCACCTTGAAGAAAAACCGACATATTTACCCCACACAGGACCTTGAAGATAAACTATGTTTACCAGGGCATCATATGTACCGAGGGGCTAGCCAGCATCCTTCCAGACTTCTGAGGAAGGATATGACAATGCTGACTAGAGTATGGACGGCATTTCTCTTAGCAAATGTCATCCCGAATGCCCATGTATCTGATTTACCCCTTCCAAAGTGTGAGCTTCTATTCTGCATTCTCTCTCGAAATATGTCTGTTGACCTTGCTCAGATAATTTCAGATGAAATCTTTAGGTTCGCTCAGCAAAATCCGAAGACTACATTAGCTGATACAAAACCTAAAGCCAGCCTTGGTTTCCCTGCATTCATCACGGGACTTTGTGCAGTCCATGGGATCGATGTTAACCCCACCACTCCGATTAGGCCATCCATCGATCGGAAATTTATAGATTTAAATTGCAGGATACCCACACCTCCACCACAGTTAGAGACACCACCACCACCACCTGTGGTATCATCACCTACAGTTCAGCCACCTCTCCACCTACTTATGATCCCACCCTCCTTGCTCATCTTCTACACATTGAGCGACAGCAGGCCGCTCTTCACAGAGGCATGCTGTATCATTACAGAGCTAGCTATTGGAGCCATCCTTCAGGCCCTTTTATGCACCCCGACCAGTTTGTGGAGCGTGTTGCTTGGCCTGGGGACAGTCCTATTTTGCAGGAGGAGGAGAGACCAGCAGCTGATGCTGCTGAGCCAGAGGCACCACCATCACCACCAGCCACATCAGCAGGACCAGCAGGACCAGCAGTTGCACCTGTCACAACACCAACTGCTACACAGACTCATCAGCAGCAGGAGGCTGAGGACAGGGAATTTGAAGAGCAGCTGGATCGAGTGGTCACTGATATAGTCATGTCGCATGACTGAGCATGCTATTGTGGTTCCTTTAAATTTTGTCAAGTTTATTTAAGTTTATGCTGCTTTATGTTTCTTTTATTATGTTACTTTACATTCAGTACTTATTATTCAGTACTTTCCGTTTATGTCAATTTCATATGATTTACAGTAGATTTTCCTATTACGCCTAAATGAATTTTGTTACATACGTTAGTTATAATGTTTAGGCGCGGAAATTTTGTTTTCATGACATGGAAAAGTGAAGAAAGATGTGAATTAATCTTACGCTTGCATAAAAGGAAGGATGACTAGTTTTGGAAACTCTGATAATTCTTATGAATGTTGAATGAATCTTTCTAATTCTTGAGTTAGGAATTAATTCACAATGTTTGAACCCTCTTCTGTGAGAATAAAGAAATCAAGACAATTAACCCAGTGAGATAGTGCAACTTTAAACACCGAGAGTTCATTGATTTTGTGTAATCTTTCATTGCATGAATTTCTAGCAAGGATTATTGCTTAGGCAAGCATGGATAGGATAGAGGCAAATTTTGTGTAGAATAGGTTAAACAAGAGCCAAAAAGCCAACCTTCAAGTAATCAATCCAAATTTTGTGTTTAAACCCAATTGAGCCAAAATGAATTTTGTTCTTAACCTTAGAGCATGCCTGTACGAAAAACTTAAACCAACCTTAATGCATGCTAAGGACAGGAATAATTTTTCAAGAAGGGTATGTGAAGAGTTTGGCTGTGATTGTCAAAAGAAAAGAAAAAAAAAATTTTTGGAAAACAACGTAAGATCCTCCTACCAAGGTCAAGAATAAACAAAATGAAGGAGGAATATAAAGAAAAAGTTGAATGGCTTAAATGAAGCAAAATTGATATAATAAAAAGCCAAGGCCAAGAAATCTAAGTGTCCTTAGTATGTCTTTGCATCCAAAGAAAAACCAATGAATTTCTTGTAAGCCTGGCCAAGTTACAACCTATTAAAGACCTCTTGATCCATGTTTGTTTGAGTGGTTATCTCATGCAGTGAAATGAAATGCAATGATTGAATAACACTTGACCAATGATAAAGAGAGCAAACACTCACCTGGAAGGTATAAACAGAGAGAATTTCTTGTTTTTACAGCAGAGTGGTTACTTGCAATTGTGTATTCTAGTTCAAACTTAGAATTTGGTTAGATAAAATGAAGCATGATTGAGGATTTATCATTTATGGATAGTGAAAAGTGTCCTTCATTTTATTTGCAGCTTTGATTAATTAAGATCTTTGTTTCACTTAAACTTTCTCTTGACCAATTGCTTGAGGACAAGCAAAGTTCTAGGTTGGGGAGAGTTGATAGATGTCCAATTTACCTATATTTTGCATGATTAATGAAGCATCAATTGGATATAATGTACAATGTTTGCCAATTTTGTAAGCTAAATAGAAAAGAAATAGTGAATGAACATTGTACAAGTTGATTGGCTAAATTTGTTACAATCTCAAGAAAACTCAAAGAAGAAAAAAGAAAAGAAAAGAAATGAAGAAAATCACCAAGTGTTAAGCAAACAGAGTGATAATCGCTCAAGCTAAGGAGATATCGCTTGAGCTAATCTTGGTCGCTGAGAAAACTTGAAGAGCCCGCTTGGGCGAGCCATGAATGTAACAAATAACAAGTATCAGGTCAAGACTCGCTTGAGCGAGGAGTGATACGCCCAGGCAAAATCAAGCCAGTATTGAAAATGAATTATTCGCCCGAGCGACCACTGAGGCCGCTTGAGCGAGATTGGAACAGAATGGACTAGCAGTAGTTTCGCTCAAGCGTTGTGAATAAAGAAGCCAGCGAATTTCTTCCAGAATGCAGCAATGTGAAGGGCGCTTGAGCGGTACTATTTCGCTCAAGCGGAATTTGTCCAGAACCAAATTTTAAAAGGGCTCGCTGCAGTTTATGAAGATACGGCTCAAGCGAAATGGAATAAAGCATCAGATATGAAGATTCGCTTAGGCGAATCTAGACCGCTTGAGCGAATTAAGCCCATAATGAAGCAGGACGTGGATTTCCTTCGTGCTGAAGAATGCTCATCGCTTGAGCGAAATATAAACTCGCTTGAGCGAGTTTTCTTTTATATAAGCTTACTGCATGGCGGCTGAGAAGGGGGCTGGATAGATAGAAACTTTTTGTACTCTTCTCTTCTTCTTCTTTTCTAAGCTGTAATGACCACCATGAGTGGCTAAACATCTCCATGGGATTGGATGTAGCTTTTCTTACTTGAAGATCATAAATGATATATTCATGATTCGGGTAAACTTGTTCTATGATTCTTGGTATTTCATTTTACGTTTAATGCTTGAATCTACTTGATCACTAGTTTCTTGAATTAAGTTTACGTTTGTTGTTGGAAAATAACTTTCGAAAACAGATCTAAATGAAATGCTCAATGTGAGTAAATAACCAGGGATGGTATTTAACGCATTGAACGTCCAAACAATCGGTCGTAATGCTGGAATGGAATTGAAACGATCAAGGGATTGACGTTATCAAATCTGTTCTTATGAATTTCGTAGTCAAGGAATTGATATGAATGACTTTGATTGTGATGTAAAGCATTATCGTTCAAACTCCGTTTTCATGAATATACGTTATGCATCGGAAGGTAAGATCGGTGAATCCTAATCCCAGCTTTTACAATTAGATAAACTCCTTTTATTTCACTGCATACTCGTTCATATATTACCGTTTATATTGTGAACTCAAAACCATGAAAATAATCGTTTTAATCTGCCATAATCCTTTAAGTTTCAATTGCTGACGATCCTTAGTGGGAACGATATCTTTTATAACTACAACTACCGTGTTTAAAACTTGGCACGTTTCTTTGAGTGTATTATACAAACTTGATTCTCTTAAAATACACCAGCAACATGCTTCCTAGAAAAGTACTTCCCCGACATAATCAGGAGTCAGAAGGAACTGGAGTTCATGGAATTGAAGTAGGGGTCCATGACTGTGGAAGAATACGCGGCAAGATTTGAGGAATTATGCCTATTCTACCCACCCTTCCAACAACCGAGGACGGAGAATTCAAAGTGCTTAAAATTTGAGAACAGATTGAGGTCAGATATTAAGAGAGCTTGTAGATACCAAGAGATTAGGAGTTTTCTGCATTGGTGAATAAGTGTAGGATATTTGAAGAAGATGACAAGGCCCACTCGGGCCAGAGCAGCAGGGCAAACCCCTCCTTGAGGCCTCAACAACCACACTTCAAGAGGTCAGGCAACGCTAGGAGTACTGAACACTCCTCTAATTTCAGAAGACAAGGAAATCGTGAGGGTCGTTTCGGGGGTCACTCCGGGAATGGTAGATGCTTCAGATACGGAGGTAACCACTTTGCACGGGAATGTGATGCTGGAAACGATGTTGTATGCTTCCACTGCAACAAAAGGGGGCATCTTCGCCCTGACTGTCTGCAACTGCAGCCAGAGGGTGGCCATGCACGTCGTGGGGGTTTCTGTGTGGGGGGACGCGGAACCATCAGTAGAGGAAATGGTGGTAGAGGCAACGGAGCAAGGAGCAACATGATGGCTACTACAAGTAACCGAGGGAGAAATACCGACCAACCAGCGGTAGGAAGAGCCTACGCCATCAACGCGGAAGATGCGGTGTAAGCGAATGATTTAGTACAATGTAAGTGTTCACTCGGTAAATATACACTTAATGTAGTTTTCGATTCGGGAGCCACCCATTCTTTTATAGCTGATGAGTGTGTGAGACATTTAAAGTTGCCGACTGTGTGTATGGATCGGACCTTGGAAGTGGCCAATCCGACTGGCATTAAGGTGTTGACATCGTCAATGTGCAAAGATGTAACGTTTGTGTTGTGCGATCGGAGTTTTACCTTCGATCTGGTGTGCGTGCCTCTAAAGGACCTTGACATTGTACTCGGTATAGACTGGCTTTCAGCCAATAAGGTGTTAGTGGATTGCAGAAATCGGAGGATAATCTTTCCTAGGTAGAACAATGAGGATTACATGACACAAGGTATAGCCCAACTGTTTATGATGCTTTGTTTAACCGAGGGTGAGGGTAGAGTCTGAGTGAACAAAATTCCGACTGTCTGTGAATTTCCAGAGGTATTTCCGGAGGATGTGCCGGGTGTCCCTCTGAGTAGAGAAGTCGAATTCTCTCTAGACCTGATCCCTGGAGCCGAACCAGTCTCCAGTGTACCTTATAGAATGTCCCCAACTGAATTGGCCGAGTTGAAGAAGCAGGTAGATGAGTTACTCGGAAAACAATTCATTAGACCGAGTGTATCACCATGGGGCACACCTGTGCTGCTTGTTAAGAAGAAGGATGGCAGCATGAGACTTTGTATAGATTACCGACAGCTAAACAAACTCACAATTAAGAATCGGTACCCGTTGCCCAGGATTGATGACTTAATCGACCAACTGCGTGGAGCCTCAGTCTTCTCGAAAATCGACCTACGATCGGGATACCACCAAATCCGGGTGAAGGACTCGGACATTCCAAAGACTGCCTTTAGGACTCGGTATGGTCACTACGAGTATGTAGTGATGCCGTTCGGTGTGACAACGCCCCTGCCGTTTTCATGAATTATATGAACAGCATATTCCACCCCTATCTTGACCGATTCGTAGTAGTTTTCATTGATGATATCCTAATCTATTCTAAGACCCCTGAGGAGCATGAAGAACACCTCCGAGCGGTACTTCAAGTGTTGAAGGAGAAGCAGTTGTTTGCAAAGCTTTCAAAATGTGATTTCTGGATGGGTAAGATCTACTTCCTCGGACATGTGATTTCCGAGGAAGGTGTCTCGGTGGACCCTTCGAAAGTAGCAGCTATAATGTCGTGGGAGAGACCCAAGTCGGTCTCGGAGATAAGGAGCTTTATGGCCCTGGCCGGCTATTACAGAAGGTTCATTGAAGGTTTTTCTAAGTTGGCCTTACCACTGACTAAATTGACTCAGAAAAGCATCCCTTTCGTGTGGAGTCCCGAGTGCGAGAGTAGTTTTCGAGAGCTGAAGGACAAGTTGACGACTGCTCTAGTGTTGGCATTACCTAACTTGCAAGAGAACTTTGTGGTTTATTATGATGCGTCAGGACTCAGACTGGGATGCATGTTAATGCAGAATGACCGAGTGATAGCTTACGCCTCTCGGCAATTGAGACCTCACGAACAGCATTACCCGACCCACGACTTGGAATTAGCAGCTGTGGTGTTCGCGTTAAAGATCTGGAGGCATTATTTGTACGGGTCCGGATTTGAGGTATACAACGATCACAAGAGCCTCAAAAACTTATTTGATCAGAAGGAGCTGAACATGAGGCAGAGGAGATAGATGGAATTTTTAAAGGATTACGATTTCAAGCTAAAATATCATCCGGGTAAGGCAAACGTTGTTGCTGACGTGTTGAGTCGGAAATCTCTCCATATAGCAGTGATGATGGTGAAGGAGGTGGAGTTATTGGAACATTTCTGAGACATGAACTTGCATGTTGACACCTCCTCCTCTCGGAAAATAACAATCGGTACATTGAGGATTCCCAATTAATTTTTGAAATCCGTATACGAGCAGCAGCAGTCAGATTCCTACTTGGCTGAGATGAAGGAAACTCAGGCCAAGGGTAAGGATTTGTCTTTGACCGAGGGATCGGATGGAGTCTTCCGAGTGAAAAACAGAATATATGTACCGGGTGGAGGAGAACTAAGGAGAATGGTGCTTGATGAGGCTCACAAGAGCTTGCTAAGTATCCACCCGGGTACCACGAAGATGTACCACGATCTAAGAGCACGATTTTGGTGGCCCGGATTAAAGAGGAATGTGGCAGAATATGTGGCTCGGTGCATCACCTGTCAAAAGTCGAAAGTCGAGCACCAGAAGCCATATGGTGCATTGCAATCCCTGGAGATCCCCATGTGGAAATGGGACTCAATTGCCATGGACTTTGTCATGGGATTACCAAGAAACCGAGCGGGCCATGATACAATTTGGGTCATTGTTGACCGACTGACGAAGAGTGCACACTTCCTACCTGTGAATAAGAAGTACCCGTTGCATAAGTTAGCTCGGATTTACATTCACGAAATTGTCCGACTGCATGGTATACCGACTTCTATTGTATCGGATAGGGATCCTAGGTTCACGTCCCGGTTTTGGGCCAACCTGCACCAAGAAATGGGTACAAAACTTTGGCTAAGTTCTGCCTACCACCCCTAATCGGATGGACAATCCGAGCGAACGATCCAAAGCTTGGAGGACTTCCTAAGGGCGTGTGTGTTGGAGCACGGTGGAGATTGGGAGCAGTATCTTCCCTTGATTGAGTTTACATACAATAATAGCCACCACATTAGTATCGGTATGGCACCCTACGAAGCACTATATGGTCGGAGATGCCGAACCCCACTCTGCTGGTCGGAAACGGGTGAAAGTTTACTGCTGGGGCCAGAAATTGTGAAGCAAACCTCAGAACAGATTCGAATGATAAGGGAAAAGATGAAGGCGTCTCAGGACAGGCAGAAGACCTACCATGATAAACGAACCAAACCACTAGAGTTTTCAGTCAGAGATAGGGTATTTCTGAAGACTTCACCAAGCAAGGGAGTCGGACGAGCCTTGAAGAGTGGAAAGTTGAGCCCCCGATACATTGGGCCTTATAAGGTGTTGGAACGAGTCGGCTCCATGGCGTACCGAATAGCATTACCGACTCACTTATCCTGATTGCACAACGTGTTTCATGTGTCTCAACTGAGGAAATATCTGCATGATCCCAACCACTCGATGCTAGATGATGAAGTGGAGATTAGGGAGGACCTGACCACTGTGTCTACACCGATTAGAATCGTGGACCGGTCAGTAAAATGTTTGAGGAGCAAAGACGTATAACTGGTTGAAGTAGAGTGGCAGCAAGGCGGAACTACCTCTTGTACCTGGAATGCGAAGGCGCCATGAGGCAGCAGTACCCCGAGTTGTTTACTAAGGTGAGTCACCGAGTGAATTTCGGGGATGAAATTCTTTTAAGAGGGGGAGAACTATAACATCCCAGTTTTGAAGTTAAATACCGAAGGAAAATAAAATATTAAGATTTTGATTTCAAGTAAGAAATTAATTGTTAATTATAATCAACTTAACTTAAGAAATAGTGATAAATTAATTAAGCTTAGTTGGTAGGAGGTGGCTGCTTACAATTGGTGAGTCACGTGAGTGGGACTGCAATTCACATTTTCCCATCCCACTCTCCTTCTCTTCCTCGTGCATGCATATGCTTATATATGTGCCTTGGTCACTGAAGTTATGCATCGTCTTCAGACTCCCTCTTCTTCTCTTCTCTTCTTTTCTCTCCTCGTACTCTCTCTCTTCTCTTTTTTGTTCTTCGTCTTCCTCTCCCCTGTTCACTGTTCTGTTCCTGGGAACGCACAATGACGACACTGCAGAAGACTTGGAGTTCCTTTGGCTGGTGAGGGACGATCATCAGGGTGAAAGACGAACAACCCTGTTTCATGGTGCGACTACATCCAGGAAGGCCTGAGCGAGTGTAAGCCTGGGCAAGGCAATCAGAGACAAAAGACCAGCGTCGGGAAATAGAGGAACCCCTCGACTTCTTTTTAGTAGGTAGGGGGCGCTTTGCATTTTAAATGTATAGCTTGTGAATGGGTTCCGAGTGATTTATTATGCATACATGTGTATTTAAGGGTGTTTGTGATGAAATGTATATTTGATAGATAGCTTTTGTATACTGAGGCATGCGATGATTGAATCCAAGGGTAGTTCGCTTATATTTGATATATGTGGTTATGAGATACACTGTTGGGATACGGATGCACGTGTGTGTCATGAGACCGTGTGTGAATATAGTGCATGCACCTTAAGTTGCCATACTGAGTCTAGTTAATTATTTACCTGTGCATGCATGAAGTGGAAACATATTGTGTGACTCCTGGGTGTTCTGTTCGGGGGACAGTGGGTAGATCCTGATTGCTATCCTGTGTTACCTTGCATGCGAGTGTTGAAAAATAAATCTGTGTTGCTATGAGATGATGAATGAATTACATGTAGAGTGTGGTTATGATAAAGGAAAGGAGGAGCAATATTGTATTGGCAAACACATACAAAAGAATGTAATTAAAAGACCTTGAGTTGGACTCAAGGCAGTGCCGAGTGCACTAGCGTTGGACACTTAAAGTCTTGGGTTGGACTCAAGCAAGCTACCGGGTTGGACTCGGGGCTGCCCGTAACACTGCCGTGGTCTCTTGGAGTGATTGTGTTACATGTAAGGGCAAACGGTTTGGTACCAGTAAATCGGCCGAACCAGCTTGGAGCTGGAGGAAAAAGGCTTAGAGCCTATGTTGCAACGTAAAAATTAATGAAGTGGGGGTCGGATCCGACTGTAGTAGACCTGTGTGCACTAGATAGATATATATACATATAAAAATATATATATGCTCTTATGCTATGATGAATTTATTGGGTTGCATGTATATATGTAAGTCGGGAATGATATGATCTGTATAGTTAAGTATTAAAGAATGAATTCCGATTGCATGGTACTATTATGAGTAGATAGACTGGAGGATAGTTAACGTTATAATTGCTTGAAATGTAATGTTGTATGATGGAAAGCATACGGGTTCCCAAGTCACTAACTGTCATTTTAAATGTAAAAGCTCACCCCTACTGTGGCAATATTTTCAGTGAACATTCCTCGGAACTACGAGTGAAGTGGAGCTACTTACCGAGTGGATTAGCTGTGCACCAAGGAACTATATGTATTTATGTAAATACTGTGTATAATGTTTGATTATGCCTTGGCTGGCTCGTGTTCGATATTGGTCTTTTAAAATAGAACAGAATCCTTTTGGGTTGGGAACATGACAATATGCCTGTAATTATTGATATACACTCTTATATACATATGGTTACGTTTATGCCATGCTACATGTTCATCCCATTCTGTGCGTGGTGTCTGATTAGTATATATGTTCATGTTCTTTCGAGCATGTAGAATTGGTAAGACTTGGTATGAAGGAAACCAAGATATGGTCTAGAGAGTGAATCCGTGATCCTGTTACCGAGTGAGGGGAGTTAAGTGTTCCGAGTGAATGAGGGTATACAACTCCGAGTGGGGACTGACGTGGAAGATTTCCCAAATGAGAAGCTGTTAAAATTCAGAGTGGATAGCCTAGCTATACTTTCGAGTAAAAACTAGCCGAGTGAGTGTTGTTCTGATTGGAGAGTAACCGATCCGATTCCGAGTGTAACCCGTATAGTGAACTGACAGAAAGCTATGAAGCTCTTGAGGGGAGATTTAAGTTAGTAAGAGAACTTGGGTAGGAAGGGTTATACTTGCCGAGCGAGAGACGAGTGAGATACCCGAGCGGTGGATAGCTAAGAAGATTGTCCAAGTGAAAATACCCCTGGTTTCTGAGTGGGACAACCTTTGTTTACCGAGTGGACTTAGGAATGAATTCCGAGTGAACTAGGTCATTACCGGGTGAACGATTGTCTTGTTACTGTGCGGGTATACGTTATTTCTTTTGGGCTCGCTTGAGCGTTGTTGAGCTCCGCTGGGGGGCTTTTGTTTGGCCCTTATCTCCCTTGCTTTCCATTTCCCTCCTTTTCCTTGTTGTGTGTGGTTTACTAACTTTAAAATTTGGAAAATTTCCCCTGTTAGTTTTATTTATGTAATTAAAAATTAGGGTGTTACATTGTTCATCGGGAAAATGATCTCGAATAGGTGCCGAATCAGGAGCGTTCTCAATTCTGCTTAAATGGTCTGCCACGAGGTTTTGTGTTCCACTTCTGTCATGAATTTCCAAGTCAAACTCTTAGAGCAAGAGCATCCAATGAATTAATCTTGGCTTGGACTCACCTTTCTTCAACAAGTACTTTAGAGCTGCATAGTTAAAAAAGACAACTACTCGAGAACCAAGTAGGTAAGATCTAAACTTATCTAATGCAAAAACAATGGCCAAGAGCTCTTTTTCAGTAGTGGTGTAATTTACTTGGGTAGCATCTAAAGTTTTAAATGCATAGTAGATGACCCTAGGCTGTTTGTCAATCTTTTGACCAAGGACAGCTCCCAATGCATAATTAGAGGCATTACACATTATCTCAAATGGGGCTGTCCAATCAGGTGCTTGTATTATTGGGGTACTCGTCAATGCTTGCTTGAGCATCAAACTCAAATACCACATCCTTTTGAAGCAGATTGGATAGTGGTCTACCCTTCTTGCTACAATTCTTTATGAATCTTTTGTAGAAACCTGTATGGCCAAGAAAAGAACGAACCTCTTGAACACAAGAAGGGTAAGGCAAATGTGATATAACTTCTATCTTGGCAGGATCTACCTTAATTCCTTTCTCAGAGATTACATGCCCTAAAACTATTCCTTGTTCTACCATAAAATGACATTTTTCATAGTTCAAGACAAGGTTAGTTTCAATACATCTGTTTAAAACTTTATCCAAACTATCAAGGCATGCATTAAATGATGATCCATAAATAGTAAAATCATCCACAAACACCTCTATGCAATTTTTAATGAAATCATGAAAAATACTTATCATGCATCTTTAAAAAGTTCTAGGAGCATTGCATAGGCCAAATGGTATTCTCCTATAAGCAAATGTGCCAAAGGGATAGGTGAATGTGGTCTTTTCTTAATCCTCAGGTGTAATGTGAATATAAAAATATCCAGAGAATCCATCAAGAAAATAGTAGTGAGATTTACCTATGAGACGTTCTAGCATTTGATCAATGAAGGGTATAGGGAAATGGTCCTTCTTCGTTGCCTGATTTAGTCTCCTGTAGTCAATACAGACTCTCCAACTATTCTGCACTCTGGTAGGGATCAGTTCATCCTTCTCATTTTTCACAACTGTGATCCCTGTTTTCTTAGGAACCACTTGAATCAGACTCACCCATTGGCTGTCAGAGATAGGGTAAATAATTCCTGCTTGTAGAAGCTTGGTAATCTTCTTCTTAACCACATCAAGGATTACAGGGTTGAGTCTCCTTTGAGGCTGTCTTACTGCTTTAGCATTTTCCTACAGAAATATCCTATGTATGCACATGGATGGGCTAATTCCAGGGATGTCTACCAATGTCCAGCCTATAGCCTTTTGTGCCTTTTCAGAACCTGTAATAAATTTTCTTCTTGATTTTCATCAAGAGAAGTGGAAAGTATCACCAGGAGCTGTTCATCATCCCCTAAGTACACATACTTGAGGTTCTCAGGTAGCGGTTTCAACTATATTTTGGGTGCCTACAAAATAGATGGAACTAACAAAGTAGATTTGGATTCCACTGCTTGCACCTCAAAAATTTTATTAGAGTCTTCTTGAAATCCTGCATTTAGGTTAATGCATTCTAGCTCCTTATGATTAACAGGCATATTTAAAAACTCTAAATCAGCAGTTATGTATTTATCAATTTCAGTACAAATATCACAACTTCCAGAATCATTGCATGCAAAACAATTGTTTGGATCATCCATGCATTCCAAATCAACATTTTGAGAGATATCAGAAAGATATTCACAAATGAATTCATCCATAATGTCAATATGAAAAACAGAGTAATCTTTAGATGGGTATTTCATAGCATCAAGGATATTGAATTGAACTCTAGTGTCACCAAATTCCATAGAGAGGGTTCCAGAATAAACATCTATTTTGGTTCGGGCTGTTTTCAAAAATGTTATTCCCAAAATTATAGGAATAGGAATTTGAGGCATACCTTCTTCCATATCAAGTATGAAAAAGTCAACAGGGAAAACAAGTTGATCTACCTGAACCAAAACATCTTCTATGAGTCCAGCAGGGTAAGCAGTACTTCTATTGGCTAGTTGAATCACTACACCAGTAGGTTATAAATTTCCAAGAGAAACATATTTGAAAATAGACATAGGCATAACATTTATTGAAGCTCCTAAATCTAACATGCAATTTTCAAATTTGTTATTGCCTATGATACAGGGTATAGTGAACGTACTTGGATCTTTACATTTCTCAGGAATATTTGGAACTTCCTTACCAAGTAGTGCAGATATATTTCTTCCCATGCATATCCTTTCATCCCCCTTGAGTCTCCTCTTATGAGTACACAGTTCTTTTAGAAATTTGGCATACTTGGGAATTTGTTTGATTACATCAAGAAGAGGTATATTCACTTCCACTTTCCTAAAAGTATCCAAGATTTCTTTGTCCACTTCTTCCATCTTCTTGCTTGGAATTGCTTTAGGTGGGAATGGAAGAGGGATATGAGGTGGGATTTAGGGTGATTGCATCTCAGATTTCCTTGTGCTTGAAGAACGTACATCATTCTCAATTGTTGTGGGCCATTTGTTTGTTTCTCAGGTTCCTTGGGTATGGGTACTTCAAGGTTCTTATCTGATCTTAACTGAATTACATTCACATTTCTTGGATTTGCAGCTGGTTGAGATGGTAATTTGTCAGAGTTCTGAGACTGTAATTGGTTCAATGATGAAGCCAATTTCCTAATTTGGTTGCTCAAGCTTTGGATGGTAGCATCATTTCTTTGTTGATACTCCAAGTTCTGTGCAGCCATTTGTTTCACAAGTTCTTCCAAAGAAGGGCTACTTGTGGATGATTGAGGTATAGGTCTTTGGAAGGTTGGTGAATTGCTTTAAAATAGGGGTTAGGGATTTTGTTATTGGTTACCCCATCTCAGGTTTGGATGGTTCCTCCAACTAGGGTTATATCTATTGGTGGAAAGGTCATGGTTTGTTGTTGTTGTTGTGGTAGAGGTCTATTATGGTAGATATTAGCTGCATAGGTTTGGGGATTATTATCATCCTTTTCTTGTAGAGAATGACAACAATCAGTGGGATGCTATTATGAGGAGCAGATGCCACACATTTTGTCAGTCTAGGATTTTTGATTCACTGCCAATTGTGTGATCAGAGTGGTGAGAGCGTCAAGTTTGCTCTTTAATTTAATGCCATATGCACTAGAATTTGAATCATACATGGGTTCAAAAGCATCATTTCTAACACTGAATTATTGGGAATTGGATGCCATCTTTTCAATCATGTTTCTCGCTTTAGCAGCAGTCATGTCTCGTAAGGCTCCTCCACCTGCCGTATCCAACATGTTGCGATCAACGTGGTGCAGACCTTCATAAAAATACTGAAGAAGAAGTTGTTCAAAAATTTGGTGGTGAGGGCAACTTGCATAGAGTTTCTTGAATCTCTCCCAATACTTATAAAGACTTTCTCCAGAGAGTTATCTAATTCCAGATATGTCCTTCCAGATTGCAGTGGTTCTAGAGGCAGGAAAGAACTTTTCCAAGAATATTTTCTTTAAGTCCTTCCAACTTGTGATTGATCTTGGAGCAAGGTAGTGGAGCCAATCCTTAGCAACACCCTCTAAAGAATGAGGAAATGCTTTAAGATAGACATGGTCTTCTTGAACGTTTTGGGGTTTCATTGTGGAGCACACAATGTGGAATTCTTTGAGGTATTTGTGCAGATCTTCACCCGCAAGACCATGAAACTTAGGCAACAAGTGTATAAGTCCGGTCTTAAGCATAAAAGAGACATCCTCTTCAAAATATTGAATACACAAACTTTCGTATGTGAATTCAGGTGCAGCTAGTTCTCTAAGAGTTCTCTCACGAGGTCCAACCATATTAAAAAAACTAACAATAGTACTTTCAACAGATTCGGATGAGATACTATCACTATCAATATCAACAAAGTTATTATTAAATCTAGCTTCTCTAACTAATCTATGAAAAGTTCTATCAATTTCAGGATCAAATGAATATGAATGCCTAAAAGTCCTTCTAGTCATACATAGCATACAACAAGATATTTCATCATCATGGGCAATATATCATAAGAATCCTAAATCATGCAAAAGAAATAGAATAAAACAAAAAACAAACAAAAGAATTTTTATTATTATTATTTTATTTTTTAATTTTCAATTTTATAAAAAATTAATTTAAAACAAGAATTTTCCTAAAGATCATTGATCCCCGGCAACTGGCGCCAAAATTTGACGTGTTGCGTCGTGGTCCTGTCAAATTAGTACATTAAAATTAATTAATGTAGTACTAGGGTATCAACCTAGGTCGTTCTCTCAAGGATCAACACAAAAATTTAGGAAAATCAAGTTTAAAATTAATTTTTAACAAACAAAAATTTAACAAACATACAAAAATATTTGGGGGGGTTGGATTGGTTGTTACACTTAAAATTAAAACAGATTAAATATAAAACTTAGAATAATAAATAACAAACGATTGATTTTCTTGGAGTATTGTAATTAAATTTATCCTTGGTTCACAAAAGATGATTTGTACATTTTCATTACTGTTAATTTCTTAGCTCAATTTGAATTAATCAACTAAGTGTTTTTTCAATTCACAGTTCCTTTACTTTCATTAAAGAATGAATATTTTAATCAAGCATCCTAATTAAGCAAAAGGAGTCAAGATCGTAAAATGTAGGAATTACTGAGCATATGTAAGAATATCGCCTACATACATAATCTATTCTCAAATTATAGAATTAAGCAAACCATAACAATTAAAAGTGATTATGAAAATATTCATTAAGCATGCATATTTCCTTAATCCATTTTAATTTAAATCTTATTTTATTCCATTTGTATAATTAAACCGATTAAGCATACAAATCTAATTAAACAGAATGGAATTAAATAAGCAGAGTAAGATTATGAAGAAATTAACAATAATAAAAGCATACTATATTAAAAACAAGAACCTCAAAATTATATTACAATATTCTTCAAGAAAATCAATCGAAGGGTTTTAGCCCTCCATAATTAAAATAAACAAAAATTAAGAAAAATCGAACCCGGAATGGAAGAGCTCCTCCAGAAGCCTTCCTCTACCGCTTCAAAGAAAGAAAGAACGAAGGAGGAACTAAGAGAGAAGTATGAAGTGAAGGTGCGTCTCTAAAGCCGCAGGTTCCTTCTATAATTTGCATAGAGAAAAGGAAAACGTTACAATAAAATATTTCATTCGGCGTAATGCTTCCATAATTTGTGTAGTGATGTTTTCCTGTTTCACGTAGTGCCTGAAAACATTCCTGCTTTTCCTCCATGATTCCCTGCGTGATTTCCTTCGTGAATCAATTCATTTAGTTGAAAATTGTGTTAGAAACATCACATGAATCGATTCCTGAGGTGAGGAATTGATTCCTCAAGCAAATGAATCGATTTCTGTGTAGATGAATCAATTCCTAGGTGAAAATCAGCAGGGGGATCGATTCCTGGTGGGTATGAATCGATTCCTGGTGGGATAAATCGATTCCCAATGCATGATTTAGTGTAGGAATCGATTCCCAGGTTGGTGAATCGATTCCCAGGCTTGTTCTAGTGCTTTTCTTACATTTTTTTACCGTTTCTTGAGGTGTGGCTTCTTCCGTTTCAATTATGGTAATTATTTTTCAATTGCGGGCTCAATCATACACTACAAATCAAGAGAAACCAAGATTTCATTATTTCCATTAAAAATTAATCCTTAATTCATTTTAAAATCAAATATTAAATAAGGCTTAAATTATGAAAATGTGTTAAAATGCAATAGATTACACAATAAGTAATGGCAAATTATACACATTTAAACTAAGGAATTAAGGATAAATCATGCATCATCAAATTCCTTTCCTAAAACCATGATTCTCTAATCCTCAAAGGGGTTAACCATACACAACAACAACTATATCACATTCTTTATCCATAATGCCTCTAAATCATCATATGAATCATCCAATTGTCATCACTATCATCCAATATTCAATATAAGCCACCTTGGCTTTATTTAAACCATCATCAATCAACAATTTCAAGTGGCACATATCATGGCTTAAGTCCTCATCAAGTCATATTCTATTTCATTATTTCATCATCATTGGCCATTACCATTTCCATGATCATCATAGTGACAACATCCCATATTTAACATCTCATATCCATTCTCAAATCAACTCTTCAAATCATCATTCCTATATATATACATATATCTTTCCATTCTCAAGATTGGAGCCTCATTAAAATCCACTAACATCAATAATCATTACCAATCATTCTAATCATCCTTTTTATCCATAAAATCATTCTCATGATAACCAAATCATCAATTTCCTAAATTTTGCCAAGAATCCCAATTACCAATTTCTTAAGGGTTTCATACAAATTGGCAAGCATCAATTCAACAATTTTCATACATCACCTTAAGCATAATATCATCATCAAAGTGCCAATCATTTGTAAATAGCACACAATGGTCCTAATGGTCATCTACCCTATGGTTTGGGTTTCACATGCATATATCATCATTCATAATACATTGAGTTTAACTCAAAATTTCATCAACATCCATAATCAATTCCAATACTTCTAAAAATTCATTTCCTCATATAAATCATTCTAAAGGCACCACAATCATCAAAATCATCATTTTGGCAAAAATCCCCAACTTATCAATACTTAGGGTTTTCATCAAAATTACCCAATTATCAACCTCAACCCATTTTTGGAATCCATATGAACACCATAACCCTTATCCATTTATAACACAAAACCATAATCAAAAAACATTTCCCAAGCCATTTTAAGCCTAGGATTTTACATTCTCATCAATAACCATACAACCCAACACTAATATTTCAAGGTTAATCATCACAAAACATGAATGGAATAACAAAGAGGCAAGAAACCCTTACCTCAAATCCATACTTCTCCAAAAACGAAAATGGGAAGGAGGGAGAAGGAGATGACTCAAGCAAAGCTCACATGTCCAATATAAGCTTCATAAATCCATGAAAACCTAAGATTTTGGGAGGAAAAATGATTATGGAAAGTCAAGGGGTTGTGGACGGTTTTGGTGGAGAGTGGAGGAAGAAGAAGAAGAAAAAAATTAAAGAAGAAGGGAGAAAAGGAGGGTGTCAACGAAAATTTGGAGAGGGAAGAGAGAGAAAAGTGTAAAATTGGGTATTATCCAACAGTTAAAAGGGTGCTCCAGGTTACTTTTACCATTGGTCAATATTTCTCTTTGTCCAATGGACAAAAGAGAGTAGAAAAGTGGGGAATAAGCCACACAGTCATGAGAAGAGAGAAAAAGGGAAATTTTTATTTTCTTTTAATTCTATCTGGCTTGTATGTTCTCTGTTTAATATCATATGTCATGTCCAAATAACTATCTCCTCAATGCCAAAAATTATTTTAACTATACCACCATAACCACAATAATTTTCTTAGTATTCTAGACCCATCAAATATCCATTTTAGCTTAGTGGGTCCTACACCATCCGTTAAATTATCTGGTTCTGGTAAATCTTAATTTACCGATAATTCACCTCTAGCGTCTAATTAATTTTCCCACAATTATTGGACCATAAATAATTATTTATCTTTACCCAATAAATTTATTTTTTCTAAAATTTGGGACGTTACATTTGACACTAAAACCTATTACATTCAAACAACCCCAAACACATATTTAGAGTTTTGAAAACTCACCTTCCTCACTTCTAACCTTCGATTTCAAGTTCGACCCCATTTAATGGTTCTCCGACCTTTATTTCAAAACCTAGCAACACCAGAACCGTCACCTATTTGTTATCTCGGAACACTCATAACGTCATGAACCCTTATTAAGCTTTAAAATCGCCATGGAAATGAAAATAGGAAACCCCCATGCAAACGCTCAATTTCAATTTTGAAGAGAAAAAGATGAAACATGAAATTAAGGCTACCAATGGACTTACCTCAGCGCTACGACTAAAACACATGACCAATTTCCATTTCCATCAAGAAATCGTGAGTCAATTGGCCCTAGAAGGTCACAACCATGAATGAGAGCAAAAAAAAAAGCTCACATGAAAAAATAAAGAAAGTGGAAATGCAATTGTTTTTACATTTAAGGGTAAAATGGTCCTTTCACTTTTTTTCAATTTCTTTTATATCTTATAAATAATTATATTTTTATTTTTTCCCTTTGGTAACATAGCCCGTGGCAAATCGAGTATACTTCGACTCAGAGCGAATGTTGCCAGGACCGTGGAGTGCCCATTTTGTAGAGATATGATTGGCCATTATGATGATAGGACTACAGGTCCTTACCCATTTGTGAAAACTAGAATGAGGAGAGCTCTGGTCGCTCTAGTTGGGCAGGGAGAATGAGGTCGAATGGTTGTGCACATGGTTATTGATATGTGAGATTGATAAGTGGAAGGTGGGCCCATATGTATCATGATGACTAATGAAGAAATTAAAAATAACGAAATGGACTCATGCATTACATCATTATACTGAGGTTGTGTTTATGTATTGATTGTATAAATGTTGGTAACCATGATAAAAGGATAGGAAACTTGGAATGGTTAGGAGACCAAGAGTGGTGAGATAACTTAGAATGTATCTTAGGAATTCCAAAGAAAGTAGGGGGGACTTGACCCTAGATTATTATGTTGCATATGGGGCAGGTGTCGATAAGATACCTCCCCAATTATTGTGAAAGTGAAGACTCACCCTTACGCTAAATTTTTCCAGACATCACGAGGATGGACATAGATTTCGAATCGAGGATCAGCTAGTGTAACACCCTAATTTTAATAAGTAATAAACCTAAAAACAGGGAAAGATTTTTCCACAAAAACAGCCACTGGACAGTCGGCATAGAAAGAAGAGGAAGGCAAGGGAGATAAAAG
The DNA here is from genome assembly GCA_037962975.1 of Clitoria ternatea. Classification (NCBI taxonomy): domain Eukaryota; kingdom Viridiplantae; phylum Streptophyta; class Magnoliopsida; order Fabales; family Fabaceae; genus Clitoria; species Clitoria ternatea. Next base: position 156,980,515 of record CM075672.1, on the reverse strand, counting down.
AATATTCATACGTATAGTAATCAGCGGGAGGAACAAGGCTGTCGGTAATCAGCGGAGCACAGCAGCTTAAACCGGTCCAATCAGTTCAGCGAAATACATCAGCGCCTGGGCGAATCCCACGAACAGCGCCCACTCGCTCAAGCGAGGTCCAACACCGCCTGAGCGAGATATGACAATGCAACAGCGGAAGAAGGAGATACTCAAGCGAAGCCCAACACCAGCATCCACTCGCTTCAGCGCGATCCCATACGCTTGGGCGAAACAGCTCTGGTTGCTCGGGCGAGGCACGATTCGCCTAAGCGATGCCAACACGAAAGCCTTCCCAAACACACACTCGCTGGAGCTAAGTCTAATTCGCTGGGGCGGACACAGGTACAAGGTAATTTCTCACTCGGATTTGGGACATAGGTTCACCCGGTAAATCATCACGCTCGTACTTCACTCGGGGGTCCTCACAACTCCTCATTTCATTCATATAGGTCATAAGTATAAACCACTCGGTCTACAGATCCTCACTCACTCAGATTTTACATCATTCACTCGGATTATAAACATCTTACACTCAGAACCCATTCCATTTTAAACCACTACACTAACTCCTCTCTCAGAAAAGGATCCCTCAAGGTTTTCACTCGGAAATACGAACTCTACCTCACTCGGGTTTACCTATATTTTTCACTCGGGATCACTCAGCGTATTCATTCGGAAATACCCAAATACTATAGTCTCGCTCGGAATCATCAACTCAACACAATTCATTCATCAACAACCTTCGAATCATTTAACAACACATTCCAGTCGGAAGACGCATCAAATCAACATAGAGTACATATGTACGAATATATGTTCCCAGAAACATAGATATACCCACAATTCCAATCTACCGACCCATAAACATGTAACCATATACTCAGAATACTCATTATCTTGATATTATGCATTTACCAATACTTACGATACCGTACAAGTGACACCATGACTATTCTATCTTTATAAATGAATATATTTAATCGTCATTTTACATGAGAGCCGGCCAAGGCTACAGGGACAGAACATAATAATGCAATACAAGTACTCAACAGTCGGAGTGCACTACACTCAGACTTGAGACCCTATCATCATTTCCGAGCATGACCTGCACACACTGAAAAAATGGTGTAGGGGTGAGCATCTTAGATATTAAATGATAGATACTGACTCGGATTGTCCCACAATTATACAGCAGTATTTATATACACTCAATCATACATGGCAACGATTAAAGTCAAAGCAATACCAATCAACCTGGACACACATCAGACTCTTACCGATCGGAATTCATCAGTCACCACTCGGCTAGGTGCACATATACAGCCAATAACATTAATATAACAACAATCAGCAACATGATAATACCAACGAATCAGAACACACATATTCAACATTTTCCGATCAGAATCTAACAGTTCTCACTCGGCTATATACGCATAACATTTCAATAACATCAACATATATTCATGGAGCAAACTTCAATCAGCATCAACTGCGTATACACACAGAATACTCTCTCGGTTATATCCATTCATCATCTCCTTAACATCATCACACGCATAATCAAATTCCAGTCAGCATCAGCAATACATATACACAGAGTATTCACTCGGTTATACACATTCATCCTTTCATTAACATCATCACATGCACAATCAATTCCAAACAATATCAATCAGTTAATACACACAGAGTATTTCACTCGGTTATAAACATTCATCATCTCATTAACACCTTCGCATGCATAACCAATTCCAAACAATATCAACAATTAATAGGCACATAGTATTTCACTCGGTTCCGCATTCGTGTGTATCAGTTTAGATGTTGCAATGTAGGCTCTCAGCCTTTTTATACATAGCTCTCAGCTATCAAATCAGCTCCCAACTGCTTGGCCGTTTTACAGGTACCCAACCGTTTGCCCACAGGTGACACCAACGTTCTCAGTGCCAACAGAGGTGTTCACAGGCAGCCCGAGTCCCACTCAACGGCTACCTTGAGTCCCACTCAAGGATTTCATAGCGTCCCATGCTTTAATAATCGATGGTAGTGTCCCACACTTCGTGCTCCCAACACAAACGCATCCCATGCGCCACACATGGATTCATCACACAACACAGAGTTCATATACACAACCATACATGCATCTCATGCAATCGGTGCCAGGCATTAACAGAACTCAACAACATATGCATCTCATGCAATCGGTATAGCACATCACCAAAACCCAACGGTACATGCATCTCATGCAATCGGTATAGCACATCACCAAAACTCAACAGTACATGCATCTCATGCAATCGGTATAGCACATCACCAAAACTCAACAGCACATGCATCTCATGCAGTCGGTATTGGACACTGTCAGATTTACTAATTTCACATCCTCACATATGCAGTCAGCATTTCAAGCTCACAGTAACTTGCACATCCCATAAACCACACAGTAATCATCAACTGCACTGCAACACATTCATTTCATATAATCATGCAATATTCTCAAGGCTATTAACATGCATTTCACATACGAAATCAAACATGCATTACTCCACACCAAGTCACCATGCATTCGGTATCATATACTCACTATGCAAGCAGACATAGAATCGGACATAAAGTTAGCAAACCATTGACACCCGTAACCCGTTCATAACCCATGCATTTAAGATAGAAGATACCCCCTACCTGGACTGAAGCTTTCAGTCGGTCAACACGACGCTCAGTTCCAGAGGAACACTAAGTCACTCTTAGCACATCTGCATGCAAGAGCAGGGGAGGCCCAAGACGCCCAGCTCTCGGCTCACTCCCTGGAATGGCTCCATCACAACGCTATGAACACTCCAACCACCTTGAAGCTCCTCGAAGCACAGATCTCCACTGAGACTTGGCAGCTTCGAGCAAGGAGAGGAAAAAGGAGGGAAGCCGACAAAGGAATGAAGGAACAAGGAAGGAGACGGGTTGTATACAGAGGGAATGCACACCCTCACTGGCTCGTCGAGTAAGGAAGGAGGACTTTGATCCTCAGCCACCATTGTTGCGGACTCACGGAAACAACGAGCAGAGAAAAAAGAAGAAGAGAAGGGGAGTGAAGAGCGAAGAAGACAAGAGAGAAAACAGAAGGAAGAGAAGTCTGAAGGGGAAGAATGAGTGATAGTGTACCCATATATGCATGCATGGAGAGAGAGAAGGGAAGAGTGGGGTTGGAAAGCGTGAAGCAGTACACCAATCACAATCAGCCAGCAATTATTAATTAACCACTCTTAACCAGTCATTATTTCTTAAGTTGAGTTAATTAAGTTAATTATAATTAATAAATAATTTTCCCACCTTGCAATTATTATTTCAATGATTTATTTTTATTCGGCAATTAATTATTAAATTGGGATGTTACAGTTCTCCCCCTCTCAAAAGAATTTCGTCCTCGAAATTCAATCAGTAACTTACCTTACATACATAACTCAGAAAATTGTTGTCTCAATCACTCACACGACTGTGCTTCCACAAGCATTCACCGACCGGACCACAATTTCACTCGGCAAGGATTCACCACTCAAGTGGTTTACTGACCGCACCATAATTCCAGTCGGTAAGACACAAAAGTCAGGTCCCACCTGATTACAACCTCATCACAGAATTTAATATATATTTGGGGATTCAATTTCTAAAACGTACCATGTCCCTCATTTAACTTAGCCAATTTCGTCATAAGCAGTGGCACTTCCTAATTTCTTGGCCGCTCGGCCATATACTCTCAACACCATTCGGCATATTCACACCATCGGTTTCCTGACTCGAACGAGTTATTTGGCACAATAATGAAATCACATAAAGCATAGGCTCGACATTGTGTCATGGGGAACACATCCTTAGAGGTTATTCAACCAGTTGGGAAAAATTCAGTCGATAAACAACACCACCGACTCCCAAAATACTCACTCCCGACCGATTTCTCTCGGACCAAACCCTCAGGTTTTCAAAACCTGACCATAAAATCTCTCTCTTACACCAAAGGGAACACTCAAGGAATTTCCATGTGTTTCAATTAACACAATTTACCCGGATTTGCTTCGCATATGCACTACACTAAATTCTGAAATCTTAGATTCCTACCCATGCTTCCGGCTAATTCCATGCTTTCATCCCGAGAGTTTCACTCGGTCCTCTTACACAAAACATCACTCGGGGTTCGAGGGTAATTCTCACCCAGAAATCCTTCCACTTACCAGAAATTCACACGTAACTCGAGCCTACCTCGAAACCAAACCTGAGTTCAAGCTCAACAGTCCCAATCACTGACTTGAGTACGAATTCAATTAAATCCTTCACTCAGATATCTATTTCCTCTCAGAGCCCCCTTCACTTGGAAACTTGCACACTCTAAGTTCCATTTTCCGACCAGAAGGACTTTTCTCCTGGAAGATCACTCGGTTGGACATCCCAAGGGTATTAGGAATTCTACACTTGCTATCTTACTATTCAGAATCGTTCCACACGGTGCCATTCCACTCGGAAGTCATACACTCCGAGTCACGTCACTCGAATCTTACCTTACCCAGAAGGTTACGCTCAGACACTATTCCCTTAACTTAGTAATGATCCTCTCAATAAGGTTCTACTCGAAACACCATAATTTTCACTCAGCAGTTCTTTCCCACAAGGTCTTCACTTGGAATTGTCTCCACTCTTACACACTCAGAATATACTAACCTTTCCCGAGCAATTCCTAACCTTACAATTTAGTTTGGCTCTAATCCTGGTTTCCTCATTAGGCTTACAGTATCACTCGGTTAACCTTTCAAAACTCCAATTTCGGTGACAGTTTGATCACCCTTCTTGTTCCAATACCAATCATCCTTTTAGTAGCCAATCCGTACCCAGCAACCTCCAATCCTCTCAGAAGCAGACACGTCAAGGTCAAACAAACCCTCTACCTTTATTTTGGTAAATAATCGCATAATACTCATTTAATATAACTCTCATTATCACTCGGAATCGTCTGAAAGACTCACCATCACCATAAGCAGTTACAGCTTCACCTGCCTGACTCATGAATTGCTGCATCCAACTTATAGGATGACGTCTCATTCCTATAGGGTTACAACAATTACATAGTCACCGCAACGTGTACGCTGCCATATTACCTATGGCAGGAAGAGTCATCTCAGAGCAGCATGCCTCACATGGACTAGACTCACCCAACTAATACTAATTCACACGGTAGTTAATGGCAGTTCACACACATAAGTAATACACCTACATCAACATCATGCATCACATAGGGTACATCACGCATCAATAATCATGAAAATTATTTATCACTTCTGTAAAACAGTATGATGGCAATACAACAATCGGCTTCTAGCCAACACCGAGTAAATATTTCCTCTAAACTTTATTCCTCATAAAACCATGGCTCGGATTAAATTCTTAATTCCCAGCTATATAATAACATCACTCCCTCGGGTTCACGCAATTCACTCAGGATTAAGCAATTCACAATCACATATGCTATTATAACACATCATGAACTCAGCAACGACACTAATGTACATACAGACACTCAGTCGGATTTCATACCAATTATTCATGGCTATATTATTATTCACTACATCATGCACCATAACCACAACATCATATTGCACTTGGTAATAGCATCGACATATACATATACTCATCCAATCAGATTTACCCAAATCAATTCCAAACTACATTAAGGGTTTCATTCACAATATCTTATCCACATATTCATATAATTCACACTGAGCTCATTTATCATCATAAGTGTACACACAGTCATTCAATCAGAAATTGTACCATAACATACATTCTCAATTATAACATTGCATCACACTTGGCAACAGCATCAATACATGTACATTCACTCAGTCAGACCTCATTCATACAACATCATCAAGTCGGAAACTACTCAAATCATTCAAATCCATGCAGATTATGTCAGCCTCAATAATAATGCTCTTATACACATGTATTCATGCAGTCGGCGAATCAGATGCATACGATTTATTCACCAGGAGTCCAACTCCAATGCACTCGGCATTTGCCTTGAGTCTAACCCAAGGACTTTCATTAAGCATCCAATGCTCATGCTCCAAGCATGGCCTTGAGTCTAACTCGGAGGTCTTTTAGGATTAATCTCAGAATCCTCAATACCCCACGCATTGTTCTGATTGCCCACTCAGAAAAACGTTTAACACTGATGCATTTCATTATAAATCACACACAGCTCTTATTTGCTGACTCACAGCATAAGCCACTCGACATTCTCATTAACATATATATATATATACACATCTTTCAGACGGGGTATCATCACAATGATTCATAATTAATATCTATCACAATATCCGGGTGTTGCATGCATCAATAATTAATCACATACGGATCACGTATTTCAATCATTAAACAACTGTCATGTTTCAATTATAGAGCAATACATAAAAGCAGTTCACCCGGAACCCGTCCAAATTACATCGTTTCAACTCATATAGATCAGCATATAAATATATCCATCAATCATTCACTCAGTTATCACAAACCAGGAACCAAGACTCTATCATAATCTAATTATTCAATCAGGGTTCACCCTCAATCACCTATATCATATATATATATATATATTACGCAGGGTTCATGTGCTAGGTTACAAAACATCCGTCACAAATAGCACTCGGCAGTAATGGTAACACTCCTATTTACAAGTATTCAGTCAGTATTCGTAGAATTATTAACATGCATTCGCGGACAGAGTCACACCATCACTAAACAGTTCACAAATACCACAATCCAGGAGTTGCATGCACAACTACTCAATCTTAGTACAGCTACCAACACATCTCACACATAACACATCACATGATAATCATTCAAGCCTCAATGAGTTACTACGCAATTATTCTACTCGGCTCAACAACTCACAAGGTTAATAAATTATTAGACTTAGAATCCCTAAGAGGTCACTATTTATCCAGTATCCCACGATGGGTACCTCACAATATTCAAATATTGTTATAAGGTCTAGTACCATTCACTCGGTTTTTCACACACCAAACCAAGACGGTATCCAAGTCAAACAGATGTTCTATTTCACATTCATTCGTTCATGGTCATGCCTAATCAACTGGGTCACTACACCTATTGGTCCAGCATCTAGTCCATCACTCACTTGGTTTCTTCAATCGCCACCGAGACACAACCCCAATTTTAACATATATTCGATCTCACATTTGCTTACTTATTACACACCCAGATTTTTAACTTAGGAACTACAACCCATCCCTTATACTACAAATCATATACATCATATACCATTCATTCATCACACATTCAAATTCCTCAACAAGGCACAGGCATACAACCACACCATTCATAGTCAACATACACCAAATCCAATAGAAGATCATAAGCACATATCATCACACGAGTCATGATTCAACAGGTATCAACATACAATAGAATATCATAAGCAATTATGATAATCTGGCTTAATGCACTCAACCGCCCACTAACAGTAGGCAAACCTTGGCCATGGACCTTTTGGTCTGCTCTGATACCAAAATGTAACACCCTAATTTTAATAAGTAATAAACCTAAAAACAGGGAAAATTTTTTCCATAAAAATAGCCACTGGACAGTCGGTATAGAAAGAAGAGGAAGGCAAGGGAGATAAAAGAATATTCATACGTATAGCAATCAGCGGGAGGAACAAGGCTGTCGGTAATCAGCGGAGCACAGCAGCTTAAACCGGTCCAATCAGTTCAGCGAAATACATCAGCGCCTGGGCGAATCCCACGAACAGCGCCCACTCGCTCAAGCGAGGTCCAACACTGACTGAGCGAGATATGACAATACAACAATGGAAGAAGGAGATACTCAAGCGAAGCCCAACACCAGCATCCACTTGCTTCAGCGCGATCCCATACGCTTGGGCGAAACAGCTCTGGTCGCTCGGGCGAGGCATGATTCACTTAAGTGATGCCAACACGAAAGCCTTCCTAAACACACACTCGCTGGAGCTAAGTCTAGTTCACTGGGGCGGACAAAGGTACAAGGTAATTTCTCACTCGGATTTGGGACATAGGTTCACCTGGTAAATCATCATGCTCGTACTTCACTCGGGGGTCCTCACAACTCCTCATTTCATTCATATAGGTCACAAGTATAAACCACTCGGTCTACAGATCCTCACTCACTCAGATTTTACATCATTCACTCGGATTATAAACATCTTACACTCAGAACCCATTCCATTTTAAACCACTACACTAACTCCTCTCTCAGAAGAGGATCCCTTAAGGTTTTCACTCGGAAATACGAACTCTACCTCACTCGGGTTTACCTATATTTTTCACTCGGGATCACTCAGCGTATTCATTCGGAAATACCTAAATACTATAGTCTCGCTCGGAATCATCAACTCAGCACAATTCATTCATTAACAACCTTCGAATCATTTAACAACACATTCCAGTCGGAAGACGCATCAAATCAACATAGAGTACATATGTACGAATATATGTTCCCAAAGACATAGATATACCCACAATTCCAATCTACCGACCCATAAACATGTAACCATATACTCAGAATACTCATTATCTTGATATTATGCATTTACCAATACTTACGATACCATACAAGTGACACCATGACTATTCTATCTTTATAAATGAATATATTTAATCATCATTTTACATGAGAGCCGGCCAAGGCTACAGGAACAGAACATAATAATGCAATACAAGTACTCAATAGTCAGAGTGCACTACACTCGGACTTGAGACCCTATCATCATTTCCGAGCACGACCTGCACACACTGAAAAAATGGTGTAGGGGTGAGCATCTTAGATATTAAATGATAGATATTGACTCGGATTGTCCCATAATTATACAGCAGTATTTATATACACTCAATCATACATGGCAACGATTAAAGTCAAAGCAATACCAATCAACCTGGACACACATCAGACTCTTACTGATCGGAATTCATCAGTCACCACTCGGCCAGGTGCACATATAAAACCAATAACATTAATATAACAACAATCAGCAACATGATAATACCAACGAATCAGAACGCACATATTCAACATTTTCCGATCAGAATCTAACAGTTCTCACTCGGCTATATACACATAACATTTCAATAACATCAACACATATTCATGGAGCAAACTTCAATCAGCATCAACTACGTATACACACAGAATACTCTCTCGGTTATATCCATTCATCATCTCCTTAACATCATCACACGCATAATCAAATTCCAGTCAGCATCAGCAATACATATACACAGAGTATTCACTCGGTTATACACATTCATCCTTTCATTAACATCATCACATGCATAATCAATTCCAAACAATATCAATCAGTTAATACACACAGAGTATTTCACTCGGTTATAAACATTCATCATCTCATTAACACCTTCGCATGCATAACCAATTCCAAACAATATCAACAGTTAATAGGGACAAAGTATTCCACTCGGTTCCGCATTCGTGTGTATCAGTTTAGACGTTGCAATGTAGGCTCTCAGCCTTTTTATACATAGCTCTCAGCTATCAAATCAGCTCCCAGCTGCTTGGCCATTTTACAGGTACCCAACCGTTTGCCCACAGGTGACATCAACGTTCTCAGCGCCAACAGAGGTGTTCACAGGCAGCCCGAGTCCCACTCAAGGGCTACCTTGAGTCCCACTCAAGGATTTCATAGCGTCCCACGCTTTAATAATCGATGGTAGTGTCCCACACTACGTGCTCCCAGCACAAACGCATCCCATGTGCCACACATGGATTCATCACACAACACAGAGTTCATATACACAACCATACATGCATCTCATACAATTGGTGCCAGGCATTAACAGAACTCAACAACATCACATGCATCTCATGCAATCGGTATAGCACATCACCAAAACCCAACAGTACATGCATCTCATGCAATCGGTATAGCACATCACCAAAACTCAACAGTACATGCATCTCATGCCATCGGTATAGCACATCACCAAAACTCAACAGCACATGCATCTTATGCAGTCGGTATTGGACACTGTCAGATTTACTAATTTCACATCCTCACACATGCAATCAGCATTTCAAGCTCACAGTAACTTGCACATCCCATAAACCACACAGTAATCATCAACTGCACTGTAACATATTCATTTCATATAATCATGCAATATTCTCAAGGCTATTAACATGCATTTCACATACGAAATCAAACATGCATTACTCCACACCAAGTCACCATGCATTTGGTATCATATACTCACCATGTAAGCAGACATAGAATCAGACATAAAGTCAGCAAACCATTGACACCCGTAACCCGTTCATAACCCATGCATTTAAGATAGAAGATACCCCCTACCTGGACTGAAGCTTTCAGTCGGTCAACACGACGCTCAGTTCCAGAGGAACACTGAGTCACTCTTAGCACATCTGCATGCAAGAGCAGGGGAGGCCTAAGACGCCCAGCTCTCGACTCGTTCCTTGGAATAGCTCCATCACAACGCTGTGAACACTCCAACCACCTTGAAGCTTCTCGAAGCACAGATCTCCACTGAGACTTGGCAGCTTCGAGCAAGGAGAGGAAGAAGGAGGGAAGCCGACGAAGGAATGAAGGAACAAGGAAGAAGACGGGTTGCATGTAGAGGGAATGCACACCCTCACTGGCTCGTCGAGTAAGGAAGGAGGACTCCGATCCTCAGCCACCATTGTTGCGGACTCACAGAAACAGCGAGGAGAGAAGAAAGAAGAAGAGAAGGGGAGTGAAGAGCGAAGAAGACAGGAGAGAAAACAGAAGGAAGAGAAGTCTGAAGGGGAAGAATGAGTGATAATGTACCCATATATGCATGCACGGAGAGAGAGAAGGGAAGAGTGGGGTGGGAAAGCGTGAAGCAGTACACCAATCACAATCAGCCAGCAATTATTAATTAACCACTCTTAACCAGTCATTATTTCTTAAGTTGAGTTAATTAAGTTAATTATAATTAATAAATAATTTTCCCACCTTGCAATTATTATTTCAATGATTTATTTTCATTCGGCAATTAATTATTAAATCGGGATGTTACAGCTAGACTCTTCTTGGACCGTGTAAGAATAGAATAAGTTAAAGTTTATTTCATTCATGGGAGCCTGTGTGCCCCTTTACTTTTAGTATGTACAGTTACTGTTATGGCCATGTATTATATATGATTATGTTGTATATAAGGTATATCTATTCCACCAAGTTTCTTGTACAAAAAAAACTTCCACATTTTTTCTAAAACTTGTAACCTCTTAGTTGACCAGGATAATCTAGTGGAAGGGATTGTTCTAGTTAACCAAGGGTGTTACATGTATAACTTCCCTCATATACAATTCTATAAGATTCTTTAGGGACCACCTCATATTCACAGTAAGAAGATGAGTACACTCCATTAATCGGTCAACAATAACCCAGATAGCACTACAACTTGAACGGGTTTGAGGCAAGCTAGACACGAAGTCCATGGCTATGCTATCCCACCTCAACACAAGAATATCTAAAGGCTGAAGTATCCTAGAAGATTTCTGATGCTCAACCTTTGATTTCAAACACACCACATACGAAGTAACATAATCAACAACTTTCTTCATTTTTGGTAACCAAAGCTGCCTCCTCACATCATTATAAATCTTGGTCACACTAGGATGAATATTCATGGAACTCTTGTAAGCCTTAAATAGGATCTGACTCTTAAACTCACCATTAAATGGTACCATGATAGGGTCCTTAAACCGCCATAACTCATCAGAGCCTCTACTCAATGGTATCACCTTCCCCCTAGATTGGGCATAAATCAACCTTGTGATCTCTCATCATTTGTATCCTGAGCTTTAGATAAGGACTTTAAAAAGTTATTAGAAATTTTTAATATACCAACCACCATCTGATTCGGGGCTCGAATCATCACACCTAGATTCATATCACGAAAGCTCTCAAGTAACTCATATTCTTTCACCACCAAAGAAGCCACATGTAGGGATTTCCTACTCAACGCATTGGCTACTACATTAGCCTTGCCTGGATGATATTACAGATCAAAATCATAGGCCTTCAAATATTCCATCCAATGCCTCTATCAATTAAGCTCATTCTGATCAAACAAATACTTTAAGCTCTCACGATCACTAAGCACCATAACCTTGAAGAATAAAGAAAATGTCGTCATATTTTCAATGCAAACACCATAGAAACGCGCTCTAATCATGTGTCAGGTAGTTTTATTCATACGGTGTCAATTGTTGAAAGGCATAAGTAATAACATGGCCCTCCTGCATCAATACACATCTTAACCTAGACCTCGAAGCATCACAACACACATGGAATTCCTTTGCCACATTTAAAAAACAAGCACTAGGGTTGTAGCCAATCTCTTCTTCAACTCTTGGAAACTAATCTCATAGGCATTGCTCCACAAAAAGGGAGAATCTTTCCTGGTCAATAGTTAATGGAAGTGTAACATGTGAAAAGCCCTTAATGAAATGATAGTAATACCCCGCTAAACCTAAGAAGCTAATATAGCCTCAATCTTAGAGGGATCAATAAAAACACCATCCTTGGAGATCACATAACCCAAGAACTGCACCTTCTCTTCCTATAATTCATATTTTGATAATTTAGCATAAAGTTATTTCTCACACAACACCTGCAAAACAATGCTGAGATATTGAACATGATCATCTAGGGATCTAGAATACACTAGTATATCATCAATAAACACCATTACAAACTAATCAAGATATGGATGAAAAATATGATTCATATAACTAATGAAGACAGCTGGGGCATTTGTTACTCCAAATGGCATCACGACATACTCAAAATGACTATAACGAGTCTGAAAAGTAGTCTTCAGAGCATCCTTTGACTTCACCTTAATCTAGTGATACCCGAGTCTCAAATCGGTCTTAGAGAATATGCAAGAACTACACAACTGATCAAGCAAACCATTGATTCAAGGTAAAGGGTATTTATTCTTAACTGTTCACTTATTCAGTTATCAGTAGTCAATACGTATCCTTATATTTCCATTTTTATTCACCAATAATACAAGTGCACCCTAAGGTAGGGCACTGACCTGATAAAACCCTTCTTGAGTAAGTCCTCCATGTACCTCTTAACTTTAATTAACTTAACTAAAGAATCCAGTTAGGTGCACGAGACACTGGCTCGACCCCCAAAATCAAATCAATGATGAAATTAACCCCTCTACTCGAATGTAACCTCAGAATATCTTCTAGAAATACATTTAGGAACTCACATACAGTTAGAATATAAGCAGGGTTTGAACTACCTTTCCCTACAAAAGAACAAAATAACATACATTTTAGAATTGTACTCATCATAATTTAGAAACATATTCTTTAAGAAAAATCACCACTTTACAATAACAATCCACTATTACATGGTTGGTAGACAACCAATCCAATTCCAGAATGACATCAAGGTTTTCTAAAGGTAAGCATATCAAATTCACAATAAAAGGCTGCTCTTCAATAATCATGATTAACTTTTCACACATTATATTAGTTCTAACCATAGAACCGGTTAGAGTAGAAATAATAATAGCATCTTTCATCAACATCATCAGAAAGTTAAGACGCCTGACACAACTCTCCCCGATAAAAGAGTGTGTGGCTCTTGAGTCATATATTATATAACACCCTTAATCTTAAAGAAACAATTTATTGAATAATTGAAATTAATTATTTATGGTCCAATAATGGTAGGGGAATTAATTTGACATTAGAGGTGAATTATTGGTAAATTAAGATTTACCGGGACCGAATGATTTAACAGATGAAGTGGGACCCACTTGTTCAAATTAAATATTTGATGGGTCTAGAATGTTTGTAAAATTATTGTGGTTACGACGGTATAGTTGGAATAATTTTTAGTGTTAAGGAAATAATTAACTGGACTCGACACATGTTACTAAACGGGGAACAAACGAGCCAAAATGGAATTAAAAGAAAATCAAAATTCCCTTTTCTTCTCTTCTCTTTATCGTGTGGCCATTCCCTTTCATTTCTACTTTCTTTCGCACTATGGATAAAGGGAAATTATTGACCAATGGTGAAAGCAAATGGAGGCACTCTTTTACCCTATGGACAATGTCCAATTTTCCTAAATTTCCTCCTTTGTTCTCTTATTTTTGGTAGCCCTTCTCCACTCCCACTTTATCTTTATTTTTCTTCTTCTCTTCCTTCCTCCCATGGCAAAAACTAAACCTCTTCCCTCTCCATTCCATTTTCTTACAAAAATCAACAACAAAGCTTGGATTTGTGAAGAATGTATGGAGCTTGGAAGCTTTGCAATGGTCATCTCCCTCTTCTTCACACCCATTTTCATTTGGGTATTTGCATCGGCTTGAGGTAAAGGTTTCCTACCTCTTTATTATTTCATTTATGGTTTTGGGTTATTGGGTTGGAGATAATAATGTTAGAAACTTTGTATGATAATGGAGATAATGTAAACCCTAGGCTTGATGACTTAAGAAATGATTCTTAATAATGATTTTGTGTTGTGAATAGATGTGGGTTGTTGAGTCTATATGGATTCTTGGAAAATGGTGGATATTGAATGTTATTGAGTAATCTAGATAAAAATAAATTGGGGGTTTTGGCTAAATAGGTGATTTTGATGATTTTGATGGCTTAGAATGATTTTATATGAGAAGATGAATGCTTGAAGTATTGGTGTTGATTCTTGAAGTTTGGAAAATGAGAGCATGTGAGTATGTATGTGATTAGAGGAATTGATTTTGATTGTTGATATTCATGATGATGATGATAATGGTTGAAGACCATTGATAGTGGATTAGGGAGATGGATATTTGATTTGGTGAAGTCTTAGGCCTTGATATGCGCCATTTAAAAATTATTGACTGATGATGGTCTTGAATAGAGCCAAGAGGCTTATAATGAATTTGAATGAATTGTGATGATGAGTAGTAATCCACATGATGATTTGGACGTTTCAAGGATAAGGGCCATGGTATTGTTGTTATTGGATTTGTTTAGCCCTTTAAAACCTAGAGAGTTTTGGTTTTGGGAAAGGAATTCCCAAAGCCTAACATAAGTATATGAATTATAGTTTAGACAAGTCTAGGACTTGATAATGAGTTTTGAGAGATGATGTCTTATGATGGTAAATTAATAGCATGTATATGTCTGTTTGTGATATTGTGTTTTGGTCGATGATGCAAAACGATCGAGGAAATCAGAGCGTTTGGATTACGGTTCTTCTCTCTAGGTAGGAGAGGAGTTTACATTTCAAACTTGCATGAGTAAATAAATTATTGATTATGTATATGTATGAACTCATGCATTGCCTTGCCATAAATGTGTTAAATTTTTGAATTGATAAAGGGATGAATGATGGCTTGGCTTATGTTGATTATTATGAATATATATATATATGATGTTAATGATAAGTGTTTGATTGTCCCTTGGTTGGACATGAATCAAATGATGGTGAAAATCTATGAATGGATGAGTTAAATAAAGTATAGAGGATTGTTTTAGGATGATTGTGTGGCAAAATGAGTCAGGTAATGATGTGGAATGTTGTTAAAACCTCCCTTAGGTATTTGAAGGTTTAGAATTGAAAATAGAGAGGCATGGTTTCGTGAAATGAGCCAAAATACATAATTCAATATTGATAAGGTGTTAAATTAGGCCAACTATTGATGAGGAAGATATTGATATAAGAAAAAGAGTGAAAAACTTGAGGTTTGGGCGTGTGGGGATAACCTTGCTCAAGCGAGAGTCCCCTGCATCAGGGGAGTGGCCTCTGGCCCAATCTCGCTCAGGCGAGATGGAGTCTCGCTCAAGCGAGATGCGTGTGCAACAGAGGAATATACACTGGATAAATCTCGCTTAAGCAGGTGTGGCCACGCTTGAGTGAGCGAGAGAGGAAAATAGTTCTGGACAAATCTCACTTAAGCGAGGGGCGAGTTAGGTTTAGCCTCGCTTAAGCGAGCGAGCCTGAATTAGACACTGGAGGAATCTCGCTCAAGCGAGAGTGGCTCGCCCAAGCGAGATCGTGGCCTGATACTCGAAGACTTCTTCGCTCAAGGGAATTTTAGGCGCTCTCAAGTGACCCCTTTTAATCTTGCTCAAGCGAGAGGCTAGGTGAAGGGGAGTCTCACTCAAGCGAGCGAGCGTGGACACGCTGCTGGAAGCCTTTTGCTTACACGTGATAGGGCTCGCCCAAGCAAGCTTGGCTGATCTCGCTCCAGCGAAGGTGAATCTCGCTTGTGCGAGTTTTCCCCAGAACTGGATTTATTTCATTTTCTTTAATGTGGGCTGATGTTGGCCCCTTTCCCTTATATTGTGAGATGATTGAGGGAATGTATGAGGGCAATATGATAATGATATAACATGATGGTGATTGGGATTGATTGGTACATTTGGGATAAATTGTTATGATATACTTACCACCTAAAATGGAATAATGAAAGGATGATAATGAGAACATGACGATTGAGTTATGAGATATACCCTTGGGTGATTTTGAAACTAATGAGAGAATAATTAAATGATATAGTATGCAATATAAATTGACAAATTAGGGAAATTATGATATTGAATTATGAGAGATGAGGAAGTTAATCTCTTCCTTGCATAAGGATAATGTCCATTAAGTTTGATTGTTGTTATAGATGATTTGTTGCATACCATTGTGTGATACAAGTGTGATCTTGTATGTGTGGTTTGAGTTATATCAATGAATTATTGTGAATACCACACCAATATAAATATATATATATATATATATACATGAGACAATGGTAATGAATAATGAGATGAAAACCCACTAAATGAAAGTATGGTAATATTGATGAATATTAAGTAATGTTGTAATGCCATTATGGTTGATTGTAAGTATTGACTTGCATGTATGATATGAAATATATGTGAAATATGTTGAGATGATAATGCCATATATAAAACTTGAAAACAATGGCTAAAACCCAACAATGATAAAATCCACTAAGGTGTATATAGTGGTGTTGGGGATTATGATGATGATGTTTGATGAGTGGCATTTAGGATGCACAATGTGAGAAAAGCATTTGATTTGCATTGCATTGCATCCATGGCATATCATACGCTGCTGATAAGTGTTGATTAAGCATTGATTTCATGACTCATTCGAATTAATTTTGTAAAGAACTTGAGCTAAATTGATGAATTATTAAAGGAAGTGAGCATGAATCTTTTAAGTAGTGATGGATAGGTGTATAAAAGAAATATTGTGTTAAAACTCTTGGAAAGTTGCAGGAAATTCAACAGGAAAGCAGGGCAAGCTTAAGCTTGAGCAAGCAAGCTTAAGCGTGAAAAATCAAGCTTAAGCTTGGAGCAATCAAGCTCAAGCGTGAAAGATCAAGCTCAAGCTTGAAGCAGGCAAGCTTAAGCGTGAAAGTGGCAAGCTCAAGCGTGAAAGCATCAAGCTCAAGCGAGAAAAATCAAGCTTAAGCTTGAAGCAGGCAAGCTTAAGCGTGAAAGTAGCAAGCTCAAGCGTAAAAGCATCAAGCTCAAGCGTGAAAACATCAAGCTCAAGCGTGAAAGAGCAAGCTCAAGCGTGATCGGGGGCATTTGAAGACAGCAAGCTCAAGCTTGAACAACCAAGCTTAAGCTTGAGCAAGCAAGCTTAAGCTTGAACAAGTTGGAAAGCATCAGGACCTCTCACGCTTGAGCGTGAACACTAGGAGCTTAAGCGTGGAATGATAAAAATAGAAGCCTAAGCATGGATTAAGCATGGCCAGCATGAATTAAAGGAAACAGAGGCATCAGGACCCCTCTCACGCTTAAGCGTGGGAATAAGCCGCTTGAGCGTGAGGAATGGATATTAAGGCCTCGCTTGAAGCGTAACTGAGTGAGGCTAAGCGAGGAGCAAGCGTGAGAAGGCAAGGAAGCCACGCTTGAGCGTGAATTACTTCAGCTTGAGCGTGAGATCATCAATAAGCATCAGAACTCTTCACGCTTGAGCGTGACCATCAAGCTCAAGCGTGACTCAGACAGTATGGGATTTCTTAATTCTTTATTCACCAATAATGCGATGCCAACTCACCCACTTTCTTCTGTTTCCACCAGTCTCTGAAAGATGCCGCATGGGTTCTACACAAGTGGGCAAGAGAAGCTGAACCTAAACTCCTATAAATCAAGCTGCAAACAACATTATCGAGGAATCTCCTATCACATCATACATCAGATTCATACTCTGTATTTTCATACTTTCCATTTTTCTGTATTCAGTTCTTTGATGGTGAAAATGCAAGGCATGAGTAACTAATCTCCCTTATGGGATTGGCTGTAATCCATTCAACACTGAAGTAATGCTGTCGTAAGTTTTCATTGAGTAATAAGATTTGATAAAGTTTCTGTATTTCCTTCTGCGTTTAATGCCTGAAAGTACTTGATCACTATTTTCTTGTTCTAAGTTTTCTTGAGTATGCTGGGAAGTGACTTTTGAAAGCAGACCCTGAAAGAAATGCTTGTTGTGAGTAGGTAGCCAGGGATGGCGTCTAACGCAATAAACGTCAAAACAATCGATCGATAATGCTGGAATGGTTTCCAAAGTGACTGAGGGATCAGCGGTTTGGAAATCATTCTTATGAATTTTGTAGTCGAGGGATCGATGCAAATGACTTTGATTGTGACGTAGAACTTATCTTTTCGATTTACTTATATGGAAACTTATGCAGCTTACAGAGGTGAAGATGTGATGAAGCCAATCCCTGTTTTACAAAACTGATTTTTCCAACCTCATTTACTGTCATCTTTTGCACAATATTATTCTCTGTTATTCTGTTACTTGCTGTTTTTCATTCAACAACGTTCACAACAAACCCAAACAAAAACTTTCTGCCAAATCAATTCAAACTAAAGTCTTCATTCTAGCACCTCCTCAGTGGAACGACAACTATACTATATTACAACTTCTGTGTTTAAACTTGGCACATCCATTTCATTGAGTTCATATTATACAAACTTGATTTTCTTTCAGCAAACTCAATATAAGCAAAACACCTATCAAGTTTTGGCGCCGTTGCCGGGGAGGTGATTTAAGTTTGAATATTTTAGCATTGAATTGACAAGACAGTGTAAATAAACTTGTTTGTAATTAAAAATTAATTCGAATGAGTCATGAAATCAATGCTTAATCAACACTTATCAAACTCTCCCCAACCTAGATTTTTTGCTTGTCCTCAAGTAAAAAGAAGTTTAGGAAAGGGAATCAAGCGTTCAAAAATGTAAGTTTCTGTGGCAGACAAAAAGTTTAAAAGACAATAATCTGAGTTGATGTCTAGGCAAATGATTTTCTTAATACCAATTCCTTGAAATGTAATGCACCATTACCTTGTTCATAAAGCATGTAACCCATTGCTGTAAGAATATAGAACTCTCATTATTTCTTACCATGTGTCTGTTTCACTCATCCATCATTAGAACTGCTCCGTTAACATTGGCCGTCATTTCTAGTAAAACCAAAATTCAAATGAATAGCAAGGATCAAAAGGTCTTTTAAGGATGTAATGAGGCTGGGCTAACAAGAATCTTTAGTTTTTCTTGGTTTCAAAATGCATGTTTAAAGAAGAGCATAAGTGTTTTTGGTTAATTTATTTAACAAATTAGAAGGCTCCTTCTTTGCATTGAAACTTCAGAGTTTTCTTTTGTTTTCCTCCAGCTCTTTTATACATTTTTGGAGAGCTTACTATTCTTCTTGCATTTTCTTCTACTGCCTCCATTTGTTTCATCTCCTTTTGAGAAAAATATTTTATGCTCTTTTTCAAGATGAACATGCAGGTAAGATAGAATTTTTGCTTTTATGCTTAGCTCAGGGCAGAGAAAAATTTTTATGCTTTTATGGCTCAAAGATGGGCTGCCAAAAAATCAGATATTTTTATCAGGGTAGCTTTTTGGCTCTTGGCTGACTATGTTTCCAAAATTGCCTTATCATATCCTTGCTTGTTTCTTAAGAAAAGGTTTAATTAGAAAATCAGTCAATGCCAATTTAACAAATTCAAATGAGGCTCTCAAGTGTTTAGATTTCTCACTTCATAACAAGATACAAGGCTTATTTTCTTCCTTATTCTAACAGAAAAGGGTTCAAGTCATGTAAACCAGCAAAAGTACATGCATTCCAGTTCCTTGGTTCTTAATTAAGTCATTTTGCCTAAAAAAAAAATCAGTGTTATTGCCTAAAAATATTCTGTTGCTTAGAAACTTTTCTTGTTCAAAAAGTAAAATCTTTGGTTGGGGTTTTCAAAATTGGTACAACTGCAAGCATGTAATGGTATATCCAAACAATCAACCAAAAGCATCAAAATTTAAAAATTTTCAAAGCATGCTGTAGTAATGTTAGACAAAACTAACTGAAAATAAACTAAAGCAATAAAAACTAAGGCAGTAAACTCATCACTCATCCTTAGAAGAGTCATCCCCTGTCTCATGTTTCCTTGCTGGAGGCCCTTGTGAGGAGGGTCCTGATCTAGCCTATGAAGTCTCACCCCTCCTAAGAAAGAAGGCCTGTCCCCAGGCTAAACAATGTGGGATGCAAACTTACTTTCGGATAATGAGTGGGATGAAATTGATGAGCTGCCTGCAAAATAAAAGGAAAATTCAATCTTAGGATAAAATTTACTTAAAATAAAATCAACAGGATGAAAAGAGAACATAAAAGATTGGGTTGCCTCCCAATAAGCGCTTGTTTAACGTCATTAGCTTGACGCCTGATAGATTTTTCAATATGGATCATGGAGTTGGTGGATAAGAGTATTGAGTTTTTCCACCTCCTTTCCTAAGTCAGGCCTGGACTTTTTTTCATTCGGATTTTCAAGTGCACCTTCTGAGTATTTATTTGTTTCACCAATAACAAAGTTGGCTTCTTCTTTCTGCACTCGAATTTTGACTCTTCTGTCATCCATATCTATGATGACTTTGGCTGCTTTCAAGAATGGTCTCCCCAGTATTAGGGGAACTTCAGGATCTTCCTTCATATCTATGATAACAAAATTCTCATGAAATTCAAATTGATCAACTTTGACCTCAACATTTTCAGCAATACCATAAGGGATTTTTATTGATTGATCTGCCATTTTTAAAGTCATGTTTGTTGGTTTTACTGAAAAATCCCCTATACTTTTCAGTGTGGATAATGGCATCAAATTTACACTAGCACCAAGATCTAACAAAGCTTTACTTTTTGAAAGTTTTCCAACAGTAACGGGAATAGAAAAACTCCCTGGATCTTTGGTGTTATGCGGTACTGCTTCAGAGATGATAGTGTCATATCCATCTTCTTCCTCAGTTATTTCCTCAGTCAGTGTGGTCACAGCCTTGCAATGCTCTATTGGGTTTGTTTCAGTGTTTGCTCCATACTGAGGCTTCTGTTTCTCAGCAAGTTGTTGGGCTAGTTGTCCCAATTGTGTTTCCAAGTTCCTGAGTGATGCCTCATTGTTCTTTTGACTTGCTAAAGAAGTTTGCATAAATTTTTCCAAGGTGTCCTCCAATCTAGAAGTTCTCTCCACCAAAGAAGGACCATTATTTTGATATGGTTTATTTGAAGAGCTGGGCTCTTGCTTCCATCCTTGGCCTTGGTTTTGGTTACTTCTCCATCCCTGAAATGGTTGGTTAGAAAAATTTGAATTGAAATTACCAGACCTTCCTTGGTTGTTCATGAAGTATACAGTTGCTTCTTGTGATCCACAGTTCTCATTGAGATGATCTCCTCCACAAAAGTTACATCTGGCAGGCATTTGTTGTTGCCCTGGTTGTGATGATTGTACAACATGTAATTGTTGTGGAAGATTGGCTATCTTTTTGGTCAATGCTTCTAGTTGTTGGGTCAGAATTTTGTTCTGTGCTAAAATGGCATCTGTGGTGTTTAAGTCAAGGACTCCTTTCCTTTGAACTTGCTGACGATCATGTTGAGCTTGGTAGTCTGTTGAGGATAAAGCTTCTATTATCCTTGTGGCTTGGTCAGCATCCACTGTCATCATTGTTCCTCCTGCTGCTGCATCTAAAATCATTTTAGTGTCAGCCCTTAAACCACTGTAAAAAATATTAAGTTGTGCAATATCTTCAAGTCCATGGTTTGGGCATTTTCTGAGCAGTGTTTTAAAGCGTTCCCATGCCTCACAAAAAGGTTCATCTTGGCCTTGTCTAAATGTTGTAATATCTGATTTGGCCTTGATGAATCTAGATGGAGGAAAGAACCTTTGTAGAAATTTTTCTTCAACTGTCTCCCAGCTGTTCAAGCTTTGATTTGGATGAGACTGTAGCCACTCCTTTGCTTTTCCTGCTAAAGAGAAAGGAAATAGTCTTAAGTATGCAACATCAATAACATCTTGGTCAAATCCCATGGTTCCAACCAATTCATAGAATGTGGCCAAGTGAGTGTACGGATCTTCACTAGACATTCCATGGAATTGATGTGAACTAATCAAACTCAAAGATGCTGGTTTCATTTCTAGTGCTCTGACAGTGTTTGGAATTGCAATGCTTGAGAAATGTCTTGGCCCTTGCTGTAAAGCATAGTCTCCAAGTGTTCTCCTTGGTGGGTTTTGATTATTGTTGTTGTTCTCCATTGTAACAGAGGGAGTTTGTCCTACGTGGAAGTTCTGCTTGGCTTTCTTGATTTTTTTGAGGAACCTGTCAATCTCAGGATCAAATGCAAGTTGTTCTTTTGTACCCTGTCCTCTCAAGATCATAAATCAAGAACTCAAAGTAGCAAGGTAAAAAAAAAAAAAAAAAATGAAATAAAAAAATAAAATAAAAAACAAATTACAAACAAGTTTATTTACACTGTCTTGTCAATTCAATGCTAAAATATTCAAACTTAAATCACCTCCCCGGCAACGGCGCCAAAACTTGATAAGTGTTTTGCTTATATTGAGTTTGCTGAAAGAGAATCAAGTTTGTATAATATGAACTCAATGAAATGGATGTGCCAAGTTTAAACACAGAAGTTGTAATATAGTATAGTTGTCGTTCCACTGAGGAGGTGCTAGAATGAAGACTTTAGTTTGAATTGATTTGGCAGAAAGTTTTTGTTTGGGTTTGTTGTGAACGTTGTTGAATGAAAAACAGCAAGTAACAGAATAACAGAGAATAATATTGTGCAAAAGATGACAGTAAATGAGGTTGGAAAAATCAGTTTTGTAAAACAGGGATTGGCTTCATCACATCTTCACCTCTGTAAGCTGCATAAGTTTCCATATAAGTAAATCGAAAAGATAAGTTCTACGTCACAATCAAAGTCATTTGCATCGATCCCTCGACTACAAAATTCATAAGAATGATTTCCAAACCGCTGATCCCTCAGTCACTTTGGAAACCATTCCAGCATTATCGATCGATTGTTTTGACGTTTATTGCGTTAGACGCCATCCCTGGCTACCTACTCACAACAAGCATTTCTTTTAGGGTCTGCTTTCAAAAGTCACTTCCCAGCATACTCAAGAAAACTTAGAACAAGAAAATAGTGATCAAGTACTTTCAGGCATTAAACGCAGAAGGAAATACAGAAACTTTATCAAATCTTATTACTCAATGAAAACTTACGACAGCATTACTTCAGTGTTGAATGGATTACAGCCAATCCCATAAGGGAGATTAGTTACTCATGCCTTGCATTTTCACCATCAAAGAACTGAATACAGAAAAATGGAAAGTATGAAAATACAGAGTATGAATCTGATGTATGATGTGATAGGAGATTCCTCGATAATGTTGTTTGCAGCTTGATTTATAGGAGTTTAGGTTCAGCTTCTCTTGCCCACTTGTGTAGAACCCATGCGGCATCTTTCAGAGACTGGTGGAAACAGAAGAAAGTGGGTGAGTTGGCATCGCATTATTGGTGAATAAAGAATTAAGAAATCCCATACTGTCTGAGTCACGCTTGAGCTTGATGGTCACGCTCAAGCGTGAAGAGTTCTGATGCTTATTGATGATCTCACGCTCAAGCTGAAGTAATTCACGCTCAAGCGTGGCTTCCTTGCCTTCTCACGCTTGCTCCTCGCTTAGCCTCACTCAGTTACGCTTCAAGCGAGGCCTTAATATCCATTCCTCACGCTCAAGCGGCTTATTCCCACGCTTAAGCGTGAGAGGGGTCCTGATGCCTCTGTTTCCTTTAATTCATGCTGGCCATGCTTAATCCATGCTTAGGCTTCTATTTTTATCATTCCACGCTTAAGCTCCTAGTGTTCACGCTCAAGCGTGAGAGGTCCTGATGCTTTCCAACTTGTTCAAGCTTAAGCTTGCTTGCTCAAGCTTAAGCTTGGTTGTTCAAGCTTGAGCTTGCTGTCTTCAAATGCCCCCGATCACGCTTGAGCTTGCTCTTTCACGCTTGAGCTTGATGTTTTCACGCTTGAGCTTGATGCTTTTACGCTTGAGCTTGCTACTTTCACGCTTAAGCTTGCCTGCTTCAAGCTTAAGCTTGATTTTTCTCGCTTGAGCTTGATGCTTTCACGCTTGAGCTTGCCACTTTCACGCTTAAGCTTGCCTGCTTCAAGCTTGAGCTTGATCTTTCACGCTTGAGCTTGATTGCTCCAAGCTTAAGCTTGATTTTTCACGCTTAAGCTTGCTTGCTCAAGCTTAAGCTTGCCCTGCTTTCCTGTTGAATTTCCTGCAACTTTCCAAGAGTTTTAACACAATATTTCTTTTATACACCTATCCATCACTACTTAAAAGATTCATGCTCACTTCCTTTAATAATTCATCAATTTAGCTCAAGTTCTTTACAAAATTAATTCGAATGAGTCATGAAATCAATGCTTAATCAACACTTATCAGCTGCTGGTAGGGAATATTAGGGGGTTCCCTTGGTTGGCCCAGTGGGAGGGCGGATTAGTGCACGAGCATTCTCGTTGTTTCCCCTGTGACTCGGTGTGTGAGTCACGAAGCTGCCCATAGTTTGATGACAAGGCACCCTATATGGCTAGTCCACTAGGCGGGCGGTTCTGTGATGAGCAAGTACCTCGGTGTCCGACAGGGCACGGCTCTCTCGATGTGTGTTCGGGAGGGTCCTGTAGCACTTTTGGCAGTTCAGGCTATGTTGTTGATCCGTAAGTCATGGGGTGACTAGTGCTACAGATGGGCGAGAGCGGTTTGGTACCACTAAAAGATGTTATTAATACACATGCCTGCTTTGAGATATGTGTACAAATTTTTCTATTGCAGTAGAGGCATAATAGCACACCTGTGCCTGACCCACACTTGGTGTTATTCCCATAGTTGGATCCGCATTTATTGTTTATTCCATTGTGTATATGCATTAGCCATAGGATCATTTGCATATAGCACAGAGATATGCCAAAATATGATGATGATTGATGATGATTGAGGTTGTGGTATGGTGTTGAAGAGATGGGTAATTGAGTACCTAAAAGATCACATAAATTAATAAGTGATACGAATACACAGAACGATATTGAATATAATGATATATGTGTGATGGGTCAATGTAATGAAGGGCATATTTGTTTATGATTGATGATAATAATGACCGCCCATGGTGGCTTTGAGAAAAGACCTGAATGGTCGATATTGATGACGTTGGCCTGTTGTGGCGTTGTAGTAGATGCGTATATGCCTGCTTTGCTATGACTTGATTAATAATGAAATATGTATATGTTATTGTATTAACAATTTATGATGATCATTGATGTGTTTAGCAAAGCATACATGATGTTGATATGCATATGCATATAATTTCACTTGTATTCATATTGTCATTTGAAATGTATAACTCACTTTTCCATATGGTCTACGTTTTAGTATTAATGCAGGAATGTCATGGGAAGAGGATATAAAAGCTTTTGCGAAGGTAAAATAGTGGTAATGGAATGCCTTGGCCGGCAGCATTTGTAATTTAATGTGTCATGTATAAAATAGGTATTATGATGTTGTTATTTATTGGTGTTGATGGATGAACTATGAACATGTACAAATATGGATGATGTATTAATATTGGGGGTAATGGAATTCATACCCACTGATGAATATAAGGATGTTGATTATGTAATCATTTTAGGGATGCATAGGTGTTGATGATATATGACTTAGAGGATTGAATTGATTATGGTGAATTATAAAATGTAAATATAGGAGATGTATGTTGCATGACTATATGGGTGGATATGTATAGATATATTTAAGGCATTGTATGTTTATGATTTGTGTGCAAGATTGTATGTGGCCTAATAGGCTTGTGTTGTATATTTGCATGTCTTGCCGAGCCTTTTCTCATATCTTCATATATAGGACTAGGCGTATGCCCGATATACACATTCTTCTTCCGCTGTAAACTTTGTTATTTCGGTATACCATTATGGGTAAACTATTTATCGATCCAGTTATAGTTTATCAAATCTCACCCTTTCGAGTCTTGATGTAGTCATGGCGGTGTTTTTGAATTATTTCCAACGTGAAAAATTTATTCGCACTTTTATTGTTTAATTATTTAGGGTTACATCAGGATGCGGGTCTAGAAAATTGGGATGTTACAACCTGGTATCAGAGCGTATTTTGCTCTAAAATAGAGATTACTAATTATTATCCAAGTATGTTTTGTTCTATATTGAGGTTGTAAATTATTGATGGAGCATGATTACTCCTTATTGAGGTTGACATTATGGATGTTTAGAGCATGATTGCTCAATAGTGAAACGTTTTAGTGATCATTGGATTGTGGTTGTTCAGTATAGATTTAAGAGTGGTAAATTATCTAGAGGATGATTATATGTTAAGTGTTGATCGCCCTATATGGATTTATGAATGACTAATTGTCTAAGAACTATGAATCGATTATAGGGTCATTGTTGTTCATTGAGGATTCTTTGAGAATCATTAATGTTGAATTATAATTGTTGTTTATGGGAGTATATGCTATTATCATTGAGGTTGTGTGGTGCAATTATGGAGCATAGTTGCTCATTGGAAAACTTGATGAATCATGAGATTGGGTACATGTGGATAAATTCCTCAATGTGGTTGATATGTTTATTTGTGTAAGTCGGGCCAAGTTCCTTACACTATTTCCTTCTAATGACGAATACATTGATATTATGCATTTGGATATTGATATATTGAGTATGAATTGAGTTGACAATGAATTTGTGCCATGTGTGATCATGGATATGGTGTATTAAATATGCATTGACTTAATGACGAACCTATGCTGTATGTTGATCACGGATAGGAGACATTAAATATGAATTGATGTGGTGATGAATCGTGAAGTGATGAGACCTTAATATGCATGTAAATTGAAATTGAATTGTATGCTTAGGTGTCTTGTATGTATTATGAGGTGGCTTATAGCCATGGTATGATCATTAAATGTGAAATTATGTTGGTACATGATTGGGGTTGGACTCGGTTTCATGTTTGTGAACCGAGTGAACGATCGATTTAATTGTAACCCATTAAGTATGGTAACCCCGGATAACTCAATATGATCTTGAAAGATCGAACCTTGTGGAATTAGACCCTATGGTGGTCTAGGCTCTACGAAGCTTATATGAGCCATGTTTAATGATTTTAGGTGTTGTGGAAGTATTCCACGATGGGTGCTAGCTAACCCTTGAACTTTCTAAGCCTAATAACAAATTGAATCTTATGAACGATTGAGCCATAGTGAAATAAATTGTGAAATGCGTTATTGAGGCTAGAGATGATATGTGATTGGATTCAAAATGTAGATGTAAACCCCTATGTATTTGATGAATAATGATGTTGAATTTAAGGTATGACTTAGCATTGGCTATGATAAGATATTTTATGGTATGATGTTGGGTTAAATTGTGTGCCCTTGATATTATGATCAATAGATTGACTAAGAATTTTGATACAATAAAGAGATGATATGTATGATCATGAATGGGTAAATGGAGTTTAATTCTGTAGATACCTCCCTCTTTGTTTTGAAAGGAATCATATTGATGATGGAAACCACATACCGATGTGACACAATATGAATCGTAGGTCCAGTATATGGACTTTGGCTATGATAAATGAGGAAATCCACTAGTGTGTAAGATTATTATATGATTGTGGACCTTATTTTAACCTTGGGAGTGTATATTTGATATGAATTCGGTGAATCAATTAGGCTTGAATCGAATTATAGCCGACAATGTTTGAATTAGACAAATGAATTCTAAGTTATTTGACTATGACTTCGAGATGGATGAAGTCCAATGGTGGGGTGATTACCCTATAATGATTGGAAATCTATGGTTGATATGTTAATATATACTTATGGTGGCTGACAATTGATGAATTATATGGCATGAATTAGGCCGGAGTATGTTAAACGATAATATGATATGAGTGTAGTACTCATGGACTTGTGTGACTTCTTACGGAGTCTCAGGTGTAAAGAGATGTTATTTAAATTGATATGGATATGTGAGCAATAGGACATGAAGGTACTTATCCTGATATGTCTCTACATGCTATAGGCATTATGGTGACGTGCACTTATGCACCGACCTTATGTGTTTGTGGTAACCACGACGGGATCGGGACGCCTCCCCGTATGTCGGATGCAGCAACGCATAGACCGGGCAAGTATAGTGTTGTAACTGCTTACAGTGAATGTATTGAACCTATTTGGTGGTACTGGATAAGAATGTGATAGTTGTAACGAATCAACTGAGAATTGATGAGTAGTGACTTCATGATGTCATTGGACTCTAATGGTGCATGGCCAAAGTGTGGCCTTGCGAGATATGCTGATGTTAAACTTCAAGGATGAAGTTTCTTTTTGGTGGGGTGGATTATAACACCCTTAATCTTAAAGAAACAATTTATTGAATAATGGAAATTAATTATTTATGGTCCAATAATAGTAGGGGGAATTAATTTGACATTAGAGGTGAATTATCGGTAAATTAAGATTTACAGGGACCGAATGATTTAACAGATGAAGTGGGACCCACTTGGTCAAATTAAATATTTGATGGGTCTAGAAGGTTTGGAAAATTATTGTGGTTATGACTGTATAGTTGGAATAATTTTTAGTGTTAAGGTGATAATTAATTGAACTCAACACATGTTACTAAACGGGGAAAATACGAGCCAAAATAGAATTAAAAGAAAATGAAAATTCCTTTTTCTTCTCTTCTCTTAACTGTGTGGCCATTCCCTCTCATTTCTACTTTCTTTTACACTATGGATAAAGGGAAATTATTGACCAATGGTAAAAGCAAATGGAGGCACTCTTTTACCCCATGGACAATGTCCAATTTTCCTAAATTTCCTCCTTTCTTCTCTCATTTTCGGCAGCCCTTCTCCATTCCCACTTCATCTTTATTTTTCTTCTTCTCTTCCTTCTTCCCATGGCAAAAACTGAACTTCCTCCCTCTCCATTCCATTTTCTTACAAAAATCAAGAACAAAGCTTAGATTTGTGAAGAATTTATGGAGCTTGGAAGCTTTGCAATGGTCATCTCCCTCTTCTTCACTCACATGTTCGTTTAGGTATTTGCATGGGCTTGAGGTAAAGGTTTCCTACCTCTTCATTATTTCATTTATGGTTTTGGGTTGTTGGGTTGGAGATGGTAATGTTAGAAACTTTGTATGATAATGGAGATGATGTAAACCCTAGGCTTGATGACTTAAGAAATGATTCTTGATAATGACTTTGTGTTATGAATAGATTTAGGTTGCTGAGTCTATGTGGATTATTAGAAAATGGTGGATATTGAATATTATTGAGTAAACTAGATAAAAACCCTAAGTTTGATAAATTGGGGGTTTTGGCTAAATAGGTGGTTTTGATGATTTTGATACCTTAGAATGATTTTATATGAGAAGATGAATTCTTGAAGTATTGGTGTTGATTCTTGAAGTTTAGAAGATGAGAGCATGTGAGTATATATGTGATTAGAGGAATTGATTTTGATTGTTGATATTCATGATGAGGATGATAATGATTGAAGACCATTGATAGTGGATTAGGGAGATGGATATTTGATTTGGTGAAGTCTTAGGCCTTGATATATGTCATTTAGAAATTGTTGATTGATGATGGTCTTGAATGGAGCCAAGAGCCTTATAATGAATTTGAAAAAATTATGATGATGAGTAGTAATCCACATGATGATTTGGAAGTTTCATAGATAAGGGTCATGGTATTGTTGTTGTTGGATTTGTTTAGCCCTTTAAGACCTAGAGAGTCTTGGTTTTGGGAAAGGAATTCCTGAAGCCTAACATAAGCATATGAATTGGAGTTTAGACAAGTCTAACACTTGATAATGGATTTTGAGAGATGATGTCTTATGATGGTAAATTAATAGCATGTATATGTGTATTTGTGATAGGATTGTGTTTTGGACGATGATGCGGAATGATCAAGGCAATCAGAGCGTTTGGATTGTGGTTCTTCTCTTGAGGTAGGAGAGGAGTTTACATTTCAAATTTGCATGAGTAAATAAATTGTTGATTATGTATATGTATGAACTCATGCATTGCCTTGCCATAAATGTGTTAAATGTTTGAATTGATAAAGGGATGAATGATGTCTTGGCTTATGTTGATTGTTATGAATATATATATATATATATGATATTAATGATAAGTGTTTGATTATCCCTTGGTTGGACATGAATTAAA
Source organism: Clitoria ternatea (assembly GCA_037962975.1). Taxonomy (NCBI): domain Eukaryota; kingdom Viridiplantae; phylum Streptophyta; class Magnoliopsida; order Fabales; family Fabaceae; genus Clitoria; species Clitoria ternatea. Next base: position 156,949,790 of record CM075672.1, on the reverse strand, counting down.
TGATGGTGAAAATCTATGAATGGATGAGTTAAATAAAGTGTAGAGGATTGTTTTGGGATGATGGTGTGGCAAAATGAGTGAGGTAATGATGTGGAACGTTGTTAAAACCTATCTTAGGTATTTGAAGGTTTAGAGTTAAAAATAGAGAGGCATGGTTTCATGAAATGAGCCTAAATACATAATTCAATATTGATAAGGTGTTAAATTAGGCCAACTATTGATGAGGAAGATATTAACATGAGAAAAAGAGTGAAAAACTTGAGGTTTGGGTATGTGGGGATGACCTTGCTCAAGCGAGATGGATTCTCGCTCAAGCGAGAGTTCCCTGCATTAGGGAAGTAGCCTCTGGCCCAATCTCGCTCAGGCAAGATGGAGTCTCGCTCAAGCGAGATGCGTGTTCAACAGAGGAATATACACTGGATGAATCTTGCTCATGCAGGTGTAGCCATGCTTGAGCGAGCGAGAGAGGAAAATGGTTCTGGACAAATCTCGCTTAAGCGAGGGGCGAATTAACTTGAGCCTCGCTCAAGCGAGCAAGCCTGAATTAGACACTGGAGGAATCTCGCTCAAGCGAGAGTGGCTCGCCCAAGCGAGATCGTGGCCTGATACTCCAAAACTTCTTTGCTCAAGGGAATTTTGGGCGCGCTCAAGCGACCCCTTTTAATCTCGCTCAAGCGAGAGGCTACGTGAAGAGGAGTCTCACTCAAGTGAGCGAGCATGGACACATTGCTGGAAGCCTCTCGCTCACATGCGATGGGCTCGCCCTAGCAAGCTTGGCTGATCTCGCTCTAGCGAAGGTGAATCTCGCTTGTGCGAGTTTTCCCCAGAATCGGATTTATTTCATTTTCTTTAATGTGGGCTGATGTTGGCCCCTTTCCCTTATATTATGAGATGATTGAGGGAATGTATGAGGGCAATATAATGATGATATGATATGATGGTGATTGCGATTGATTGGTACATTTAGGATAAATTGTTATGATATACTTACCACTTAAAATGGAATAATGAAAGGATGATAATGAGAACATGATGATGGAGTTATGAGATATACCCTTGGGTGATTTTGAAACCAATAAGAGAATAATTGAATGATATAGAATGGGTTATAAATTGATAAATTAGAGAAAATTTGATATTGAATTGTGAGAGATGAGGAAGTTAATCTCTTCCTTGCATAAGGACAATGTCCATTGAGTTTGATTGTTGTTATAGATGATTTGTTGCATACCATTGTATGATACAAGTGTAATCTTGTATGTGTGGTTTGAGTTATATCAATGAATTATTGTGAATACCACACCAATATATATATATATATATATATATATATATACACACATAAGACAATGGTAATGAATAATGAGATGAAAACCCACTCAATGAAAGTGTGGTAATATTGATGAATATTATGTAATGTTGTAATGCTATTATGGTTGATTACAAGTATTGACTTGCATGTATGATATGAAATATATGTGAAATGTTGAGATGATAATGCCACATATAAAACTTGAAAACAATGGCTAAAACCCACTAATGATAAAATCCACTAAGGTGTGTATGGTGGTGTTGGGGATTATAATGATGATGTTTGATGAGTGGCATTTAGGATGCATAGTGTGAGAAATGCATTTGATTTGCATTGCATTGCATCCATGGCATATCATATGCTGCCAATAAGGAATATTAGGGAGTTCCCCCGGTTGGCCCAATGGGAGGGCAGCTCAGTGCACGAGCATTCTCGTTGTTTCCCTGTGACTCAGTGTATAAGTTACGAAGCTGCCCATAGTTTGGTGACGAGGCACCCTATGTGGCTGGCCCAGTGGGCGGCCAGCTCTATGATGAGCAAGTACCTCGGTGTCTAACGGGGCATGGCTTTCTTAATGTGTGTTTGGGAGGGGCCCGTAGCACTTTTGGCGGTTGAGGCCATGTTGGGCGAGAGCGGTTTGGTACCAGTAAAAGATGTTGTTGATACGCATGCATGCTTTGAGATATGTGTACGTATTTTTCTACTGCAGTAGAGGCATAGTAGCACACCTATGCTTGACCCACACTTGGTGTTATTCCCATAGTGGGATCCGCATTTGTTGTCTATTCCATTGTGCATATGCATTAGCCATAGGAGCATTTGTATATAGCATAGAGATATGCCAGAATATGATGATGATTGATGATGATTGAGGTTGCGGTATGGTGATGACAAGATGGGTAATTAAGTACCTAAAAGACCACATAAATTAATAAATGATACAAATACATAGAACGATATTGAATATGATGATATATGAGTAATGGCTTAATGTAATAATGGGCATATTTGTTAATGATTGATGGTAATGATGACCGCCCATGATGGCTTTGAGAAAAGACCTGAATGGTTGATATTGATGACGTTGGCCCGTTGTGGTGTTGTGGTAGATGCGTATATGCCTGCTTTGCTATGACTTGATTAATAAATATGAAATATGTATATGTTGTTAAATTAATAATTTATGATGATCATTGATGTGTTTAGCAAAGCATACATGATGTTGATATACATATGCACATAATTTCAATTGTATTCATATCGTCATTTAAAATGTATAACTCACTCTCCCATGTGGTCTACTTTTTAGTATTAATGCAAGAATGTCATGGGAAGAGGATATTTATGAAGAAAAGTTTATGTGAAGGTAAAATAGTGGTAATGGAATGCCTTGGCCGGTAGCGTTTGTAATTTAATGTGTCATTGTATAAAATGGGTATTATAATGTTGTTATTTATTGGTGTTGATGGATGAACTGTGAACATGTACAAATATGGATGATGTATTAATATTGGGGGTAATGGAATTCATACCCACCGATGAATATAAGGATGTTGATTATGTAATCATTTTAGGGATGCATAGGTGTTGATGATATATGACCTAGAGGATTGAATTGATTATGGTCAATTATAAAATGTAAATATAGGAGATGTATGTTGAATGACTATATGGGTGGATATGTATAGATATATTTAAGGCATTATCTGTTTATGATTTATGTGCAAGATTGTATATGGCCTAATAGGCTTGTGTTGTATATTTGCATGTCTTGCCGAGCCTTTTCTCATATCTTCATATATGGGACTAGGTGTATGTCTGGTATACACATTCTTCTTCCGCTGTAAACTCTGTTATTTCGATATACCATTATAGGCAAACTATTTATTGATCCAGTTATAGTTTATCAAATCTCACCCTTTGGTTTTCTGAGGTTTGAGTCTTAATGTAGTCGTGGCGGTGTTTTTAATTATTTCTAATGCGAAAAATTTATTCGCACTTTTATTGTTTAATTATTTAGATTACATCGGGATTCGGGTCCAGAAAATTGGGGTGTTACATATTACATTCACAACATTACCAAAGATAGAACACTTATTGTGGACCATGTCATCATTCTTTGCTGTATCTAAAGCATCAAAAGAAAAAACACACCTAGTAATCACATTCTGAGAACTCCTAGTCTGAATATCCACTTTCCTCTATGTTTGGCCTCCATGGCCACCACCACCTCGTCCACCTCTCTGGTCTCTGTAATATCCCAGATTTTTAAATAATTATAAATTCAGAGTAAGGTTATGGATTGATGGGATTAATGGTTAATTAAGGATTAATTACCAATTAGGCAATTTATTATGTTATAATAATATTAATAATATATGCCTTTGGTGGTTAATAGGTCCGGTTCTCTCTCTCTTGTCCATGTTGGATGTGTGTAATGAGTGCTGAGAGAATTAGCATCAAATGCTAAAGGACTTACATTAAATGAAGAAGTGATGGTTGTTTGAGGAGCTGTGGCAGAGCAGCGTGATGATGGGGCTGAGTGGGAAAGTGAGATGATGGAGGTGTGTTGATAAGTCTTCAGCTTTGGTTTTCCTCCTCACTCTCTTCATTTTCTTCGTTGGTGCATGTTCTGATGAGAGAAATGCTTCTTCTTCTCTCTAAAACTCTATGAAGCTCTTGCTTCCTCCTTCTCTGCTGCTTCATCTTCATCTTCTCCTTCATCTTCCACTCACGTATGGTGTAGAACCGAGTGGAGCTGCATGGTGGTGGAGTCCAGTGTGGTACTGGGTGCCTTGAAGGTTGAGAATCCTTCCTACGGCTGCGTGGTGATGAGGAAAAACATGGTGATGTGCCTGGAGGCTGGGTTCAGGATCCCTCTTGTGTCCTCCTGGTTATGCTTCTTCTTCCTCCTTCTTCTTCCTCTAGTTGATGAGGCTGTTTGGGCTAGGTTGGAGCCTACAGCTGTGTGGTGCCTTGTTATGGAAGATGGTCCATTGTGTTGAGGCTGTGACGTTGTGAGGAAGGAGTCATGGTTGGGTGGAGCTTGGAAGCTTCTCCATTGACTAGAAGGCAGAACAGAGTGGAGCATGGAGTGTTGATGAGCTTCTGGACGTATCTCGCTCAAGCGAGAATGGTTACGCTTGAGCGAGCCAGTGAAGAAATGGTCACTGGACCCGTTTCGCTCAAGCGAGTGCATGTGTGGCTTAAGCGAAAGGCTGAGGACTGATGCTGTTGGCTGGAAAGCTGTGTGGCCCTTCCTACGTTGGAATGCCGAGCAGAAGCTGCTATGGCTGGGCCGAGTGGCCCATATGACCCTTGGAAGCTTCATCCAGGTAAGGGGGGCTTTGCATCTCAAATGCATGGATTTCTGGACGGGTTTCCAGGTGAAACTCCCTCACTATGATGCGTGACATTTGATGTGTGTGTTTTTGTTGATTTCCGAGTGATTAGTGGCCCGGATCTGTATGATGTTTATGTTTATTTTGGTGTGATTGATGTCCGTCCATGCAGTATATGTTGATGTTTATGATAATGAATTTGTTATGATGCTTGAGATGCATGTTATATTGATGTTGAGTGCATGGTGTGGCCCTCTACTAATTCCTATGTGAAATTATACATTTAGATGAATGTAATGCGTATTGATGCATATGTTTATGATGAATGGATGATTGGGGGCTGTTATAACTAATATCGAGTGAAATATTGGCATGGGATGATTAACAGAGTTGATTTCTGAGTGGAAATTTCATATACAGTGGTGTGAGGCTTAGGAAATACTGAGTCCGAGTGTATCCCATGAAACAGCCTATGAGGCTTGTGAATAGATGATAACCCGAGTGGATGGCATAGTGATTGCCGAGTGAATGGCATAAGATTGCCGAGTGAATGTGGTATAAGCCGAGTCATCTGACTGTTGTTGAGTTGCCGAATGAATTTAATGTTGAACGCAGATTCCCGAGTGGGCAATCGAATGAATATGAGTTGAATTTCATATGCATACGTGTTATTATGTTATTGAATATGAACACCTTACAGGGTGCCACGAGGGTGTTATCCCGAGTGAAGAGGACGTGGTCCTAATATTGCGTGTGATGAAAGACCCCGATTGGATTCGGGCAGTGCCTGGGGCACTAAGCGTGAAATGAGACGCTTGATGAAATACCGAGTGCATTGGCGTGGGACGCCGAGTGAATGAAATCGTATGCATCCGATTCGCCACTGGAATGCGTTGAATGTTTATTTACTGATCGGCAATCAGATGACATTCCATGGAATATGGCTAAGTCCTGAAGCTGGGCTCAGGCACACTCCTTGAGCAGGGCTCGGAGTGAGTGAAATCCGAGTGGATCAGTATTGAAATCTGAGTGGATCAGTATACTGGTAGAAGAGTGAATTAGGCTTTATAGCCGAGTGAAATGGGTAAGAAACCCGATCGGAAGATGTTTGTGATTGCTTATGTTGAATGGCAGTGTATGTTGAATGATTGATGATATATATGTATAATTGTAATACAGATTCCATGATTAATCCGAGCCAATATCTGTCATTTAATATGTAATGCTCACCCCTACACTATTTTTCAGTGTATGCAGGTCGGTTTGGTTGATGTGGTGGTCTTAAACCCGAGTGTTGGGTGTTTATGGTAATGGCTGTGTATATAATGTTATATTCCGAGTACATTTGATGTACTAAAGCCTTGGCCGGCTCATAATATTAATGTTGTATAACGAATACCAATATATATGTATAGAATCCGAGTGGATGAACATAATCATGAATATGAAATATATGTATTGGGATCCGAGTGTATGTTAATATATATATATATATATACTTCGAGTGATGGTATTATATGCATACCGATTGAATGTGTTGGTGAATGGAAAGTATAAATATAAGAATCCAAGTGTATGCTTGTGTATATACATATATGTTATGTTGATAACATAGTTATGAATCGGTGGAAGTGTATTGCTGTAGTAGTAGTCGGACTTGGAATTAGAGTATACTTAGATATGAGTGATTTATGTTGATTTGATGCTTCTCACCGACTAGGAAGTGATGTTGTATGAATGATGCTAAGTTGATAAATTCCGAGTGGGATAGTATGGTGAGAACTGGTCTTTATGTTGAGGCTTATGATTATTCCGAGTATGTAGGCTTGATCTCCTTCCGAGTGAGGCTATGTGTGTAGCCTTTTCCGAATGGAAAACATGGGTAAACCCCGAGTGGGGAATGGTTTATGTATTCCGAGTGGGAACCTGAGGGAATCCCTTCCAAGGGAAGAGTGGTTGTGATAACTTAGATTGGGGATATATTCTAAGTATGGAATATACGTATAACCCGAGTGAATATGGATTCCTATCCCGAGTGAACAAGGTAATGCGTATTCTGAGTGTTGAATATGGAAGGGGTCCGAGTGGGACTTGATCTAGTAGTTTTAGAATGGTTAAACATTTCAAATGTCCAAGTGATTTAACTTGGTGAAATCCTCTAAGTGTGGAGGAGTTCGGATAATTCCGAGTGGAATTGTTTAGGGAATTTATTTCTCAGTGATGAATGTTAAGGTGTTCTCCGAGTGAGAAATGATGAATAAACCGAGAGAAGTATGATTGGGGAGACTCCTTCCGAGTGAAGGAAGATCCCTAGATTCTCCGAGTGAGAATAGGCATGAATGCCGAGTGTGAGGCCGAATGAGTATTGGTCGGCAATTATATTAGTTACCGAATGAAATACCACTCAGAGAAAGAGTTGGTTTATGAATAGGATGCAGAGTGATGAGTGTGAAGTACATTCCCGAATGAATTGTGGTGAAATACACCGAGTGGTGTTTGGTTGGGTATTAACCCGAGTAAGGGGTGTTATGGAATCCGAGTGAGATACCCCTCATTTCCCTGAATGGATCATTGTGTGGCCTCTGTGGTTAGAATTGAATGACTAAGTTATGAACTACAGAGTAGGGCATGTGTGTTGGAGTTGATGCCGAGTGAAATCCTTTACCAAGTGATGGGAATGCCGAGTGTGGCTTCTCGCTCTAGCGATTTAAGGATTCGCTCCAGCGAGTTTGGTTCTGAGGGAAGGCTTTTGTTATGTTTTCTCCCAAGCGAAGGGGCTTTCGCCCGAGCGAGTTTTGCTGCTTCGCCCAAGCGGAGTTGGATCTCGCTTGAGCGAGTGGGCGCTGTGTTGTGGGCCTCGCTCTGACGCTATGTGTCTTTAGTTGGGCTTTATGCTCGGTTTTATCTCCCTTGCCTTCTCTCCATTATGCATTTCTTTTCCTTAATTGGCATTTCGCCTTTCTACTTTGCGCTGCTTGTTTTCTTCATGGTCATTGGACCTGACTCTTATATCTTCATATATGGGAGTGATTTAATTATAGATCCAGGAATGTTATTATTTTTGCGAAAAATTTACCCCTAAAATTTAGGGTGTTACAGTCTCCACTAACACAGGCTACAAAAGTATTAGGCAGACTACCTTGCACCCTTTGAGCTTGCTTCTATGGACAGTCAGGCTTAATATACCTTTTCTACCCACATTGGAAACAAGTAGGCTGATTTGAATAACGATCTCTCTTTACCACAGTTAAAACATGCCCTGCCACTAGAGCGATCATCAGCTCGGCTTGGGATGAAGATGAAGTTATGGTAGATAATCTACCATGATTAGACTACCCCTGCTTCTTGAAATTAGGCCATTTGTCCTTCAATTGCTTTTTATCTTTTCTTACAGCCACCCGCTGTAACTGTATCTCCTCAGTCAACTGTGCTATATTAACCAACATTACATAATCTCAGAATTTCCAAAGGAACAATCACATTACTAAGCTCCACTCGTAATCCAGATTCATACTTGACACATTTATTGCCCTTAGTACCCTTCAAAGAGAAAAGATAGTAAAAATCACATAGCTCATCAAACTTAGTTGTATACTCAGCTACAGACATCTTCTATTGTTCAAGTTTTAGGAACTTCACCTCTTTCTTGATCTTGTAGTTGTTAGGAAAATATTTCACCAAGAACCTCTTTTTAAAATTTAGTCAAGTTAAGGATTCATCTGTTGCTACTATCCGAGTTTTGGTGTGTGTCTACCAAACTCTAGCCTCCTCCTTTAGTTGATTAGTGGTGAACAATGCCTTTTGCTCCTTAGAGAATTCAAAATATTCAAAATTATGCTCTATATCTATGACCCATATATAGGCACCATCAAGATCATGCCCACCTTTATATACAAGGGGTGAACGCTTCAAAAATTTATCTAAGGTAGGGCCAGACTCAGCTCGCCCTATAAACTGGGAGAACTTGGGGAAAAAGTCATCATCCGGTTGTGAACTAGAGCTGTAACATCCTAGTAATTAAATTTAATTTAATTTTGTGTCATGGAAATTAATTGGTAATTAAAGCGTGTAATTAAATAAATTTAAGGGGAAATAATTAAATAGAGGATTAGAAAGTAAAATAAAATTATTATTATTGTTCTTAGTGGTAGTAGGAAATAAAATAAAATCCTATTGTAAGAAATTAAATTTAAGAGGAAGAGATTAAATTAAATTAAAGGAAATTGGAAAGAAAAATGTATAAGTGCATGAAATGTCCATAATGCCCTCAAAGTAAAATTCACTAATTCAATCACCTTGCATGGCCTTCTTGACACGGGTAGAACAGAAAAAGAAACATAAAGTGATTGAACCATTGCCATACCTTTGAGCTTTAAATTGAAAGTCAGTTCTTGGCCGATTCTTGCAATTGAGTACATTTCTGGAATCCTGGAAACGAGACCTTCGTAAAGGTACCATTAACTTTGCATTTTGAAACTCTTCTTCTCCTTCTCCAATTCTTGACCGAATATGGGATTGTGTGGGATTCACAATTCTAAGATTTTATGACATTTCAGGGTTTGATTATGCCCCTTGATGCGATGGGTGTTAAGGATGATTGATAAATAAAGGTTTTGGTATTGTAGGATTTGGGGCAAGAATCAGAACGACATTATGCCAAATGGTTCTTTGAATTTGACACTGGATCACATCAAGGTAAGTTCTCACAACACGCAGAATTGCTTAGAAGCTTTTGTGATAAATTTACATATGACTCAGAATTCGGCGGCTAATCGTTTTATATGAAATATGGTAATTCTAGATAATCAGAACGGTCAGGAGCTAGGTGACGATTTGAAGCTGTGGAAGCTTAGGAATTGAGGTAAGGGGAGTGTTCTAGGTGTGTAATTTAATGTTCAAAATGAAATGTTCTAGGAGTTGAGGTAAGGGGACGCCCTGATTGCCCAAAATGAAATATTCAAATTATTTTCTTTCTTCTTCACATTAAATCTTAACCCTGCATTATCAATTGAATACTTTGGGCATAAAAATCGGACTTCTTAATTTTAAATGTGGATGACCTCTTTAAACCTAATTACATAACATTAACTTACTCAAATCCTTCCACTGTTTTTAATTGAGGAATTCTTTAATGTCACTTCTCTTAACTTACCTTCTCATATCTTCACATATGAGATGGGTCTCTGATAGATCCACGGTAGTGAAAGATAACTTCGTCTCTTGTGATTTCTTATCTTAATGCTATTTAAATCGCGAAAAGTTTACCCCTATTTTTAGGGGTGTCACAACCTTGTTTTATCATTCAGATCAGTTCTAATTACATTGAATAAAATTTTTATTTTGTTTTTTTCTTGGGAATAAATTTGTACTTGGTTATGCTCTCGAAATAAATGGAGTGTTTCCAAATTTAACCTTGATAATGATCTTTTGTAAAATTGACTCATTAGGTTAAAAAAAAATTCAGTTACTAATGATTTTCGATTAAGTGTGTCTATTTTCTGTTCAAATTCTAGATTATTAGGAAAAAAAACACCATGAATCTTATTTATTAAAAAAATATCATTTTTTTTGTAACTTTTATTTTTGATTGAAGGTGAAAAAAATGAATGGATTCGTCCATGAAAAGTTCCGTTCAAAAAAGGATCATAAATTTTTGTTAAGTATTTTGTTGATTTTTTTTGATCAAGAAGTGCGTTTTTTTGGATCTGCCATCTAATTACTATAGGTTTTTTCATTATTTGAGTTTGATGTGAAAGACATTTTTTTCTTTTTAAATGAAAACGAATTGTTCTTTAATTAATAATATATCTTATATATCTTAATTCTCCCTCCCTTCCCCTCCTTTTCATATTTCCTATCTAAAGTAAAAATGAAAATATAACCTTTTTTTGTAAATTTATCTAAAAATAGATATCTTTTTCATTGTAATGGAAAATTTAAAATTAGTTAAAAAATGAACAAATGGTTTTAGTCTTACTGTAATTCATTTTTTTATTCTTATAAAAAATGAAATTCTTTTGATTTATAAAAATTCTATTATATATATATTACATATATTATTTATTTTTATTACATATTATATTCAAAATGAATCTAATATTAATTGCAAAAAAATGAAAATGTAAGATTAAAAGTCAAAAAAAATTATAATTTTTTTTAGGAGTTTTGTTATTAGTCCTTGTATTTTGTAATATTAGAAGTATTGTGTAAGGATTCAGAATAATTAATAATAGATAACTCTATTTGTATATTTACTTTTTTTATTAATCGAACCCTTTTATAAAAAGAGATATAAAAACACCCACGAATAAGAAACAAAATTCATTTAGATATCTTAATTGAATTCCATGTAATGATCAATAAATTGAGTTTGATTGTATCTTTATGGATATCAAAATCCTAGGAACAAATTATTTGAAAGAAATATTTTGAACTGGAATTGACGAACAACCAATACTAAACCAATAATAGTATTTATTAGTATCAAAGTTAAAAATGGGGCGTGGCCAAGCGGTAAGGCAACGGGTTTTGGTCCCGCTATTCGGAGGTTCGAATCCTTCCATCCCAGAGCATATCCATTAATGATATAAATATCATATTTGAATACAAATTTTATATCAGAATAAAGAGTATACTCCCCCCCTTTTTTTGAATTATTCGTCTCTAATTCTAATAAAAATCGACTTGCTTTTCAATCGTTGAAATTCTAAAATTATAGAATTATATATTTATATATTATTCCAAAATTTTCATTTTTTCTATATTTACAAATTATCAAAATAGAATGAAATATTTATTCATATAATATCGAGTTAATGAGCGAGATTTGTCCAGTGTCTCTCCTGCTCACCTCACACTCATCTCGCTTGAGCGAGAAGCTCACTCGCCTGGGCAAAATTAGCGAGAATCCATCTCGCTTGAGCGAGAATCCATCTCGCTTGAGCGAGATTATCAGCAAAAACGCAGAAAACAAATAGATCAATTAATACATCATACCAAAACTCATTTTACTGCAAACCACTTAATTTCATCATATCTCATTTATCCTATATAGTATTTAAAACATGTTCTAACCTATCTTACTCATAATTCACCTTCTAATCCATAGATTCCATCCCAATCAAACTTACCACATAGCATAATCTAATAATTGCAATCTTTCCTATAAACCATCATTCATTCATAAATTTCATCATATCCAAACTTCATTTCCAACATCCAAACCAAGCTAAGGTCATAAATGAAAATGAGCTATAAACTTCAAACTCCCATTTTCCCACATGACCTTTTATAAGCATCATTGTCTATGCATTATCTACAGAATTGTTTATATTGCTATTGACTATACAAAATATGCAACATACTATGTACATGTGCATTCACATAATCAATAACCATCATAATTCTAAACTTTTGCTAGCTTATCATAAAGCTCAACATCAAGTCCTAAACTTGCTAAACACCAATTTATGCAATTTTGTTAGGCTTCGGGAATTCCTTTCCCAAAGCCAGGATCCTCTAGATCTTAAAGACTAACTAAACCCAACAACATCATCATCTCTTCCATTGCATAAGGTAATCCCAAATCACCTCAATTCTTCAATATCCTCATTATCACTTAGAGTTCGACACAAGTTATCCTCGCTTATTTTATACCACTCTTAATTAACAAACTCTAATGACACAACCATGGCCTATCAATTCACCAACCAAAATGTATATCCTATTGATTCAACCATTAGGGGTTATCTGCAATGTTCATCATTGTTCATGACTATAACTAACAACACACATATTAAATATCACCCATTCACTTCCAATTCAACCCAACAAGTCACAATATATATACAATTCCCCAAATTCTTAAGGCAAGGGTTTTCATCCAAACCCAACAACTATTACCAATACTCATTAATCACCCTCAATGGCCATTTTTCATCATTAATATCATTCTCCAATATCATTAAACCTACATTCTACTCACATTTAACACTTTCCCCAATTTATTAAAGTTAGGGTTTCACTAGAACCCATCACCATCATAAATGCACATCAATTTTCCACCCATCCAAGTATTAATTTCATACACCCACAACAACCTATCATTAATGCCATAATAACAACACCCTACCTTAGGGTTTCTATTATAAATGCTTCCACTCATAACCCCTATGCATACCATACATTCTCCCAACAAATAAAATCATAACTAATGTCATGGGCTCATCATGAATGGTGAGGGACATACCTCAAGCTAAGAAAAGGAGTGGTTACCAAGATAGGGAGAGAGAGAGCACGAAAATAGAGTGGGAGAAGGAGAGCTCCATACAACCATTGTTATCTCCTTCAAGCTTGAAGCAACCAAAATGGAAGAAAGAGGAAGGGCACACCACACTTGGATTTTTAGAGAATGGAAGAAGAAGAAGGAGAAGAGAAGAAGAAGAGTTGAAGAGAAAGAGAATAAGGAGAAGGAGAAGAAGTGGCGTGAAAAATTGAGAGAAAAGAGGGGTTTTTGTTTTTAAGTTTTTACTTTTCATTAAAATTTTACCATTTCATAACACACAGGACCTCTGTTCGGGCTCAATACTAATTTCAAAAATTATTTTGAAGGCATATTTGGATTCCCAATGATGTTCTTATTAGCCCTGACCAACGGCATCTCAATCGGAGATACTTAGTCCGACACCCATATTCTAATCGGGTATAATTTTATCTCTTAAAATCTCAATAAATTATAAATATTTATAATAAATTCCAATTTAATTATTCCAATATTTTTGGGACACAAACCAACTCATATATTATTATCTATTATTTATTTCTCATATTTAATTATTTTTATAAAATTCGGGATGTTACACATATGCATTAAATAGTTGACATATGCATTAGCCATAGGTGTATGGCATTTGAGATGGGATGACCACGAGAGATGAGAAACCCCTTGTGAGGAGGAATTGAGTAAAGATTTAATGAATTGGTGATGATAATTTGTGAATGCCCTTGTTGATAAGTGGCAATGTGATTGTGTATGTGCTTGTACTTGCTTATGTTATGAATTGCGATTCATGAGGCTTGTATGCCTATTATAACAATGTGATGATGATTGAATGATGGTTTAATAATTTTTTATGTATATATAGCAAAGCATACATGATGAATGAATACACATACACTTAATCATAGTATATATTATATTCGTCATTTTGAATGTATAACTCACTCTCCCATGTGGCCTCCTTTTTAGCATTGTGGTGTAGGGTTACTATGGGCCGAGATGAGATTTCGAATTGAAGCTTTGGAGAAGGTAAATAGTGGTAGTGGATGTGTCTTGGCCAGCATCATTTATGAGTTCCAATGTAAATAATAAATTGTAAGTGATGATATTGATGATTTAGTGAATTTAGTCGTCTATAAGATAATCTTTCATATTTATGAATGGTGAATATATGCAAGTAGTATGTAAGAGATGATTTAATGAGTACTTGAGGAATTGAACTTTAACAATATACATTGATGATAGTGGTGTTTGGATTAATATCAATAGGTGAATAAGTAGGCCAATTATGAGATATGCGTAGTGTTGATAGTTAGGCAATGCATGTGTCTGTTGTAAGTCGGTAAATGGGTTATGACCTAATAGGTTGATATTAGGTGATTGCATGCTGACCGAGCCTTTTCTTATATCGTCATATATGGGACTAGGCGTATGCCCGGTATACACATTCTTCTTTTGTTGTAAACTCTATTATTTTTGTATACTGTAGGGGCAATTTAGATGTTGGTCCAGATATATTTATATAAATCTAACTCTTTGTTTTTTTGTGGTTCGGGTTTCGGTGTGACAATTGGACTTACTTCACAACGCAAAAAAAATTTACTCATATTTTTATTAATTATTATCTTGATTACATTGGAATTCGAGTCCAGAAAACTGAGGTATTACACCTACTGCAGTAGTAAAATTTGTACACTTATCATCAAATTGCATGCATTTCACCAATCTTTTACTAGTACTAAACCGCATCGCCCATTTTGCAACACCTGGTCATTTTCACCATGACCACGGTAACAACATAATCAACATATACAGTATGCCATGGATGCAAATGCCAATCATATGCATTTATCACTCTATGCATCTTAATCATGCCACTCATCAATCATCATCATCACCACCACCAACATCACCACAAGGCTTTTAGTGAGTTTATTATCGTTGGTTATTATCATTAGTTTAAATTTTCGTGTGGCATTTTCAAAAGTTCTCATTAACATAATTCAACCCCATCATCAAACACAACGACATCAATCTTTCACAATCAACCAAGGTATGCTATTCATTCACACCCATTCTCAACCAAACATCAACTTTATTCATTTCACATTTATGGTGGACATAAGTATAACATTATATTCAAGACACCACATTGTCAAACAATCCACACCACCATATAGCACACCACAATTATTCTAAATGCATCAATGCATGTTGCCAAAACACATCACCAACATCATGCACAACATTACAATTCTTCATAATATTACAAGCAAGGCAAACATGCATATTGCCACATATAACAATCAAATACTATTCAATTCATACATTTAGAATATAAAGACTCCTCTCCTACCTCAACAGAAGAATTCTAATCGATACGACATACCCACCTCTTCGTTCGAAATAGGTCATACATTAATATACATATAAAATCATAATCAATCAACCATTATCATATTTACAATTTCATAAAATGTATAGAACCTGTTATAGACATCATTACTTCATTTATTAGGCTTCAGGAATTCCTTCCCATCAAACCTCATTCATTATGTTTAAAGGCTACAAAACAACCATAGCCTAACATCCACAATACATCATATCACTACCCATACTCTCAATGGCTTGTATCTGCCCTCCAATACATTACTCAAACTACATTTATCATTTTCCCCAAATCTTAAAGTTAGGGTTTTCACAAAACTCAATAATATTCATAATGCATCATAAATCTTCATCTCTTTCCAACAATAAATTCATCTACATCATTTATTACCATCAAAGCTTGCATTTATGATAATCCCATATTAATGTTTTCACATTTATGGCTATTCACCAACCCCCATTCATCTATATTACTCCTCTAAGCTATAATAACTCATAAACAAGGCATTAAATCCATCTAAAATGGTGAGAAAAGCTTACCTTACCCTAAAAATGAAAATGAAGCCAAGGGAGAGAGAGGCCAAACGAAATGGAGAAAGAAGAGAAGAGAATCCAAGCTCTAATGCTTCCTTCAAGCTTTCACAAGTGAAAATGGTGAAGGAAAATGGGTCACTACCTTATCTAGGGCTTTAGAAGGGAAAGATGGAAAGGAAATGACAACGAAGAAGAAGAAGAGTGTTTTTTTCAAATGGTCCAGCAAGTTCACGACAATGAAGAGAGGAAATTGGGCTTTTGCTTTTAATTTTATTCCTCTCATTAATATTTCATCATTTTACCACAAACAGGATCTCTGTTCAGGCTCAATACTTTATCTAAAAATTATTCTGAATACATATTTGGACTCCCAATAATATTCTTAACAACCCTGACTAATATCATCCCAATCGGAGATACTTGGTCTGACACCCATATTCTAATCGGGCTTAATTTCAGCTTATTTGGCTCCAATAAATTATGAGTAGTCTCCAAAAATATCAATTTAACTATTTCCAATATTTAGGACATTAAATAAGACACACATAACTATTTAATGTTTATTTCCTTGATTAATCCTTTATTTTAAAATTTAGGGTGTTACACACACCACAATCGTATACCCCTAATATAATCTCTTGATTTTACATAACAAAAAAGGGTTTTGGATAATAATAGGCTCATGAAAATTCCATATTAAGACATGGGAAAGGTTCATTCTTAGTCTCAAAAATAAGGGGACATGTCACAAACATCACTTATTTGTCCCAATTTGACAATCATAAAAGGTTACGTTCAAAACCCTCTTTAATGTGAATTTTACAATGCAATGGGTCCAGTGTTTTACACCTAATGAGAGTTAAAAAAACTCCAATTAAGGTAAGACTAATTTTCTCACCTCTGTGACATTATGATATACAAATTTCATGAAGAAGTCGGAGGCTAAAAATGTCATTTAGGTACCCAAACAGGCCAAAAACAGTAAGGGAAAAGTAATAGTTGGAAATTTCTGACAATGGCAATTCCACTGGCTGTGGGAAATTCCCATTGGCCATGGAATCCACTATTTCCACCATCCAAAATGGCCATTTGTTTCACGTTTTAAGGCAGAACGATCCACTGGCAGTGTGAAACTCCCACTGGCCGTGGATCTCACTACTGTAGGTACGATTCTGTAGCTTTTTGTCCCTTATGTTTTTGCCAACTTCAGGACCCCTTTTGGCTAGGCTATTCAATTCCAATTTAAATGAAACTTTATACACAACGTACCTATCCTATTATCAATTATGTGGAAAAGTTTCAAGCCAAAATTCTATCCCAATCAAAATCTAAGCTATAGGGTAGTTTTATGCATATTTTAGGCACTTTACATGACATACCAAAATGCAATTAGCTAAGTTTTGGTCCAAACTCTTTATGGACTTATATTCACACACACACACACACATATATATATATATATGTGACTTTCTACAACAAGTTTCATCCCATGATTCATTTCCTAGATCAAAGTGTGTGTCAATAGCATTTCAAGCCCTTTTTGGCTAAACCAAGTATGTCATTCATCAAAGTCATATGGAATTCTCAATTCATAAGACATATACATATTTCAACCCCTCATGGGTTGTTCTGTTAGGCAATCCCAAAACATGAGCAACGGAAAAAAAAGGGATTCCAAAGGATTTGCAAGGTTCCGTGTTTCAAAGCACAAAACAAACACAAAAATCGTTTTGGATTACCTCTTGAAGAACACCGAAGCAGTCGTAGCCTCGTCCTTTAGGAGTCCACACGAGCACTCCCACCAAAGTCGCAACACTTGCCAACTGCTAGTTTGACGGCGTGTAGCTCTTGCAACTTTTGCGAATTTGTGTCTCACTTGAGTGAACGGCCTATGAGCATCTTATGCTCTATTTATAGGCTTAGGTTTGACCTAATTTGTTCTCTCTAAAATTGGGCTCCTTACTCATTCTAAATGAGTTAGGCCCAATAGCTTTATTTTAGTCCAACTAAAATAAGACAACATTTTCTGATGGGCTTACTCTATGTGTGTGACCCTACAGGTAAAATACTCGGTCATATTAATAATAAATTATTTTATTATTAATATAAAATAAGAGCGGCATCTAGCAATGCATCGTTATGTCCGAATATTATCAACATAACCTATAAGTGATAATTATTTAATTTGTTTGTTCCTTTTATCACGATATCCTAATTGGGCCCAAGGCATGGTCGCGTCATCCTTGTACGGCCCAATTTATTTTATTTGATACCGGAGTAGACTGAATCCGAATAAATATCTAATATTTATTCTTTCTAGCATGGCCATGCGTTTTCTTAGTCTTACTCCATCAAGTGGCCTATAGATATCACTCCTGTCATATAGGAGAGACAAATCCCATCTATATCACTCACATCCCTCTGCATAATTTGTTCATTGCCTAATCACAACCTTTATAGTCCTCTTGTTACAGAAGACGTTTAATTGTATTAAAACAATAAACTCCTCATGTAGGAATGTAGTGACTTCAGGTCGAAGGACTACATATACCATTATCACATTGAGAATCGTTTATGACAATCATGTAATGATCCATGCAACATTCTCATGGTGGGTCTGTCCAGTACATCATTACTCTTAATGTGTACCCGTGTGAAGACTTGATATCATCTATATCTATGATCTGTGAGATCAGGTCATCAGTACACTTACACACTAGTCTCAGTGTATTTACATGTCCCCATGTAAATACTTGACTAGGGACATTTTAGGAATAATTTTTATATGACCTATTACTCCAAGGATAAATACGTTTTAAAACAATTTTAAACTGAAATATTTATTTTATTGATAAGCATAAAAAATGATACAAATGAAAAAGCATAAAAGCTCATAGTGCATACACCAACATGTTCATCAATGACACATCACTCCCATCAAATCAATATATACATATACATATATCATTCTTAATAGCCAACAATTTGCCACACATATCATTTCACTATAAACATGGCAAGGCAAGCATGAGTACTATCACATACATTAATCACCAATCATTCTACTTATGCATTAGGAATGTAAAACTTAGAACAATAAATAACAAACAATTGATTTTCTTAGAGTATTGTAATTAAATTTATCCTTGGTTCAGAAAAGATGATTTGTACACTTTCATTACTTTTAGTTTCTTACCTCAATTTGAATTAATCAACTAAGCGTCTTTTTCAATTCACAGTTCCTTTACTTTCATTAAAGAATGAATATTTTAAGCAAGCATCCTAATTAAGCAAAAGGAGTCAAGATCGTAAAATCTAGGAATTATTGAGCATATCTAAGAACATCGCCTATATACATAATCTATTCTCAAATTATAGAATTAAGCAAACCATAATAATTAAAAGTGATTATGAAAATATTCATTAAGCATACATATTTCCTTAAACCATTTTAATTTAAATCTTATTTTATTCCATTTGTATAATTAAACCGATTAAACATACAAATCTAATTAAACAGAATAGAATTAAATAAGCAGAGTAAGATTATGAAGAAATTAACAATAATAAAAGCATACTATATTAAAAACAAGAACCTCAAAATTATATTACAATATTCTCCAAGAAAATCAATCTAAGGGTTTTAGCCCTCCATAATTAAAACAAACAAAAAATTAAGAAAAACCAAACCCGGAATGGAAGAGCTCCTCCAAAAGCCTTCCTCTACTACTTCAAAGAAAGAAAGAACGAAGGAGGAACTAAGAGAGAAGAGTGAAGTGAACGTGTGTCTCTGAAGCCTCAAGTTCCTTCTATAATTTGCGTAGGGAAAAGGAAAATGTTACAATAAAATATTTCATTTGGCGTAGTGCTTCCATAATTTGCGTAGTGATGTTTTCCTATTTCACGTAGTGCCTGAAAGCATTCCTGCTTTTCCTCCATGATTCCCTACGTGATTTCCTTCGTGGATCAATTCATTCAGTTGAAAATTGTGCCAGAAACATCACATGAATTGATTCCTGAGGTGAGGAATTGATTCCTCAAGCAAATGAATCAATTCCTGCGTAGATGAATCAATTCCTAGGTGAAAATCAGCAGGGGAATCGATTCCTGGTGGGATAAATCGATTCCCAGTGCATGATTTAGTGTAGGAATCGATTCCCAGGTTGGTGAATCGATTCTCAGGCCTGTTCTAGTGCTTTTCTTGCATTTTTTTTACCATTTCTTGAGGTGTGGCTTCTTCCGTTTCAATTGTGGTAATTATTTTTCAATTGCGAGCTCAATCATACACTACAAATAAGAGAAACCAAGATTTTATTATTTTCATTAAAAATTAATTCTTAATTCATTTTAAAATCAAATATTAAATAAGGCTTAAATTATGAAAATATGTTAAAATGCAATAAATTATACAATAAGTAATGGCAAATTATACACATTTAAACTAAGGAATTAAGGATAAATCATGCATCATCAAATACTCCCACACTTATTCTTTTGCACTCCCAGGCAAAATCAGAATAAAACAAGTTTCATAATTTATTGAAAACATTTAAGTTGAAAATAATAAACACACAGAATTGGCATACTTGTCATGAAATCTTAAGAATATATAGAGAAACAAGAGTTATTCAACATGTAGGATATAAAGCATCAAGATATGTATGAAAATCATCCAAAGACTTAGGCATATGAGAATTAAGTCAAACTGAAAAGAAGATCATAAGTGATAGAACCTCACAAGACATACTCTCAACTCTCAAGTGTTTTGGGTTTGTGTATACACTCAAAAATATTTCCTAAAAAATAGACAGTCCCATAAATTTGGCAAATTTCTCAATTCCACAATCAACACAAATGCATGTATAGATTGACAAGGCTTATCAGGGTTGTAATGTGGCCAAGGTAAAGATTTAGAAATTAGTTTTATATGCCATAAAGAATGATGGAGTAATTAATTTAACAGGCAAATAGTGAGGTAAAACATTTGTTTAATCACATTTGGTCGCAATCATCACTTTTTTATATTTTTCTTATGCAATGCATAATACTTAAACTAAGAGTTGTGACTCCTTTTATCACACTCCCACACTTATTTGAATGCCTATCTTTGACTTGATTCCAAAGCTCCAACATCTTCTTTAAGTAGATGTATAGCTTATTTGAGCTGTAACAAAGAAATGGTTAAATAGGGACAAATGGGCTAACAAAAGATGATTTATTTATGGTAAGCTTATATGGCTAGTGGCTCAATTAAACAAAACGCCTGTGTCCTTTCAAATACATGTATATGAGTTTCAAGTATCATCAAGAAACAAGACAAAGATTGAGATGTAAGTATTCAGGAATGAATCATACATAAAAGAATTAAGATGGTGTAAAGTGATCCATCAAATTTTTAAGGCTCAAAAATCTCACAAGGTATAATTTTATCATATATGATCATCTATCAATTATCATGTCATTCTCAACATACTAAAAAACACTTGAGTTCAAATCATAACATATCATTAAGCTCATATCAAACATGAAAGAAATTACCTATTACTCTTGCATATTCTAAAATTCCAATAAAACATACCATGTTAAACAAAAGCACACACAAAAACCTTTATTTTAATTTTTTAAATTTTTTTTCACACAGAAAAATAAAAGATACCAATCATATAATAATACACAGAAAAATAAAAGATACCAATCATATAATAATACACAAAACAAAATAAAGAGTAGTTCTACCCCTACACTTAAATCATACATTGTCTTCAATGTAAAACAGAGCATACAAAAAAGACAATAAAATGAAAAATAAAGAGATGGTTAAGAGAAACTCCCTCAAGGGGGATCAAGAAGTGGTTCCCCCCAAAGCATGCTCCTTCATTGTGACATCTACAAGTGAAGGATTTTCATAGAATGGCTTCAAGCGCTGTCTATTAACCTTGAAGCTTTTGTTGGAGTTTTCACTTTTTTATTTCAACAGCTCCATAGGGAAATACATTAGTGACAATGAAAGGTCCTTCCCATTTGGAGCGTAATTTTTCGGCCATCAGTTTCATCCAAGAATTAAACAGTAACACTTTCTGTCCAGCAGCAAACTCCTTTCTAGCTATTGAGCTATCATGGAATTTCCTTGTTTTCTCCTTATAGAACTTTGAATTCTCTTAAGTTGCCAAACGGATCTCATCAAGCTTATTCAATTATAATTTCCTTTCTCTACCTGCTTGATCAAGTGCTAATTTGCAAGCTTTTATAGCCCAATAAGCACGATGCTCAATCTCCACCGGAAGATGACATGCCTTTCCAAAAACAACTCTATAGGGAGACATTCCTATGGGTGCCTTGAAAGTTGTTCTTTATGCCCAAAGAGCATCATCCAGTTTCCTACTCTAATCCTTTCTGTTAGGCTGTACTATCTTCTCCATGATTCTTTTGATTTCTCTGTTAGAGACTTCTGCTTGTCCATTGGTTTAGGGGTAATATAGAGTAGAGTCTCTATGAATAACCCCATACTTCCTGAGCATAGCTTGCATGGTTCTGTTATAGAAGTGTGTTCCCTGATCACTAATGATTACTCTCGGGATGCCAAACCTGCAAAAAATTTGAGATCTAACAAAATCCACAACAACTCGAGCATCATTAGTTCTGGTGGCTTTAGCTTCCACCCATTTAGAAACATAATCTATAGCTAACAGAATGTATGTAAAACTAAAGGATGGAGGAAATGGACCCATAAAATCAACGCCCCAAACATAAAATACTTCACAAAATAACATAGGTTGTTGAGGCATCTGTTGACGCCATGTGATAGCATTACTAGCTCTTTGGCATTCCTCACAGGTGTTACAAGTTCTCCATGCATCCTTAAAAATGGTGGGCCAGTATAAACCAGAGTCCAACACCTTCCTTGCTGTTCTTTATGGACCAAAATGTCCACTAACTGGTGAAGCATGGCAGAATCGAAGAACTGATTCTATCTCATGATCGGGAATGCATCTTCGAATCACCTGATCATTACACAACTTCCACAAATACGGGTCATCCCATATATAATATTTTGCATCACTTTTTAATTTTGAAATTTGGTTTCTGGATGAATATGGTGGAAAAATAGAAGCAACAAGATAATTAACAATGTTAGCAACCAGGGTGTATCAAAATAATTAGAAACACTCATGAGTTGTTCATTGGGAAAATGATCTCGAATAGGTACCGAATCAGGAGCGTTCTCAATTCTGCTTAAATGGTCTGCCACCAAGTTTTGTGTTCCACTTTTGTCATGAATTTCCAAGTCAAACTCTTGGAGCAAGAGCATCCAATGAATTAATCTTGGCTTGGACTCACCTTTCTTCAACAAGTACTTCAGAGCTACATAGTCAGAAAAGACAACTACTCGAGAACCAAGTAGGTAAGATCTGAACTTATCTAATGCAAAAACAATGGCCAAGAGCTCTTTTTCAGTAGTGGTGTAATTTACTTGGGCGGCATCTA
Organism: Clitoria ternatea; assembly: GCA_037962975.1. Taxonomy (NCBI): domain Eukaryota; kingdom Viridiplantae; phylum Streptophyta; class Magnoliopsida; order Fabales; family Fabaceae; genus Clitoria; species Clitoria ternatea. Next base: position 156,926,452 of record CM075672.1, on the reverse strand, counting down.
AAGTTTTAGATGCATAGTAGATGACCCTAGGCTGTTTGTCAATCTTTTGACTAAGGACAACTCCCAATGTATAATTAGAGGCATTACATATTATCTCAAATGGGGTTGTCCACTCAGGTGCTTGTATTATTGGGGTACTGGTCAATGCTTGCTTGAGGCAATTGAAATCCTCCTTACACTTTTCATCAAACTCAAATACCACATCCTTTTGAAGTAGATTGGATAGTGGTCTACCCTTCTTGCTAAAATTCTTTATGAATCTTCTGTAGAAACCTGCATGGCCAAGAAAAGAATGAACCTCTCAAACACAAGAAGGGTAAGGCAAATGTGATATAACTTCTATCTTGGCAGGATCTACCTCAATTCCTTTCTCAGAGATTACATGCCCTAAAACTATTCCTTATTCTACCATAAAATGACATTTTTCATAGTTCAAGACAAGGTTAGTTTCAATACATCTGTTTAAAACTTTATCCAAAGTATCAAGGCATGCATTAAATGATGATCCATAAATAGTAAAATCATCCACAAACACCTCTATGCAATTTTTAATAAAATCATGAAAAATACTTATCATGCATCTTTGAAAAGTTCTAGGAGCATTGCATAGGCCAAATGGTATTCTCCTATAAGCAAATGTGCCAAAGGGATAGGTGAATGTGGTCTTTTCTTAATCCTCAGGTGTAATGTGAATATAAAAATATCTAGAGAATCCATCAAGAAAATAGTAGTGAGATTTACCTATGAGACGTTCTAGCATTTGATCAATGAAGGGTATAGGGAAATGGTCCTTCTTCATTGCCTGATTTAGTCTCCTGTAGTCAATACAGACTCTCCAACTATTCTGCACTCTGGTAGGGATCAGTTTATCCTTTTTATTTTTCACAACTATGATCCCTGTTTTCTTAGGAACCACTTGAATTAGACTCACCCATTGGCTGTCAGAGATAGGGTAAATAATTCCTGCTTGTAGAAGCTTGGTAATCTTCTTCTTAACCACATTAAGGATTACAGGGTTGAGTCTCCTTTGAGGCTGTCTTACTGCTTTAGCATTTTCCTCCAGAAATATCCTATGTATGCACATGGATGGGCTAATTCCAGGGATGTCTGCCAATGTCCAGCCTATAGCCTTTTGTGCCTTTTCAGAACCTACAATAATTTTTCTTCTGGATTTTCATCAAGAGAAGTGGAAAGTATCACCAGGAGCTGTTCATCATCCCCTAACTACACATACTTAAGGTTCTCAGGTAGGGGTTTCAACTCTATTTTGGATGCTTACAAAATAGATGGAACTAACAAAGTAGATTTGGATTCCACTGCTTGCACCTCAAAAATTTTATTAGAGTCTTCTTGAAATCCTACATTTAGGTTAATGCATTCTAGCTCCTTATGGTTAACAGGCATATTTAAAAACTCTAAATCAACAGTTATGTATTTATCAATTTCAGTACAAATATCACAACTTCCAGAATCATTGCATGCAAAACAATTGTTTGGATCATCCATGCATTCCAAATCAACATTTTGAGAGATATCAGAAAGATATTCACAAATGAATTCATCCATAATGTCAATATGAAAAACAGAGTAATCTTTAGATGGGTGTTTCATAGCATCAAGGATATTGAATTGAACTCTAGTGTCACCAAATTCTATAGAGAGGGTTCCAGAATAAACATCTATTTTGGTTCGGGCTGTTTTCAAAAATGGTATTCCCAAAATTATAGGAATAGGAATTTGAGGCATACCTTCTTCCATATCAAGTATGAAAAAGTCAACAGGGAAAACAAGTTGATCTACCTAAACCAAAACATCTTCTATGACTCCAGCAGGGTAAGCAGTACTTCTATTGGCTAGTTGAATCACTACACCAGTAGGTTATAAATTTCCAAGAGACAAAGATTTGAAAATAGACATAGGCATAACATTTATTAAAGCTCCTAAATCTAACATGCAATTTTCAAATTTGTTATTGCCTATGATACAGGGTATAGTGAACATACTTTGATCCTTACATTTCTCAGGAATATTTGGAACTTCCTTACCAAGTAGTGCAGATATATTTCTTCCCATGCATATCCTTTCATCCCCTTGAGTCTCCTCTTATGAGTACACAGTTCTTTTAGAAATTTGGCATACTTGGGAATTTGTTTGATTACATCAAGAAGAGTTATATTCACTTCCACTTTCCTAAAAGTATCCAAGATTTCTTTGTCCACTTCTTCCATCTTCTTGCTTGGAATTGCTTTAGGTGGGAATAAAAGAGGGATATGAGGTGGGATTTGGGGTGATTGCATCTCACACTTCCTTGTGCTTGAAGAAGGTTCATCATTCTTAACTGTTGTGGGCCATTTGTTTGTTTCTCAGGTTCCTTGGTTATGGGTACTTCAAGGTTCTTATCTGATCTTAACTGAATTACATTCATGTTTCTTGGATTTGCAGCTCGTTAAGATGGTAATTTGTCAGAGTTCTGAGACTGTAATTGGTTCAATGATGAAGCCAATTTCTTAATTTGGTTGCTCAAGCTTTGGATGGTAGCATCATTTCTTTGTTGATACTCTAAGTTCTGTGTAGCCATTTGTTTCACCAGTTCTTCCAAAGAAGGGCTACTTGTGGATGATTGAGGTATAGGTCTTTGGAAGGTTGGTGAATTGCTTTAAAATAGGGGTTGGGGATTTTGTTGTTGGTTACCCCATCTCAGGTTTGGATGGTTCCTCCAACTAGGGTTATATCTATTGGTGGAAAGGTCATGGTTTTGTTGTTGTTGTTGTTATGGTAGAGGTCTATCATGGTAGATGTTAGCTGCATAGGTTTGGGGATTATTATCATCCTTTTCTTGTAGAGAATGACAACAATCAGTGGGATGCTATTATGAGGAGCAGATGCCATACATTTTGCCAGTCATGGATTTTTGATTCACTGCCAATTGTGTGATCAGAGTGGTGAGAGCATCAAGTTTGCTCTTTAATTTAATGCCAGATGCACTAGAATTTGAATAATACATGGGTTCAAAAGCATCATTTCTAACACTGAATTATTGGGAATTGGATGCCATCTTTTCAATCAAGTTTCTTGCTTCAGCAGCAGTCATGTCTGCTAAGGCTCCTCCACTTGCCATATCTAACATGTTGCGATCAACGTGGTGCAGACCTTCATAAAAGTACTGAAGAAGAAGTTGTTCAGAAATTTGGTGGTGAGGGAAACTTGCATAGAGTTTCTTGAATCTCTCCCAATACTCATAAAGACTTTCTCCAGAGAGTTATCTAATTCCAGATATGTCCTTCCAGATTGTAGTGGTTCTAGAGGCAGGAAAGAACTTTTCCAAGAACATTTTCTTTAAGTCCTTCCAACTTGTGATTGATCTTGGAGCAAGGTAGTGGAGCCAATCCTTAGAAACACCCTCTAAAGAATGAGGAAATGCTTTAAGATAGACATGGTCTACTTGAACGTTTTGGGGTTTCATTGTGGAGCACACAATATGGAATTCTTTGAGGTATTTGTGCAGATCTTCACCCACAAGACCATGAAACTTAGGCAACAAGTGTATAAGTCCGGTCTTAAGCATAAAAGGGACATCCTCTTCAAAATATTGAATACATAAACTTTCGTATGTGAATTCAGGTGCAGCTAGTTCTCTAAGAGTTCTCTCACGAGGTCCAGCCATATTAAAAAAACTAACAGTAGTACTTTCAACAGATTCGGATGAGATACTATCACTATCAATATCAACAAAGTTATTATTAAATCTAGCTTCTCTAACTAATCTATGAAAAGTTCTATCAATTTCAGGATCAAATAAATATAAATGCCTAAAAGTCCTTCTAGTCATACATAGCATACAACAAGATATTTCATCATCACGGGCAATATATCATAAGAATCCTAAATCATGCAAAAGAAATAGAATAAAACAAAAAAAAAGAATTTTTTTTTATTTTTTTATTTTTTAATTTTCAATTTTATAAAAAATTAATTTAAAACAAGAATTTTCCTAAAGATCATTGATCCCCGGCAACTGGTGCCAAAATTTGATGTGTTGTGTCGTGGTCCTGTCAAATTAGTACATTAAAATTAATTAATGTAGTACTAGGGTATCAAACTAGGTCGTTCTCTCAAGGATCAACACAAAAATTTAGGAAAATCAAGTTTAAAATTAATTTTTAACAAACAAAAATTTAACAAATATACAAACATATTTGGGGGGGGTTGGATTGGTTGTTACAGTTAAAATTAAAACAGATTAAATATAAAACTTAGAACAATAAATAACAAACGATTGATTTTCTTGGAGTATTGTAATTAAATTTATCCTTGGTTCACAAAAGATGATTTGTACACTTTCATTACTGTTAATTTCTTAGCTCAATTTGAATTAATCAACTAAGTGTTTTTTTCAATTCACAGTTCCTTTACTTTCATTAAAGAATGAATATTTTAATCAAGCATCCTAATTAAGCAAAAGGAGTCAAGATCGTAAAATGTAGGAATTACTGAGCATATGTAAGAATATCGCCTACATACATAATCTATTCTCAAATTATAGAATTAAGCAAACCATAATAATTAAAAGTGATTATGAAAATATTCATTAAGCATGCATATTTCCTTAATCCATTTTAATTTAAATCTTATTTTATTCCATTTGTATAATTAAACCGATTTAGCATACAAATCTAATTAAACAGAATGGAATTAAATAAGCAGAGTAAGATTATGAAGAAATTAACAATAATAAAAGCATACCATATTAAAAACAAGAACCTCAAAATTATATTACAATATTCTTTTACAATATTCTTCAAGAAAATCAATCTAAGGGTTTTAGCCCTCCATAATTAAAATAAACAAAAATTAAGAAAAATCAAACCCGGAATGGAAGAGCTCCTCCAGAAGCCTTCCTCTACTGCTTCAAAGAAAGAAAGAATGAAGGAGGAACTAAGAGAGAAGTATGAAGTGAAGGTGCGTCTCTGAAGCCTCAGGTTCCTTCTATAATTTGCGTAGAGAAAAGGAAAACGTTAAAATAAAATATTTCATTCGGGGTAATGCTTCCATAATTTGCGTAGTGATGTTTTCCTGTTTCACGTAGTGCCTGAAAACATTCCTGCTTTTCCTCCATGATTCCCTACGTGATTTCCTTCGTGAATCAATTCATTTAGTTGAAAATTGTGTTAGAAACATCACATGAATCGATTCCTGAGGTGAGGAATTGATTCCTCAAGCAAATGAATCGATTTCTGCATAGATGAATCAATTCCTAGGTGAAAATCAGCAGGGGGATCGATTCCTGGTGGGTATGAATCAATTCCTGGTGGGATAAATCGATTCCCAATGCATGATTTAGTGTAGAAATCGATTCCCAGGTTGGTGAATCGATTCCCAGGCCTGTTCTAGTGCTTTTCTTGCATTTTTTTTACCATTTCTTGAGGTGTGGCTTCTTCCGTTTCAATTATGGTAATTATTTTTCAATTGCGGGCTCAATCATACACTACAAATCAAGAGAAACCAAGATTTCATTATTTTCATTAAAAATTAATCCTTAATTCATTTTAAAATTAAATATTAAATAAGGCTTAAATTATGAAAATGTGTTAAAATGCAATAGATTACACAATAAGTAATGGCAAATTATACACATTTAAACTAAGGAATTAAGGATAAATCATGCATCATTAAATTCCTTTCCTAAAACCATGATTCTCTAATCCTCAAAGGGGTTAACCATACACAACAACAACTATATCACATTCTTTATCCATAATGCCTCTAAATCATCATATGAATCATCCAATTGTCATCACTATCATCCAATATTCAATATAAGCCACCTTGGCTTTATTTAAACCATCATCAATCAACAATTTCAAGTGGCACATATTATGGCTTAAGGCCTCATCAAGTCATATTCTATTTCATTATTTCATCATCATTGGCCATTACCATTTCCATGATCATCATAGTGACAAAATCCCATATTGAACATCTCATATCCATTCTCTAATCAACTCTTCAAATCATCATTCCTATATATATACATATATCTTTCCATTCTCAAGATTGGAGCCTCATTAAAATCCACTAACATCAATAATCATTACCAATCATTCTAATAATCCTTTTTATCTATAAAATCATTCTCATGATAACCAAATCATCAATTTCCTAAATTTTGTCAAGAGTCCCAATTACCAATTTCTTAAGGGTTTTATACAAATTGGCAAGCATCAATTCAACAATTTTCATACATCACCTTAAGCATAATATCATCATCAAAGTGCCAATCATTTGTAAATAGAACACAATGGTCCCAATGGTCATCTACCCTATGGTTTGGGTTTCACATGCATATATCATCATTCATAATACATTGAGTTTAACTCAAAATTTCATCAACATCCATAATCAATTCCAATACTTCTAAAAATTCATTTCCTCATATAAATCATTCTAAAGGCACCACAATCATCAAAATCATCATTTTGGCAAAAATCCCCAACTTATCAATACTTAGGGTTTTCATCAAAATTACCCAATTAACAACCTCAACCCATTTATGGAATCCATATGAACACCATAACCCTTATCCATTTATAACACAAAACCATAATCAAAAACATTTCCCAAGCCATTTTAAGCCTAGGATTTTACATTCTCATCAATAACCATACAACCCAACACTAATATTTCAAGGTTAATCATCATAAAACATGAATGGAATAACAAAGAGGCAAGAAACCCTTACCTCAAATCCATACTTCTGCAAAAACGAAAATGGGAAGGAGGGAGAAGGAGATGACTCAAGCAAAGCTCACATGTCCAATATAAGCTTCATAAATCCATGAAAACCCAAGATTTTGGGAGGAAAAATGATTATGGAAAGTCAAGGGGTGGTGGACGGTTTTGGTGGAGAGTGGAGGAAGAAGAAGAAGAAAAAAATTAAAGAAGAAGGGAGAAAAGAAGGGTGTCAACGAAAATTTGGAGAGGGAAGAGAGAGAAAAGTGTAAAATTGGGTATTATCCAATAGTTAAAAGGGTGCCCCAGGTTGCTTTTACCATTGGTCAATATTTCTCTTTGTCCAATGGACAAAAGAGAGTAGAAAAGTGGGGAATAAGCCACACAGTCATGAGAAGGGAGAAAAAGGGAAATTTTTATTTTCTTTTAATTCTATCTGGCTTGTATGTTCTCTGTTTAATATCATATATCGTGTCCAAATAACTATCTCCTCAATGCCAAAAATTATTTTAACTATACCACCATAACCACAATAATTTTCTTAGTATTCTAGACCCATCAAATATTCATTTTAGCTTAGTGGGTCCTACACTATCCATTAAATTATCTGGTTCCGGTAAATCTTAATTTACCGATAATTCACCTCTAGCGTCTAATTAATTTTCCCACAATTATTGGACCATAAATAATTATTTATCTTTACCCAATAAATTTATTTTTTCCAAAATTTGGGACGTTACATTTGACACTAAAACCTATTACATTCAAACAACCCCAAACACATATTTAGAGTTCTGAAAACTCACCTTCCTCACTTCTAACCTTCGATTTCAAGTTCGACCCCATTTAATGGTTCTCCGACCTTTATTTCAAAACCTAGCAACACCAGAACCGTCACCTATTTGTTATCTTGGAACACTCATAACGTCATGAACCCTTATTAAGCTTTAAAATTGCCATGGAAATGAAAATAGGAAACCCCCATGCAAACGTTCAATTTCAATTTTAAAGAGAAAAAGATGAAACATGAAATTAAGGCTACCAATGGACTTACCTCGGCGCTACGACTAAAAAACATTACCAATTTCCATTTCCATCAAGAAATCGTGAGTCAATTGGCCCTAGAAGGTCACAACCATGAATGAGAGCAAAAAAAAATGGTCACATGAAAAAATAAAGAAAGTGGAAATGCAATTGTTTTTACATCTAAGGGTAAAATGGTCCTTTCACTTTTTTTCAATTTCTTTTATATCTTATAAATAATTATATTTTTATTTTTTCCCTTCGGTAACATAGCCCGTGGCAAATTGAGTATGCTTCGACTCATAGCGAATGTTGCCAGGACCGTGGAGTGTCCATTCTGTAGAGATATGATTGGCCATTGTGATGATAAGACTATAGGTCCTTACCTATTTGTGAAAACTAGAACGAGGAGAGCTCTGGTCGCTCTAGTTGGGCAAGGAGAATGAGGTCGAATGGTTGTGCACATGGTTATTGATATGTGAGATTGATAAGTGAAAGGTAGGCCCACATGTATCATGATGACTAATGAAGAAATTAAAAATAACGAAATGGACTCATGCATTATATCATGATACTGAGGTTGTGTTTATGTATTGATTGTATAGATGTTGGTAACCATGACAAGAGGATGGGAAACTGGAATGGTTAGGAGACCAAGAGTGGTGAGATAACTTAGAATGTATCTTAGGAATTCCAAAGAGAGTAGGGGGGACTTGACCCTAGATTATTATGTTGCATATGGGGCAGGTATCGATAAGATACCTCCCTAATTATTGTGAAAGTGAAGACTCACCCTTACGCTAAATTTTTCCAGACATCACGAGGATGGACATAGATTTCGAATCGAGGATCAGCTAGACTCTTCTTGGACCGTGTACGAATAGAATAAGTTAAAGTTTATTTCATTCATGGGAGCCTATGTGCCCTTTTACTTTTAGTATGTACAGTTACTGTTATGGCCACGTATTATATATGATTATGTTGTATATAAGGTATATCTATTCCACCAAGTTTCTTGTACAAAAAAAACTTCCACATTTTTTCTAAAACTCGTAACCTCTTAGTTGACCAGGATAATCTAGTGGAAGGGATTGTTCTAGTTAACCAAGGGTGTTACACGTATAACTTCCCTCACATACAATCCTATAAGATTCTTTAGGGACCACCTCATATTCACAGTAAGAAGATGAGTATACTCCATTAATCGGTCAACAATAACCTAGATAGCACTACAACTTGAACGGGTTTGAGGGAAGCTAGACACGAAGTCCATGGCTATGCTATCCCACCTCAACACAAGAATATCTGAAGGCTGAAGTATCCCAGAAGGTTTCTAATGCTCAACCTTTGATTTCAAACACACCACATACAAAGTAACATAATCAACAACTTTCTTCATTTCTGGCAACCAAAGCTGCCTCCTCACATCATTATAAATCTTGGTCACACCAAGATGAATATTCATGGAACTCTTGTGAGCCTTAAATAGGATTTGACTCTTAAACTCAACATTAAATGGTACCATGATAGGATTCTTAAACCGCCACAACTCATTAGATCCTCTACTAAGCACCATAACCTTGAAGCATAAAGATAATGTCGTCATATTTTCAATGCAAACACCATAGAAACGATCTCTAATCATGTGTTAGGTAGTTTTATTCATACGGTGTCAATTGTTGAAAGGCATAAGTAATAACATGGCCCTCCTGCATCAATACATATCTTAACCTAGACCTCGAAGCATCACAACACACATGGAATTCCTTTGCCACATTTAAAAAATAAGCACTAGGGTTGTAGCCAATCTCTTCTTCAACTCATGGAAACTAATCTCATAGGCATTGCTCTAGAAAAAGGGAGAATCTTTCCTGGTCAATAGTTAATGGAAGTACAACGCGTGAAAAGCCCTTAATGAAATGATAGTAATACCCCGCTAAACCTAAGAATCTAATATAGCCTCAATCTTAGAGGGATCAACAAAAACACCATCCTTGGAGATCACATAACCCAAGAACTGCACCTTCTCTTCCTATAATTCACATTTTGACAATTTAGCATAAAGTTATTTCTCACACAACACCTGTAAAACAATGCTGAGATATTGAACATGATCATCTAGGGATCTAGAATACACTAGTATATCATCAATAAACACCATTACAAACTAATCAAGATATGGATGAAAAATATGATTCATATAACTAATGAAGACAGCTGGGGCATTTGTTACTCCAAATGGCATCACGACATACTCAAAATGACTATAACGAGTCTGAAAAGTAGTCTTCAGAGCATCCTTTGACTTCACCTTAATCTAGTGATACCCGAGTCTCAAATTGGTCTTAGAGAATATGCAAGAACTACACAACTGATCAAGCAAACCATTGATTCAAGGTAAAGGGTATTTATTCTTAACTGTTCACTTATTCAGTTATCGGTAGTCAATACGTATCCTCATATTTCCATTTTATTCACCAATAATACAAGTGCACCCTAAGGTAGGGCACTGACCTGATAAAACCCTTCTTGAGTAAGTCCTCCATGTACCTCTTAACTTTAACTAACTTAACTACAGAATCCAGTTAGGTGCACGAGACACTGGCTCGACCCCAAAAATCAAATCAATAATGAAATCAACCCCTCTGCTCGAAGGTAACCTCAGAATATCTTCTAGAAATACATTTAGGAACTCACATACAGTTAGAATATAAGCAGGGTTTGAACTACCTTTCCCTATAAAAGAACAAAATAACATACATTTTAGAATTGTACTCATCATAATTTAGAAACATATTCTTTAAGAAAAATCACCACTTTACAATAACAATCCACTATTACATGGTTGGTAGACAACCAATCCAATTCCAGAATAACATCAAGGTTTTCTAAAGGTAAGCATATCAAATTCACAATAAAAGGCGGCTCTTCAATAATCATGATTAACTTTTCACACATTATATTAGTTCTAACCGTAGAACCGGTTAGAGTAGAAATAATAATAGCATCTTTCATCAACATCATCAGAAAGTTAAGACGCCTGACATAACTCTCCCCGACAAAAGAGTGTGTGGCTCTTGAGTCATATATTATATAACACCCGTAATCTTAAAGAAACAATTTATTGAATAATTGAAATTAATTATTTATGGTCCAATAATGGTAGGGGAATTAATTTGACATTAGAGGTGAATTATTGGTAAATTAAGATTTACCGGGACCAAATGATTTAACAGATGAAGTGGGACCCACTTGGTCAAATTAAATATTTGATGGGTCTAGAATATTTGTAAAATTATTGTGGTTACGACGGTATAGTTGGAATAATTTTTAGTGTTAAGGAAATAATTAACTGGACTCGATACATGTTACTAAACGGGGAACATATGAGCCAAAATGGAATTAAAAGAGAACCAAAATCCCCTTTTCTTCTCTTTTCTTTTCCGTGTGGCCATTCCCTTTCATTTCTACTTTCTTTCGCACTATGGATAAAGGGAAATTATTGACCAATGGTGAAAGCAAATAGAGGCACTCTTTTACCCTATGGACAACGTCCAATTTTCCTAAATTTCCTTCTTTCTTCTCTCATTTTTGGTAGCCCTTCTCCACTCCTACTTTATCTTTATTTTTCTTCTTCTCTTCCTTCCTCCCATGGCAAAAACTGAACCTCCTCCCTCTCTATTCCATTTTCTTACAAAAATCAACAGCAAAGCTTGGATTTGTGAAGAATGTATGGAGCTTGAAAGCTTTGCAATGGTGATCTCCCTCTTCTTCACACCCATTTTCATTTCGGTATTTGCATGGGCTTGAGGTAAAGGTTTCCTACCTCTTCATTATTTCATTTATGGTTTTGGGTTGTTGGGTTGGAGATAGTAATGTTAGAAACTTTGTATGATAATGGAGATAATGTAAACCCTAGGCTTGATGACTTAAGAAATGATTCTTAATTATGATTTTGTGTTATGAATAGATGTAGGTTGTTGAGTCTATATGGATTCTTGGAAAATGGTTGATATTGAATGTTATTGAGTAATCTAGATAAAAATAAATTAGGGGTTTTGGCTAAATAGGTGATTTTGATGATTTTGATGGCTTAGAATGATTTTATATGAGAAGATGAATGCTTGAAGTATTGGTGTTGATTCTTGAAGTTTGGAAAATGAGAGCATGTGAGTATATATGTGATTAGAGGAATTGATTTTGATTGTTGATATTCATGATGATAATGATAATGGATGAAGACCATTGATAGTGGATTAGGGAGATGGATATTTGATTTGGTGAAGTCTTAGGCCTTGATATGTGCCATTTAAAAATTATTGACTGATGATGGTCTTGAATGGAGCCAAGAGGCTTATAATGAATTTGAATGAATTATGATGATGAGTAGTAATCCACATGATGATTTGGACGTTTCAAGGATAAGGGCCATGGTATTGTTGTTATTGGATTTGTTTAGCCCTTTAAGACCTAGAGAGTTTTGGTTTTGGGAAAGGAATTCCCAAAGCCTAACATAAGCATATGAATTATAGTTTAGACAAGTCTAGGACTTGATAATGAGTTTTGAGAGATAATGTCTTATGATGGTAAATTAATAGCATGTTATGTCTGTTTGTGATAGGATTGTGTTTTGGACGATGATGCAAAATGATCGAGGAAATCAAAGCGTTTGGATTACGGTTCTTCTCTCGAGGTAGGAGAGGAGTTTACATTTCAAATTTGCATGAGTAAATAAATTATTGATTATGTATATGTATGAACTCATGCATTGCCTTGCCATAAATGTGTTAAATTTTTGAATTGATAAAGGGATGAATGATGGCTTGGCTTATGTTGATTGTTATGAATATATATATATGATGTTAGTTATAAGTGTTTGATTGTCCCTTGGTTGGACATGAATTAAATGATGGTGAAAATCTATGAATGGATGAGTTAAATAAAGTATAGAGGATTGTTTTAGGATGATTATGTGGCAAAATGAGTGAGGTAATGATCTGGAACGTTGTTAAAACCTCCCTTAGGTATTTGAAGGTTTAGAATTGAAAATAGAGAGGCATGGTTTCATGAAATGAGCCTAAATACATAATTAAATATTGATAAGGTGTTAAATTAGGCCAACTACTGATGAGGAAGATATTGATATAAGAAAAAGAATGAAAAACTTGAGGTTTGTACGTGTGGGGATGACCTTGCTCAAGTGAGAGTCCCCTGCATCAGGGGAGTGGCCTCTGGCCCAATCTCGCTCAGGCGAGATGGAGTCTCGCTCAAGCGAGATGCGTGTGCAACAGAGGGATGCACACTGGACGAATCTCACTCAAGCAGGTGTGGCCACGCTTGAGTGAGCGAGAGAGGAAAATGGTTCTAGACAAGTCTCACTTAAGCGAGGGGCGAGTTAGGTTTAGCCTCGCTTAAGCGAGCGAGCCTGAATTAGACACTGGAGGAATCTTGCTCAAGCGAGAGTGGCTCGCCCAAGCGAGATCGTGGCATAATACTCCAAGACTTCTTCGCTCAAGGGAATTTTGGGCGCTCTCAAGTGACCCCTTTTAATCTCGCTCAAGCGAGAGGCTACGTGAAGGGGAGTCTCACTCAAGCGAGCGAGGGTGGACACGCTGCGGGAAGCCTTTCGCTTACACGCGATGGGGCTCGCCCAAGCAAGCTTGGCTGATCTCGCTCCAGCGAAGGTGAATCTTGCTTGTGCGTGTTTTCCCCTGAATTGGATTTATTTTATTTTCTTTAATGTGGGCTGATGTTGGCCCTTTTCCCTTATATTGTGAGATGATTGAGGGAATGTATGAGGGCAATATGATGATGATATAACGTGATGGTGATTGGGGTTGATTGGTACATTTGGGATAAATTGTTATGATATACTTACCACCTAAAATGGAATAATGAAAGGATGGTAATGAGAACATGACGATGGAGTTATGAGATATACCCTTGGGTGATTTTGAAACTAATGAGAGAATAATTAAATGATATAGTATGTGATATAAATTGACAAATTAGAGAAAATATGATATTGAATTATGAGAGATGAGGAAGTTAATCTCTTCCTTGCATAAGGATAATGTCCATTAAGTTTAATTGTTGTTATAGATGATTTGTTGCATACCATTGTGTGATATAAGTGTGATCTTGTATGTGTGGTTTGAGTTATATCAATGAATTATTGTGAATACCACACCAATATAAATATATATATATATATATATACATGAGACAATGGTAATGAATAATGAGATGAAAACCCACTAAATGAAAGTATGGTAATATTGATGAATATTAAGTAATGTTGTAATGCCATTGTGGTTGATTACAAGTATTGACTTGCATGTATGATATAAAATATATGTGAAATATGTTGAGATGATAATGCCATATATAAAACTTGAAAACAATGGCTAAAACCCAACAATGATAAAATCCACTAAGGTGTGTATAGTGCTGTTGGGGATTATGATGATGATGTTTGATGAGTGGCATTTAGGATGCACAGTGTGAGAAAAGCATTTGATTTGCATTGCATTGCATCCATGGCATATCATACGCTGCTGGTAGGGAATATTAGGGGGTTCCCTCGGTTGGCCCAGTGGGAGGGCGGCTCAGTGCACGAGCATTCTTGTTGTTTCCCCTGTGACGTTATGTGTGAGTCACGAAGCTGCCCATAGTTTGATGACAAGGCACCCTATGTGGCTGGTCCACTAGGCGGGCAGTTCTATGATGAGCAAGTACCTAGGTGTCCGACAGGGCACGGTTCTCTTGATGTATGTTCGGGAGGGTCCCGTAGCACTTTTGGCAGTTCAGGCTATGTTGTTGATCCACAAGTCACGAGGTGACTAGTGCTACAGATGGGCAAGAGCGGTTTGGTACCAGTAAAAGATGTTATTAATACACATGCCTGCTTTGAGATATGTGTACACATTTTTCTACTGCAGTAGAGGCATAGTAGCATAGCTGTGCTTGACCTACACTTGGTGTTATTCCCATAGTCGGATCCGCATTTGTTGTCTATTCCATTGTGAATATGCATTAGCCATAGGATCATTTGCATATAGCATAGAGATATGCCAAAATATGATGATGATTGATAATGATTGAGGTTGTGGTATGGTGTTGACGAGATGGGTAATTGAGTACCTAAAAGACCACATAAATTAATAAGTGATACGAATACACAGAACAATATTGAATATGATGATATATATGTAATGGCTCAATGTAATGAAGGGCATATTTGTTTATGATTGATGATAATGATGACCGCCCATGGTGGCTTTGAGAAAAGACCTGAATGGTCGATATTGATGACGTTGGCCTGTTGTGCCGTTGTGGTAGATACGTATATGCCTGCTTTGCTATGACTTGATTAATAATGAAATATGTATATGTTATTGTATTAACAATTTATGATGATCATTGATGTGTTTAGCAAAGCATACATGATGTTGATATGCATATGCATATAATTTCACTTGTATTCATATTGTCATTTGAAATGTATAACTCACTCTCCTATGTGGTCTACGTTTTAGTATTAATGCAGGAATGTCATGGGAAGAGGATATAAAAGCTTTTGCGAAGGTAAAATAGTGGTAATGGAATGCCTTGGCCGACAGCATTTGTAATTTAATGTGTCATGTATAAAATGGGTATTATGATATTGTTATTTATTGGTGTTGATGGATGAACTATGAACATGTACAAATATGGATGATGTATTAATATTGGGGGTAATGGAATTCATACCTATAGATGAATATAAAGATGTTGATTATGTAATCATTTTGGGGATGTATAGTTGTTGATGATATATGACTTAGAGGATTGAATTGATTATGATCAATTATGAAATGTAAATATAGGAGATGTATGTTGCATGACTATATGGGTGGATATGTATAGATATATTTAAGGCATTGTATGTTTATGATTTATGTGCAAGATTGTATGTGGCCTAATAGGCTTGTGTTGTATATTTGCATGTCATGCCGAGCCTTTTCTCATATCTTCATATATAGGACTAGGCGTATGCCCGATATACACATTCTTCTTCCACTGTAAACTCTGTTATTTCGGTATACCATTATGGGTAAACTATTTATCGATCCAGTTATAGTTTATCAAATCTCACACTTTAGTTTTCTAAGGTTCGAGTCTTGATGTAGTCGTGGCGGTGTTTTTGAATTATTTCCAACGCAAAAAATTTATTCGTACTTTTATTGTTTAATTATTTTGGTTTACATCAGGATGCGGGTCTAGAAAATCGGGATGTTATAACTTGGTATCAGAGCGTATTTTGCTCTAAAATAGAGATTACTCATTATTATCCAAGTATGTTTTGTTCTATATTGAGGTTGTAAATTATTGATGGAGCATGATTACTCCTTATTGAGGTTGACATTATGGATGTTTAGAGCATGATTGCTCAATAGTGAAACATTTTAGTGATCATTGGATTGTGGTTGTTTAGTATAGATTTAAGAGTGGTAAATTATCTAGAGGATGATGATATGTGAAGTGTTGATCGCCCTATATGGATTTATGAATGACTAATTGTCTAAGAACTGTGAATCGATTATAGGGGCATTGTTGTTCATTGAGGATTCTTTGAGAATCATTAATGTTGAATTATAATTGTTGTTTATGGGAGTATATGCCATTATCATTGAGGTTGTGTGGTGCAATTATGGAGCATATTTGCTCATTGGAAAACTTGATGAATCATGAGATTGGGTACATGTGGATAAATTCCTCAATGTGGTTGATATGTTTGTTTGTGTAAGTCCGACCAAGTTCCTTACACTATTTCCTTCTAATGACGAATACATTGATATTATATATGCATTTGGATATTGATATATTGAGTATGAATTGAGTTGACAATGAATTTGTGCCATGTGTGATCATGGATATGGTGTATTAAATATGAATTGACTTAATGACGAACCTATGTTGTACGTTGATCACGGATAGGAGATATTAAATATGAATTGATGTGGTGATGAATCATGAAGTGCTGAGACCTTAATATGCATGTAAATTGAAATTGAATTGTTTGCTTAGGTCTCTTGTATGAATTATGAGGTGGCTTATAGCCATGGTATGATCATTAAATGTGAAATTATGTTGGCACATGATTGGGGTTGGACTCGGTTTCATGTTTGTGAACCAAGTGAACGATCGATTTAATTGTAACCCATTAAGTATGGTAACCCCGGATAACTCAATATGATCTTGAAAGATCGAACCTTGTGGAATTAGACCCTATGGTGGTCTAGGCTCTACGAAGCTTATATGAGCCATGTTTAATGATTTTAGGTGTTGTGGAAGTATTCCACGATGGGTGCTAGCTAACCCTTGAACTTTCTAAGCCTAATAATAAATTGAATCTTATGAACGATTGAGCCGTAGTGAAATAAATTGTGAAATGAGTTATTGAGGCTAGAGCCGATATGTGATTGGATTCGAAATGTTGATGTAAACCCCTATGTATTTGATGAATAATGATGTTGAATTTAAGGTATGACTTAGCATTGGCTATGATGAGATATTTTATGGTATGATGTTGGGTTAAATTATGTGCCCTTGATATTATGATCAATGGATTGACTAAGAATTTTGATACAATGAAGAGATGATATGTATGATCATGAATGGGTAAATGGAGTTTAATTCTGTAGATACCTCCCTCTTTGTTTTGAAAGGAATCATATTGATGATGGAAACCACATACCGATGTGACACAATATGAATCGTAGGTCCAGTATATGGACTTCGGCTATGATAAATGAGGAAATCCACTAGTGTGGAAGATTATTATATGATTGTGGACCTTATTTTAACCTTGGAGGCACTCTTTTACCCCATGGACAATGTCCAATTTTCCTAAATTTCCTCCTTTCTTCTCTCATTTTCGGCAGCCCTTCTCCACTCCCACTTCATCTTTATTTTTCTTATTATCTTCCTTCCTCCCATGGCAAAAACTGAACCTCCTCCCTTTCCATTCTATTTTCTTATAAAAATCAAGAACAAAGCTTGGCTTTGTGAAGAATTTATGGAGCTTGGAAGCTTTGCAATGGTCATCTCCCTCTTCTTCACTCCCATGTTCGTTTAGGTATTTGCATGGGCTTGAGGTAAAGGTTTCCTACCTCTTCATTATTTCATTTATGGTTTTGGGTTATTGGGTTGGAGATGGTAATGTTAGAAAATTTGTATGATAATGGAGATGATGTAAACCCTAGGCTTGATGACTTAAGAAATGATTCTTGATAATGACTTTGTGTTATGAATAGATTTAGGTTACTGAGTCTATGTGGATTATTAGAAAATAGTGGATATTGAATGTTATTGAGTAAACTAGACAAAAACCCTAAGTTTGATAAATTGGGGGGTTTTGGCTAAATAGGTGATTTTGATAATTTTGATACCTTAGAATGATTTTATATGAGAAGATGAATTCTTGAAGTATTGGTGTTGATTCTTGAAGTTTAGAAGATGAGAGCATGTGAGTATATATGTGATTAGAGGAATTGATTTTGATTGTTGATATTCATGATGATGATGATAATGGTTGAAGACCATTGATAGTGGATTAGGGAGATGGATATTTGATTTGGTGAAGTCTTAGGCCTTGATATACGCCATTTAGAAATTGTTGATTGATGATGGTCTTGAATGGAGCCAAGAGCCTTATAATGAATTTGAAAAAATTGTGATGATGAGTAGTAATCCACATGATGATTTGGAAGTTTCATAGATAAGGGTCATGGTATTCTTGTTGTTGGATTTGTTTAGCCCTTTAAGACTTAGAGAGTCTTGGTTTTGGGAAAGGAATTCCTGAAGCCTAACATAAGCATATGAATTGGAGTTTAGACAAGTCTAGCACTTGATAATGGATTTTGAGAGATGATGTCTTATAATGGTAAATTAATAGCATGTATATGTGTATTTGTGATAGGATTGTGTTTTGGACGATGATGTGGAATGATCAAGGCAATCAGAGCGTTTGGATTGTGGTTCTTCTCTTGAGGTATATGATATTAATGATAAGTGTTTGATTATCCCTTGGTTGGACATGAATTAAATGATGGTGAAAATCTATGAATGGATGAGTTAAATAAAGTGTAGAGGATTGTTTTGGGATGATGGTGTGGCAAAATGAGTGAGGTAATGATGTGGAACGTTGTTAAAACCTACCTTAGGTATTTGAAGGTTTAGAGTTGAAAATAGAGAGGCATGGTTTCATGAAATGAGCCTAAATACATAATTCAATATTGATAAGGTGTTAAATTAGGTCAACTATTGATGAGGAAGATATTAACATGAGAAAAAGAGTGAAAAACTTAAGGGGCGAGTTAAGTTGAGCCTCGCTCAAGCGAGCAAGCCTGAATTAGACACTGGAGGAATCTCGCTCAAGCGAGAGTGGCTTGCCCAAGCGAGATCGTGGCCTGATACTCCAAGACTTCTTCGCTCAAGGGAATTTAGGGCACGCTCAAGCGACCTCTTTTAATCTCGCTTAAGCGAGAGGCTACGTGAAGGGGAGTCTCGCTCAAGTGAACGAGCGTGGACACGTTGCTGGAAGCCTCTCGCTCACATTCGATGGGCTCGCCCAAGCAAGCTTGGCTGATCTCGCTCTAGCGAAGGTGAATCTCGCTTGTGTGAGTTTTCCCCAGAATTGGATTTATTTCATTTTCTTTAATGTGGGCTGATGTTGGCCCCTTTCCCTTATATTGTGAGATGATAATAATGTGGTGGTGATTGCGATTGATTGGTACATTTAGGATAAATTGTTATGATATACTTACCACCTAAAATGGAATAATGAAAGGATGATAATGAGAACATGATGATGGAGTTATGAGATATACCCTTGGGTGATTTTGAAACCAATAAGAGAATAATTGAATGATATAGAATGGGTTATAAATTGATAAATTAGAGAAAATTTGATATTGAATTATGAGAGATGAGGAAGTTAATCTCTTCCTTGCATAAGGACAATGTCCATTGAGTTTGATTATTGTTATAGATGATTTGTTGCATACCATTGTATGATACAAGTGTGATCTTGTATGTGTGGTTTGAGTTATATCAATGAATTATTGTGAATACCACACCTATATATATATATACATAAGACAATGGTAATGAATAATGAGATGAAAACCCACTCAATGAAAGTGTGGTAATATTGATGAATATTATGTAATGTTGTAATACTATTATGGTTGATTACAAGTATTGACTTGCATGTATGATATGAAATATATGTGAAATGTTGAGATGATAATGCCACATATAAAACTTGAAAACAATGGCTAAAACCCAACAAAGATAAAATCCACTAAGGTGTGTATGGTGGTGTTGGGGATTATAATGATGATGTTTGATGAGTGGCATTTAGGATGCATAGTGTGAAAAATGCATTTGATTTGCATTATCTTGCATCCATGGCATATCATATGCTGCCAGTAAGGAATATTAGGGAGTTCCCCCGGTTGGCCCAGTGGGAGGGCGGCTCAGCGCACGAGCATTCTCGTTGTTTCCCCTGTGACTCGGTGTGTGAGTCACGAAGCTGCCCATAGTTTGGTGACGAGGCACTCTATGTGGCTGGCCCAGTGGGCGGGCAGCTTTGTGATAGCAAGTACCTCGGTGTCCAATGGGGCACGACTTTCTTAATGTGTGTTTGGGAGGGGCCCGTAGCACTTTTGGCAGTTGAGGCCATGTTGGGCGAGAGCGGTTTGGTACCAGTAAAAGATATTGTTGATATGCATGCATGCTTTGAGATATGTGTACGCATTTTTCTACTGCAGTAGAAGCATAGTAGCACACCTATGCTTGACCCACACTTGGTGTTATTCCCATAGCGGGATCCGCATTTGTTGTCTATTCCATTGTGCATATGCATTAGCCATAGGAGCATTTGCATATAGCACAGAGATATGCTAGAATATGATGATGATTGAGGTTGCGGTATGGTGATGACAAGATGGGTAATTGAGTACCTAAAAGACCACATAAATTAATAAATGATACAAATACATAGAACGATATTGAATATGATGATATATGAGTAATGGCTCAATGTAATAATGGGCATATTCGTTAATGATTGATGATAATAATGACCGCCCATGATGGCTTTGAGAATAGACCTGAATGGCTGATATTGATGACGTTGGCCCGTTGTGGCGTTGTGGTAGATGCGTATATTCCTGCTTTGCTATGACTTGATTAATAAATATGAAATATGTATATGTTGTTAAATTAATAATTTATGATGATCAATGATGTGTTTAGCAAAGCATACATGATGTTGATATGCATATGCACATAATTTCAATTGTATTCATATCGTCATTTAAAATGTATAACTCACTCTCCCATGTGGTCTACTTTTTAGTATTAATGCAGGAATGTCATGGGAAGAGGATATTTATGAAGAAAAGCTTTTGCGAAGGTAAAATAGTGGTAATGGAATGCCTTGGCTGATAGCGTTTGTAATTTAATGTGTCATGTATAAAATGGGTATTATAATGTTGTTATTTATTGGTGTTGATGGATGAACTGTGAACATGTACAAATATGGATGATGTATTAATATTGGGGGTAATGGAATTCATACCCACCGATGAATATAAAGATGTTGATTATGTAATCATTTTAGGGATGCATAGGTGTTGATGATATATAACTTAGAGGATTGAATTGATTATGGTCAATTATAAAATGTAAATATAGGAGATGTATGTTGAATGACTATATGGGTGGATATGTATAGATATATTTAAGGCATTATCTGTTTATGATTTATGTGCAAGATTGTATATGGCCTAATAGGCTTGTGTTGTATATTTGCATGTCTTGCCGAGCCTTTTCTCATATCTTCATATATGGGACTAGGTGTATACCCGGTATACACATTCTTCTTTCGATGTAAACTCTGTTATTTCGATATACCATTATAGGCAAACTATTTATTGATCCAGTTATAGTTTATCGAATCTCACCCTTTGGTTTTCTGAGGTTTGAGTCTTGATGTAGTCATGGCGGTGTTTTCAATTATTTCCAATGTGAAAAATTTATTCGCACTTTTATTGTTTAATTATTTAGATTACATTGGGATTCGGGTCCAGAAAATCAGGGTGTTACATATTAGATTCACGACATTACCAAATATAGAACACTTATTGTGGACCATGTCATCATTCTTTGCTGCATCTAAAGCATCAAAAGAAAAAACACACCTAGTCATCACATTCTGAGAACTCCTAGTCTGAATATCCACTTTCCTCTATGTTTGGCCTCCATGGCCACCACCACCTCGTCCACCTCTCTGGTCTCCACTAACACAGGCTACAAAAGTATTAGTCAGACTACCTTGCACCCTTTGAGCTTGCTTCTATGGACAGTCAGGCTTAATATACCTTTTCTACCCACATTGGAAACAAGTAGGCTGATTTGAATAACGATCTCTCTTTACCACAGTTAAAACATGCCCTGCCACTAGATCGATCATCAGCTCGGCTTGGGATGAAGATGAAGTTATGGTAGATAATCTACCATGACTAGACTACCCCTGCTTCTTGAAATTAGGCCATTTGTCCTTCAATTGCTTTTTATGTTTTCTTACAGCCACCCGCTGTAACTGTATCTCCTCAGTCAACTGTGCTATATTAACCAACATTACATAATCTCATAATTTCCAAAGGAACAATCACATTACTAAGCTCCACTCGTAATCCAGATTCATACTTGACACATTTATTGCCCTTAGTACCCTTCAAAGAGAAAAGATAGTCAAAATCACATAGCTCATCAAACTTAGTTGTATACTCAGCTACAGACATCTTCTATTGTTCAAGTTTTAGGAACTTCACCTCTTTCCTGATCTTGTAGTTGTTAGGAAAATATTTCACCAAGAACCTCTTTTTAAAATTTAGTCAAGTTAAGGATTCATCTGTTGCTACTATCCGAGTTTTGATGTGTGTCCACCAAACTCTAGCCTCCTACTTTAGTTGATTAGTGGTGAACAATGCCTTTTGCTCCTTAGAGAATTCAAAATATTCAAAATTATGCTCTATATCTATGACCCATACATAGGCACCATCAAGATCATGCCCACCTTTATATACAAGGGGTGAACGCTTCAAAAATTTGTCTAAGGTAGGGCCAGACTCAGCTCGCCCTATAAACTGGGAGAACTTGGGGAAAAAGTCATCATCCGGTTGTGAACTAGAGCTGTAACATCCTAGCAATTAAATTTAATTTAATTTTATGTCATGGAAATTAATTGGTAATTAAAGCGTGTAATTAAATAAATTTAAGGGGAAATAATTAAATAGAGGATTAGAAAGTAAAATAAAATTATTATTATTGTTCTTAGTGGTAGTAAGAAATAAAATAAAATCCTATTGTAAGAAATTAAATTTAAGAGGAAGAGATTAAATTAAATTAAAGGAAATTGGAAAGAAAAATGTATAAGTGCATGAAATGTCCATAATGCCCTCAAAGTAAAATTCACTAATTCAATCACCTTGCATGGCCTTCTTCACGCGGGTAGAACAGAAAAAGAAGCATAAAGTAATTGAACCATTGCCATACCTTTGAGCTTTAAATTGAAAGTCAGTTCTTGGTCGATTCTTGCAATTGAGTATATTTCTGGAATCCTGGAAACGAGACCTTCGTAAAGGTACTATTAACTTTGCATTTTGAAACTCTTCTTCTCCTTCTCCAATTCTTGACCGAATATGGAATTGTGTGGGATTCACAATTCTAAGATTTTATGACATTTTAGGGTTTGATTATGCCCCTTGATGTGATGGGTGTTAAGAATGATTGATAAATAAAGGTTTTGGTATTGTAGGATTTGGGGCAAGAATCAGAACGACATTATGCCAAATGGTTCTTTAAATTCGATGCTGGATCACATCGAGGTAAGTTCTCACGACACGTAGAATTGCTTAGAAGCTTTTGTGATAAATTTATATATGATTCAGAATTCGGCGGCTAATCGTTTTATATGAAATATGGTAATTCTAGATAATCAGAGCGGTGAGGAGCTAGGTGACGATTTGAAGCTGTGGAAGCTTAGGAGTTGAGGTAAAGGGAGTGTTCTAGGTGTGTAATTTAATGTCAATGATTTTTAACGTCCCTTGAGGCGTATAAGTGGAAATGTATAACTTTTATGGATATATCGTAGCAAAATAAATTAATAAACAAGTATTTTATAAAACAAAATAGTAGATGAAATGTAATTTTATTTATGTCTAATGATTAAAATGGTGTGATGACTATTATTTCTGAAGAGTATGACTATGATGTGTGAATATGGAATTTCTCGAATTATGAAACATTTATGTTGATTGAGTAATGTTGGTGTGGCTAATTGATGAAATGAAATGAAAAGAAATGTAAAGTATTATGTTGAGTATCTTTATATCCCACGGAGATGGCTTTTACGTCAGGGATGATTTGATAATGATATTGGTTGAATATATGCTATTTATATATGTTATGTGGTGAGGACACTCATTCGATATGATTGACCCCTTGTTTTTTGCTCCTGTGGTCGTTAGTAGCCTAGTTAAGATACCTAATGGTCAAGTAGCACCTAAGGGTTAGGGTGGGGAGGGTGGGTCAGGTGGGTTAGCAGGATGTCAGGTGGACTCCCGACTAATGGCTGATCCTTTTAGTATCTGGATACTAGGGCATCTTATAATGTGATCGGTTGTGAGTCAGTGATGAAATTTATAGATGATGATTATTATTAGAAGTGATAAATTTATTGATGATGATTATGAGGATAAATGGTTAATGATAATGATGTTGATTAATGGTTGATTTACCTTATTATACATTTCTTCTTATCGAAATTATTTGCATTGAATTATATGGTCAGTCACTCACCCTTACAGTTGTTTCAGTGATTAGGGACAGGGATATTGTGGATGCCTTGGATACCAGTGTGAAGTGATTGAAAGAAATGCCAGGATAACGGTTTTATGTATATTTTGATATCTTGATATTGTAAATAGGTAGTATGTAGATATATGGTGACATACGAGGTTTCTACTTGAATTATTTTGATGATGATCATGATTTAGATGATTACTTGTGAGCTTGATGATGAGGTGATGGACCTTTGAATTTCAAAGTGCTATATATATATATATATGATGATGATTATATAATGATGAAGTAGAATGACACTAGATGATGTTGATAATGAATATGATATAATGAATATGTGATGATGAGAAAGAATAAACCTATTATGATTGTTGATATGTGAATTTATGTCAAGGAATTCTGATCTGATTATTATGGGTATTAAACCATTGCAGAAATTGAATTATAAATGTAATGGGCAGGTATGAATTGTTTAAGATTACATTGCCATATATTAGTGATAAGTTAAACCATAGCGGAATGACATTTGTGTGAAATTAAAGTGTATTGAAGAAATTGGATGGGTCATTTTGAGCTTCTGTGGGAATTGGACTCCCTGAATAATCTCTATAGGTTTGTAAATGCATACTAAGTTTATGTACATGCTTGAGATAGGAGTTAAATGACATTTCATTTATTTGGTAACTTGAGTGAGCATAAAATAGCCTAATTGCATTCTTCTGCATAAATTCCTTATACAAAAGAATTTTTGAAAACGAACTACGCTAGGAGGTCCAAAATGGGTCCAATATAGTGTCTGCCTATTTTCATATTATTTAAAGCTAAATTGAGCGATATAAGGGTATGAGAAGTTGGAAAATCTAGAAGAAGGGGCCAAAGCACCATTTTTGGTTTTTGGCATCTGGTCTGGGCGTGTTTACGCCCAGGTTCTATTCTAAGGGTATGGTTTGGGCTGGTATGAACATGCCAACGCTCCTTGCCCATGGTTCCCTCCTTGTGTTAGTGTGTTGTATTAGGCCCTCTCCTGCATGTGCATCCTCACACTGGCACCGGTATACTTACACTGATGCGCTGTGTGATTTGTAGTGCCATTACAGCCCTAGTGTGCCCTCATACGCCCACCCTGGTGTCCACACGCTGGCTTATGGTGTGTGGCCTTTCCTTTTGCATTATGTGGGCATGCCTATGCCTACCCCAATATAAGTACACTAGGGTTCTATGTGGTCCCTGTATGCATGATTTGCTAGCTATGAACATGAAGTGGTCATTGGAGAGGCTTGTAGAGTTGTATATGAGGGAGATTGTTCATTTGCATGGTATTCGCCCTAGCATCATTTCAGATAGAGGTCCTCGTTTCACCTTGATGATTGTATTTTTGATATATTGGAATGAAGAGTTCAATGAAAGAGAATCAAGTTTGTATAATATGAACTCAAGGAAATGAATGTGCCAAGTTTAAACACAAAGGTTGTAATATAGTATAGTTGTCGGTCCACTAGGGAGGTATTAGTATGAAAATCTTAGCTTTGAACTGAGTTGACAGAGGTTTTATTCTGGATTGGTATAAATGTTGCTGATTAAAATAATAAATAAAAGAGAGTGAAATTTTTGTAAAAGATAACATAGAATGGCTTTTGAGAGAAATCAATTTGGTAACACAGGGATTGGCTTCATCACATCTTCACCTTCCGTAAGCTGCATAAGTTTTTATATAAGTAAATCGAAAAGATAATTTCTACGTCACAATCACAGTCATTTGTATCGATCCCTCGACTACAAAATTCATAAGAATGATTTCAAACCGCTGATCCCTCAGTCACTTTGAAATCATCCCAGCATTATCGATCGATTGTTTTGACGTTTATTGCGTTAGACGCCATCCCTGGCTACCTACTTACAATAAGTATTTCTTTCAGATCTGCTTTCAAGAGTCACTTCCCAGCATACTTGAGAAAACTTAAAACAAGAAAATAGTGATCAAGTACTTTCAGGCATTAAACGCAGAAGGAAATACAGAAACTTATCAAATCTCATTACTAAATAAAAACTTACAACAACATTACTTCAGTGTTGAATGGATTACAGCCAATCCCATAAGGGAGTTTAGTTACTCATGCTTTGCATTTTCACCTTCAAAGTACAGAAAATAATGGAAGAGGTTGGATTGTGAGGGAAGTACAGGGGATTATAGGGATTGAATCTGATGCCTCTTGTCTTGTTTTCTGCTTGATTTATAGGGGTTCTGGTTCAGCTCCCTTTGCCACTTGCATAAACCCCATGAAGGAATATTCGGAGACATGCAGAAACACAAGAAAATGGTTGAGTTGGCATCGCACCATTGGTGAATATTAAATTAGAAATCCCATACTGCATGAGTCACGCTTGATCTTGATTGTCACGCTCAAGCGTGAAAGGTTCTGATGCTTAGTGATAGTTTTACGCTCAAGCTGACTTAACCACGCTTAAGCGTGGCCTTCCAATTCAGTATACTGGTTTCCACGCTTGATTCACGCTTGATTCCTTTCATCCTCGCTCAAGCGTGGCTTACTTGTGGTGCAGAATGTTTAATTCACGCTCAAGCCATGCTCAGTCTCGCTCAAGCGCTCTCGTGTTCACGATTGAGCGTCCCCTTCTCACGCTCAAGCGTGGGGGGTCTGATGCTACTTGCTTTCCTTCAATCCATGCCCAGGGTCACGCTTGAGCTACATATAGCCACGCTCAAGCGCCAGTCATGCATAAGGTCACGCTTAAGCGAGCTCGGGCTCACGCTCAAGCGTGAGAGGCTGTTGATGTGTTCTTCAATTTCGCTTGAGCGCATGGGCAGCGTAGGCCTTTTGTTTCTTCCATGCTTAAGCGTGCAGTGTGCCACGCTCAAGCGTCCTTGCTTTGATGTTCTGGTGCTTCTTTGTTTCTTCAAGGCTTTTGACAACTTCCTAACTGATTTTTGCAATTCAAGCTTCTTTTCTTAACACTTTATTTATAATCAAAATCATGCTCAATTATTTATCAATTTAGTTAAGTTATCCAAAAAATGGGTTCAATTGAGTCATGAATTTAATTATAAAATAAGCACTTATCAAACTCTCCCCAACCTAGATTTTTGCTTGTCCTCAAGTAAAAAGAAGTTTTGGAAAGAGTTTCAAGCATTAATAATCTGAGTTTCTGTTGCAGACAAAATTTTAAAAGACAATAATCTGAGTTGATGTTTAGGCAAATGATTTCCTTAATACCGATTCCTTAAAATGTAATGCACCATTACCTTGTTCATAAAGCATGTAACCAATTGCTGTAAGAATAAAGAACTGTCATTATTTCTCACCAGGTGGGTGTGTTGCACATTCATCATGAGAACTGCCTAATTAACATTGTCGGTCATTTCTAATCAAAATCAATTCATAAGATAAGTAAGGATCAAAAGGTCTTTTCTAGGTTGTAATGAGGCTGGGCTGTCAAGAATTCTTGGTTTTTCTTAGGTTCAAAGTGCATGCATGAATAAGAAGAGCATATGTTCTGAGATTTTACAAACTTTTATGAGGCTTCTTCTTTTATGCTACTGAATTCTTCATTTTTCTTTTTCTAGTTCTCTATTTTTGTTAAATTTTGGAGAACTTTATTTCTTTTTCAGCCTCAGTTTCTCTTATCACCCTTTTTGGAAAAGTGTTTTATGCTCTTAAAAAAAACTTTTAAGCATGCTAGTAAGGTAAGATTTTATTTCTCATGCTTGGTTTAGGGTGTTTGAATAAAATTTTTGGCTCAAAAAATGGGCTACAAAATTGGGTCATATTCTTAAGGGTAGCTTTTTGGTTCTGAGTTTGTTTTATTTTCAAATTTTGCCTTTATCATTTCCTTGCCTAATCTCTAAAAGAAATGTTAATCAGAAAATCAGGCAATGCTTATTTGACGAATTCTCATGAGACTCTCAGTGTTTAGATTTCTCACTTCTCACCAGGATATAAGGCTTACTTCCTTATTCTAACAGAAAAGGGTTCAAGTATGTAAACAATCAAAAGTACATTCATTCTAATTCCTTGGTTCTTAATTCAGCCATTTTACCCTTTAAAAATCAGTGTTATTGCCTAAAAATATTTTGCTGCTTAAAAACTTTTCTTGTTCAAAAAGTAAAATCTTTGGTTAGGTTTTTCAAAAAAATGTTTAAAGCTTCAAGCAAAACAAAAAAATAATCACAAGCAATTCCAAAGCATGCTGCAGTAATAGTAACTAAAAAAAATTCAAAGTAAACAATAAATTGTCAATTTGCAATAAAACTTAAAGTAGCAATTTAAACTCAAGATAAAAATGAAAGCATTAAAATTTTTCACTCATCCTCAGATGAATCCTCTTCTGTTCCCTGGTTTCTTTCTGGAGGTCCCTGTGTTGAAGTTCCTGGCCTATCCTGTGTAGTCTCATCTCCTCCCACAAAAGGGGGCCTGTCCCCAGGCCAAGCAATTAGGGTCTCAAACTAGGTAGGGTGCATCCAAGGATTGTGTTGACTTGAGTGGAAGTTACAAAAGCGCTCTATTTATTAGCATCAGGGTAATTTTTAATTTTCTCGCTCAAGCGTGGGGAGATGTCGCTTGGGCGTGGTTGGTTTGTGGAGTTTCCCTTTTGGAAATGAAACTGTCGCTTGGTGCTGGGATAAATCACGCTTAAGCGTGAGTGAATAAAACATAAGCGCTTAAACGCATCATTATTCGCCCAAGCGAATCTCAATCAGAGGCAATTCAATTGTTGCTCGCCTAAGCGTGTATCTGTCATGCTTGAGCGTGATACACAAATTTTGATACCTGATGCTTTAATCAACTTCTCGCTTGAGCGAGGAGGATTCTTGCTTTAAGCGTGGCAGCCTCTGTTTGATTTTCCATGTCCTCTCGCTTAAGCGCAAAAGATCACGCTTAAGCGTGATCGGGTTTATTTTGTTGGAAATTTCTTTTGTAGTGGTGCCACGCTCAAGGCTTGATTCCTTCGCTTAAGCTTGATGTGGATAGTGTATGACACACCTTGGCTCGCTTGGGCGAGTATATCCAGCGCTTGAGCGTGAAATATATGGGGCATGACTTACTTTGTCTTGCTTAAGCGAGATTCTTCAAGCTTGGGCGGGATGATTTCCTGATGCTTCTCCTAACTCTTGCTCCTTTGAACAGATTCAGCTTGACCATGGTTAATCAAGCTTAAGCTCCCGTCATGTTTGTCTTTGTTTAAAACTTGATTTTTTTTTTATTTGGATTTCTCTTGATGAGTGACCTACAAAATAAACAGAAACTTTAATAATATTTAAAGTAAAATTCACATGAAAAGAAAACAAAAAAAATATATTGGGTTGCCTCCCAATAAGCGCTTGTTTAACATCATTAGCTTGACGCCTGATAGATTTTTCAATATGGATCATGGAGCTGGTGGATGAGAGTGTTGAGTTTTTCCACTTCCTTGCCTAAGTCAGGCCTTGGCTTTCTTCCATTTTGTTTTTCAAGTGCACCTTCAATAGCAAAATCAGCTTCTTCTTTTTGTACTCGAATTTTTACTTTTCTGTCATCCACATCTATGATGACTTTGGCTGCTTTCAAGAATGGTCTCCCCAGTATTAGAGGAACTTCAGGATTTTCCTCCATATCTACGACAACAAAATTCTCATGAAATTCAAATTGATTAACTTTGACCTTAACATTTTCAGCAATACTATAAGGGGTTTTTATTGATTGATCTGCCATTTTTAAGGTCATGTTTGTTGGCTTTATTGAAAAATCCCCTATACTTTTAAGTGTGGATAATGGCATCAAATTTACACTAGCACCAAGATCTAATAAAGCTTTACTTTTTGAAAGATTTCCAATAGTGACAGGAATAGAAAAACTCCCTGGATCTTTGGTGTTATAAGGTAGCTTCAGAGATGATAGTATCATGTCCATCTTCTTCCTCAGTTATTTCCTCAGTCAGTGTGGTCACAACTTTGCAATGTTCTATTGGGTTTGTTTCAGTGTTTGCTCCATATTGAGGCTTCTATTTCTCAGCAAGCTGTCGGGCTAGTTGTCCCAATTGTGTTTCCAAATTCCTGAGTGATGCCTCATTGTTCTTTTGACTTGCTAAAGAAGTTTGTATAAATTTTTCCAAGGTGTCCTCTAATCTAGAAGTTCTCTCCACCAAGGAAGGACCATTATTTTGATATGGTTTATTTGAAGAGATGGGCTCTTGCTTCCATCCTTGGCCTTGGTTTTGGTTACTTCTCCATCCCTGAAATGGTTGGTTAGTAAAATTTGAATTGAAATTACCAGACCTTCCTTGGTTGTTCATGAAGTATACAGTTGCTTCTTGTGAGCCACAGTTCTCATTGAGATGATCTCCTCCACAAAAGTTACATGTTGCAGGCATTTGTTGTTGCCCTGGTTGTGATGATTGTACTACATGTAATTGTTGTGGAAGATTGGATATCTTTTTGGTCAATGCTTCTAATTGTTGGGTCAGAATTTTGTTCTGTGCTAAAATGGCATCTGTGGTGTTTAGGTCAAGGACTCCTTTCCTTTGAACTTGCTAATGATCATGTTGAGCTTGGTAGTCCGTTGAGGATAAAGCTTCTATTATCCTTGTGGCTTGGTCAGCATCCACTGTCATCATTGTTCCTCCTGCTGCTGCATCTAAAATCATTTTAGTGTCAGCCCTTAAACCACTGTAAAAAATATTAAGCTGTGCAATATCTTCAAGTCCATGGTTTGGGCATTTTCTGAGCAGTGATTTAAAGCGTTCCCATGCCTCATAAAAAGGTTCATCTTGGCCTTGTTTAAATGTTGTAATATCTGATTTGGCCTTGATAAATCTAGATGGAGGAAAGAACCTTTGTAGAAATTTTTCTTCAACTATGTTCTAGCTATTCAAAGTTTGATTTGGATGAGATTGTAACCACTCCTTTGCTTTTCCTGCTAAAGAGAAAGGAAATAGTCTTAAATATGCAGCATCAATAACATCTTGGTTAAATCCCATGGTTCCAACCAATTCATAGAATGTGGCTAAGTGAGTATACGGATCTTCACTTGACATTCCAGTAAATTGGTGTGAACTAATCAAACTAAGAAATGCTGGTTTTATTTCTAGTGCTCTGACAGTGTTTGGAACTGCAATGCTTGAGAAATGTCTTGGCCCTTGTTGTAAAGCATAGTCTCCAAGTGTTCTCCTTGGTGGGTTTTGATTGTTGCTGTTGACATCCATTGTATCAGAGGAAGTTTGTCTTACGTGGAAGTTCTGCTTGGCTTTCTTGATTTTCTTGAGGAACCTGTCTATCTCTGGATCAAATACAAGTTGTTCTTTTGTACCCTGTCCTCTCAAGATCATAAATCAAGTACTCAAAATAGCAAAGTTACTACACAAAAAAAATAAAAACAAATTGAAAACAAATTTATTTACACTGTCTTGTCAATTCAATGCTAAAATATTCAAACTTAAATCACCTCCCCGGCTGCGGCGCCAAAACTTGAGGATTGTATTTTTGATATATTGGAATGAAGAGTTCAATGAAAGAGAATCAAGTTTGTATAATATGAACTCAAGGAAATGAATGTGCCAAGTTTAAACACAGAGGTTGTAATATAGTATAGTTGTCGTTCCACTAGGGAGGTATTAGTATGAAAATCTTAGCTTTGAACTGAGTTGACAGAAGCTTTTGTTCTGGATTGGTATAAATGTTGCTGATTAAAATAACAAATAACAGAGAGTGTAATTTTTGTAAAAGATAACAGAGAATGGTTTTTGAGAGAAATCAATTTGGTAACACAGGGATTGGCTTCATCACATCTTCACCTTCCGTAAGCTGCATAAGTTTTTATATAAGTAAATCGAAAAGATAATTTCTACATCACAATCACAGTCATTTGTATCGATCCCTCGACTACAAAATTCATAAGAATGATTTCAAACCGCTGATCCCTCAGTCACTTTAAAATCATCCCAGCATTATCGATCGATTGTTTTGACGTTTATTGCGTTAGACGCCATCCCTGGCTACCTACTCACAATAAGTATTTCTTTCAGATCTACTTTCAAGAGTCACTTCCCAGCATACTTGAGAAAACTTAAAACAAGAAAATAGTGATCAAGTACTTTCAGGCATTAAACGCAGAAGGAAATACAGAAACTTATCAAATCTCATTACTAAATAAAAACTTACAACAACATTACTTCAGTGTTGAATGGATTACAGCCAATCCCATAAGGGAGTTTAGTTACTCATGCTTTGCATTTTCACCTTCAAAGTACAGAAAATAATGGAAGAGGTTGGATTGTGAGGGAAGTACAGGGGATTACAGGGATTGAATCTGATGCCTCTTGTCTTGTTTTCTGCTTGATTTATAGGGGTTCTGGTTCAGCTCCCTTTGCCACTTGCATAAACCCCATGAAGGAATATTTGGAGACATACAGAAACACAAGAAAATGGTTGAGTTGGCATCGCACCATTGGTGAATATTAAATTAGAAATCCCATACTGCATGAGTCACGCTTGAGCTTGATTGTCACGCTTAAGCGTGAAAGGTTCTGATGCTTAGTGAGAGTTTTACGCTCAAGCTGACTCAAACACGCTTAAGCGTGGCCTTCCAATTCAGTATACTGGTTTCCATGCTTGATTCACGCTTGATTCCTTTCATTGTGGTGCAGAATGATTAATTCACGCTCAAGCCATGCTCAGTCTCGCTCAAGCGCTCTCGTGTTCACGCTTGAGCGTCCCCTTCTCAAGCTCAAGCGTGGGGGGGTCTGATGCTACTTGCTTTCCTTCAATCCATGCCCAGGGTCACGCTTGAGCTACATATAGCCACGCTCAAGCGCCAGTCATGCATAAGGTCATGCTTAAGCGAGCTCGGGCTCACGCTCAAGCGTGAGAAGCTGTTGATGTGTTCTTCAATTTCGCTTGAGCGCATGGGCAGCGTAGGCCTTTTGTTTCTTCCATGCTTAAGCGTGCAGTGTGCCACGCTCAAGCGTCCTTACTTTGATGTTCTGGTGCTTCTTGTTTCTTCAAGGCTTTTGACAACTTCCTAACTGATTTTTGCAATTCAAGCTTCTTTTCTTAACACTTTATTTATAATCAAAATCATGCTCAATTATTTATCAATTTAGTTAAGTTATCCAAAAAATGGGTTCAATTGAGTCATGAATTTAATTATAAAATAAGCACTTATCACACCTCCAGATTTTGGGAGAGTTTACATAGAGTGTTGGGCACCGAGTTACAGTTGAGCTCAATATATCATCCTCAGACAGATGGTCAGTCTAAGCGTACTATTCAGACCTTGGAGGATTTATTGCATGCTTGCATGTTGGAGCACGGAAGGAGTTGGGAGAGATTCTTACCATTAGTTGAGTTCACATATAACAACAGTTTCTATAGCAGTGTTGGGATGACGCCTTATGAACCTTTATATGGCAGGAAGTGTTGTGCTCTTCTTTGTTGGGCAGATAGTGGTGATACTTTAGTGTTGAGGCCAGAAATGGTCTCATAGATGACTGATCATGTGGCTATGATTAGATATAAGATAAAGGTGACATAAGATATATAAAAGAGCTATCATGATACAGACATAGACCCCTAGAGTTCATGGTGGGTGATAGAGTATTCTTGAGAGTCTCCCCTATTAAAGGTGTTGGTAGATCTATCTGGAGCCGAAAGCTGAGTCTGAAGTATATCGGTCCTTATAAGGTGTTGGAGCGGATTGGTGATATGGCCTATAGGATGGAGCTTCCTGCTGCCTTATCTAGACTGCATGATGTTTTCCATGTATCTCAGCTTTGAAAGTACATCCTCTGTGATAGTATGGTGGTTCTTGATGATTCTATAGAGTTGAAGGATAATTTGATGATTCTAGCTACTTTGGTGTGTGTGGAGGCTTTTCAAACCAAGTGGTTGGGAAGCATGGAGGTTCCTCTAGTGAAGGTGCAATGGTAGCATGCCAACGAGAATTCCTGTACCCGGAGCTGGAGTTAGAGATGAGGCATTAGTTTCCCAAGCTATTCACGGAGGTATGTTGATTTCGGGGACGAAAGCTATTTTAAGGGGTGTGGGTGTAACATCCTAGCAATTAAATTAATTTAATTTGGTGTCATGGAAATTAACTTGCAATTAAAGTGTGTAATTAAATGAATTTAAGTGGAAATAATTAAATACAGGTTTAGAAAGTAAAATAAAGTTACTATTATTGTTATTAGTGGTAGTTGGAAATAAAATAAAATCCTATTGTAAGAAATTAAATTTAAGATGAAAGGATTAAATTAAAGGAAATTGAAAAGGAAAATGTATAAGTACGTGAAATGTCCATAATGCCCTCAGAGTAAAATTCACTAATTCCATCACCTTGCATGGTCTTCTTCACACGAGTAGAAGGGAAAAAAAACATAGAGTAATTGGGAGAAAGAAAACCATTGTCATACCTTTGAGCTTCAAATTGAAAATTAGTTCTTGGCCGATTCTTATAATTGAATACATTTCTGGAATCATGGAAACGAGACCTACGTAAAGGTACCATTAAGTTTGCATTTTGATACTCTTCTTCTCCTTCTCCAATTCTTGACCGAACATAGGATTGTGTGGGGATTCATAATTATACAATTTTATGACATTTCGGGGTTTGATTATGTGCCTTGGTGCGATGGGTGTTAAAGAATGATTATAAATATTTGTTTCAGTGTTGTAGGATTCGGGGCAAGGATCAGGACGCCATTAGGCTGAAGGGGTCTTTGAATTCGACGTTGGATCACATCGAGGTAAGTCCTTAGGATACGCGAAATTGCTTGGAAGCTATTGTGATAAATTTACATATGATTTAGAGGCCAACAACTAATTTTTTTATATGAAATGTGGTAATTTTGGATAATCAGAGCTGTAAGGGGCTGGGTGACGAGTTGAAGCTGTGGAAGCTTAAGAGTAAAGGTAAGAGGGTGTTCGTGGTGTATAATTTCATGTAAATGATTTTTAATGTACCTTGAGTCAAATAAGTTGAAATGTATAACTTATATGGATATAGCATAGAAGATTAAATTAATAAGTGAGTATTTTTAAAATGAAATAGTAGGTGAATTGTAATTCTGTTTGCGTTTGATGATTAAAAAGGTGTGATGACTATTATTGCTCTAAAGTATGATTATGATGTGTGAAGATGGAATTTGTGGATTATGAAAAATAAATGTTCATTGAGTAATATCGGTGTGGCTAATTGATGAAATGGAATGAAATGTAGAGTATTATGTTGAATATCTTTATATCCCAAGCCAGGGATGATTTGATAATGATGTTGGTTAAATATATGTCATTTATATATGTTGTGTGGTGACGACAGTCATTCTTTATGATTTACACCTCGTTTTTTGCTCCTGTGGTCGTTAGTGACCTAGTTGAGCTACGTAGTGGTCAAATAGGACCTAGTGGTTGAGGTGGGGAGCCAGGTGAGCTTGGTGGACCAAGTGGGTTCATGGGATTTCAGGTGGATTCTCTACTAATGACTAGTCCTTTTAGTATCCAGATACTAGGGCATCTTATACCGTGATTGGTCAGGGATGAAAATTATGGATGATGATTATTATTAGAAGTGATGAATTGATTGATGATGATTATGAGGATACCACGTTATTATGTCCCCTTAGCGATTCCTAAGGTTTATCCTAGGGTCTAATTAAAATTAGGGTAAATTTTTCTCATTGGAAACACCCCCGATAACAAACAATAGGAATCTAAGGGCTCCGTTACTTAAAACCACTTAAAACCCCTTTCTGGGACTCTGGTAATCTATTATAGGAACCTTGTAATCGATTACATGCGTCTTGGTAATTGATTACATAAAGCTGGTAATGGATTACTCGTAGACCACCTATGCAGAAAGGTTACATACTTCTTTGGTAATCGATTACCAAACACTTTGTTCTACTTAATTATATAGAATTTGGACTTTAGGCCAACTTCTATACTACCCAATTTACTCGTTTCACCTCCAATTGCCACTAAACTCCATGGGCTCTATATTTCCCCCATTTTGGACCTACTGGCATAGTCTGAACTTAAAAATTCCTTTGTATGAGCAAGATATGCAAAAAAATGCAACTAACTTAATTTCACGCTATTACATTCATTAAAACACTTCAAATGCAATCAAAACATCAATTTATATATACACACACATCAAAAATACCTCTAACATCCCTTTAGGACTCTTCGGGAATTCTGGATCCCATCAGAACTCTATTTCACCTACTCACTTGGCTAAAAGAACTTGTTTCTCTCTAATGCAACATAATCTCACATGTCTAAAACATCAACAGGCCATTAACCCCATCCTGTTAACATATGTAACATCCCGATTTAAAAATTAACCACCAAATGAGATTAGTGAATGAGCTAAGATTAATTGTAGATTAGAGAGCTAATTGTTAATTAATTAATGTTAATGGCCAGGTTGAATTGACGCATGTGCCCCTGGAGTATATAAGAGCTTTGGCTCTTCTCTTCTTCACTCACTTCCTCATTCACGTCATTCCGCTTACCAAGGGTCGAGAGAGAACTGAGAGTTTCTCTTCAAAGGAAAATAGAGACACTGTCCGATCCTCTTCTCCTACCCACTTCCCTCTTCGTTCTCTTCGTCTTCCTCTTCATCTTCTTTTCCACCCAGAACTGTGTAGACCCGAGTGGAGCAGTGTGGTTGTGAGGGAACAGCGTAGTGGCAGAAGAAACAGCATGGTGCTGTGTCCTGGAGGTTGGATCCTCCTCTGTTCTTCTTCTCCTTCTCTTCTCTTCCATCTGAAGGGGCTGCATGAGTCCTGGTGTAGAGGTTAGCAGCGTGGGGCGTCTCTGTTTGTGGGAAATGACCCACTGAGTTGAGAGCTAAGGGCCTTTCTTCGAAGGAAGCAGAGACGCTGTTCTATTCCCTTCTCCTGTACTCCTTCTTTTCCTTATTAAGCCAGAAAGGGTGAGAGTGTGCATTCCCCTCTACATGCAACCAGTCTTCTTCCCTACTATTTCTCGTCTCCTTTCTCATCATCTTCTCCTTCACCTAACTCAGCAACGTTGGGATGTCTTGGGACTGGAACCCACTATTGTTGGCAAGATCAGTCTGTTCATGGGTATGGAAACAGCTTCGGATTCTCCATGCTGAGTGCGGAGTCCAGCGTCTGAACCCAGAGGTCGTGTGAGTTGGAGAGAGCGTCGAAGGATGATTGGTCGGCATTGTTAGCTCGAGGAGCTCCTAGAATCTTCATTCCAGGTAGGGGGTATCTTATATCTTAAATGCATGGGTTATGGATGGGTTTCGGGTGTTGATGATAGTTGTTTCTGTGTTCTGATTGGTGTGTTATGCTTGCACGAAGAGGGTGTGATACCCGGATGTACGATGAATAAGAGTTGAGTGATGCATGTCTAGTTCTGTCCATGAATTGCATGTTAATAGCTTGAGACGTGTTGAATGGTTGCATGAAAGGAATGTGCTAAAGTACTGTTGATGATTACCGAGTGACTTGTGTGTCATGCATGCTATTATGATTCTAAATGCTGACTGTATGTGAGGAAAGGTTGATTTATTAAGTTCTGATACTGTCTAATACCGAATGCATGAGATGCTTGTGTTGTTGGATCAATTTATTGTTCTGATATTGTCCAACGCCGATTTCATGGGATGCATGTGTTATTGTATTAATCTATTGAGTTATGATACCGATTGCATGAGATGCATGTGTGTAGGATTAATTTATTGAGTTCTGAGAATGTCTAATACCGATTGCATGTGATGCATGTATTATTGAGTGAAAGGTTGTGTATATGAACTCTGTGTTGTGTGATGAATCCGCGTGTGGCGCATGGGATGCGTTAATGCTGGGAGCATGTAGTGTGGGACACTACCATCGGTTATAAAAGCGTGGGACGCTGATAAATCCTTGAGTGGGACTTAAGGTAGCCTTTGAGTGGGACTCAGGCTACCCGTGAACACCTCCGTTGGCGCTGAGAGCGTTGGTGTCACATGTGTGGGGAAACGGTTTGGTACCTATAAAATGGCCAAGTCAGCTGGGAGCTTAATAGAAGGTCGGGAGCCTACATTGCAACGAATGAAAACCGATTACACACGAATGTGGAACCGAGTGAAATAATCTGTGTACATGTACTGTCGATGTTGATTGAAATTTGATTACGTTAGTGTGTGTTAATGCTGTTGAAATGATAAGTGCATATAGCCGAGTGATAGATGGTGGATCTTGACCGGTAAATGTTTTATGTGTGTTCTGATTCATTGGCATTATTATGTTACTGGTTGTTGCTATGTTAATGTTATTGAAATGATATGTGCATATGGCCGAGTGATAACTGGTGGATTCTGATCGGTAAACGTCTTATGTGTGTCTTGATTGATTGGTATTGTTCTAACCTTAATTGCTGCTATGTATAATTATATATATATATATTGTTGCATAACTGAGGAACAATCCGAGTCAGTATCTATAATTTAATATTTAAGATGCTCACCCCCTACACCATTTTTCAGCATGTGTAGGTCAGACTCAGAATGTGGAGAAAGCCTTAACCCGAGTGATGGGTATTTATGTTGTTATAGTGTGCGGAGTATGCTGTACCGATTGTATATAGTTATATTAAAGCCTTGTCCGGCTCTCATGTAAAATGATGGGTAAACACATTCATTTATAAGGATTGATTATGAGAATTATAGACATGGTGTCGCTTGTATGAGATTATAAGTATTGGTAAATGTATAATGCTAAGATAATGAGTATTTCGAGTGTATGATTATGTATATACATATATGTTGTATGCTGGTGACTTGTGTTTGGATAGGATATTGCTAAGTTAATGATTTTCCGAGTAGACATAGTTGTGAGAGCCATCTCCGAGTGAGGCTATAAATGACTGTGCCTTCTTGTCCGAGTGGTGAAGACTTAAAGGATTCTGAGAGAAATCACTTTAGATGAACCTACACTATGTGGGATTTGATTGGAGAATTTCCCGAGTAATGATAGGCGTAAGTAATACCGAGTGAAAAATATGAGTATAACCCTAAGTGGGGAAAGGTCTAGGTATGCCCGAGTGGAGATGCTGAGTGAGCCTCTTCCGAGGGAAGAGTTGTTATGATGGTTTAATTGAGATAAATTCTAAGTGTATGACCTATACATAATCCGAGTGAACGAGGATCCATATCCCGAGTGGTTAAGGTTCGGATGAGTCCGAGTGGGACTTAACTTAATGGTTTCCCCGAGTGAATAAGATAGGATACCCCGAGTGGATCGGGCTGGAATATTCCGAGTGGCGAATATGAATTACATTCTGATTATATTGAGGTTGAGATATACCGAGTGGTGTTTGATTGGAAGATATTCCGAGTGAGGAAGGTTTTTAGATTCCAAGCGGATTAGTTATCATTTTCTGAGTGGATTGTATATGTGACCCTTGTGGATAAAAATAAAGGACTAAGTATAATATGTTGGGGTCAATCCCGAGTGAATGAAACCCCAATCCCAAGTGTTTGGATAGCCGAGTGTGTTACTCGCCTCAGCGAACAAGGTATTCGCTCCAGCGAGGGTGAGTGCATGGAAGGCTTCCGAGTTGGATTCGATTAAGTGAGTGGGTGTTAGCCTAGGCGTGTTGGGCAGTCTCGCTCAGGCGTATTGGATCTTGCTTGAGCGAGTGTACGCTGCTTTGGGCATCGCTTGAGCGTTCGTCTTCCGCTAGGCTATTTGTGGACGGTTTTAATTTCCCTTGCCTTTCTCTCCCTCCTCTTTTATTTTTGCCTGGTTGCCATTGGTTTATTTTTGGAGAAAATTTTTCCGCTGTTTGGGTATTTATTTACTTATTAAACTAGGGTGTTACAACATACATATATAACATACATAATTCAAAATCACGTGCCCGTATAGCATATATTCACAGTCAATGGCTCAAGGCCAAACATCAATCAAAGCATAACCTGATCATCAAGCAATCCAACTAGGGGTGGCAATTTGGGCTTAGCTCACGGGTCAGCCCATTGAAAATAGGCGGGCCGGGCCAAGGTTTTGAGCCTTTTTTCCTATATAAGACCAGCCCATTTTGGCCTGTAAAAAAACAGGCCCGTTGGGCCAATATTAAAACACTAAAAAAATATTTTTATATTACTATATAATTTATATATGTTAAAAAGGTTATGCTTTTCCTATTTTCTAATTTATATATACTATTATAAATTTGATAGTATAATACTATAAAATATAAATAATAAAGTTCTGTTTCCATTTAATGTAAATATAGTTTGATCCGGTCTGGATACCGGCCCTTAGGCTAAGACGTCATCTTGGCGAACCTGGAAGGTCAACCGGTATTACAGGTCAATGTCCGTACTGCAAAGACTCCATGTAGGATCCCTTCCTACACCGGTCGTCCGAAGTTGCATCCGAGACACCAGATACTTCATCCGCTCTCATTCCTCTGTCACATATAACTGTTTGCCTCAGTGTCTCGATAAGATAAGTGGAGTCATTACTTATCAAAATAGATTCTCTGCATAGCGGAATATGTCTATATCATTCACCGAAAGGAGTAAGTACGATTATAGGCGTGATATATGGAAAAGGAGGATTATCCTCATCCCTGTGTCAGAATCGTACACTGATCATTGACCTACCCACTGTCACACTCTGAACATTGAACTACTCTAATTGATACTTTACACACGGCATCAGAGCTTATGCGCCCACTTACACCCAACGATTCATTTTCCACGCTCAACTATAAATAGCATATTCTCCAACACATGCAAGGTTACGTTGTTCTTACTCTCACTTTACTATTACATTGCTTAAGTTTTCATTGAGTTCCCATATACCCTGCTAACTTGAGCGTCGAAGAATCTTCGCAGGTGACACCACCTTTCGCTCCCTAACAACGTGAAACTCTGGTGTGAAGGATCTCCAGGACAATGAGACCGGTCTCTCCCACTGAGAGATCGAATTATAATACCGGATACCCACTGTACCAGTGTATAAATACTCAAAACATATACTTTTGTGGCTGGATCCACACCGGATCGTAGACCCTTGTCCAGACCAGTTCATAATTTATTTAAACTTTTAATGAAATAAATTGGGTTAATTATAAAAAAACTAATTTTAAAAAATATAAAATCTAGTTTTTATATCTAAAGTTTTTTTTCTTAAAAAAACCTTAAAAATAGTACAAAACTAAAATAAAAAAAGCATAAATAATTTGGAAAAAAAAGAGGCCTACCCATTTAGCCCGTGGACCATATAGAAAACGGGTCGGGTCAATTTTTTGGCCCATTTTTCTTTTTCGGC
The DNA here is from genome assembly GCA_037962975.1 of Clitoria ternatea. Classification (NCBI taxonomy): domain Eukaryota; kingdom Viridiplantae; phylum Streptophyta; class Magnoliopsida; order Fabales; family Fabaceae; genus Clitoria; species Clitoria ternatea. The sequence goes on along the minus strand of CM075672.1, from coordinate 156,884,500 downwards.
TCGGCCTGTATTTGGGCGGACTTATGCGGGCCTTGGCCCGGCCCGGCCCGTTGGCCCGTTTTGCCACCCCTAAATCCAACCATAGAAAATCACATCAAACCACCATATATATATAGTTATCTCGTCATGACCATCAACTTGATCCTAATTACAATGTTTCATCATCAATGTGCGTATACACAACATCTATATTTACACAACTACCATCATGGCACTTAATTCTTAAACTATACCATATCTATATACATAATTATTACAATCATAATTCAAACAATCATACTCCTTCCCTTTGCATTGCTTTCCACTTATCAAGCATGTTAGTCCTTAAATTGTTGTTGTTTTTATTATAAAAAGTGTGAGCAAATAAATAAAATTTAGCTTAAATAAGTATAAAATTTGGTTTGTTTGCAAATAAATGGAAGTAATTAATTTTAACTTGGCACTACCTAATTCTCCTATTTTTGTAGTGAATAATTGAGGCTGAAAGTGGAAAAATAATGCAGCTTAAAGGTCTGATGCGTAGCGTCCAAACCATGCTTAGTATCAGGATTTTGACCCTAACGCGTAGCGTTAGACCCACATGTAGCATCATCTACGACGTGTATCCCACTGACAGGCCGGATTTCACTTCAGAATGGCCCAAATCATTGCATATAATGGCTAGTCCACTAAAGAAATGAGGCATAAACTCAGTAGGGGACAATAGGAACTATGTCTACTAATTATTGAAAGAATAACTATGAATTATTACTGAAAATTAGGAGAAGACTAATGCCATCTAAATTAGCAGACCCTGATACGTAGCATCAACAGCACGCTCAGCATAGGAGCTGACACGTAGCACTGTTGCCACGTGTAGCACCAAGACCAAAACCTCCCTTTATAAATAAAGGTCAATGCCAAGGGTTTCAGATCCTCTTCTCATCCGTTTGTAACCCTTCACATCACCATTCCGAGCTTTTCACTACAGAACCCTTCCATATACTTAAGATTCATTTCTTAGGCTTAGTTTCTTTTCATTTTGTGAAATCCTTTTCAAGTTCAAGTCATTGTTCATCATGTCTCCACTTATAAGTGTAACATCCCAAATTTTATATAAATGATTAAATGAGGGGAATAAATACTAAATAATTACATAAGGGTTAATAAATGTCCTTAAAATATTTAAATAATTAAATTAGGATTTATTATGATTATTCATAATTTATTGAAGCTAAAAGATCTGAAATTAATACCCGATTAAAATATGGATGTCGGATCAAGTATCTTCGAATAAGGTGCTATTAGTCAGGGTTGTTAAGAATATTATTGTGAACCCAAATATATATTTGGAATAATTTTTGGATAAAGTATTGAGCCTGAACAGAGATCCTGTTTGTTACAAAACAGAGAAGTTTTAATGAAGAGGTTAAAATTTAAAACAAAAACCTCACTCTTCACTCTCATTTCACGTCCACTCTCTACCTCCAAAAGAAGAGTCTTTTGCTCTCTCTTTTCTTCATCCTCATTCTCTTCATCTTCCTCTCTAAAACCTATCATAAGGGGTGAACCTACTTGCCTCTCCTCCATTTTCATTTTCACTCTCAAGCTTGAAGGAGATGATCTTGGTTTGAAGCTCCTCATTCTCTCTCAAATTTCATCACCCATTTTTCTCACCTTGGTGCTCATTGTTGTTTGTTGGTTGAGGTAAGTTCCTCTCCATTTTAATGAGCTTATGCCCTAGGTTTTGGGTTATGCTTGTTGGGGGAGTTATTAAATGCATGTGGGTATTGAATGAGAGCATTAAATATGGAAACCCTAAGGTGAGGAGACTTAAATGAAAGCTTTTATATGCATTAATGGTGGTACACAAAATTAATGATGGAAGATGATGATTATTTATAATGGTTGTTGGGTTTTTGGTGAAACCCTAACTCTAAAAATTATGGAAAATATTAAATGTTGGTGTGAGTTTTGATTTTGAGAGGAAATATATGATATTGAGAGTGTGGGTGTTGTTAATGGTGTTAGGAGAATATTTATTGATGATGGTAGATAGCATTAATGGTGTTGGATAGTCATTAACGCTAGTTTATGTCCATTGGTATGATGAGCGTGGCTTTAAATGCATAATAATAAACATGAACGCCAAACCCATAGTGGTTGTGGTGAAATAAATGAAAAGGAAAATGGTTTGATAATGATAATGTTATGAACACCAAGTGTTTAATTGAGAACATGTAGATCTTGGTGGTTGAAATAGAAAGTAATGGTATGGTATATTATATGGTGTAGGATCTATTCCAAACGACAAGGTGGGGCCGTCGAATCGCTTAGATTACTTCTCTTGAAGTAGGAGAGGAGTTTATATTCTAAATGCATGAGTTGAATATTGATTAATTATTGTATGTGATATTGCATATGTTTTCCTTGGCTTTGTTGTATTGATGAATTATGATGATGAGTATTGTAATGTTACGTGCTTGGAAAATATGTGATATGCATTTAGAATATTGGTGGTATTCTTTATGGTGATTGATAATTATTATGATATGTTGAGACAAATGTTGTGCTCTATGTTATTGAAAACATATGTATATTCACCATAAATATTGATTGATAAATATTGATGAGGAACGAAGATGAATATTATTGTTGAGCATACCCTTGAGCAATTGATGATTGTTATTATTGATGATTGTTGGTGCCATTGTGGTTGATACAAGTATGAACTTGTATGTGTAAATTAAATTGCATTGGTGAAATATTGTGAATACCACACTAAAATGTGAAACAATGGCAATAATCAATGAGATAAAAATCCACTAAGAATTGTGTGGTGATGTTGATGATGATGATGATTGATGAGTGGCATGATAGGATGCATGGTGTGAGAATACATATGATTTGCATTTTCATTGCATCTATGGCATATTGCATAGCTACCGGTAAGGGAATGTTAGGGGTTCCTCTAGTTGGGCTAGTGGAAGGGCGGCTTTGTGCATGAGCATTATTGATGTTTACCCTAGTGACTCAGTTATAGAGTCACGAAGTTGCCATACTTAGCTACAGGGAGCTGCATGTGGTTGACCCAGTGGAGGGTGGCTCGTTGAGGAGCAAGTGTCCCCAATGGTCCTTTGATCACAGCTTCCATGGTATAGTACATGGTTCGCCTGCGACACCATTATGTTGTTTATGTTTTTTACCGTGGTCATGGTGAAAATAACCAGTGTTGCAAGATGGGCGATGCGGTTTGGTACCTATAAAATTGATATTGATGTATATATGTGTACACATTTTACTACTATAGTAGGGTTATGGTTATGTATTCACGTTTAAACCCACATTGGTGATTTATATTCCTACAGTCAGATCCACGATTGATAATGATTTCCTTGTGCATATGCATTAGCCTAAGAGCATTTGTATATAGCATGGTGATATGCCAAAAGAGGATGAGTTGAGATAATGGTTGGATTGGATGAAATATAACCTAAAGACAATAAGTAAAATATGAATACAAAGAAAAAACCTTATGTATGGGTGATGATAATTATGTTAGCCCAATGTGATGATGGGTAATGATGTGTATGTATATATACTTTGCTTTGAGTTTGATTGATGAACATGATATATGTATGTGTTGTTTGAATAAGTAAATTATGATGATAATTGATGATTTAAAGCAAAGTATGCATGATATTGTTATGCATATGCACATAATCTCAAATCTATTCATATTCGTTACTTGGAATGTATAACTCACTCTCCATGTTGTCTTTTTAGCATTGTGATGTAGGATATGCATGGAGTGAGGTGCATTATATTTTAGAAATGTGTATTTTGAGGAGAAGGTAAAATAGTTGTATAGGAATGTCTTGATCGACGATCTTTGTAAAGCATATGATATGTGAACATGCTTATTTATGTATGAATATGAATGATGTTGGATGTATATTTTGGAGGTCATGTGTGAAAAATAGACCCTGTGTGTTTTGGAAGGCTAATTTTTGGTTATGACCTTGACAATAGTTGATGTCAATTGTGATACAATGATTTTTATGGTATATTGATGAATGAATGATGATATTATGAGAATGGTGATTCATTAGAATGAAAATATGACTTGTGTATCATTAATATTGTGAATTGAATGCAAAATAAGGAAGTGGATAGGTCATATTTTCATTTAATGGATAAGGCTTCATGTAGAGGCTAACTACAACCCATAATATATGTATGAAACTTGTGTGCATGGTTGGTTGTGGCCAAATAGGCTTAGTTTGCAATTTGACATACTTGGTTTAGCCAACAAGGGCTTGGAATGCTATTGGAACATACTTTGAACTAGGAAATGAATCATGGGATAAGACTTGTTGGAGCAAGTCACATTTATATATGTGAATAAAGGTCCATAGAGAGTTTAGACCAAAACTTAGCCAATTGCATTTTGGTATGTCATGTAAAAGGTCCAAAATATGCATAAAATGTTAGATTTTGATTAGGATGGAATTTGGGCTTGAAACTTTGCCACATAGTTGATATTAGGGTAAGTAAGCTGTGTATAAAATTTCATGCAAATTGGAGTTGAACAACCTAGTGAAAAGGGGTCCCAAAGTTGGCAAAAATGTAAGGGCCAACAAGCTACAGAATGGTGCCTACAGCAGTGAGATCCACGACCAGTGGGAATTTCCCATTGCCAGTGGATTGTTCTGCCTTAAAACATGGAAGAAGTGCAATTTTGGTGGTCCAAACAGTGGATTCCACGGCGAGTGGAATGACCACTGTTAGAATTTTCCAACTGTTGCTTTTCCTTTGTTGTTTTTGGCTCTTTTGGGTATCTTAATGATATTTTTGGCCTCTGGCTTCTGCATGAAAGTTGTAGATAATTGTGCTAGAGAGCCTTATAAATTGGCCTCATCTCAATTGAAGTTTTCTAGCTCTCATTATATGTAAAATACCAGACCCACTGCAGTGAAAAAACTCAAATTTAAGAGGGGTTTGAACCTAACTTTTTATGATTTTCAATTTGGGACTAATAGGTGATATTTATGACATGTCCCACTATTTCTAAGAGTAAAAGTGAACTTATCTCGTATCGCTTCTCATATCTTCATATGTGGGGAGTGGGACTAATAAAAGGTTTGGGGCGCGATGTTAAATGACTTTCTTTTAATCCGTGGTGTCTTTTAGGCAAGGTGATGAACTTTAAAACGTGAAAAAAATTATCCTCATAATTATTACGTTGTATCTATTATGTTTACTTACATAAGACTAAGGGGATCATAGTAAGTTATGTTTTTACTTTTACCATGTGTAACTAACTTGTTTATGTTGAAATTGGTAAACCAATCTGGGTATTATATTGTGATTATGAATTATGCTTGTTTATGATTCAAGTTCATGTTAGTATTTCAACCTTTTATTAGCATGGATTTCAAACTGGAGAATGATTTTCATGCGTGTTAAAATTACTTTTAATGGAAGTAAAAGTTTAAGTACCCTTAATATACCAATTACTAGGGATAAAGTTGGTAATTATTGTTGTGTTAAGGCCAGAACTTAAAGCAAGTTTTTACTTAGAAAGCATATGAGGGATCAGACTTTACGGTAACTATTTAGAATTTATTCACCGAGGGATCAGATTAAATGATTTTAAGCTGCAATGACATAAACTTGATGATTAAATATACATCTTTATAGATATTTTGTTACATTTTTAGTGCAGGGATCCTAATTCCAACACAGTTTGTTATTCTGTGTTTACATCTCAAGTATTAGAATTGTTGCTCTAAAGTGTTATCTCTATAATTATTCTCTAGATAGTTTTACAATTTACTTTACATTATTCTTTAAATCAATGTATAAATCAATCTTTGAATCTGTAAATATTGTATAAATTTGTATATGAAACATTCTTTTGTTAACAAATTTTGATACTTTTACCATTAGTAAATAAAAACTACTGTCGCTTACTTAAACAATCAATCCTTGAGGTAACGATATCTAAATTTTTAAAAACTAAAATGATAAATTGGTGCACTTGCTAAAGATCCAATAGAGCATTGGTCTCTGCAACATCCACAATATCCCTGTCTTCAGTCACTAAAAACAATTGTAAAGGTGAGTGATTGTTTATATAAATTAATACAAATAATCAATGGCATATAACTTATACATTGGGAAAAGTGTAGCATAGTTTATAATGCAACAAATCCCATTAATCAATTCACCTTCGTTTCTATATAACATTATAACCGGTTTATCTATTTCATTAGCATCAAGATGATTCACTACAAGTGCAATAATATGATTTATTCATCAATCCTCATCATCAATTCAACAATATCAATCTCATAATCAATTTAATCAACATCGATCTCTTAATCAATTTACACAACACAACCACTGACTCTCATTCAATCATAATAATACAACTCTCTAGCATCTGAATGTTAGAAATATGCACTAAGAGCCTATCTAGGATGCATCATTTTGTATAAGGCATTTTTTGTTAAATAGTTTAACAGCCTTTATTTATCCTTGGAGTAATAGGTCCTATGAGAGTTATTCCTAAAATGTCTCTAGCCAAGTATTTACATGGGGACATGTAAATACATTAAGACTAGTGTGTGAGTGTACTGATGATCTGATCTCACAGATCATGGATATAGATGATATCAAGTCTTCACACGGGTACACATTAAAAGTAATGATGTACTAGACAGACCCACCATGAGAACGTTGCATGGACCGTTACATGAATGTCATAAACGATTCTCAATGTGATAATGGTATATGTAGTCCTTCGACCTGAAGTCACTACGATTCCTACATAAGGAGTTTGTTATTTTAATACAATCAAACGTCTTCTATAACAAGAGGACTATAAAGGTTGTGATTAGGCAACGAACAAATTATGTAGAGGGATGTGAGTGATATAGATGGGATTTGTCTCTCCTATGTGACAGGAGTGATATCTATAGACCACTTGATGGAGTGAGACTAAAGAAATGCATGGCCATGTTATAAAGAATAAATATTAGATATTTATTAAGATAAAGTCTACTCGGGTATCAAGTAAAATAAATTGGGTCGTACAAGAATGACGCGACCATGCCTTGGGCCTAATTAGGATATCGTGAGAAAAGGAGCAAACATATAAAATAATTATCACTTATAGGTTATGTTGATATTAAAAAATATTCGGACATAATGATGCATTGTTAGATATCGTTCTTATTTTATATTAATAATAAAATATTTTATTATTAATATAACCAACTAGTTTACCTATAGGGTCACACACATAGAGTAAACCCATCAAAAAATAGATTTTTATTTTAGTTGGACTAAAATAAAACTATTGGGCCTAACTCATTTAGAATGAGTAAGGAGCCCACTCTTTAGAGAGAAAATTAGGTCAAACCTAAGCCTATAAATAGAGCATAAGATGTTCATAGGTGGCTACCCAAAAAAGAGACACAAAATACGTAAAAGTTGTAAAAGCTACACACCGTCAAACTAGCATTTGGAAGGTGTAGCATTTTTGGTGGGAGTACTCGTGTGGACTCCTAAAGGACGAGGCTACAATTGCTTTGATATTCTTCAAGAGGTAATCCTAAAATGCAATATTTTTTTTTGTGTTTGTCTTATGCTTTGAAACACGACACTTTGCAAATCCTATGGGAATCCTTGTATTTCCACTGCTCATGCACTAGGGATTCCCTAACAGGGGTATCAGAGCTTGATTGCAAAACCGTGTTTTGGGCAAATGTTTGTTTATGAACATGTAAAAAAAATTCTTTTACGAAAAGAATTGTAAAGGTTGAATCCTTTTGCAAAGGTTGCATTTTTTATTAGATATGTTGCAAAGGTTACATCTTTTATTAGATATGTTGCAAAGGTTGCATTTTTAATGAGATATTATGTAAAGGTTGTATTTTTATGAGATATGTTGCAAAGGTTGCACCTTTTGAAAGCTAGTATCAATTTATTTTTGTTTTGTGTATATTGATTGCTTTTCTCAACATTTTAATTAAAGAACATGTTTTTGGGATGTGCTTTATTATATGAACATGTTGTATGTTGCAATGGTGATTGTTTTACATGTGTTCTAATTATAAGGCATATTTTATGTTCGTTTAATTAAATTGAAATCAAGGGTTGTATGCAATGTACGTCTATATGCTTTCTCTTTTCTAATATGAATTGTTCATGTGAGATTGTGTTTAGAAAGTTTAAGAGTTAAACCCTAGCTGTAATGAAAACTAAGATTCAAAAGTTGAAACCTAGCCGTAATGGTATTTTATTTATTTGTAAATGTTACAAATAAAATATTTGATTTTAATATTATATCTTAAATTCGATTTGTAAAAGTTGCAAATCAAATTTTAATTGTTTGTTAATTTAAAGTTTGTAAGAGTTACAAATTTAAATAATTTATTCTTATTAATTTTAATAGGATTTGCATCGTTTGTGATCTTTTTAAAATTAATGTGATTTGTAAGAGTTACAAATTTAAATAATTTATTCTTATTAATTTTAATAGGATTTGCATCGTATGTGATTTTTTTAAAATTAATATGATTTATAGGAGTTACAAATTGATTCATATTTATTAAATTTAATATGATTTGTAATTATTACAAATAGAAGATAAGATCTTTATTAAATTTAATAATTTTAAAATCAAATATGTAATCCTTAATAAATTTGATAGGATTTGCAAAAGTTAAAATTAAAGATAAGATCTTTATCAAATTTAATAGGATTCAAAATAAATTATCTTGAACTCTAGAGATAAGGTCTAAAATTTAAACCTTGATCGTTCCTAAAAAATAGGATGATTGTTGAGACTCTAGAGATAAGGTTTAAAAGTTAAACCTTGACTATTTGTATTTTAGGATAATTGTAAGGGTCAAAAGATAAGGTTTAAAAGTTAAACCTTGGCCGTTTCAAAATTTAAGATTTCAAATTGTTTGAAATCATAACCGAATATTTTGAGTTATTAATGGTTAGTGGGACATTCTGGCTAAGAAAGACTTGGTACTGAAGCGGTCACTCCGGACCCACCTCTCTTTCCTGAGAACTAACCTGATTACAGTACTAAATTTTTGGGTTGGAACACCCTTTGACCTTGTCTGTTGAATGGTCAACGGAGCCGCCAAACTTCTTTGCGTGGTTTTCTTTTTATGACCTTGCGTGTTTAATTATGTGTTTTAAAATTTATTTTATTTTAAATACAATTGATTACTCTATTAATTAATCAATTAACATGGCAGTGAATGGTTATGCTCTTAGATTTTTTTATTTAATTTTAAATACAGCCTGCGTGTTGTGCCTTTCTCTATTCTTAAATTTCTTCTCTCAACCCTTCACTCGTATGTAAAACGAGTTTTCTTTATTACATTGTAAACTTGGAAAAGCCAACAAGGTGGAGACCTAGAAGAAACCTAGAGTGGTGATTCTTGATGGATATGACATTGAAAGGAACAAAGGAGTGATGACTCCAGGAGGATGGTGGTTTCAAGAAGTAGGACTTCACAAAGTCAAGACACCATAGTTCATTTAGGTTTATTTTATTTTATTTTCTCGGAAGACCATAATCATCTCATAATTTTGATTGCATGTTTTGGGGTTTTATTTTGTGTTGAAGCGTTTAATAAAAGTCGGTAATGAACAATAAGAAAATTGAACTCCCTTAAGCTCGACAATCGTACCTTCTAATAAGTAATAACATCTAACTTGATATAAATAAAGTGCAGATCACATCATAGTTGGGTGCCTTTATTTATGTTTAGTAAGACATGATTGAATAATTGGATTATCCAAGTATAACTTATTGAGTTTTATTCAAATAGACATTTTTCAATTTGATTGGAAAAGCCTAAAGGTATGAACAGTCTAAAACGCGTTCAAATAAACAACAGTCATCAATGCTAGTTTTAATAAAGTGTAGGTTCTGCCAAAGCAAGGTGCTTTTATTGATATTAGTAAAGGATGATGGATAATTGGATTATCCAACCATTTGTTATTGGACTTATCTAGGTAACTTTAATCAGTTTGAAGAACCTAGAAGCATTAATATTAAGTTTAAACGTCTTCTAATAAGTAATACTCGTCAAGACTAATGTCAATAAATAATGGGCCTGCCAAAGCAGGGTGCTATCATTTATACTAGTAAGGCGCGATGGGATAATTGTAATATCCAAATTGTTTTTATTAGGCCTAAACTTAACTAAGTTTTTCAATTCGATTGAAAATAACTTAGAGGCTTAAAGATTGAGCTTAAATTCATAAGATGAATAAGGGTAAAGAGTTACCCACTCAATTATCCAAGAGTTGCATGAGATGCAAGTGGAAATGTGTTTCCTACCTAAATAACCAAGGGTTGAGCGATTAGCCAAAGCTGACTCAACACCAGGCCAAATATGGATCTTGGCCCACTAGTAAAATCTTCCAACGGGATTTTTTATGATTCAGTAAGGGTATTTGTTTTGAATCAAAATAGTGGGAGACAACATATTTATTAAATAACCAAAATTTAAATATGTTTTAAATAGAAGTGATAGATTTTAATTTGTTTTAGAATAACCATGACAAACCAAATATTGTTTTGTTGCAATATGTCCTTTGGAAGGACACTTTATCTCGAAAAATGCCTAGATAGGTATTAAGACTTAAGAATTATCTTCAATAAAGATGAAGTAGCAGTGTGTCATGTTTGGCTTATATATCATCTATGGTTAGGTCTTGAATACCCTATGGAGTCTGCATAAACTCTGAGCTGTAAAAGGCAATATGAATATTTGGAAGATATACGATATGATCGTATACAGACTTTATTAAGGCCAAATTGGTCTGGAAGTCTAAAAGGTGATCAAGAAAGGAAATTGTTTCTAGTTTTAGCCAAATAAGACATTGAAATAATTTGTCTAAAGAACTTAAAGGAGTTCAAAAGAAAGGGAAGTAAGATTTCCACTACAAGTCATGTTATAGAAGTCAAGTTATTTTACTTCACTAACATTAGTATCAGATACTAGTAGTAGATCTTAAATTTTGAAAGATCAAGGAAGTAGATCACTTGCTAAGGGTGGAGAAATCTGTGTAAAATTGAGTAAAAGTTGCTACAATAAAGACATAATCTTTACCTATTGGGCTAGTTAGTGAACTAGACATTGTGCATATTGTTTCTTGTTGGACAATAAATGTTTTTTATTATAAAATAACTTTATTTCTTCAAAATGACGTTGATGCACAATTGAGTAATGGATTCCACACCCTAAATCTCAAAACACTCATCTATAACAACTGTCAAAGTAGGTTAAAATAAGTGATTTTGAACCTTACTTACATGGTATTGTTTCCTAAGGCAAATGAATAAGAAACACATTGCTAAATACCATTAATGTGGTTATACGGACTCTTTTGATTTTGGAATCAATAAAGACATGTAAATCTTATTTATTGGAGAGATAATTGAGACCTCATTCATTAAAAAGATGAGTAATTTATTATCTAATACATGACGATGTATGTGGGCCTATTGGAACAATAACTAGATATGTTTTTCAATACTTCAACATACTAATTGAAAAGTCAATGAGTATGGATTTATGTAACATAAGTTAGAAAGTCTTTGAAAAGTTCAAAGAATTCATAATAAAGTGAAAAACCAAATTGGCAAGACAATTAAAGCTCTTGATTAGATCAAGATAGCAAATAATTTGAGCTACAAGTTTAATAACTATCTAATAGAGTGAGAGATTACCTCTTAACTCATTCCTCATGGAATGCAATAATAGCATCTCTATAGGGAAAAGTCAAACCTTGTTGGACATAGTTTTATTATTGATTATTATCAAACATCTCTAGCTTCTTCAACGTTCCTTTATTAACGAAATTTCCACACTTAACCATGTTCCATCTTAGACTTTCTTAAAGAAACCATATATGATATAGACTAGGAAGAAACCTAGTATGTCTTTACTAATAATTTGGAACTATGATGCTTTTAAGAGCATCCAACTCTGACAAGGTTAGATCCAAATTGGATAAATGTCTTCTGTGAGATACCCAAAGAAAGTTAAGGGTTATTAGTTCTACAATCCATCTGAGAGTAAAAGGCTTGTTGCTTAGAATGTTGTATTCTTGAATAAGAGTACATCCCTTAAAGAATCAGTAGAAGGATAATGGAACTTGAAGAAATTCAAGTATCACAAAGCATTCAAAAGTCAAGGATGGACTTGGAGCATAAATCACAAAGTGTTATGACATCCTTAGCTCCGGTAGCACAAGACTTGTGTAAGATCAAATAGGATATGTTACAAAACCTGAAAGATATGGATATGTTATAAATCAGGAAGGAGGCATATGGCTAAATGACCAAGCTTCTTATGAAGAGGCCAATGCAAGTTTAGATTCTAAGACATGGCATAAGACCATGGGATTTGAAATGGGTTCCATATATATTAACAAGGTATGAACCTTGGTTGACACACCTAAAGGGTAACCTATAGGATGCAAGTGGGTTTTCAAAAGGAAAACTAAACATGAATGGTAATAAGAGTACCTTTAAAAACAAGATTGACAAAGTTCAATTAGCTTAAAAACCATCTAGATCCTGCTTGTTGTAGCAGTATACCACCATTATGAGATATGATAGATAGATGTCAAGATGGAAATCATCTTGAGGATGTGTATATGACACAACCTAAAGGCCTTTTATGCCTGAAATATCTAGGAAGGTATGTGAATTGTAAATGTTCCATTTATGGACAAAAGCAAGCTTTTAGAAGCTAGAATCTTCATTAAAGAATGAAGATAAATCTTGTGACTATAAAAGGGTTAGTAACTGCATAATTATAATTCTAATATTACATGTAGAAGACATGCTTCTTCTAGAACTAATATTCTCATTCTATAATCAATAATATCCTTAAACACTTGAGAAGGACTAAGGATTTGATCTTGATAAATGAAAGATGAGCTCGTTGTAAAGGTTACACTGATGCCAATCTTCTGATTAATTTGAAAGACTTAAGATTGCAATCAAAATATATGGCTTGTCAAGACGGTTACGATGTATGCTTGAAAGGTTCAAAGCAAGAAACAATCATTGGGAACCCATTAGTAAAACCACTTGTGTAGCAAAAGCATGAGGGAACTGTAGACATCATTGGGCATTAACCTTGTCAGCTCTAAGTGCAAGTGGGAGATTGTTGGAAATATGCACTAAGAGCCTATATAGGACACAACATTTTGTATAAGGCTTTTTTCTATTAATAGTTTAACAGCCTTTATTTATCCTTGGAGTAATAGGTCATATGAAAGTTATTCCTAAAATGTCTCTAGTCAAGTATTTACGTGGGGATATGTAAATACATTAAGACTAGTGTGTGAGTGTACTGATGATTTGATCTTACAGATCATGGATATAGATGATATCAAGTCTTTACACAGGTACACATTAAGAGTAATGATGTACTAGACAGACCCACCATGAGAACGTTACATGGACTGTTACATGAATGTCATAAATGATTCTCAATGTGATAATGGTATATGTAGTCCTTTAACCTGAAGTCACTACGATTCCTACACAAGGAGTTTGTTATTTTAATACAATCAAACGTCTTCTATAACAAGAGGACTGTAAAGGTTGTGATTAGGTAATGAATAAATTATGGAGAGGGATATGAGTGATGTAGATGGGATTTGTCTCTTCTATGTGACAAGAGTGATATCTATAGGCCACTTGATAGAGTGAGACTAAGGAAATGCATGGCCATGCTAGAAAGAATAAATATTAGATATTTATTCAGATAAAGTCTACTCGGTTATCAAGTAAAATAAATTGGGTCGTACAAGGATGACACGACCATGCCTTGGGCCCAATTAGGATATCGTGACAAAAGGAATAAACATATAAAATAATTATCACTTATAGGTTATGTTGATATTAAATAATATTCAGACATAATGATGCATTGTTAGATGTCGCTCTTATTTTATATTAATAATAAAATAGTTTATTATTAATATAACCAAGTATTTTACCTATAGGGTCACACACATAGAGTAAGCCTGTAACATCCCAAAATTTTAAAATAAAGGATAAATTAAAGAAATTAATATTGAATAGTTGTATGTGGAATAATTAATGTCCCAAAATATTAGAAATAATTAAATTAATAGTTTGGGGACTGCTGGTGATTTATGGAAACCGGATAAGCTAAAAATAAGCCCGGTTGAGATATGGGTGTCGGACTAAGTATCTTTGATTGAGATGATATTGGTCAGGGCTGTTGAGGATAATATTGGGAGTCTGAATTTATAATCGGAATAATTTTCAGATTAAGAATTAAGCCCGAATAGAGGTCCTGTTGGTCATAAAACGATGAACTTTAATGAGAAGGATTAAAAAGAAAAGAAAAACCCAATTTTTCCACTCTTAATTCACGTTGGCTTTTGGACTCCCTTGGTAAACACATTCTACTTCTTCTTTCTCTCTACTTCTCCTTCACTCCTTCTATACTTCTTCTTCTTCTCTTTCCAAAACCCTAAGTCAAAGGTGATACATTTTCCCTCCTCCTATTTTGTTTTCATTGGAGCTTGGAAGGAGGCCATTGGAGCTGAAATCTTCTTCCTCTTCTTCTTCATTTTCGTGTAGTGTTTCCCCCCTTCTTGAACCCATTTCGTTTTGGGTGTGAGGTAAGATATACTCACGATTTTATTGAAGTTTTTGCAAAAGATATGTGTTATTATGAGTTGGGGGAACAATGCATGTACATGGGTGTTTGTGGAGAGCATTTAATGCAAGAACCATAGTGGGGGTTGTCATAAATGTATGGTTTAAGTGGAATAAATATGGTTGATGCATTTATGTTGGTAAGAGATGAAGAATGATGAGGCATTAATGAGGGTTGTTAGGTTTTGGTGAAAACCCTAACTTGGAGATTTGGGGGAAAATGGTTAATGTTGACTTAAGAGTATGTTTTATGAAGAAATGCATGACATTAATGAATATGAATGTTGATAAATAGGGTTGTATAAATGTTGGGCCATTGAGGTTGGTAGCCCTTGAATTTAATGAATGTGGCTTAATGGGAAAGAATTCCCGAAGCCTAACAAACAATGGAAATAATGTCTATAACATGTCTCATACATGTTATGAAATTGCAGATATGATTATGATTAAATAGAATTGAATTTGTATCTTGAAATAGTTGATTGATTAGGATTTTACATGCATGTTAATGTAGGATCCATTCCGAACAATGAGGCGGGTACGTCGTACCAATCAAAATTCTTCTCTTGAGGTAGGAGAGGAGTCTTATATTTTAATTGCATGAATTGGATAATGTTTGACTGTCATATGTGACAATATGCATATTTTCCTTGTTTTGATGTTATGGAAATATGAATTATGTATGTAATATTGAGAATAATGTTTGGCATCATGCTTGTGCAATTAGAATAAATATGGTGTGCTATATGGTGGCGTGGTTCGTTTGATAATTTGATGTTATTCTTATGTCCACCATAGATGTGAAATGAGTGTTGTTGATGTTTGATTGAGAATGGGTGTGAGTGAATATCATACCATGATTTGATAATGAAAAGTTAATGATTGAAATTGATGTGGAGTGCCATTGTAAATGGTGTATGAGTTGTTAACGTGCCACACTTAAAACTTGAGAACAAACTAAACTCAACAATGATAAATCCACTAAGAAATGTGAAGTGGTGTTGGTGATGATGATGGTGATGATGTTTGATAAGTGACATGTATAGGATGCATAGAGTGATTCGTATTTGTATCCATGGCATACTGCATAGCTGTTGTTGTTGGAACAGTAGGGGAGTTCCCTCGGCCGACCCAGTAGGAGGGTGGCTCGGTGCACGAGCAATTTTATTTTCCCCTATGACTCGGTGTGTAAGTCACGAAGCCGCCCATGTATTACTATGGGGAGCTACATGTGGCCGACCCTTATGAGGGTGGCTCTTGATGAGCAGGTGACCCCGGTGGTCCTTGGGATCATAGCCGCCATGATTTGAGATTTGGCTGGCCCGCAACATCATATATTGAATATGTTGTATACCACAGTCATGGTGAAAATGACCAGGTGTTGCAAGATGGGCGATGCGGTTTGTACCAGTAAGACAATTAGTGAAATGCATGCGATTTAAGAATAAGTATACACATTTTACTATTGCAGTAGGGGTATGGTTGATGATCATACTTGAATCCCATAGTCGGTGTTTATATTCCCACAGTCAGATCTACAATTGTTGAAATATTCCATTGTGCATATGCATTAGCTTAAGAGCATTTGCATATAGCAAGGAAGTATGCCAAAGGAGATGAGTTATGATAATGGTTGTATTAGGGATGAGATAATGTGTTAAGACAATATAAAGATATAAATACCAAATGATAATTTGAGTAAAGCGGATGTGTTGTGTAATAGTCCAAATGTTGCAGGACTTGATTATGTACATGCTTGTATACCTGGTATAACTTATAATGTCGTTGTGATATATGCATGAGAGTATTATAATGAGGAATGAAATGGTGAATGATGTGTGCATGCAAAGTATACATGTTTGAAGCATATGTACATAATCGTATGGTATTCATATTCATTCTTTTGGAATGTATGACTCACTCTTCCGATATCGTTTGCATGCATTTTGATAGTTGAGAGGTCTATCTCTTTTTCAAAATCTGCATAATTTTTGCATACTGATATGGCATAATCAATTAGCTTCCCTAACCTAATAAATTACAAGGCCCCTGTCTTTAAGGTAATCGACTACATTCAGTGTTGTAATCGATTATGAACTAACCCGAAGCCTTGTAGTCGATTAGATTGGTCATTATATAAATTCCAGGAGTTCTGTAATCGATTATTCCTAACTCTATAATCAATTAGTGTAGATTCCAGTAGCTTGGTAATCGATTATAATTAGCATTGTAATCGATTATGAACCCAATAGAAACAATGTAATCGACTACTCTAAGTGTTGTAATCGATTAGGTTAAGCCCCTGCTCAATGTACCATTCTAGAAGTGTTGTAATCGATTACTCCTAGCTATATAATCGACTAGTGCAATCAATTAGCACTTGGCCTAGTTGATTATATCAGTTTGAAATAGGAAATTTCACTAGCTTGACCATTTATTTTGCATTTATTGGCTTGTTTGGTCTATTGCATGATTATTGTACACTTTTATACTCCTTCAGAGTTCGTCCACACTCTTCATAACTACTACATACTTCCGCTATCCATTGTTGATGATCATATGGTTAATTATCCAATGGTTACTCTTGATTTTGAATTACCCACCTTTTCATATCTTTATATATGAGATAGGTTTTATATAGATCCAAGGTATTGATCAAAAGCCCTCCATTATATTTCTTCGTAGAATTATTTCCTTTGTAAAATGTGAAAAATTTACCCGTATTTTTTGGGTCATCTCAACTCGGTATCAGAGCATTGGTTGCTCTTGATACGATCATGATTGATTGTTTATGTAGTTGTTGCTTATTATTGAGTCATGTGAGCTATAATTAGTTGAGTTATGGATTATTTGATTGAATTATGAATGTTTGTCATTGAATTGAGATTGATGTTTAGAATTGTTGAGTCCGGCCAAGAGTCCTTACACTATTTACCTTGAATGATGAATATGTTTTTATCATGTGCTAAAAATGATATGATTGTGTGATATGGTACATAATAGGCTTATGAGTGCTAAGACCTTTGAAATTATACGTTGAAAGGTTATTGTTTGGTCTAGTTTACACATGTGTGAGCCATGTTATGATTTATAGGCTTAAAATATGGATGGTAGACCTAACCGTGAGGCTGCTGCTATGGAAATGCCTTGAATCGATTCGCTGATCTCTTGGAAAGGCAAGGCCAACTAAATGTGGGGCAAGGCTCCCAAGGTCTTAATCTATTTCTCAAGAGGAAACCTTCTGAATTTCATGGGGTTTATAAGCCTGAGGATGCGTACGCATGGATTAATGACTTGGAGAGAATTTATGCAAGCTTCGAGTGTTCTAAAGCACAGAAGGTGGAGTATGCGGTCTTCATGATCCGTAATGAAGCTGAAGCTTAGTGGCGTCTTACTAGGGGACGCATGATATCTACTGATGTTCCCTTGGTTTGGGAAAACTTCAAGGTGGAATTCTTGAAGAAGTACTTCCCGTACAGCTACAGAAGTAAGAAAGAGCTTGAGTTTATGGAACTTAAGCAACGGTGGAGGAGTATGCCTCCAAGTTTAAAGAACTCTGTGTATTTTATCTGCCCTATCAACAAGAGGGTACCGAGGTATCCAAGTGTGTAAAGTTTGAAAATGGGTTAAGACCTGAGATCAAGCGGGCTATTCGGCATCAAGAGATTATAATCTTTCCTACACTTGTGAACAAGTGTCGCATATATGAAGAAGATGATATGGCTCCTTTGAGTCATAGCAACCATGAGCCTAAGTTGAAAGGCCAATATTCTAGCTTCAAGAAGCAAGGTCATTTTAAGAAGAAGTTCTTTCGTGGTGGGTCCTCAAATGCAAGGGGACGTGGTGCTTCTAGAGGTAGTTACGGTGGTGGTAACCAAGGTCGTGGAAATGTCCAAGGCCTAACTTGCTTCAAATGTGGTGCTAACCATTTGGCACGTGATTGCCCATAGGATGATGTGGTGTGCTACCAATGCAACTAACCCGGGCATATTCGTCCTAATTGCCCATTGAATTCTAATGTTAACACTCCTATTCGCTTGAATTATGATGCTAACCGTGGAGGCCGTGGTGGCTTGGGAGGCCGTGGTCGTGGAAAAGGTAATGGTCAAAATGGAGGCCGTAATGGTGGCCGTGGTGGAAGCTATAATGGTAGGAGAAATGGAAATGGTCAAGGCAATGGCCATGGTGGAAGAAATGGTAACCGCAACAGTGGTGATCAACTACAAGCTGCAGGTAGGGTATTTGCAGTTACTGGTGAAGAAGTTGCGCAAGCTGAAGATCTTGTCCGTGGTGAGTATGAGAATCCTTGGTATCTCGGTAAATGTTATCTTTGATTCTGGTGCTACGCTCTCATTTATTTCTGAAGATTGTGTGAGGCGCTTAAGGGTGCCTGTGTGTATAATGAAGGTTTCTATAATGGTGACTACACTGACCGGTACTTGTTTGAGATCGGTGACTCGATGTGAGAATGTCGAGATGACCCTTGAGGGTAGGAAATTTGTTGTGTCCCTCGTATATTTGCCTATAAAAGACCTAGACATTATTCTAGGCATGGACTGGTTATCCGCTAACAAGTCTTGGTGGATTGTCATAACAAGACAGTGATCTTCCCGACTTCGAATGCTGAAGGCTTTGATGTGTAAGGTATCTCTCAGCTTATTATGATGTTCTGCTTGGTTGATGGGAATGGTGCTTCCCAACCTTGTGAAATTCCTATTGTTTCAAAATTTCCCGATGTGTTTCCGGATGAGATTCCTGGATTACCTCCTCCACGTGAAGTGGAATTTTCTATTGACCTCATTCCTGGCGCTGAGCCCGTTTCTAGAGCTCCTTATAGATTGAAGAAGCAAGTTAAGGAATTGCTTGAACAGGAGTTTATTCGCCCAAGTATGTCTCCTTGGGGTGCTCCTGTATTATTAGTGAAAAAGAAGGATGGGAGCATGAGATTGTGTGTTGACTATCGCCAACTCAACAAGCTAACTATTAAGAACAAATATCCTTTTCCTCGTATTCATGACCTTTTGGATCAATTGAAGGGCGCCGTGGTGATTTCAAAGATAGACTTGCGTTCTGGATATCACCAAATTCAGGTGAAGACCAAAGACATTCCTAAAATTGCTTTTTGAACGCAATATAGACACTATGAGTACGTAGTGATGCCATTTGGAGTGACAAATACTCCTGCGATTTTCATGGATTACATGAATCGCATCTTCCACGAGTATCTTGACCAATTCGTCATGGTGTTTATTGATGATATTTTACTCTAAGAGTCATGAAAAGCATGAAAGACATCTTTATCTTGTATTGACCATTCTTCGAGAGAAAGAATTGTATGTTAAGCTCTCTAAATGTGAATTCTGGATGAGTGAGATCTCTTTTCTTGGTCATGTGATTTTCGGTGATGGAGTTGCCGTGGATAGATCGAAGGTTGAAGCTGTTATAGCTTGGGAAAGATCGACGTCTGTGTCGAAGATAAGAAGTTTTCTTGGTCTTGCCGGTTATTACTGGAGGTTTATTGAAGGGTTTTCCCGCTTAGCCTTACCATTGACGAAGTTAACTCGTAAGAATCAACCTTTTGTGTGGACCCGTGAATGTGAAAACAGTTTTCAAGAGTTGAAATTGAGGCTTACCATTGCACTGGTGTTAGTGCTACCTGATTTGATGGATGATTTTGTGGTGTATTATGATGCGTCTATACATGGTTTGGGTTGTGTGTTGATGTAGGGCGAACGTGTGATAGCCTATGCGTCGAGACAATTGTGACACCATGAGGTTAATTATCCTACACATGATCTGGAATTGGCGGCGGTGCTGTTTGCTTTGAAGTTGTGGCGACATTACTTATATGGTTCTAAGTTTGTGGCATTTAGTGACCATAAGAGCCTTAAGTATTTGTTTGACCAAAAGGAACTTAATATGCGCCAAAGAAGATGGATGGAATTCCTAAAGGATTATGAGTTCGAGTTGAGGTATCATGCCGGAAAGGCCAATGTGGTAGCCGATGCTTTGAGCCGAAAGTCGTTGCATATCTCTATAATGATGGCGAAAGATATGGAGTTGATTGAACAATTTAGAAATTTAAATGTGGGCATGGAGACATATACCTCAAAGAAAATGTCTCTTGAAACGTTGAAGGTCACGAATGAATTTCTTGAATATGTGAAGGCACAATGTAACGCCCTTATTTTTAATAATTAATTAACCCAAACACAGAAGAAAAATTTTTCACAAAAAAAATAAAACCACTACTGATCAGATGGCATAGAAGAGAAGAGGAAGGCGAGTGGAAGTTAAGGAACACATACACACACACACGCATGGCTACCTGCGGAAGGAATGGAACATGAACCAACTCCGCCCAGTTCAGCGAAGCATAACAACGCCTGGGCGAAGTCCATCACAACGTCCATTCGCTCAGGCGGGGTCCAACACCGCCGAGCGAGACAGGATAATGCAACCACGGAAGAGAGGGGTATTTAGGCGGAGTTCCTCAATAACATCTACTCGTTTCAGCGCGATCTCACACGCTTGGGCAAACCGTCCTAGTCGCTCGGGTGAGGTATGACTCCGCCTAAGCAGGGCCATCACAAGCCTTCCAAAAGCCGCACTCGCTGGAGCGAGTACCATACTCGCTGGAACGAGGAGCCACACTCAGCTAAGTAGACGCTCGGACCCAGAGTCATCCTTCACTCATTCACTCGGAAAATGATAGCTAACTCACTCAGATTATAAATAACTTATGCTCGGAATCCATTCCATTCTAACCCTCTTACACTAACTTCTTTCATAGGAGAGGATCGCTCAGGGTTTTCACTCGGGAATACGAACTCTTCCTCACTCGGGTTTCACTTATAATTTCCACTCGGCAAAACCATCCTCACACGGGATTTATACATACTCTCACTCGGGATTGAACTGTCCCATCCACTCGGTATCCATATTATTCTCCGTTCTATTTTTCCCACTAAGTCAAGGTTCGCTCGGATTCTTCTATCACTATCAATTCTCTGCAGTAGGGCCCCCTTAAATTCTAAGGTGTCACTCTCCAGTTGGAAATCTTCACTCGGCAACTTCTCACTCAGATATCGTTGGTTATTTGACACTCGGGGGAGAATCCTAGCAATTACACTCAGAAAGCTTATCTAGACTCCCATCTTCGAATCCTAACAACTCGCTGCTCGGGACAGCCTTCCGCACCAATCCTCACTCGGAATTACATGAGTCCTCCCACTCGGAAAGTACTAACACGCATATCTGCATATAAATTACCCAGACATCACCTAGAAATAAATAGTCATGCAATATGGCATAAACATAGGTATATATATATGTCAAATTTACAACCACGTTGCCCCGTCCCCATTCCAAGGGATTCAAGACTGTCTAAGAGGGGCTATAAACAAAACACGAGCCAACCAAGGCTGACTCCAAACATTATACACAGCATAAACAGAGTCATAAAGCTTCCATAGTGCATCAGCACTTCGCCCAGCATTCAACTCTTCCTCCGATCCTCATCTCGAGAGATGTTCACTGAAAAATGGCAACTGCACGGGTGAGCATCTTAAATTTTAAATGATAGATACCAATTAAGGTTACTTCTTATTCATACAACGACATATACCCATACATACACACAATCCCACGACAACTCGATAATATTAACACTCCACAGTCGGTGACACAATGCTAGGGGTCCTTAAGTCAGGATATTTCTTCATAACATTTATCAATCGGAATACACAATTCTCACTCGGGTATAAACGTATTCATAACTTCTCAACAACATATTATACATTCATGGAGCAGGTTTCAGTCAGCAATTATAGTACATGCACACGGAATAACGCACTCATTCACAAGTAAACACCACTTCACTAACATCATCACATGCATAATTAATTCCATATAACATCAGTAGCCATATAAGCACAGATTATTCACTCGGTTCCGCATACGTGTGTAATCGGTTCTAACGTTGCAACATAGGCTCTCAGCCTTTTGTACATAGCTCTCGGCTACCGTTCAGCTCCCAGCTGCTTGGCCGTTTTACGGGTACCCAACCATTTGCCCACAGGTGACACCAACGCTCTCAGCGCCAACGGAGGTGTTCACAGGCAGCCCGAGTCCCACTCAAGGGCTACCTTGAGTCCCCCCTCAAGGATTTTGCAGCGTCCCACGCTGAATAACCGATGGTAGTGTCCCACACTACGTGCTCTCAGCACAACCGCATCCCATGCGCCACACGCGGATTCATCACACAACATTGAATTCATGCGCACAACCTCTATTCAATCACACGTATTTCACATGCAGTCGGTAATACACATTTGCAGGACTCTGCATGTTAATCTAACACATTCAACCTTCATGCAATCATCATCATAGTTCCATTAACAACATATGAGCCCAACGCAATCGATGTCAATCAGTATTAAGCTTCTATGAGCATTTTCATCAACTCAAGTATAACATACACTCGGTTTACAGCAGTATCAGAACTTAAATCAACGCATGCATCTATACGAAGATCAACAGGTTCACACAAGCATTTCAAATCAACATAGCACAACATGCAATCGGTATATGACAATGTCAGAACTTAATCAACGCATGCATCCCTATAAACACGAATGGATTCAATAAGCATTCCCATCAACACAGCATGACATGCAATCGGGCTCTATGGTAAGGTATGCATCCTCAAGGACGATGATAACATGCAACACTCACTCTCATTTATCATGCACTCGGATATTCTACATGCAAGTATATCATGCAACAGAATACAGTTCCATAATTATCAATGTCTTCCAAACCCGTTCGTAACCCATGCATTTAACATGTAAGGTACTCCTCCTACCAACTGCGAGACTCAGAGAGATTCTTCTATTTGGGGGTGTTGGTTCTCTCCCTTGTTGCTTCACTCAGCGTTCCCTCTGGAACACTGTTGTTTTCCACGAGTGGTGTAGGGCTGTTTTTTTTGCTTCTGTTTTGACACCCGTCTTCTACTCGCATGGGGAGCTTTGACTCCACTGCAGTACCTTCGCCTTGGCTCTCCGAAGCAGGGTATGGAATAGAGAGCAGAGGAGGAGAAGAGAAGAGCAAGAGAGAAGAGAAGAAGGGAGAAAAAGGGAGTCCGTAGAGGGGTTTTCGAGGGTGAAAGGGCAAGGGCCATCACCCAATATAAACACATGCACGAAGAATAGGTAGGTGAGATGGGGAAACGTGAGGCAGTAGTCTTGCCCATGCCATCCTGTCCCGTCAGCACCTTCCAACGTTAATCTCCTCACACCTTTTAATTAATTAAGTTAAGTGTAATTAGTGAACAGATTTCCTCTCTTAAATTATCATTTTAAATGGCTTTATTTTGCCCGGTTCCTATTTATTAAAATTGGGATGTTACACACAACAACCAAATGATGAGTATTTGATGGAGATGAAGAAAACCCAAGAGAAAGGGAAAAATTTGTTCCTAGTTGAAGGTCTGGATGGCGTTTGGCGTGTGAAGGGCCGAATTTATGTTCCCTCAAATGGTGATGTGAGAAAATGTGTACTTAAGGAAGCTCACAAGAGCATATTGAGCATTCATCCTGGTTCTACCAAGATGTACCAAGACTTGAAGGAGAATTTCTGGTGGCCCGGTATGAAGCGTGATGTGGCGAACTTTGTAGCATCTTGCGTAACACTCTTCGTAACAACTATGTAGCTATCCATTGTTGATGATCATATGGTAGATTATCCAATGGTTACTCTTGATTTTAAATTACCCACCTTCTCATATCTTCATATATGAGATAGGTATTATATAGATCTAGGGTATTGATCAAAAGCCCTTCATTATATTTCTTCATAGAATTATTTCCTTTGTAAAACGTGAAACATTTACCCGTATTTTCTAGGTCGTCTCAAAACCCATCAGAAAATAGCTTTTTATTTTAGTTGGACTAAAATAAAACTATTGGGCCTAACTCATTTAGAATGAGTAAGGAGCCCACTCTTTAGAGAGAAAATTAGGTCAAACCTAAGCCTATAAATAAAGCATAAGATGCTCATAGGTGGCTACCCAAAAAAGAGACACAAAATACAT
Source organism: Clitoria ternatea (assembly GCA_037962975.1). Taxonomy (NCBI): domain Eukaryota; kingdom Viridiplantae; phylum Streptophyta; class Magnoliopsida; order Fabales; family Fabaceae; genus Clitoria; species Clitoria ternatea. The sequence continues at coordinate 156,859,676 of CM075672.1, read as the reverse complement.
AAAAGTTGCAAAAGCTACATGTAATGCCCCAGCCGCTTTTCAGGAATAAACGACTCACCCACAGACCAACACGAGACCTTTCCAATGTGCTTTTGTCCTCACTCACACATTTCCTGAGAACTTCCCAGGAGGTCACCCATCCCAGAATTACTCTAAGTTAAGCACGCTTAACTTTGGAGTCCTTATGTGATAGGCCACCGAAAAGGCTAATGCATTTGTTGGTATAGGTAGTACGCATTCATTTCTTTAAGCTATCCTCGACTGTATAGTCCCATACCTATACAGTCTTTGGATCCCTCTCATTCTGGTATATATTCGATTCGTTCATGTGTCCCTCCCACTGGAAGCCTGCGAGGAGCCGCTCCTTGTCCGTGCCTATGCACCGGCGATCACTCCCCGCCCTCAACAGCGCCGGGATGTCACATGCCCACCAGCTTCTGCCTGGTTCGTCCTCGAACCATACCGTACTAGGAGAGGCTAGGCTCTGATACCACTGGGTTTCCGTTCCGGTTGTACTCCCAAGATTCTCCTCAGAGATCGAACGTGAATGTCCTCCAGCGTACCAGGTGTATGCTCTAGTTTTACTCCCTCAAAACAAATATTTTCATGATGCGAAATGCATTATTTTTATCATTTGATCCTTGGGTATCTATGTGTTTCCAGTCTCATACAAGTTCTTGGGTCCCATCAATTTTTCAGACGTTGTAAGTCATTTTTATTATTATTCTAGAAAATATATCGGTTATATTTTAGCCAAAATAATGCTTCGTTTAAAGAGTAAGTAATATATCCCTTCTTTCATTAATCATAATTAAAAAATAATAATATCAGTAACAATAATAATAGTTAATAATAATAGTAATAAGAATAACAATAATATTAATAATAATAATAATAATAATGATAATAATAATAATAATAACTGCAATAATAATAATAATAATAACAGCAATAATAATAATAATAATAATAATAATAATAATAACTAGAATAATGATAATGATAATAATAAATCATATTCATAATTATAAGTTCCTTATTTCATTGTTCATAAATAATCAATAATAATATTAGTAATAATAATAATAATAATAATAATAATAGAAATAAGAATAATACTGATAATGATAATAATAATAATAATTTTGATAATAATAATAATAATAATAATAATAATAATCATAATAATAATAATCATAATCATAATAATAATAACAGTGGCATAAATGGTAACCCTTCATCATTATTCCCACGTTCATCTCATTTTTCAAAACTTCCTCACTGGAATTCACATAGACATCCATGGTTCTTAATATTTTCACAATTCAATATCAATCATATCATTTAATTCATCATGGTTAAAAATAATTAACACAGCCAATTAATCATATACATAAAAATATATAAAACAAATATATAAACATTAAAACATTTAATTTAACAGCAATTCCTGAACCTGTCCTGGAAAGGTGAGGACCAGAAGTACCTTAGCCCTTTCCAAACACTAGGTTCCCCCCCCAGAAATACCAGAGAATATACCCCCCTAACCTTAATGGAGTTGAGGACGTTCTGTTATTTCCCTTGCTTCAGCTCACAGTGACGAGAAAAGGAAAATGAGAGAGAAAGAGACTTGTACGTAGAGAAGAAAATAAGAAAGAGAGAGTTTTTGCTAATTTCTGTTGGTTCTGAAAGTTTAGACTTGGGAATGAATTGTGGCATCAATTTAATAATGCAAAAGACAAGTGGGGGACAAGCTTTTTAGTGATTGAATGTCAGGTGCATTAATTATGGAAATAATAGAGATTTTAGATAAGAAGTGAGCTATATTTTGACCATTTCCACCGCCAGCTTACATGATTGGAGTAGATATATATTAAAATATATAAAAGATGCTATGATTGGAGTAAAAAGATGCAAGTTTCCCTGCAGGTGGTTCGTTTGTGATAATCCTTTTTGGATTTATGTGAACTAGTGGACTGGACACTAGTAGGAGCGGACCTTTTGGTTAGGAATGGCGTCTCGGTCTCAGCCCTGTTCTAGTCGGTTTCAATTGATCAAGTCCCCTTTCCATTCTGACGTTGGTCAGCTAATTGTTTCCGAGAGTTCCATCAGAGTCTCTCGTTCAGCATAGCTTCGCTCGGAAGGGATTTCACTCGGAAGTGTTTCTGCTTGAAACACTCGGTCGGCTTTTCCTTCCTTGGAGGAGACTCAGTCGGAATTGCCTCACTCGGACTCCCTCAGAAAATATCTCACTCGGATATATACATATCCGTCTGAAAATGTTCTCAGTCAGCCACTTTTGTTCGGAATTGGTCCACTCGCAAACTATCCAGTCGGATATACTTCTGGCCAAAACTACTTAAGGATCTTTTCTTCACTCGAAATACTTCTCTCGGAGGTGCATAACTCGGAATTCATATGACTGAAAGGATCATTCGGAATTTTATCACTCGGGAATCTTATAACAGAGTTCATTCGGAGTTGATCAGTCCTCTCAGAAATCGTTCCACTTGGAAGTATCACTCAGAGTTGAAGGCAAGCTTGAAGATGGACCGAGCATAAGCTCTCGGTAACTTAAAGACATCCGAGTACGAATGAAGGGTTCTTCTCTCGGATACTTATTTCCCCAAAAAACTTTTCACTCGTAAAAGTATTCATTCGGAGTTAGCCTTTCTCTGTTCCAGAAGTACCTCATCTTAAATGACTCACTCGGTATATATTTCAGTCGGCGTCAGGAAAGTTACACTCCACTCGGATATTTATTACTCGAAAATGATTTTTCCTTCGGTTGGACGTACTTCTCTTGGAAACGTTTCACTCGGAGATGTTTCATTCGGGAATGAGGCACTTGAAAACGTTTGACTCGGAAACGAGTCACTCGAAGGCGTTTGACTCGGAAACGAGTCATTCAAAGATGGGTCACTCGGACCTTTCACCCAGAAGTGGCTCTCTCGAACACACTTCACTCAAAATGTCTTCGAGGCCAGGACTCCACTCGGAAGTGATTCTCTCGGTCATGTCTTACTCAGAAAACATAACCTTCACTCGGAATTTCAACCTTCACTCGGAATTCCAACCTTCACTCAGAATAGATCCCTTTCTTCACTCAGACAGTCTAATTTAAGACATGTTTCACTCAGAAAATGGATAATATCATTAATGGTCTATATAAATTCCATGATTATACACAAAAATGAAATTTTTAGGATATTACAGACCATCCATAGGGTATTTTATTTACTTATTAACTCTTACAGAACTTCTAAACTTCATAATTTACAAGATTAAGACTGCTACTAAAAACAGGGATGTTACACTACACACCGTCAAACTAGCATTTGGAAGGTGTAGCATTTCTGGTGGGAGTACTCGTGTGGACTCCTAAAGGACGAGACTACGATTGTTTTGATATTCTTCAAGAGGTAATCCTAAAACGCAATATTTTTTTGTGTTTGTCTTATGCTTTGAAACATGGCGCTTTGCAAATCCTATGAGAATCTTTGTATTTCCACTGCTCATGCACTAGGGATTCCCTAACACTGAATACTAAAAGGATTGACTGTTAGCTAGGGGTCCTACCTGACACTTCGTGAACCCTACCCAGTCCATCGAGCCCTGCTTGGCTCCCCTACCTGACCACTGGGTCCTACCTGACCACTGGGTCCTGCCTGACCAGTGGTAGCTTAACTAGGCCATAACCTACCACAAGAGCCAAAAATAAGAGTAATCTATATTGATCGGCCATCCACACCACACAATGTGCATATAAAGCATTTATAAGTCATCAGCAACTCAGTTATATCAATATTTCTCATTATCACTTTAAATAATTCACCATAATTAAGTCTCAACATTATAACCATCACCCTGAGACATCAAAATAAGCCACTTAGGCAACAATATCTTCAGCGTCTCATATACATCTATATAAAAAAGCATCTCTACACATATACACAGACTATCAAAATGGGTTATTTACAATTGATTTGTTCAAGGGGGTTCTGAAACCTGGTATTAGTAATCCATTTCTCTAGACATTACCACACATCACTATCCTACAAACTCAACAAACACGGATGGAAGAGTAAGTATAATTCAAAGTAGCAAATAGTGTAATAATATACTTGCTACACCAAACAACAAATTACATGATCATAATACCACTAGAAACATCAACATCATATACACTATCATTAATTGAACATAATAAGATAAATAAAATCATCAATACTCATTCATCATCACACATACAATGCATATGTCATGCTATACTTATCATACTAGTTCACTAATGTATAAATATGCCACGTGAATCTAACTTGAGTGGGTAGTACTATAGTACAAAAGCTTTTCATATCTCAATCTTATTTACTGGATATCCGTACTGCCATCCATCATGCAACACCTATCACCTTTGATAACGTGGCTCATTAATAAATAATAGTGGTGCGTGTCAGTTCTAGGATACATTGACCTAGAGCGTCCAGGCCCTTCTTGGCCTAAAGGGCTTCTTGCTCCCTTCACAAATCTTCCCCCACTAGGGTCCGTAACAAGGGTCCCCTATAACCCCTTATGCATCCAAATGCATATGATGCAAAATGTCAACACTTATGCAACTCACTGTGCATCACTTGCCTTTATCGGTATTCAATTCTAATAATAGAGCATAATATCATTATTAAAATCATCATCATCATCATCATGCATCGTGAATACAATTCATATCATCACTATCATTAATCCATGATACCTATAATCATCATTCCATTAAAATATCAATCATCATCAATCATCATTGCATCATAATATAGTACAATTTCTCATCATCATTCTCATATTATCAATCTTATCATAAATCACAACAAGGACATCATCATTGTTATCAATGGCAATACCAAACAACATCTTTTACTCACATAATCAATCATTGTTATTAATTTGTAATACAAGTTAATGTTACTAACTAACACGACCAAAATCATCATTGTACTTCATCATATAATTATCAGCATCATTTAATTACAACACAACAACTAGTGTGCATATAATAATTTATTTTTGTAAATAATAGCATGTAGGTACTATATTTAATACCCATGTATTCAAATTATACCCCTTTTCATACCTTAATTGACGATGCAAAGGAATGACACTTGCATCTGATTTTTCCTAAAAACCTACATATCGAAATACATTCCAAATCATCCAATAATCACAATTAACTTTAGAACCTATAAATTTTGTTTAACCTAAACTACCTGGAGTAGAATTAGTTATGGATTAACTCTAATTAATGGAAAGGTTTAGGTTTGAAAGGTTTTAACTAACAGAATCAAAGTCAACGAGGTTCCACAATGAATTAAAACCTTTTAATGATAGCCATGAGTCTGAAACACTTCCTACAAGCACGAATTCAAAGGGTTTAAAACAAATTTCAATAATTATAAGGGATGGCCAAAATAGTTTTCTTAACCTTACCTTGACAGTGGTGGATTTGAAGTTAGAGTGTGAACATTTCAGCTTGCATGGACATGGAACGCAATTTGAAGATTAGGCAGAGAAGTCAAAGAGACATAAGTTTTAACCTAAAAAACCCCCTAATTAAGTAATAATTATTTACGTTCATAGCTAAGTACTTATTGAATCATGAGGATTATCTAATTATCTTTAAATTATTTATGTGATTTTATAATTATTTATAATGATTAAGTTAGAATTAATTAAATGTGGGTGTCAATGTGAAGTAGAAATAACAAGCAAGGAAAAAGAAGCAAATATTGAGTCAAGTGTTAGCGTCACCACGCCCAAGTACCTAACATGAGCATGTTCAAGGAGAAAGAAGGAGATTAAGCTTCATCCACGTGACACCACACCCACGCACCATGCCCATGCTATGCCCAAGCCAAAGCCACGTCCACCTCTGTGTTAGTGTATGCATTATGAGTTTTATGTTTTTTCATTTGTATCATTTTTTTGCTTATCAATAAAATAAGTATTTCAGTTTAAAATTGTTTTAAAACGTATTTATCCTTGGAGTAATAGGTCATATGAAAGTTATTCCTAAAATGTCCCTAGTCAAGTATTTACATGGGGACATGTAATTACATTGAGACTAGTGTATGGGTGTACTGATGACCTGATCTCACAGATCATAGATATAGATGATATCAAGTCTTCACACGGGTACACATTAAGAGTAATGATGTACTGGACAGACCCACCATGAGAACGTTGCATGGATCGTTACATGAATGTCATAAACGATTCTCGATGTGATAATGGTATATGTAGTCCTTCGACCTGAAGTCACTATGATTCCTACATGAGGAGTTTGTTGTTTTAATACAATTAAATGTCTTCTATAACAAGAGGACTATAAAGGTTGTTATTAGGCAATGAACAAATTATGCAGAGGGATGTGAGTGATGTAGATGTGATGTGAGAGATGACAGGAGTGATATCTATAGGCCACTTGATGGAGTAAGACTATGAAAACGCATGGCCATGCTAGAAAGAATAGATATTAGATATTTATTCAGATCAAGTCTACTCCGGTATCAAGTAAAATAAATTGGGTCGTACAAGGATGACGTGACCATGCCTTGGGCCCAATTAGGATATCGTGACAAAAGGAACAAACATATTAAATAATTATCACTTATAGGTTATATTGATATTAAATAATATTCGGACATAATGATGCATTGCTAGATGCCACTTTTATTTTATATTAATAATAAAATAATTTATTATTAATATGACCAGGTATTTTACCTATAGGGTCACACACATAGAGTAAACGTATCAGAAAATATTTTGTTTTATTTTAGTTGGACTAAAATAAAGCTATTGGGCCTAACTCATTTAGAATGAGTAAGGAGCCCACTCTTTAGAGAGAATATATTAGGTTAAACCTAAGCCTATAAATAGAGCATAAGATGCTCATAGGCCATTCACTAAAGTGAGACACAAATTCGTAAAAGTTGCAAGAGCTACATGCCGTCCAACTAGCAGTTGGCAAGTGTTGTGATTCTGGTGGGAGTGCTCGTGTGGACTCCTAAAGGACGAGGCTACGACTGCTTCGGTGTTCTTCAAGAGGTAATCCAAAACGAATTTTTTTGTGTTTGTTTTTGTTCTTTGAAACACGGCACTTTGCAAATCCTATGGAATCCCTGTTTTCCACTGCTCATGTTCTAGGGATTCCCTAATGCTCTAGTAACTAGTGTTACAATGCCAAGGACCTCAGTGTAGTAACACACAAGAGCACTAGAAGAAAAATTTCTATGTTTCATTTACACATGCGTATGCCCTTGCGTAGCCCACCACCATGTTGGCATTTTACATGTTATCTATTACCATCCGAAGCGCGCATAACCACGCCCAGGTAGTAGCATAACCACGCTTAGCTGAAGGGAACTTCTCAAGAGGCTCTAGATTCCAACATTACCAAGCCCACCTTATTAAGCATAGGTACGTTAGTGGTTGTTGTTGTAATTTTTCTTGTGCGTGTTTTATTATTTGAAATTCAATTATAGTTGAAGGGTATTTTTTAATTTAAGCCTTAATTTAACTTAATTATCTAGTAACCTATAAATACGTGCTTAGCTTGTAAGTTTGAACACACTTTATCATTTTCTGATTTTAGAACATAAATTCTAGATTTCCTCTCTTTAAACTTTCTCCCTTCTCTTTACCATAAAATACACCCGTTCATTGTTCTTCCACTCTTTTCTTCAACCATGTGTAACTTGATCCCTGGGAGTAGGGGAAATGGATTCTAGAGTAATGCCTAAATAATTACCTTGTTGTAATAATTTTGGTTGTTGATTGGGAATTTTAACTCTTAAGGCTTTTCTTAGAGTAGTCATCCAAGAACTGAATTCAGAAATGAAGGCTAGAGAGGAATCATGATCTTTGTATCAAAAATGGATTTCCTAACATAATTGGAGATGACCAACAGGATTAGGTTTCCACAATTAGGAGAGCTTGATATTCATGCAATTCAATTTTCTTAGTCTGAATACCTAAGGAATTAGGGTTCATGATTAGGTATAGTTAGGGGTTTTGACCTAAAGAGTTAGGCTCAACCTACCTGTGTGAATTTTTCTTCAACTACCCAGGGAGGGAATTGTGCTCAATTCATCACTACAAGGGTCAAAGCTTAACTTCAAATGAAGTTTATCCTTAATCCCTCTATTTGTATTTCTTAACTTTATTATTGTATTACTTGATATACACTCAAAACAACAAACACAAGCATTTAGTTTCTTGATTTCTAATACATGAATACTTGCCATTATGAAGTTTACATGAATACTTTGTCTAGACAAACTGTTGAAGAGGCAACTGAGTTGATTGAAGTAATGGCTTTTAATGAATGCATGTTTGATGAAAGAGGGAGCCAAAAAAGATGGGTAATGGTGTTAGATGTGCAAGATGCTTTCTTAGCACAAAGTAAACTTATTACTCAACAGTTGTAGAAGTTGAGTGTGTAGATTAATAGCTTACTAAAAGGGAATCAAAGTGCACAAAGTTATGACTATAATTCCTATAACTCAAATGTTTATAATCCTAACTACAGGAATCACCCAAATCTATTATCATAAAGAGGTCTTTATTTAAACCAAGCACCTCAACTTGTTATGAAGGAAGAAAAGCCTAATCTGGAAAATATATTGGCTTAATTCATGCAAGCTACTTAAGCAAGTATAGAACCTTAGGAAGACTATATTAGAAACTTGGAGATACAAGTGGGGTAATTGTCAAAACAACTTGCAGAGGAACCACAAGGAAGTTTTCTAGCCAATATTGTTGTAAATCCAAAGAAGCATTATAAAGCGATGATCACAAGGAGTGGAAAGGTAGATAAACTTAAAGAAGTTCTTGAAGAAGACAAGTAACTAATAAAAGAAAATTCTAAGGAGAATGAAAAAACTAATGAGAAGGAAAATGAGGTTAAAAGAAGAGAGCTTATAAAAAGAAGACAAAGAAAAAGGAGTTTGAGAAAGCTTGTAGGCCTAGAACTCTAGAAGAATATAAAAAAGCTTTTTTCCTTCAAAGATTCAAGAAGCAAGATGAGGAGAAATCTCTCCAAATTTTTGGATATGCTTAAAAAGTTCCAAATTGATATTCCTTTTGTTGAGTCTAAGAAAAGGAAACTCAAAGGAGATAAAAGTACGACACTTGCGGAAGAATGTAGTACTATTATTCAAAAAAAGTTACCATATAAATTAGAAGACCCTGGCTCATTCACCATACCTTGTGCCATCGGTGAAGTACATATGGGAAAGGTTTTATGTAATTTGAGATCAAGCATCAACCTTATGCTGTTATCAATAATGAAAAACTTAGAAATCAAAGAGGTATAGTCGATGATGATGTCATTGAAATTGGAAAATAGATAAGTTCATATTTCTAGTTAATTTTGTTATGCTAGGCATGGAGATACCCCTTATCCTTGGGAGACCTTTCTTGGCTACAGGGAGAGCTTTAATAAATGTGAAACAAAAAAGGGCCGATGTTGAGGGTTCATAATGAACAAGTAACCTTTAATGTGTTTAAAGCAATGAAGCATCTTTATAAGAAATCCCAATACTTGAAAATTGAAGTGGGAGATTTGGTTAAACTAAGTGAGATGTTGAGAAAGAATGAGGATGATGTGTTGAATGAGGTCTTACGTGATTCCTCATCTAGAAAAGAGGATAATTTGGTAATTGAGGGGGAAAAGAGGTGATAAAACAGCTTAAAGCTAATGCACCATCACTTAAGGTGAATCAAGAAAAACAAGATCTCAAATTGAAAGAAAAAGAAGTAATGAAATAAAAACTTGAGCTAAAACCTCTTTCGAGTCACTTGAGATATGCCTTTCTAGGAAAGCATGAGACCTATCTGATTATAATGAGTATTGATAAAGAAAAGTTACTGTGAATTTTGATAGTTAAAAAATTCATTATTGGTTAGAAGATTTATAAGCTTAAGAGGATAAGTCCCTCATTTTGCATGCACAAGATTCTTTAAGAGGGTGATTACAAACTAATGGTTCAACCCCAAAGAAGATTAAATCCAACTATGAAAGAGGCAGTGAGAAAGGAAGTGACAAAGTTGCTAGATGTAGGGACCATTTACCCAATCTCGGATAATGCTTGGACAATCCCAGTCCTAGTAGTACTTAAGAAAAAGGGATGACTATAATAAAAATGATGACAACAAACTGAGTTCCACTAGAACTATTACGGGATGGAAAATGTGTATAGACTACCAAAATTTGAATGGGGCTATAAGAAAGGACCATTTTCAATTGTCCTTTATGGACTAAATGCTAAAGAGATTGATTGGACATGCTTACTATTATTTTTTTAGATGGATACTCTGGATATATTCAGATCGTTATGGATCCAAAAGACCAAGAGAAGACTGCTTTCACTTGTTCTTATAGAATCTTTACATATAGGTAAGAAGGCCTTTTGGCTTACGCAATGCACCGCTACCCTTTAGCGATGCGTGCTAGTTATCTTTTCAGACATGATGGAGAATTTTATTGAAGTCTTCATGAATGATTTTTTATTTGAGCCACCATATGAATAATATTTGTCCAACCTTGGTATAGTGTTGGAGAGATGTTGAGAAACCAACCTTGAGCTTAATTAGGAGTAATGTTACTTCATGGTGCAAGAAGGCATTATGTTAGATCGTAAAATATCTATAATGGGAATTGAAATGGATAAAGAAAAGGTGGAGGTTGTTGAAAAATTGCCACCCCTAACCAATATGAAGGAAGTAAGAAGCTTTTTGGGTTATCTTAGTTTTTATAGAAGATTCATAAAACACTTTTCCAAAGTAGCAAAGCCCCTTACTAAATTGTTAATGAAAGATATGAAATTAAAGTTTTCTAAAGAATACCATCAAGCATTTTGTATATTGAAGGAAAGGTTGATCTCCTTACATGTCCTTATTTCACCTGACAGAAGTTTACCATTTAAATTGATGTGTGATGTAAGTGATTTTACTGTTGGAGCTATATTCGGGTAGAGAAAGGAAAAATTGCAACATGTTATTTACTATGGTAGTAAAGTCCTTGATGAAGCCTAAGTTAACTATACAACTATAGAGAAGGAGCTACTAGAAAAAGTGTTTGCCTTTGATAAGTTCCAATTATACTTCATTGGTTCTAAAGTTGTGGTATAGCGACCATTCAACATTGACGTACTTGTTAGCCAAGAAGTATAACATTGTTGGTCAGGTAGATCTTACACTTACAATAGTTTGATCTTTAAATCAAATAAGAAAGTAAAGAAGAATCTTGTGACAGATGATTATCAAGGATGAAAATGAAGGATAATGATCGGTCTTTGATCAAGGAGGAATTTCTTGATGATAGGTTAATGATCATCTTAAACCCATCTTGGTTTACAGATACGACTAATTTTAAAGAGAAAATGATTCTGGAAGAATGGACATTCCAATAGAGGAAGAAGCTCTATCATGATAGAAAATGTTACCTTTGGGATGAGTCATTCTTGTTTAATATTAGAGTAGATAGGGTCATGAGATGTGTTCCCCAAGAAGAGTAGAAGAACATTTTATGGCACTGTCATGAGTCTCAATATAGAGGTCATCATGGACTAAAAGGGACATGTTGCCAAAGTATTGTAATCAAGCTTTTTTAGCCTATAATTTTCAAAGATGCAAGGAGTCATGTAGGAAAATGTTATTCTTCTCAAAGAAGAAAAAGTATTTAAAGAAGGAATAGTATGCATCTAAATAATATTCTAGTTATGAAAGTATTTGATGTTTGGGGGATTGACTTCATTGGACCATTTCTAATGTCATACTCTAATATGTGCATTTTGTTGGCTATGGATTATGTGTCCAAGTGGGTACAGATTATTCCTATAAAAATAAATGATGTAAAGACTGTTGTAAACTTTATAGAGAAGAATATCTTTTCCATATTTAGAATGTCGAGAGTGCTCATAAGTGATAGAGGCACGCACTTTTACAATAAACATTTAGAGGAAGTTTTATATAAGGATAAGGTATTGCATAAGGTGGCTACTGCTTACCACCCATAAAGTAGTGGACAAGTGGAAAACTCAAACAAAGAAATAAATGGGATATTAGAGAAAGTTATGGGGAAATTAAGAAAAGATTGGTCTTTGAAGTTAGATGATACACTATGGGCTTATAGGACAACTTTCAAGACACCTATTGGTATGTCACCGTACCAATTAGTGTATGTAAGAGCTTGCCATTTACTAGTAAAGTTAGAGCATAAGGCTTTTTGGGCTACTAGATTCCTTAACAATGATGAATCTATTGCTTACGATGAAAGACTTAATCAATTATATAAGTTGGAGGAGTTTAGGATCAATACTTATGAAAGTGCATCATTATATAAAGAAAGAACAAAAAGATGGCTTGACAACTATATTCTTAAGCATGAGTTTCATCCTATGGATTTGGTGTTATTGTTCAATTCCAAATTAATACTTTTTCTGGGCAAATAGAAATCTAAATGGTCGGGACTATTCTTGGTGCAAAAATTTCCACCCTTTAGAGTTGTTGATGTAGGAATTCCTTCAAAAGGAGATAGATTTAGCTTTTCCTTCTTCATTAGATCTTCAAGCATTGCAATATTTCTTAACTTTGAGACCAAAACAAGAACTAGTACAATGTCAGACCTGTGTTATATGATGAGAAAAATGGAATATGCACTCAAGATTTAAAAGATCAAAGAATGGAATAAAAGAGAGGATTTATGAGGAATGGAATGGAAGGAAGTGTGAAGTGTTTTGGTACCACTCCAAGAGGAGATAAGCTAATGTTGCTACACCACCTAAGGAGGATATCTAAAGGATAAGAAGAGAGAAATGCTAAGCACTTAAGAGAGTCTAAAGAGAGATAATTCTCAACTTCTCACTAAAAGTTTACAAATGAATTCAAAGTTATGATTTACAAAGAGGTAGAGCCTTATATATTCCATGTAGAATTTGAAGTTAGCTTAGGTGGGCTTGTAAAAGCTTCACCCAAGGCCTAAAATCTAAAAATACATTGCCTAAATTATCCCATGGAAAACTATAGTCATACAAGTCCTAAAACAACATACAAAAGCCCAAAATTGGCGCAAATAAAGTCCTAAAATTATTTTATTACAATTTTATTAAATCCAAGACATGAAAAATATATGGAGTCTGGATCCTCATCAGTTATGTTATTAAAAGAGTGGAATTCAGATAGAACATTCAAGGTGAATAAGCATAAACTAAAAATTTTATTTTAAAGAAGGGGTGAAATGATCCAAGTCGTCAATTGAACTTCACTCACCTAATTATGTTAAATCCTATCAAGCTAGTTACGTTAAAAAAGTACTTAAGGAAGGAAACCCTAATTGAATTCTAAATTTGGTTTAATGAAAAAAAGAAAAAATAGTAATTAAGTGCTGGGCGTGGCAACGCTGGCCAGTGGGCGTTATCACGCTGGCCATAAGAAGCATCAGGTCTAGACCATGTAACAAAGTGTGCCTACATTAGACGGCTTAGCGTGTTAACACTAAATGGTAAGAGTAGTGCTTTAAGTGAATGATTCGCGCATGACTACACTACCCATTTGGGCGTCTTTACGCCACTGATACTGCATGTACCTACGATGGGCGATTGAGCGTAGGTACATTGGTCACATATGAGGATGTAACCATACCCTGCACGTGCTTACACGAATCTTAATGGGCATGCTAACGCTAGTTCACTATTAGTCCTCAAATTTACAATAAATTTCTTGATAAAATTATGTTAAAAATAATAAAAATTAGTTTAATTTGTTAGAAATTTAGGTTTTAATTGTAATAAATAGAAATTATTGGAAATTATCTGCCTTGATCAAATTTCTCTAGTTTTGTAGTGAAATATTAAAGAAATTCAAGAGAAAATTAAAGAACTGGAGAGCTGACGCGTAGCATCAATGCCACGTGTAGCGTGAGAACTTCTGATGCTGACGCTACACGTCACATCTACGCATAGCGTCAAAAGCTACATGGACTCTACTACCAGGTGCCCAAGCACTCAGTTAAAAGGGCCAAATAATGGCCAATCTACTCATGCAAGCTGCCAAGCCGAATTGGGAGACAAGTAGAACCATTGTCTGGGCATTATATAATTAAAAATTGCTTAATCATGGCCCTTAAATCACGTGTTTAATGGAAGTTGAGTCAGGAACCTGACGCGTAGCGTCAGGAACCTGACGCGTAGCGTCAGGACCCTTCCTCAGCCCTATAAATAGGCCATTCTCAAAGCATTCAAGGTATCCCATTTCTGCATTCAGAGCTTCTTTCCTCTCTTTTCACTCAAGTTTAAGTGTTCTTTTGTGAGTTTGTAAATCTAGAGTAGTTCTAGATACTTAAGAGTATTGTGTAGTATCGTAAGCTTTTGTATCGTGAAAAGTTGCAATTGTTCGTAACCTCTATAAGTGTTGTTTTCCCTTTTACCATGTGTAACTAAATTATTTATGCTAGAATTTGGTGAATCAATCTATTATATGATGTTGTGATTACGACCTTTGCATGTTTAAGAATCAAATGCCATGTTAGTATTTCAATCTTTTATTAGTGTGAACGTCAAACGTGAGAATAATTTTCATGCGTATTGAAACTTGTTTTATTAGTGTGAATGTCAAACGGGAGAATGATTATTCATGCCATATTAAAACCTGTTTTAATGAAAGTAAAAGTTGAAATACCCTTAATATACCAATTACTAGGGATAGAGTTAGTAATTATTGTTGTGTTAAGGCCAGAACTTAAAGCAAATTTTTACTGAGAAAGCATCTGAGGGATCAGACTTTACGGTAATTATTTAGAATTTATATCATGAGGGATCGGTTATAATGACTTTAAGCTGCAATAACATGAACTTGATAATTAAATATGTATGTTTGTAATTATTTCAATATGTTTTAGTTCGAGGATCCTTATTCTAACATAATTTGTCAATCTGTGTTTTTACCTCAAGTATCTGAGCTATTCTGAATTACATCTTAACTTTTTAGATAGATTTTATCTTTACCATCTTTTTACCACATGAACAAATCAATCATCAAATTCTGTGAATATTGTATAAATTATTGATAAATCATTCTATTTAAGTTTTGATAAATTTACCATAGTAAATAAGAATTACTGGAATATTCAATCCTTGAGGGAACGATATCTTTTTGAAAACTGCAACTGATAAATTGGTGCGCTTGCCAATAAAAGACCCAACATTATTTTAGGGTTAAACATGTTTTCTAGTGCCATCGCCGGGGATTGAATTGTTTTAGTAAAACAGTAAATTTTTAATTACTGTGGCAAAATTTTTTAGTTTTTACTTTTAATTATTCATTTATTCATTTACTTTAACTTTAATTGTTTACAACATTAACTTTTTCTGTTTAGTTTGTTTATGCAAACTCGATCTTATGTAGGGAAACTGTTCTTTGATCCTGAGATTGAGAAGTTTGTAAATAGACTCAAAGCTTTACAATCTAAAAAAACAAACTACTTCTTCTTCAACTTCATCCTCTTTTGAAAATTTTGAAAAATCTAATATGGCTGCTGAATAAAGAAGAACATTGGGACAATTTGCTGCTATTAATGGATCACCCTATGTTTCGAGGATGTACCAAGGACCTATTGCTGTGGTAGAGATTAAACCTGCCACTCTTAACATTATTCAAAATAATTAATTTGCTGGCTTAAATAATAAGGAACCTTATGAACATTTTACTATTTTTATGAGTTATGTAGCATAATTGGTTTCAAACCTAATCAAGAAGAATCTATTTATATGTGATTATTTCCTTTTTCTTTGATTGGGAAAGCTAAAGAATGGTTTAAATCTTGTCCACTCGGAAGTTTTGCAAACTGGTATGATGTTGAAACACAATTTTTGGAAAGGTTTTATTCACCTTTAAAATATTTTGAAGCAATGATAGCCATACATTCTTTTTCACAAAATCATGATGAATCACTTGGTAAAGCATGGGAAAGATTCAAAGCGCTTCTTAGGAAATGTCCAAACCATAATTTGGATGATGCTGGAAAGGTAAGAATCATTTATCATGGTTTATGTCTCAGTTCAAGATGATGTGGTGTGAAAATCCTGAGCCATTAGGTTGATACATATTTCTCGAAGGATTTATCAATTAGCAAGCGCTCCAATAGTTAAATTTGTAATATATTTGATCGTTCCCACAGGGATTGTGGTAATTACCTCAATCTTGGACTAGCACAAGCTGAACCAACACAATACAGTGTAATATTCATTCTATTTTTGTTGTTTTATACTTTCTATGTTTTCGTATTTTCAGGAACAATAAAAGAGATGAAATGTGATTAATGAAAGATAGGTTAGGATTACTTCAGCTTATAACTTCATCAAGGAACATGTAATCAAGGTTCAATTAAGCTTCAGATGCAAAAGGACAATTCACAGTTGGTTAATCCCTAATTCCTTAGGTGAATAACACTAATTCCTAAGCATTAAACCCTAATCCCTTAGGTGTTCAATTATAGAGAAATCTAATGCGAAATTGGGGGTTGAACCCTAACTATTCACCTAATTACTAGGTCTGAATTAGTTAGGAAGCCATAAGTTACCTAAGCCTCAACCATGATTCCTCACTGGTGAGATTCTTCATTTGGATCTGAATTTGTCAATTCAGTATAGTAGATCCACTTCTTAGCTTGTTCTCCTCTTGTTTCAGAAGATAATTTCCTCAATGCAGCTTCAATATAAGCTTCAGCAATCCCAACCCTAGGGGTTTAGAAACCCATAGAAATGGATTCTGTCGAAGGAATGTGGAGAGACATGGACGAGAGAATTTAGAGAGAGAAAAGAATTAGAGAGAGATTGGAAATGAAAAAATGAATCGTGTTTTTTTTTTGTGTGTTCTCTCCCCCCGTTGTTCACAGAGTATATACAAGTATATATAGACAACTAACTAACTAACTTAATTACAAAGGAAACTTAATTAATAATTAAACTAACTAATCTAATTACATAATTACAGAGAAATAATTAATTACATACATTACTTAAGTTACTAAGGTACAGCAAAAAACAGCAACAGTGCAGCACTTCACTTGGAGGGAAAAACAACAAATTAAATAACCACCTTCATGCTTGAGCGTGAAGGACTAGCGCTTAAGCGCGATCATATTATTTGCATAAGCGCGTGATGAAAATAAGCTTAAGCGCGTCCTTGAATTTATGGTTACAGAGGATTCACGCTTAGGTGTGACTAGGCAAGCTTGAGCGTGAAGTTTATATCTTATTGCACCTACACTTGCAAACAAATAAATTCCTAGCGTATGTACACTGGCTGTCCAGGGTATGTACGCTGGGTTAGTGAATTTACAAATAAACAAATTTCCTTAACTAATTATCTTTTTTTAACTATTTTCTTGCATAATTTAAATACTTTTGAAATAAATAAATAGAACTAGAATTAATGACAATTTATTAAATAATAATGCCAAACTAAAAATATTTAATGGATTAAGTTAAATTAAAGGTGAAATTATTAAGTCTTCTTAAGACTTATCATATCCCCAAACTTAAAACTTGCTTGTCCTCAAGCAAATACTCAGATTAATTAAATCAATTGCACTTACTCAAGACAATCAACCTTTCCTTAACTTAATTCATACCATAATTATTGAATATCCTTCATGCTTTCTTTTCGCAAATTCTGAAAATATAATTACTCACACCACCTCTTGGGAAACAAGCTGGTGATACTATCCTCACTGGATTGGTGTTTCACTTTTCTCTCTGTGTATAGGGTCAATACATGCACTCATCACCTGCATAATTGTTAGATCAACATAGTCTTGCAATAATTCTAAACATCATGAAATATGCTAGCACAATTGGATCAGTAAGGGCTTTCTAAGCTTGAAGTGAGGTTAGGCTACAGGCTCTATTTTGGTTTTTCTAGTCAATATTGGGTTAAAAGATGTACCTACTGATGCCTTGCCTCAATCTTAACTTAAATGCCTTTACTAACTAGCTCTTTTTACTTTCATTATTTTCAGATGAAGGATACTCAATTACTTATGGTGCTTTGCACCTTCTTCTCTTTCAGTCCTTTGGACTCTTTCTTTTTCTTTTTCTTCTCTTTCATTTTTTTTCAATACCCTTTTTTTTTCTTTGTAAGACTTGCTTTACTGATTTTTCACTTTTCTTTTGCTTTTGCTATTCTTTCTTTCATTTTTTTTCTTCTTTTTCATTTTTCAAAATCTTTATCTATAATTAAGGTCAGAGTGTCTCTTTAATTGCTGTTAGGCACACTCTTCATCCCCAAACTTAGAACTTGCTAGTCCCTAGCAATAAGATAAGACTCAGCAGTTCATCAATGGTACATCCAGGGATAATTCACTTGGTTTTTCTCAGATAAATAGGCTTGAAAAGTTAGGTACATAATTAGAATGAAAGGGTCTCAGGCTCAAACATAATTATTGGGTTAAAGGATAATTAATAATAATTAGGATGGCTAAATTTGGCCCTGGCTAAATTTGGCCCTGGCTAAATTAACAAAGAAGGCCTTCATCATTTCCAATTGGCAAACATATCATCATTTAGCAAGCACTGAAGCAAATTCTGTCTCACTAACTAAGAATGCAGGCACACTCAGAAAAGAATTAATAAAGGCTCAAAAGCTAATAATATAAAAGGTAATCAGCCAATCATGTCCCCAAACTTAATGCAAGATTATAAACTCAGATTGCTAACTAGCACAATGAATAAACAAATAATTAATGTTGAAAAACAATTATGGACAGGGAGCATGAATCAAGCAATGCTAATCAATTAAATCATCCAGATGATGCCTAAGAATCAACATACTTTAAATTATTGAAATGAATTCTAACTTAAACATAATTAACATATTTCATAAGTGAGTAAGTTAAGAGTATAGATCACTTCCCTTTTTACCTTTATGGCCTAGATTTGGGTGGGTGATTATTGCATTAATCAATACAAATCAGAAAAGAAATACAATAAACAGTTAACATGGAAGTGAAATTTCATTACAACTGAAAAGGAAATACAATGTTCAAGAAGGTATACTAAAATAAAGTCATTACAACCCAAAAATAACATAATAGAATATAGACAAAGTAAAAGATCAGTCATCCTCTTCCTTATTTTCATCATCCATAGGCTCATCATTGTCTTGCTCAGGGTAGGGTGGAAATTCAGTTGGTGAAGGTGTATCATCAGGGGGATGGTAAATCCAATGGAAGCCAACCATAGGTCTCTGTCAGGTAGAACTCCTATTTCTTCAGTGTGATCCTAATGCCTGAGGTAAGCATAGCTACACTGAAGCTTAGCATATGAACACCCAAATTAGAACACACAGGTAGCATCAGGTATGAATTGCGCTCAAGCAGACCATTGTTCACTTAAGCAAACAGAAGATACTATAGGATGCACTCAAGCATGGGAAAGTCAAGCTCAAGGGACAAACTTGAAACAATTAACATTCAACTTTCTCAGCCCCGAGCACGCTCAAGCGAGGCAATTGCATGCTCAAGCGTGAGAATCAGTGACTTGTAAGAGAGCTCACGCTTAGGCGTGAGTAATGTATGCTTAAGCGCGTAATGCATAACATGTAACAGTTTGGTGCAGGCTCATTCTCGCTTAAGCTTGCTATTGTTTTGCTTAAGCGCAATACATAATAGAGACACACAAAAAATGTCACGCTTAAAGTATGAAATAACAAGCTCAAGCGTGTACTTTATTTAATGGATCACGCTTAGAGCGTGAAGCATTGCGCTTAAACGCACAGGAGCAAAGGGGTAACACGCTGTAAGGTTCGCTCAAGCGCACCTCAACCTACAGGGTCATGCTCAAGGCATGAATAATTATGCTCAAGCTGCAACGTTCCAGGAGGCACGCTGAAGTGGGTTGCGCTCAAGCGCATAATTTTTTTTAAGGCCCCACGCACAAGCTTGGAAGATCAAGCTTAAGCGCGCAAGGTTATCCAAATTCACGCTGGTTCACGTTTAAGTGGGCGCTCAAGCGCAACTAACTTCCTTCACAATCATGCTTAAAGTGTGCTTAATCACGCTTGGTTCACTCTTGCCATGCGCTTAAGCGCACACAAATCCAAGGTCTCACTGAGGCTGCGCAAGGCACTACCTGATGGTCACGCTCAAGCGCATAGAAATTCGCTCAAGCTCCAGACTTACACAAAGTAACACTCAGGCGTGAGAGCACACACTCAAGCACCAGACACTTAGCTTAAGATCACGCTTAAATGCATCAAAGCTCGCTCAAGCGCCAGATGTACCTGATCCTAATTCTAGCTAATGGAATTACACGTAGGTACACTAGGATTTGAGCGTATAAACGCTTGAACCTTATTCAAAAGTTTTCAAGTTTATTCATACTTTATTCACACTTTTTAGTTTTCTTTTATGTTTTTTTTTTGTATTTATAAGGAAATTGACAGTAACAAAGAACCAATCTAAATCAAAAAATGAAAAATGGATGCTGTACAATGGTATGACTATAAAACACAAAATTGAATTTTTTTTATATAAGGGAATTAAGATGCATGTATAGAAACTACCTGCATGGGGAGAAAGCGATGGTGCAGAGGTTGATACTTTGGTGGTTCATTATTCAAGGAATGGAGGTGAGCGTAAGAACGCTTCTTGGGAGCATCCACTGCGTAATCCTGAAAATTCTCTTTTGTTTTTTTTTTCTTCTTCTTTTTCTTCTCTCTTTTTCTTACTCTATTTTTCTTTGTTTTTTTAAAACTTCTCTCACTACTTTATTTATGTACAAGAAAAACAAACATAGGCTCATCCTCCAGGATCCTATTGCTTATGACTATACACTCTTGGTCTTTTTACTCCTTGTTTCTCCTTGATATGTTTGAGGCTAATGCTCAACACAACCTTCCTCCAATCTTTCTTTTTCCAAACTTTCTGTTTTTTCTTTTTTTTCTTTTCTTCACTCTTTTTCTTTTTCTGTTTTATGTTAGTGTCCCTCTTTTTGTACCACAAGCAATGTACTTCTTGACTTGAGAATTTACGTTTCCTTGTGATTTCCATAGCTGCCGTAGTCACCACTAGTAAACACTCATCATGCCATGACTGAATTTCTTCTTCTTTTATATTCTCAACATCTAAACATGTTAACTCTTCTTGTGCATGAACCTCTACTTCTTTATCTGTATTCACACTTGGCTCTAACAAAATTTCAGTATCATTATTGTGTTGCCAAGATGTGGTTTCCATCTTAGCTGAAACCTCTACCTCTTCTATCACTTTTTGCTCAACAATAGTGTCTAATTGATTCTCAGGTTCCTCAATGGCTTCTGTTATCATTTGCTCAATTTGCACTCCTGTAACACTTACATCATCAAAGAAATTATTCAATGACAACTCTTGCTCTTGTTCTTCTTCAGCCCAATCTTCTTTATTCCAATCATCGAAGAATGCTTCACTAGATATACTATCATCTTCCAATTCTAAAGTATAATCTCTATAGCTTTCCTCTTCGCATTCTTCAATTGACTCTTCTTCCATCAAATATCCCTGAACTTCCTTATTTTCTTTTACTTCTTTTGTTTCTGCATAAACTTCAATTTTAGGTTCATCCATTTCAATGTTTTCTAGCTGGTCCTCTTCTTTCCTAAACTTGGTTTCCTCAGCTAGACCAACATCATCATCCCATAGCTCTTCATATTGGTCTTCTCTTCGTACAACCTTTGTATTTCTTTGCTCTTCGGCCAATTGCTTTGCAATAAAGTCCACTTGCTTCTGAATATTCATCATTGAATTATCAAAATTTTAGAGGCCGGTTTAAGTGACTTTTATAAATTGAATTAAAATCCTTTCTAACTCCGATGGCTCCTCCTCAATTGGTTGTACCTCCTCTACATGGTTCATGCATAATATTTGTGAATATTGAAGAAACTTTGCTAAGGTGTCATCAAGATCCACCACCTGTAACTTTTCACTTTCCAAAGAAACTACGAAAACCATAAATGCAACAACTAACCACAAACAAAGCTACTATAATAGTTAGTACTAACAACTAAACAACTAAAATCAAAACAGTAGTAATTATGAACAACAATTCAAGCAAGACTTAACAAATCCTACTCTTACAACGAAATTTACTAACAACTAACAACATGTACAGAAACTAAAAAAAATGGTTCAGTCTAGTACCGGTCCAAGGATTATTGATATTACTCAACAATCCCTGGCAACGACGCCATTAACTTGGTGTGAAAATCTTGAGCCATTAGCTTGATGCATATTTCTCGAAGATTTATCTTTTGGCAAGCGCACCAATCGTTAAATTTGTAATATATTTGATCGTTCCCACAGGGATTGTGGTAATTACCTCAATCTTGGACTAGCACAAGCTGAAGCAACATAATGTAGTGTAATATTCATTCTGTTTTTGTTGTTTTATACTTTGTATTTTTTGTATTTTCAGGAACAAGAAAAGAGATGAAATGTGATTAATTAAAGATAGGTTAGGATTACTTCAGCTTACAACTTCATCAAGGAACATGCAATCGAGGTTCAATTAAGCTTCAGATGCAAGAGGACAATTCACAGTCGGTTAATCCCTAATTCTTTAGGTGAATAACACTAATTCCTAAGCATTAAACCCTAATCCCTTAGGTGTTCAATTACAGAGAAATCTAATGCGAAATTGGGGGTTGAACCCTAACTATTCACCTAATTACTAGGCCTGAATTAGTTAGGAAGCCATAAGTTACCTAAGCCTTAACCATGATTCCTCACTGGTGAGATTCTTCATTTGGATCTGAATTTGTTAATTCAGTATAGTAGATCCACTTCTTAGCTTGTTCTCCTCTTGTTTTAGAAGATAATTTCCTCAATGCAGCTTTAAGATTAGCTTCAACAATCCCAACCCTAGGGGTTTAGAAATCCATGGAAATAGATTCTATCAAAGGAATATGGAGAGACATGGATGGGAGAATTTAGAGAGAGAAAAGAATTAGAGAGAGATTGGAAATGAGAAAATGAATCGTGTTTTTCTTTTATGTGTTCTCTCCCCCCGTTGTTTACAGAGTATGTACAAGTATATATAGACAACTAACTAACTAACTAACTTAATTACAAAGGAAACTTAATTAATAATTAAACTAACTAATCTAATTACATAATTATAGAGAAATAATTAATTACATACATTACTTAAGTTACTAAGGTACAACAGAAAACAGCAATGGTGCAGCACTTCACTTAGAGGGAAAAACAACAACTTAAATAACCACCTTCACGCTTGAGCGTGAAGGACTCACGCTTAAGCGCGATCATATTATTTGCATTCTGTTGTGAATTCACGCTTGAGCGTGATGAAAATAAGCTTAAGCGCGTCCTTGAATTTATGGTTACAGAGGATTCACGCTTGGGCGTGACTAGGCAAGCTTGAGCGTGAAGTTTATATCTTACTGCACCTACATATGCAAACAAATAAATTCCTAGCGTATGTACGCTGGCTGTCCAGCGTATGTACACTGGGTTAGTGAATTTACAAATAAACAAATTTCCTTTACTAATTATCTTTTTGAATTATTTTCTTGTATAATTTAAACACTTTTGAAATAAATAAATAGAACTAGAATTAATGAAAATTTATTAAATAATAATGCCAAACTAAATAATATTTAATGGATTAAGTTAAATTAAAGGTGAAATTGTTAAGTCTTTTCAAGACTTATCATGATGTTAGATGCATGTGCAAGTGGTTCTTTAATGAACAAAACTGTTGAAGAGGCAATATCAATCATGGAGTCTATGTCAACCAGTGATCATCAAGCAAAGCATGAAAGAGGTAATGCACCAAGGAAGCCAGTCATGCTTGAGTTAGGAGTGAATGATGCAGTTTTATTCAGCAAAAATTGCTAACACAACAAATGGAAGCAATGAACAAACAATTGGAAAAACTTTAAATTGCTCAAGTAGCATCACCACCCCCGACTCAATTGAAACAATGTGTGCATTGCATGGGCGAACAACCATGTGGTTATTGTGCCCCTAATGGAAATGATCAAGAACAAGCCAATTTTCTGATTCACCAAAGAATACCCTTAGGTACTTTTCCTATCAATCTTGGTAATTCTTTTCCTAACAATCACCCGCAGGGTTGTCATAATCAGAACTTTGGTTGGAAACAAGATGTTAGACCTTCCAATAGACCTCCTAAATATCAATTCAAACAACAACAACCATAATCTGATCAAACAGCAAGGCTAACTAGGATAGAGGAATCTATCCAATAATTGCTACAATATATGCAAAGAAATGAAGCCACACGGAATGTGTTGGATATGCAATTGGGATAGTTAGCAAAGGAAGTAGCTGACATGAAAAGCTTTGGTTTTTCTGTAAATACTCAAAATCCAAGAGAGAAATGTAAGGCTATTTTTACAAGAAGTGGTAAAGTTGTAGGAAATAATTGTAAAGAAAATGAAAAAGAAGAAGAAAAATAAAAAAATGACAAAGAAGAAGAAGAAAAGAAAGGAAAAGAGAGTGAAGAAAAAAATGAAGAAAAAGATGTTGATGAAATAAAAGATGATGAAAAAGAAAAACAAAAAAAAACAAAAGAATCAGTATTTGGGTCAGACACCTCTAGTCAAGGATCTACCTTATCCACATGCACCATCAAGAAAGGATAAGGAAAAAGAATACCAAAGATTCCTTGAAATTTTCAAGCAGTTACACATAAACATCCTATTTTTTGAGGCATTGGAACAGATGCCAACTTATGCAAAGTTTATGAAAGAATTTCTTACCAAAAAGAGAAGGTATAACGAGGAAATTATTGAACTTGAAGCAGGTTACAGTGCTATTTACAATACAACATACCGAAAAAGTCGAAAAACCCTAGAAGTTTCACCATTCTCGTCTCCATTGGAGGTGTAAATATTAGGAAGGCCTTGTCAGACTTAGGAGCTAGTATTAATCTAATGCCTCAAAGCATGATGAAGCGTATTGGTGATCTCAATCCACAGAGAACAAAAATAACTCTGCAATTGGCTGATAATTCAATCAAGAGACCCTATGGTATTGTGGAAGATGTACTTATAAAAGCTGACAAGTTCTACTTCGCTATTGACTTTGTGGTTTTAGACATGGAAGAGAATACTGAAGTCCCCCTGATCCTGGGGAGACCATTTATGAAGACTACTAGGGTGCTTATTGATGTAGATAATGGAAAACTGGCAGTAAGAGTACATGATGAGGAGGCGAACTTTGATATTTTCAAATCCATGAAACATCCTAACTCAAAACAAGATTGTTTCAAAGTGGATATTCTTGATGAAGTCTATCTTTCCATATCCAAAGGTATGTCAATTTTAGACACTCTAACTAAGTTATTGACTGACTCTGTGGAATGTCTGAGTGAAGAAGAGGAGAGACAGATGGATAGGTATCTTGAAGACCTTGATCAAGGGGAAGAAATTTCCCCTGAATCAAGAAAAATTAAAGAGATCCAAGAAGTACCTGTTGAAGAAATCCAAAGGCCTGAACTGAAAGTGCTACACTCCAACCTAAAGTACATTTTTTTGAAAGAAGGTAATCTAAAACCAGTATTATTAGTAATTTGTTAAGTGAAACAGAAGAAGAAAAACTGGTAGAAGTACTGAAAAGAAATCAAGAAGTAATCGGATGGACACTTGAAGATCTAAAAGGTATAAGTCCGTCATACTGCATGCATAAGATTTTATTGGAAGATGATTTTAAACCTATTTCTCAACCTCAAAGGTGCCTCAATCCAACCATGAAAGAGGTAAAAAGGAGGTTTTGAAATTGTTGAAAGCAGGTATTATCTATCCCATTTTTGATAGTGCATGGGTAAGTCCTGTACAAGTTGTTCCAAAAAAGGGTGGTATGACAGTAATTATTAATGATAAAAATAATTAATCCTAACAAGAACTGTCACCAGTTGGAGAATGTGTATTGATTATAGAAAATTAAATCAAGCAATAAGAAAAGATCATTTTCCACTCCCTTTTAATGGATCAAATACTTGAAAGATTGTCTGGACAGGCTTACTATTGTTTTCTTGATGGATACTATGGATACAATCAAATTGTTGTTGGCCCTCTTGATCAGGAAAAGATTGCTTTTACATGTCCTTTTGGCATATTTGCTTATAGAAAGATACCATTCAGATTGTGTAATGCACCTGCTACTTTTTAGAGATGCATGTTTTCTATTTTTGTAGATCTAATTGAAAAGAGCATTGAGATTTTCATGGATGATTTCTCAGTCTTTGGGAATTCATTTAAATCATGTCTAACCAACTTGGACACCGTATTGAGGCGGTGTATTAAAACAAATTTGGTACTAAATTGGGAGAAACGTCACTTCATGGTGAAAGAAGGTATTGTACTTGGTCACAAGATTTCTTCTAAAGGTATTGAAGTGGACCAAGCCAAGATTGAGGTAATCTCTAAATTCCCACCCCTGTAAATGTAAAAGGTATTAGAAGTTTCTTAGGACATGTTGGATTCTATAGAAGGTATATTCAAGACTTTTCAAAAATTGCTAAACCTTTGACAAATATTCTAAATAAAGATGTTGAATTCAAGTTTGATGAAGTATGTCTTCAAGATTTTAATTCCTTGAAAGAAAAATTGGTTTTTGCCCCTGTAATTGTTGCTCCTAATTGGAACTTACCCTTTGAACTTATGTTCGATGCAAGTGATTATGCTGTGGGAAGAGTCTTAGGTCAAAGATATAAAAACCTTTTTAGGGTTATACACTATGCTAGTAAATTTTTAAATGAAAATAAAATAAATTAGGCAACCACTGAAAAAGAATTATTAGCCATAGTATATGCCCTAGAAAAATTTAGATCATACTTGATTGGTTAAAAAATAATTGTTTTTACTAATCATGCAGCAATCGAGTACCTTTTGACTAAAACTGATTCTAAACCTTGGTTAATCCGATGGATTCTGCTCCTTCAGGAATATGATCTTGAAATCAAAGATAAAAAGGGTAGTGAAAATATGGTCGCTGACCATCTTTCTAGATTGATGAATGATGAGGTTACTGCTAAAGATAAAGACATTCGGGAAGAATTCCCCGATGAAAAACTTTTTGAAATAACAAAGCGGCCATGGTTTGCTGATATGGCCATTTTAAAGTAGTAGGAATTCTTCCAAATGATTTAACTTAGCAGCAAAGAAAAAAATTCAAAGATGCAAAATATTTTGTTTGGGATGACCCTCATCAATTAGTGTGGATAATTTGCTACGTCATTGTGTACCCATTTGGGAAATGAAAGATGTGTTGTGGCATTGCCACAAAATCACCTTATGGAGGACATTTTAATGGTGAGAGGACTGCTGTAAAAATTCTTCAATCAAGTTTGTATTGGCCCTCCATTTTTAAGGATTCTCACTCATTTGTGCAAGCTTATGATAACTACTAAAGAATAGGTAATGTCAATAGAAGGCAAGAAATGCCTCTCATAAACATTCAGGAAGTTGAGGTATTCGATTGTTGGGGTATTGATTTCATGGGACCCTTTCCTTATTCTTAATGAAATCAATATATCCTTTTGGCAGTTGATTATGTTTCAAAATAGGTAGAAGAAATTGCTTCACCTAATGCTGACACCAAAACTGTAGTGAATTTCTTCAAGAAAAACATTTTCTACAAGTTTGGAACACCAAGAACCTTGATCAGTGATGGAGGATCACACTTTTGTAACAAAGTTCTTCAGAAGGTGTTACAACATTATGGACTGAGACATAAGGTGGCCACAGCATATCATCCACAAACCAATGGACAGGCTAAGATTTCAAATTGTGAAGTGAAAAGAATTTTGGAAAAGACAGTGTCTTCTTCCAAGAAGGATTAGTCACAAAAGCTTGATGGTGCACTTTTGGCATACAGAACTGCATTCAAAACCCCTATTGGCCTTTCCCCTTTGCAAATGGTCTATGGAAAAGCTTGTCATCTTCCAGTAGAGATGGAACATAAAGCATATTGGGCCTTAAAATTCCTCAACTTTGATCCAAATGCGGCAGCTGACAAAAGAAAGTTGCGATTACTTGAGTTAGAGGAAATGAGAAACAATGCTTATGAGTCATCTAAAAGTTACAAAAATAAGGTGAAAGCTTACCATGACAAGAACATTAAGAATAGACACTTCACACTTGGTCAGCAAGTTTTATTGTTTAATTCAAGATTAAGACTATTTCCTCGTAAATTGAAATCTAAATGGTGAGGCCCATTTGTGATTAAGGAAGTTAAATCATATGGAGCAGTTGAGATTGAAGATCCAACTTCCAAAAGAAGTTGGATGGTTAATGGGCAAAGATTACAACCTTATCTGGGTGGTGAGATCAACAGACTCACTACCATTTGTTATTTAACTGATCTGTGATATGCAATGTGTCAAGCTAGAGATAGTAAATCAAGCACTCAATGGGAGGCAACCCGTTATTTTTTCTTTATTTCTATTTAAATTTGTGATAAAAAATTAGCTTAAAACTGTGTTTTTGAAAATTGAAAGGGTTTAAAATTATATGAAAAAGGTTTTTGAAATGAAAAATTCAAGAAAATGAAAAAAAGAACCCACGCATAGTATCCCACTGACGCGTAGCGAAGAAGTAAAAATTTTGCACGAACGCAACGTAGCGTCAGGACCTGTGTTCAGTTTTTAAAATTGAACCAGAGGGAGGCCCAAATCCATTATACTTACCTATTTTACCTCCCTCACTCCACAATTCAGAAACCCTAAAAATATTTTCTCACAACCCTCAATTCCCACATTCTCTCTTCAATTTCACAAGGATTTCAAGTAAGTGATCTTCTCCCTTTCCTTAGTTTGTTTGATTTTCAATTCCTAGAATTGTATGCAGTTAGCTTAGGATTAGAAGACCATTGAAAATTGTTTGCTGTTAGAAATAGGTAAATTTATGATTGAATGTGTGTTAGAGGGGTTGCTGTTGCGCAACCCCATTTTGCAGTTCCAGAATTTACGACCCCACGCGTAGCGTCCCACTAACACGTAGTGTGGGCAGATCAGGGCTGACGCATAGCGTCCCACCCACGCGTAGCGCCAACCTCTGTTTTGATTTTTTTATTTCTTGTGTTGTATTTAAATTCTGTAAAATACATGTCTTGTTGTTTCTGTTTTAATTTTTGAGATTTTTTTAAAAAATAAAAATATTGTTCCTTTTTTATTTTGTTGGAATAAAATTGTTATTTGTTTGTTTTTCTTTTAAAATTAATAAAATTTCTTAAAATGTATGTTTGTTATACTTTCTTGCTTAAATGTAAAAATAAATAAATTTGTTAAATTTTGTAAATACTATGTGTTTAAATTGAAAAATCCAAATTACATGTTTTATTTTATGAATTAATTTTGTAAAAACCAAAAATATGCATGTTTATTACTTGTATGAGTAATCTATATAATTATATGTTTGAATTATTTTGTTAAAAATATAAAAATAAAAAACATGTATGTTTTATTTTACTCTAACTTATTGTAAATCAAAAATATTGTGTGATGTATGTTATTGTGTGATTTATTTTTATGTTTTATTTAAATAAATTTTCTTTTGTAGATGGCACCGAAGAAATCCATTCCACTACTAGTCCCAAGAGACAGAGAAGGGCCACTGACACAAATACCACCTCTGAAGATCCTGATCTTCAGGGTGAGGAGCAGTTAGGACCCCGAGATCCCACCAGATTTAGGACTGACGCCAAGTGGGCGAGATTTCATCAGATCAAGAGCCAGAAACTGATTTGGGAGAGAGTCCTTGATCTTAGTGCTGAAGACTATCCTGAGCTTTAAGATGAGATACAAAGGAGGAGGTAGGGACCCCTATTTTCTTTACCTACTGAGGGGGATCCTATATTGGTCATGGAGTTTTACGTCAACGCCTTTAGGACACGCTAGTACTCACCAAATATTAGTCAGCAGAGGACGAGTTGGGTGAGGGGTCGGCACATCGCATATGACAGGGACACGATTAGTACCCTACTAGGTAATCCTTGGGAGCTTACTCCTGAGGGCGATACTTGTTTCTAGAGGGAAAACAGAAGCAAAATTGCTATTGAAGTTGGTGATCTAGGATACTTCCTGGATTATGTTGCTTATTTTTTTGAGCAAGGATGGGATCTTCTTTAACATGAGTTAGGTTAACAGATCTCCATCAAACCTTCTGAAGACCCAGATGACCCCTATAGCTCAGGTGTGGTCTTATTTGGTGCTCCATAATATCACACTAATTTCTCATCTCTCTTCTATACCTATTGATCATTGTTGTCTTCTTACTTTATCCTTTAGGGCCACACCATTGATATTGCTGACCTTATCTCTAAGCAGATTCACTTATATGCCCTTGGGTGTAAAGTGAATCGCTCTGTTCCTTTCTCTCTCATCATTTCTGCCTTACCGAGGAGGCAGGGGGTACAGGTGCCTTCACTAGAGTTCACTAGCTCTTCGGGGAGAGTACCCAAGGTTTCAGTTAGCAGGGATTATTTTGTTCATCAATGTGAGCTTCCACCTCTTTAGCAGGAGGCTCAGCCCAGACAGAGATGAAGGAGACCACCAGCCCAGCCACCATCTGCTGATGCCATTACTAAGGGATTCGCTAGGATGAGTGTAGAGCATCAATATATGATGCAGATGATGGCTGCTTCTCACCGCGCCTACAGGGAGAGGGGGCACCATTTAAGACACTAGCCAAATTTGCTGCTCATGTAGCTTGGTCTGGTGACCAGCCTACATACCCTGAGGTAGGTGGACCTTCTAAAGCTCATGATGACACTGAGGGTGATGCTGATGAGGAGGAGTAGGATGATCATATGGAGGATAAGGATTGAGAGCCATCTCCATTTTTCTTATGCATTTTTCATTACTTCTAGCACTTTGATATTTTGGTTTTTACTTTAGTATGTTTGATATTTGATTTGGATTATATTGTGGTTTGTTTTTATTTTATGTGGTGTATTTTTATTTTTGCATATTTCTAGAAAAAAGAATTATCAAATTTTTGAAAATAAAGAAATTTATACATTTAGGGTTTTTACACATAAAACCATTTCTAAAATCAATTATCGATTCTTTTATAATTTAGGAATTTTGATAAAATTAATTACAATGATTTTATTAACTATCAAGCTAATTTCGAAAACCGGTGAGCTGAGAGATCTTTAAACACTTGAGGGTTTCGACATGATTTCATTCAAATTAATTTTGCTCAATTCTTTAATTTTTGTTAATGTACATAGGATCCAAGAGTATGATCAAGGCACATTTTTTGGTAAATACAAAGCAAAGGCCAAAAAGCTTACCATGGTAAAATCATATTTATCCTTTGATAGCCAATTTTAAGCCTTAAAAATAATTTCTTTGGCACCCCTAAATCTGTAAATAATTTTTAACCATTCCCTTACTTGATTGAATAAAAGAGCATTTTTGAACAAGAATGTTTGAGGTTCTTACATAAAAGGGGAGTGAAAATTATAACTTAGTTCTTTTCAAGATTATCATAATGCATGTATATGAAAAATAAAAATGAAAAAAAGATAAATATATATGCATAACAAGAAAAAGAAATAATGAAAAGGATTAAGTTGGGGGTATTCACCAAGAAGGGAAATGAGATTTGGGCCAAGAAAAAGCCTAAAAAATTATGAAATCCTCTTTTATGATTTCGGGTTTTTGATTTCAAGAAAAACCATAAATTCTTGTAGCCAAGCCTCATGACAACCCTTTAAAAGATCTTGTGACTCTTGTTTGAGTCTCTATCAATAACCATTGATTAGATGAAAATCAAAATTAAATTTGTTTGATTTTATGATCGATTGAGCTGACAGATTACCTTTGTGTAGAGATAAACACTTGTGAGGTAAGCCTGAAATTATGCTTGATTTGTTAATAAGACATTGTAAGAAAAATTTTATCTTTAAGCCTATATTGTATAAGACATCTATTTTTGATTTTCAAATGGTAAATTGTGAAATTACTTTTTGTGGTAAATTTTTGGACTATTCAAAAATTTAATTTCAAAATTGTTTTTAAAAGCTTTTCTCTTGCTCGAGGACGAGCAATGTCCTAAAGTTGGGGGTATTTGTTAGTCCTCAAATTTACAATAAATTTCTTAATAAAATTGTGTTAAAAATAATAAAAATTAGTTTAATTTGTTAAAAATTTAGGTTTTAATTGTAATAAATGGAAGTTATTGGAAATTATCTGCCTTGATCAAATTTCTCTAGACTAGAGAGCTGACGCATAGCATCAACACCATGTATAACACCCCGATTTTCCAGACTCGAATCCCGATGTGATCAAGATAATAGTTAATAAAAATACGAGTAAATTTTTCACGTTCGAAATAGTTTCTAAACACCAACTCGACTACATCAAGACCCGAACCATAGAAAACCGAAGAGTGAGATTCATTAACATATAAGTGGATCGATAAATAATTTACCCATAACAGTATACAAAATAATAGAGTTTACAGCGGAAGAAGAATGTGTATACTGGGCATATGCCTAGTCCTATATATGGCGATATGAGAAAAGGCTCGGCATAGCGTGCAAACCCCCCGACATAAACCTATTAGATCATAACCCATTTATGCACTTACAACATACACATGCATTACCTAAGATATAACTATAAATATACATATGCATCCGGGTCATGCCCAAACTATTACCTCTGCCCATAACTCATAATTGGCCTATTTATTCACCTATTGGCATTAATACAAACACCGCCATCATCAATATACAATATTCAAACTTTCAATTCCTCTAGTACTCATCAAATCATCACTTATATACTAAACATATATTCACCATTCACAAATACAAAGGATTATCTTATACCTATCCAAATTCACTAAATCCTCAATATCATCATACACAATTTATTCAATACATTAAAGTTCATAATTGATGTCGGCCAAGGCACTTTCACTACCACTAT
Source organism: Clitoria ternatea (assembly GCA_037962975.1). Lineage (NCBI taxonomy): Eukaryota > Viridiplantae > Streptophyta > Magnoliopsida > Fabales > Fabaceae > Clitoria > Clitoria ternatea. The sequence continues at coordinate 156,826,662 of CM075672.1, read as the reverse complement.
TTACCTTCACCAAAAACTCCACTTTAAAATTCCAAACTCATCCCGGGGCAACCTGTATCATAATGCTAAAAGGAGACCACAGGGAGAGTGACTTATACATTCAAAATGACGAATATAATATATTGTGATTAAGTGTACATGCATTCATTCATCATGTGTGCTTTGCTATAAAATTATTAAATCATCATTAATTCGTAATCACATTCTCATAAATATGCATACATGCTTCATAAATCAAAAATCATATCATAAGCAAGCACAAGCACATACACAATCACATTGCCACTTATCATCAAGGGAATTCACAATCATCATCATCATTTTATTAAATCTTTATTCCATTCCTCCTAGCAAGGGGTCTTTCATCTCTCATGGTCATCCTATCTCAAATGCCATGCACCTATGGCTAATGCATATGTCAACTGCTTAATAATCCATATTCACGGATCCGATTTCATTTCACTAGGTGATCATAACCACCATATCATTCATTCACATGGGTTTCTCGCCTCGTAAGGGGTACTCCCTCTAGCAGCCTCGCAAGGTGCTTTCTCGTGATCGCAACCACGTTCAACAATTCATATTGGTTTCCTGCCTCGCAAGGGGTACTCCCGCCTTGTGATCGCAACCACGGGCATCATAGGAACTCGCAAGCCCTTTTTCATATCAAGTAACAAGTGATTGCAACCACTGGCTTATCATCATACAATCCCGCAGGATGTCTCATTGTGATCACAACCACATATCAATCATTTTGTAATGGTTTCCCACCTCGCAAGGGGTACTCCCTCCTTGTGATCGCAACCATAGAATATCATAGGAACTCGCAAGCCCTTTTTCATCTCAAGTACAAAGTGATCGCAACCACTTAATCAATGCTATGCCATGCCATGAATGCAAAATGCAATGTGGATATGCCAAATCTTAACCTCGCAAGGATTTCTCACCTTCTCAATTAGGGGTATATTGTATATTTAGTTTTATTATCATTGGCATATAAGAAATCACAAGGCCCCTCAAGGCATGGCATTCATAGCCATATTAAACCACGCATGGTAATTAAAATCATATTAAACATCATAGCATTTTTCCACACAAGTAAAACAACAAGGTGTTTCAGAACATACAATTAGCAATCATCATTACATCTCACACATGCAAGTCAAATACTTGCATCAATCATAATGGCATCACACTCATCAATAATAATCATCACCGCTTGTCCAAGGGTATGTTCAACAACAATATCCCTTCTCAATCAACATTATCATTCCTCATTCAACATATATGGTATCATTCACTTTTAATTATTGTTGCCACCATTTCAAATCCATCGACTTATATACTCACTGCCATTCACTTGTTCCCTCATTGGTTTCATTATCACACAAGGTGTTTCATATAACCACATCATTTATTTTTTTTTCATGATTCATAATATATCAATAGTGGTGAGGCATACATTTTTCCATAACATAACCTCACTTAAAATCTTAAGAATATGTATAATTTAGTGTGTAAGACCTTGTATACACAAGGCATAATCTAAAAATACTAAGCTCGTATGAAATCTGATGAAATAAGCCAGGTCATGAATCGATTCAACTTCATGCATGAATCGATTCATGCATTACTGATTTGCCAAAATCCCACTTCAAGTGAATGAATTGATTCCCCCTTACACATGAATCGATTCACGCGTTCTCAAGGCACAGGGTCATGTGATTAGGGGAATGAATCGATTCCCCTCATATGACGAATCGATTCACATGATTTGTGAGTGCCACGAACAGTAAAGACAGAAGGGAATGAATCGATTCATGGGTACAGTGTGAATCGATTCACACATTCCTGCCAAAATGAATATTGATTCGAAAACTCCTTGAATCGATTCAGGGATATAGATGAATCAATTCAAGCTAAGCATATCAGTCCCCTACTTCATTTTATGCAGAAAATCCCTTAAAATCCAACTTATACTCACCCTAACTCATTCGAATCAAATCCAATGACCACCAAAATTTCACACAAGCTAAAATATATTATTTGTGACGTGTGGCCACCGGCCTTACTCAAAATTTTTTTAAAATTAGTGACTTATGTGTACAAACATGTTTTACCTATTTTAAGCCATTTTAATGCAACTGAAGGGTCGTTTCTCAATGGAATTGACCCGTTCCAATTTCTACAAGTCATAAATTATACATGGAAGCTATTGGGACTATCCCACGCCATCAAAATCATGCGACACTTAATTTGACTCTATGAGTTCCTCAATTATACATTATTTTTCAATCTTATCATTAATGCCATCACAATGGCCATCACATTCAATGCCAAGCATCCATATGAAATCCTCAATTCAAAAGGTATACACTTCATCCCCTCAAGGATGGTTCATTAGCATGCATTTAATTCAACCCCTTATGGGTTATCCATCAACAACACATTACTCCTATCAAAAGGACACTAAACATTCATCATCAATATATACATACACAAATCATTCTCAATAGCCAATAATTTACCACTCACATCATTTCACTATAAACATGGCAAGGAAAGCATGAGTATCATGACATACAATAATCATCAATTATATAACTCATGCAATATGAATGTAAACTCCTCTCCTACCTCAAGGGAAGAGCCGCAACGATTCACCTGCTTCAAATGTTCTGCCATATTGCCTGGAATATCATCTACATCATTACACATATATACATATATCCAATCAATGAGCCAACACAAGGCATCATTTTAATTCTAAGCAATTGTAAACATATCTCAAGGTTTAATATCAAGTCCTGGACTTAACAAAACACCAATCCATACCATTGTGTTAGGCTTCGGGAATTCCTTTCCTAAAACCAAGATTCTCTAGGGTTCAAAAGGGCTAAACAAGTCCAACAACAACCACATCATGGCTCATATCCATAAGGCATCCAATATCCCTCAACTCATCTAATGTGTCATCTTTACCACTCAAGGTTCAACATGACCCAACATAGCCTCTTCAAAGTCATCATCAATCAATAACTTCAATTCATTCATCCATGGTCTAAGACCTTATTAAGTCACAATCTCATTTCACTTCCTTAATCTATCACTATTGGTCATTTACCATTATCATCTTCATCATAGGCAACAACAATCAAAACCAATTCTCTTAATCACAATATACACATTCCTAAATCTTAAGATTAGGATTCTATAAAAGTCAACAACCATTTTCTTCATTGCTCAAACCCTTCCTTACAACATTTCCACTCTTAATACACTAAACCACTTGGAGTCATTATTCTATTTTCTTGATTTCATAATTCCTCAACATCAACAATCAATATTACTCATTCAAAACTCATTTTATATATATATAACCACTCCAAAATCAATAACTCATGATTTTCTTAAGAATTTCCTCAAAGCCCCAAAATGTCAATTCCTAGGGTTTTCACCAATAATCAATAATCATCAATTTCACCCATTTATATGCATCATCTCAAGCACCTATAGGCTATTAACATAGGATTCTAACCATCATCAACAATAATAACAATCCCCAAGAGTTTTCTAAGCTAGGGTTTGGTTCCTCAAGCCATTTTCCATCAAAACAACACCCAATCACCCATCACAATACTTAAATAGGCTCAAAACCATAAACTAAAGCCATGGGTGTTCAAGATCATACCTCTTTCTCTGAGATCAAACCCCAAAACAAAAATAAGAGGGAGAAAAGAGGAGATGAGCCAAGCTTTGCTCCAAAGTCCATTCTTGCTTGATGAATCCATGATGTCCAATTAATTTTGAGTGGGTGAGGAAATGGAGGAGGTGGTCACGGTTTGGTGGAGGAGAAAGGGAAGGGAGAAGAAGAATGAAGAATGGTGGAGGGAGAAAGAACCAACGTGAAAAATAAGAGAATGGGGAGGGTTTTGTTTTAAATTTTATTCCCTTTATTAAAATCTTTCTATTTTATAACTTACAAGATCTCTGTTCGAGCTCAATACTTAATCCAAAAATTATTCTAAATATAGATTTGAATTCCCAATAATACCCCTAACAGCCCTGACCAACGACATCTCAGTCGAAGATACTTGGTCTGACACCCATATTTTAACCGGGTGAAATTTTACCTCATTTAGTCTCAATAAATTCTAATTAATCAACATAAATATTTATTTAATTATTTCAATATTTATGGGACATTTATCCACCCATTTATAATTATTTAATATTTATTTGTCATATTGAATCATTTTTATAAAATTCAGGATGTTACACTATGCGCAGCGTGAGAACTTCTGATGCTGACGCAATGCGTCACATCCACGTGTAGCGTCAGAAGCTACATGGACTCCACTTCCAGGTGGCCAAGAACTCAATCAAAAGGGCCAAATAACGGCCAATCTACTCATGCAAGCTGCCAAGCCAATTTGGGAGACAAGTGGAACCATTCTCTGGGTATTATGTAATTAAAAATTGCTTAATCATGGCCCTTAATCACGTGTTTAATGGAAGCTAAGTCAGGAACCTGATGCATAGCATCAGGACCTTTCCTCAACCCTCTAAATAGGCCATTCTCAGAGTATTCAAGGCATCTTATTTCTGTATTCAGAGCTTCTTTCCTCTCTTTTCACTCGAGTTTGAGTGTTCTTTTATGAGTTTGTAAATCTAGAGTAGTTCTAGATACTTGAGAGTGTTGTGTAGTTTGTAAGCTTTTGTATCGTGAAGAGTTGTAATTGTTCATAACCTCTGTAAGTGTTGTTTTCCCTTTTACCATGTGTAACTAAATTATTTATATTGGAATTTGGTGAATTAATCTATTATATGATGTTGTGATTACAACCTTTGCATGTTTAAGAATCAAATGCCATGTTAGTATTTCAATCTTTTATTAGTGTGAACGTCAAATGGGAGAATGATTTTCATGCGTACTGAAACTTGTTTTATTTGTGTGAATGTCAATTGGGAGAACGATTATTCATGCCATATTAAAACCTGTTTTAATGAAAGTAAAAGTTAAAATACCCTTAATATACCAATTACTAGGGATAGAGTTGGTAATTATTATTGTGTTAAGGCCAGAACTTAAAGCAAGTTTTTACTGAGAAAGCATCTGAGGGATCAGACTTTATAGTAATTATTTAGAATTTATGTCACGAGGGATCAGTTATAATGACTTTAAGATGCAATAACATGAACTTGATAATTAAATATGTATGTTTGTAATTATTTCAGTATGTTTTAGTGCGAGGATCCTAATTCCAACATAATTTGTCAATCTGTGTGTTTACCTTAAGTATTTGAGCTATTCTGAATTACATCTTAACTTTTTAGATAGATTTTATCTTTACCATCTTTTTACCACATGAACAAATCAATCATCAAATTCTATGAATATTGTATAAATTGTTTATAAATTATTCTTTTTAAGTTTGATAAATTTACCATAGTAAATAAGAATTATTATGAATTACTGGAACATTCAATCCTTGAGGGAACGATATCTTTTTGAAAATTGTAACTGATAAATTGGTGCACTTGCCAATAAAAAGACCTAAGATTATTTTAGGGTTAAACATTCACAATGAGTCTAAGAATGCAATTAGGCCATATGCGTGCTTACACTCGAAAGTCAAGTATGGTCACTCCCCTCATCAGTCCATGTTTTTTATTTTAAAACATTTCACATGTGTCTTTGTCATTATAATGGGCATGGCCAACCGTATAACCTACATCAAGTGGCATGCCCATTCAATTCCTCAACTCCTAACCTTTCCACGATCCATTCAATGTACTATTTCTATATCCCCACTCACCAATAAACCTACTGCTACTGTTTCTGCCATTATATCCCTTTATAAATCCCTCTTCATTTCCTCACCAAAACATCAGAAGCAAAAATGCTCAAAAAGTTATAAAGAAAACTGAGAGATTAATCAAAATAGAGGATTCAAGGAGCCAAGTAAAAAGAAAGAAGGGAAAGGGCATTGCTAGCCCTAACTCCCCCTAATCCTCACTAACTAAAAGAAGAAAGGCCTAAGGTTAAGAAAGGTATTCTAAACATCATGATGATTTTGATGCAAGAAGATTTAGGGATGCCAAGCCTCCTTCTAATTATGAAAAAAAGTTTAAAAGAAGGAATTTGGTTCGAGAAAGAGCCATGAATTTTGTACTAACCTATGAAAGAATGAAAACGCTGAGACAATGAATGGATTTCCTTACACATCATACTTGAGAGGCTCCTACATCAGCCTATCCTATAATATTTTGAAGGGTGTGTTGAAGTTGTCATTACCTAAGGTGAATTGTGAGTACACTACAATGAAGCTTGGGTTTAATGACTTTGAAAATAAGGAGAATATGGCCAAGGTATTACAAGTTTTCTACAAGCCGAGCGAAGAGTTCAAGAAAAAGGTAAATCAATAACCTAAATTTATAAAAAAGAATACTTTGCTACCCATGCCTAAGATTTAATGCCACTATGCATTATCCATTTTGCTGTTGATTAATCACTTAAATAAAGTAGTTCTCAAAAAGATGTTGCTAATTTATTACATAATAGAAAAACTATATGTGAACTTAACGACCATCATATTGGAGGAAATGATAGAGGCCAGTCTAAAAAAGGTTTATTTACCATACTGCTCTATTATCACTTAGTTGGCCAAATCCCAAGAATGGTATTGGAAAGAGAAAGATGCCACAAGATTCATGTAGAAACGGTAATGGATAGTGATTAGGTCTTGGACAAACTATATGTCAACATAGGCAAAAAGACTAATGAAAAGTGAACAAAAGAAATCTCAAGGCGAGCATAAGTCTACTACTAAAAGTGTGATGCAAGAGCTAAAGGAAATTAAAAGAATACAAATTAGAATTTTGATATGCTTAAGAACCATGACCTGTTATTGAGTCAAATGGCCTTTCCCATGAACCTCGACCTTGTTGTTGTGCTTAATGAGTCAATGGAAAGGTCTCGGTGGCTTGCCTCTATGGGAATATTATTCCAACTGAAGAAGAGGAAGTTGATAAAAACAGAAATGAAAAGAAGGAATCTAAAGAGGAGGAAAAGAATTAGTCGTTAGAAGTTTGAATTTCAATTTCATTATGTTTTCTTTCAAGGTTATTAGGAGTCATAGTTCAATTAAGTTTTTTCATTAAACAAGTTGTTTCATTGTAATATATTTGATAATGTAATTTGAATCTGTTATTTGATATCATATACTTGTATTCTTTGATTTATATTTTGCACACTACACCATTTTGCACACAAAACACCAACATTGGCATATCTCACTTCAGCAACCATTTCCGAGGTTTCTCTCAAACTCACATTCCTCTTTTAAATTCATTTAAATAAGTTGATTTCTATCTCGAATGATGCATATGAATAAGTGAGTGGTTGCTAAATAATTGAAAACTCTGATTAATCTAATCAAAGCATGATGCTTTCGATTGAACTCTAAACTTGTATGCTACTTCAGGATCCATAATTGGTTGAATCCTTATGGTATATATTTTAGTAGATGATTGAGTCATTAATGCTTAGTGTGGATTTAATTCCCAAAGGTGCTGTAATGTTTAAGTTTAGGGATAAGTGTTTGATTGCATGACCTAAAATAAGTAAGCTTTTCAATCTATTCCATTGCATGTGTGTGCTTGCTAGCTTGACATTGTTACATAACTTTGATTCTTGTAACTAATCTATATGTATGCATGCATGGAAATGATGAAGGCAATTGTTTATGAATAAGTCAGGACCAAACAGACATACCTGGTACATAAGTCACTTGATCCCATTTTGAGCCTTGGGTCTTTTCTTTGTAATAACCTAACATTACAAGCTAAGAAAACCTAGAAAAACTAAAAACACACCCTTGTGTATAGGTGTTGGTACTTGATTTTGTTAGAATAAAGAGGTTTGCTAAGGTGTAATATCCCAAATTTTAGAGAAATAAATTATTGGATGATGATAATTAATTATTTGAGGTCTAATGTATTGGGAAAATTAATTAGGAATTAATTATGAATTTTCAATAAATTAAAATTTATTGAAATCGGATAATCTAATGAAAGGTATGGGACCCATTAAAGAATTTTGGGCATTTCACGGGTCTAGAATCATAAGGAATTTATGATGGTTATGGTGGTATGATCAAAATAATTTTTTGTGTTGAGGAGATATTTATTTGGACACAATATATGTTAATAAATGATGAAAATACGAATGTATATAAATTTAAAGAAAAATGTAAAATCCCTTTTTCTTCTCTTCTAATTACTATACATCTCTTTCTCATTTTCTATAATCTCTTTTGTCTAATGGATAAAGGGGTTTTGAAAGCCATTAGATAAAAGCAAAAAAGTGATGCATTGACCATTGGGCAAGGACCAATTTTATCACATTTCTCTCTTCTCCCTTCTTCAATTTCTGTGTGGCTCTTCTTCACCTTCTCTTTCTTAATTTTTCATCTTCTTCCTTTTCTCTATGGCAAAACCATGTATCTCTTCCATATCCATTTTCATTAAAATCAATATTTAAGCTTGGATTTGTGTAGCATAAATAGGGTATTGAGGCATATCTTGGGTCATCTTCCTCTTCTTTCCTCTCATTTTTGATTTTTTATTAGGGCTTGGAGAAAAGGTGTGTAATCTTGATATTTAATGGTTTTTCTTGGGGGTTTTGATGTTGTTGGGGCTTGATAATGGTAGATTAAGTGTTATTATGATGAGAAATGCATGTAGAACTCAAACCCTAGGTTAGGAGACCATTAGGATTTGTTGATTGGTGGTTGATGATTAGAATACGAAAGTATTGGCTTAAGAATACTTGAAATGGTGCATGAAAGTGACTGGAATTGATGTTTGGTAATTTAAGTGAAAACCCTGAGATTGGTGAAATTTGGGTTTTTGGTAAATTTTGAGAAAATTATGATTAATTGATGTTGAAATGATTATTCAGTTTGGAAATGAGTTTTGAGTAGTTTGGTATTAATTATTATTATTGGAAGTTTATGGAATCAAGAAAAATGTTGGTGTTTTAAGTGTTGAAAATTGGTAGAAGTGATATTTGGTGGTATTGGCATTGATAAATTGGATTGATGAGTTTTGGAACCATTATGGGTGATGGATTAAGAAATCAAGTGTGGTGGTGTCTTGAGGCATTTGGTGTGTATGTTGGTGACTCAGAAGTTTTTGCTATAGCCATTTAATTATAGAAAATTTGAATTAATGGGAAAGAATATCTTAAACCTAATGAATTAAGAAAATAAAGTTTATATAATATTTAAAACATGATGAGAATCATGTATGAAGTTATGTATTTAAGAAATAAGAATGATACTTGAATGAAAACTTAATTGTATTATATATGTATTAGTCGTAGGACAAAATCCAGAAAGTGAGGCAGACCGTCTAATCGCTCAAATTACTTCTCTTAAGGTAAAAGAGAAGTTATATATTCTAAATGCATGAATTAGAAATATTAATGATTGTTGCATGATGATATGGATCATATCCGCCTTGCATTAATTATTGTGTTATGATGTAATGGATGTTTAATGATTGTCGGATGGAAAATATGTTTGATGCATTTGAAATAAATGTATGGTGTGTTGTTGTGATGAATTTGTATGTGTTATTTTGTATGGCAATGTGTGTGCCTATGTAATGGTGTGCAAGACTTTGTATTTCACCACTAATGATGATGATGTTTGTTGATGACAATGATGAAAAGTTATTGTGCAACACACCTATGAATCTTATTGAAAGTTAATATGTGTTGTTGTGAAGTCATTGTGATGATGAATAGAATTGAATTATTAAAGATGATATAAATGCTACATGAAGCTTTTGAAACAATGGCAATACTTGAATAATTTAAAATCCACTAAATAAAGGTGGTGGTGGTGATGATGATGGTGATGGATGATTGATGAGTGGCATGGTAGGATGCATAGTGTGAGATTGCATATAATTTGCATTTGCATTGCATCTAACATATCTACATAGCTACCGATGTGGAATGTTAGGGGTTCCCCCAATTGGCCTTCGTGGGAGGGCGGCTCTATGCACAAGCATTTGTTTACCCTAGTGATTCAGTGGTGGAATCATAAAGCTGCCCATGCTTAATCGTAGGGGATTACATGTGGTTGATGATAAATTCTTAAATGTATATATATTTTGATGTTATTTGAGTATAATTTTAATAGATGTTATATTATCTAGATCATTTTTTGCATTGTAATAGATAAAAAGTGAAAGCCAAATATTTTTTGAGATGTTAGATGTAAATAAGTTCTTATCTTTATTTTTGGTTTACATAATAGGTGAAAAGGATGAAAAAGGAAAGGAGCAAGGAATTCCGCCATTCCCCAACCCAAAATATGGAAAATACAAAGTTTTGGTTAACTCGCTCAAGCGAGACTCAAGTTCGCTTGAGCGAGCTATGAGCTTTCAGAAAGAAACTAAAAGGGGCAAGATTCGAATCTTAATTCGCTTGACTGAATAACTTATAGGGAGCATAAGTGAAAAGCTCGCTTAAGCGAGTCTCAAACCACTCAAGCGAGAATTGTCCAGAGAGCAAACTAAAAGGCTTTGCTTTAGCAAGGAGAAGTGGCTTGAGCGAAATGGGTCTAGAGGCAAAGGTTGAAGAATTCGTTTAAGCGAGAGTCAATCCGCTCAAGTGAGAATTGTCCGAAAGAAAATCCAACGCTTAGTTGCTTGAGCGAATCATGCTGAGCTCAAGCGAATACAACAAAGGCAACAGGGGATTCTACTCGCTTGAGCAACTCACTCGCCCTAGCGAGTCAAAATCAAGAAAAAGGCTCCTTCAAGCTGAAGAAACCTATCTCGCTTAAGCAAGATAGACCTAGCTTAAGCGAGATACTTAATATAAAACAAAAATTTTTAGAAATCAAAGGCGGCTTGGAAGATTAGATTTTGGGGACGTTGAACTTTCACGAGAGACCATCTTTTTCCTCTTTTTTATCTTTTTCTCTTTGATCCTTGATTGTAATGGCTACGATGTGTAGCTAAATCTTTTATTGGGATTGGATGTAGTTAAATCAAACCCCGACGTATGCTTGTTTTATATTTATATGTTCGGTATTCTTGTTCTATCATTTTTGGTTTTCCATTTTACGCTTAATGCTTGATTCTATTAGGAAATAGTTTCTTGATCATGATTTTCGTTTGATTATTGGAAAATAGCTTGCAAAAATGGATCTAAATGGAATTCCGTTACGAAGAATATTAGGAATAATAGTCGATGTAACGAACGTCAAAACAATTGCTTTTAATGTTGAATATCTTTAATGTGATTGAGGAATCAACATATTTAAGAATATGCTTATGGATTTTGTAGTCGAGGAATCGATGCAAATGGTTTAGGATTGTGACGTAAAAAGTGATATTTCAGAAATCGTTTATATAAATATATGCAACATATTGAAGGGCTAGATTAATGAAATCCAATCCCAACTTTTATCATTTGACAATTCATATTTCTTACTATTTATTTTAGTTTATGCTTGTTTATGTTCAGTTCTTTTAAATTCTAGTATATTTAAGAAAACATTACTTTACTTCTGTTTAGGTAACAATGAATCATTACTTAAAATACCGTATCCTAGTGGAACGACACTTTATTTTTACATATACTACAACTAGACAGTGGAGCTTGCCACGAAAAAGTTTTTACCATTCTAAAACTTTTAACAGTTGACCCTTGTAGGGGTGGCTCTTTGAGGAGCAGGTGTCCCCGATGGTCTTATTGGATCACAGCTGCCATGGCATGGTTCAGGGTTGGCCCGCCACACCATTTGATGTTGATGTGGATACCATTGTCATGGTGAAAATGACAGGTGTTGCATGATGGGTGATGCAGTTTGGTACTAGTAAAGCTAATATTTGTGAATATAAGTGTATGCATTTTACTACTACAGTAGGGGCATATTGGTGTTTATTTTCCCACAGTCAGATTCGTAGTTCATTGTTGCAAATTATTAAGTATATTCCTTTATGCATATGCATTAGCCTAAGAGCATCTACATGTAGCCTTGAGATATATCGAAATAAGAATAAGATATTGAAATGGTGATGATTGATGACGAGGTGAAACCTTGTGAAGAGACAAGATTATTAATAATGAAAACTATGTGATAAACCCATTAATGAATGGTAGTAATCCACAATGGGTGGTATTTGGGAATTGATTGTGAGATGTGTGTATGTTGATTTTTATGTTAATGGAATGATGGATTGGATTATGTTTTAGTGCTTGTGTTGCAAAGCACATGATGATTTATATACATATACACATGATCACAAATGTTTTGTTTTTGTCATTTCGAATATGATGACCCACTCTCCCATGTTGTCACTTTTTAAGCCATTTGATGTAGGACTATCATAGGATGTGATGATCTTTCGAAATGTGAAGTGCTTTTAGGAAGAAGGTAAAATAGTTGTAAGCGAATGCTTTGGCCGACAATGATTTGAAATTTATACAATGTATGTATTTTGATGCCAATGATATAGATATTGATGTGTTGGCAATGGCCTAAGTATTTAAGTACTTGAACCATTATTCTTTTGCGTATACATTGGCTATTTGCATATGACTATATTAATATAAAACAATGTGAATTTGGTAGCCATTATGATGGCAATGATGTTGTAATGATGGTAAATCTATGAGTTTATCAATTGGTAAGACATTAAATTGATATGTGGTTCATTCAGGGGTGGTAATCTATTAGCGTAATCAATTAGGACCATTCTGGTTGAGTGGTAATTTGGTAGCTAATCATTTAGGACCATTCTGGATGAGGTGCAATCAATTAGCGTAATCGATTAGGGACATTCTAGATGGTGCTAATTGATTAGCTAGTCAGTGTAATAGATTAGCTAATTGATTAGCCTAACAGATTAACTAATCAATTAGCACCCTAGGAACATATTAGCTACTCGAATAGGGCAGTTATGGAAGTACGTTTTCACTATTCTTGGGTACTTACCTTGTGCTTTTCTTGTGATCTCTTCTTATATCTTCATATATGGGATGAGATGGATACCCTTGCACACATGTTTTCTATTCCGTTGTCATTAAACTTTATTCCGTGTGCAATTATATAAAGGTTCTTTTTATCGATCCATATCTTTCTTATTTCTTTAAATCATGGCCTCCAGTTTTTAATGGTTTGAATCTTGATGTAAGGAGGGTTGTTGTGGGACTTTAAACTACAAAAAGTTTATTCATATTTTCAATGATTGTTGTATTTACATCGGGATTCAGATCCACAGAATTCGGGCGCCACACTAAGGGACTAGCAAATTTCTAAGTTTGGGCATAGGAACATCCAAGAGCACTAGGAGGCAAATTGCCATGTTTCATTTGCGCGTAGGTACGGTCCGACGTAGTCCACCACCATGTTGGCTTTATACATGTTATCTGATCCTATCTGAAGTGCGTGTAACCACACCTAGCTAAAGGAAACTTCCCATGAGGCTCTAGATTCCAACATTACCACACCCACCTTATTGAGCGTAGACTCTAGTTGCAATAATTTTTGTTGTTGATTGGGACTTCAAACTTTTAAGGCTTTTCTTAGATTAATCATCCAAGAACTAAATTCAAAAGTGAAAGCTAAAGAGAAATCATGGTCTTTGTATAAAAAATGGATTTCCTATCTTAATTGGAGATGGCCTACAAGATTAGCCTTCTGCAATTAGGAGAACTTGATATTTAGTCTGAATACCTAAGGAATTAAGGTTCATGATTAGGTATAATTAGGGGGGTTTAACCTAAGGAATTAGGCTCAATCTACCTGTGTGAACCCTTCTTCAACTACCAAGGGAATTGTGCTCAATTCAGCATTGCAAGAGTCAAAAGCTCAGCTTTAGATGAATTTTATCGTCAATCCCTCTATTTGCAATTGTTACCTCTACTATTCTACTACTTGATATACACACAAAACAATAAAAATAAGCATTTAGTTTCTTAATTTCTAATTACATGAATATTTGCCCTTGTGAAGTTTAGATGGTGTTTCTCTAGAATTATGGTAGTTGGCTATTAATTCCTATAGGAACAATGTCAAAAATATACTAATTTTAAACGATTGGTGTACTTGCCAAGCATATGTAATATCTCTAATGTTAAAATTTAATTTATTTCACTACATGGGGTTAATTAAATACTATTGGAAATTAAATTAAATTAAATTAATCAGGGATTTTTCCTAAATTATTATAAATTAATTAAGAGTTGCTAGTGAAGTAATAAAATTTGAATAATAGTTTTGAGTGATTGATTAGTATATCTAAATTTAGATTAAAATATGGTGGTAAAATATGGATTTACAATGAGATAAAAGTAAGTTTTTAGAATAAAAGAAAATAGAAAATAAATGGTGAAATAAAAAAAGAATGCCCTTGAGGCTTTAAATGAAATTTCATTTCCTTTTCTCCTTTTCTTTACGCGAGAGAGAAAAAAAAATAGAAGCTTCACGCTTCCTTCCATGGTCGCCCCCTTGAATGGCATAATTGGAGGCTGAATTGTTAACCCACTTTGTAATTCCCTTAAGTTATAGATATTAAGCATAGCTGGTGTAGAGAACAAAAGTCAAAAGCTCAGAATCAAGGTAAGGGGGTGTTCAGAGTATTAATTAATTAGAAATATTACTCGACGTCAAGTGGCTTCTAAAAAAAGGAATATAATTAGTGTAAAAAAGCTAATTTAACCATTATATATAATTGATTGAATTTATAGTATAAATGGTGACTTGATATGAGTTTAGTATTGATGAGAACAAGTAACTAGGAATTATTATGTATGATTATGTTTAGTGACAAACTAATCAAATTGATAATTAGCGTTTGTTGAAACTAAGGAGGTGAAGTATGTGTATAGGAGTATATCTATGTATTGGAATGAGTTTCCAAATATTGTGAAGAAAATAATGTAATGTGTATGTTATATATTTATAGGTGTATGTCAGACTGAATTCTAGGATGTTTTATGATAGAAGTAACCTTGTATCGGGAAGTATGAGTGAAGTTATATCTAAGGAATTAAAATTATATTAATAAAGATTTGTATCTGAGTGGGTGATATGAGATTAATTGATTATTAGGCCTGAGTGGCTTTGTAGTGAAATGTATAAATGATATATGATGTAACTGGAATATGTGTATGAGTAGTTAATTGAAATTGTAATTCTAATTGAGTGAACTTGTACTTGAGTGGTTATTTAAAGTGATTGAAATTTTAATTGCCTGAGTGGCTATATTGATATGAAAATATTGATATATGATGAAATTGATGTACATAAGAAATGATAATTATGATTGCATTTATATTTATGATTGAAATTGTACCTGAATGATTGTTTAAAGTCTGTTTGAATATCAAAGTGGCTACATGACGATATAAAAGAGAAAATTAAGATATGGTGTGTGCCTAAGTGGCCACCATATGATTAATAAAATACCTGAGTGACTTATTTATTTAAATTCCTAAATGGCTTATTCATTTAAATACCTAGGTGGCTTGAGATGTGATGATGGCCATTAAAGCCAATTTGACAAAGAAATTTTCTTAATTAACTAAGAGAAAGAGATTAAAATTGAATATATGTGATTATGTATGGTTTGGATGGTTATGCATATATTTTACCCCTCGTTTGGCTTTGATGGTCGAGCGTGGCTCAATTGAGCTACCTAGAGGTCAGGTAGGACACAGTGGTGAGGTGGGGAGCCAGGCAGAGCTCGGTGGACCAAGTAGTGTTCACGGGTGGTTGGGTAGGACGCCTAGCTGGCAGTCAATCCATTTTTAGTATCTAGATACTATCGAGTCTAACTAAACCCTGAATGAGAGTTAGTGGCGTAGTATGTGGTTGATCATGTGAAACCATGATATGTATATTGTTGTTGTAGCCTGAGTGGTTTGTGACATTTTAAGAATGTAATTACATTTGAATAATGCTTGGACATATGTGTTGTGATTAAGAGTGAATTGATGTATATTTATATGCGCATTTTGTTATTTTTAGCTAAGTGGCTTGTGTGTGACGAAAATGAAATTGTATACGAATTATGAAATAAACCTATGTGGTATGATTAGAGTATACGAAGTTAGGAAATGATAATGAACTATGAGTATATTTACTTTTAATATATGTATGTATGAATGTATGCTTAGGAATGGTTATGTTGGTAACTAGTGAATATGCGTAAGGTGTTTAAACACCATGAACGAAAAGGGTAGTAGTGATCTAATAGGCTTACAATCAAGGCTAATGTTATGCCTTTTTCAATTTTAAGTTTCTATGTTAATTAATATGTTCGACACTCACTCTTTATGTGGTTGTTTTCTTTTTAGTAACCAATGATAGGAATATCACGGACATCATGGAGACGAGCACCAAATGAGTCTGAGATGCCAAGGAATGATGGATGAATTTGTATTGCTTGTAATAACGTAAATTATGAGTAATTTCTTAAGAATTTATATTTTTGATATTTTATGTGCATATATGTGGCTTTTGATGGCACGAAGTCATTGTATCCTCTTAAATTATATGCTAATAGGTAGGTATTATTATGTGTGTGAATATTTAACGATGGCTGGTATGGAGCCAAGTATATAGTGATGATGAATTATATGTGTGTGTGTATGTGTTATGCCCAGGTATTATAAATATGGGGTGAAATGGCACTGAGCCGATATGTTGATGAAATTATATGTTATATATGGATAGGGTATGCTAAATAGTGATGATGATGATGATGTTATTATGGTGTTGATTTGTTAATTGTTTGCAATTTAGAGAGATTGGTGTGTGTGTGGATCATGTTTTAAGAGGAAAATGGCTAATTAAGCTAACTAGATAGGTGATTTTGAGTTTGGTAGGATTCCAAGCCCTTGGAAGATATCAATAGATTCCTAGGCATAATTATAACTTGTATCTGAAGTGAGATGAGCATTTGAATGAGAGTTGATAGAATTTTAGTAATGGAATTGATAAAAAGTGGTTTAATATGTTTTTTGCATAACTTCATAATCCAAAAGAATTTTTTAGACCGGACTATGCCTATAGGTCCAAAATAAGTCATAGATAGTGCCCATAAAATTTCGTAGCATTCAAAGTTAAAACGGGCAAGTTAGGGGGCACGGAAGTTGGCCTAGAGGCCAAGATCTGCATAATTCTACAAGTTTGATATGTTGGTAATTAATTACGTAATCGATTACCAAAGAGAAAATCTTGAATCCTGCACAAGTTGTTCTCAGGTAATCAATTACAGTAACTAATTACTTGTAATCAATTACACTTTCTATAATCCTTTACTAGAGTGAAAAATGAGGTTTTTGAGTTGTTTTAAGTCACATACTGTTTAAGTCCTTAGAGTTTATTTCCCAAGGGAAATTGTAATTATAAAAAATTTTCTTTAATTTTTATTAGACCCTGAGGTAAATTCTAAGAATTTAGATGGAGATGTTACAGCATAGATATGAAAAGAATGCATTACTTTGCCTTGTATTGATTTAAGAAGAAATGAAGAATGGTGGGAGAACGCTTGAATGGAAGCTTATCTTGCCTTTCAATGGAAAGGGAGGAAGAAAAATAAAGATGGATGAAGGTGGGAGGGTGTTAAACCCAAAATACTGTTGGGTCTTTAATTGGCATGCGCACCAATCGTTTGTAGTTTTCAAATTTAGATATCATTTTATTGGGATTGAATGTCCAGTAACTCACAGTAATTCTTATTTACTATGGTAAATATATCAAAAGTTATTAACAAAAGAATGATTTATAAACAATTTATACAATATCCATAGAATTTGATGATTGATTTGTTCATGTGGTAAAAAAATGGTAAATATAAAATTTATGTAAAAAAAATTGAGATGTAATTCAGAATAACTCAGATACTTGAAGTAAAAACACAGATTGACAAATTATGTTGGAATTAGGATCCTCGCACTAAAATATAATGAAGTGATTATAAACATACATATTTAATTATCAAATTCATGTCATTACAGCTTAAAATCATTATAACCGATCCCTCGTGATATAAATTCTAAGTAGTCACTGTAAAGTCCGATCCCTCGTGAGCTTTCTCAGTAAAAACTTGCATTAAGTACTGGCCTTATGGAAACTATAATCACCAACTCTATTTCTAGTAATTGGCATATTAAGGGTATTTCAACTTTTACTTTCATTAAAACAAATTTTAATACGGCATGAATAATCATTCTCTCGTTTAACATTCACACTAATAAAACAAGTTTCAATACGCATGAAAATCATTCTCCCGTTTGATGTTCATACTAATAAAAGATTAAAATACTGACATGTACTTGAATCATAAATATGCAAAGGTCATAATTACAACATCATATAATAGATTGATTCACCAAATTCCAACATAAATAATTTAGTGACACATGGTAAAAGTTAAAATAACACTTATAAAGTTTGACATTACAAGGACTTGGAAACACTTCACAGTACAAGAGTTCACAATACTACACAATACTCTCAAGTATCTATAATTTACTCTAACCTTACAAACTCACAAAAGAACACTCAAACTCGAGTGAAAAGAGAGAAAAGAAGCTCTGAATTCTCAGATGGGATGTAGTGGATGCCTTGGAAGTGGCCTATTTATAGGACTGAAGAAGGGTCCTGACGCTAAGCGTCAGGCTGACGCTACTCGTCAAGTTCCTGAGTCAGCCCCCATTAAACACGTGATTAAGTGGCCATGATTAAGAATTTTTTTATTCAATAATTCCCAGACATGTGTGGCCTTGTCTCCCAATTCAACTTGGACATTAGTTACTGGTGGATTAGCCAATAATGGGTCAATTGGCTGAGTGCTTGTCCACCTAGAAATGGAGTCCACATAGCTCTGACGCTACGCATGGCTATGACGTGTAGCGTCAGCATCAAAATTTCCTACGCTACGCGTGGTGTTGATGCTATGCGTCAGCCTTCCAGTTCTTCAATTTTCTCTTGATTTTCTTTAATTTTTCACTACAAAACTAGAGAAAATTGATCAAGGCAGATTATTTCCAATAAAATCCATTGATTGAATTAAAAACATAAATTTATTACAATTTAAACTAATTTTATTTAAAATAAACACACTTTTTATTATAAAAATAACAATAAATTTGAGGACTAACAAATACCCCTAACTTGAGACCTTGCTCGCCCTCGAGCAAAAGAAAGAAAAATCAAAATAAAGTTAAGTCTAAAAATTTACTACAAAAAGTGATTTACAATTTTACCAATAAAAATAAGGCATCTTATGTAACTAAGGCTTAAAGATAAAATTTTTACAATGTCATACCAATAAATCAAGCTTATTTCAAGGCTTACCTCACAAGTCTTTATCTTTGTGAAAAGGAACCTGTCAATCTCAATCGATTATAAAATCAAACAAATTCAATTTTGATTTTTATCTTGTCAATGGTCATTTATACAGAGTTACACAAGAGTCACAAGGTCTTTTTAAGGGTTGTAACGAGGCTTGGGTTACAAGAAATTATGGTTTTTCTTGGATTTCAAACACTTGAAATAATAAAAGAACATTTCACAATTTCTTTTTAGGGTGCTTTTCTTAACCCAAAATTCTTACTTCCCTTTTGATGATAAATACCCCCAACTTGATTCTTTTCACTATTTTTGATTTCCATATATTTCTTTTCATTTTTCATTTATATGCACAATTTTGATATTTTTGAAAGAATCAAGTTATTAATTTTCACTCCCCATTTTTGTAAGAACACTCAAAATATTTTTCTTTTATTTTATGCTCTTTCATTTAATCAAGTAAAAGGAATGGTAAAGATTAATTAGGAATTAAGGGTACCAAGGAAACTATTTTAAGGCTTAAAATTGGCTATCAAAGGATAAATATATTTTTACCATGGTAAGCTTTTTGGCCCTAGTTTCTTGTATTTACCAAAGAATTTGCCTTAATCATGCTCTTGGATCCTCTGTTCAACAACACAAGTCAAAAAATTAAGCAAAATTAATTTGAAAGAAGTTATATCAAAACCCTCAAGTATTTAAAGATCTCTCAGCTCACCGGGTTTTCAAAATTAGCTTAATAATTGATAAGCTCATTGTAATCAGTTTTACCTAAATGCCTTAGTTATAAAAAGATTTTTCTCATTTTCATAATTGGCTTATTGTTCAAAACTTTAAGCGCATAAATTTTTCAGAATATATTTTTCACAGAAAATAATAAAACTAACCATAAAAATCAAACCACACAGATAAAATTAAACTATAATATAATCCCAAAATCAAAATATACCAAATATCAAACGAATAAATGTAAAACTAAACATAAATAAAATGTACGAAAAGTATAGAAAATATAAGATAACACCACCAGTCCTCCATGTAGTCATCCTCATCATCACCCTCCTCAGTAGCAGTATCAGCTCCCTCAGTGTCATCACCTACTCTAGAAGGTCCACCAGCCTCAGGGTATGTGGGCGAATCACCAGGCCAAGCCACATGGGCTGCAAAGTTGGCTGGTGTCATGAATGGTGCTCCCCCTCCCTGCATCCTGTACTAATAAAATGCATCATGTAAATGAACATAAGCACGATGAGAAGCAGCCATCATCTACATTATATGCTGATGCTCTATGCTCATCCTAGCAAATCCATCTGAAATAGCATCAGCAGAAGGTGGATGGGCTGGCCTCCTACGTCTCAGTCTAGGCTGAGCCTCCTGCTCTAAAGGTGGAAGCCCGCATTGCTAAACAAAGTAATCTCTGATTACTGAGACCTTAGGGACTCTCCCCGAAGAACTAGTAAACTCTGGTGATGACACAACAACTCCTTGCCTCCTCAGTAAGGCAGAAATGATGAGAGGGAAAGGAACAGGGTGATTCACCTTATACCCGAGGGCATAAAGGTGAATCTGCTTAGATATAAGCTCATCAATATCAATGGTGTGGCCCTGAAGAATAGAGTAGAGAAGGCAGCAGCGATCCACTGGAAGAGAATAAAGGTGGGTAACAGGATTGATGTTATGAAGCATAAGGTACATCCATGCCTGGGCTATAGGGGTTAGCTGGGTCTTAAGGAGGTTCGATGGAGTTCTTCCAACCTTACTAAGGTTAAAGAAGATTCTATCTTTGCTCAAAAAATAAGCAACCTAATCCAGGAAGTATCCTAGATCATCATCCTCAATGGCAACCTTGTTTCTGTTTTCCTTCCAGAAACAAGTGTTGCTTTCGGGAGTAGGCTCCCAGGGATTACCTAGTAGGGTACTAATAGTGTCCCTGTCATAAGTGATGTGCCGACCCTTTACTAAGCTGGTCCTCTGCTGGCTGATGTTTGGTGAGTCCTGGCGTGTCCTATAAGCATTAGCGTAAAACTCCATAACCAGGATGGGATCCCCTTAGTAGGTAGAGAAAATAGGGGTCCCCACCTCCTCCTCTGTATCTCATCCTGCAGCTCAGGATAATCTCCAGCACTGAGATCAAGGACCCTCTCCTAGATGAGTCTCTAGCCCTTGATCTGATGGAATCTCGCCTACTTCGAATCAGTGCAAAATCTAGTGGGATATCTAGGTCCCAACTGCTCCTCTCCCTAAAGATCTAGATCTTCAGAGGTGGTATCAGTGTCTGTCGTCCTCCTCTGTCTTTTGGGACCAGTAAGAATAGACTTCTTCGGTGCCATCTGTAGAAAGAAAATTTATTTAAACAAGCACACAAAAATTCAAACAACAAATTACCAAAATAAATCATGCATTTTTTTATATATCAAAAATAAAATGCATTCAAAATTTAAACAAAATTCACACAACATAAAATTTTTATCACAACAAAATATTTATAAAAACAACATATTTTTGAATTTTATAATTTCAACAAAATAAATTATGCAAAACAAAAATTAAACATGCATATTTTTGGATTTTTAAAAGTACAACATACACAACATATAATTTTATGAAAGAAATAAAATTCACACAACATGCAATTTTATATATAAATTTAGAAAATTACAATTCACACAATACTCATATTTACAAAATTTAACAAATTTATTTATTTTCAGGCAAGAAAGTATAACAAACATAAAATTTAAGAAATTTTATTAATTTTAAAGAAAAACAAACAATAAAAAATAAAAACATTTATTATTTTTTTATTTTTCAAAAACAACAGGAAATAATATATACATTAAACAGAAAATAAAACACTAAAATTAACAAAAATCCAAAACAGGGGTTGACGCTACGCGTGGATGGGACGCTACGTGTCAGCCCTGTTCTGCCCACGCTACGCGTTAGTGGGACGCTAGGCGTTGGCTCGCAGGTTCAGAAACTACAAAATGGGGGTTGCACAACAACAACCCCTCCAAACCTCAATCAAACATTTGAATTCCTTATTTCTAATAGCAATCAAGCCCAGTGGTCTTCTATCCTAATCCTATCCGCATGCATTTCTAAAAATTGAAATTAAAAAGTTGAAGGATTAGAAAAACTTACTTGGGATCCTTGAGAAAATAGGAGAATGTAGAGGTTTGAAGGGTTGTGAGGGTTTAAAGATTTTTGGGTTTCTTAAAAGTGGAATGTGGAGGCAAAATATGTTTTTAAAGTTTTGGTTTTGGGCCTTTGTTTCAATGGTCCAGTTTTAAAAACTGGACGTGGGCCTTGACGCCACGCGTGGCTGGGACGCTACGCGTCAGGTTGAAATTTTTACCTCCACGCTACGCTTTAGTGGGACGCTACGCTTGAGGTTCTGTTTTTCAAATTTTAAAATTTTAATTCTCAAAAACCTTTTTTGTTTCAATTTTAAAAACTCTTTTTATTAAAATCAAATTAAAATTCTATAAAACAAACATTTTTAAATTTTTGTTTTATGTTTAAAATAAATTAACAATGAAAAGAAATAATAGGTTGCCTCCCATTAAGCACTTGATTTACTGTCTCTAGCTTGACATCCTGCACATCACAAATCAGTTAAATAACAAATGGTAGTGAGTTTGTCGATCTCACCACCCAGATATGGTTTCAATCTTTGCCCATTAACCATCCAACTTCTTTTGGAAGTTGGATCTTCAATTTCAACTGCTCCATAAGATTTAACTTCCTTAATTACAAATGGACCTGACCACGTAGATTTCAATTTACCAGGAAACAGTATTAATCTTGAATTAAACAATAAAACTTGCTGGCCTGGTGTGAAGTGTCTATTTTTAATTTTCTTGTCATGGTAAGCTTTCACTTTATTTTGTAACTTCTAGATGACTCATAAGCATTGTTTCTCATTTCCTCTAACTCAAGTAACTGTAACTTTCTTTTGTCAGCTGCAGCGTTTGGATCAAAGTTGAGGAATCTTAAGGCCCAATATGCTTTATGTTCCATCTCTACTGGAAGATGACAAGCTTTTCCATAGACCATTTAGAAAGGAGAAAGGCCAATAGGAGTCTTAAATGCAGTTCTGTATGCCCAAAGTGCATCATCAAGCTATTGTGACCAATCTTTTCTGGAGGAAGACACAGCCTTTTCCAAAATTCTTTTCACTTCATGATTTGAAATCTCAGCCTGTCCATTGGTTTGTGGATGATATGTTGTGGCTACTTTATGTCTCACTCCATAGTGTTGTAACACTTTCTGAAGAACTTTGTTACAAAAATGTGATCCTCCATCATTGATCAAGGTTCTTAGTGTTCCAAACCTACAGAAAATGTTTTTTCTTTAAGAAATTTACTACAGTTTTGGTGTCGGCATTAGGTGAAGCGATTGCTTCTACCCATTTTGAAACATAATCAACTACCAACAGGATATATTGATTGAATTGAGAGTAAGGAAAGGGTCCCATGAAATCAATACCCCAACAATCAAATACCTCAACCTCTTGAATATTTGTGAGAGGCATTTCTTATCTCCTATTAACATTACCTGTTCTTTGGCAGCTATCACAAGCTTGCACAAATGAGTAAGAATCCTTAAAAATGGAGGGCCAATATAAACCTGATTGAAGAATTTTTACAGCAGTTCTTTCTCCATTAAAATGTCCTCCATAAGGTGATTTGTGACAATGCCACAACACATCTTTCTTTTCCCAATCGGGTACACAACGACGTAGCAAATTATCCACACCAATTTTGAATAGATGAGGATCATCCCAAACAAAGTATTTTACATCTTTAAAAAATTTCTTTCTTTGCTGTCATATTAAATCATTTGAAAGAATTCCTGCTGCTTTAAAATTGGCCATATCAGCAAACCATGGCCGTTTTGTTATTTCAAAAAGTTTTTCATTAGGAAATTCTTCCAAGATGTCTTTTTCTTTGGCAGTAACCTCATTATTCATCAATCTAGAAAGATGGTCAGCGACCATATTTTCACTACCCTTTTTATCTTTGATTTCAAGATCATATTCTTGAAGGAGCAGAATCCATTGGATTAACCAAGGTTTAGAATCAATTTTGGTCAAAAGGTACTTGATTGCAGCATGATTAGTAAAAATAATTATTTTTGATCCAATCAAGTATGATCTAAACTTTTTTAAGGCATACACTATGGCTAGTAATTCTTTTTCAGTAGTTGTGTAATTTATTTGATTTTCATTTAAAACTTTATTAGCATAGTGTATAACCCTAAAAACTTTTTCATATCTTTGACCTAAAACTACTCCCACAACGTAATCACTTGTATCGTACATAAGTTCGAAGGGTAAGTTCCAATTAGGAGCAACAATTACACGGGCAAAAACCAATTTTTTTCAAGGAATTAAAAGCTTTAAGACATGCTTCATCAAACTTGAATTCAACATCTTTATTTAGAAGATTTGTTAAGGGTTTAGCAATTCTTGAAAAATCTTGAATAAACCTTCTATAGAATCCAGCATGTCTTAAAAAACTTCTAATACCTTTTACATTTACAGGGGGTGGGAGTTTAGAGATTACCTCAATTTTGGCTTGGTCTACTTCAATACCTTTAGAAGAAATTTTATGACCGAGTACAATTCCTTCTTTCACCATGAAGTGACATTTCTCCCAATTTAGCACCAAATTTGTTTCAATAAACCACCTTAGTATGGTGTCCAAGTTGGTTAGACATGATTCAAATGAATTCCCAAAGACTGAGAAATCATCCATGAAAATCTCAATGCTCTTTTCAATTAGATCTGTAAAAATAGCAAACATGCATCTCTGAAAAGTAGCAGGTGCATTACATAATCCGAATGGCATCTTCCTATAAGCAAATATGCCAAAAGGACATGTAAAAGCAGTCTTTTCCTAATCAAAAGGGTCAACAGCAATTTGATTATATCAAGAATATCCATCAAGAAAACAATAGTAAGCCTGTCCAGATAATCTTTCAAGCATTTGATCCATAAAATGGAGTGCAAAATGATCTTTTCTTGTTGCTTAATTTAATTTTCTATAATCAATACACATTCTCTAACTGGTGACAATTCTTGTTGGGATTAATTCATTTTTATCATTAACAATTACTGTCATACCACCCTTTTTTGGAACAACTTGTACAGGACTTGCCCATGTACTATCAGAAATGGGATAAATAATACCTGCTTTTAGTAATTTCAAAACCTCCTTCTTGGTTACCTCTTTCATGGTTGGATTGAGGCGCCTTTGAGGTTGAGCAACAGGTTTAAAATCATCCTTCAACAAAATCTTATGCATGTAGTATGATGGACTTATACCTTTCAGATCTTCAAGTGTCTATCCGATTACTTCTTGATTTCTTTTCAACACTTCTACCAGTTTTTCTTCTTCTGTTTCACTTAACAAATTACTAATAATTACAGGTTTTAGATTACCTTCTTTCAAAAAGATATACTTTAGGTTGGAAGGTAGTACTTTCAATTCAGGCCTCTAGATTTCTTCAACATGTACTTCTTGAATTTCTTCAATTTTTCTTGATTCATGGGAAATTTCTTTCCCTTGATCAAAGTCTTCAAGATACTTGTCTACCTATTTTTCTTCTTCTTCACTCAAACATTCCATAGAGTTAGTTAATAACTTATTTAGAGGGTCAGAAATTAACATACCTTTAGATAGAGAAAGGCAAACTTCGTCGAGAACATCCACCTTAAAATAGTCTTATTTTGAGTTGGGATGTTTCATGGCTTTGAAAACATCAAAGTTTACCTCTTCATCATGTACTCTTACTGTTAGTTTCCCATTATCCACATTAATGAGTACCCTAGCAGTCTTCATAAATGTTCTTCCCAGGATCAGGGGGACTTTAACATCCTCTTCCATGTCTAAAACCACAAAGTCCACAGGAAAGTAGAACTTGTCAACTTTTACAAGTACATGTTCCACAATACCGTAGGGTCTCTTGATTGATCTATCGGCCAATTGCCGATTCATTTTTGTTCTCTGAGGATCAAGATCACTAATTCGCTTTATCATACTTGTAGGCATTAGATTAATGCTAGCCCCTAAGTCTAACAAGGCTTTCCCAATATTTACACCTCCAATGGAGACAGGAATGGTGAAACTTCCAGGGTCTTTTGACTTTTCTAGCATGTTATATTGCAAAATAGCACTGCAACCTGCTTCAAGTTCAATAATTTCCTCATTATACCTCCTATTTTTGGTAAGCAATTCTTTATTAAACTTTGTATATGTTGGCATCTGTTCCAATGCCTCAGAAAATAGGATGTTTATGTGTAATTACTTGAAGATTTCAAAGAATCTTTTGTATTCCTTTTCCTTATCCTTCTTTGATGGTGCATGTGGATAAGGTAGATCCTTAACTGGAGGTGTTTGACCCAAATACTGATTTTTTGTTTTTTATTTTTTTATTTTTTTGTTTTTCTTTTTCATCATTTTCTTTATTTTTTTCTTCATTCTTTTTTTTATTTTTTCTTTTTCTTCTTTTTTCTATTCTTCTCTTTCTTTTTTCTCTTCTTCTTCTCTTTCTTTTTTCTCTTCTTCTTCTCTTTCTTTTTCTTTACAATCATTTCCTACAACTTTTCCACTTCTTGTAAAATTAACCTTACATTGTTCTCTTGGATTTTGAGTATATACAGAAAAACCAGAGCTTTTCATGTCAGCTACTTCTTTTGCTAACTGTTCCAATTGCATATCCGACGTTTTACGTGCGGCTTCATTTGTTTGCATATATTGTAGCAATTGTTGGATGGATTCCTCTATCCTAGTTAGCCTTGCTGTTTGGTCAGATTGTGGTTGTTGTTGTTTGAATTGATTGTTAGGAGGTCTGTTGGAAGGTCCAACATCTTGTTTCTAGCCAAGATTCTGATTCTGCCAACCCTATAGGTAATTGTTAGGAAAAGAATTACCAAGATTGATAGGAAAAGTACCTAAAGGTATTCTTTAGTGAATCAGGAAATTGGCTTGTTCTTGATCATTTCTATCAGGGGCACAGTAACCACATGGTTGTTCGCCTACACATTGTTTCAATTGAGCGGGTGGTGGTGATGATACTTAAGCAATTTGAAGCTTTTCCAATTGTTTACTCATTGCCTCCATTTGTTGTGTTAGTAATTTTTGCTGGGCTAAAACTGCATCATTTACTCCCAACTCAAGCATACCTGGTTTCCTTGATGTACTACCTCTTTCAAGCTTGGCTTGACGACCACTGGTTGACATAGACTCCATGATTGATATTGCCTCTTCAATGGTTTTGTTCATTAAAGAACCACCTGCACATGCATCTAACATCATCTTGAACTGAGGTAATAAACCATGATAAATGATTCTTACCTTCCCAACATCATCCAAATTATGGTTTGGACATTTCCTAAGAAGCGCTTTGAATCTTTCCCATGCTTTACCCAGTGATTCATCGTGATTTTGTAAAAAAGAATGTATGGCTGTCATTGCTTCAAAATATTTTGAAGGTGAATAAAATCTTTCCAAAAATTTTGTTTCAACATCGGACCAGTTTGTAAAACTACCCGTGGACAAGATTTAAACTATTCTTGAGTTTTCCCAATCAAAGAAAAAGGAAACAATCTCATGTAAACAGATTCTTCTTGATTGGGTTTGAAACCAATTGTGCTGCATAACTCATAAAAAGAGTTAAATGTTCATATGGTTCCTCATTATTTAAACTAGCAAATTAATTATTTTGAATAATGTTTAGAGTAGTTAGTTGAATTTCTACAGCAGCAATAGGTCTTTGGTACGTCCCTGAAACACGGGGTGGTCCATTGATAGCAGCAAACTATCCCAATGTTCTTCTTTGTTCAGCAGCCATATTTGAATTTTTAAATTTTCCAAAAGAATATGAAGTAGAAGAAGTTTTTGTTTTTTTAGATTTTAAAGCTTTGAGTTTTTTTACAAACTTCTCGATCTCAGAATCAAAGAACACTTTTCCTGCAGAAGATCGAGTTTGCATAAACAAACAAAATACAGAAAGTTAGTGTAACAATGTTAAGAAAAATGAATAAATGAATGAATATAAAATTGAAAATTTAACTATGGTAAAAAATATTTTACCACGATAATTAAAAATTTACTGTTTTACTAAATCAGTTCAATCCCCGGCAGCGTCACTAGAAAACTTGTTAAACCTGAAATATTGTTGGGTCTTTAATTGGCAAGCGCACCAATCATTTGTAGTTTTCAAATTTAGATATCGTTCCACTGGGATTGAAAGTCCAGTAACTCACAATAATTCTTATTTACTATGGTAAAGTTATCAAAAGTTATTAACAAAAGAATGATTTATAAATAATTTATACAATATCCATAGAATTTGATGATATATTTGTTCATGTGGTAAAAAGATGGTAAATATAAAATTTATCTAAAAAAATTGAGATGTAATTTAGAATAACTCAGATACTTGAAGTAAAAACACAGATTGACAAATTATGTTGGAATTAGGATCCTCGCACTAAAATATAATGAAGTGATTACAAACATACATATTTAATTATCAAGTTCATGTCATTAGAGCTTAAAATCATTATAACCGATCCCTCGTGATATAAATTCTAAGTAGTCACGGTAAAGTCCGATCCCTCGTGAGCTTTCTCAGTAAAAACTTGCATTAAGTACTGGCCTTATGGCAACAATAATCACCAACTCTATTCCTAGTAATTGGCATATTAAGGGTATTTCAACTTTTACTTTCATTAAAATAGATTTTAATACAGCATGAATAATCATTCTCCCGTTTGACATTCACACTAATAAAACAAGTTTCAATACTCATGAAAATCATTCTCCCGTTTGATGTTCACACTAATAAAAGATTGAAAAACTGACATGTACTTGAATCATAAATATACAAAGACCATAATTACAACATCATATAATAGATTGATTCACCAAATTCCAACATAAATAATTTAGTTACACATGCTAAAAGTAAAAATAAAAAATAACAGTTACAGAGTTTGACATTACGAGGACTTGGAAACACTTCACGGTACAAGAGCTCACAATACTACACAATACTCTCAAGTATCTAGAATTTACTCTAACCTTACAAACTCACAAAAGAACACTCAAACTCGAGTGAAAGGAGAGAAAAGAAGCTCTGAATTCTCAGATGGGATGCAGTGGATGCCTTGGAAGTGGCGTATTTATAGGACTGAAGAAGGTTCTTGACACTAAGCGTCATGCTGACGCTACTCATCAGGTTCCTAAGTTAGCCCCTATTAAACACGTGATTAAGTGGCCATGATTAAGAATTTTTTTATTCAATAATGCCCAGACATGTGTGGCCTTGTCTCCCAATTCGGCTTGGACATTAGCTGCTGGTGGATTAGCCAATAATGGGTCAATTGGCTTAGTGCTTGTCCACCTGGAAATGGAATCCACATAGCTCTAACGCTACGCGTGGCTGTGACACATAGCGTCAGCATCAAAATTTCCTACACTACGCGTAGCCTTCCAGTTCTTCAATTTTCTCTTGATTTTCTTTAATTTTTCATTGCAAAACTAGAGAAAATTGATCAAGACAGATTATTTCTAATAACATCCATTTATTGAATTAAAAACATAACATAAATTTATTACAATTTAAACTAATTTTATTAAAATAAACATACTTTTTTATTATAAAAATAACAGTAAATTTGAGGACTAACAGAGGGATGACACGATTATGAGGGAGAAGGAAAATAGGAGAAGAGCTTTCCTCTTTTCTTTTCTTTATATTGTTCTAATGAGAGGGAAAGAAGAATAATCAGTTTTAAGTGGTTAGCGGTAGAACTGTCATTTTATGACTTCAGTCAACTTATGAAACTGAATTCGGTTAATTGAACTGACTTAAATTCCTATTTAACTTACCCTACTAATTTATAATTAATTAATCGTAATTAATTATTCAATTATTAACAATCTAATTAATAATTCAAAATTAGGATGTTACAATTTCTGATTTAACAGGTTTGATTGACAGTCTAAAATAGTTTTAATAACATATCATCATATTAAATGTAAAATTTATTATCAAAGATAAAATTATAGGTAAACTCTAAATTTTACTTATATGTGCAACCAAAAAATAATGCTTATGGGAATCATTCCCATTTTGAGCCAAGTTTTGTTAAGTGTCACTTCCAAAACATTTCCTTCCAATATTCATCACTTTAGAAACTCATTTTATATCATTTTTAAGATAAAATTGTAAAAAAAATAATGCTTATGAGAATTAAACTCATGTCCTCTTAACACCAAACAAGTAAAATTATCATAATATCAACAATTTAATTTTGAATATTTATGCATCTTTAAATGATATATTTCTTAAATGATGTTGAAGACACACATAAGAAAATATACTTGTGTGAGTTGATGATAAGCTTTATATATAGGTATTTTTTACTCAAAATATAACATTGATTGTTGAAAACAAAGTCACATATTGAGTAAATTACTCATAGGTACAAGTGAAAAACTTTTTAGAAAAGTGAAAAATTATTTGACTCTATAAAGGTTTGCACATTATGTTTATATATTAGTTGTTTAAACTATAAAATGTCCAAGCTCATATATGATGTTGAAGTTCCATATCAAAAAACATACTCATGTAGGTTGATGATAAACTTTATATATATGTATATATGTACTTTTTTCTCAAAATATAACATTGGTTGTTGGATAAAAAGTCTTACATGGAGTAGATTACTCATGGGCACAGATAAAAGGTGTAACATCCCAAAATTTATATAAATACTCAATTGAGAGAAATAAATAGTAAATAATTACATATGAGTCAGTTAATATCCTAAAAATTTAGAAATAATTAAATTAGGCTTTATTAAGATTATTCATAATTTATTGGGGGCTTAAAGAGCTGAATATAATACCTTATTAGAATATGAGTGTCGGACCAAGTATCTCCGATTGAGGTACCGTTGGTCAGGGCTATTATGAATATTAACAAGAATCTGAATGGAATAATTTTTGGATAAGTATTGAGCCCGTACGGTGATCTTGTTTATTGTAAAATTGAATAATTTAAATGGAGGGTCTATAATAAAACTCTTACTCTCAATTTTCCCTCACACTTCACGTTTGCTTATCCCTCTCAAAGGCAAGCTCTCTCTTTTCTTCTCCTTCTCCTTTCATTCTCTTTTTCTTCCAAAAAATCCAATAAGTGGGTGGCTGCATTGCTTCCCCATTTTCGTTTTTCCCTCTTAAAAGTAAGAAGGAGGTTGTGGAGGTTGGAAGCCCTTATTCTCCCTTTAATTTTTGCCTCCCTCTCTTACTCTCTTTGGAGCTAATTTCTTGGTTGGCTTGAGGCAAGTTCCTCACCATTTTCTTGTGCTTTAGCCCTAGGTTATGGGTATTTATGGTTAGAAAGAGTGTATTATGTATGGGTATGGATATGGGAGCCATTTTATGCAATGCCCTTAGGTAGGGTGTGATTAGTGCATGATTTGTGAGGGTGTGTGTGGGTACACGAAGATGGCATTATTGTTGTAGGGAAAGATAAGTATCAATTATGATGGTTGGGTTTTTTATGAAAACCCTAACCCTCAGATTTGGGGGAAATGTGAGTAATATATTTATCAATGTTGGGAGAGTGATGTTAATGATGAGAGATGGTAATATTGATGGTGAATGACCATGCATGTGAAACCCCATTAATGGGTGTTACATTGAATATGAAATAAACGAAAATGAAAGGTAGTTCCAAGTAATAATGGCATTAACACCAAGTAGTTAACATAGAATAAGTGAATCTTGGTGGTTTAAACAAAATAATTATTTGGTACATTGTGTGATGTAGGAAATGACCCCATTAGTGAAGCGGGACCTTCGGACCATGGTGATTTCTACTTCTCTTGAGGTAGTAGAGGATAATATTTCTAAATGCATGATTTCATCTGTTATTAACTTAAGTGTATGGGTGTGATTCCATATTTTGGTTTGGATGATTGCATTGATCAAAAATACGACTCGAAATGCATTTAGAATGATTTATGTTATATGGTGAATGTTGTTGGGATGATGACTTTGATGTTAAATGATATGTGGCTTATGACTTGTTTGAGATTCATGTTATGGCCATGATTAAATTGATTATAAATGTGTGAACATCCCATGATATATGTGTTGATAATGTTGATGGATATTGTTTGCCTCTAATCATTAATATGAATGAAATCCAATGATAATTAGTAGTCATTTAGAATGATGATGATATTGAAATCCACTAAGCGATGATGTGAGTTGATGATTGTGGAGTGGCATTTTAGGATGCACAATGAGAGAATGCGTTGATCTGTATTTGTATCCATGGCATGTCATTACGCTATCTATTTTGGGATGTTAGGGGTTCTAACAGGCAGGCCCAGAGTGATATTGTTAATGTTCCCTAATGACTCATAGAATCACAAAGCTATCCACAGTTGATGATAAGGCACCCTATATGGCGGGCGTAGTGGGTGGGCGGCTCTATGATGAGTAAGTGTCCTCGGTGTTCCTATGGGAAATGACTCTCTCAATGTGTGTTCGGGAGGGGCCCGTAGCACTTGTGGAAATTAAGGCCATAATGTTAATTCGCATGTCATGAGATGATTAGTGCTACAAAAGGGCAATAGCGGTTTGGTACCAATGAAAAATGTTGTTAAGAATACACAGTTTATGAGATAAGTGTACACATTTACTACTGCAGTAAAGGCATAGTAACACACCTATGCTTAACCTACATATCATATGATGTTGTTTTTCCCATAGTCAGATCCGCATTTGGTACTCACCTCTTAGTTGCCATTTTAAAAGTTGATGTAGGTATGTTGAAGACCTACTCTTTTAGAAGGTAAGCATGGGAAAAGGTAAATATTGGAAGGAAGCTTTTTTAGCCTTGGCCGACGCTTGTGTATGACAATGTAGCAAGTTTGTTTTGGGAGTATAGACATATTTTAGAGGTCCTATGAGAAAATTAAGCTTGTGTGCCTTAAATGTTGCTTTTGGAATGGATGTGTATTTAGTTGATTGATGATAAAAATGATATGTTAAATAACATGACTATTGGTATTGTAAATGTGATGTATGCTCATTAGAAATGAATGCGTGAAAATTAGACCTTGATATTGAAAGGTTAATTTTTAGTTATGACCTTAGCAATGAATGATGACAATTGTGCTACATTGATTTTATGCCACATTGATGAATGAATGATGATGTTTTGAGAATTATGATCATTGCAAATGAATGTGTGATAAATGTATGAATAATGTTATGAGTTGTATATATGTTTACTTAGGAAGTGGATAGGTAATATTCCCAATTGGTGGGTAATACCTCATGTAGAGTGAGACGCTCCGAAAATACGGGGAAATTTTTTGCGATTTAAAATCACTATTCAATGAAGAGAAAATAAGTGGTGAAACTTTTAATACAACACCTGGATCTATGATAAACCACTCCCATATATGAAGATATGAGAGGGTAAATTAAAGGATGATTTTATATTAATTTTTCCAATTAAAGTCAGCGGAAGAATTAATTAATTTAATTGTTGCATGATTGAATTTTAAGAGAAAAGATTTCATGAGGTTCCATGACCCATACTATGTTCAAGAACACCTTTAAGATGATGCATGATAAGGACTTGATGCATATGAAATGAAAATTTATATAAAATAAAACAAGGGGGACATCAGGTGGCTACTCGCTTGAGCGAGAGCCACACTCGCTTGAGCGAGCACACACAGTGACGCTTGAGCGAGGATAAGGAAGGCTGAGCGAGAAAAGTTTTAAGCATCAGGGGCTCCTCTTGCTTGAGCGAGCCCCATCTCGCTTGAGCGAGATACGAAGATCACCCCCAGGTGAGCGAGCGAGACGCTTGAGCGAGAGAAGAGATTTGCCACTGGAGCCAATCTCGCTTGAGCGGATCCCATCTCGTTTGAGCGAGATTGCTCCAGCCACCACAAAAGCCCACTATCCTATTTTCACTTGGGCGAGGCAAGTCCCACCTGAGCGAAAATCGACCAGTGTCTATTCCTTTCTCCCTCGCTTGAGCGACCACCAGATTAGGACCATTTTGCCTGAGCGAAAATGGTCCAATGACCAAACACTGATTCCCACCAAGTCTCGCTTGGGCGAGAAGGCCATTCGCCTGAGCGAATTTCGGCCAGTGGCCCCCCTTTTTCACGAACATCTCGCTCGAGCGAGATCCCCACTCGCTTGAACGAGTTCTGCAGAACTTATGCAGAAACGTGGAATTCTCACAACTTAGCATATGAATTATCATTTCCTACCACTTTAACCTTTCCTACTACATTATTTTGCTTCATTATGCATCTACAAATTCTACCAACTTCATAAAGTACTATAATTTAAGAATTACTTCATTCATTCATTGAATTAAACATCAACAACATCATCA
Source organism: Clitoria ternatea (assembly GCA_037962975.1). Lineage (NCBI taxonomy): Eukaryota > Viridiplantae > Streptophyta > Magnoliopsida > Fabales > Fabaceae > Clitoria > Clitoria ternatea. The sequence continues at coordinate 156,791,818 of CM075672.1, read as the reverse complement.
TTCAACTATCTATACCCTTCAAACTCAATTATAATCCATTCAAGGCATATCATTTGAAAACATTCATCTCCTAATTCTCCACAAAGTGTTGCAAGTCACAATGTACACCATTCATTCATAAAAATTAACATCACCAAGCATCATAATTTTATCTTTTACATCATTTGGGTCATAAATGAAAATTGACCATACACATCAAAGCTCAATTTTCCTCCATGACCCTCAAAATCATTATCACTAATCTAAATATCAAAATAAGCGTTCATATACATCACATGCTATACTAAAATCTAGATTTCGCCAGCCAAGGTACTTCCTATACCACTATTTACCTTCATCAACCAAAATACACTTCAAAATGTCTACCCTTCCCATGAGTGCCCTGTATCACAAGTCTAAAAATGGACAATATGGGAGAGTGAGTCACACATTCCAAAGGACTGAATATGAATACCATGTGATTATGTACATATGCATTAAAACATGTATACTTTGCACTTACATATCTTTCACCATACTCTCCATCATTTCAACATCATCATACATACATCACAAGTAACACTACAATTTTGACAAAGCATACAACATATACATAATCAAGTTTCACTACAATTCGAATATCGCACCCAAACCATCATTTGGTATTCATATGTTTCATGTTGTCTTAGTATATCATTACATCCTCATCACATCCATCATCATATCTCATCACCATCGACATACTTCCTTGCTATATGCAAATGCTCTTAAGCTAATGCATATGCACAAAGGAATATTTCAACAATTGCAAATCTAACTGTGGGAATACAAACACCGAATGTGGGATTCAAGTATGATCATCTAGTCATACCCCTACTGCAGTAGTAAAATGTGTACACTTATTCTTAAATTTTGCATGCATTTCACCAATTGTTTTACTGGTACCAAACCGCACCGCCAATCTTGCAACACCTAGTCATTTTCACCATGACCGCGGTATACAACATATCAACATATGGTGTTACGGGCCAACCATGAGATATATCATGGCAGCTGTGATCTCAAGGACCACCAGGGACACCTGCTCATCAAGAACCACACCCACAAGGGTCAACCACATGCGGCTCCCCGTAGCACAAGATGGGTAGCTTCGTGACTTACACACCGAGTCACAGGAGAAATATAAATTACTCGTGCACAGAGCCGCCCTTCCACTGGGCCAACCAGGGGAATCCCCTAATATTCCAACACCGGTAGCGTATACAGTATGCCATGGATGGAAATGCAAATCATATGCATTTTTCACTCTATGCATCCTATACATGCCACTCATCATACATCTTTATTAACACCATGACCAACATTTCCACAAGGCTTTTAGTGGATTTATTATTGTTGGGTTATTCTTATTAATTTAAACATTTGTGTGGCATTGCAATAGTTCTCAATCAACATGATCAACAATCACATTACATTCATGGTGGATACAAGCATAACTTTATATCATTGATTATTCTACACCACCATATAGCACACCATGAATATTCTAAATGCATCAAAGCATGTTACCTGTTTGCATGATTTTAGTGGCTTTTTATTTAGTTTTTCTAGGTCATTTGTGTTATCTTGTCCCTAATTCCAAGTATTTTTCATTCCTTCCGCATTTGTTACTCGGGTGTTTCAAGGTTTTGCAGGAATAGCTTGTTTACAGGTATATACATTCCAAACGCGAAGCATTCGAGGAAGCATTGGATTAATGGAAGGGTTTCAAGCTATGAAAAAGCAGCAAAGTGAAGTCCAGAGAAACCCACTGGCAGTGGGTTTTTCCCACTGCCAGTGGATCCTGCTGCCCTATGACAAAAACTTGCACAAATTGGGGTCCAGAGAAACCCACTGGCCGTGGGTTTTTCCCACTGCCAGTGGATCTTGCTGCCATGTAACCAAAAATGCATATCTTGGGGTCCAGGAAAACCCACTGGCCGTGGGTTCCTCTGTTTGAATGTTCGAAATTGTAATTGTTGGACCTCCAGTACGATCCACTGGCCGTGGGTTTTTCCCACTGCCAGTGGGTTTTTGCACGCACAGCAGTTCCTTGATTTTAGGGAGCAGTTTCTGGGGTTTTGAGGATAGTTTTTGAGAGGCAAAAGAGACAGACATTTTTGGGACGTTTTTGGAGAGAAAAAGAGAGATTTTTCACTGGGGATTATTGAAGAAATCAAGACCATAGGCGTTGAAGAACTTCCTTGGGCAGATTTCAGAAAGATTCATAAGCACAAGTGAGAGCTTTTGCTTTGTGTTCGTTGCTTTCTTCTTAGGTTTTTTCTTTCTCTGTAATTTATGAATTTGATTCCATCAATGGGCTGTAGTGAATTGAGCATATGTAGCTAAACGTTATCTTGGGATTAGGGTGTGACAATGCTTATGTATTGAACCTCTTTTGGATTTTTCTGTTTGTTAATTCATTGCTTCTATTCAATTTCCATGAACGCGTAATGCTTTTGAATACCTAGAGATAGGATCAATTGAAATTAAACTCTAAGAGAATCGAAAGGTTAATTAGTTGTTTGAATGCATGAAATTGAACTTAGAATCATAGGTCACGAAAGTGGGTATGACAATTCGAGGTTTAATAGGATTTCACCGTTCTTAACAAGTTCACATAATAAATCGAACGCGGTTCTTTATTATTTGGGCATATTAATGTTACTCTGAGAAGAGGGCTTAATTAAATTCGGAAATCCAACCTTAGAGCGTGAATTAATAAATAGGAAGGTTTTAGGAAAATTAAATACATAGCATAATCATATACCAAATCCCAAGAGCTTCACCATCATTTGTTCTATTTCAATTTCAGAATTCATTTAGTTCTTTCAGATAGCATTTCTTCTTAACTTTTGCTTTTCTTAATCTTCTACATTACAATCCTAATTTCACAATTTTCTAGATAATTGAACCACTGTGAAAACTTGTACTTGGGCACAATCTCTGTGGGACGATAACTTTTTATTACGCGATACCTCGTGCACTTGCGGGCCTATCAAGTTTTTGGCGCCGTTGCCGGGGATTGTCCCCCAATATTGGTTAAACGGTGATTTGATTAGACTAGATTTTTATTTTTCTGCATAATTTTTCTGTTTTTCTTTAGTTCTTATTTTTTCTGCAGAATTACGGTTTGGTATTTATTGTTAGAGGGTTTTGCAGGATTATATATGCGAAGGAGTCATAGCCTTGAGCATATTTTCGATCCAGAGATTGAAAGGACCCTCCGTAAGATCAGAGCACTTTGGAAGCATCTTGAACAGGAAAAGCACCAAGCTTCAAGTTCAGCTACCGACACACACATGGCAAACCAGGACAACAGAGCGCTTCGTGATTTTGCAGCGCCCAATGCAATGGGTAGGAGGTCTAGCATCACAAGACCCAACATTGAGGCAAATAATTTTGAGTTGAAGCCATCCTTGCTCTCGATGGTTCAACAGAATCAATTTGGTGGATTACCATCTAAGGATCCCAACTTACACTTGCAGATATTCCTTGAGTATTGTGACACGCTCAAGGTGAATGGGGTCTCAAGCGACGCAATCAGGCTTAGGCTTTTCCCATTCTCATTAAGGGATAAGGCTAGAGCTTGGTTGTACGCTCTTCCAGAAGCATCAATCACCACTTGGGAGGAGCTGTCCCTCACCTTCCTCAACAAATATTACCCCAGGAGCAAAACTGACCAGTTGAGGAAGCTGATTATCACCTTTAACCAGAAGGAAGATGAGACCTTGTACGAAGCCTGGGAAAGGTACAAGGAAATGCTCCGGGAATGCCCACATCATGGCATTGAATGTTGGTTGACCGTTCATATTTTTTACAATGGGTTGTCTCTGAACCAGAAGGTGACCTTGGACGCCGCAGCTGGCGGTGCCTTTATGGGTAAAAACATGGAGGAAGGTTATAACCTCATTGAGGAGGTTGCCCAAAATACCTATCAGTGGTCATCAGAACGGAATATGCCAACGAAAACTCCAGGTAAGTACATTGTTGATGCTCTTTCTTTATTAACTGCTAAGGTAGAAGCTTTATCCGTTAAGATTGATAAGTTTGATAAAGTAGGAGCAGGTGCTACTAAAGCTATTTGTGAGTTATGTGGTGTTTCAGGGCATAATATTTCAGGATGCCAGCTTGGAGTGAATCAGCATGCCGAGCCAGAAATGCATCAGGTGGATGCAATTGGAAACTATGGTGGGAACTATGGAAACAATTTCAGACCACTTGGACCACTGGGTTTCCAAAGCAGGCCACCCCAGTTTCAAAATCAGCAAGGTAGCTACAGACCACAAGGACCTTACACTCCACAGAAATCCAAATTGAAATCCTTGATGGAAACATTTGTAGCTACCCAATTAAAGCAGAATGATGATTTCTCGGACGCCATCAAACACTTAGCCTCAAAGGTGGACAACTTGGCCACCCACAACAAGATGCTGGAGACCCAGATCGCTCAACAGGCATCATCCTCTCAAAGAGCGCCAGGAACATTTCCTGGAAAGCCCGAAGCAGGACCATCGAACCACACAATGGCTATCACTCTTAGGAGTGGTACAAAATATGAAGGTCTGGTGAACAAGGAAGAGGAGGAGGCTAACCAAGAAAAGAAAGTGGATGAACCTCACTCTCATCCTATGGTGGAGGGAGAGAAACAAACTGAAAAGAAGGAGGAGGTGAAGCCTTACCAACCTCCAGTGCCGTTTCCTCAACGCTTGGCGAAGGCCAAGTTAGATAGACAATTTGGTAAGTTCCTTGAGGTCCTTAAAAAACTGTATATAAATGTCCCCTTCACAGATGCTTTGCAGCAAATGCCAACCTATGCGAAGTTCTTGAAGAACATTTTGTCAAATAAGCGGAAACTGGAGGACGATGGTACTATTGCACTTATTGAAGAGTGCAGTGCACTGATCCAGAAGAAGCTACCACCCAAGCTTCAGGATCCAGGTAGTTTTTCTATTCCTTGTGTGATTGGTAATGTGGCTATTGATAGAGCACTATGTGACCTAGGGGCTAGTGTTAGTCTTATGCCATTATCTATTTCTGAGAAATTGGGACTAGGAGAGCTAAAACCTACTAGGATGTCTTTGCAACTTGCTGATAGGTCTGTTAAGTACCCTGTTGGCATTTTAGAAGATGTTCCAATCAAAGTAGGAAAATTTTTTATACCTGCCGATTTTGTGGTTCTTGAAATGGATGAGGATTTGATGATCCCCATTATCTTAGGCAGGCCATTTTTGGCAACCGCGGGCGCGGTTATAGATGTCAAGAATGGGAGGTTGTCTCTGACTGTGGGAGACCAAAAGGTTGATTTTAACTTGCAGAATGTTTTAAAAAAACCTTTTAATGATGATGTATGCTGTGTTATCGATTGTATTGACCAAGTGGTGAAGGAAGAAACCCTTCCTGATGAACCACTTGAATCTGTATTTTTGATTGAGCCTGCAGGTACATCAAGTAGCTCCGAAGGAGAAGCCCAACCAAAGCATGATACTGAGGTCATGAAAGATGAAGTGGTGGGTAACAAATTAGAATTGAAGCCTTTACCGGCTTCATTGAGGTATGAATTCCTTGGCCCAAACTCTACCTATCCTGTGATTGTGAATGCTAAACTGACTGCTGTGGAAACCGAAAAACTCCTGAAACATCTTAGGTTGTATAGGAAAGTTATTGGTTATACCATGGATGACATTAAGGGGATTAGCCCTTCATTCTGCATGCATAGGATTACTGTGGAGGATGAGAGTAGGCCAACTGTAGAACCACTTAGGAGACTAAATCCTAAAATGCAAGAAGTGGTTAAAAAAGAGATTTTGAAGTTGTTGGATACGGGCGTCATTTATCCCATTGCTAGTAGCAAGTGGGTTAGCCCAGTTCATGTGGTTCCAAAAAAGGGAGGGATGACTGTTGTGCAAAATGATAAACAGGAATTGATTTCTACTAGGGTAGTTTCTGGGTGGCGCATGTGTATAGATTACAGAAAACTAAATAGCGCTACTAAGAAAGACCATTTCCCTCTCCCTTTCATTGATCAGATGCTTGAGAGGCTTGCTAAGCACTCCTATTTTTGCTATCTGGATGGGTATTCTGGTTTTCATCAAATCCCCATCCATCCATCTGATCAAGAGAAAACAACCTTCACTTGCCCATATGGGACTTATGCTTATAGGCATATGCCATTTGGCCTGTGTAATGCACCCGCGACTTTTCAAAGGTGTATGCAGGCCATATTCTCTGATTTAATTGAAAATGTGATGGAAGTTTTCATGGATGACTTTTCTGTGCATGGCTTGAATTTTGATAATTGTTTGACCAATTTGTGCCAAGTTTTGCAGCGCTGTGAAGAGACCAACTTGGTCTTAAATTGGGAAAAATGCCACTTCATGGTAAGGGAGGGCATAGTCCTTGGGCACCTGGTGTCTGAAAGAGGAATTGAAGTCGATAAAGCCAAGGTGGAGGTGATTGAGAAATTGCCCCCACCAACTAATGTGAAAGGTATTCGGAGCTTTCTTGGACATGCCGGGTTTTACCGGAGGTTCATTAAAGACTTCAGCAAGATCACAAAGCCTCTGACTAATCTTTTGGGTAAGGATGTACCATTTGTTTTTGATTCTTCATGTCTTGAGGCTTTTTGCAGGATAAAGCAGGAGTTAATTTCCGCACCTATAGTGCAACCCCCCGATTGGGAACTCCTATTCAAACTCATGTGTGATGCTAGTGATCATGCAGTGGGGGCTGTACTTGGGCAGCGAAAGGATAAGAAGCTGCATGTGATCCACTATGCCAGCCGTACACTTGATGACGCGCAGGTAAACTATGCTACCACCGAAAAGGAATTGTTAGCTATAGTTTTTGCTTTTGACAAATTTAGATCGTACTTGGTAGGCTCACATGTTACTGTATATACTGACCATTCTGCCATCAAGTACCTTTTAAATAAGAAAGAAGCAAAACCTAGGCTCATTAGGTGGATTTTGATTTTACAAGAATTTGACTTAGAAATCAAAGATAAAAAAGGTACTGAGAACCTTGTTGCAGACCACTTATCTAGGTTGTCGTCTGAAAAAGATGAGATGGGTGATGTTGTTCCCATCAATGAGTCTTTTCCAGATGAACAATTACTTAGCCTAAGTGTCCAACAAGTGCCTTGGTACGCTGATTTTGTCAATTTTCTTGCATGTGGCATAGTACCCCCTGACCTTGGTTTTCAGCAGAAAAAGAAGTTTTTTGCAGATGTAAGGCACTATTATTGGGATGAGCCCTTTTTATTCAAGCAGTGTGCAGATGGTCTGATTAGGAGATGTGTTCCTGAGCCTGAAGTTCGAGCCATCCTGGATCACTGCCATTCCCTTTCCTGTGGAGGCCATATGAGCACTTCTAAAACAGCCTTAAAGGTGTTGCAAGCGGGCTTCTATTGGCCACATATTTTCAAGGACGTGCGTAAGTATGTCCTCACTTGTGATGCATGCCAAAGGGCCGGTAATATTGGTAAGAGGCATGAAATGCAACTTAATAGTATTCTTGAGGTTGAATTATTTGATGTATGGGGTGTTGATTTCATGGGACCCTTTCCCCCGTCGTTTGGAAATCAATTTATTCTGGTTACAGTTGACTATGTATCCAAATGGGTAGAAGCCATTGCTTCGCCTCATTCGGATGCTAAGACTGTCATTAAACTTTTTAGAAAGATAATTTTTCCAAGGTTTGGGGTCCCTAAATGCATAATTAGTGATGAAGGGTCTCACTTTATTGAAAAAACTTTTCAGACCCTCTTGAAAAAATATGGAGTGAGGCATAAGGTTGCTACACCTTATCACCCTCAAACTAGTGGCCAAGTTGAGGTTTCTAATAGGGAGATTAAAAACATTCTTCAGAAGGTGGTTAATACTTCCCGTAAGGATTGGTCTATTAAATTAGACGATTCCTTATGGGCGTATCGAACCGCTTACAAAACTCCTATTGGAACTACACCTTTTAAACTGGTTTATGGGAAACCGTGTCATTTACCTGTTGAATTGGAATATAAGTCTTTTTGGGCTATAAAAATGCTTAACTTTGATATTAAGCTTGCAGGTGAACACAGGTTGCTGGAGTTGAACGAGCTTGAGGAGCTCCGGTTGGATGCTTATGAAAATGCCAAGATTTACAAGGAAAAAACTAAAAAATGGCATGATCATCACATCCTCAGGAGATCCTTTAACCCTGGTGATATGGTGTTACTTTTCAACTCCCGATTGAAGCTATTCCCTGGCAAATTGAGGTCCCGGTGGTCGGGACCATTTCAGGTAACTAAGGTATATCCTTTTGGAGCTGTTGAGTTATGGAGCGATAAGTCTGGTTCATTTAAAGTGAATGGACAAAGGCTTAAGCACTACTTGACAGGAGAACCAATCCAACAAGCAAGTGCTTTGGACTTGCTTGATGGATTAGATTCTTAATTCCAAAGAATGCCAAGCGTCCGGCTGAAGACGTTAAACTTAGCACTTGTGGGGAGGTAACCCCATTTCTCATTCTTTAAGTACTTTTCTTGTCATATATATATATAAAAAAAAATCAAAGGGAGTCCAATGTAAATAGTTGCATGTTTATTTTCTAGTTTGTAAATTTTGCATTGCATGATTGTTTTGTTTTGTTTTGTACATATTTATTATGATTGAATGCATACATGTGTTTCCATGAGTAAGAGGAATCAAATAAAGGAGAATCATTGTACATATTCAAGGTGGTTGTATTTCAAAAAAAACAGGGAAATCCACTGGCAGTGGGTTTTTCCCACAGCCAGTGGACTATTCTGACATTAAAAAGGAGAGCAATTAATTTTTTCTGAAGTGCCAAAGCAGAGAACTCCACTGGCCGTGGGTTTTTCCCACTGGCCGTGGGTTCTTCTGCTTGTATCCATGAGCTTTGCGTGAAATTTTTGGGGGGGGGGGGGCTTGGCAGAAAACTCCACGGGCCGTGGGTTTTTCCCACTGGCCGTGGGTTTTCCCAGGCCCAAAAGTGTGAATTTAAATCCCCTGGGCAGCAACAACCACGGGCCGTGGATATTTCCCACTGGCCGTGGATTTGCCCCCACTTCCTTGCTCCTATATATTGTTTCACGCACAAACATAGGCATTACATCCCTCGCATTGTTTTGCATTTTCTTCACACCTCACACTCAAATTCTTTAAGAAGGTACTTGTTTTCTACTACAGCCCTTGTTCACCCACTCTTCATCAACGTAAGTTCCTCCTCCATTCATCATTTTGGGGTTCCTTCTTGCTAGTTTGGGGTTTCTTTTTCCTTTGCTTTCTTTGTTGGTTTTTGGTGTACTTGATTAAGAAAGAGTGTTATATATGTTCTATGTTATTATTTGATAGCAATTCTCATGTGGTTGTCTATTAAACTTTTGATTGGGTTTCTTGTGTTCATCATGATTCATCTTTATTTATAGAACATTTATGGCATGATGTATATTGAACATTTATGGCATTACAATTCATGAGAAAGGTGTGAAAGATGAAATTGGGAGACTTGTGATGCATAGTTCTTGGATTACTTAGTTCATGTTTTATGCCCACCAAGTGTTTGCATAAATGTCTAAACCAGAATTTTTGCTACTTGGTTGCATATTAATGTGTTTGTGGTGACTTTCTTGGTGTCAAGCTTTTTGCCCACCAAGTGTTTGACAAATTGCCCAAACCAATCTTTTGTTCTTCCTTATATACATTTTGATCCTTTTGGGTTTTCCCTATGCTTACCCATCCTGCCAATATCATGTTGTTGATTATATTGATATCTATTGTGCTGACATTTGATTTGGAATTTTAGGTGCCCAAAACCATGTCTTCGGGACGAACCAAGAATGTCTCCAAAAAGAGGAAAAACAAAGGTACGTCATCTAACTATTCTAGTATAGATGGTATTGAATGTACCTCTGATGAACAAAAGATGCGCTTATCTTCTTTGACCTCTAGGGAAATTATCCCCTCTAGGTTCTTTTGTAAGGAATCTTTATTGAAGCTTGGGTTATATGATGACACCTTTAAATTGTGCAAGAATATGGGGTGGGAAGATTTTATTGAATTATATGAGCCCTGTTATGAACGCACCACATTAGAGTTTCTAAGTTCCGTTGATATTAAGCCTTACGATAATGAGTCGACCTGGGAAATCACTTTTAGGCTAAATAACACTGATTATAGGATGGACTTAGCTGATGTGGATGCCATCTACGGTTTTCCATCTGTCCCTGGAGATGCCTCTGCTAAATTAAATGCCGCCCGCATCCCTAGGGATTTTAGGGCCAAGTATTTTTGGTCTAGACTCTCTAAATCTAGGGAGACTTATGACCCATCTTCTACCAAAGCTTTACTTATGCATCACCCTGTATTTAGATACCTTCAGAGGTTTATGGCCCGATCCATTTTTGGTCGATATGATAGTCCTGGTACTATTAGGGCTGCTGAGCTTTATTTTCTGCATGCCATGATTAATAACATCCCGGTCCACTCTATGAAATGGCTTTTTAGCCAATTCGCTAGGGTAGGAAGGGCTACTACTGGAAGGATTGTCATTGCAGGTTATATAAATCCTATTGCGAGGTATGTGGGGATAGATCTGCAAGAGGATACCTTACTTTGCCAACCCAAGCAGGTTGATATTGAGGAGATGGTTCACATGGGTATGCTTGTATTGGAACGTGGAATTTACTGTTTGGTTATTCCCGGATTTTTTATGCCTCACCCCTTGCCTGACCCTAGCTTCACTAGCCTGGAGGGCAAAACTTCTTTTTTGTTTTCAGGTACAGAAGAAGATACCCCCTTGGACACAGAGATGCCTCTTCCTCATGACCACTCAGCTGGCCCGTCTAGATCCTCTCCCAATTCCGGATTTTCTATGGAACGGATGTATTCCTTGATGCAAGGAATGAACACCCGTTTAGAGTCTTTATCTATTGAGCAACTCTGGCAAGGAAGCAGGATCGATAACATAGCCCAGCGCGTGGATGCCATGTACTCTTGGCACCTCCAGGAAGGCCATTTTCCTCCTCCCTCCCCATGACGGGTTTGTTCCTAAAAATAAGTTTCATTGTACTTGGAATCCTCTCTACTGACCAGTGAGGACACTGCTCACTTTAAGTTTGGGGTAGTAGGTACAAGGAAACTTATTCCGAGCCTTTGCACCTTGACATTTCTTTGCATTTTTTCTTTTGATTTTATTTGAACATGTTTTTCATTTGCTTTGCATGACTGTGCCTGTCTGTACCCCCATCTAGGAATGTTTGTTTACTTGTGATTATTGTTGCCATTAATTGTATCAGTTTTGATTGAGGAAATTGACTGTTGAGGAATCCAAATAAAAAAATGAAAATTAAAAACTTTTGATTGATGTTGATGATGGCACTGATTGTTTGGAGGTACTATGCTTTATGATGCTGTGTTTTCTTTGACTGGGTCTATTTCACCTGCCATGTATTATGAGAGTTTTTGAGCCAAAATGGGGTAGTTTTTAAACATAAATATTTAGAAAACCCCTGTTTTCTTCTATTTGAGTGTGTCATACATTTAAAGCGCTCTAGAACTTGGCTTGCGACCGACTCAAAATGGTTAATGATTACTTGTTATGGAATGAAAAAGGCAGTAGGTTTTGTTCTCTAGCCTCTGAATTTTGAAAGTTATAACATACAATTAGTTGCCCCTTATTGAGCTTAGACTGTTTGTTTATTGTTGGAACCCCCTGGTATTGGGTTGATAAAATACTGAGAAAATGACATAAATTCAAGGATGGCAGCTAGAATGAAAATGGCTAAGAGAAAACAACTGGGTTTTAGTTGGGAAACAAAAATAAGCAAGATGAATCTGTGTTTCCAACTAAAGAAAAATTGTTGGAAAAATAAAGAAAAGGATGAAAAGCAAAGTAAGAAAGGAGTCAAGTTTAAAATAGAAAATAACAAGGACTCCTTTGAGATTTTTTTTCAAAAGTTAACTACTCTCGGTGTTCCATTGAGTGATAGCCCTTTGAATTTCCTCTTCCTTGATATCCATTCCCTAAACCCATGGCCCCATTACAACCAAATGAAAGACCTTTTGACTATAATTTGTTTTCTAAATAACTGTGGAGAGTAAGGTCGTTTGCCAAGCCTATGGTAGTGTCTTAAAATGCTATGATTTGAGTGATAATCATACACAAGCTTAAAATACTTAGAGAGAAATGAAAGGATGTGTGTCTATAGCCTAGTTTTGTGAACATGGCATGAATAATTGTGTGGTTTCCCCTGGTGATAATCTTGCAATCATATGTTGATAATTTTTCCAATTGGGTTCCTCAAGATATTCTGAATTCATAAATCTCTATTGATCATATTTGTGGCAATGATGATTGCTTGGGGACAAGCAATATTCTAGTTTGGGGTGTTTTGATAGGTGTTTTGTTTGCATGATTTTAGTGGCTTTTTATTTAGTTTTTCTAGGTCATTTGTGTTATCTTGTCCCTAATTCCAAGTATTTTTCATTCCTTCCGCATTTGTTACTCGGGTGTTTCAAGTTTTTATAGGAATAGCTTGTTTACAGGTACATACATTCCAAACGCGAAGCATTCGAGGAAGCATTGGATTAATGGAAGGGTTTCAAGCTATGAAAAAGCAGCAAAGTGAAGTCCAGAGAAACCCACTGGCAGTGGGTTTTTCCCACTGCCAGTGGATCCTGCTGCCCTATGACAAAAACTTGCACAAATTGGGGTCCAGAGAAACCCACTGGCCGTGGGTTTTTCCCACTGCCAGTGGATCTTGCTGCCATGTAACCAAAAATGCATATCTTGGGGTCCAGGAAAACCCACTGGCCGTGGGTTCCTCTGTTTGAATGTTCGAAATTGTAATTGTTGGACCTCCAGTACGATCCACTGGCCGTGGGTTTTTCCCACTGCCAGTGGGTTTTTGCACGCACAGCAGTTCCTTGATTTTAGGGAGCAGTTTCTGGGGTTTTGAGGATAGTTTTTGAGAGGCAAAAGAGACAGACATTTTTGGGACGTTTTTGGAGAGAAAAAGAGAGATTTTTCACTGGGGATTATTGAAGAAATCAAGAGCATAGGTGTTGAAGAACTTCCTTGGGCAGATTTCAGAAAGATTCATAAGCACAAGTGAGAGCTTTTCCTTTGTGTTCGTTGCTTTCTTCTTAGGTTTTTTCTTTCTCTGTAATTTCTGAATTTGATTCCATCAATGGGCTGTAGTGAATTGAGCATGTGTAGCTAAACGTTATCTTGGGATTAGGGTGTGACAATGCTTATGTATTGAACCTCTTTTGGATTTTTCTGTTTGTTAATTCATTGCTTCTATTCAATTTCCATGAACGCGTAATGCTTTTGAATACCTAGAGATAGGATCAATTGAAATTAAACTCTAAGAGAATCGAAAGGTTAATTAGTTGTTTGAATGCATGAAATTGAACTTAGAATCATAGGTCACGAAAGTGGGTATGACAATTCGAGGTTTAATAGGATTTCACCGTTCTTAACAAGTTCACATAATAAATCGAACGCGATTCTTTATTATTTGGGCATATTAATGTTACTCTGAGAAGAGGGCTTAATTAAATTCAGAAATCCAACCTTAGAGCGTGAATTAATAAATAGGAAGGTTTTAGGAAAATTAAATACATAGCATAATCATATACCAAATCCCAAGAGCTTCACCATCATTTGTTCTATTTCAATTTCAGAATTCATTTAGTTCTTTCAGATAGCATTTCTTCTTAACTTTTGCTTTTCTTAATCTTCTACATTACAATCCTAATTTCATAATTTTCTAGATAATTGAACCACTGTGAAAACTTGTACTTGGGCACAATCTCTGTGGGACGATAACTTTTTATTACGCGATACCTCGTGCACTTGCGGGCCTATCATTACCCAACACATCATCCACACTATATACCACATTACAATTTCTCATATCATCTCAAGCAAGGCTAACATGCATACCAATACACATGACAATCAAATAACATTTAGATTCATGCATTTAGAACATAAGACTCCTCTCCTACCTTAAGAAAAGAATTCCGATTGATAAGACGCACCCGCCTTATCGTTCAGAATGGATCCTACATTAACATGCATATAGAATCCCAATCAATCAACTACTCAAGACATTATTTCAATTCTATTTAATTATATTCATATCTATAATTTCACAACATGTGCTAGGCATGTCATAGACATCATTTTTATTATTTGTTAGGCTTCGGGAATTCTTTCCCATTAAGCCACATTCATTATGTTCAATGGACTACAAACAACAATAGTCCAACACCTACAAAATACCACACCATCCAACACTCATACATCCAATGGCTTGTATTTGCTCTTAATTACACTATCCAACCAACATTCATAACTTTCCCCAATTCTTAAAAGTTTGGGTTTCTCCAAAACTCACCAATATTCATAAATACTCATTAACCTTCATCACCTTCCAACCATAAGTACACCTCCATCATTAACCCCTCATAAATATACACATTTATGATAACCCACACTAGGGCATAAGCATTAAATGCTTCTAATAAATACCTATACACATGCATGACTTCCCAAAGTACAATGACACATACCCATGGCCAAAACCTCAATAAAATGGTGAGTATACATACCTCACACCCAAAAACAAAGTGGGTTCAAGAAGGGGAGGATGCCACACAAAAATGGAAAAGAAGAAGGAGAAGACTTCAACTCCATTAGTCTCCTTCCAAGCTCCTTGAGAACAAAAATGGAGGAGGGGATGATCACCTTTGCTTAGGGTTTGGAAGAAGAGGAAAATGAAGAGGAAGTAGAGAAGAAATAGATGAGAAATAGAAAGAAAGGAGAAAAGGAATGTTGCCACTGAAAATGAAAAGCCAACGTGAAGGAAGAGAAGAAATTGGGCTTTTTGCTTTATTTTTATTTCCATTCATTAAAATTTCATCGTTTTACCACTAACAGGCTCTTTATTTAGGCTCAATACTTTATCTAAAAATTACTCCGAGTATATACTCGGACTCCCAATATTACTCCCAACAGCCCTGACCAATATCATCTCAATCAGAGATACTTGGTCTGACACCCATATCTTAACCGGGCTCATTTTTAGCTTAA
This sequence comes from Clitoria ternatea, assembly GCA_037962975.1. Taxonomy (NCBI): domain Eukaryota; kingdom Viridiplantae; phylum Streptophyta; class Magnoliopsida; order Fabales; family Fabaceae; genus Clitoria; species Clitoria ternatea. The sequence goes on along the minus strand of CM075672.1, from coordinate 156,776,698 downwards.
CCGGTCTCCATAAATCACCAACAGTCCCTAAAAATCTTAATTTAATTATTTCCAATATTTTGAGACACTAAGTAATTCACATTCGATTATTCAATATTAATTTCCTTGATTAATCCTCTATTTTAAAATTTGGGATGTTACAATCCACCCCACCAAAAAGAAAATTTTGTCCTCAAAATTTTAACTTACCGGATCCGAATACGTCGGCATATCATTCTCTGATGTCGTCCTCACGTTCCCATGTGAACATCTCCACATTTCCATGTTTCCAAGCGACCTTCACCAAAGGTACCAACTTGTTCTGTAGTTTCTTTATAGAATGCTCGACGATGCGAATAGAAACAGGAGGGATAGATAAGTCTTCACGTACATCAATATCGTCCATAGGAATCACATGTAGAGGATCATGAAATATTTCCTCAACTGCGACACATGGAACACATTGTGTAGATTAGCAAGATGCGGAGGGAATGCTATCCGATAAGCAACGTCGCCAATCCACTCCAATACTTCATAAGGTCCAATAAATCTGGGGCTCAACTTTCCACTCTTCAGCGCCCTTCCAATTCCTTTATCACGCGAGACCTTCAAAAATACATGATCACCCACTTGAAACTCAAGTGGTTTATGTCTCTTGTCATAATAACTCTTCTGTCTATCTTGAGCAATCTTCATATTCTCTTGTATCTTCTTGATTTGCTCCGTAGTCTCTTGAATAATCTTCGGCCCTAAGGCCAAGTTCTCTCCAACTTCAAGCCAACACAAGGGAGTTCTACACTTCCTCCTATACAACGCCTCATATGGTGCCATGCCAATACTAGAATGGAAGCTATTGTTGTATGTGAATTCAATCAATAGAAGGAATCTCTCCCAACATCCACGGTATTCAAGAACACAAGCTCTCAACAAATCTTCAAGGCTTTGTATAGTCCTTTCGGACTGTCCGTCGGTTTGAGGATGGTATGCGGAACTAACTTTCAACTTAGAACCCAACTCACTATGCAAACATTCCCAAAATTGAGAAGTAAACTGAGGATCACGGTCGGATATGATACTAGACGGTACACTATGCAGCCTAACAATCTCCTTTATATATAATTGTGCCAATTTCTCCAAGGAACTCTTCATATTCATGGGCAAGAAGTGAGCACACTTCGTCAATCGATCCACAATAACCTATATGGCATCGTTTCCAGCATGAGTTCTGGGTAATCCGGAAACAAAATCCATCGCTATACTATCCCACTTCCAAACAGGAATCTCCAAAGGTCTCAAATAACCAGACGGCTTCTGATGCTCGACCTTAGCCTTCTGACAAACAAGGCAAGACGCTACAAAGTTCGCTACATCGCGCTTCATACCAGGCCACCAAAAATTCTTTTTCAAGTCTTGATACATCTTGGTAGAACCAGGATGAATGCTCAATACGCTTTTGTGAGCTTCCTCAAGTACACATTTTCTCACATCACCACTTAAGGGAACATAAATTTGGCCCTTCACACGCCAAATGCCATCTTGACCTTCCACTAGGAACAAATTCTTCCCTTTCTCTTGGGTCTTTTTAATCTCATTCAGATACTCATCATTTGGTTGTTGAACCTTCACATATTCAAGAAACTCACTCGTGACCTTCAACATTTCAAGCGATATTTTCCACGGAGTATAAGTCTCCACACACACATTCAAATCTCTAAATCGTTCAATCAACTCCATCTCTCTCGCCATCATCATAGAGATGCGTAACGACTTTCGGCTCAAAGCATCGGCAACCATATTGGCCTTTCCGGGATGATACCTCAACTCAAACTCATAATCTTTTAAAAATTCCATCCATCATCATTGGCGCATATTAAGTTCTTTTTGGTCAAACAAATACTTAAGGCTCTTGTGATCACTAAAGACCACAAACTTAGAAGCATATAAGTAATGTCACCACAACTTCAAATCAAACATCACTGCCGCCAATTCCAGATCATGTGTAGGATAATTAACCTCATGTGGTCATATCTGTCTCGACGCATAGGCTATCACACGCTCCTTTTGCATCAATACATATCCAAGACCAAGCTTAGACGCATCGTAATACACCACAAAGTCATTCGTTAAATTGGGCAACGCTAACACTGGTGCAGTAGTAAACCTCAACTTTAACTCTCGGAAACTTTCTTCGCATTCACGAGTCCACACGAAAGATTGATTCTTATGAGTCAATTTCATCAATGGTAGGGCTAAGCGGGAAAATCCTTCAATAAACCTTCGGTAATAACCGACAAGACCAAGAAAACTTCTTATCTCCGTCACAGACGTTGGTCTTTCCCAAGCCATTACAGCTTCAACTTTTGATCTGTCAATGGCAACTCCATCCCCGAAAATCACATAAGAAAAGAGATTTCACTTATCCAGAATTCACATTTAGAGAGCTTAACATATAGCTCTTTCTCTTGATGAATAGTCAATACAAGACGAAGATGTTTTTCATGCTCTTCATGACTCTTGGAGTATACCAAAATATCATCGATAAACACCACGACGAATTGATTGAGATACTCATGGAAAATACGATTCATGTAGTCCATGAAGATCACAGGAGCATTCGTCACTCCAAATGGCATCACTACGTACTCATAGTGTCCATATCGTGTTCGGAAGGCAGTTTTTGGAATATCTTCGGTCTTCACCCGAATTTGGTGATATCCAGAACGTAAATCGATCTTTGAAAACACAACAGCACCCTTCAATTGATCCAACAGATCATCAATACATGGAAGAGGATATTTATTCTTAATGGTTAGCTTGTTGAGTTGGCTATAATCAACGCACAATCTCATACTTCCATCCTTCTTTTTCACCAATAACACCGGAGCACCCCAAGGAGACACACTTGGGCGAATAAACTCCCGTTCAAGCAATTCCTCAACTTGCTTCTTTAATTCTGTCAACTCCATAGGAGACATCCGATAAGGGGCTCTAGAAACAGGCTCAGCGCCAGGAATGAGGTCAATAGCAAATTCCACCTCTCGTGGAGGAGATAATCCGGGAATCTCTTCCGGAAACACATCGGGAAACTCTGAAACAATAGGAATCTCACTAGATTAGGACGTACCATTCCCATCAATCAAACAGAACATCACAAGGAGCTGAGAGATGCCTTGCACATTAAAGCCTTCAGCATTAGAAGTAGGGAAGATCACCATCTTGTTATGACAATCCACCAAGACTTTGTTAGCAGATAACCAATCCATGCCTAGAATAATATCTAGGTCTTTCATAGGCAAACAAACAAAGGATACATTAAACTTTCTACCCTCAAGGTTTATCGTAACATTCTCATATTGGGTCATAAATCTTAAACAAGTACCGGTCGGTGTGGTTACCAATATGGAACCTCTCATCATACACACAGTCACCCTCAAGCGCCTCACACAGTCTTCAGAAATAAATGAGTGCGTAGCACCAGCATCAAAGATAACGTTCACAGAAAGTCCAAGAATTTCATACTCACCACGGACAAGATCTTCAGCTTGCGCGGCTTCTTCACCAGTAACTGCAAATACTCTACCAGCAGTTTGTAGTTGATCACCACCATTACGGTTACCATTTCTTCCATCATGGCCATTGCCTCGACCATTGCCATGTCTTTCTCCGTTATAGTTTCTACCACAGCCACCATTACGGCCATCACCATTACCACGACCACGACCTCCAAAGCCACCACGGTTAGCACCATAATTCATGCGGTTAGGAGTACCAACATTAGCATTTGCGTTCCTTGCATTCAATGGACAATTAGGGTGAATATGCCCCAGCTGATTGCATTGGTAGCACACCACATCATCTTATGGGCAATCACGTGCCAAATGATTAGCACCACACTTGTAGCAAGTTAGGCCTTGGACATTTCCACGGCCTTGGTTACCACCACCGTAACCACCTCTAGGAGCACCGCGTCCTCTAGTATTTGAGGATCCTCCACGAAAGAACTTATTCTTCTTGAAATGACCTTGCTTCTTGAAACTAGAAAATTGGCCTTTCAACTTAGGCTCATGCTTTCCATGACTCGAAGGGGCCACATCATCTTCTTCATATATGCGACACTTATTCACAAGCGTCAGAAAACTTCGTATTTCTTGATGTCGAATGGCCCGCTTAATCTCGGGCCTCAATCTATTTTCAAACTTTACACACTTGGAAGCTTCAGTACCCTCTTGTTGATAGGGCGGATAAAATGCACACAACTCCTCAAACTTGGAGGCATACTCCTCCACTGTCATACCGCCTTGCTTAAGTTCCATAAACTCAAGCTCTTTCTTGCTTCTATAGCTATCCGGAAAATATTTCTTCAAGAACTCCACCTTGAAGTTTTCCCAAACTAAGGGAATATCAGTAGATACCATGCGTCCCCTAGTAAGACGGCACCAAGGTTTGGCTTCATCACGGATCATAAAGACCGTATATTCCACCTTTTGCGCTTCTGAACACTCGAAGCTAGCATAGATTCTTTCCAGATCATTGATCCAAGCATATGCATCTTCTGGCTTATAACCTCCATGGAATTCTGAAGGTTTCCTCTTGAGAAATAGATCAAGACCTTGGGAGCCTTGTCCCATATTCAGCTGGCCTTGTCTTTCCAAGAGATCAGCAAAGCGATTCAAGGCATTTGCCATAGCAGCAGCCTCACGATTTGGTCTACCAGCCATATCTTATGCCTATACATTAAATCATGGCTCACACATAAGTACACTAGACCAAACAATAACTTTTTGACTTATGAATTCAAGAATTTTTTTAGCACTGATAGGCCTATCATGTACTATATTACATCATCATATCATTTTCAATACATGGTCATAACATATTCATTATTAGAGGTAAATAGTGTAAGGACTCTTGGCTGGACTCAATAACTCCAAACACCAATCTCAATTCAATGACAATAGTCACAATTCAATCAAATAATCCATAAATCGATCAATCATAGCTCATATAAGTCATTCATAGGCAACAATTACATGAATAACATCCATCAAGATTGTATCAAGAGCAATCAATACTCTGATACCAGGCTGAGACGCCCCGAAAATACGGGGAAATTTTTCACGATTTAAAATCACTATTCAATAAAGAGAAAATAAGTGGTGAAGCTTTTAATACAACACCTAGATCTATGATAAACTACTCCTATATATGAAGATATGAGAGGGTAAATTAAAGGATGATTTTATATTAATTTTTCTAATTAAAGTCAACAGAAGAATTAATTAATTTAATTGTTGCATGATTTAATTTTAAGAGAAGAGATTTCATGAGGTTCCATGACTCATACTATGTTCAAGAACACCTTTAAGATGATGCATGATAAGGACTTGATGCATAAGAAATGAAAATTTATTTAAAATAAAACAAGGGGGACATCAAGTGGCTATTCGCTTGAGCGAGAGCCACACTCGCTTGAGCGAGCACACATAGTGACGCTTGAGCGAGCATAAGGAAGGCTGAGCGAGAAAAGTTTTAAGCATCAGGGGCTCCTCTCGCTTGAGCGAGCCCCATCTCGCTTGAGCGAGATACGAAGATCACCCCCAGGCGATCGAGCGAGATGCTTGAGCGAGAGAAGAGATTTGTCACTGGAGCCAATCTCGCTTGAGCGGATCCCATCTCGCTTGAGCGAGATTGCTCCAGCAACCACAAAAGGCCACTGTCCCATTTTTGCTTGGGCAAGCAAAGTCCCGCCTGAGCGAAAATCGACCAGTGTCTATTCCCTTCTCCCTCGCTTGAGGGACCACCAGATTAGAACCATTTCGCCTGAGCGAAAATGGTCCAGTGACCAAACACTGATTCCCACCAAGTCTCGCTTGGGCGAGAAGACTATTCGCCTGAGCGAATTTCAGCCAGTGGCCATACCCCTATTTGACGAACATCTCGCTCGAGGGAGATCGCCACTCGCTTGAGCGAGTTTAGCAGACCTTATATAGAAACGTGGAATTCTCATAACTTAGCATATGAATTATCATTTCCTACCACTTTAACCTTTCCTAATACATTATTTTGCTTCATTATGCATCTACAAATTCTACCAACTTCATAAAGTACTATAATTTAAGAATTTCTTCATTCATTCATTGAATTAAACATCAACAACATCATCATCCAACTATCTATAACCTTCAAATTCAATTATTATTCATTCAAGGCATATCATTTGAAAACATTCATCTTCTAATTCTCCATAAAGTGTTACAAGTCACAATACACACCATTCATTCATAAAAATTAACATCACTAAGCATCATAATTTTATCCTTTACATCATTTGGGTCATAAATGAAAATTGACCATACACATCAAAGCTCAATTTTCTTCCATGACCCTCAAAATCATTATCACTAATCTAGATATCAAAGTAAGCATTCATATACATCACATGCTATACAAAAATCTAGATTTTGCCGGCCAAGGCACTTCCTATACCACTATTTACCTCCATCAAACAAAATGCACTTCAAAATGTCTACCCTTCCCAAGAGTGCCCTGCATCACAAGTCTAAAAATGGACAACATGGGAGAGTGAGTCACACATTCCAAAGGAATGAATATGAATACCATGTGATTATGTACATATGCATCAAAACATGTATACTTTGCACTTACATATCTTTCACCATACTCTCCATCATTTCAACATCATCATACATACATCACAAGTAACACTACAATTTTGACAAAGCATATAGCATATACATAATCAAGTTTCACTACAATTTGAATATCACACCCAAACCATCATTTGGTATTCATATCTTTTATGTTGTCTTAGTATATCATTACATCCTCATCATATCCATCTTCATATCTCATCACCATCGGCACACTTCCTTGCTATATGCAAATGCTCTTAAGCTAATGCATATGCACAAAGGAATATTTCAACAATTACAGATCTGACTGTGGGAATGCAAACACCGAATGTAGGATTCAAGTATGATCATCTAGTCATACCCCTACTGCAGTAGTAAAATATGTACACTTATTCTTAAATTTTGCATGCATTTCACCAATTATTTTACTGGTACCAAACTGCATCGCCCATCTTGCAACAGCTAGTCATTTTCACCATGACCGTGGTATACAACATATCAACATATGGTGTTGCGGGCCAACCATGAGATATATCATGGCAGCTATGATCTCAAGGACCACCGGGGACACCTGCTTATCAAGAGCCACCCCCACAAGGGTCAACCACATGTGGCTCCCTGTAGCACAACATGTGTAACACCCCGAATTTCATAAAAATGAATAATTAATGTGAATGGCAAATAGTTGATGCTTATTAAGGAAGATGGGTGAGAATATGTGGAATAAATCCAATTTGATTTATAATGAGGAATTCTGAGTGAGAATGCTTAGGAACAAGTTATATATGTCTTATATGATGTATATGATAGCATGGATATGATTAAATTGGCTTATGATGAAGTTTCATAAGTTGGACTATGTGAAATCTGCGTTTCCTGCCTCTGTGTTGATAGTCTCGCCCAAGCGAGAAGGGATCTCGCCCAGGCGAGGATTCCCTGTGTTGGCCTTATGGTTTCTGGGCAATTTTTGCTCAGGCGAAGGTTAATTTCGCTCAAGCGAAATTGCCTATGTATCACTGTTGCTCTCTGGAAGGGATTCGCAGTATCAGTGTTTGCTCTCTGGAGGAAATTCGCTCAAGCGAATGGAGTCTCGCCCAAGCGAAGGGTCTGAGAAATGGCATTCGCCCAAGCGAGTGAGGGATCAGCTTGAGCGAGCTAGTGAGGAATTGGTCACTGGATCTTTCTTCGCCCAAGCGAATGTGAGTAGCTTGAGCGAAAGTGGAAGTATGAATGCTGGGTGATGCTCACTCAGGTGTGACTGGTACAGTTGTACTAGACAGAGTGTGGTAAGTATATGGTGAGTGTGTGGGATTTTGAACGAGATTTCCCTTGAGTAAGAACCTTAGAAAATAATTCTGTGATGTTGTGAATTTCCGAGTGAAATTCCGAGTGGCCTTGTCAAGGCAGAACCCTCCGAGTGAGGGAGTAGATAAAATTCTGAGTGAGAGGCTTTCTGTGTGAAATTCCGAGCAGTTGTGTTCCGAGTGGAAGTATCCGAGTTCAAGGTAACTCATTCCGAGGGAAGTCTCTCTATGAGTGTAATTCCGAGTGGAAATGGCACCGAGTGGGGTGTGTTGTCCAGAAGTATTTTGGAATGACTTCACTCGTGGGAAAAATAAAGGAAGTCAGCCTTTGAATTGTTTATCCGAGTAGAATCTTGAGTGAGTGTGAAAGCAATAAGCATTCCGAGTGTATGATTATATATGTGGGTCGGTAGATTGGATTTGTGGACAGGTTTGTATTTATGAGAATATACATATATACGTAAGGGATTTATGTTGATTTGATGCTTCTTACCGACTGGGATATGAATGATGTTGGGTGAATAATTCTAAGTTGATGAATTCCGAGAGAAATATGGGAGGCTTGGATCCAATTCCGAGTGAGGCTATGATGTTTGTCCTTCTTTTCTGAGTGGAGAATATTTAAATGGATTTTTAGAGAATTGCCATTGATGAACCCATTCGGTGTAGGATTAGATGGGAGAATTTCCTGAGTGATCCTTGTGTGGCCTTTTCCCGGGTGAAAAAGCATGAGTAAACCCTGAGTGGGATGGGTTTAGATATTCCCGAGTGGAATTCTGAGTGATCCTCTTCCAAGGGAGAGTTGTTGTAATGGTTTAGATTGGACTGTATCCTAAGTGTAGGAAATATATATATAATCCGAGTGAATAAGATTATATACTCCGAGTGGTTAGGATCTGAACAAGTCCGGGTGAGACTTAATGAATTCCCCGAGTGAGTAAGATATCATATGCCAAGTGAATCTGGCTGGAATATTCCGAGTGGAGTATGATTATGGAGACCCCTTCTGTGTGAAGGAAGGTCTGCGTATTCTCCGAGTGAGAAATGTGGAAATATACCGAGTGGTGAATGTGGAATACATTCCGAGTGACTTATAGTTGTGATACACAGAGTGGTGTTGACAAGCAAATATTCTGAGTGAGGAAGGATTTGGGATTCCGAGTGGGATGCCCCTCATTTACCGAGAGGAAGACCCAATAAGTAATGGGTCAGTTTTAGAGAAATTACCGAGTGAAGGGTTGATTGAGATGACTCGGATTGGATTGAAATTGCCGAGTAAGAGACTATATGAGTATGAGTCGGCCCAAAATGTCTTGGTTGAATGGAAAGTGGATCGGTTTAGATTGTTATGTCAAGTGGGAAGCTGAGTGTGAGATGACTCAGATTTAGTTGAAGTTTGCCGAGTGAAAATCGAATTAATATTGGGTCGGTTTTAAGGAATCCTGCCAACAGAAACCTGAGTGCTGGGAAAGATGATTTCTGGTTGGATTCGCTTAAGCGAATTAATACCTCGCTCAGGCGAGTGAGTGTGGAAACAGGTACTGGGGTTATTTCGCCTGTGTGAATGGAGAGGCTTATGCGAGATGGAGCTGTCTCACTCAAGCGAATGTGGGTTTCGCTTGAGCGAGTGACACCCTGTTTGCGTGTGTCTTCCCTTTTCTCTCAGTTTAACTATGTGGACCCTTCTTTTACTTGGTTCTAGGGATATAAAAGGATATTAAAGTAAATATAACATGGCATGATGGATTATTGGACTGCCATTTTAATTATGAGGTAATAGTGAGATATTTTAAGGGGAAATAATTATTAAAACAAAAACTTTCACTTTATTTCTACCTTTCACGTCACTTCTTCCCCTCCTTTCTTCATTATTCTTCTTCATCTTCTTCATGCTGTTCTCCATATCCTCTTTTCTTCTCTCCAAAAACCCAAGCCGTGTGGAGTGTCTTCTCCTCCTTCACCATTTTCATTTTATGGATGCTTGAAGGAGAAGCTTATGCTGGAACTCCTCCCTTTCTCCCACTCTATTTCCGTAAGGATTTCTCCCTTTATGGGAAGCCCAATGTTGGCTCTTGGGTGAGGTAAGTTCTCCACCATTCTTTATGAGTTTTATGCCCTAGATGTTGGGTCCTATGTATTTGTGGGAGTGTTTATGGCATATAGGTTGTTGGGAGAGCTTTAAAGTGAAGAAACCCTAGGTAGGGTGTTGTTATTATGACTTTAATAATGGGTTATTATGGAGATGCATGAATTAATATTTGGATGGGTGGAAAATAAATGAGCAATTATGATGTTGATGGGTTTTGGTAAAACCCTAACTTTAATAAATTGGGGGAAGTGTGAAAGGAGAGTAAAATGTATGTTTAATGACATTGGGGAAGGATATTAATGATGGAAGATGGCTATTGATGGTGATTAATGAGTATTGGTAGCAATTGTTTGGTTAGTTGGCATTTATGATCTAAAGGATCTTGACTTTGGGAAAGGAATTCCCGAAGCCTAATACAATTATATAACTTAGTATTTAACAAGTCTAAGGCTTGATGATAAGCTAGAAAATGTCTAAAACTATGAGGAATGCCTTGTAATGGCTTATTAATTGTATGAGTGTATATGTATAATATGTAGATCGTATTCCGAAGGGTGCAAAGGAGCTCTTGGAGCATTGGAATGGTTCGGCTCTTCCCTTAAGGTAGGAGAGGAGTTAACATTCAAATTGCATGAGTAAATTTAATAGAGATTGTGTATGTGATTGATACTCATGCTTGCATAGCCATAGATATGTATTGAATTGTTTGGAATGGCAACTTGATAAATATGGAAAATTATTATGATACTCTTGTGTTGGGTTGGAAATCCCCCAATGAATATATATAAGGATATTGATAGATAAAATGAAATATTATGACATTCTAGCGGTGGATACAAGTAGTTGACTTGTATGTGTGTAAGGCAATGATGATTGCCAAATATGTGAATGGTGAATATGCCTCGAATGATTTTATGTGTGGATTGATATTATTATGTGTGCTATGCCTTTGATATTCATGTGTGGATTGTTATGAGTGGTGTTTATGGCCATTGAATGCCAATTATTTGAATGATGTGCCTTGAGGGGCCTTGTGAATATTTATACGCCATTAATGTTAAAACTAAAATATATAATATACCCCTAACTGAGAGGGTGAGATATCCTTGTGAGGTTGTTATTGAGCATATGCATTGTTGCATTTTGCATTCATGGCATGGCATAGCATTGATATTATGTGGTTGCGATCACAATGATGAAAGATCCTGCGGGATTCTATGAAGGGAGTACCCCTTGCGAGGCGGGAAACCAATGTGATGATGATATGATATGGTAATGGTGGTTGCGATCACCTGATTATGGAATGTGAAAGGCCCTACGGGGACCATTGTATGATGATGAGCCAGTGGTTGCGATCACTTGGTATTTGATATGATAAAGGGCTTGCGAGCACCTATGATGCCCATGGTTGCGATCATGAGACGGGAGTACCCCTTGCGAGGCAGGAAACCTATGAGGATTGTTAAACGTGGTTGCGATCATGAGAAAGCTCCTTGCGAGGCTGCTATAGGGAGTACCCTTGCGAGGCGGGAAACCAATGATTATGATTGATTGATTATGGTGGTTGCGATCACCCGTGATATGAAATCGGATCCGTTGCATATGCATTTGAAATGGGATGACCACGAATGTTGAGAAACCCCTTGCGAGGAGGTATTGATTAAAGATATAATGAATTGATAAGGATAATGATTGTGAATGCTCTTGTTGATAAGTGGCAAAGTGACAGTGTTAGTGATTATGTATATGTTGTGCTTATTTATGATATGAATTATGATTCATGAGGCTGGTATGCTATTGTGATAGTGAGATAATGACTGAATGATAATTTAATGTTTTGATAGCAAAGCACACATGATGTTTGTATGCATATACACATGATCACAATATATATATTATTCGTCATTTTGAATGTATAACTCACTCTCCCATGTGGTCTCCTTTTTAGCATTGTGATGCAGGTTACCATGGGACAAATTCAGATTTAAAGATCAAACTTGGGTGAAGGTAAATAGTGGTGGAGGAAGTGCCTTGGCCGGCATCATTTATGAATTCATATGTAATGAATAAATTGTGTATGATGATATAGATGATTTAGAGATTTTAAGTATGTACAAGATAATCCCTTGAATAGATGGATGATGAATAAATATATGTAATTGTGTAAGAGGTGGTTGTTTAATAGGCTTATAATTATGCCATTGCCTGCTAGCCTAGCCTTTTCTCATATCGTCATATATGGGACTAGGTGTGTGCCCGGTATACACATTCTTCCGCTGTATACTCTATTATTTTTGTATACCTTTATGGGCGAACTAGTTATAGATCCAGGTTTAATGTATTAAAATTGTACACTTTGGTTTTTCTGTGATTCAAGTTTCGGTGTGATGCTGAACTTAGTTTGGAACGCGAAAAATTTACTCGCAATTATATTATTTATGACGATCACATCGAGATTCGAGTACAGGAAATCAGGGGTGTTACAACATGGGCAGCTTCGTGACTTACACACCGAGTCACAGGGGAAATATAAATTGCTCGTGCACAGAGCCGCCCTCCCACTGGGCCAACCAGGGGAATCCCCTAATATTCCAACACCGGTAGCGTATGCAGTATGCCAAGGATGGAAATGCAAATCATATGCATTTCTCACTCTATGCATCCTATACATGCAACTCATCATACATCTTTATCAACACCATTACCAACATTTCCATAAGGCTTTTAGTGGATTTATTATTGTTCGGTTATTCTTATTAATTTAAACATTTGTGTGGCATTGCAATAATTCTCAATCAACATGATCAACAATCACATTACATTCATGGTGGATACAAGCATAACTTTATATCATTGATCATTCTACACCACCATATAGCACACCATGAATATTCTAAATGCATCAAAGCATGTTGCCCAACACATTATCTACACCATATACCACATTACAATTTCTCATATCATCTAAAGCAAGGCTAACATGCATACCAATAAACATGACAATCAAATAACATTCAGATTCATGCATTTAGAATATAAGACTCCTCTCCTACCTCAAGATAAGAATTCCAATTGATAAGATGCACCCGCCTCGTCGATCAGAATGGATCCTACATTAACATGCATATAGAATCCCAATCAATCAACTACTCAAGACATTATTTCAATTCTATTTAATCATATTTATATCTATAATTTCACAACATGTGCTAGGCATGTCATAGACATCATTTTTATTATTTGTTAGGCTTCAGGAATTCCTTCCCATTAAGCCACATTCATTATGTTCAATGGACTACCAACAACAATAGTCCAACACCTACAAAATACCACACCATCCAACACTCATACATCCAATGGCTTGTATTTTCTCTTAATTACACTATCCAACCAACATTCATAACTTTCCCCAATTCTTAAAAGTTTGGGTTTCTCCAAAACTCACCAATATTCATAAATACTCATTAACCTTCATCACCTTCCAACCATAAGTACACCTCCATCATTAACCCCTCATAAATATACACATTTATGATAACCCACACTAGGGCATAAGCATTAAATGCTTCTAATAAATACCCATTCACATGCATGACTTCCCAAAGTACAATGACACATACCCATGGCCAAAACCTCAATAAAATAGAGAGTATACATACCTCACACCCAAAAACAAAGTGGGTTCAAGAAGGGGAGGATGCCACACGAAAATGGAAGAGAAGAAAGAGAAGACTTCAACTCCACTAGTCTCCTTCCAAGCTCCTTGAGAACGAAAATGGAGGAGGGGATGATCACCTTTGCTTAGGGTTTGGAAGAAGAGGAAAATGAAGAGGAAGTAGAGAAGAAATAGAGGAGAAATAGAAAGAAAAGAGAAGAGGAATGTTGCCACCGAAAATGAAAAGCCAACATGAAGGAAGATAAGAAATTGGGCATTTTGCTTTATTTTTATTCATTAAAATTTCATTGTTTTACCACTAACAGGCTCTTTATTTAGGCTCAATACTTTATCTGAAAATTATTCCGAATATATACTCGGACTCCCAATATTACTCCCAACAGCCCTAACCAATATCATCTCAATCAGAGATACTTGGTCCGACACCCATATCTCAACTGGGCTCATTTTCAGCTTAACCGGTCTCCATAAATCACCAACAGTCCCCAAAAATCTTAATTTAATTATTTCCAATATTTTGAGACACTAAGTAATTCATATTTGATTATTCAATATTAATTTCATTGATTAATCCTCTATTTTAAATTTTGGGATGTTACATAGAGGCTACCTGCAATTTATAATATATGTATATGACTTGAGTGTATGGTTGGTGGTGGCCAAATAGGCTCACATTACAAAATGGCATGGTTGGTTGGGTCTAAATGCCCTTTAATTGCTATTTATGCATAGGGTGATCTAAAGTTTCATTTAATGGGTGATACATATTGGAACAAGTCTTAATAAGGAATATGAATGTATGCTAATTGATGGCTCTGACCAAAACCTTGAAAAAAGAACTTTTTTATGTCATGCATCTTGATTTGCCTAAGTTAGATGTTGTTTTCTGATAATCTCGCTCAAGCGAGAATGTTATGCAACAGTGGTGTGGTTTTTGGCTCAATTTCACTCAAACGAGTGTGGTCTTGCTCAAGAGAAAGCCAGAGTAAATGCCTTTGTGTATTTTTCGCTCAAGCGAGCTCGGCCTCGCTCAAGCGAAAATATATAGAAATGAATCTGTTAAACTCTCGCCCAAGCAAGTTTGGTGAAAATGATTCTGTCTCTTTTCACTCAAGCGAGAGGCATCTCGCTCAAGCTAGAACATGTGATTTCCATTCTGTTGATTTTTCACAGAAGCGAGTGGTGAACCGCTTGAGCGAGGACATGGTAACTTGGTTTTGGAAGATTTTCACTCGAGTAAGGATTGAGTTGCTCAAGCTAATGTGGGGTCTGATGCTTCAACCCTACTCGCTCAAGCAAGAGTTTCCTCGCTTAAGCGAGACCAACTGAACTTGATTTTCTTCCTTCCTTTCCTTATTTTTGGGCATTTTCTTATATCTTCATATATGGGACTAGGTGTATGCCCTGTATACACATTTTTCTTCCGTTGTAGCTCAATTATTTCTGTATACATATTGGGGCGATTATTTATCGATCCATTTTATAAAATCTTTAACTTTAGTCTTCTGTTTTCCGTGGTTCCAGTTTAGATGTTAGGTTGTATGTTTGAATTTTGAAAACGCGAAAAATTTATTTGGGTTTTTATTAATTTAATTATTGCAACTACATCAGGATTCGGGTCTAGGGAATCAGGTTTGACAAAAGACTCTTTATGTGTAAGAGAAAAAAATTAGTTTTTTTTAATTCCCACTGATAAAAGACTATAAGTATCTGCACATTATGTTTATATATGGTTATTTAAACTATAAAACGCTCAAGCCCATATATGATGCCTTTCTTTATTATAATTAAAATTAGTTTAATAGGTTTGATCAGAAATCTGAGTCAATTTTATAACACGTCATCATATTAAATGTAAAATCATATGATCAAAGATAAAATTATATACCTTTAAATCACCTTTAGTTCTTTTTATCAAAAGATAGAAAAGTCTCATTTCAAATTTTATTTATATGTACAAAAAACAAATAATGCACACATTGTGTTTATATAGTATAATTAACTGCATCCAAAAACATTGTTATGTTTTGTACAATACATACTTGTTCACCACTAAATAATATATATATATATATATATTAATCTTTGAATAATAATTTTGCCATATATTTTTAATTAACAATATAAATATTTCTGACATAGTCATAACATTTTATTTTTAAAATAAAATATATAATATATTATTATAGTAATCATATAAGGATTATATAGTATATAATAATCATATTTATTAATAGTATTAATATTTCAATTTTTATTTTTTAATTAAATCAAAATTTAAAATATAAATATAAATAACTTTTGACTAAAACTAATGAATAAAATTTAAAAGGATATAGCTAATTATAAATTTACATATCTGTTAGATAAAGGATAGTATTTTAATTTTGGTTTCAATTCAATATACATTTGAATTAAATAGTGATAACATTTGACACTTTATATTCAGAGGTTAATTCTACATATATAATATACATGATTCTTAGTTTTTAAATATTAATTTCAAATACATGTTTAATTAAATATATAAATAATTAAATGATAGTTATAGTATTTAACTTTTATTTAAATTATATATATACTTATCATAATTGGGGATATTAAAGATACTATTTTAGTTTTAATTAAAATAAATCTTAACCATAAATATAGGTAACTTAAATTAAACATACATATAAGGTTTTGAATAAGGATAATATTTTTTAAAATTTTTATATGATAAATAAGGATAATTTTTTATTTTAGTTTGTTTAGAATTAAATACAAATTTGTATTAAATATTCATGGAGATAATAACTACATATAATTATTAATAGCAATGCCTTATAACACCCTAAATTTTAAAATAAAGGATTAATTGAAGAGATAAATATTAAATAATTATATTTGGGTTATTTAAAGTTTTAAAATATTAGGAATAAATGAATTAAGATTTTGGGAGTTGTCTATGATTTATTGGGACCGGATAAGCTAAAAATGAGCCCGGTTGAAATATGGGTGTCTAACCAAGTATCTCCGATTGGGACGATATGGGTCAGGGCTGTTAAGAATAGCATTGGGAATCCGATGGTATATTCGAAATAATTTTTGGATATGGTATTAAGCCTAAACAATGACCACGTTTATCATAAAATGATGAATATTTATTGGGGGATTAAAAATAAAGCCAAATGGCCTATTTTCCCTTCTTATTTCCATCAGCCTAAGATGTCCCATACCTTATACTTTACTTTTCTTCTCCTACACTTTTCTCCTTCACTTCTTCTCCTCTACAAAAACCCTAAGCAAAAAGTGATGTCTTTTTCCTCTCCTATTTTCATGCTTGAAGAAAATTTGGAGGAGTTTGGAGCTTGAAGTCCCTTCTTTCTTCCTCCTTATTTTCGTGTAGATTTTTCCATCTCTTGGAAAACTCTCTCATTTCTCCTCTTGAGGTAAGATCGTACGGTTTCTTAAGAATGTGAACTACGGGTTGTTGGGTTTTTATGTTGGGAGAGTGATTTTCAGAATGTTGTTGGGTTTTAATGAAAACCCTAACTCAAAGATTTGTGAGAAATGTGAGATATAAATGGAGAGGAACTTATTGTGTTAAATAACTATTTTTGGTGAGGTGAAGTGCTGTTATTAAAGATGAATGATCATTAATGAAGTTAAATGGTTGTTGGAAACCATTAATGTGGGAACCCGGTAATGGGTCTGGCTTGAATATGCAAAATAATAAATGCAGACGCCTAAACCGAGGTGGTTGAATGGGAAATTGATTGTGTGATATATTGTGACGTAGGAAACAACCCCAGTTTCGAGGCGGAACCATCTGACCGCGGTGATTACTACTTCTCTTGATGTAGGAGGGGGTAACCAATCTAAATGCATGATTTCATCCATTGATGATGTGAAAATATATGTATCGGATTATGCTTAATGATTGCTTGTGTATGGACGATGTGTTGATTTCATGAATTGAATGCATTTAGAATGATTGATGTTATATGGCATGTGTTAAGATGATGAATACGATATTAAACTGGTCTGGGCCCGAGTATGATTACCTGGTATTCTATGAGAAGAGACCGACCGGTGTTTTGAGTAATCGGTATGATTACCCAGTATTCTATGCGAGTAGATCGACCGGTGCTGCGTGTAATCGGTATGATTACCCAGTATTCTAATAGGAGAAGACCGACCGGTACTGTGTGTAATCGGTATGATTACCCGGTATTCTAATGAGAGAAGACCGACCGGTGCTGTGTGTAATCAGTATAATTACCCGGTATCCTAATGAGAGAAAATCGACCTTGATGTCCGATGTTTCACTTGCTAAGTCTGTATTGTGTACAGAATAGATGAAGTGATATCTATATTTTGGTGTCGGTATTGAGACTGGATGTGTTATTATGATGAATATATTGATGAAATATGTTCTGATGGCTTGACACATTGTTTTAAATTGAAATCAATGATGTGAATTATCTCAATATGTATATATGAATTGATGATTGTGATTGTCACTAACTACCGATGTGTATGAGCCCCAAGAGGATCGGTAAAGATCGAGAATACTGAAATCCACTAAGTGGTAGTTGTGAATGGACGATTGATTAAGTGGCATTTAGGATGCACAGTGTGAGAATGCATTGATTGGCATTTGCATCCATGGTATATCATTCACTACTTATATGGAATGTTAGGGCTTCCAATGAGAAGGCGCAGTGGGAGGGTGGCCCAGTGCATGGGTATATTGTTACTGCTCCCTAGTGATTCAGGGAATCACGAAGCTGCCCTTAGTTTGGTGACGAGGCACCCTATGAGGCAGGCCCTGTGGGGGGCAGCTCTATGATGAGCAGTTTACCTCGGTGTCTGACGGGGCACGACTCCCTTGATGTGTGTCCGGGGGAGGCCCGTATCACTTTGGCAAGTACGGCCATGATGATCATCTGTAGTCACGGGGTAACCAGTGCTACAGATGGGCGAGAACGATTTGGTACTAGTAAAATATGTTATTAAGCATGCATGAAATTGGATATAAGTGTACACATTTTACTACTGTAGTAGGGGCATAGTAGCACACCTATGCTTATCCCACATTTGATATGTTAATATTTTCCCACAGTCGGATCCACACTTGAAAATATTCCGTTGTTCATGTGCATTAGCTTTAGGAGTATTTGCATATAGCTATGCCTAGTTGATAGCCCGAGGTGGCGATGGATGATTGTTAAATAGAGGGAAGGGAAACCGAGGTACTAACATTAAATGTGTGATGATTATTGATAATGTTAAGGTATAGTATGTATGATATTGTCATGTGAATATATCGTGCCGAGTGGAATGATGTACCGTGTGTGTGAAATTTTGATGCTTTCTTGAAAGGTAAGTATAATGCACATATGTATAATTATCATCATAATGTATGACTTTGATACATTTGGGTTATGTTACTCACCTCCCTGTTGCCATTTTTTTAGTCTGATGTAGGTATGAAGAAAAATCCCACTCTTCTTAGAGGTCGAGTATTAGAGAAGGTAAATATGAAGGGAACATGGTTGAGCCTTCGTCAGTATACGTACCATTTTGTATAGCACATAGTGCATATATGTTTACTTTGAAATTAATTTGACAACGACTGATTTTGGGAAGGTCATGTAGGAAAATTGGACCGGGTGTGCAAGGCTAATTTTCATTAATGACCTTAATGATGTATGGATGATCTTTTTATTATGAAATTATATTTCTAATGCTTAGCCGATCGACGAGGCATGTTCGTCCTCTCTTTGGGAGATATTTTAATTACTCTTGAACTAAATTTTCATCTTCCGCTTTCCCCCTTGTGACGGCCTCAAGTCCGGTCATCCGAGGTGCACTCTGATACCGTTCTCATATCATCATATATGATATCGGTTATCTATTGATCCGGGGTAATTACTCAGCGTTACATATATATTTATATACTTTGAATTTCTTCTACTTACAATCGTATTTTAAATCGCGGAAAATTTACCCCTATTTCTGACCACGGGGTGTTACAACCTGGTATCAGAGCATTGATTGCTTATTGATGAATTATGAGTTAAATGTTGTTAAAGAATGATTGTCACTTAATGTTGACATGTTATGGTTATAGTAAACATTATTGGAGCTTGAATTACTCACTGTTTTATTTTGTGGTTGATATTAAGCCCGGCGAGGCATTTCCTTTCCATATTTACCTTCAGATTAAAAATATATTATGATAATATTTATATTGATGATAGTTGATGATGATTGGTATATATTGAAGAAAGAAACACAAGTTTCTAATCATGTTGTATTGTGTGTATATAGTGATTTATGGCGAATAGGCGTACTATTGACGTAGCTGCTATGGCTGAAGCCTTCAATCGGTTTGCCAATATCCTTGAATGGCGACAATAACCCGTTGGTCAGCCAAATCATGGTGTTGACCAATTTCTCAAGCGGAAGCCTTCCGAATTTCATGGAGGCTATAGACCGGAAGATGTGTATGTTTGGATTCGTGACTTGGAGCGAATATTTGCTAGCATGGAATGTTCGGAAGCTCAAAAGGTTGAGTATGTGGTATTCATGATCTGTGACGAGGCCGAGTCTTGGTGGATTTTGACTCGTGGGCATATAGTTGCGGCTCACACTCCCTTGACTTGGGAGAGCTTTAAAGTGGAGTTCCTTAGGAAGTACTTTCCTGAGAGCTACAAGAACAAGAAATAGCTTGAATTTATGGAGCTCAAACAAGGAAGCCTGTCAGTGGAGGAATATGCCTCGAAGTTTGAGGAACTGTGTGTGTTTTACCCTCCTTTCCAAAAGGAAGGTACCGAAGCCTCAAAATGTGTTAAGTTCGAGAACGGGTTGCGTCAGGTGTAACATCCCAATTTTAAAGGTAAATGCCGAATGAAAAATAAACTATTAAGGTTTGATTTCAAAGTGAGAGGTTAATTGACAATCATAATCGGATTAACTTAAGGAATAATGACAAGTTAATTAAGGCTTAATTGGTGAAAGATGGCTGTTTGTGATTGGCAAGTTACGTGAGTGGGCTGCGACTCACGTTTTCCCATCCTACTTCCTTCTCTTCGCATGCACATATACCCTGTATCACCGTGGATACTCATCCTTCTTCCCACTACTTCATCCTCTCTTTTCTTCTTCTTTGTTTTCATCTTCCTTTCCCTTCCCCTATTTTGGCTTTCGTTTCTGGAAATCGTAACAACGGTGCTGAAGGAAGGTCAGAGTCCCCTCCAACTGGTGGAAGACGATCCCTGAAGCAGAGGAAGAACAACTTCTCATCCCTGAGCCGATTGCAGAGTACGACGGTGCGAAGGGGATCTGGACGAGTCAGATAGAGCGTCAGACCAAATGTTGAGAGTAGGAGAGCTTCTTGAGTTCCTTCCGTAGGTAGGGGGCGCTTGCATGTCAAATGCATGGTCCACGAATGGTACCAAACGAGTGTATTGCTTTAAGTGTGTGCATGTGTTTGTGACGGTTGAATATTATGTATGATTGTTGATTCTAGATCCTGTGTGTAGGATAGTAGTGATACAATAATTGCATGTAATCAAGATGGTGGTAATGTAGCCTGTTAGCCTTGTTATAGACGAATGAGATGCATGGTCCTATCTCTGTTAACACTGTGAGGACATGAAAGTGTGATTGTTAGTTGATTTGTCAGACGTTATTACCTTGATTGTCCGATTGCTGTGCATGTTGGTGTGGCTGGCAAAGTAAACGTAAGGACTGTGTTGAATCTGTTTCTATTGCGATGGTTGCGAAGGAGGTATCAGTTGAGTAATGATGCTTGCTGGTAAACGCATTAGTTGTATGTGTATGAATGGGGTGACCCGTGGAAGGTCTAGAGCCCCGAGGGAATGGCTTCCAGCTACAGACCTTGGCTAGATCCTGTGGGAGCTCGTGGTAGCCGTAGGAGCTAGAGATGAGTCTCAAGACGTCAATAGGAGACCGGTACCACACGGGAAGAGCTGATGGACGAGCGGCCACTAAGGAGGAAACTGTAACTGAAAGTCATTACTCAAGTTGGATCCGTAGGCATGCATGTAGATATGATGTTGATTAAGATAGTACGCATAGCACGTGTTGAGTGTTATGAATGATTTCCGAGTGTGTGGATGCATGTGTACGTGTGAATGAAGATGCACTTTATGTAGTATGTATGTTATAGATATTATTCTGATTTGCATGATCTTAGTTTAACCAAATGCAACTGAGTGAAAGTAAGTGTGCGTACTGGCACTGATACCGAGTCTTTGATTGACATTTTACATGCAAAAGCTCACCCCTGCAGTGGCTACATTTTTAGTGAACATCTCTCGGAATGAAGGGTGAAGGAGGCGCTGGGTGCAGAACAAGCAACTGAGTACTATTGAATATATGTGTATATGTATATACTGTGTGTAAGGTCCTGTTAAGCCTTGGCCGGCTCATATTTTGATTTTGTCCTTTCGTTAGAACTTGAACATTTTCGGGTGAACAAAGTCATGATGATACTTTTGTAATTATTCAAGTACCTCTCTATGTGTTTATACTGTGTGATTATTTTATGCTGTAGGTAATGCCCGAGTGATAGGTATGGATGTGTGGGTATACTTTCGAGCATGTGAGATCAGTGTGACTATGGGTAGGAGTGTAGCTAAGTTGTGGATCGAGGAAAAGTGAGATAGTGAGTCATTCCGAGTAATGAGGAGTTGAACAGCCGAATGAGTGTGGTCGTATAGTTTGGAGGAGGAGTTGGGTTGAATCCAGTGAGTGGTAATTGTAAGGTCCCCTGAGTAAAGATTGATTAATGATTTCCGAGGGAGAAGCCGTCGAAGTGAAGGTTTTCCGACTAGAATGTGTTGTATGTCAGTGACTCGTAGCTGGGCCTTTCCATGTGGGAATTGCTTAAAAAGGATTCTGAGAGAAACCCCCCCTTCATAAATTTTGAGTAAATCGTATATATATAATCCGGGTGACCAAGAATGATATTCTGAGTGGATAGGATTAGGTTAGGTCCGAGAGGATGTAAAATGGGTAAAATAACCGAGTAATCCTAGGAGCAAATCTCGTGTGAGCTAAACCAATACCGAGTGAACGATTGTCTCAATCCGAGTGAGCTGAGAGTAGACCTTCCCGAGTGAACCATACGCTAAAATCCGAGTGGAGTGACTGGGTACCGAGTATAGCTTCGCTTCAGCGAGTGTTGTGTGGATTAGAGGACCTGAGTAGAATCGCCTGAGCGTAGTTCGCTTCGCTTGAGCGAATGTGCCAGGTGCCATTGGATTCGCCTAAGCGTTCCCTTCGTTCACGATGCATGAGCTCCTTTCTTTATCTTCCTCCCCCTCCTTCTCCTTGTTGTGCTTGGTTTTGTTAATCTGGACAGAGTATGCACGATTTGCCAACCTTAAATTTTTTGAAAAATTCCCCTTTAATTCATTTATTTAATTAGAAATTAGGGTGTTACATTTTGGTATCAGAGCAGACCGAAAGGTCCAAGGCCAAGGTATGCTTGCTGAGTGTGAGCGGTTGTGTGCATTATGATTGAATGGTCATTATTATTGTGATATTGTTGAACTTGAATGATACTGATATTGATTTATGGATAGGAGGTTGCTTCCTCCTGATCTGACTGATTGTGTAACATATAGAGAAGGCATAATGTGCTAAGTTACTGAATATTAGGCTGAGATACGATCCGTGGTAAGTAGCTCGATATACTTATCCTTGAGGGGTGTTAATTTCAGGATAAGGGATGACGCATCGCCAAAGCATGGAGGCTATAGCCATAGTATTCCAACGCTTTGCGGACGTGTTTGAGAGGTAGGGCCAGACTCGAGCTGAGGATGGCCACGTGCTGGACCGCTTCCTGAAGAGGAAGCCGAGTGAATTTCCGGGAGGACGTAACCCGGAGGCAGCTTTTAAATGGACTCAGGAACTAGAGAGGATTTTTGGGGGTCTTCACTGTACCGAGGCCCAAAAGGTCAAATGTGCGGTGTATATGCTGCGAGATGAGGCAGAAAACTGGTGGAAGATAGCTAGAAACCGATTTCCGGATGATGATGCTCAACTGACCTGGAACGATTTCAAGGCATGCTTCTTAGAGAAGTACTTCCCCAACACAGTAAGGAGTCGGAAGGAGTTGGAGTTTATGGAGTTGAAGCAGGGCTCCATGACTGGGGAAGAGTACGCGACTAGGTTCAAAGAGTTGTGCCTATTCTACCCACCTTTCCAACAACCAGGGACGGAGAGCTCCAAGTGCCTTAAATTTGAAAATGGATTGAGATCAGATATTAAGAGGGCCTGCAGATATCAAGAGATCAGGAGTTTTCCTGCATTGGTGAACAAATGTAGAATATTTGAAGAAGATGACAAGGCCCACTTGGGCCAGAGCAGCAGAGCCAACCATTAATTGAAGCCTCAACAGCCACGTTTCAAGAGGCCAGGAAACGTGGGAAGAAATAGACCCTTTACCAGATATCAAGAACGTAGTAACCAAGGGAGACAGATGAGTGGACGACCAAAATATGGCAAGTGTTTTAAATGTGGTGGTGACCACTTTGCTCAGAATTGCAATAGTACAGATGTCAAGTGCTTTCATTGCCAGGAGAAGGGGCACATTCGCCCCGACTACCCCCAACTCCGCCAAGCAAACCCCAATGCATGTCATGGAGGTTTCCAAGAGAGGAACCGAGGGAACGACAACCAAGAACCGAGTGGCAGAGGCAGCAGAGCCAGAGGGAATATGATGTTGGCCCCAAATAACCGGAAGAGAGGCACCGATCAACCAACTGCTGGAAGAGTATATGCCATCAACGCTGAGAATGCTGCACAAGCAAATGACTTGGTACAATGTAAGTGCTCACTCGGTAGTCATACACTTAACATTGTTTTCGATTTGGGAGCTACCCATTCTTTTATAGCTGATGAGTGTGTAAAGCAATTAAAGTTACCGACTGTGTTTATGGATCAGACCTTGGAGGTGGCCAATCCGACTGGCGCCAAGGTGTTGACATCATCGATGTGCAAGGATGTAACATTTATGTTGTGTGATCGAAGTTTCACTTTCGATTTGGTGTGCATACCTTTAAAGGATCTTGACATTGTGCTCGGAATAGATTGGCTTTCAGCCAACAAGGTGTTAGTGGATTGTAGAAACCGAAGGGTAATCTTTCCGAGACGACACAATGAGGACTACACGGCACCAGGTATGGTTCGACTGTTTACGATGCTTTGCTTAACCGAGGGTGAGAGTAAAGCCCGAGTGAACGAAATTCCGATTGTCTGTGAATTTCCAGAAGTGTTTCCCAAGGACATACCGAGTGTCCCTCCCAATAGAGAAATTGAATTCTCTATAGACCTGATCCCTGGAGCCGAGCCAGTCTCCAGTGCGCCTTATAGAATGTCCCCAACTAAATTGGCCGAGTGGAAGAAGCAAGTAGACGAGTTACTCGGAAAATAATTCATTAGACTGAGTGTATCACCATGGGGCGCACCTGTGCTACTTGTTAAGAAGAAGGATGGCAGCATGAGACTTTGTATAGATTACCGACAGCTAAATAAACTCACGATTAAGAACCGATACCCACTGCCCAGAATTGATGATCTGATTGAACAGCTGCGTGGAGCCACAATCTTCTCAAAAATTGATCTACGATCGGGATACCACCAAATCCGAGTGAAGGACTCGGATATCCCAAAGACTGCCTTTAGGACTCGGTATGGTCACTACGAGTATGTAGTGATGTCGTTCGGTGTAACAAACGCCCCTGCGGTCTTCATGAACTACATGAACAACATATTCCACCCATATTTAGACCAATTCATAGTTGTTTTCATTGATGACATCCTAGTCTATTCTAAGACTTCCGAGGAGCATGAAGAACATCTCTGAGCGGTACTCCAAGTGTTGAAGGAGAAGCAATTGTTTGCAAAGCTTTCCAAGTGCGAATTCTGGATGGATAAGATCCACTTCCTCGGACATGTGATTTCCGAGGGAGGTGTCACGTTGGATCCTTCAAAGGTGGCAGCTATAATGGCATGGGAGAGACCCAAGTCGGTCTCGGAGATAAGGAGCTTTATGGGCCTGGCAGGTTATTATAGAAGGTTCATTGAGGGTTTTTCCAAGTTGGCATTGCCACTGACTAAATTGACTCGAAAAAACATTCCCTTCGTATGGAGTTCTGAGTGCGAGAGTAGTTTCCGAGAATTGAAGGACAAGTTGACGACTGCTCCAGTGTTGGCATTACCTGACTTGCAAGAGAGCTTCGTGGTTTATTGTGATGCATCAGGACTCGGATTGGGATGCGTGTTAATGCAGAAAGACTGAGTGATAGCGTATGCCTCTCGGCAATTGAGACCTCACAAGTCGCATTATCTGACCCACGACTTGGAATTGGCAGCTGTGGTGTTCGCGTTAAAAATCTGGAGGCATTATTTGTTTGGGTCCAAATTTGAAGTATTCAGTGACCACAAGAGCCTCAAATACTTATTTGACCAGAAGGAGCTGAACATGAGGTAGAGGAGATGGATGGAATTTTTAAAAGATTATGATTTTGAGCTAAGGTACCATTCGGGTAAAGCAAACGTTGTGGCCAACACGTTGAGTCGGAAATATCTTCATATAGCAACGATGATGGTGAAGGAAGTGGAATTATTGGAACAGTTCTGAGACATGAACTTACATACTGACATCCCTTCCTCTCGGAAAATGACGATCGGTACGCTGAGGATTGCCAATGAATTCCTGAAATCCGTGTACAAGCAACAGCAGTCAGATTCCTACTTGGCTGGGATAAAGGAGACTCAGGCCAAAGGTAAGGATTTGTCCTTGACCGAAGGATCAGATGGAATCTTCCGAGTAAGAAACAGAATATACGTGCCGGGTGAAGGAGAATTGAGAAGAATGGTGCTTGATGAAGCTCATAAGAGCTTGCTAAGTATCCACCCAGGTACCACAAAGATGTACCATGACCTGAGAACACAATTGTGGTGGCCCGGACTAAAGAGGGATGTGGCAGAGTACGTGGCTCGGTGTATTACCTGTCAGAAGTCAAAAGTGGAGCACCAGAAGCTGTATGGTGCATTACAACCCCTAAAGATTCCCGTGCGGAAATGGGACTCCATTGCCATGGACTTTGTCTTGGGATTGCCCAAAAACCGAGCGAGCCATGATGCGATATGGGTCATTGTTGACCGACTAACAAAGAGTGCACATTTCCTACCTGTGAACATGAAGTACCCGTTGCATAAGTTAGCACGGATTTACATCCAAGAAATTGTTCGATTGCATGGAGTGCCAACTTCTATCGTATCAGGTAGGGATCCTAGGTTCACGTCCCGGTTTTGGACCAGCCTGCACCAGGAAATGGGCCCGAAGCTTTGGCTAAGTTCCGCTTACCACCCTTAATCGGATGGACAATCCGAGCGAACGATTCGAAGCCTGGAGGACTTGCTAAGGGCATGTGTGTTAGAACACGATGGAAACTAGGAGCAGTACCTCCCCTTGATTGAGTTCACATACAATAACAACCATCACAACAGTATCGGTATGGCACCCTACGAAGCACTATATGGACGAAGATGCCGGACCCCACTTTGTTGGTCGGAAACGGGTGAGAGTCTACTGTTGGGACCAGAAATTATAAAGCAAACATCAGAATAGATCCGAGTGATAAGGGAACAGATGAAGGCGTCTCAGGGCAGGCAAAAGAGCTACCATGACAAACGAACCAAACCATTAGAGTTTTCAGTCGGAGACAGAGTGTTTTTGAAGACTTCTCCGAGTAAAGTAGTCGGGCGAGCCTTGAAAGGTGGAAAGTTGAGCCCCCGATACATTGGACCTTATGAGGTGTTGGGATGAGTCAGCTCCATGGCATACCGTATAGCACTACCGACTCACTTATCCCGATTGCACAACGTATTTCATGTGTCCCAACTGACGAAGTATCTGCATGACCCCAACCACACAATGCTTGATGATGAAGTGGAAATCAAGGAAGACCTGACCACTACGACTATACCGATTAGAATCGTGGACCGATCGGTAAAGCATTTAAGGAGCAAGGATGTACAACTGGTTGAAGTAGAGTGGCAGCAAGGCAGGACTACCTCTTGTACCTGGGAACGCGAAGACGCCATGAGACAGCAGTACCCCGAGTTGTTCCAACCAGGGTGAGTGACCGACTGAATTTCGAGGACGAAATTCTTTTGAGAGGGGGAGAACTGTAACATCCCAATTTTATAGGTAAATGCCGAATGAAAAATAAACTATTAAGGTTTGATTTCAAAGTGAGAGGTTAATTGACAATCATAATCGGATTAACTTAAGGAATAATGACAAGTTAATTAAGGCTTAATTGGTGAAAGATGGCTGTTTGTGATTGGCAAGTTACGTGAGTGGTCTGCGACTCACGTTTTCCCATCCCACTTCCTTCTCTTTGCATGCACATATACCCTGTATCACCATGGATACTCATCCTTCTTCCCACTACTTCATCCTCTCTTTTCTTCTTCTTCATTTTCATCTTCCTTTCCCTTCCCCTGTTTTGCCTTTCATTTCTGGAAATCGCAACGACGGTGCTGAAGGAAGGTCAGAGTCCCCTCCAACTGGTGGAAGATGATCCCTGAAGAAGAGGAAGAACAACTTCTCATCCCCGAGCCGATTGTAGAGTACGACGGTACGAAGGGGATCTGGACGAGTCGGATAGAGCGTCAGACCAAACGTTAAGAGTAGGAGAGCTTCTTGAGTTCCTTCCGTAGGTAGGGGGCGCTTGCATGTCAAATGCATGGTCCATGAACGGTACCGGACGAGTGTATTACTTTAAGTGTGTGCATGTGTTTGTTACGGTTGAATATTATGTATGATTGTTGATTCTAGATCCTGTGTGTAGGATAGTAGTGATACAATAATTGCATGTAATCAAGATGGTAGTAATGTAGCCTGTTAGCCTTGTTATAGATGAATGAGATGCATGGTCCTATCTCTGTTAACACTATGAGGACATGAAAGTGTGATTGTTAGTTGATTTGTCAGACGTTATTACCTTGATTGTCCGATTGCTATGCATGTTGGTGTGGCTGGCAAAGTAAACGTAAGGACTGTGTTGAATCTGTTTCTATTGTGATGGTTGTAAAGGAGGTATCAGTTGAGTAATGATGCTTGATGGTAAACGCATTAGTTGCATGTGTATGAATGGGGTGACCCGTGGAAGGTCTAGAGCCCCGAGGGAATGGCTTCCAGCTACAGACCTTGGCTAGATCCTGTGGGAGTTCGTGGTAGCCGTAGGAGCTAGAGATGAGTCTCGAGACGTCAATGGGAGACCGGTACCACACGGGAAGAGCTGATGGACGAGTGGCCAATAAGGAGGAAACTGTAACTGAAAGTCATTACTCAAGTCGGATCCGCAGGCATGCATGTAGATATGATGTTGATTAAGATAGTACGCATAGCACGTGTTGAGTGTTATGAATGATTTCCGACTGTGTGGATGTATGTGTACGTGTGAATGAAGATGCACTTATGTAGTATGTATGTTATAGATATTATTCTGATTTGCATGATCTTAGTTTAATCAAATGCAACTGAGTGAAAGTAATTGTGCGTACTGGCACTGATACCGAGTCTTTGATTGACATTTTACATGCAAAAGCTCACCCCTGCAGTGGCTACATTTTCAGTGAACATCTCTCGGAATGAAGGGTGAAGGAGGCGCTGGGTGTAGAACAAGCAACCGAGTGCTATTGAATATATGTGTATATGTATATACTGTGTGTAAGGTCCTGTTAAGCCTTGGCCGGCTCATATTTTGATTTTGTCCTTTCGTTAGAACTTGAACATTTTCGGGTGAACAAAGTCATGATGATACTTTTGTAATTATTCAAGTACCTCTCTATGTGTTTATACTGTGTGATTATTTTATGCTGTAGGTAATGCCCGAGTGATAGGTATGGATGTGTGGGTATACTTTCGAGCATGTGAGATCAGTGTGACTATGGGTAGGAGTGTAGCTAAGTTGTGGATCGAGGAAAAGCGAGATAGTGAGTCATTCCGAGTGATGAGGAGTTGAACAGCCAAATGAGTATGGTCGTATAGTTTGGAGGAGGAGTTGGGTTGAATCCAGTGAGTGGTAATTGTAAGGTCCCCTGAGTAAAGATTGATTAATGATTTCCGAGGGAGAAGCCGTCGAAGTGAAGGTTTTCTGAGTAGAATGTGTTGTATGTCAGTGACTCGTAGCTGGGCCTTTCCATGTGGGAATTGCTTAAAAAGGATTCTGAGAGAAACCCCCTTCATAAATTTTGAGTAAATCGTATATATATAATCCGGGTAACCAAGAATGATATTCCGAGTGGATAGGATTAGGTTAGGTCCGAGAGGATGTAAAATGGGTAAAATAACCGAGTAATCCTTGGAACAAATCTCGTGTGAGCTAAACCAATACCGAGGGAACGATTGTCTCAATCCGAGTGAGCTGAGAGTAGACCTTCCTGAGTGAACCATACGCTAAAATCCGAGTGGAGTGACTGGGTACCGAGTGTAGCTTCGCTTCAACGAGTGTTGTGTGGATTAGAGGACCTGAGTAGAATCGCCTGAGCGTAGTTCGCTTCACTTGAGCGAATGTGCCAGGTGCCATTGGATTCGCCTAAGCGTTCCCTTCGTTCACGATGCATGAGCTCCTTTCTTTATCTTCCTCCCCCTCCTTCTCCTTGTTGTGCTCGGTTTTGTTAATCTGGACAGAGTATGCACGATTTGCCAACCTTAAATTTTTTGAAAAATTCCCCTTTAATTTCATTTATTTAATTAGAAATTAGGGTGTTACATCAGGAGATAAAGAAGGCGATATGTCACCAATAGATTAGGAGCTTTCCTACTCTTGTGAATAAATATAAAATCTTTGAAGAGAACGATGTGGTGCCCAAGAGTCATGTTAGGCATGATCAAAGACTGAAGGGTCATTCCCTAACTTCAAGAAGAAGGGCAACTTTAAGAGTAATAGACAATTTGTGCATGGTTCCTCTTCTTTTAGAGGTGGACGCGGTGGTGGAAGACATGGTACAAATGGTGGCCGAGGTGGTGGCCAAGGACTCCGATGTTTCCGGTGTGGTGGAAATCATTTGGCCCGTGAATGTGGAAATGAAGATGTTGTGGTGTGCTATCGGTGCAACCAACCGAGACACATTCATCCCGATTGTCCTTTAAATGTTACAGATATAGTGGCTCGCAATGGTGGGAACCGGGGTGGCTATGGTGCTTTTAGAGGTCATGGTCGTGGAAACAGTAATGGCGGCCGCAATGGTGGTCAAAATGGAAATGGCAACGAAAATGGCGGTAACGGTCGTGGAAATGGGAATGGCCAAGGTAATGGAAATGGCAGTCAAAATGGTCACAATCTGGTTACTAATCAACAAACTGCTGGAAGAGTATTCGCCATGACCGGTGAAGAAGAAGCTCAAGCTGATACCCTAGTTGAAAGTAAGTGTGAAATACTCGAAAATTCTGTGCATGTCATTTATGATTCAGGTGCGACCCATTCTTTTATATTCGAGGATTGTGTACGGCGATTGAGATTGCCGGTGTGCCTAATAAAAAATGTCCTTGTGGTTACTACCCCAACCGATACTTGTTTACGGGCGGTCACTCGGTGTGAGAATGTTGAGATGATACTCGAGGATAAGAAATTAGTTGTCTTTTATTTGCTACCTATGAAGGACTTAGAGATTATTCTCGGTATGGATTGGCTCTCCGCCAATAAAGTCTTGGTTGACTGTCAACAATGGACTGTCATTTTCCCTTCCTCAGATATGGGGAAATTTGATGTGCAAGGTATTACTCAACTTTGCATACTATTATCTCTTGCCGATGGGGCAAATGGTCCCGACCCCTTAAATATTCCAGTTGTGTCTGAATTTCTGGATGTATTTCCTAATGAGGTACCCGGTTTACCTCCTCTACGCGAGGTGGAGTTTTCTATCAATCTTGTTCCAGAGCGGAACTTGTTTCCCGAGCGCCGTATCGGATTTCTCCTATGGAATTAACCGAATTGAATGAGAAAGTTAAAGAATTGTTAGAACGAGAATTTATTCGCCTAAGTGTGTCTTTTTGGGGTGCGCCTGTTTTACTGGTGAAAAAGAAGAATGGAAGTATGAGGTTATGTGTGGCCTATCGATAACTTAATAAGTTGACCATTAAGAATCGATATCCCCTACTTCGCATTGACGATCTTTTAGATCAGTTGAAGGATGTCGTTATATTCTCAAAGATCGATTTACGTTCTGGATATCACCAAATTCGGTGAAGACCGAGGATATCCCAAAGATTGCTTTTCGAACTCGATATGGCCACTATGAGTATGTAGTGATGCCATTCGGAGTGACAAATGCTCCTGTGATTTCATGGATTACATGAATCACATCTTTCATGAGTATCTTAACCGATTCGTGGTAGTGTTCATCGATGACATCCTTGTCTACTCCAAGAGTCATGAAGAACATCTTTGCCTTGTGTTGAATGTCCTTCAGGAGAAGGAGTTGTATGCAAAGCTTTCTAAGTGTGAATTTTGGTTATCCGAGGTTCAATTTCTTAGACATGTTATCTCCAAGGATGGTGTTGCTATTGATCCGTCTAAGATTAAAGCCGTGCTAGCTTGGGAAAGACCGACGTCTGTGACCAAAGTAAGGAGTTTTCTTGGTCTTTCCGGTTACTACCGAAGATTCATTGAAGGGTTTTCCCGATTGGCCTTGCCTTTGATGAAGCTAACCCATAAGAATCAACCGTTTGTGTGGAGTTTTGATTGCGAAAGGAGTCTCCAAGAGTTGAAGGTTAGACTCACTTCTGCTCCAGTGTTGGCTTTGCCAGACTTATTGGATGACTTTGTGGTGTACTGTAACACCTCTAAGCTTGGTCTTGGTTGCGTGTTGATGCAAAAAGAGTGTGTGATAGCCTATGCGTTGAGATAGTTGCGACCGCATTAGGTTAACTACCCCACACATGATCTTGAATTGGCGGCGGTGGTGTTTACCTTGAAGTTATGGCGGCACTATTTGTATGGTTTGAAATTTGTGGTCTTTAGTGATCATAAAAGTCTCAAATATCTATTTGATCAAAAGGAGGTTAATATGCGCCAACGGAGATGGATGGAGTTTTTGAAAGATTATGAGTTCGAATTGAGGTATCATCCTGAAAAGGCGAATGTGGTTGCCGATGCCTTAAGTCGGAAGTCGTTACATGTTTTCGCTATGATGGTGAAAGAGATGGAGCTCATTGAGCAATTTCAGAACTCGAATGTGGGCATAGAAATATATACTCCAAAGAAAATGTCCCTTGAGGTGTTAACGGTAGCAAATGTATTCTTTTAAAGCGTGAAGTTGCAACAACTGAAAGATGAGTATTTGATTGAGATGAGAAGAACTCAAGAAAAAGGGAAGAACTTGTTTCTAGTGGAAGGTCATGATGATATTTGGCGTGTGAAAGGCCGGATTTATGTTCCATCTAGTGGTGATCTAAGGAAGCTGGTACTCGAGGAAGCTCACAAGAGTGTATTGAGCATTCATCCTAGTGCCACAAAAATGTACCAAGATCTGAAGAAGAATTTCTGGTGGCCCGTATGAAGCGTGATGTAGCTAATTGTGTAGCCTCCTGTATTACATGTCAAAAGGTTAAGGTTGAGCATCAGAACCCATCTAGTTATCTAAGACCTCTTGATATTCCGGTGTGGAAGTGGAACGACGTTGCTATGGACTTTGTTTCTGGATTACCCAGAACACGTACTGGAAATGATGCTATATGGGTAATTGTCGATCGATTGATGAAGTGTGCTCACTTCTTGCCCATGAATATGAAGAGTTCATTGGAGAAATTGGCACAATTGTACATTAAAGAGATCATTAGACTACACAGTGTGCCGTTGAGTATTGTGTCGGATCACGACCCGCAATTTACTTCCCGATTTTGGGGAAGCTTGCACGAGGCAATGGGTTTGAAGTTGAAGCTCAGTTCGGCGTATCATCCACAAACGGATGGACAATTCGAGCAGACAATTCAAAGCCTTAAAGATTTATCACGGGCTTGTGTGTTAGGGCACGGTGGTTGTTGGGAAAGATTCCTACCACTGATTAAATTTACATACAACAATAGTTACCACAGTTCCATTGGTATGGCTCCATATGAAGCGTTATATGGTCAGAAATGTAGAACTCCATTGTGTTGGCTTGAAACTGGAGAAAGTTTAGCTTTGGGGCTGGAATTGATTGCGGAGATAAATGAACAAATCAAGATGATACAAGAAAAGATGAAAATTACCCAAGATCATCAGAAGAGTTATTATGATAAAAGGCAGAAACCACTTGAGTTCCAAGTTGGCGATCACGTGTTCCTAAGAGTATCAAGAGATAAGGGCATTGGTAGGGCGTTGAAAAGTGGAAAGTTAAGCTCTAGGTTCATTGGGCCCTATAAGGTTTTAGAGCGGATTGGCGGTGTGGCATATCAGATTACACTTCCTCCGCACCTCGCTAATTTACATAACGTGTTCCATGTGTCATAATTGAGTAAATATGTCCATGACCCTCTACATGTAATTCTTATGGACGATGTTGATGTACGGGATGATCTGTCTGTTCTTCCTGTTTCTGTTCGCGTTGTCGAACGCTCCATGAAAAAGCTACGGAACAAATTGGTACCATTGGTGAAAGTTGCATGGAAGCACAAAAATACTGAGATGCTCACATGGGAACATGAAGACGATGTACAAACTTGGTATCCCGATGTGTTCGAACCTGGTATGTCAAATTTCGGGGACGAAATTTCTTTTTAGGTGCGGTGGATTGTAACACCCTAAATTTTAAAATAAAGGATTAATTGAAGAGATAAATATTAAATAATTATATTTGGGTTATTGAAACTTCCAAAATATTAGGAATAAATGAATTAAGATTTTGGGAGTTGTCTATGATTTATTGGGACCAGATAAACTAAAAATAAGCTTGGTTGAAATATGGGTGTCTGACCAAGTATCTCCGATTAGGGCTATATTTGTCAGGGCTGTTAAGAGTAGTATTGGGAATCCGATGGTATATTCGGAATAATTTTTGGATATGGTATTAAGCCCAAACAATGACCCTGTTTATCATAAAACGATGAATATTTATTGGGGAATTAAAAATAAAGCCAAATGGCCTATTTTTCCTTCTTATTTCTGTCAGCCTAGGATGTCCCATACCTTGTACTTTACTTTTCTTCTCCTATACTCTTCTCCTTCACTTCTTCTTCTCCTCTCTAAAAACCCTAAGCAAAAATTGGTGGCTTTTTCCTTTCCCATTTTCTTGCTTGAAGATAGTTTAGAGGAGTTTAGAGCTCGAAGTCCCTTCTTCCTTCCTCCTTAATTTCATGTAGATTTTTCCATCTCTTGGAAAACTCTCTCATTTCTCCTCTTAAGGTAAGATCTTACGGTTTCTCAAGAGTGTGAACTACGGGTTGTTGGGTTTTTATGTTGGGAGAGTGATTTAAAGAATGCTATTGGGTTTTAATGAAAACCCTAACTCAAAGATTTATGGGAAATATGAGATATAAATGGAGAGGCACTTATTGTGTTAAATAACTATTTTTGGTGAGGTGAAGTGCTGTTATTAAAGATGAATGACCATTAATGAAGTTACATGGTTGTTGGAAACCATTAATGTGGGAACCCGGTAATGGGTCTGGCGTTGAATATGCAAAATAATAAATGCAGACGCCTAAACTGAGGTGGTTAAATGGGAAATTGATTTTGTGATATATTGTGATATAGGAAATAACCCCAGTTTCGAGGCAGAACCATTTTACCGCGGTGATTACTACTTCTCTTGAGGTAGGAGGGGGTAACTATTCTAAATGCATGATTTCATCCATTGATGATGTGAAAATATATGTATACGATTGTGCTTAATGATTGCTTGTGTATGGACGATGTGTTGATTTCATGAATTGAATGCATTTAGAATGATTGATGTTATGTGGCATGGGTTAGGATGATGAATACGATATTAAATTGGTCTGGGCCCGAGTATGATTACCCAGTATTCTATGAGAAGAGACCGACCGGTGTTGTGTGTAATCGGTATGATTACCTGGTATTCTATGAGAGGAGACCGACCGGTGCTGCGTGTAATCGGTATGATTACCCGGTATTCTAATGAGAGAAGACCGACTGGTACTGTGTGTAATCAGTATGATTACCCGGTATTTTGATGAGAGAAGATCGACCGGTGCTGTGTGTAATCAGTATGATTACCCGGTATCCTAAGGAGAGGAAACCGACCTTGATGTCTGATGTTTCACTTGCTAAGTCTGTATTGCGTACAGAATGGATGAAGTGATATTCGTATTTTGGTGCCAGTATTGAGACCGGATATGTTATTATGATGAATATATTGATGAAATATGTTATGATGGCTTGAGACCATGTTTTAAATTGAAATCAATGATGTGAATTATCACAATGTGTATATGCGAATTAATGATTGTGATTGTCACTAACTACCGATGTGTATGAGCCTCAAGAGGATCGGTAAAGATCGAGAATACTGAAATCCACTAAGTGGTGGTTGTGAATGGATGATTGATTAAGTGGTATTTAGGATGCATAGTGTGAGAATGCATTGATTGGTATTTGCATCCATGGCATATCATTCACTGCTTATATAGAATGTTAGGGGTTCCAATGAGTAAACCCAGTGGGACGGCGGCCTAGTGCATCGGTATACTGTTATTGCTCCCTAGTGATTCGGGGAATCACGAAGCTGCCCTTAGTTTGGTGACGAGGCACCCTATGAGGCAGGTCTTGTGGGAAGGCGGCTCTATGATGAGTAGTTTACCTTGGTGTTCGACGAGGCACGGTTCCCTTGATGTGTGTCCGGGGGAGGCCCATAGCACTTTGGCAAGTACGGCCATGATGATGATCCACAGTCACGGGGTGACCAGTGCTACAGATGGGCGAGAGCGGTTTGGTACCAGTAAAGTATGTTGTTAAGCATGCATGAAATTGGATATAAGTGTACACATTTTACTACTACAGTAGGGGCATAGTAGCACACCTATGCTTGTCCCACATTTGATATGTTAATATTTTCCCACAGTCAGATCCGCACTTGAAAATATTCCATTATGCATATGCATTAGCTTTAGGAGCATTTGCATATAGCTATGCCTAATTGATAGCCCAAGGTGGCGATGGATGATTGTTAAATAGAGGGAAGGGAAACCAAGGTACTAACATTAAATGTGTGATGATTATTGAGAATGTTAAGGATATAGTATGTATGATATTACCGTGTGAATATACCGTGCTGAGTGGAATGATGTATCGTGTGTGTGAAATTTTGATGCTTTCTTGAAAGATAAGTATAATGCACACATGTATAATTATCATCATAATGTATGACTTTGATATATTTGGATTATGTTACTTATCTCCCTATTGCCATTTTTTTTAGTCTGATGTAGGTATGAAGAAAAATCCTACTCTTCTCGGAGGTCGAGTATTGGAGAAGGTAAATATGAAGGGAACATGGTTGAGCCTTGGCCAACATACGTACCCATTTTGTATAGCACATAATGCATATATGGTTACTTTGAAATTAATTTGACAACGGCTAATTTTGGGAAGGTCATGTAGGAAAATTGGACTGGGTGTGCAAGGCTAATTTTTATTAATGACCTTAATGATGTATGAATGATATTTTTATTATGAAATTATATTTCTAATGCTTAGCCGATCGACGAGGCATGTTTGTCCTCTCTTTGGGAGATATTTTAATTACTCTTGAACTACATTTTCATCTTCCAGTTTTCCCCTTGTGACAGCCTCAAGTCCGATCGTCTGAGGTGCACTCTGATACCGTTCTCATATCATCATATATGAGATCGGTTATCTATTGATTCGGGGTAATTACTCGGTGTTATATATATATACTTTGAATTTCTTCTACTTACAATCGTATTTTAAATCGCGAAAAATTTACCCCTATTTCCGACCATGGGGTGTTACATGCCTCATTGTAAAAATAATACTTGTTATAATTATATATTCTTAAATTATCTATATAGACATTATTTGACAAATAAATTAACAAAATACCTAAAATACAAAGGAAATTCTATTTAATGAGTATGTAATTATTCTATCTAAAATCACATAAAGATATCAATTATATGAAATCAATATATCTTGAAAAAACCAGAGCTAATATATCTTAATATTATATATATTCATCTTATTATCTTATCAAATGTGAGAAATTTAAATAATGATTTTTAAAATTTAAAATAACACAAACAAATAAGTAGATAATCTTCAAAGTTAATATGGATCAATTTTCGCATTCTTGTGAAAAGATTTTCTTTAAACTAGATCTCTTAAAACACTTTTGTGGTAGAAAATCATTATAACTTGAATTTAAGAAGACTCTTTCTTCCATTCTTTGTTTATTTGTGTAGATTCAATAACCTATTTAGAATATATATATATATATATTAATTGTTAAAAAATAAAAGCACTCAAAAAGACATAAAAGTTATGAAACAATAAAGAGATATGAGGAATTAACATCAATGATTATTATATTAAGAAGTTGATAAATGAAGTTGGAAGGATTGAGAAACCAAACCCAATATAAAATATGAATAAAATGATAGAGATATGATGAAATAGAAATATATGAATTGGGTTATCCTAAAGATATATATTGGTTTTGCAAATTTTTCCTTCTGAGTAGTGAAGGAAATTATGTTGGGAATAATTAATGTATGCTCAAGATCCAATCCATCATGTTATTATAAATAAGATTTTATATATAATTTTATTATCATATTTATTAATTGTTTAATTTAATATGATAATGTCTTTAATTAAAATTAGAGACTTGTTATTATATTAGAGAATATAATAATGAGAAACAGGTCTTTTATAATTTTAATTAAAACTGTTCTTGATCTTATGATTATTAATATAGGGCATCATAATCTAAATAGATCAATATATATGTAATGATCTTTATTGGATAAAGATTAACAGGTCTCATTTGTTAATTACATATATAAATGATACATATGGGGATATGATCATTGAACTGACTCAGAGAGAATTCCTAATGGTTAACATTACCTTCAAAATTGTTAATAGAAAAATTCTTGTGAAGAAAAATAATATTTTCTTTTGACCTGAGATTATCATAGTAATTAACAAGTTATTTATTATACTTTCATTCCAAACACCTAATGCTTAAAGGTATTAGTTGAATGGTTGTTAGGTATAATTAAATACTTGTAGAATTAATGATAAGTCAAGATGGAATCCATCAATTCTTAGTAATGAATTTAAGTTCTGTGACAAAATAAAGACCTTGGTCAAGGCAATTGAATAAATAAAGGAAAGAGTTTCTTAAGCCGTCACATATAAATTAACTTATTAGAGTTTGACAAAATACCATACTTTAGAGTTAATTTAGAGCTTTATAAATGGAGAGAAATATTATACAAATCTTTCAGTGGTTCTTAAAAGTAAAATACTTACTTCATACTATCTGGTCGTTAAAGAGTGTTGCTAGACGCTAACCTTGATTAGTAAAATAATTTTATTAATTTACTACCAGTTTAGTATTGAACCTACGGGGTCACACACTAACGAGTATTCTAATCTTTGTTAAAGAATTATATATTTTATTTGATAATTAAATTAATGAATTTAAATTTGTCAAATAAATTATTCTTCTTAAAAGATGAAATATTATTGTATTCTTTGCTAGCACCAAGAATATATATAATATATATTATATACCGATAGGATATATATATATATGTAATTGCAGTAGTAGAAAATAGTTTAAAAGTTTTTTCAAATGTTTGAAATTGTTTCATGTCATTTCAAAATTCAATCATTGCAATTATATATATATATATATATGTTTGACCTTTTAGAGTTTTATATATAGATTCTTTTATGAAAGAAAAGTGTTGTTTTCAGAGCACTCTCTGAAACAAGAAGAAAATAGTTTTTCTCTCTGTTGGTATGTCCTATTGGTAGAAGGTTTCATATTCAACAGTGTTGCAAACAAAGACCGGTCTCGGTGTGGATACACGTAGAACCTTCATCCATTTGAAGGAAAAGGAATTTTAAAGATCAAAAGAGTACCACCAGCTCAGTTTTCTATCTAAATATATACTTTGCATGTATAATTTAAACACAATAGATTCTATTTATTTTCGTTGTGCATGTTTTGAACATTTCTAAAACTTTAATTGGTATCAGAGCCTAGTTTTGTGTTTTAAATTATATTGTAAAATAGAAATTGGTCTTAGAAGCCATGTAATTTAAAATCAGATTTTATACATATGGTGTGATAAGTTCAATGCAATATCTCGTACTTTGAAGATTCACTACGTTTAATTCCATTTCTTGTATATATATGTATATATACGATATGTTAGTAGATTGTTCTCTTTCTTCTATTAACATATCTCATTGTCACTTGTTTCAAAGAATAATATAGGGTATTGTGTTGAATTATTTTGTTTTAATGATTGCTATTGGCATCTGTTCGTATGAAGAATATCCCACTAAGACTAATTATATTAGCCAAAATGTTTTATTAATTAGATTATATATTGTATATAATCTTTATCTGATGCCATGATTTTCTTATATACAGTGACATGTTATATTCAGGCATTCTTCCTGTTATATCAATATTTGATACATGTATATACATTGAAATATTAATCTATTGTTTGATACTTAAATGTGTAAATGATACATGTTTTTTAAGATTATTTTTGTTAATTAATCTTGTAGTAATCAAATGATGTTGAGAACATATTAATCATTTAATTACAAGGAACGACTTGACAACCAAGGGACTTGTGATTAAGATGATGACTTTGGTATTTGATGTTAATTAGAAAACATATTAATCATTTAATTACAAGGAACGACTTAACAATCAAGGGACTTATGACTAAGATGATTAGTGTTGTTTAGAATTAATGATATACTAAATGACTAGACTACCTAGGGGAGTATGAAAATTAATTCCAAATGTTAATAGGAACGACCTGACAAACGGGGGACTATTTGATATAATTTTTTATTTAGATTGTATACGATACATTTTGTCTTAAATTATGCATGAGAAATGACTTAACAACCAAGTGGCTCATTCGTAGGTTTAAGAATTATTTCCACTAAAAAGAAATTATTATTCTTTAAATTTCTATTATGGTTAATGGGAGATTTTTGTTGAATAAAGACCGCATCTCTTTAAAATATGTTCTAACATATTTATAATTTCTTTTAGATATTTGAACATGTCTACTATATCGCTTCATTCAATACTTACTGATGGAAAGTTGGTTGGAGCCAACTTTGATGATTGGTACCGAACTTTGAGAATTGTTCTCATGCATGAAAAACTTATAGATACAATTGATAAGCCACCGGTACCTGCACCAGAGGATAAAAATGATGTTGAGGCAACCAATACTTATATAAAGTATTTAGAAAACTACATGAGTGCTAAATGTCTCATTTTGGTCTCAATGAGTTCTGAACTCCAGAGGCAACATGCAGATATGGATCCACCTGAAATCATAAATCATCTTAAGAAGATGTATAGTAGTCAAAGTAGGACATTAGGATACCAGTTATCTAAGACTTTGTTTAGGTCTAAGTTGTTTGTGAATGCTCAAGTAAGACCCCATGTACTTAACATGATCAATCTCATTGAACGTCTTGAGAAATCAAGATGCAAACTCAGGAAGGAGTTATCCCAAGATTTGATTCTACAATCATTGCCTGGTGCATTTTCATAATTTGTTGTTAACTTTAATATGAACAAAATGGATTGTGATTTGCATGAGATGCCAAACCTTATAATTAATTATGGAATCAAATTGCTTCTGGAAAGGACAAAGGAACTGTTATGGTGGTTGGAAGTTCCTCAAAGAAAAAGGGCAAAGGAAAGAATAAAAGGAAGTCTTTTGCACCTAAGGGTGGTGTGACCAAACCCAAATATAAAAGGAACAAAATTGACCAAAGTAATGTTGAATGCTTCTTCTGTAAAGAGAAAGGACATTGGAAAAGAAACTGTAAGAAATATCTTGATTCTCTGAAAGATAAGAAACAAGGTGAAATATTAATGAAAAATATTTTCATGATTTCTTTAACTGTGACTGATTCTTCACTATGGGTATTAGATACAAGTAGTAGTTTTAATATTTACAATGCGTTGCAGGGACTATAAGTAACTAGAAGGTTGAAGAAAGGAGATGTCAATCTTCAAGTAGGAAATGGGGCAAATGTTACAGCCTTAGCTGTAGGATCAGTTTCATTAATAATGCCCACTGGCAAAGTACTGGTGTTAGATAATTGTTATTATGTTCCAAAATTTGTTTCGAATAATATTTCAATTTCTATGTTGGATAAGCAAGGTTTTTGCGTTAATTTTAATAATAATATTTGCTCAATATATCATGGTGATGATTTGTATGCGAATGGCTATCTCCAACATGACATTTATGTCTTACCTGATGTGAAATATAATATAATTATGCATGTTTCTAATATTAAAAGAGTTATTGATAATCAAGTAAATAAAACGTATCTTTGGCATTGTAGGCTTGGTCATATTGGCGAGAAAAGAATTAACAAGTTATACAAGGAAGGTTACCTTGATCACTATTATTATGAATCATATGCAACTTGTGAATCTTGTCTTAAAGGAAAAATGACTAAATCTCCATTTCTTGGAAAAGGAGAAAGTGCCTCAGAATTATTAGGACTAATTCATACTGATGTTTGTAGACCTATGAGAATCCAAGCTAAAGAAGGGTATTCTTATTTTATCACCTTCATTGATGATATGTCTCGATACGCCTTTTTGTATTTAATGAAACATAAACCTGAATCATTTGCAATGTTCAAAAGATTCATAGTGAAGTAGAAAAACAAACTGGTAAAAGTATCAAAATCTAAGATCTGATAGACGAGGAGAATATCTTAGTCGAAATTTTCTTGATTATCTAAAAGAGAATGGAATTCTCTCACAGTGGACGCCCCCAGGCACACCAGAACACAATGGTGTATCTGAAAGAAGAAATCGAACCTTATTAGATATGGTAAGATCTATGATGGGGTTCATTGATCTTCGAGTAAACTTGTGGGGATATGCTTTAGAGATAGCAAATTATTTATTAAACAAAGTCCCCACAAAATCTGTTTCTACAACACCATATGAGATATGGAAGGGACGTAAACCAAGGCTTGAGCACATTACAGTTTGTGTGTTTGAATGTGATAACAGGTACAAGGATTTTGATAATGACAAAACACTCTTGAAGAAATTCTTGTAAACACAAAGACATGGAATCAGACCTAGAAATAGTGCGAAGCTAATCGATTAGGAAGCCCAGTCTAATCGATTAGGGAGATTCTATTTTTGGAACAACTGCAACAGGACATAAGCTAATCGATTACAGCAATTGATATAATCGATTAAAGAGCTACTGGAATTACAGTAATCGATTACACACATGACATAATCGATTACCAAAATCAAAAATGGCTTTAAAAGCATCAGGTATAAAGGCTAATCGATTAAGGAAATTCATCCAATCGATTAGAAGGCTACTGGAATTAAGCTAATCGATTACCAAGACTAGATAATCGATTACGAAGCTACGAAGCCAAATTAAATGCATCAGGTATCTTTGCTAATCGATTATAAGGCAAAGTTTAATCGATTACCCAGCTTCTGACTTGAAGCTAATCGATTAGGAAATGGAAGATAATCAATTACAGCTCGAACAGAGATGAAAAATTCAAAGTGTAATCGATTACAGCTCGAGGCATAATCGATTGCAATAGTGGGAAAACACATATTAGTGGGAAACCAGCATATTTCTCCACCACTCCTTCAGATCCCCACTTTGTGCAACGGCTAGGAAGAAGAAAGGCACTCCTCAAGCTCTCAAATGGCTCTATAAATTCAAGAGGAACTCAAGCACAAAACACACAACTAGAAGCTATCATTCTTTACTTATTCTTGTGCTTAGTAAGCTATCTTTCTTGTATATTCTGAGTTTAAATTTGTACATCCTCTTATCTTGAGAGTTAGAATTTGTGTGGTCTTTCACTTGTACATCTACTCTACTAAGAGAGTCA
The DNA here is from genome assembly GCA_037962975.1 of Clitoria ternatea. Taxonomy (NCBI): domain Eukaryota; kingdom Viridiplantae; phylum Streptophyta; class Magnoliopsida; order Fabales; family Fabaceae; genus Clitoria; species Clitoria ternatea. The sequence goes on along the minus strand of CM075672.1, from coordinate 156,732,818 downwards.
TTTCCTTGTAAACACTTCAACAAACACAAAAGGTTTTCACTCTAGGATTGAGTGATCAAAAAGGTTGGGGTTCAACCTTTGGGTATTGAGAGTTTGAGAGATTGGGTGGGTTACCCTTTGCTAGTGAGGATTGAGTTCTTGAGTGTGGGACACTAGGAAGCTGCAATTGCTCATAACTTGTATCTCTAAACTTCAATAGTGGAAATCCTCTAAGTGGGTTGCTTAGAGGCGAGACGTACACCGGTGTTGGTGGAACTCGTTATATTGGTTTGCAAGCTCCTCTCCCTTACTCTTTTACTTTCATATACTGCAATTGGTTGATTTGTGTTGATTGATTATGAATTGCATACTTAAGTTTGTCTAATTTGATACGTTTTAAATACTGCCCACCAAGTGTTTGTTAAATTGCTTCAGCTATATTTATCCTTGTGGTGCATTGCATACTATCTTTAACTTGATTTCACTTGCATATTCCTGTAAACTTCGATATAAAAATCAAGTTCAAAGGCATTCCAATCAAAGTTTTTAAAACTCAATTCACCCCCCCTCTTGAGTATTGAGGCCACTTGAATAACAAGTGGTATCAGAGCTTGACTCTTGGTAGATCAAGCTTAACGGCTTCAAGAGAACAAATGGCCTCAACCTCATATAACATGTTTCCCGAGGGTGGTGCTACAAATCGACCTTCCGCTTTCAATGGGGAAGGCTATGCGTTTTGGAAAGAAAGAATGAAAATCTTCATTCAATCTATTGATTTGAGAGTTTGGAATGCCATTGAAAATGGTCCTTATATACCAATGCATACTATTGATAGTAAAAATGTTGAAAAACCTATGGATGAATGGACTAGTGATGAAGAAAAGAAAGTACAATATGGCTATAAGGCAAAGAATCTCATCACTATGGCATTAGGTCCAAATGAATTTTTTAGAATAATGACTTGTTAATCCGCTAAGGAAATGTGGGATACTCTACAAATAACTCACGAAGGAACTAGCGATGTGAAGGACTCCAAGATTAGTACCTTGACAAGTCAATATGAAAGTTTTAGAATAAACTCAGGGGAAAACATAGTAGAAATACAGAAGAGATTTACTCTTATTATTAATCATCTTATTACTCTTGGCAAAGTTTACACTAACAAAGAACTTGTGCATAAAGTTTTAAAAAGTCTTAGCAGGGAATGGCAACCACTTGTCACAGCCATAAAACAATCTCCAAGCATCAATGAGATGTCTCTTGCAACACTCTTTGGGAAATTACAAGAGCAAGAGCAAGAACTAAAAGTCTTGAAGCTAGCAGAGGAAGAAGAAAAATCCTCCAAAAAGAAAAGCTTAGCTTTCAAGGCCACCTCTATACATGAAGAAGAATCATATAGTGATAGTGATGAAGAAGAAGAATTTGGATTATTTGTAAAAAGATTCGGAAAGTTCATGAGAAACAAACGATTCCAAAGGAACTTCAAAACACAAGGTAAGAAATCTACACCTAATGAATCATCTTCCTCACCTAGTTGTTTTGAATGTGGGAAAGAAGGACACTTCAAGGCCAATTGCCCAAATCTTAAAAAGAAGAGCAAAGAGAAAAAGGGAAGAAGAAAAGCCTATATCGCGTGGGATGAAAATGAGATAAGTAGCTCGGATGACTCAGAAAATGAAGAGGCAAACCTTTGCCTCATGGCAAATCACCAAGAAGAAGATGATGAGGTAAATCTTCATGACCTTGATAAGGAAGAATTACTTAATGCTTTTAATGAATTGTATGGAAAATTTGTGAAAGTCTCTAATAGACTTAAGGTGTCGAGAAAAACTAGTGACACTCTAGAGATGCACCTTATGGAAGTGTGTAAAGAGAATGATTGTTTAAAAGAAGAACTGGAAAATGCTCAAACATGTTCTAAGAGTAAACCTTGTGATTTTGCTAAGAAATGAATTGATCTAGAAAATAAAGTCCTAGATCTAAACAAAACTTTAGAAAGGTTTACAAATAGTAGAGATAATTTGAATGTACTTCTTGGAAACCAAAGATGCATGTTTGACAAAACCGGTTTAGGGTACAATTCCGTTAAAAAGGAAAAGCATTACAAAAACTTCTTTGTACCTCCTATGAAATCATCTTCGCCCTTTATGAAATGTAATCATTGCGGTCTTAAAGGTCATAACTCTTCAAATTGCAATGTTAGAAAACTAGGGCCAAAGGTTATAAGAAAGGTGTGGGTTCCCAAAGGGACATTACAACTAGCTAACCTTAAAGGACCCAACATAAAATGGGTACCTAGTTCTCTAAACTAATTTTGTTTTGTAGGTATGCTTCAAGGCAAGCAACACCCATTGGTATTTGGATAGTGGGTGTTCAAAGCATATGACAGGAGACATAAGCAAGTTCACATCATTTACTCCAAAAAGAAAAGAAAGCGTCACCTATGGAGACAACACCAAAGGAAGGATCCTAGGCATCGGAAATATTGGTAAGAATTCTTCCACATCCATAAGTGACGTGTTGTATGTTGAAGGCCTCAAACATAATCTACTTAGCATTAGTCAATTTTGTAACAAAGGATATAGAGTTTTGTTTGAATCAAACTGTTGCATAATTGAGCAAAAAGTTAATAAGGAAATTAAATTTATAGGCCAAAGAATCGATAATATTTACATGATTGACATGGATAGTTTGTCTTCAAATAATGTACAATGCTTCATGACTAGAGAGGATGAAACTTGGCTATGGCATAGGAGAATAGCTCATATACATGTAGACCATTTGAACAAACTTGTTTCTAAGGAATTAGTAATTGGTTTACCAAAGCTTAAATTTGAAAACAAATTTTGCGATGCATGTCAAAAGGGGAAACAAGTAAAGGCATCCTTTCAATCTAAAAACATTGTTTCCACCCAAAAGCCTTTACAACTTTTGCATATGGATCTTTTTGGACCTTCCAAAATCAAAAGCTTTGGTGGTAATTACTATGGTCTAGTGATTGTAGATGACTACTCTAGATATACATGGACCTTGTTTCTTGCTCATAAAAATGAAGCATATCATGCATTCAAGAAACTTGCAAAGATTATCCAAAATAAGCAAAATTCTAAAATTACATCCATTAGAACTGATCATGGGGGAGAATTTGAAAATCAATCTTTTGAAAAGTTTTGCGAAAAACATGGTATTAATCACAATTTTTCAGCTCCTAGAACTCCACAACAAAATGGAGTGGTTGAAAGGAAAAATAGATCCTTGGTGGAGCTTGCAAGAACCATGTTAAATGAAAGCAATATTGCAAAACATTTTTGGGCCGATGCGGTAAGCATCGCTTGTTATGTTATGAATAGATGTTTAATAAGGCCTATTCTAAAGAAAACCCCCTATGAACTTTACAAGGGTAGAAAACCCAAAATTTCACACTTTCATATTTTTGGATGTAAATGTTTTGTGCTCAATAATGGAAAGGATAATCTAGGAAAGTTTGATGCAAAATCTGATGAGGCAATCTTCCTAGAGTACTCTCAATCTAGCAAATCTTATAGAATATTCAACAAACGCACGAATACCATAGAAGAATCCATTCATGTTAAATTTGATGAAAATAGCCATAACCCTCCGAGAAAGGAAGATGTTGATGATCTTGTAGGTACTCTTCAAAAATTGACCTTAGATGACAAGGAAGGAGAAATCAAAGACACAAATGCAGCAAAACATGAGGAACCACAACAATGGATCACTTTGAAGGATCATCCTCTAGACAAAGTCATAGGTGAAATGACAAAAGGTGTAAGTACTCGAAATGCAATTAGAAATACATGCAATCATTTAGCCTTTGTATCGCAAATAGAACCCAAATGCATTAATGAAGCTATTATTGATGAACATTGGATGTTGGCCATGCAAGAAGAGCTAAATCAATTTGAAAGAAATGAAGTTTGGGAGCTTGTGCCAAGACCCAATGATCACCAAATAATAGGAACCAAATGGGTATTTAGGAATAAACTGGATGAAAATGGTATTATTACTAGGAATAAAGCTAGGCTAGTAGCTAAAGGCTATAATTAAGAAGAAGGCATTGATTATGAAGAGACGTATGCACCCGTAGCTAGATTAGAAGCAATTAGACTACTATTAGCCTTCGCATGCTGTAGGGACTTCAAATTGTACCAAATGGATGTTAAAAGTGCTTTCTTGAATGGATACATTCAAGAGGAGGTATATGTTGATCAACCTCCAGGTTTTGAAAACCATCAATTTCCAAATCATGTTTTCAAATTAAAGAAAGCTCTATATGGTTTGAAACAAGCTCCAAGAGCTTGGTATGAAAGGTTGAGCAAATTTCTCTTAGAAAATCATTTTGAAAGAGGGAAGGTTGATACAACTTTATTCATAAAGCACAAAAAGAATAATATACTATTGGTACAAGTTTATGTTGATGATATAATATTTGGTGCCACTAATGAGTCAATGTGCAAGGAGTTTGCTAAGTTAATGCAAAAAGAATTTGAAATGTCCATGATGGGGGAACTCACTTTCTTCCTTGGACTACAAATCAAGCAAACCGATGAACGCACATTCATTAATCAATCCAAGTACTGCAAAGAACTACTTAGAAAATTCAACATGGATAAAGCAAATGATATTGCCATACCCATGGGCACTTCATGCTATTTGGACAAGAATGAGAAAGGTAAGGATGTTGAACTCACAAAATATAGAGGTATGATAGGATCCTTACTTTACTTAACCGCTAGTAGACCGGACATCATGTTTGCTGTGTGTATGTGTGCTAGATACCAGGCTTGTCCTAAAGAATCACATCTCACTGTAGTAAAAAGGATAATGAAATATTTAGTTGGGACTCAAAATGTTGGTTTATGGTACCCCAAGGGGGCTGAATGCACTTTAGTTAGCTACTCTGATTCAGATTTTGCAGGATGTAAACTTGACAGAAAAAGCACTAGCGGAACATGTCACTTGCTTGGTAGTTCTCTTGTTTCTTGGCATAGCAAGAAACAAGTAAGTGTTGCGCTATCAACAGCTGAGGCAGAATATGTTGCAGCTGGTAGTTGTTGTGCTTAAATCCTTTAGATGAGACAACAACTTCTAGACTTTAGAGTTGTATTGGACCATGTACCTCTTAAGTGTGATAATACTAGTGCTATCAATATCTCAAAGAATCCTGTAATGCATTCTAGAACTAAACATATTGAGATTATACATCATTTCATTAGAGACCATGTATTAAAGGGTGATTGTATACTTGAGCATGTTGAAACTTCTAGGCAACTAGCAGATATTTTCACTAAACCTTTAGCTAGGGAGCAATTCATCCACATTAAAAGAGAATTAGGAATTCTTGACATGAATAATGTGTTTGAATGATGTAGTATTTTGATAAAAATAGTATTATATGGCATGATTGTATGAGTAGTTATTATCAGTGGTATGATTGATCAATATTGCAACTCTCCTATGTGAAAACTGCAAATTCTTGAACCAGATAATCGATTATATACATCTGTATAATCGATTAATAAGCTTCTATTTTGTTGATAATCAATTACTCATTGATATCTAATCGATTACAAAGCCTCTGTTTCATTCGTAATCGATTACTTCTTGATCTATAATCGATTACAAAGCCTCTATTTCAGGTGCAAGACGTTTCATCTTCCCTATAATCGATTACCATACTACCAAAATTGATTAGGATGTTTCTGTTTTCTCATTAATCGATTACTCAACTCTCGTAATCGATTACACTATGTGCGAAACGATTCAAATTCCCCAGAAACAGTGAGCTAATCGATTACCTATTCCTCGTAATCGATTAGCATCAGTACTGGAACAGTCAAACACTGCTTCCCGAGGTCTGCTCATATTCTTCACTCCTTTAACTCACCTCACTCTCTTCTAGACCTAATTTTTCCTATAAATACCCTCCTCTTCACCCTCTCATCTCACACTACCTCCTTCCTCTTCAAAACTCTCAAAGCTTTGCCTCTCTTCATCTTCTCCTCCTCACCATGTCTTCCTCCCGCACCGTCAAAAGAGCAAGGTCCTCCATGGCCCAAGCTAACAACCCCCTAGACTTCTCTAGGTTCTTCTCCTCTCCTAGAGACCTCCAAAATTTTGTCAACAATTTTTCTGAAAAGGATATCATGACTCCCCACTTCACCATTGCTGAAACCTTTGATAACCATAGCCTCACCTTTTCCCAATACCTCCACCACTACAACCTTTTTCCTTTCCTCACCCTTAAGGAAGAGTAGTATTATCCTGAACTCATTCGAGTTTTCTACTGCAATCTCAAACTTGTAAATGGGATGGTCGAATCAAAGGTCAAAAATATGACAATCAAGCTCACCAACGCCCAGTTTGCAGAAATCTCTATGCTGCCGCTTAACAATGCAGAATTTGATGGAGGAGAACCTGAAGATGAATGGGGCTTCAATGCTCTAACCGCTCGTCAATCCTTGTGGAAAGCTGATCGACCAAGGAGCAATCACAAGCTGGTGGGACATCTGACCATGAATAACAGAGTCCTATATTTTTTTTCTGGTCAAGATGTTGGTGCTCCGTGGTGGGAACTATGCTTTGGTAGAAGAGGATGATGTCCTCTTAATGTGGGCTATGTTGAACCACAAAGAGATCAACTGCGTTCAATTGGTCAAGTTTCACATGCACCACGCAAAGGACCAACAAAATCTTCCATATGCCATTCTACTCACCAAAATCTTCAAACACTACGGAGTGGACTTGGCTAGAGAACTCTCAGAGAAGGTGCCTTCAAAAGCCTGCATTAGCACTCACCACCTAACCAAGATGGGTCTTGTTTTTCTAAACGGAGCATGATACTCACGAATGGAAGGCTATCATGCCAACATTCCCTTTGAAGCTCCTGCTGATGATGAGCCCGTTCCTCCTCCTCCTCCTCCTGCATCTCAAGCCTCTTCATCTGCCCCTGCTGACCAATTTGCATCGCTCTATGCTCACCTTGACCGCCGCTTCGATCGCCTCGAAAATTCCCTTCAAGAATTTTCAATGACCGAGCAACAACATTTTGAGATGATGCAACAGCGTTATGAAGAGCTGTCCCATTAAGTCTCCAAACTTTGATTTTTCAATCCGGATAATTAGATCCATTTTCATGCTTTGGTTTAAGTTGTTCCATGTTCTTTTTATTAATTATGCAAATTTCCCTTCATGTAATATCCTGCTTTTTGCAATTACATAAAATTTTCATTCTGTGATATATATCTCCTTACTTGCATTTATTATTTTTGATGATTCCAAAGGGGGAGAAAAAAGAGAAAAGATAGAAAATGTTCATGATAGAAAATGTTCATCTGTTCATCTGTTCATCTGCATTTTCAAAAACTGGCTGATTAATGACAAGTGGATCAGTTATCTCTAAAGGCTAAGCATGAATTCTTTTTGATAGGGGGAGATTTGTTAATGCTAAGAGATAAGAGATAATGATATTGTTAAGAGATATGCAGCAGATATGTTTTTGCAAGAGATAAAATTAGAGATAAGTCTTTTGTTTAAAATTAACAACCCTCAAGAGATGAACATGGTTGTCATCATCAAAAAGGGGGAGAATGTGTTTGAATGTGATAACAGGTACAAGGATTTTGATAATGACAAAACACTCTTGAAGAAATTCTTGCAAAAACAAAGATATGGAATCAGACCTAGAAATAGTGCGAAGCTAATCGATTAGGAAGCCCAGTCTAATCAATTAGGGAGATTCTGTTTTTGGAACAACTGCAACAGGACATAAGCTAATCGATTACAGCAATTGATATAATCGATTAAAGAGCTACTGGAATTATAGTAATTGATTACACATATGACATAATTGATTACCAAAATCAAAAATGGCTTTAAAAGCATCAGGTATAAAGGCTAATCGATTAAGGAAATTCATCCAATCGGTTAGAAGGCTACTGGAATTAAGCTAATCGATTACCAAGACTAGATAATCGATTACGAAGCTGCGAAGCCAAATTAAATGCATCAAGTATCTTTGCTAATCGATTACAAGGCAAAGTTTAATCGATTACCCAGCTTCTGACTTGAAGCTAATCGATTAGGAAATGGAAGATAATCGATTACAGCTCGAACAGAGATGAAAAATTCAAAGTGTAATCGATTACAGCTCGAGGCATAATCGATTGCGATAGTGGGAAAACACATATTAGTGGGAAACCAGCACATTTCTCCACCACTCCTTTAGATCCCCACTATGTGCAACGGCTAGGAAGAAGAAAGGCACTCCTCAAGCTCTCAAATGGCTCTATAAATTCAAGAGGAACTCAAGCATAAAACACACAACTAGAAGCTATCATTCTTCACTTATTCTTATGCTTAGTAAGCTATCTTTCTTATATATTCTGAGTTTAAATTTGTACATCCTCTCATCTTAAGAGTTAGAATTTGTGTGGTCTTTCACTTGTACATCTACTCTACTAAGAGAGTCATTTCCTTGTAAACACTTCAACAAACACAAAGGGTTTTCACTCTAGGATTGAGTGATCAAAAAGGTTGGGGTTCAACCTTTGGGTATTGAGAGTTTGAGAGATTGGGTGGGTTACCCTTTGCTAGTGAGGATTGAGTTCTTGAGTGTGGGACACTAGGAAGCTGCAATTGCTCATATCTTGTATCTCTAAACTTTAATAGTGGAAATCCTCTAAGTGGGTTGCTTAGAGGCGAGACGTACACCGGTGTTGGTGGAACTCGTTATATTGGTTTGCAAGCTCCTCTCCCTTACTGTTTTACTTTCATATACTGCAATTGGTTGATTTGTGTTGATTGATTATGAATTGCATACTTAAGTTTGTCTAATTTGATATACATTTCAAATACTGCCCACCAAATGTTTGTTAAATTGCTTCAGCTATATTTATCCTTGTGGTGCATTGCATACTATCTTTAACTTGATTTCACTTGCATATTCCTATAAACTTCGATATAAAAATCAAGTTCAAAGGCATTCCAATCAAAGTTTTTAAAACTCAATTCACCCCCCCTCTTGAGTATTGAGGCCACTTGAATAACAGTTTGGGGATATCCAACCTACGTAAAGAAGTTACAAACGGATAAACTCGAATCAAGGTCTGATAAGTATAGGTGCATTGGGTATCCCAAAGAAACCATGGGATATTATTTCTACCATCCTTCTAATCAAAAAGTTTTTGTTGCAAGAGGAGGAACCTTTTTAGAAAGAGAATTTCTTGCAGAAGGTAGTTATGGTAAAGAAATAGAATTCAATGAAATTTAAGAAACCAATGAGACACTGAATGTTCAATCACATAAGATGGTAGTTGAGCAACCTTTCTTTGATGTTTTAAGTTTACCATAAAGTTTACCATCTTTAATAGTCGAAGTTCAAGAACCAGTCATGGTACAAGAATAGATTATTGAACCAATTTTAGAAGAAATGCAACAACCTCTAAATCTGATTCAAAGGGAACCAATAGAACATAAGCCTCTTAGAAGGTCTACTAGAGTATGTCGTGTACTAGAAAGATTGAATTTAATGGTACAAGATGACATAACAAATGAGGTTGATCATTGTGATGATGACCCTATAACTTATGAGGAGGCCATGCAAAGCTTAGATTGTGATAAATGGTGAGAAACCATAGAATCTGAAATAGAATCAATGAAAACCAATAAAGTATAGACTTCAGTTGAAGCTTCAAATGATATAAAACCAATTGGTTGTAAATGGGTTTACAAGAAAAAGATTAGAGCAGATGAAAAGATTGAGACTTACAAAGATCACCTTGTTGCCAAGGGATATCATCAAAAGGAAAGGATAGATTATGATGAGACTTTTTCTCTTATGCCAATGCTTAAGTTAATTTGGATTCTACTTGCTATAGTAGCATATTATGATTATGAAATATGGCAAATGGATGTAAAAACAACTTTTCTTAATGGAGAATTGAAAGAACACGTGTATATGACACAACCTGAAGGATTTACATCTACGCTAGATCATAATAAAGTCTGCAAGCTACAACGATCTATTTATGGATTGAAACAAGCTTCTAGAAGTTGGAACATTCACTTTAATAACACAATTAAAAAGTTTGATTTTTTTAGATGTGAAGAAGAACCTTGTGTTTATAAAAGTTTAGTGGGAGCATAATTATGTTTTTGATGTTATATCTCGATGACATATTACTCATTGGAAATGACATTCCAGCGTTACAGTCAACAAAGCTTTGGCTATCAGAACAATTCTCTATAAAGGATTTAGGGGAAGCAGCTTTTATCTTAGGAATAAAGATCTATAGAGATAGATCCAAAAGACTGCTTGGAGTTTCTCAATCTATGTACATTGATACCATCTTAAAGAGGTATAACATGGAAAATTCCAAGAGAGGTTAATTACCTATAGGAACTGGAATCACTCTTAGTAGGAATGATTGTCCTAAGACTCTTGAAGAGAGAAAATGCATGAGTAGAGTACCATATGCTAATGTTGTTGGTGCTATCATGTATACCATGACTTGTACACGTCCTGATGTCGCCTATGCAATAGGTGTGACTCGTCGATATTAAGCAAATCTAGGTGAGGAACATTCAGAAGTGGTCAAAACCATTCTTAAGTACTTAAGAAGAACTAAAGATCAATTCCTTGTCTATGAGGATTCTGAACTTAAATTAATAGGTTATACTGATGCAAGTTTTGCATCAGATAAAGATGATAGTAAATCCATCTCTAGTTATGTTTTCAAATTCAATGGCGGGGCAATAAGTTGGAAAAGTTCCAAGCAAGCTACAATGGCTGATTCAACTACTGAAGTAGAATATATAGCAGCAAGTGAGGCAGCTAAAGAAGCAGTTTGGATGAAGCAGTTCATATCTAAACTTCGTGTGGTTCCTTCAATAAAAGAATCAATTCCATTATTGTGTCAACAATGGAGCTATTGCTCAAGCAAAAGAACCAAGATCACACTAAAAATCTAAACATATTTTACGAAGATATCACTTGATTAGAGACATCATTGAGCATAGTGATATTCAACTTCAAAAGATGGATGGAAAGTAGAAAATGGGAATGAAATACATGACAAATTGGCTCTAGTACAAGTGGGAGATTATCGGGAATAATTAATGTATGCCCAAGATCCAATCCATCATGTTATTGTAAATAAGATTTTATTTATAATTTTATTATCATATTTATTAATTGTTTAATTTAATATGATAATGTCCTTAATTAAAATTAGAGGCTTGTTATTATATTAAAGAATATAATAATGAGAAACAGGTCTTTCATAATTTAAATTTAAATTGTTCTTGATCTTATGATTATTAATATAGGGCATCATAATCTAAATAGATTAATATATATGTAATGATCTTTATTAGATAAAGATTAACATATCTCATTTGTTAATTACATATATAAATGATACATATGGGGATATGATCATTGAACTAACTCAGAGAATTCCTAATGGTTAACATTACCTTCAAAATTGTCAATAGGAAAATTCTTGTGAAGAAAAGTAATAATTTCTTTTGACCTGAGATTATCATAGTAATTAACAAGTTATTTATTATACTTTGATTCCAGACACCGAATGCCTAAAGGTATTAGTTGAATGGTTGTTGGGTATAATTAAATACTTGTAGAATTAATGATAAGTCAAGATGGAATCCATCAATTCTTGGTAATGAATTTAAGTTCTGTGACAAAATAGGGACTTTGGCTAAGGCAATTAAATAAATAAAGAAAAGAGTTTCTTAAGTCATCATATATAAATTAACTTATTAAAGTTTGACAAAATACCATACTCTAGAGTTAATTTAGAGCTTTATAGATGGAGAGAAATACTATACAAATCTTTCAATGGTTCTTAAAAGTAAAATACTCACTTTATACTATCTGGCCGTTAAATAGTATTGCTAGACGCTAACCTTGATTGGTAAAATAATTTGATTAATTTACTACTAGTTTAGCATTGAACCTATGGGATCACACACTAACGAGTGTTCTGATCTTTGTTAAAGAATTATATATTTTATTTGATAATTAAATTAATGAATTTAATTTTGTGAAATAAATTATTCTTCTTAAAAGGTGAAATGTTATTGTATTCTTTGCTAGCACCAAGAATATAAATAATATATATATTATATACCGATAGGATATATATATATATATATTTAATTGCAATAGTAGAAAATAGTTTGAAGGTTTTTTCAAATGTTTAAAATTGTTTCATGTTATTTTAAAATTCAAACATTGCACTTTTATATATAAATATATGTTTGACCCTCCAGAGTTTTATATATAGATTCTTTTATGAAAGAAAAGTGTAGTTTTTAGAGCCCTCTCTAAAACAAGAAGAAAATAGTTTTTCTCTCTATTGGTACATCCTATTGGTAGAAGGTTTCACATTCAACAGTGTTGCAAACAAAGATCGGTCTCGGTGTGGATACACGTAGAACCTTCATCTATTTGAAGGAAAAGGAATTTTAAAGATCAAAAGAGTACCACCGTGTCAGTTTTCTATTAAAATGTATACTTTGCATGTATAATTTAAACACAATGATTCTGTTTATTTTCGCTGGGCATGTTTTAAACATTTCTGAAACTTCAAATTAATCAATGAGATGTTTGAGGTTTGAGAAGTAAGTCAGATTCCAAATGCGCTTTTATAGAAATATAAGAATGATACAAAAAGAAAACAAACAAAATTTACAACAAATATATATTGAAAATAGATAAATTAAATAATTATTATATATCAATTTACTTATTAACTTATATTAATCAAATTGCATAATAATATTGTTAAAAAAATAGTTATACGATGGTTTAAAAGCGTGTGTGAGATGTTATGAGTGTTTTGACACAAGTTTGATTCCCAATAAAACAAAAAAATAATTATATAATGATATTACATACAAATTACTATAAATTAATCATGATGTATTACTAATCAATTAAATTATCTACATATAGATTACTATAAATATTATCAAGATTTATAGATTAATATATATATATACATATTATGTATTATAAATATTGTTACCAAAAAAATTATATAATAAAATTACATACAAATTACCATAAGTTAATCAAATTATATAATAATATATTATACAATAAATTATCAGAGTACATATTACAATAAATATATATATTATAATTATATATGTTATATGATTAACAGTTTTTTAACATATATTTGATTAAAATAACTATAATTTGTGTATTGAAATCTTTATATATAATCAATCATATACAATTAATAGAATAATCTCATATATCTTATTAAAAGATTTTTTTCAAAATTTTGAATTAAAATATAAAATAAAAGTAATATTTCACAGGAAATTAACATGTGATAGAATTGCCTAAAATTATATATGAATTTGACATATCTAAAGTGAGGATATAAGTAAAGTAAAAAAGTGATAAATCTAGGTTTGAAACTAATTATATTGATAATATTAATGGTAAATGTTTTCTCATTTTCTTAATATCTCTTCACTTCAAAGTAATTATGTTTTGTTTTTCCTTTTTCATATAATTTATTTTCTTAAAACTAATAAATTTTTGCATTCTCTATTATCAAAGCTCTTGTTCATAATTTTTTCCTACTTTAAATATTTAGATCCTAAAAATGTTTTGATGCTGTGACACCTTAATTGAAATAATAAATAATAAATATCACTAGAATTTAGGGTATATTTTTTTATTGTACATGATTTGGTATTTTGAGTATATCTAAAACTACGGACCTCATGTTAATATGAGACTAGTTTTAAAACTTTGATTACTCAGTTATCTAGCACTTTTATGAAGACAAGAAGCAATCATTTTGCCTATATAAGTCCCAGTGTAGTAATTCACATACTGACTCAGTGTATGTTTCAATAGGATAGACTTGAGTGTTTTGCGTATAACTTGGGCTATAGAGATCATTTTTAGGTGAAACCAGTTTCTAAATTTCAACAACTCAATTTTTTAAAACTTTCATACAGGAAAGATATACTAATTTTACCTAGATAAGTCCTAGTGCAGTAATTAACAGACTGATTTGTAGTGTGTGCTTTAGCAGAACAGACTTGAGTATTTTATGCATAACTTAAGCTACAAAGATCTTTTTTAGGTGAAACTAGTTTCTAAATTTCAACACCTTAATTATCTAATACTTTCATGTAGGTAAGAAACACTGATACTACCTAGATAAGTCCCAGTGCAACAATTAATAGACTAACTCACAATGTATGTTTCAGTATAACACACTTGAGTATTTTGCACATAACTTGAGCTACAATGATCATTTTTAGGTGAAACTAGTTTCTCAATTTCAAAAACTTAATCGTCTAAAACTTTTATAAAGGAAAGAAACAATAATTTTACCTAGATAAGTCCCAGTGCAATGATTAATAGACTGACCCAGTCTACGTTTCAGCAGGGATAGACTTGCGTATTTTATGCATAACTTGAGCTACAGGGATCCTTTTTAGGTGAAATCAGTCAATAAATTTCAGGGATTTCAATATCTATAACTTTGCTTCATTCAAAGAAATCCAATTTTCAATTCCTCGACCTCTAGAGACCGAAACACAATAACTAATAAAACTTTTTTTGCATAATTCTACAATGTAGTTCTATAAAAGCCTGTTGAATTCAACACCACTAGTCACTAACCAATTTTTCTCCAAATCCCCCTGACGTGTCATTTACCATCAAATTAGTACATCAAAATTAATTAATGTAGTATTAGGGTGTCAACCTAGGTCGTTCTCTCAAGGATCAACACAGAAATTTAGGAAAAAAATCAAGTTTAAAATTAATTTTTACAAACAGAAATTTAACAAACATACAAATACAATTGGGGGGTTTTGATTGATTTTGTTGTGACAATTAAAATTAAAACAAAGTAAATATAGGATTTAAAACAATAAATAACAAGTGATTGATTTTCTTGGAGTATTGTAAATAAATTTATCCTTGGTTCACTAAAGATAATTTGTATACTTTCATTACTGTTGATTTCTTAGCTCAATTTGAATTAATCAACTAAGCGTCTTTTTCAATTCATAATTCCTTTACTTTCATTTAAAAATGAATATTTTAATCAAGCATCCTAATTAAGCAAAAGGAGTCAAGATCGTAAAATCTAGGAATTATTGAGCATATGTAAGAACATCGCCTACATACATAATCTATTCTCAAATTATAGAATTAAGCAAAACATAATTATTAAAAGTGATTATGAAAATATTCATTAAGCATGCATATTTTCTTAATCCATTTTAATTTAAAATCTTAATTTATTCCATTTGAATAATTAAACCGATTAAGCATACAAATTTAATTAAACAAAATAGAATTAAATAAGTAGAGTAAGATTATGAAGAAATAAACAATAATAAAAACATACTATATTAAAAACAAGAACCTCAAAATTATATTAAAATATTTTCCAAGAAAATCAATCTAGGGGTTTTAGCTCTCCATAATTAAAATAAACTAAAAATAGGAAATACCGAACCCGGAATGGAAGAACTCCTCCAGAAGCCTTCCTTTGATGCTTAAAAGAAAGAAAGGAAAAGGAACTAAGAGAGAAGTATGAAGTGAGTTATTTTCAAATGCTTCAGTTTCTTCTCCTTTTATAGGAAATGGAAAGGAGGAAGCCAGCTAAGGAAAATGCGTTGCAAGTAGAAACTTTCGGTGTAGATGATTTCCAGCTGTTCCAGCTATTTCCAAGTTGCGTATTTGTTGTTTCCAATGATTTGATGCATGATTTGATTGATGAATCGATTTCTTCAGTTCATTTTTGCATAAAAAACAGCATATGAATTGATTCCTAAGGGGGGGAATCGATTCATGGCCTTGGGAATCGATTCATGGGCTTGGGAATCGATTCATGGCATGGAAATCAGCTAGGAATCGATTCATTTAGGTGGGGAATCGATTCATGGCCTTGGGAATCGATTCCTGGAGCAATTTTTATGTGTGAATCGATTCACACCCTATTAGTGTGGTTCCTGTTACAACCGCACTAATAGATAGCGCACTAATAACCAATTTTCATGCTTTTGTTGCTCTTTTTTCACCATGTAAACTTCGGGGCTTGTTCTTCTTGTTTCTTTATCATTTGATGGTCGTTTTTCTCTTGTTATTGACCCTTGGATTATCTTTATACTTGTTCCTTAATTTTATTAATTTCTACTGTAACATTCTGCTTTTAATAATAGCTCTATTTTGTAATTTATGAAGCATGGAAGGCTTGTAAGTGTTAATTAATGAATAAAACACTCTATGGATGGCTTTTAATGCTCCAAAAGTTTCATTTTTGGGTATAATTCTATAATTTATATAGATCCTTATGAATGAGGCCCAAATTCCAAGTGAAAATACCTTAGAAAGAACTGTTCGAGTGAGAAAGAGAGTCTGTTCCGAGTGAAGACTGAAAATTCCGAGTGACCAAGAGGAATTCCAAGTGGAAAATGGAAATACCGAGTGAAAATGGTGTTTTCCGAGTGGAACATGGTCAAGAGGACTTATTCCGAGTGAAATAATGTCTCAGAGACTCACTGCCGAGTCAAACATGCTAAGAAGACTCGATCCCGAGTCAAGATCTTCAAAGGACTCATTTTAGAGTCAATTAAGATCAGAAGTTGCAATCCTGAGTGAAGGAATTCCGATTGACAACAAATAAGTCTTGGGTCGGTTAGGATCAATATTACCGAGTGGACATTCAAGTGGAATGAGTCAGCATTGAGGAAATTCACCGAGTGCAAGCATGAGTGAGAGAGGGAGCTCGGTCTGGACAGACTCTACCGAGTGAGAAACCAAGGAATTGAGTCAGATTTAGATGATTTCTGAGTGAGACTCGTATGTAAGAGCTTTTTCCGAGTGATAATGACCTTGAGAGTCTCTGAGTGAAACGTAGTTGAAGAAGTAGGTCTGATCTTGGCTAAGTATTAATTAACCGAGTGAAACCCGAATGGGAGACACTTCTATATTCCTAAGTGTTGATAACCGAGTGGAAGATATTATACATATTCCGAGCGAATCATGTAAACCGTATTCCGAGTGACTAAGTAATGACTGAGTCCGAATGAGACTTGACTGTGATGCTTGTCTCTGATGAATGAATGGTTAAGTTATTCCTCAGATGAGAAAGGGCATGAACACCGAGTGAAGATCGAATGAGCCTTGAGTCGGTTTGAGACGACTTAACCGAGTGAAAAGTTGAAGGAAGAGGAGTCGGTTGAATGAGATCAGAAGAGACACTTCTGATCCGTTCTAAACCAGTCTAACATTCGATGTCAGGGACGACCTCAAGGATTGAAAGTGGAAGGACGGATGTCAACTAATGTCTTCATCACATCGGATGACCAGCGTAGGGAGGACTGCCTTGTGTGTTGCACCTCGGAATATTGCTCTACCAAATGAGCTATGGGACGGCTGACTTCGGTTCAGGTGAGACCGGATGAATTTAGTACAGATCGGATTATCATTAATGAACACCGGTTGGCTTCAAGGAAGGTTAACTCAGCTTTCCTTAGAATGGATGTCCACACCGGATGACTTTGAGCCGGTGTACAAGACCGGATGAAATCCGCCCAAAGAAGAAATTGAGGGACTGCTAAGTTCTCCTCAACCGGACTTGGAAGTGGAATTCCAGTCGGTTTTGAAGTGCAGAAGTAACTTTTTGACCTTTTTCTTGTCTTTTAGGCATTTTTTTAATGCATTTGAACCCACTAATTGCTCTAGTACGTAGGACGGCCAGAAATGAGCACTAAGATAGCCACCTTCTATTATTAATCCTCCATTATCTCCACTAACAGCACTAGCAAACCCACTCACAAAGGGCTTGTCCCCCACTGCCTTTGTTTTTTTTTAAAACAAAACCATATCTCTTCAGAAACTCTTAAGAAAACAGAATTACAGTATACCATTTTCCTTCTTCCTCAAGACCTTCGAATAGAACCAGGACAGCCAGAGGACTCCTTTTCAGTCAGCCAAAGATCATCAAAACAAGTAAGAGGGGAGAGGGTTGTGAATAACTATGAAATGGGTAGAGTTGTATGCTGTTCTAGGATTCCAGTTTTAATTTCGTATCTTGTGGCTTAATTTTGAAACTGAAAACGTATGAATTTGTCTTTGACTTCTTCATGAAAGTTGTAGATCTTTTTGTTATCTAAATTATGAGACCTGGATCGATTGATTTGAGTATGTGTAGCAAACGTTATAGCCAAAATACTACTGTATGTCCGAGTGAAGGATTTGTTTCATGTTTAGTGCATATTTTGATATGCTGGGAATTATACATGCATAATCAGCCTTGAATGTCTTCATGAAAGTTGTAGATATACATGTTGTGGATCTTTAGAAAGTGGTTTCACATTAAAATAATTTTTGTAACTCAAGTTATGCTCATAATACTGAAGTATGTACAAGCTGTAAATCTGTGAACTTGAAATCCGTATCTTATTTTTAAAACTGGGAATTTTGTGGTAAGAATTAGTGATCAGTGTCTTCATGAAAGTTGTAAATCTTTTTGTTATGTGAATTTTGAGACCTGAATCAATTGATTTGAGTATGTGGACATCCATTCTAAGGAAAGCTGAGTTAACCTTCCTTGAAGCCAACCGGTGTTCATTAATGATAATCCGATCTGTACTAAATTCATCCGGTCTCACCTGAACCGAAGTCAGCCGTCCCATAGCTCATTTGGTAGAGCAATATTCCGAGGTGAACACACAAGGCAGTCCTCCCTACGCTGGTCATCCAATGTGATGAAGACATTAGTTGACATCCGTCCTTCCACTTTCAATCCTTGAGGTCGTCCCTGACATCGAATGTTAGACATGTTTAGAACGGATCAGAAGTGTCTCTTCCGATCTCATTCAACCGACTCCTCTTCCTTCAACTTTTCACTCGGTTAAGTCGTCTCAGACCGACTCAAGGCTCATTCGATCTTCACTCGGTGTTCATGCCCTTTCTCATCTGAGGAATAACTTAACCATTCATTCATCAGAGACAAGCATCACAGTCAAGTCTCATTCGGACTCAGTCATTACTTAGTCACTCGGAATACGGTTTACATGATTCGCTCGGAATATGTATAATATCTTCCACTCGGTTATCAACACTTAGGAATATAGAAGTGTCTCCCATTCAGGTTTCACTCGGTTAATTAATACTTAGCCAAGATCAGACCTACTTCTTCAACTACGTTTCACTCAGAGACTCTCAAGGTCATTATCACTCGGAAAAAGCTCTTACATACGAGTCTCACTCGGAAATCATCTGAATCTGACTCAATTCCTTGGTTTCTCACTCGGTAGAGTCTGTCCAGACCGAGCTCCCTCTCTCACTCATGCTTTCACTCGGTGAATTTCCTCAATGCTGACTCATTCCACTTGAATGTCCACTCGGTAATATTGATCCTAACCGACCCAAGACTTATTTGTTGTCAATCGGAATTCCTTCACTCAGGATTGCAACTTCTGATCTTAATTGACTCTGAAATGAGTCCTTTGAAGATCTTGACTCGGGATCGAGTCTTCTTAGCATGTTTGACTCGGCAGTGAGTCTCTAAGACATTATTTCACTCGGAATAAGTCCTCTTGACCATGTTCCACTCGGAAAACACCATTTTCACTCGGTATTTCCATTTTCCACTCGGAATTCCTCTTGGTCACTCGGAATTTTCAGTCTTCACTCGGAACAGACTCTCTTTCTCACTCGGACAGTTCTTTCTAAGGTATTTTCACTCGGAATTTGGGCCTCATTCATAAGGATCTATATAAATTATAGAATTATACCCAAAAATGAAACTTTTGGAGCATTAAAAGCCATCCATAGAGTGTTTTATTCATTAATTAACACTTACAAGCCTTCCATGCTTCATAAATTACAAAATAGAGCTATTATTAAAAGCAGGATGTTACATCTACAAAATAAAATACCCAAGTAAACAAGAGAACATTTATTAAAAGTTAATCCTTAATTCATTTTAAAATCAAATATTAAATAAAGCTCATATGATGAAAATGTGTTAAAATGCAATATATTACACAATAAGTGATGGCAAATTATACACATTTAAAGTGAAGAATTAAGGATAAATCATGCATCATCAAATACTCCCACACTTATTCTTTTGCACTCCCGGGCAAAATCAGAATAAAAACAAGTATCACAATTTATTGAAAACATTAAGTTGAAAAATAGTAAACACACAAAACTAGCATGTTCAATATGAAATCTTTAGGAATATACAGAGAAACAAGAGTTATTCATCATGTAAGATACAGAGCATCAAGATATGTATAAAAATCATCCAAACACTTAGGCATGTGAGAATTAAATTAAACTGAAAAGAAGATCATAAGTGACAGAACCTCACAAGACATACTCTCAACTCTCAAGTGTTTTGGGTTTGTGTATACGCTCAAAACATTTCCCGAAAAATAGACAGTCCTATAAATTTAACAAGTTTCTTAATTCCACAATCAACACAAATGCATGTATAGATCAATAGGGCTTTCCAGGGTTGTAATGTGGCCAAGGTTAAACTGGGTGGTAAAATTTTGGAATTAGTTTCATATGCCATAAAAAATGATGGAGCAATTAATTTAATAGGCAAATAATGAGGTAAAACATTTGTTTTAATCATATTTGGTCGCAATCACCAATATCATTTTTTTATATTTTTCTTATGCAATTTGCATAATACTTAAACTAAGAGTTGCGACTCCTTTTAGCACACTCCCACACTTATTTGACTGCCTATTTTTAACTTGATTCCAAAGCTCCAACATCTTTTTTAAGTAGGTATATAGCTAATTTGAGCTGTAACAAAGAAATGGTTAAATAGGCTCAAAGGGGCTAACAAAAGATGATTTATTTATGTTAAGCTTATATGGCTAGTGGCTCAATTGAACAAAATGCCTGCGTCCTTTCAAATACATGTATATGAGTTTCAAGTATCATCAAGAAATAAGACAAAAATTGAGATGTAAGCATTCAGGAATACATCACACATGAAAGAATTAAGATGGTTTAATGTGTTCCATCAAATTTTAAGGCTCAAAAATCTCACAAGGCATAATTTTATCATATATGATCATCTCTCAATTATCATGTCATTCTCAACATATCAAAATTTCTTGAGTTCAAATTATAACATATCATTAAGCTCATATCAAACATGAAAGAAATTACCTGTTACTCATGCATATCCTAAAATTCCAATAAAACATGCCATTTTAAACAAAAACACACGCAAAAACCTTAATTAATTTAATTTTTTTTATTTTTTTTCACACAAAAACACTTCACACACGAAAATAGAAACACACACAAAAATATCATACAAGAATAATCCCACCCCCATACTTAAATCATACATTGTCCTCAATGTAAGACAAAGTATGCAAAATAGATAACAGAATGAAAAAGTAAAGAGATGGGTAAGAAAAACTTCCTCAAGGGGGATCAAGAAGTGGTTCCCCCAAAGTATGTTCCTCCATTGTAACATCCACAAGTGAAGGATTTTCATGAAATGGCTTCAGACGTTGTCCATTAACCTTGAAGCTTTTATTGGAGTTTTCACTTTTTATTTTAACAGGTCCATGGGGAAATACATTAGTAACAATAAAAGGTCCTTCCCATTTGGAGCGTAATTTTCCAGCCATTAGTTTCAACCGGGAATTAAACAGTAGCACTTTCTGTCCAGCAGTAAAATCCTTTCTAGCTATTGAGCTATCATGGAATTTCTTTGTTTTCTCCTTATAGAACTTTGAGTTCTCATAAGCTGCCAAACGGATCTCATCAAGCTCATTCAGTTGTAATTTTCTTTCTTCACCTGCTTGATCAAGTGTTAAGTTGCAAGCTTTTACAGCCCAATAAGCACGATGCTCAATCTCCACTGGAAGATGACATGCTTTACCAAAAACAATTCTATAGGGAGACATTCCTATAGGTGCCTTAAAAGCTGTTCTATGTGCCTAAAGAGCATCATCCAGTTTCCTGCTCCAATCCTTTTTATTAGGCTATACTATCTTTTCCAGGATTCTTTTGATTTCTCTGTTAGAGACTTCTGCTTGTCCATTAGTTTGGGGGTAATATAGAGTAGAGATTCTGTGAATAACCCCATACTTTCTGAGCATAGCTTGCATGGTCCTGTTGTAGAAGTGTGTTCCTTGATCACTAATGATTGCTCTTGGGATGCCAAACCTGTAAAAAATTTAAGATCTAACAAAATCTACAATAACTCAAGCATCATTAGTTCTAGTGGCTTTAGCTTCCACCCATTTAGAAACATAATCTACAGCCAATAAAATGTAAGTAAAACCAAAGGATGGAGGAAATGGACCCATAAAATCAATGTCCCAAACATCAAATACTTCATAAAACAACATAGGTTGCTGAGGCATTTGTTGTTTCCATGTGATAGCATTACTAGCTCTTTGGCATTCCTCACAGGTGTTACAAATTCTCCATGCATCCTTAAAAATGGTGGGCCAGTATAAACCAGAGTCCAATACCTTCCTTGCTGTTCTTTGTGGACCAAAATGTCCACCAATTGGTGAAGCATGGCAGAATTGAAGAACTGATTCTATCTCTTGATCGGGAATACATCTTCGAATTACCTGATCATTACACAATTTCCACAAATACGGGTCATCCCATATATAATAGTTTGCATCACTTTTTAATTTTGAAATTTGGTTCCTGAATGCATATGGTGGAAAAACAGAAGCAACAAGATAATTTACAATGTTAGCAAACCAAGGTGTATTAAAAGAGTTAGAAATACTCATGAGGCGTTCATCGGGAAAATGGTCCCGAATAGGTGGCGAATCAGGAGCATTCTCAATTCTGCTTAAATGGTCTGCCACAAGGTTTTATGTTCCACTTCTGCCATGAATTTCCAAGTCAAACTCTTGGAGCAAAAACATCCAACGAATTAATCTTGGCTTGGACTCACCTTTCTTCAACAAGTACTTCAGAGCTGCATGGTCAGTAAAGACAACTACTCGAGAACCAAGTAGGTAAGATCTAAACTTATCTAATGCAAAAACAATGGCCAAGAGCTCTTTTTCAGTAGTGGTGTAATTTACCTGGGCAGCATCTAAAGTTTTAGATGTATAGTAGATGACCCTAGGCTGCTTGTCAATCTTTTGACCAAGGACGGCTCCCAATGCATAATTAGAGGCATCACACATCAACTCAAATAGGGTGTCCAAACAGGTGCTTGAATTATTGGGGTAGTAGTCAATGCTTGCTTCAGGCAATTAAAAGCCTCCTTACACTTTTCATCAAACTCAAATACCACATCCTTTTGAAGCAGACTGGATAGTGGTCTAGCCTTCTTGCTAAAATCCTTTATGAATCTTCTGTAGAAACCTACATGGCCAAGAAAAAAACGAACCTCTCGAACACAAGAGGAGTAAGGTAAATATGATATTACTTCTATCTTGGCAGGATCTACCTCAATTCCTTTCTCAGAGATTACATGCCCTAAAACTATTCCTTGTTTTACCATAAAATGACATTTTTCATAGTTCAAGACAAGGTTAGTTTCAATACATCTATTTAAAACTTTATCCAAACTATCAAGTCATGCATTAAATGAAGATCCATAAACAGTAAAATCATCCATAAACACCTCTATGCAATTTTCAATGAAATCATGAAAAATACTTATCATGCATCTTTGAAAAGTTCCAGGAGCATTGCATAGGCCAAATGGCATTCTCCTATAAGCAAATGTGCCAAAGGGATAGGTGAATGTGGTCTTTTCTTGATCCTCAGGTGCAATATGAATCTAAAAATATCCAGAGAATCCATCAAGAAAATAGTAGTGAGATTTACCTGTAAGACGCTCAAGCATTTGATCAATGAAGGGTAAAGGGAAATGGTCCTTCTTTGTTGCTTGGTTTAGTATCCTGTAGTCAATACAGACTTTCCAACTATTTTGCACTCTGGTAGGGATCAATTCATCCTTCTCATTTTTCACAATTGTGATCCCTGTTTTCTTAGGAACCACTTGAATCGGACTCACCCATCGACTATCAGAGATAGGATAAATAATTCCTGCTTGTAAAAGCTTGGTAATCTCCTTCTTAACCACATCAAGGATTATAGGGTTGAGTCTCCTTTGAGGCTGTCTCACTACTTTAGCATTTTCCTCCAGAAATATCCTATGCATGCACATAGATGGGCTAATTCCAGGAATGTCTGCCAATGTCCAGCCTATAGCCTTCTTGTGTCTTTTCAATACCTACAACAATTTTTTTTCTTGATTTTCATCAAGAGATGTGGAAATTATCACCGGGAGCTAATCATCATCCCTTAAGTATACATACTTGAGGTTCTCAGGTAGAGGCTTTAATTCTAACTTAGGTGCCTGCAAAACAGATAGAACTAACAAAGTAGATTTGGATTCCGTTGCTTGCTCTTCAAAAATTTTGTTAGAGTTTTCTTGAAATCCTACATTCAGCTCCTTATGGTTAACAGGTATATCTAAAGACTCTCAATCAAAAATTATGTATTTATCAATTTCAACACAAATATCACAACTTCCAGAATCATTGCATGCAAAAAAATTGTTTGAATCATCTATGCATTCCAAATCAACATTAGAAAAATGTTCAAAAACTAGCTCATCAATAATGTCAATTTGGAAAACAGAATGATTTTCAGCTGGGTATTTCATGACATCAAGAATATTGAATTGAACTCTCGTGTCACCAAATTCCATAGAGAGAGTTCTAGAATGAACATCTATTTTGGTTCGGGCTGTTTTCAAAAATGGTCTTCCCAAAATTATAGGAACAGGAATTTGAGGCATACCTTCTTCCATATCAAGTATGAAAAAGTCAGCAGGGAAAACAAGTTGTTCTACCTGAACCAAAACATCCTCTATAACTCCAGTAGGGTAAGCAGTGCTTTTATTGGCTAGATGAATTACTACACCAGTAGGTTGTAAATTTCCAAGAGACAAAGATTTGAAAACAGACATAGGCATAACATTTATTGAAGCTCCTAAATCTAACATGCAATTTTCAAATTTGTTATTGCCTATGATACAGGGTATAGAAAACGTACCTGGATCTTTATATTTCTCTGGGATATTTGGAACTTCCTTACTAAGTAATGCAGATACATTCCTTCCCATGCTTATCCTTTCATTACCCTTGAGTCTCCTCTTGTGGGTACACAGTTCTTTCAGAAATTTGGCATACTTGGGAATTTGTTTGATTGCATCAAGAAGAGGTATATTTACTTCCACTTTCCTGAAAGTATCCAAAATTTCTTTGTCCACTTCTTCTATCTTCTTGCTTGGAATTGCTTTTGGTGGGAAAGGAATAGGGATATGAGGTGGAATTTGGGGTGTCGCATCTCAGACTTTCTTGTGCTTGAAAAGGGTACATCATTCTCAACTGTTTCAGGCTCAGTTGTTTGTTTCTCAGGTTCCTTGGGTATGGGTACTTCAAGGTTTTTACCTGATCTTAACTGAATTACACTCACATTTCTGGGATTTGCAGTTGGTTGAGATGGTAATTTGTCAGAGTTTTGAGATTGTAAATGGCTTAATGATGAAGCCAGATGCCCAATTTGGTTGCTTAAACTCTAGATTGTAGCATCATTCCTCTATTGATACTCCAAGTTTTGTGTAGCCATTTGTTTCACTAGCTCTTCCAAAGAAGGGCTACTTGTGGATGGTTGAGGTGTAGGCCTTTGAAATGGAGGTTAGGTATTTTGTTGTTGGTTACCCCATCTCAAGTTTGGATGGTTCCTCCAACCTGGATTATATCTGTTGGTGGAAAGGTCATGGTTTTGTTGTTGTTGTGGTGGTCTATCATGGTAGATGTTAGCTGCATAAGCTTGGGGACTATTATTATCCTTTTCTTGTAGAGAAGAACAACAATAAGTGGGGTGCTCTTGTGAAGAGCAGATGCCACATACTTTAGCAGTCATGGATTTTTGATTCACTGCCAATTATGTAACCAGAGTGGTGAGAGCATCCAGTTTGTTCTCTAATTTAATTCCGGATGAACTAGAATTTGAATCAAACATGGGTTTGAAAGAATCATTTCTCACACCGAATTGTTGAGAGTTGGATGCCATCTTCTCAATCAAGTTTCTTGCTTCAACAGCAGTCATATCTCCTAAAGCTCCTCCACTTGCCGCATTAATCATGGTACGATCAACGTGGTGCAGACCTTCATAAAAGTACTGAAGAAGAAGTTGTTCAGAAATTTGGTGGTAAGGGCAACTTGCACAGAGTTTCTTAAATCTCTCCCAATACTCATAAAGATTTTCTCCAGAGAGTTGCCTAATGCCAGATATGTCTTTACTGATTGCAGTTGTTCTAGAGGTAGGAAAGAACTTTTCCAAGAACATTTTCTTTAAGTCATTCCAACTTGTGATTGATCTTGGAGCAAGGTAGTACAGCCAATCCTTAGCAACACCCTCTAAAGAATGAGGAAACGCTTTAAGATAGACATGGTCTTCTTGAACGTTTTGAGGTTTCATTGTGGAGCACACAATGTGGAATTCTTTAAGGTGTTTGTGCGGATCTTCACCCACAAGACCATGAAACTTAGGCAATAAGTGTATACGTCCAGTCTTAAGCATAAAAGGGATATCCTCTTCAAGATATTGAATACACAAACTTTCATATGTGAATTCAGGTGCAGCTAGTTCTCTAAGAGTTCTTTCACGGGGTTCAGCCATATCAGAAAAACTAGCAGTAGTACTTTCAGCAGATTCAGATGAGATACTATCACTATCAATATCAACAAAATTATTATTAAATCTATCTTCTCTAATTAATCTATGAAAAGTTCTATCAATTTCAGGATCAAATGAATATAAATGCTCAAAAGTTCTTCTAGTCATACATAGCATACAACAAGATATTTGATGATCATGAGCAATAAATCATAAGAATCCTAAATCATACAAAAGGAATAAAATAAATAAACAAAAGAAATTTTTTATATATATTTATTTTTTTATTTTTCAATTTATACAAAAACAAATTAATTTAAAACAAGAATTTTCCTAAAGTTCGTTGATCCCCGGCTGCGGCGCCAAAATTTTGACGTGTCGTGTACCGTCAAATTAGTACATCAAAATTAATTAATGCAGTACTAGGGTGTCAACCTAGGTCGTTCTCTCAAGGATCAACACAGAAATTTAGGAAAAAAATCAAGTTTAAAATTAATTTTTACAAATAGAAATTTAACAAACATACAAATACAATTGGGGGTTTTGATTGATTTTGTTGTGACAATTAAAATTAAAACAAAGTAAATATAGGATTTAAAACAATAAATAACAAGTGATTGATTTTCTTGGAGTATTATAAAGAAATTTATCCTTGGTTCACTAAAGATAATTTGTATACTTTCATTACTGTTGATTTCTTAGCTTAATTTGAATTAATCAACTAAGCGTCTTTTTCAATTCATAATTCCTTTACTTTTATTTAAAAATGAATATTTTAATCAAGCATCCTAATTAAGCAAAAGGAGTCAAGATCGTAAAATCTAGGAATTATTGAGCATATGTAAGAACATCGCCTACATACATAATCTATTCTCAAATTATGGAATTAAGCAAACCATAATTATTAAAAGTGATTATGAAAATATTCATTAAGCATGCATATTTTCTTAATCCATTTTAATTTAAAATCTTAATTTATTCCATTTGAATAATTAAACCGATTAAGCATACAAATTTAATTAAACAGAATGGAATTAAATAAGCAGAGTAAGATTATGAAGAAATAAACAATAATAAAAGCATACTATATTAAAAACAAGAACCTCAAAATTATATTAAAATATTTTCCAAGAAAATCAATCTAGGGGTTTTAGCTCTCCATAATTAAAATAAACTAAAAATAGGAAAGACCGAACCCGGAATGGAAGAACTCCTCTAGAAGCCTTCCTTTGATGCTTAAAAGAAAGAAAGGAAAAGGAACTAAGAGAGAAGTGTGAAGTGAGTTATTTTCGAATGCTTCAATTTCTTCTCCTTTTATAAGCAATGGAAAGGAGGAAGCCAGCTAAGGAAAACACGTTGCAAGTGGAAACTTTTGGTGTAGATGATTTCCAGCTGTTCCAGCTGTTTCCAAGTTGGGTATTTGTTGTTTCCAATCATTCGATGCATGATTTGATTGATGAATCGATTCCTTCAATTCATTTTTGCATAAAAGACAACATATGAATCGATTCCTAAGGGGGGGAATCGATTCATGGCCTTGGGAATCAATTCATGGGCTTGGGAATTGATTCATGGCATGGAAATCAGCTAGGAATCAATTCATTTAGGTGGGGAATCGATTCATGGCCTTAGGAATCATTTCCTGGAGCAATTGTTATGTGTGAATCGATTCACACCCTATTAGTGCAGTTCCTGTTACAACCGCACTAATAGATAGCGCACTAATAGCCAATTTTCATGCTTTTGTTGCTCTTTTTTCACCATGTAAACTTCGGGGCTTGTTCTTCTTGTTTCTTTATCATTTGATGGTCGTTTTTCTCTTGTTATTGACCCTTGGATTATCTTTGTACTTGTTCCTTAATTTTATAAATTTTTGCAAAATAAAATACCCAAGTAAACAAGAGAACATTTATTAAAAATTAATCCTTAATTCATTTTAAAATCAAATATTAAATAAAGCTCATATGATGAAAATGTGTTAAAATGTAATATATTACACAATAAATGATGGAAAATTATACACATTTAAAGTGAATAGTTAAGGATAAATCATGCATCATCACCCCCCAAATTTGGCATACAACTCGTATATCTTATTTCTTAACTAGTGGTCCAAGTCTCACCCAAAAATACCTTACCAATTGGATTTCATGTGCATCAAAAGTTTCAAATAAAAAATACCAATTTTACCAATAATGTGAAATTCCAATTGAAGGCTTTTGGCACCAAAACCTTTCCATATATACACTAACATGCCTATTTAAGACTTGCCTACTACTTCATCAATTCATTTCATCAACATCTGCAATTTGTGTAATCTCATACCTTACATTCATTTCTAATCTAGCATGTTATCCTATTTTACCATTTCTTATGCATTGAATATAATTCATCATTTAATTCAATATAATTCTTATGTATTCAATATAATTCATTCCTAACCATAGCATTACAACTAATGTTGCTTCATCATTGGTGTACACCAAAGCATCACACACACACATGTGTGTATGCCATATCCCTCCATATATATGCCATATTTCCCTCTCACTCAATATGATTTTACACACATCACAAAGTACACATTCATCATCTTACCACATGAGGCCATTACACAAAATGACATGATCTTAAGCATTACTATTATATCATACACAAGTAATACTACATTCAAAAGAATATTAACTTGTAATCATTAAAATATGATAATGTCTAATAAAGCCTATTAAGGGAGATCCCTTAATTTGGTATTGCAGATACAACCCCTCGAAAACTTACCAAGTGACATCATCCTCCAAACTCACTGAAAAAATAGGCGGAAGAATGTGCATAACCCAAGTAGCAGATATTGCAATAATGCACAGAATACAGCAATCAAACATATCATATAATTATACACCAAACACACACTAACACACCATCATCTATCATTAACTAAGTCTACTACAACAAACATCATAATCAATACTTATCATTTATCATATATACAATGTATATACCATGGTATGCTTTTCGTCCCATCTCAAGCAATGCATAAGTATGTCATGACCTAAACTATGGTAGGTAGAACTATAGTTGATGAGGTCCATGAGTGAGCTTGGTTTAGACTTTTTTCATTTGTACATTCTTAGGCTTAGTAGTTAGGTTGGGCCTTGCATAGCCATATTTTTTATTTTAAGCCACTTTTGGGCCTTGTATAGCTATATACTTGCTTTGGGCCATGAACCTTTATGGTTTGGGCCTTGGGTAAAGCTTTACAAGCTCACCCAAGTCCAAAAAAATCTTTTAGGGGAGTATATTTTGCTTATCTCCTTTGTTAAAGTCAACCTTAAGTCATAATTACACTTTTTAGTGAAAAGCTTGATATTCTCTCTCTAGCTCTAAAGGTTCTTAGCATTTTCCTCTCACTCTTATCCTTTGGAACCCTTCCTAAAGGTGGCAAGTTTCTTAGGCTTATCTCCCCTTAGAGTGGTGCCTAGACATTCCTAATTCCCTGCCTAGTTTTCTCTCACCAATCCTTATAATTTCGCTTTCAATTTCCATTGAATTTAAGTCAATTTTTCATGCTTCCTTAACCATATTCCTCATGCCTGGAAACTAAATCAATGTCAAAATAGTTTGAAAATCAAAGAAAAGAAGAAAAAGAGTGAAGATCTACGAAGTTAACAAGATTTAGATCCATTTCTAGAAGACAAGCCTATATCATATGGTATCTTTGAGCCTTTGATCTTGTTTTTTCTTTTTTTAGATCTAGTTTATTTATGTTTTAATTTTGAATTTCAGATTTCACTTTCTAATTATAATCCTCATTCTCTTTCTTTTGAGATATAATTTGTTCATTTTCACGCAAAACTCAAAAAAATGTTAAATCTTCGATTTTAGATCTACAAGTTTTGGTTTAGAATTTTCAAAAGTGTCTTCACAAATGTTGTTCCTCTAGGTGATTGAACCATTAAGTTTATTTCAATTTGGAGCAAAAAAATTTTCCAAGATTGTTGTGTGTTCATGTTGCTTGTATTGTAAGTTTTGTCCATTTATTGCATCTTGTTGTTTCTCGAAGCTTTCTTATTTGAATTTTGTTGTGTTAGGAAATAAAATTTCAGTACTGAACCTATTTTATTGTGGTTATTTGATTATTCATCTAAGTGTTTAATAACATGCTTTAGTGTAGATCCCTTCTATGTTGTTGTCTTTGTATCTTGGAGCTTGATCTTGTGTGTTTCTAGGCTTTCATTGCATTTTGATGTGTCAGTATACTGGACTCTAATACATTTTAGTCACATTTTCTATAGTGTATTTCAAGCTCCTAATTGTGTCCTAGTCCATCACATCTTTTGTTGGACTAAAGTGCTCATTAATTGTAGGGTTGTTAGTGTTCTTAGTGTTTTTGCTAATGATTATTTCAATTTCCAACAATGTTAGGCATTCTTTAACATGCAGTAATTCATCTTTTTTGATTGCATTTTGTCATTGAATCATGCCTTCCATCCATGCTTCATGTTGGAACATGATGTAAGAGTAAATACTTATTGTTAGTGTTGTTTGTTATTGTTTTAGTGCAATTATGAATGGTCTTTTGGGATTGATTTTTGGTGCAGTAAAGTACAGTAGCAAAAAGAAAAAATAGGGGGAAAAGTATAAAAAAAATGTATAAAAGTTAGTAAAAGAAAAGGCTTGAAAGGTCCTGACACTAATACAATTTTCTTAGGTCTTTTTTTAGCAAAAACATTGATAAATATTATGACTCCCCAAAAATATTTTGGCAGCACCTTGGTGTTTTTGTGTAGACCTGTATATAATGTTCTTTTTTCCTCTTTGTGTGTAAAATTGAAAAACCAAAATACATGTAGATTTGTTGTGAAAGTTGGAGTGTTTATCTTGCATTTTAGTGCTCTAGTTTACCATTTGTGTCCTTGCTTTCTTGTTGTATTTGTTTTTAGTTTGTCATTATTGATTCTAAGTTTATCTTATTTAATTCCATTCATGGTTTTCCTTTCTTCAATTTATCCATTTATTGCTTGTCATATTCTTGTTTCTCTACATCTTAATTCCCCTTGGTTTTACTTCCTAATTGAGCTTTTCTTTCTTATCTTTTTGGTCTCTTGTTATGTCATTTAATTATTTCCTTTCTTGACCTTCTTGAGATTAGTCAAGTGACTTGCCATTGATGGTAGCATAGAGAGAAAAGTGTGAGAGTAAATACTTGAGTACTTGAGAGTTTTTCCCTTGTGCAAATATTATTTTTGTGCTAACTATTTTCTTGTGTTCAAAACTTTTACTCACACTTTGGTGGAGATTGAAGACTTGTAAATTGGAGAGCATATTTTTTTACTATGTCTCATACCTTATGTGTCTATTGTATTTGGTTTTCTCGTATTTTGGGAGCGTATAAAAAAATATAATTCTTTTAATTCATATTTCTTGGTCTTTGTATTTTGGGACCCTTGGATTTTAGACATTAGACATTGGACTTTGGTTTAATTAGTTCTAGGGAAATTATGCTTAGGTCTAGTTTATTTTTGTGCACACCGACTAGTATATCTCTTGTTTTTAGTTCTAGGGTTTAGTTTCTTTACTTGCTTTGCCAAAAACAGCTAATATCTCATCCCACTCACTTTTGCGCATTATTTTGTTATTGGCAACATGTCTTCTTATAATGGGCGTGAGAGAGATAACACACCTCCTCACATGAGAACGATCCTTGAAAAATTAAATGTTATGCATGTCAGGTTAAACAATATGGAAAATAGAGAAGAAAGAAAATTAGAAAGACAAAGGGATAGACCTCATAAGAGAACTAGGCATACACATGATGATAGTGAGGTTGAAGATAGGTCTAGGAGACATCATAGACATTATGAGGATGTGGGGCTAAAAGAGGTAAAATTGGAAGTGTTCTTATTCCATGGAAAAAGTGATATGTAGGCTTACCTAGATTGGGAAATGAGAGTTGAACAACTCTTCAACTCTCATCAAATCAAAGAGGAAAAGAAAGCTAGGGTTGCTACCCTTTTTTTTTCAAAACTATGCCTTGTTTTGGTGGACCAAACTTTGTAATGATAGGAAGAAAGATTACTTTCCTCATATAGATAAATAGAATGACCTAAAGGCATTGCTTAGGAAGAGGTATATGCCTTCCTACTATAGGGGAGAGCTTTTGGCTAAGCTCAATAGACTCTCCTAAGGGGTTAAAAGCATTGAGGATTATTACAAAGCCCTTGAAATGGCCATGATTAGTGTCAATATTGAATAGGATAAAGAGATCTTAATGCATAGGTTTCTTCATGGGTTAAATAAAAATATAAAAAAGAAATTTGAACTCCTACCTCGTGTGTACATTGAGAAGCTCTTCCACCAATGCACTAGGGTGGAGAATCAATTAAATGATGGAGACTCCTACTATAAAGGGGACTACAAACCCTTTAAGCATAAGTGAAAGGTGAAGGAGGACTCCACCTCAAAAAATGATTGGAGAAAAGATAGGGAGAAAGGAATGAGCATTTCTTCTCCTAAAAAACAAAGTGAAGGATACTCTTCTAGACCCTATAAACATGATAAAAAACATGAAAACTCCACCTCTAATCCATCTTCTTCCAAGACAAGTTCTAGCAAATGCTTTAAATGCTTGGGGAGAGGTCATATTGCCTCTTAATGTCCCACCAAGAAAACCACGATTTTAAGGGGACAAGACCATTACCCAAGCTAAGAGGATTCTTCCTCATGTCACGCTAGTGATGGCTCAAGTAATGAGTCTTATAATAGTGAACATGTTACGGGAGATAATGGGGAGCTTTACATGATAAAAAGACTTCTTGGAAGTCATGTAAAGGAGGATGATGCTACCCTAAGAGAAAACATATTTTACATAAGATGTTACATAAATGAAGAACTTTGTTCTCTCATTATGGATAGTGGAAGTTATGAAAATATGGCTAACTAAAGGTTAGTCCACAAACTTTGTTGTGAACTAGTGGATCACCCAAAACCTTACAAATTACAATGACTTAATGAAAAGGGTGAAATGTTAGTTAGCAAATAAGATCTTCTTGCATTTTACATAGGTACATATGAAGATAAAGTTTAGTGTGATGTTGTACCTATGGAAGCCACCCATGTTCTTCGTGGGAGACCTTGGCAATATGATTACAAGGTCACCCATAAGGGTTTCACCAATACCCTTACTTTTGTACATGATTATAAGTTTGTGCTTCATCCTTTAACTCCAAAACAAGTCTTGGAGGATCAACTTCAAATGAAGTTGAAAAGGGATAAGGAGATTGGTCTTTCCACCTCCCACCTAAACCAATAAAAACCAAAAAAGAGAAAGGTAAAGGAGTTGTCACTCTTTTTTGACTCCAAGAGGCATTTTACCCTAGTTGCCTCTAAATATGATATGAAGAGAGCATTGCTCCTTCACCAACCTTTGTGCATGCTTTATTGCAAGTACACTCCAAACACCTCTATGCTTAGTAGGAAAATTTTCTTTGCCCAATGTAGTGGTTAACCTTTTAGAGGTAATGTCTTCAACTTCTCATATTAACTATGGGATAGATTAGAAATTGAGTGAACATAGTCTTCTTCGGGTACTTATAGGATGCATATAGTTACTATAGGGTCTTATTGAGTAGGGATGTGTCTATACTCCTTTGAGTTGACCTTCCCAAGAGTCATCTCTTTTGTTATTTTTTCTTGTGTCTAGGACTTTTATAGATTTAACCTTTTACCCATCTCATAACATTTCCATCTTATTGCATATAGGACCACATAGTACATATGACGATGTTGATATTATTCACTTTCATGAGTGATTATATAAGGAGCTAGTAGCATCTTTACTTGTCATGCATACTTTGGTTCCTAGTTTGAATGTTATTACTCATTATGACCCTCTTAAGGCATCCCATCCTATGCTTCCTCATTACATGCCCATGTTTAGTCATATATCACATGTTCATATAACTACACCTCATATCATCCTCATTATACATTATGTCGCTAGTACCATTTTTGGGTTACAGAGGGCCCTTATAGTTTTGCATGTGGATTCTTATGGGATCTTTCATTTTTTCTTTGATGACGTCTTTTATTTTATTTCTTCTAAGGTGAAAGGGTTAGTCTTTGACCCTGGTGGATGTTTCCATTCATTCTATTTTTCACCTTTTGTGTGCTCTTTTTTTTCTTTAAACTTTTTCATACTGTGGACTCATTTTGTTTTTCCTCTTCACCTTGTAGGATTACTATTGCCTTGTGACCTGCTTTGGGTGAGCTTGAATTTAAGGGAAAATCCTCTTTAGAGGAAGCATGATGAGGTCCATGGTTGAGCTTGGTTTAGACCTCTTTCATTTGTACATTCTTAGGCTTAGTAGTTAGGTTTGGGCCTTGCATGGCCATATTTTTTATTTTGGACCATTTTAGGGCCTTGTATAGCTATATACTTGTTTTTGGCCACTTTTGGGTCATGTAGATTTTGGGCCTTGGGTGAAGCCTTACAAGCCAATCCAAGTTAAGTCTGAAAATACATCTCTTAAAGGGAGTATATATTGCTCCTCTCCTTTGTAAAAGTCAACTTTGAGTCATAATTGCACTTTTTAATGAGAAGCTTAAGATTCTCTCTCTCTAGCTCTAAAGGTGCTTAGCACTTTTTTCTCACTCTTATCCTTTGGAACCGTTCCTAAAGGTGGCAAGTTTCTTAGGCTTATCTACCCTTGATGTAACATCCCTAAATTTATATAAATGATTAAATATTAGGAATAAATACTAAATAATTACCCTGGATCAATAAATGTCCCAAGATGTTGAAATAATTAAATTAAGATTTATGGGGGTTATTCATAAATGATTGTAGCCTTATAAGCTAAAATTATACCCGATTAAAATATGGGTGTCGGACCAAGTATCTCCGATTGAGGTACCATTGGTCAGGGCTGTAAAGAATATTATTGGGAGTCCAAATATATATTCAGAATAATTTTTACATAAAGTATTAAGCCCGAATAAAGATCCTATTTGATTTAAAATGGAGAACTTTAAGTGAGGGGTTAAATTAAAACACAAAACTCTCTCACTCTCCTCTTCATTCACGTTGGTTTCCCCTTCTAAAGAAAAAAGTCTTTTGCTCTCCTTCTCCCTTTACTCTTCCATTTCCCATTCATCTTCTTCTTCTTCAAAAATCCACAAAGTGTGGTGTACTCTCCCTCCTTCTTCCATTTATGTTTCTTCAAGCTTGGAGGAGATAACTATGGTGGTTTGAAGCTCTCTCTCTCCATCTTATTTTCATGCACTTCCTTTCCCATTATTAGAGCTCTTTTCTCTTGGCTTATGGTAAGGATTTCTCTTTATTTTCTTGAGTGCCCTAGGTTTTGGGTAATGGTTATTGGGAGAGAGTTTAATGCATATGGGTTATGAATGGGAAGCATTTATGATGAGAAACCCTAAGGTGAGGTATTTTTAACGTGAGTTTTATAAGGGTATATATGGGTACATGAAAATGTCAAGGAAGATGATGGAAAATGATGAACATTTTTTATGGTTGTTGGGTTTTAATGAAACCCTAACCCTATAATTTGGGGGAAATAAGAAATATGGGTAGAAGAATATTTAGTGATGTTAGGAGAATGTATTTAATGATGATAAATGTTATTTATGATGGTGGATGACCATTAATAATGGTGAATAGTTGATAATAGTTGTTAGGAATCATTGATGTGGGAACCCATTAATGGGTATGGTATTAAAAATACATAATAATGAATTTGAGCACCTAACCCATGGTAATTATGGTGGATTGAATGAAATAAATAAGGTTGAGAATTAAAATGGTATAAAACACCAAGAAATAAACATGAGTACTTGAACCTTGGTAGTTGAAATAAAAATTAATTATGTGGTATATGGCATAATGTAGGAAACGACCCCATCGACGAGGCAAGACCATCCGACCGCGTTGATTTCTACTTCTCTTAAGGTAGGAGGGGGTAACATCTCTAAATGCTTAATTTCATCCATTAGTGATGTGTATGTATATGATTGTTATGCTAATTGGCTTGGATGAATGATTTGATGATTTCTTGATTGAAATGCATTTAGAATGAATAGTGCTATGTGGCTTATGTTTGTGGGATGATGAATCTGATGTTGAATTGACTCATGATTGATGAGGGTTGTTGTAATGGCTTAGAACCATGATTGTATTGATTACATTGTTATTGAACATCCCATGATATGTGAATTAATGATTTGTGATTGCCACTAACTTGTATGTGTATGAAATTCAATGAATGTTGGTGATGGGTGAGGATGATGAGAACCTAGAGTTCCACTAAAGTGTTGAGGATGAATTGTTGATGGTGGAGTGGCATTTAGGATGCGTAGTGTGAGAATGCATTTGATTTGCATTGTATTGCATCCATGACATATCATTTACTGCTTATATGGAATGTTAGGGGTTCCAATAGGCGGGCCCAATGGGAGGGCGGCCCGGTGCACGGGTAAATTGTTGTTGTTCCCTAGTGATTCTGGGAATCACGAAGCTGCCCTTAGTTTGGTGATGAGGCACTCGATGTGGCGGGCCCAGTGGGTGGGCGGCTCTATGGTGAGCAAGTGACCACGGTATCCCAATGGGGCATGGCTCTCTCGATGTGTGTTCAGGAGGGGTCCATAGCACTTGTGGCAAGTAAGGCCATGTAAGTGATCCGCAAGTCACGGGGAGACTAGTGCTACAAAAGGGTGATAACGGTTTGGTACCAGTAAAAGGATGATGTTAAGCATGCATGATTTGAGATATAAGTGTACATTTTTACTACTGTAGTAGGGGCATAGTAGCACACCTATGCTTGACCCATACCTGTTATGATGTTATTTCTCATAGTCGGATCCGCAATTGTTATTGATTCCTTTGTGTATATGCATTAGCCATAAGAGCATTTGCATATAGTTGGAGATATTCCTAGTTGGTAGCCCGTGGTAGCGATGGATAATTGTTAAATAAAGAGGAAGGAAGTTGTGATACTAACATTGAGTGTATGATGGCCCTTATTGAGAATGCCATGATTTTGATGTGTGAATTATGAATATAATGATCTGGATATGTATGATGTTGAAATGGAATGAAATGATGTGTGAAAGGAGCTTATGATGCTTCTTGAGAAATATGTTATGCACATATGTATATGTTTCATCATAATGTATGATTTTGAATCATTTGGTATATGTTACTCACCTCCTAGTTGTCATTTTTAAAGGTTGATGTAGGTGTGTTGGAAACCCTACCATTTTGGAGGTTGAGCTTGATGGAGGTAAATAGTTAGAAGGAAGTCCTTGTGCCTTGGCCGGCAATTGTGTTGTGAATAACACAATATATGTTTTGTATATGACATTTGAATAGTTATGGTTATTGATTTTAAAGGTCATGTGTAAAAATTAGACCTTAGTGTTTCAGAAGGCTAAGTTTTGGTTATGACCTAAACAATAGTTAATATTAATTGTGATAGAATGATTTTTATGCTATATTGATGAATGAATGATGATATTATGAGATCTAAAGTCATTGGCAATGAAAATGTGATTTGTGTACCATTAATATTGTGAATTGAATGCAAAACAAGGAAGTGGACAGGTCATATTTTCATTCAATGGATAAATGTTTATGTAGAGGTCACCTACAAGTCATAATATATGTTTGAAACTTGTATGCATGGTTGGTTGTGGCCAAAGAGGCTTAGTTTGGAATTTGACATGCTTGGTTTAGCCAAAAAGGGCATGAATCGCCACTAAGACATATCTTGATCTAGGAAATGGGTTATTGGATGAGACTTGTTGGAGCAAGTCATATTTATATATGTGAATATAGATCCATAGAGAGTTTAGACCAAAACTTAGCCAATTGCAATTTGGTGTGTAATGTAAAATGCCCAAAATATGCATAAAACTACTCTATAGTTTAGATTTTGATTGGGATGGAATTTGGGCTTGAAACTTTACCACATAACTGATATTAGGGTAGGTAAGTTGTGTATAAAATTTCATGCAAATCGAATTTGAATAGCCTAGTGAAAAGGGGTCCCAAAGTTGACAAAATCATAAGGGTCAAAAAGCTGTAGAATAGTGCTTACAGCAGAGAACTCCACAGCCAATGGGAATTCCCACTGCCAGTGGATCACTCTGTTTATGAAATTACGCATTTTGGATCATGGAACCAAAGAACTACATAGCCAGTGGGAATTCCCACGGCCAGTGGGTTTTTCTGTTTTGAAAAATTTCAAAATTCTGGGCGTTTGGCAGGGGATTCCACGGCCAGTGGGAATTCCCACTGCCAGTGGATTTCTCCAATGTTGGATTTTACATACTTTTATGCCTTTTCGGGTTATGCTTTGCACTTTTTTACTTCATGGAATGTTTGTATGGCTGATTGTACATGTTTTGATTATGTCTTGGCAATCACTTTGTATTTCCTTGGGTATTTCTCATATCTACTCTTGACCTTGGATTAACTTGTATGTCTCACAAACACGTGTATGACGACCACGTGACCGATTGTCCTATGTAGACATTTGTTTAAGTTACGTACCTTCTCATATCTTCATATATGAGATAGGTTATTTAAAATGGTCTGGGGTTACTTGTTGAAAACTTATTCTGCAATGCCTTCTTTTCCTAAATTGTTTTCTTTTTAAATCGTGAAAAATTTACCCTTATTTTTAGGGTCTTACACTTGGAGTAATGCCTAGACCTTCCTAATTCCTTTCTTAGTTTTCCTCTCACCAATCCTTATCGTTTCCCTTTCAATTTCCATTGAATTTGAGTCAATTTTCCATGCTTCCCTCACTATATTCCTCATGGCCAGAACCTAAATCAATGTCAAAATAGTTTGAAAATCAAAGACAAGAAGAAAAAGAGTAAATATCTACAAAGTGAACAAGATCTATATCCATTTCTAGAAGACAAGACTACATCAGTAATATTAAAAGATTGGCATTATATAAAAAATTATTTACCCAATATTCATATTGCCACCCATCTTGTAACACCTACCAACCCTAGTAACGTGGCTCAAAATTAACTATGGTTTTGTGGGTCAGCTCTAGAACACACTAATCTAGAGTTGTTAGGAACTTCATGCCCCACAAGGCTTCTTGTTCCCTTCATGGAGCCACTCCCCACCAAGGTCGGCAAAAGGGTCCCCTACATCCCCTCGTGTAGCTAAATGCATACGATGCACGAAGTCAACATATATTCACAACTTAATACAACCTATTGTGCATTACTTGCCCTTTTTGGCATTCATTCTCATTACCAAATCATATTCATCATTATTGATATCATCATCATCATCACACATCAAAAAATTATAATTTTCATCATTTTATCATTGATTTGCAATACAAATAATCACTTTCTATCATAATTACAATCGTCATACATCAAAACAAAGTCATCATCAACATTTATTATTGCATCATTGTAGAATATAATTTTCATTATTATTATCACTTACCACATTGTTCAATCACAATACATATAACTACCATCAATTATACAATAATTCAAAATTCACATTTTCAACTATGGCATATAGGTACTATATTCAATACCACGTACTCAAATTATACCCCTTTTCCACACCTCAATTGATGACAATAAGGAAAATCGGTGTTCACATCCAACTCTGGCTACTAACTTACACATTGAAATGCATTCTAATTACTCAATAATTACTAATTGATCCCAAAACTCACCAATTTAGTTTAGTCTAAGTTACATGAAGTATAATTAACTAACAATTAAACCAAATTGATAGAAGGGTTAGGTTTCGAATTATCGATCATATATCAACAAGGGTTCTGGAAGTGAATTGAAGCACCGACAGAACCCGTAGGTTTAAAACACTTCCTACAAGTGTGAATTTGGAGAAATTGATGTGGGACTCAAGAGTCGGAGGAAATACCCATAGGGGTCCTTGATAAGAGTCTAATTTGCATTAGTTTTAGAGTTCTTTTTGTTTAAGTTTTCATGTTGTTCATGCTAGTTTTCCCCTTAATTCCAAGTGTTTTCTTTCATTCTGCATTTGCTACTCGGGTATTTTAAGTTTTGCAGGAATAGCTTAGGTACAGATGCATAAATTCAAAAACAAGAAGCATTCGAGGAAGCATTGGATGCATGGAAAGGAGTCAAGCCACTAAGAGCTCAAAAATAAAGCCTTATCCACCTTCCAAAGCATTATAGAAAAAGGATCTACCAAGATGGATATTCGGGGGCCTCAAAACAGTGAGAAAAATGCAAAAAGAGGAAGTCCAGAAAAACCCACTGCCAGTGGATTTTTCCCACTGGCCGTGGACCTCTCTGGAGTGGGAGAATTGAGCCATAAACCCACTGGCCGTGTTTCCCTCTGTCCAAAAACCCACTGGTCGTGGATTACTCTGCCTGGAAGTGAAAAATTGGAATCCTGGACCCCCTGTCACGATCCACTGGCCGTGGGTTTTGCACGTTCTGCATTTTTGTCACTTTTTGGGAGCGGTTTCTGAGGTTAAGAGGCAGTTTTTGAAAGGGAAAAAACACACAGACATTTGGGGAGACTTTTTTGGAAGAAAAAGAGAGAACTTTTCAAGGGATTTTTGGAGGGGATCAAGACCATAGACGTTGAAGGACATCGATTGGTAGATTTCGGAAGGAGATTTGGAAGCAATAGTGAGAGCTTTACTTTCTTTTCTTCTTTTTCCTTGGGACTTCCCTTTAATTTGTAATCTCTGAATATGATCTCTATTATGGGTTGTGTTGAATTAGGCATGTGTAACTAAACTCCAATCTTGGGTTAAGGGTGTGACATGTTATTGTATTGAATTGATCTTGAGACTTGTTCTGTTTATTAATCCCTAGTTTCTATTCAATTTCCATGAGTGCTTAATGCTTTTGAAGATCTAGAGATAGGATCAATTGAACTTGAACACTAAGATCTAGAGATAGGATCTAGAGATAGTTTATTAATTGGTTGTTTGAACGCATGAAATTGAACTTAGGGTCATGGGTCATGAAAATGAGCATGACGCTTCGAGGTTATGTGGGATTTCATTGTTCTTAATGAGCCCAAATAATAAATTGAGCACGGTTCTTTATTAGTTGGGCATATTAACGTTGTTTCGAAAGGAAGGCTTAATTAAATTTAGAAATCCTACCTTAGAACATGACCAAGAGTTTCACCATTCATTTGTTCTAATTCAAAGTAAACAAGTTTAATTCTTGAAGTTTGCATTTATTTTTATTTTGTTTTTAGAAATCTTCTGAATCAAAAATTGCCTTAAGAATTTTCTAGATAATTGAACCACTGCTATAAACTAGTACTTGGGCACAATCTCTGTGGGAACGATATCTCTTTTTATTACGCGATATTGGCTAAACAGTGTTTTGATTAGACTAGATTCTTTTATTTTATTTTATTTTTCTGCATAATTTTTCTGGTTTTTGTTTTAATTTTTCTACAAAATTACGCTTGGGTATTTGTGTTTTTGTGGATTGTGCAGGTTCCTTTATGCGAAAGTGTTCTAGCTTCGAACACATCTTCGACCCTGAAATCGAACGCACACTAAGGAAACTCAGAGCATTTCGACAGCGACTAAAGCAAAGCAAACAGCAAGCTTCAAGTTCAGCTACCGACGAGCAAATGGATAATCCAGACAATAGAGCATTTCATGATTTTGCAGCGCCCAATGCAATGGGTAAGAGGTCTAGCATCACAAGACCCAACATTGAGGTGAACAATTTTGAGTTGAAACCATCCTTGCTCTCGATGGTTCAACAAAGTCAGTTTGGAGGATTACCATCCGAGGATCCCAACTTACACTTGCAAATTTTCCTTGAGTACTATGACACGCTCAAGGTGAATGGGGTCTCAAGCGATGCAATCCGGCTTAGGCTTTTCCCATTCTCATTAAGAGATAAGGCTAGAGCTTGGTTGTATGCACTTCCGGAAGGGTCGATCACCACATGGGAGCAGCTGTCTCACGCCTTCCTCAATAAATATTATCCTAGGAGCAAAACAGACCAATTGAGGAAGCTGATAATCACCTTCAATCAGAAGGATGATGATACCTTGTATGACGCATGGGAAAGGTACAAGGAAATGCTCCGAGAATGCCCACATCATGGCATTGAACATCG
Organism: Clitoria ternatea; assembly: GCA_037962975.1. Lineage (NCBI taxonomy): Eukaryota > Viridiplantae > Streptophyta > Magnoliopsida > Fabales > Fabaceae > Clitoria > Clitoria ternatea. The sequence goes on along the minus strand of CM075672.1, from coordinate 156,689,932 downwards.
GTTGACGGTTCACATTTTTTATAATGGGCTTACTCCGAACCAGAAGGTAACCTTGGATGCCGCAGCTGGCGGTGCCTTCATGAGCAAAAACATGGAGGAAGGTTACAACCTCATTGAGGAGGTCACCCAAAATACATATCAGTGGTCGTCAGAACAGACTATGCCATCCAAAACTCCAGGTAAGTACTATGTTGATGCTCTTTCTTTACTAACTGCTAAAGTAGAGGCTTTATCCATTAAAATTGATAAGTTTGATAAAGTAGGAGCAGGTGCTACTAAAATGGTTTGTGAGTTGTGTGGTGTTTCAGGGCACAATATTTCAGGATGTCAGCTTGGAGTAACTCAGCCTGCCGAGCCAGAAATGCACCGGGTGGATGTCGTTGGAAACTATGGCGGGAATTATGGAAATAATTTTAGACCACCACTTGGACCACCAGGGTTCCAAAGCAGGCCACCCCCATTCCAAAATCAGCAAGGTAGCTACAGACCACAAGGACCCTACATTCCACAGAAATCAAAATTGGAATCCTTGATGGAAACCTTTGTAGCTACCCAACTAAAGCAGAATGACGAGTTCTCTGATGCCATAAAAAACTTAGCCTCGAAGGTTGACTCCCTGGCCACTCACAACAAAATGTTGGAAACTCAGATAGCTCAACAGAGTTCATCTTCTCAAAGAGTTCTAGGGACTTTTCTTGGAAAACCTGAAGCGGGACCATCGAATCACACAATGGCTATCACTCTTAGGAGTGGTACACAATATGATGGTCCGGTAAACAAAGAGGAGAAGGAGGCCAACCAAGAAAAGAAGACGGATGAGTCTAATTCTCATCCCGTGATGGAAGAAGGGAAGCAAAGTGAAAAGAAAGAGGAGGTGAAACCATACCAACCTCCAGTGCCATTTCCATAACGCTTGGCCAAGGCCAAGCTGGACAGACAATTCGGTAAGTTCCTTGAGGTACTCAAAAAATTGTATATTAATATTCCCTTCACAGATACTTTGCAGCAAATGCCAACCTACACGAAGTTCTTGAAGGATATTTTGTCCAACAAGCAGAAATTGGAGGGCGATGGTACCATAGCACTTACTGAAGAGTGCAGTGCATTGATCCAAAAGAAGCTACCACCTAAGCTTCAGGATCCAGGTAGTTTTTCTATCCCTTGTGAGATTGGTAATGTGGCTATTGATAGAGCACTATGTGACTTAGGGGCTAGTGTTAGTCTAATGCCATTGTCTATTTTTGAGAAATTGGGGTTAGGAGAGCTAAAACCTACTAGAATGTCTTTGCAACTTGCTGATAGGTCTGTTAAATACCCTGTTGGCATTTTAGAAGATGTTCCAATAAAAGTAGGAAAGTTTTTTATACCTGCTAATTTTGTGGTTCTTGAAATGGATGAGGATTCGATGATCCCCATTATTCTAGGCAGGCCATTTTTAGCAACCACGGGTGCGGTAATAGATGTCAAGAATGGGAGGTTGTCTCTGACTGTGGGAGACCAAAAGGTGGATTTTAACTTAAAAAATGTTTTGAAAAAGCCTTTTGCTAATGACGTATGCTGTAGTGTGGATTGTGTTGACCAAGTGGTGAAGGAAGAAACCCTTCCTGATGAACCACTTGAATTTGTGTTCTTGATTGAGCCTGTACGTACATTGAGTAGTTCTGAAGGAGAAGCTCTACCAAAGCATGATACTGAGGTCATGTATGATAAAGTGGGGGGTCCCAAAGTAGAATTAAAGCCTTTACCAGCTTCATTGAGGTATGAATTCCTTAGCCCAAACTCTACATATCCTGTGATTGTGAGTGCTGAACTGAATGCTATGGAAACTAAAAAACTTCTAAAAAACCTTAGGTTGTACAGGAAGGTTATTGGTTATACCATGGATGACATTAAGGGGATTAGCCCTTCATTTTGCATGCATAGGATCACTATAGAGGATGAAAGTAGGCCAACAGTAGAACCACTTAGGAGACTAAATCCTAGAATGCAGGAAGTGGTTAAAAAGGAAATTCTAAAATTGTTGGATGCGGGCGTCATATATCCCATTGCTAGTAGCAAGTGGGTCAGCCCAGTTCATGTGGTTCCAAAAAAAGGGGGGATGACTGTTATGAAAAATGATAAACATGAATTGATTTCTACTAGGGTAGTTTCTGGGTGGCGCATGTGTATTGATTACAGAAAATTAAATAGCGCTACCAAGAAAGATCATTTTCCTCTCCCTTTCATTGATCAGATGCTTGAGAGGCTTGCTAAGCACTCCTATTTTTGTTATTTGGATGGCTATTCGGGTTTTCACCAAATCCCCATCCATCCATCTGATCAAGAGAAAACGACCTTCACTTGCCCATATGGGACTTATGCTTATAGGCGTATGCCATTTGGCCTATGTAATGCACCTGTGACTTTTCAAAGGTGTATGCAGGCCATATTTTCTGATTTAATTGAAAATGTGATGGAAGTTTTCATGGATGATTTTTCTATGCATGGTGTGAATTTTGATAATTACTTAACCAATTTGTGCCAAGTCTTACAGTGCTGTGAAGAGACCAACTTGGTCTTAAATTGGGAGAAATACCACTTCATGGTAAGAGAGGGCATAGTTCTCGGACACTTAGTGTCTGACAGAGGAATTGAGGTAGACAAGGCTAAGGTGGAGGTAATCGAGAAATTGCCACCACCAACTAATGTGAAAGGTATAAGAAGCTTTCTTGGGCATACCGGGTTTTACCGGCGGTTCATTAAAGACTTCAGTAAGATCATAAAGCCTCTGACTAACCTTCTGGGTAAGGATGTACCTTTTGTTTTTGATTCATCTTGTCTTGAGGCTTTTTGCAGGATTAAGCAGGCGTTAATTTCCGCCCCGATAGTTCAACCCCCCGATTGGGAACTCCCATTCGAACTTATGTGTGATGCTAGTGATCATGCAGTAGGGACTGTACTTGGGCAGCGAAAGGATAAGAAGCTGCATGTGATCCATTATGCCAGCCGTACACTTGGTGACACCCAGGTAAACTATGCTACCACCAAAAAGGAATTATTAGCTATTGTCTTTGCTTTTGATAAGTTTAGATCGTACTTGGTAGGCTCGCATGTTACTGTATATACTGACCATTCTGCCATCAAGTACCTTTTAACTAAAAAAGAATCAAAGCCTAGGCTTATTAGGTGGATTTTGATCTTACAAGAATTTGACTTAGAAATAAAAGATAAAAAAGGTACCGAGAACCTTGTTGCTGACCACTTATCTAGGTTGTCATCTGAAAAAGATAAGATGGGTGATGTTGTTCCCATAAATGAGTCTTTTCCGGATGAACAACTTCTTAGTTTAAGTGTCCAACAAGTGCCTTGGTACGCGGATTTTGTCAATTTTCTTGCATGTGGCATTATACCCCCCGACCTTAGTTTTCAACAGAAAAAGAAGTTTTTTGCAGATGTCAAGCACTATTATTGGGATGAACCTCTCCTTTTCAAGCAGTGTGCAGATGGTTTGATTAGGAGATGTGTTCCTGAGACTGAAGTTTGAGCCATCCTAGATCATTGTCATTCTCTCTCCTATGGAGGCCATATGAGTACATCTAAGACCGCCTCAAAAGTGTTGCAAGCCGGATTCTATTGGCCACATATTTTCAAGGATGTGCGTAAGTATATCCTCACTTGTGATACATGCCAAAGAGCTGGTAATATTGGTAAGAGGCATGAAATGCCACTTAATAGCATTCTAGAGGTTGAGTTATTTGATGTGTGGGGTGTTGATTTCATGGAACCCTTTCCCTCTTCTTTTGGAAATCAGTTTATTTTGGTTGCAGTTGATTATATGTCTAAATGGGTAAAAACCATTCCTTTACCTCATTCGGATGCTAAGACTGTGATTAAACTTTTTAAGAAGATAATTTTTCCAAGGTTTGGGGTCCCTAAATGCATAATTAGTGATGGAGGGTCTCATTTCATTGAAAAAACTTTTCAGACCCTCTTGAAAAAGTATGGGGTGAAGCATAAGGTTGCTACACCTTATCACCCTCAAACTAGTGGGCAGGTTGAGGTATCTAATAGGGAGATTAAGAACATTCTTCAGAAAGTAGTTAATACATCTCGTAAGGATTGGTCTATTAAGTTAGACGATTCCTTATGGGCGTATAGAACCGCTTATAAAACTCCCATTGGAACCACACCCTTTAAACTAGTCTATGGGAAACCCTGTCATTTACTTGTTGAATTAGAATACAAATCCTTTTGGGCTATCAAAATGCTTAACTTTGATATGAAGGTTGCAGGTGAACATAGGTTGTTGGAGTTGAATGAGCTTGAAGAGCTCCGGTTGGATGCGTATGAAAATGCCAAGATTTATAAAGAAAAAACAAAAAAAATGGCATGATCGTCACATCCTCAGGAGGTCATTCAACCCAGGTGATATGGTGTTAATTTTCAACTCCCGATTGAGGCTATTTCTTGGCAAACTAAGGTCCCGGTGGTCGGGACCATTTCAGGTAACAAAGGTATTTCCTTTTGGAGCTGTCGAGTTATGGAGCGACAAGTTTGGTCCATTTAAGGTAAATGGACAAAGGCTTAAGCACTACTTGACAGGAGAACCCATCCAACAAGCAAGTGCCTTGGACTTGCTTGATGGATTGGATTCTTGATCTCAAATGGTACCAAGCGTCCGGCTGAAGACGTTAAACTTAGCACTTGTGGGGAGGTAACCCCATTTCTCATTCTTTAAGTACTTTTCTTGCCCTATAAAATAAAAAAAAAGAGGTCCAATGTAAATAGTTGCATGATTATTTTCTAGTTTGTAAATTTTGCATTGCATGATTGTTCTTAACTTGATTCGTTGCATATTCCTTTTTAATTGATTAGTCATGTTGTATGCATATATATGTTTCCATAGGTAAAATGCATAAAATAAAGGCAAATCATTGTGCATAGTCAAGGAAGTTTTGTCTAAAAACAGTGAACTCTTCCGACTTAAAAAGGGGTGAACTTGAGGTGCCAAGGCAGTAAACTCCACTGGCCGTGGGTTTTTCCCACTGCCAGTAGGTTTCCATCAGTTTTTTTCTTACGTGTGAAAAATTTTTAAGAGGAAAGGGCAGAGGGTTCCACGGGCCGTGGGTTTTTCCCACTGGCCGTAGGAACCCATATCAGTTTACGCGTGAAAAAAAAATTGGGGGACTTGGGCAGAGCGTTCCACGGGCCGTGGGTTTTTCCCACTGGCCGTGGGAACCCATCAGGTTTTATAAAAGTGGTTCCTTTTATTTCAAACAGCCTCACCCGTGTGTTTTATGAAAAACAGCACTCCCACCTTGCCTTCCTCCTACTCTTTTTCATATATTTGGCATATTGGAACAACTAAACTGAAATTGAAACCCCCAACTTCATTATTCTTCCTCACTTTACTAGTTTCAAATCCTAATCAAGTAAGTGTGATCTTGTCAATTTTTTAGTTTGGGGTTTTCTTTTGATGTTCTTGGGGTTCTCTCATTTTTGCCATAACTTTGTTTTGAAGTGAATTTATCATATGGAAAAGTTTCTATGGGTTTATATTTGATTGTTATAATGGTTTATTAGAATGGGTATTCTTAAAAACTCATCTTCATGCTTCAATTGTTCATTCTTGTTCTTCATTTGGTTTGAATACCCATTTAATCTTTTCTTCATGATTGATGATCCTTTTCATATATTTGACAAATTGGTGATTGCTTGGTTATGGTTTGGTGTTGTTCTCCTACTTTGGTGCCATTTAGCATATAGATTCATGGATTTCTTGGTGTCAAACTTGTTGCCCACCAAGTGTTTAACAACTTGCCCAAACCAATTTCTTGTTCTACCTTGTATATATTTATAGTTTGTTTGATCCTTTTTGGGTTTTCCTATGACTATCCATCATAGAGTTCCCATGTTCTTGATTTTATTGACATCATTTGTGCATAAACTTGAATTTGAATTTTAGGTGCCCAAAGCCATGTCTTCCGGAAGAACCAAGAATGTTTGCAAAAAGAGAAAGAACAAAGGTAAGTCATCATCTAACTATTCTAGTCTAGATGATATTGAGTGCACCTCGGATGAACAAAGAATGCGATTGGCTTCTTTGACCTCTAGGGAAATTATCCCCTCTAAGTTCTTTTGCAAACAATCTTTACTTGAACTTGGGTTGTATGATGATACCTTAAAATTTTGCATGAGTATGGGTTGGGAAGAGTTTATTGAGTTATATGAGCCCTGCTATGAACGCACCACCCTAGAATTTCTGAGCTCCATTGACAATAAACCTTATGACAATGACTCAACTTGGGAAATCACTTTTAGGCTAAATAACAATGATTATAGGATGGATTTAGCTGATGTGGATGCCATTTATGGTTTTCCATCTGTGCCTGGAGATGCCACTGCTAAATTAAATGTCGCCCACATCCCTAGGGATTTTAAGGCAAAGTATTTTTGGTCTAGACTCTCTAACTCTAGGGAGGCTTATGACCCATCTTCTACAAAAGCCTCACTCATGCATCACCCTGTCTTTAGATACCTTCAGAGGTTTATGGCCCGATCCATTTTTGGTCGCTATGATAGTCCTGGTACTATTAGGTCCGCTGAGCTTTATTTTCTTTATGCCATGATTAATAACATCCCTGTCCACTCTACAAAATTTTAGCCAATTCACTAGGGTAGGAAGAGCCACTACTAGAAAAATTGTTATTGCAGGTTATATTAATCCTATTGCTAGGTATATGGGGATTGATCTACAAGAGGATAACTTACTTTGCCAACCCAAGCAGGTTGATATTGATGAGATGGTTCATATGGGTATGCTTGTATTGGAACGTGGAATTTACTGTTTGGTTATTCCCGGATTTTCTGTACCTCACCCCTTGCCTGACCCTCGATTCACTAGCCTGGAGGGCAAGACTTCCTTTGTTGTTTTCAGGTACTGATAGGCAGGATGACTCCCCCTTGGACACCGAAATGCCCCTTCCTCATGACCACGCAGCTGGCTCGTCTAGATCCTCTTCCGACTCTGGGTTTTCTATGGAACGGATGTATTCCTTGATGCAAGGAATGAACACCCGTTTGGAGTCTTTATCTATTGAGCAACTCCGGCAAGGGAGTAGGATCGATGACATAGCCCAGCATGGGATGCTATGCATTCCTGGCACCTCCAGCAGGGTCATTTTCCCCCTCCTTCTCCATGACAGGTGTTTTCATCAAGATAAGCTTCATTGTACTTTGCTTTCCCCCTACTGAATAGTGAGGACACTGCTCACTTTTAGTTTGGGGTGGTAGGTACAAGGAAACTTATTCCGAGCCTTTGCATCTTTCTTTTGGTTTCATTTGATCATGATAGGTTATAGTTTGTTTGCATTTTGTTTGTTTTGAATATCTATGCCTGTTTGTGCCCCCATCTAGGAATGTTCATTTACTTGTGATTATTGTTGCTGCAAGTGGGTTTTAGTTGAAATGACAGAATTTTAAGGACTTGTGGAATCCATGTGAAAATAATAATAATAATAATAATAATAATAATAACAAAATAAAAAAATATAAAATATAAAATACAATTGTTGATTGCTACTTTGTCAAGAGGTACCATGCTTTATGACTCTGTGTTCTCTCTAACTAGGTTTACTCACCTGTAATAGTGACAGCTTTTGAGCCAATAAGGGGTATGCTTTGAAAATAAACATTTACAAAACCCTTATTTTCTTGTATTGAGTGTGTCATGCATTCGAAGTGCTCTAGAACTTGGCTTGCGACCGATTCAAAATGGTTGGTGATTAACAAGGTATGGAATGAAAAAGGCACTATAGGCTTTATTCTTTAGCCTCTGAACTTTGAATGTTACAATACACCATTAGTTGCCCCCTATTGAGCCTAAATTGTGATTTTTGTTTCAAAGCCCGTTGGTAATGAATTTGGTAAATTGCTGAGAAAAACAAAATACAATTCAAGGATGGCAGCTAGAATGAAAAGGCTAAAAGAAAAGTAAATTTAGTTGGGAAACAAAAGAAACAAAATAAACTTGTATTTCCAACTAAAGAAATTAAAGGAAAAACAAAGAAAAAGATGAAAGCAAGACTCTTTTGAAGTTTTTAAAGGAAGAAGAAAATGTATTCTCTGGTTTGCCATCTGAAACTTCATTGTTCTCAGTGATTTCATTCGAATAATAATAACCCTTTAAATTTCATTTTTCTTGGTATCCATTCCTACATCTCTGAACCCCTGGCCCCATTACAACCAAATGAAAGACCCTTTGACCATAACTTGTTTTTCTGAATAACTATGGAGAATTGGGTCACTTGCCAAGCCTAAGGTAGTGCTTTGAAATGCTATGATTTGAGTGATACTTATACACAAGCCTAAACACTTAGAGAGAAATGAAAAGATGTGTATCTGTAGCCTAGTCTTGTGAGCATGGTATGAATACTTGTGTGGATACCTGTTGTGATAATCTTGCAATCATCTGTTAAATTTTTTCTTCTTCTTTTCTCTAATTGGGTTCCTCAAGTTGTTTTAAGATCGTCATTCTCTATTGTTCATATTTGTGGTGATGATGATTGCTTGGGGACAAGCAATGTTCTAGTTTGGGGTATTGATAAGAGTCTAATTTGCATTAGTTTTAGAGTCCTTTTTGTTTAAGTTTTTAGGTTGTTCATGCTAGTTTTCCCCTTAATTCCAAGTGTTTTCTTTCATTCCGCATTTGCTACTCGGGTGTTTCAAGTTTTGCAGGAATAGCTTAGGTACAGGTGCATAAATTCAAAAACAAGAAGCATTCGAGGAAGCATTGGATGCATGGAAAGGAGTCAAGCCACTAAGAGCTCAAAAATAAAGCCTTATCCACCTTCCAAAGCATGATAGAAAAAGGATCTACCAAGATGGATATTCCAGGGCCTCAAAACAGTGAGAAAAACGCAAAAAGAGGAAGTCCAGAAAAACCCACTGCCAGTGGATTTTTCCCACCGGCCGTGGACCTCTCTGGAGTGGGAGAATTGAACCATAAACCCACTGGCCGTGTTTCCCTCTGTCCAAAAACCCACTGGCCGTGGGAATTTCCCACTGGCCGTCGATTACTCTGCCTGGAAGTGAAAAATTGGGATCCTGGACCCCCTGTCACGATCCACTGGCCGTGGGTTTTTCCCACTGCCAGTGGGTTTTGCACGTTCTGCATTTTTGTCACTTTTTGGGAGCGGTTTCTGAGGTTAAGAGGCAGTTTTTGAAAGGGAAAAAACACATAGACATTTGGGGAGACTTTTTGGAAGAAAAAGAGAGAACTTTTCAAGGGATTTTTGGAGGGGATCAAGACCATAGACGTTGAAGGACATCGATTGGCAGATTTCGGAAGGAGATTTGGAAGCAATAGTGAGAGCTTTTACTTTCTTTTCTTCTTTTTCCTTGGGACTTCCCTTTAATTTGTAATCTCTGAATATGATCTCTATTATGGGTTGTGTTGAATTAGGCATGTGTAACTAAACTCCAATCTTGGGTTAAGGGTGTGACATGTTATTGTATTGAATTGATCTTGAGACTTGTTCTGTTTATTAATCCCTAGTTTCTATTCAATTTCCATGAGTGCTTAATGCTTTTGAAGATCTAGAGATAGGATCAATTGAACTTGAACACTAAGATAGTCAAAAGATTAATTGGTTGTTTGAACGCATGAAATTGAACTTAGGGTCATGGGTCATGAAAGTGAGCATGACGCTTCGAGGTTATGTGGGATTTCATTGTTTTTAATGAGCCCAAATAATAAATTAAGCGCGGTTCTTTATTAGTTGGGCATATTAACGTTGTTCCGAAAGGAAGGCTTAATTAAATTCGGAAATCCTACCTTAGAACATGAATTAATAAATAGGAAAGTCTTAGGTGAAATCAATACATGACGTGATCACATACCGAATCCCAAGAGTTTCACCATTCATTTGTTCTAATTCAAAGTAAACAAGTTTAATTCTTGAAGTTTGCATTTATTTTTATTTTGTTTTTAGAAATCTTCTGAATCAAAAATTGCCTTAAGAATTTTCTAGATAATTGAACCACTGCTATAAACTAGTATTTGGGCACAATCTCTGTGGGAACGATATCTCTTTTTATTACGCGATACCCTGTGCGCTTGCGGGCCTAGCAGTCCTTAAAATCATACCTTAACCACTTGGGTTTTGAAGAGGGAAGCTTGGATTCCAAGCTCACCGGCATGTAAAGGAGAAAGAGTGGTTGAAGAAAGTGCCACCAAACTTTAATGGAGGAAGAAGGTGAAGTGAAGCCACTGGGTAATGGAAATGATGGCCACAGCCAAGGAAGGGAAAAGGATAAAGAAAATTCTCTTTTCTTTCTTTTGCTTTGAGAGGAAAGAGAGAAGAAAATTAGTTTAAGCGAGTACATGTAGTTTAGTAATTTACGTGTTCAACTAACTTCTAAACCTACTTTGGTAATTTTAATTTAATTTTAAATCAAACCAATTTAAATCTTGTTTAACTTTTTTTAATCAATTAATTCACACCCATTTATTATTTAATTACTACAACTGGTTATTAAATTTTAAAGCAGAATGTTACAGTTGCCTGTTTTAAAAGCTGAATTCGCATTTAAGATACGGTTGCATAGCTTGATCGACCCCTCGAATAACAAAAAGCAAAGAATTGATGTTGTAATTTGACACATATATAAAGCATATATGCATGCTCGACACTGCAATTAAATTGATATGCACATGATAGTATATACCTTTCTCCTGGCGCACATTAAAGGTGATTTTTTTCAAACTCAACCGATAGACTCGGTGGGTATGATCATGAACTTTAATATCTGTTTTAGAAATTACAATGGTCAAGAGATTTTTTTCATGTCACGTCCACCTAAATTTTTATTGTTTGGTAGTGTTATTACTGATGGTTTTATATTTGGGTAATGTTATTACTTTTTTTCTAAATTATTATTGTCACGGACTGGTATGTCAAAACTATGTGCTTCCTTTATCAAAACCAAAAAAAACCGTGTGCTTTGCGTTCAAGTTTTGTTTAGGGAAAATATTAATTTCCACCAGAGGGTTTGTCACTTACGTTGAAGTTTTTTACAACTGGTATATGTATGATATGCTCTGTTTTACGGAGAGAATAATTAAAAAGAGTTTATTAGAAGAGACAATAGGTCCATTTGTTTAAACTTATTTTTAATTATTTTTTAAAAAATATTTTCTTTATAAATACTATTTTTTTAATAAACAAATCATAGTTGTTTTTTAAAATAAGCAGAAATCTGCTTATTTTTTACTTGTGTTTATTTTTAAAACTTTAAACAAACACATAAAATCTAATATACGTATTTTTTTAATTAAAAAGGTATTTATCTCTTAAAATAATTTTAAACGAACAAGCTAAATTTATTTAACCTATCTAATATAATTCCACTAATAAACTTATTTTTTAAACCCTTTCTTATGGGACAAATTCCACCATACATTCACAAATAATCCATCACAATCTATATTATCAACATACTACTGAGTTACAAAACACATATTATTTAAAATTTGTACATCAAATCTAAATTAATTATGGAGAAATTGAGTATATATTTAGTTTGATACTTTTAAAAATTTTATTTTAAAATTTCTAATTTTTTTATTTCTAAATTTTAATTTGATATTTCTATTTTTTATATTTTCTAATACTAATTTTAAATTTTTTATTTTCCTAAGCCCTAATTAAATTTTTTTAATATATTTATTTTTTAGTTCTAATTTGAAATTTATAAATTTATTATTGTTCTAAATTATAATTTGAAATTTATAAATTTATTATTTTTCTAAATTCTAATTTAAAGTTTACTTTTTAATAATGTTCAATTTATAGCTTCACATGTGAATGTGATAGTTACAACATGTGGAAATAAATTAATGACTTGTTATTTTGTAGTATGGGCAACTGTCTCCTTATGCAGCATATGTGGAAGCATAATAGCTAGATGTTGTTTTTTATGCAACGCCCATACCCATTTGTCTAGTGCATGTATGATAGTGGACATTCTAGTTAGTGGGATAAATATTTAATTTCACAACTTGCTTTAGCATGCTTGTTGTAACACCCTAAATTTTAAAATAAAGGATTAATTAAGAAAATAAATATTAAATAGTTGTATGTGGGTTATTTAATGTCCTAAAATGTTAAAAACCATTAAATTTAGATTTTGAGGATTATTTATAATTGTTTGAGGCTGTAAGAGCTGAATTTATACCGATTAAAATATGGGGTGTCGGGCCAAGTATCTTCGATTGAGATGATTTTGGTCAAGGCCGTTAAGAATATTATTAGGAGCCTGAATACATATTTGGAATAATTTTTAGATAAAGTATTGAGCCTAAACGGAGATCCTATTTGTGGTAAAACGATGAAATATTAATGAGAGGATTAAAAGTAAAAGTAAAAGCCTTTATTTTTTCCCTCTCACTTTCGTTCATATGCTGAAGCCATTTGGAGAAATATATTTTCCTTCATCTTCTCCATTCTTTCATCATTTCCTCTTTCCTTCTCTTCTAAAAACCCTAAGCCTTATGTGGGTTCCATTTTCCTTCCTCATTTTCGTTGAGAAAGCTTGGAGATTAGAGGTGGAAGCTTGAAATCTCTTCTTCTTTTCTGTTCCATTTCGTGTAGCTCTTCCTCTCCCTTGGATATTCTTTCTTTTCTTCTTTTGAGGTAGGATTCTTGCCATTTTTCAAGAGTATGAACATTTAGTTATGAGTTTTATGGCTTGGGAGAGCAATGTATATAAGTAGGGTATTTAATGGAAGCTTTAAATGTGAGAAACCTAAGGTGGGTTATCATAAATGCAAGCTTTGATGGTAACAGATGAGGTAGATGAATTTATTGTTGGAAGGAGATAAAGATTTATGATGCATTTATGAATGTTGTTGGGTTTTGAGGAAATCCTAACTTAAAAACTTTGGGTGATATGTTTGAGAGCAAATACAAGCCAATAAGAGTATGGATAGTGATAAATGATGTATTATGAATATTAGGCTATGGTTGTTTTGTAACCTTTAACATAATGAATGAGGTTTGATGGGAAGGAATTCCCGAAGCCTAATAAATAAAGGAAGTGATGTCCATAACATGTTTTATACATGTTATGAAGTTGTAGATATATTGATGGCTAATTAATAGTTGTTCTATATGTATGTTAATGTAGGATCCATTCCGTGTGTTTGAATATGACTACAGGTTCAAGAATTTTGATAATGACAAAGGACTCTTGAAGAAATTCTTGCAAAAACAAAGACTTAGAATCAGACCTAGAAAAACTGCGCAGCTAATCGATTAGGGAGTCTAAGCTAATCGATTAGGCAGCTTCTGTTTTGAATTAAAAGCATCAGCAACATAAGCTAATCGATTAGATGGAGTATGCCAATCGATTACCAAGCTACTGGAATGACACTAATCGATTACACAAATGACATAATCGATTACCAGCATCAAAAATTGAATTAAATGCATCAGGTACATATGATAATCGATTACAGGACTTCAGCCAATCGATTACCAAGCTACTGAAACGACAATAATCGATTACACATGTTTGCTAATCGATTACCAAGATCAAGAACTGAATTAAATGCATCAGGGGTTATAGCTAATCGATTACAGGCCAAGATCTAATCGATTACAATCATTCTGACTTGAAGCTAATCGATTACACAGAAAGGGCTAATCGATTACAACACGAACTGGAATGAAAAATTCAAAGTGTAATCGATTACAGCTCGATGCGCAATCGATTACGATAGTGGAAAAACACATTTTAGTGGGAAGACAGCTCATTTCTTTACTATTTCTCAGATGCCCACTACATGCAACGGTTAGGAACTTCTGCAGCTTATCCATGGCTCTATAAATGCAAGGAAAACACAAGCACAAGATACACAACAAGAAGCAATCATTCCTTACCGTCATTTGTGCTTAGTGAGTTTATTCTTGTGTATACTCTGAAATTTCAATCCTAGAACTTGTATATCCTCTCATCTTGAGAGTTAGAATTTGTGTGAGCTTTCACTTGTACATCTACTCTATTGAGAGAGTTATTTGCTTGTAAACACTACACCAAACACAAAGGTTTTCACTCTAGGTTGAGTGGTCACAAAGGTTGGGGTTCAACCTTTGGGTATTGAGAGTTTGAGAGATTGGGTGGGTTGCCCTTGTGCTAGTGAGGATTGAGTTCTTGAGTGTGGGACACTAGGAAGCTGCAATTGCTCATAGCTTGTAATCTCTAAACTTCAATAATGGAAATCCTTCAAGTGGGTTGCTTGAAGGCGAGACGTACACCGGGGTTGGTGGAACTCGTTAAATTGGTTTGCAAGCTCTTCTCCCTTACTCTTTTACATTCATATACTGCACTTAATTGATTTGTGTTGATTGATTGTGGTTTGGATACTTAAGCTTGCTTGAATTAGTTAACTTTGAACATTGCATACCAAGTGTTTGATAAATTGTCTCAGCCATATCTACCTCTTGTTTTGCATTGTCTTTTGCATTATACTTGACTTCACTTGCATTATTTCTCAACTTGTGATAAAAGAACTAATTTCAAAGGCATTCTAAGTAAAGTTTTAAAAACTCAATTCACCCCCCCTCTTGAGTATTGAGGCCACTTGAATAACATTCCGAACGACGAGGCGGGAACGTCGTACCAATCAGAATTCTTCTCTTGAGGTAGGAGAGGAGTCTTTATGTTCTAAATGCATGAATTGAATAGTATTTGATTGTCATATGTGACAATATGTATGTTTGCTTTGCTTGCAATGTTATGATGAATTGTAATGTTGTGTATGATGTTGGTGATGATGTTTGGCAACTTGTATTTGTGCATTTAGAATATAAGAGATGTGCCATATGGTGGTGTTAAATTGTTTGGCAAGTGTAAGCCTTGAATATGAAGTTGTGGTTACATCCACCATAAATAAGGAATGAATGTTATTGATGATTGAATGAGAATGGTGTGAACGAATAACATACCTTGATTGATAATGAAAGATTAATGTCATTGTGATTGATGAAAGAATTAAATTGTGTTAATTAAAATTATTGAGAATGCCATACGAAAACTTAAAACAATGGCAATAACCAACCTAAATCCACTAAAAGCCTTGTGGTGATGTTGGTGATTATGATAATAATGATTGATGAGTGGTATGATTAGGATTCATAGAGTGAGTAATACATATGATTGGCATTTGTATCCATGGCATATTGCATAGCCACCGATGTTGGAACGTTAGGGGGGTTCCTTCGGCCGACCCAGTGGGAAGATGGCTCGATGCACAAGCAAATTTTATTTTCCCCTGTGACTCGCTGTGTAAGTCACGAAGCCGCCCATGTATTGCTACAGGGAGCTACATGTGGCCGACCCTTGTGGGGGGTGGCTTTTTGAGGAGCAGGTGTCCCCGGTGGTCCTTGGGATCACAGCCGCCATGGGATGAATCATGGCTGGCCCGCAACACCATATATTGAATATGTGATACCGCGGTCATGGTGAAAATGACCAGGTGTTGCAAATGGGTGATGCGGTTTGGTACCAGTAAAAGGTTGGTGAAATACATGCAATTGGATGATAAGTGTACACATTTTACTACTGTAGTAGGGGTATGGTTATATGATCATACCTGAATCCCACAAATTGGTGTTTATTTCCCACAGACAGATCTGCAATTGTTGAAATACTCTGTTGTGCATGTGCATTAGCTTAAGAGCATTTGCATATAGTAAGGAGGTATGCCAAAAATGATGAGAAGTGGTGATGGTTATGATTTGGATGAGAAAACATATAAAGACTACATAAAAGTTATGAATACCAATTAATGATTTGATAATGATGTCCGTAATAGCCCAATTTATTGAAAGACTTGATTATGTGTATGCTTATATACTTTGCTTAATCTATAATGTTGATTATGATATATGAATGATAGTACTATAATGATGAATGAGATGATGAATGATATGTTATGTAAAGTATACATGATTTTGAAGCATATATACATAATCACATGGTATTCATATTCATTCTTTTAGAATGTATGACTTACTCTCCCATGTTGTCTACTTTTTAGATTTGTGATGCAAGACATTCATGGGGATGTGAATCTCTTTTGAAGTATATTTTGATGAAGGAGGTAAATAGGTATATAGGAAGTGCCTTGGCCGGCAAAATCTAAATTTTGTATAGCACATAGTACGAATGTATGTATATTTTGTAATCTGGATGATTAAATGATGATTTTGGATGGTCATGGACGAAAATTGGACCTTGGTGTGTATGACCAATTTTCATTAATGACCTAGATGATGTATGCGGATGAATTATGATGTTGGTTAATATTGAATCCCATGAATGAATGAAGTATTTTACAACTTACAACAATTTATGAAGTTTATGTGAAAATGATTTAAATATCATGCATTGAATGAATGGGAATTGATCTTGATGTGCATAAACAATTGGATGAACTTTTAAATGCATGGCTGAATGTATCTAACATATTGGTATAGGCTAAAATGGCATGAAATAAGATTTAGTGTGTGAAATTATGTGAAATTCACATGTTTCTCACATGAACTACATAACTCGCTCAAGCAAGTGTGAATCTCCCTCAAGCGAGAACTTCTAGAATGAGAGGTATGGCTACTGGCCATATTTCGCTCAGGCGGGCAAGGCCTCGCCCAAGCGAGCATGAGATGGAATGTTACAAGACCATTTGCAGTCGAGCGAATGGCCAGTGAATGGTGGTTCGCTCAAGCGAGCGCAGACGAGAATGGGTACTGGAGTAATTTTGCTTAGGTGGGGATGTCTCACCCAAGCGAAGGGGAACCATTTAGCTACTGGAGTGATCTCGCTCAAGCGAGCAGAGCTCGCTCAAGCAAGATTGGTACCCTCGCTCAAGCAAGATTGGTACCTGATGCATATTTTTCCCTTCGCTCAAGCGTGATCGTTGGCTCGCCCAGGCGTGGATTATTAAACTCGCTCAAGCGAGTAGGGCATTCGCTTGAGCGAAATGCCCCCTGATTCTCCAAACATGAATGCTTTAATTATTTTTATTTTCCCTTGAATTAAGGCTCCTTCTGGCATCATTACACAAACGTATTTAACATAGTTTGACCTATTAATCTTTGAAATCATTTATCCTTTTTAAATCCAATCATATAGCACCAATATAAATGATTTTTCTATTGTCTTTAATTGAGAGATTCTCATGAATCATTTTTAACTTACCTTCTTATATCTTCATATATGAGATAGGTTCTTCATACTTAAGTCTTGCATATTTGAATCCCCTTTCTAACGTGATGTAATAGACTCTTTGAGAGTGTACTATCTTGGCATGATACTAACTTTGTTGCGTACTGTCTAGTTTACAAACTTAGAGATCAGGGAAACTACTTTTAAAACCTGAATATGATCTTTATTGAAGCAGACCTTTTGACTTTGGCTTCATACTGTTTTTGTCTTGATAGCTCTTAGTGTTATTATCGATAACACATTTGGAGCAGACTTAGGCTTCAAACAACTACTTAAAGATCTTCATATTTCAACATACTGAAGTAGACTTACGTATGTCTTGGCTCATTGATCTATGAATCCTTCTCCATGAGGAACATTTATGCTTCCTTTATATGATAGTCTAACAAATTTAGGATTATTGATTCATCTTTCATTAAGTTTGTCCTCCTTATATGCTATAAATCCACAAACATAGACTTAATTGTACACTTAACATATATGTTAGTTCTTTAATAGACTTTTTCACTTAAGAATTTATGTATGTAGTCACACAAAATTTTAGGGCACCAACTATCTAGTAATTTGTAACAAGAGACTTAGTTCTAACAAGTATTTTCAAACAACAACACCTTGAACAAGGTCATCTAATATCATCATCATATATGAGGAGTGCTTGTTATTTAGCTATATTGATAAATTCTTCAACCCTTTTAACAAAATCATTTTCCAAGCACCTATTCACACAAGTTCTATCATACATCCATGTATGATATATTTTTTAATTAATATATTTAACCACTTAGAATCCAAAAATATATCTATTAACATTAAGTTTAATTTCAACTCACAATCATATCATATAATATTTATAAAAAAATTGGACAGCATAACCTTTATAATATGAAAGTCATGTAGCATAGCTTGCTTGATTGTTTGGGGCACTAGTTTTGCATTCTAGGTTTCTAGGAAGCCTTTTGTCTGCTTACTTCGTTTTATGCCCTTAATTTTTTATTTGTCTTAGTTGTTTCTTATTTACCTTATATCACTTAAATTTGATTCTAACACTTCTTGTTTTACTCCCTTTTTAGTTTGTCTTTAAATACTTGTATGTCCCATCCTCACTCATTTGGGTTTAGCTACCTAATTGTGTTTTTTTGCTTGTATTAGTTGGCTTCTTGGTTTTATCATTTGAGTTTTGAGTTTTGAACTTTCCTTTGGACTCGTGACCTTTGGTTGATCATTACCTTTGTAGTATACTTGGTCTAAAAGAGTAAGACATTGTTTGGAGTTCTTACTTGTGATAGAGAGAGTTGAGTGGAAAGAGGCAAGAGTGCACATTATATTAAAAGCCCTTAATTGAGTGAAACACAAGTAGAATTCAAGTGTAAATACTTAGTTGAGTAGTAAGATCCTTGACTCTAAATCTCTTATTACTTGTGATCACTAACCATTTCTCTTTTAAGCTCTTGAAACTTTAGTGTTTAGTTGGTGGACTTCCAACTTATAGACCTTGTAATTTAAATAGCAAAGCCTTGTAACACTTTAATTTTTGGAACTTAGTTTGTGTATATTCATTTCTCCTTCTTGTATTTTAGAGGCTCTTGTAGTAAGATTTGCTTGTAGTAGTTTCTTTTCTTTATATTGGAGTTTGGACTTTGGATTTGGACTTTTAGGTGCATTTAAAAGGTAATTATGCTTAGGATTAGTTTAATTACTTTCTAACAACTAGTATATTGCCTTGATTATTTGCATGCCAATTATAGGCTAGAAATTTTAGGTTTGGAGCAAGAATCCATTCCTTTCCTTCCTCATTCTATTTGGTACTTTTTATTAGTGTAATTCTCGTAAACTTTTTTACCCACTAGAAATATGTTTTATTTTCTTTTGCATAAATTGAATCAAACAAAAAACTGAAAAAAATAAAAGTATGTCTAGTAATAATGGTAGAGATCCAACTCCCCTCACATATGAACCTTGATGGAAAAACTTAATACCATTACTCAAAAGGTTGATATTGTTGAAAATGGGGATAGAAGAAGGCCTTATAAGAGGCATAGAAATCATAAAGATAGGAACGGAGGAAGGGGGAGCAAGATAGCCAAGGAGACATCATAGACACCATGATGATGAGTGACTTAGGGAAGTCAAATTAAATGTGCCTCTTTTTATGGGAAAAGTGATGTTGAGGTATATTTAGAGTGGAAGATGAGAGTAGAACAATTGTTCAACTTTCACAACATAAGAGGCGAGAAGAATGTTGAAAATATGCACTAGGAGCTTATATAGGACACGTCACTTTGAATAAGGAATTTATGTTAAATAATTTAACATCCTTTATTAGTCCTTAAAATAGTAGGTCAATATGATAACTATTCCTAAATTATCCATAGTCAAGTATTTATATAAGGACATATAAATACTTTAAGACTAGTGTGTGAGTATACTGATGATCTAATCTCATAGATCATAGATATAGACAATATCAAGTTTTCACATGAGTACACATTAAGAGTAACAGTGTACTAGACAAACCCACCATGAGAACATTGCATGGATCATTGCATGAATGTCATAAATAATTCTCAATGTGATAATGGTATACGTGGTCCTTCGACCTAAGGTCACTACATTCCTACATAAAGAGTTTGTTATTTCAATACAATCAAACGTCATCTACAACAAAGTGATCATAAAGGTTGTAATTAGGTAGTGAACAAATCATGCAGAGGGATGTGAGTGATGTAGATCAGATTTGTCTCTTCTATATGACAAGAGTGATGTCTATGAGCCACTTGATGGAATGAGACTTAAGAAAATGCATGGTCATGCTAGGAAAATAAATATTGGATATTTATTTAAGAAAAATCTACTCCGGTATCAAGTAAAATAAATTGGATTATACAAGGATGATGACAACCATGTCTTGGGCTAAATTAGATATCATGATAAAAGGACCAAACATATAAAGTTTATCACTTATAGGTTATTTTGATATTATATTTGGATAGTGATGTATTGCTAGATTCACTCATTATATTATATTAAATATTAAATGTTTATATTTAATATAAACCAAATATATTTCCTATAGGGTCACACACATGGAGTAAGCCCACCAGAGGATAGTTTTTATTTTAGTTTGACTAAAAATAAAACTAATGGACCCAACTCATTTAAAATAAGTAAAGAGCCCATTCACTAAAGAATGCTCATTAGGTTAGATTTGAGCTAATAAATAGAGCAAGAGATACTCATCGCCACACTCTGGTGACATAACTAAAATTCTATAAATGTTGTGGAGGCCGTGCTCTAACGAACTAGCATTCACAAGTATGGAATCTAGTGGGAATGTTTGCATGGACTTCTTAAGGGTGAAGCTACTATTGCATCAAAGTCTTGATTTTACACATCAAGAGGTAATTACACTACTAAAAAAAACTCTTGACAGCTACCACGAATTAGCGACCAAAACTATCTATCACTAATTAGCGACCGCTAAATGAAAAAGGACCATTAGAAAGAAGTTAGCTATTACATCAGCAACCAACAAAAACATCGTCACTAATTTTGCAACACTCCGTTGCCAACGCCGTTGCTAATGGTATTTCGTCACAAAGACCATCACTATATTTACTTCCCTCCATTTTTTTGCTTTCCCTTCATTTTTTGTTGGTGTCAAACCTAGAGACGGACGTTCGTCGTCGCTATCTCAGAATAAAGAACTGTCATCGCTAACACTACTGAAAAATTGTTGACAACTATCTGAAATCAGTGACCGAAGGCATCCGTCGCTATATTTAACTCCCTCTAATTTTTTGTTGTCACTCCAAATTTTTTGTTGGTGCCCAAGTTAGTGACGGGCTATATCTGTAGCTATATCAAAGTAGAGAACGGTGGTCACTAAACCTGTCGCTAAGTTCCCCCTTCTATTTTTTTATTTCTTTTGAATCCATTTAGAGATGGACTAGAGTCGTCGCTATGGTTAGGCTATTGAGCGACGGGTGGCCCCGTTGCTATAGTAGCAATGGTTTCAATTTGTCATTGCAGATGTTGGTCCCTATAGTGACAGTGTTAGGTTTATCATCGCTGAGGTTGGTCCAGGTGGATAAGTTATGAATAGATTACTACCACGTGGCGTGGTTGTGACTCGCATAATGATGGAGGTAGTTCCATGGCTAATTTCCAAATCTTAATCGAGCCCAGTTCCCTATTTTGCGCTTTGTGCCTCCTCTTTTCGATGGTTCAGAAAATGTTTATGGTTGGCCCATGATGTCTTTTACTCAAATTTCTCTTCTTTGGTTAGAATAGTCGCAACCAAGGTTGTCAAAATTGCTTTCCAACTCGTAAGATCATACATTTTCCCGACGTTTTCCATGGTTTACGCTTCATGAGTCAATAAAAATCATAAATTGGATAAATCACATGAAATCGGTGCTTTGGCACGTGAAATTGTGCAATTTGTAAAAATTATGCGTTTCCCAATTAAATCCACAGATACTCTCTATATTTCACAATTCACACTCCTGCGTGGTCTTCCAAGCCTGCAACATGTGGCTTTAATATTATTAATGTTTATATTAGTGAAAATTTAATGAAGGAAATCTAAATTACAATATAAAATCACTTTAATAATAGGTAATATGATTTAATATAAAAATATTTAATATGTAACTAATATAATTAAAAAATAAATTATTTAAAAAATATAATCATTTTTCAACAAAACAGCCTACCTCCACATTAGTGATGGAACGCTACGGTCGCTAATGGGTTGTCATGTAGCAACGACATCGGTGGTCACTAATGGATAACCATTACCAGCGATAAGTGTGATCGCTATATGGTTATCCATTAGCGACCACCGTAGTCGTCGTCACTAATGGTTATCCACTATCAACGATACACTGCCGTCGCTAGACGGTTATCCATTAGCGACGGTGAAGCGTCGTCGCTATCAGTTATCCATTACCGACGGTATTTCTTGGTCGCTAATTTGTCATCACTAGCAATGGATAGAGTGACTACCCATGTGACCAATTCAGGGATAGCTGAAATATAGAGATTCCGTCGAAAATGTTGTGACGATGTATTATTGTCGTCGCCGATTTGTCAGCGATGAGCTATTTAGCGAAGCTGTAGTTCCCGTCTAAAATATCATCCTTGATAGTTTTAGTGACAAAATTTGGGTAATTTAGCGACGACTTTGTTCTGTCGCTAATCACTTTTAATTATCTGTTATTGCATTGAAACATGAAGTTTTGCAAGACTTTATGGGAATCCTTGTATTCTGCTACCTGACCCGATAAGATTTTCTAACAGTGGTATTGGAGCCTAGGTTGTAAAAACTGTGTGTTGGGCAAATGTTTGTTTAAGAACATATGAAAAATGTTTTCTTTTACGAAAAAAGTTGTAAAGATTGGATCCTTTTATGAAATTTTTTTCAAAGGTTGTATCTTTTTGCGAAAAGGTTGTATTTTTTATGAGATATGATACAAATGTTGCATCGTTTTTAAAACTAGTATCAATTTATTAGTTTTGTGTATATTGATTGTTTTTCTCATCTTTTTAATCAAATAACATGTTATTTTGAGGTGCTTTATTGTATGAACATGTTGTATATAGCAACGATGATTGTTTTATATATGTTCTAATTTTAAAGCATATTTATATATTTATTTATGTTCATTTAATTAAATTTAAATAAGAGGTTGTATGCAATCCATGTTTATACATTTTTCTTGTGACATGAATATTTAATGTCAGATGATGTCTAGGAGATTTAAGAGTTAAACTCAAGGTGTCATTAAAACTAGGATTCAAAAGTTAAAACCTAAATGTCTTGATATTTTTATTTATTTGCAAATATTAGAAATAAAAAAATTTGATTTTAATTATTATTTTATTTTGTTTATAAAAGTTACAAATCAAATTTTAAATATTTGTTAAATTTAAAATTTGTAAGTATTACAAATTTAAATAATTAATTCTTAATTTTAATAGGATTTGCATCACATGTGATCTTTTAAAAATTAATATGGTTTGTAAAATATTTTATATTTTATATTCAATGAGTTTGTAGGAGTTATAAATTGATTCATATATACTAAATTTAATATGATTTGTAATTGTTACAAATAATAGATAAAATCTTTATTCAATTTAATAATCTTGAAAATCAAATATTTAATACTTAATAAATTTTCTAGGATTTGAAAAAGTTGTAAATTAAGGATAAGATCTCTATCAAATTTAATATGATTTAAAACAAAATATCTTGGACTCTAGAGATAAGGTTTAAAAGTTAAACTATAACATCCCAAGTTTTAGAAAACAAATGTTTTAAGCGATGATGATTAATTATTTGACGTCCTGAACTTATAGGGAAATTAATTTGACATTAATTATGAATTATTGGTGAATTAAAATTTACTAGAATAGGATGAATTAACCAAAGATGTAGGACCCATTAAATCTTTTTGGATATTTGATGGGCATAAAATAATGAGGATTTTATTGTGGTTATGGTGATATGTTCAAAATATTTTTTAGAGTTGAAGAGGTAACTATACAGACACAACATATGTTGACAAACAACGAAATTAAGAACGAAATGGATTTAGAAGAAAATGCAAATTCCCTCATTTTCTCTCTTCATGTGTTGTGACTTTTCCACTATTTCTTTACATTCTATTGACCATTGGACAATGGGGTTTGATGGATTCTTGGGTAAAATGATAAGGATGCATATTATCCATTGGAGAAAGACCAATTTTTCTTTTCTTTTCGCTTTCTTTTCCATCACTTTTGATGGACTATCTTTTCCCTCCCCATCCATTGCATTTTGCACTCTTTGGTTTATTTCTCCCTTGTAAAATCGTCCACCATCACCATAGCCATCTCTTGCAAAAATTAAACACAAACTCATGATTTATGAAGTTCTAATGGGACATTGAAGCATATCTTTTCTTATCTCAACTTCTTCTTTTCTCATTTTCATTTTTTTATTGGAGCATGGAGACTAGGTAAGACTTATTGCCATTGGTGGTCTTCATTTATTGTTTTGTGGTTATTAAAGCTTAGAAATGGTAGTTTGGATGTTATTAGGTTAAGACATGCATGTGGAACCTTTGAACCCTAGGCTAGAAGACATGAACATATGGATTCTTGTAGCTTGATAGTGGTACACGAACTTATGAGCTAGATTGTGCTTGAAATGATGATTGGGAACTATTGGAATTGTTGTTTGGGAGTTTTGGTGAAAACCTTAAAATTTAAAAATTTAGGGCTTTTGACAAATTTGGTGAAATTGAGTTTTATGGCCATGAGTATAATTGAGACATATGGAAATGAATTTTTGGAATGAGTGATAATGAATATTGGTGCTGGAAACTCAAGAAATCAAGAGAAGGTGTTGGATCACAACTGGTTTTCCCGATGTTTCTATTGAATCACACCTGCCATGGTGAGGAATCATGGTTGGCCCATAACACCATTTTATGATAATTATGTTGTTGTTGTTGTTGTTGTCATTGTAATATGATCGGTGTTATATTATGGGCGATGCAGTATGGTACAAGTAAAATATTGATTGGTGATACTATATGTACACATTATTGTTGATACTGTAGTATAAAACCATATTTGATTATTTAATCCACATAGTCAGATCTGCAATTGATAAGTATGATTCCTTTTGCATATGCATTAGCTTAAGAATATTTTCATATAGCCTAGTGATATGCCAAAATGGAAAAGAGAATGAGATTGAAGTGATGAATGGTGATGGTAGGATTAGGAGATTGAAACTCCAAAGACTAACAAGTAAAATACTTATAATGAGATATATGTTAATTTGAGACAATGCTTGTGATAGCCCAATATTATGAAGGGCAATGATATGTGAATGTGTATGTGCTTGCTATAAGTTTAATTGATGACCATTATATGCCTATGTTGATATAATGAAGATGATTTGATGATAATATGATATTGGAGTTGCAAAGCACACATGTTGTTTTTATGCATGTATACATGGTCATAATGTATTCGAATTAGTCATTTCGAATGTAATACCTACTCTTCCATGTTGTCTCTTTTTAGTATTGTGATTGCAGGACTTGCATGGGGTGAGATACATTTCATTTTGAAAGATTATGTTTTGGTGCAAAAGGTAAAATAGTTGTAATGGAATGCATTGGCTGGAAATCATTTAAAATTTAGACATGTATGTATTTTAATGACAATGGTGTTGATATTGATGTTGATGGTGATGACCCATTATCTTTTGTATATGGACATATATTCCTTTATGTACACTTGTGTATACATAGGCCAATTCTTTTGTAAATGACCATATTGATATTTGACAATATGAATTTGATAGCCCTTGTGATGGCAATTGTTGAGAAAAAGTTTGGTCAAAAATATAAGTTTCAAGTCCTGTTGGACAAGACCTCGGATTTTATAATCTCTAAATTTGTTTATACCGCTCATCAAGAATTTTCGTTAAAAGAATAAAGTCTAAACTACTCATAACATTTTCTTTTAGTGCAAAAGTAATTTCAGGATATGAAGATTATGTTGTAAAAACTAAGGGGGAGCATATGTATGTTCTAAAAGTCTGGTAGAATAACAAAAGTCTGATAGAAGCATCTTGAATAAAGAAATCTTCGTCAACGTTCAAAAAATTTGTTTTGGTGATGCTTCAGGAGAAATGATCATACCATATTTGTGTGCTTATCATTAAAGAACAAAATCAACAAAATCAACACAAGAAGCAGATGTCAGCGTACCTACCTCTGCAAACTCTGATCACAAGTCAAAATACTTATTAGGACATCTTTGTAAGCAACCTCTCGCTCCATCAAGGATAAGTTCACGAAAGGTTTTGTGCATGGAAATGCATGAGAAACTATTCTAGTGAAAATACTGAAATATGATTCAGACCTCTCTCAAGCCTGAAATCAACTTAAGGTCTGATCTCAAGGAGCCTATGGTAAAATACCTTCAAAGGATTTTCAATGTCTATATCTTCTTTCAAGATGTAATAATGGATATATCTCTCAAGTCACTACAAATATCAAGGAAGTTTGAACATTCAAGACTGAGAAATATCTGAGAAGAAAGCTCTTCAAGTCATCATTCAGTTCTAGTTCATTTTCTTGTATAAAGACAAAGACCCTTACTACTCTCTAGCTCTACTTCTAACAAACTCAGGTCTTGTGTCAAAGATACTTAGTGCTCTCCTTGGCCAAAAATCTATAACCTATATAAATGGCCCAATTATATGGGCCAAACTATAAAATGTGCAATGTACAAGGCCTAAAAGTGGCCCAAACTAACTTGGTCATACAAGGCCCAAAATCCTAAAGCCTTTTGGGTTCTCCTAATTATTTCTAAAAAAGTATAAAATCCTAAAAATATTTACTAAATGTGTGTGAGGCCCAAATAAGACCGAAAGGAGGCCCAATAGGCTAGGTCCTCATCATGCTCTCCTACTTTAAAAGAATTTATCCTCAAATCTAAGAGATCTTCAAAGCAACTTTCAAGGCAACAATAATCCTACAAGATGAAGGAAAACAAAGTGTATAACACCCTAATTTAACAAAATGAATTAAACCCAAGGACGGGAAAATTTTCCAAAATTAAGTAAACCAAATAGACTATAAGGCAACCGGATAACAAAAGGGGCGGAGTGCAAGGAAGGACAAGGGAAATGAGAGATCATCCACACGCATATGGCAAATAACAGAAGGCTAAGACTGGAACCGGTTCATTTGGTTTAATGTAACACACCAGCGCCAGGGCGGATTACATAATATCGTTGGCTCACTCAGGCGGGGTCTGATACCGCCTGGGCGGGGTATGGTAATGCAGTGGCGGATGGAGGGGGATTCACAAAGAAAACTTTTCCATGAGTAACACTAGTCAACCAGTAGGAGGAAACAGATAAGGGGAAGGAGAAGGGAGATGTACATGTGCAGTAGTGGATTGTGGAGGAAAGAGAGGCCCGAACTCATTCCGCCCAACTTGACTAGATATGACAACGCCTGGGCGGACTCAAACACAACGCCCAAGCCGGGGTCAACACCGTTGTCGGGGACGCATTAGCGTCACAACGGAGAGGAAGGGTAATTGGGCGGTATCTCACTTTGACAACTACTCGCTCCAGCGCGAGTCCTCACGCTTGGGCGAACTGCTCTAGTACCTCGGGCGAGGTATGACTCCGCCCAAGCGTATCCGACATAAGTCTTCCTAGTCCGTACTCACTGGAGCGAGTATACTGCTCACTGGGGCGAGGGAACTTCACTCGGGAATACAGACTCTCCCCCACTCGGGTTTTACTTATAGTTCTCACTCAGTGGTCATCTCTCTCACCATCACTCAAGGATTTCACTCGTTTCTTACTTGAGGTACGTTGAGGACCTATTCGGAGTACTCATAGCTTATTACTCGGGAAGATCTCCCACATCGATCCCCACTCAGGGTTGCATACTCCCATTCACTCAGATCGTTTAAGACTCTCTTCCTAGAGACGATTTATAATTCACTTTGACTTGGCCATGGTATGCTAAATCATGCTGTCCCTGCGTATCCATTAAAGCACAAGTATGAAATAAGGTAGCACATAGCATGTCACACACGAAACCATACATATATATATATATATATGAGAGCGTATGTTAACATTTACAAACACAAAATCGGATTCCTCTTGTCCATAAGGTTCTATTTGTCCAAAACACTAACATCCGGCATGAACCGGTCAGAGCTTAATCTAACATCGCATTAATTAAGCCTTCCTAATGCATCAACACTTCACTCAGCGTTCCAGCTCTGCCTCTGATCCTCATCTCGAGAGACATTCACTGAAAAATGGCCACTGCAGGGGTGGGCATCTTAGATTTTTAAATGATAGATACCGACTCAGGTTATCTCCCAATCATACAACAATACATATACGTACAAACACGATTATACCAGAGCAACATCCATTAGCCAAGACATATATACATAACTCTTACCGTTCGATATTCACCAATCCTCACTCGGCTGTACTCATAACATTTTCAATGACACGGATACGCTTGCATACATATATATACATATATTCATGAAACAGTTTTCATTCAGCATCCAAGGCACGTACACACGGAATGGATCACTCGGCATACACATTCATTATCCTCATACACCATATCAAATGCATAAACAAATTTCAGTCAATAACACATACACGGAGCATTCACTCAGTCCTACGCATTCATCCATTCACTTACCACTCGGCATACCTAGCCAATTCCAAACAACATTAACAGCAGTAACAATATTAACAGTAGTAACAATATTAACAGTAATAAGCACATAAGGTTTCACTCGGTTCCGCATCGTGTGTATCGGTTAGACGTTGCAACGTAGGCATCTCAGCCCTTTTATACATAGCTCTCAGCTATCAAATCAGCTCCCAGCTACTTGGCCGTTTTACGGGTACCCAACCGTTTGCCCACAGGTGACCCCAACGCTCTCAGCACCAACAGGGGTGTTCACAGGCAGCCCGAGTCCCACTCAGGGCTACCCTGAGTCCCACTCAAGGATTTGGCAGCGTCCCACACTGGATGACCGAAGGTAGTGTCCCACACTACGTGCTCCCAGCACAACGCATCTCATGCGCCATACGCGGATTCGACACACAACATTCGCTTCACGCATGCATTCTCTTATTCAAGCACACATATCATGCAATCGGTAATACACATTATCAGGATTCAGCATGTCAGTTTAACACATATAGCTTTCATGCAATCCATTATCATTCCATTGTAACGTATGAGTCCCATGCAATCGGTATCAATCCATATCAAGCATCCATAAACATTTTCGTTCAATCAAGTGTGACATGCAATCGGTTTACAGCACCATTTAACCTTGAACAACGCATGCATCATTATGAAAATCACAAGTTCACTCAAGCATTTCAAGTCATCACAACATAACATGCAATCGGTGTAGGACAGTGTCAGAACCCGGTTAAAGCAGGCATTTCCTGTACGCAAACAAGTTCATTAAAGCATTCATATCAACACATGCATTTCTATGACATGGATAGCTTCAATCAGACATTCATATCAACGCAACTCAACATGCAATCGAGATCCTGCAACACATGCATTTGTAAGAAAGATGTTAACATGCAACCATTCCTCCTCACTTAACCTGCATTCGGAGATTCTACATGCAAATACGCCACACAGCAGAATACAATACTACAACCATCAGGGTCTCCAACCCGTCTGTAACCCATACATTTAACATGTAAGATACTCCCCCTACCAATTACGAAACTCCGAGGGATTTTTCTGCTTGAATGGTGGTTCTCCTCCTTGCTGCTTCACTTGGCGCCTTCTCTGGAGTGCTACAGTCTCCTGCGAGTGATGTAGGGGTATTTCTGCTTCCTCCTTGGCGATCGTCCCTTCCCGTGTGGGGAGTTCCACTCCACTACAGCACCGTCACCTTGGCTCTCGGAGCAGGAAATGGACTGGAGGGCAGAGAAAGGGAGAGAGAAAGCAAGAGAAAAGAAGAACGAAGAAGGAAGTTTGTAGGGGGGTTCTCCGCGTGAAGAGCATGGCCATCACCCGTATAAATACTCGCGTGGAGAACAGGATGGTGGGATGAGGAAATGTGGAAAGATAATCCTGCCCATGCCACCTTGTCTCCACGTTAATCACCCTATTCCTTCTAGTTAATTAAATTAAGGGAAGTGTTAATTTATTTAATTCGGTTGCTTATAATTAAAATGGGGATGTTACAGTTCTCCCCCACTTGAAAAGAATTTCGTCCCCGAAATTCAGTCGGTAATTCATGCGAAACTTCAGTCGGTAACTCACCTAAATGAACAACTCGGGGTACTGCTGTCTTATGGCATCTTCGCGTTCCCACGTGCAGGAGGTGGTCTTGCCTTGCTGCCACTCCACCTTAACCAGCCTTACGTTTTTGTTTCTCAAGCGTTTTACCGATCGGTCCACGATTCCAATCGGTGTAGTTACAGTGGTCAGGTCTTCTTTGATCTCTACTTCATCGTCAGGCATCGTGTGGCTGGGGTCATGTAAATACTTCCTTAGTTGAGACACATGAAATACGTTGTGCAATCGGGACAAGTGGGTCGGTAATACGATGCGGTATGCCACGGGGCCGACTCGTTCTAACACCTCATAAGGCCCAATGTATCGAGGGCTTAACTTTCCACCTTTTAAGGCTCGTCCGACTCCTTTACTCGGAGAAGTTCTCAAAAACACTCTGTCTCCGACTGAAAATTCCAATGGTTTGGTGCGCTTGTCATGGTAGCTCTTTTGCCTGTCTTGAGATGCTTTCATCCTTCCCTGTATCACTCGGATCTGCTCTGTGGTTTGCTTCACGATGTCTGGTCCCAATAGTAGACTTTCACCCGTTTCCGACCAGCAGAGTGGGGTTCGGCATCTGCGTCCATATAGTGCCTCGTAGGGTGCCATGCCAATGCTGTGATGATGGCTGTTGTTGTACGTAAACTCGATCAAGGGAAGGTACTACTCCTAGTCCCCACCATGCTCTAACACACACGCCCTTAATAAGTCTTCTAAACTTTGAATTGTCCGCTCGGATTGTCCATCCGATTGGGGGTGGTAGGCAGAACTAAGCCAAAGTTTGGTGCCCATTTCTTGATGCAGGCTAGTCCAAAACCGGGACGTGAACCTAGGGTCCCTATCTGATACGATAGAAGTAGGTATGCCATGCAGTCGGATAATTTCTTGAATGTAAATCCGAGCCAACTTATACGACGGGTACTTCATATTTACAGGTAGGAAGTGTGCACTCTTCGTCAGTCGGTCAACAATGACCCAAATCGCATCATGGCCCACTCGGTTTTTGGGTAATCCCATGATAAAATCCATCGCAATCGAGTCCCATTTCCATACGGGAATCTCTAGGGGCTGCATTGCACCGTACGGTTTTTGGTGCTCCACTTTTGATTTTTGGCACGTAATACATCGGGCCACATATTCCGCCACATCCCTCTTTAGTCCGGGCCACCAGAACTGTTTCTTCAGGTCATGGTACATTTTCGTGGTTCCCGGGTGGATACTGAGTAGGCTTTTGTGGGCTTCGTCAAGCACCACTCTCCTTAATTCTCCTCCGTTTGGTATGTATATTCTGTCCCTCACCCGGAAGATCCCATCTGATCCCTCGGTCAGGGATAAATCCTTTCCTTTGGCCTGAGTTTCCTTCATTTCAGTTAGGTAGGAGTCCAACTGTTGCTGCTCGTACACGGACTTCAAGAATTCATTGGCGATCCTCAATGTATCGATTGTCATTTTCCGAGAGGAGGGGGTGTCAACATACAAGTTCATGTCTCGGAACCGCTCCAACAACTCTACTTCTTTTGCCATCATTGCTGCCATGTGGAGGGATTTCCGACTCAATGCGTCGGCCACGACATTTGCCTTACCCGGGTGGTATTTTAGCTCGAAATCGTAATCTTTCAAGAACTCAATCCATCTTCTCTGTCTCATGTTCAGCTCTTTCTAGTCGAATAGGTATTTGAGGCTCTTGTGATCGCTGTACACTTCAAATTTGGACCCGTACAAGTAATGCCTCCATATTTTTAATGCAAAAACTACTACTGCCAGCTCCAAGTCATGGGT
Source organism: Clitoria ternatea (assembly GCA_037962975.1). Lineage (NCBI taxonomy): Eukaryota > Viridiplantae > Streptophyta > Magnoliopsida > Fabales > Fabaceae > Clitoria > Clitoria ternatea. The sequence goes on along the minus strand of CM075672.1, from coordinate 156,658,007 downwards.
CGGGTAATGCTGCTCGTGAGGTCTCAATTGTCGAGAGGCATATGATATCACTCGGTCTCTCTGCATAAGTACACACCCTAATCCGAGTCCTGACGCGTCACAATAGACCACGAAGCTCTCTTGTAACTCGGGTAATGCCAGTACTGGAGCAGTCGTCAATTTGTTCTTTAGCTCTCGGAAGCTGTTCTCACACTCGGGACTCCACACAAAGGGAACGTTTTTCCGAGTCAATTTAGTTAGTGGTAATGCCAGTTTAGAAAAACCTTCGATGAACCTTCTATAATAACCTGCCAGGCCCATAAAACTCCTTATCTCTGAGACCGACCTGGGCTTCTCCCATGCCATTACAGCTGTGACCTTCGAAGGGTCCACCGAGACACCTCGCTCAGAAATCACATGTCCGAGGAAGTGGATCTCATCCATCCAGAATTCGCACTTCGAAAGCTTCGCAAACAATTGTTTCTCCTTCAACACTTGAAGTACCGCTCGGAGGTGTCCTTCATGTTCCTCGGAAGTCTTAGAATAAACTAGGATGTCATCGATGAAAACAACTACAAACCGGTCTAAATAGGAGTGGAATATGCTGTTCATGTAATTCATGAAAACAGCAGGGGCGTTTGTCACACCGAACGACATCACTACATACTCGTAGTGACCATACCGAGTCCTAAAGGCAGTTTTAGGAATGTCCGAGTCCTTTACTCGGATTTGGTGATACCCCGATCGTAGATCAATTTTTGAGAAGACTGAGGCTCCACGCAGCTGGTCAATTAAATCATCAATTCTGGGCAGTGGATACCGATTCTTGATTGTGAGTTTGTTTAGCTGTCGGTAATCTATACAAAGTCTCATGCTGCCATCCTTCTTCTTAACAAGCAGTACGGGTACGCCCCATGGTGATACGCTTGGTCTAATGAACTACTTTCCGAGTAACTCATCCACTTGTTTCTTCAACTCGGCTAACTCAGTTGAGGACATTCTATAGGGTGCACTGGAGACTGGCTCGGCCCCAGGGATTAAGTCTATAGAGAATTCGATTTCTCTATTGGGAGGGACACTCGGTACGTCTTCAGGGAACACTTCTGGGAATTCACAGACAATCGGGATTTCGTTCACTCGGATTTCACTCTCACCCTCGGTTAGACAAAGCATCATAAACAGTTGGGTTATACCTGGTGCCGTGTCATTCTCAGTGGGCTGTCTCGGAAAAACTATCTCTTGGTTTCTACAATCTACTAACACCTTATTGGCTGAAAGCCAATCTATTCCGAGCACGATGTCAAGACCATTTAAGGGCATGCAAATCAGATCGAAGGTGAAACTCCGATCATACAACTCAAACGCTACATCTTTGCACATTGACGATGTGAACACATTAGCGCCAGTCGGGCTGGCCACTTCCAAAGTCTGATTCATAGACACAGTCGGTAACTTCAAACGCTTCACACACTCATCAGCTATAAAAGAATGGGTGGCTCCCGAATCAAAAACAACATTAAGCGTATTCATTCCGAGTGAGCACTTACATTGTACTAGGTCGCTTGCTGGTGCAACATCCTCCGCGTTGATGGTGTAGATCCTTCCTGCCGCTGTTGGGCCGGTATTCCTCCCTCGGTTATCTGGAGTACGCATCCCGTTTCCTCTGGCTCCGTTGCCTTTGCCACCAAGGTGTTGGTTATCATTCACTCGGTTCCTTTCTTGAAATCCCCCCTGATGCACATTAACGTTTGCTTGGTGTAGTTGGGGGCAGTCGGGGCGAATGTGTCCTCTCTTGTTGTAGTGAAAGCACACTACATCACCATCATCCTTGCAGTCTCTGGCAAAGTGGTTTCCTCCACACTTGAAACACCTTCCGTCTCCTACCACTGGTCGTTTTTCAGGTTGATTCCGACCCCCAAATTTGGAAAAAGGCTTGTTCCTGCCAACATTGCTTGGCTTTTTGAAACGAGATCGTTGGGGCCTCAGGGAATAGTGGTTTCTGCTGCTCTGGTTCGAATGGACCTTGTCATCCTCCTCAAATATTCTACATTTGTTCACTAATGCAGGGAAACTCCGTATCTCGTGGTATCTGCAGGCCCTCTTAATATCCGATCTCAATCCGTTCTCAAACTTAAGGCACTTGGAGCTCTCCGTCCTAGGCTGCTGGAAGGGTGGATAGAATAGGCACAATTCCTCGAATCTGGTCGCGTATTCTTCCACAGTCATGGAGCCCTGTTTTAACTCCATAAACTCCAGCTCTTTCCGACTCCTCACTGTGTCGGGAAAGTACTTCTCTAAGAAGCATGCCTTGAAATCGTTCCACGTCAGTTGATTATCATCTTCAGGGAATCAGCTTCTGGCTATTTTCCACCAGTTCTCTGCTTCGTCTCGCAGCATGTACACTGCACACTCTACCTTCTGGGCTTCGGTACAGCGAAGACCCCCAAAAATCCTCTCTAATTCCTGAGTCCACTTAAACGCCGCCTCAGGGTTTCGTCCTCCTAGGAATTCACTCGGCTTCCTCTTTAAGAAGCGGTCCAGCACTTGGCCCTCCTCAGCTCGAGGCTGGCCCTGCCTTTCAAACACGTCTGCAAAGCGTTGAAAAGCCGTGGCTATAGCCTCCATGCTTTGGCGATGTGCCATCCCTTATCCTGAAATCAACATTCAAGGATAAGTATTCCTAGTTACTTAATTCCAATCGGATTTTAGTCTAATATTTAGTAGCTTAGCCCATTATGTGTTCTCGTATGTCATATAATTGGTCGGGTCAGGAGGAACAACTCCCCTACCCATGATTCAGTAACAGAGTATCAATCAAGTTGAATTCACACCACAACAATCATGACCATACACACAACCACTTACACTCGGTAGGCTTACCTTGGCCTTGGACCTTTCGGTCCGCTCTGATACCAAAATATAACACCCTAATTTAACAAAATGAATTAAACCCAAGGACGGGAAAATTTTCCAAAATTAAGTAAACCAAATAGACTATAAGGCAACTGGATAACAAAAGGGGCGGAGTGCAAGGAAGGACAAGGGAAATGAGAGATCATCCACACGCATATGGCAAATAACAGAAGGCTAAGACTGGAACCGGTTCATTTGGTTTAATGTAACACACCAGCGCCAGGGCGGATTACATAATATCGTTGGCTCACTCAGGCGGGGTCTAATACCGCCTGGGCGGGGTATGGTAATGCAGCGGCGGATGGAGGGGGATTCACAAAGAAAACTTTTCCATGAGTACCACTAGTCAACCAGTAGGAGGAAACAGATAAGGGGAAGGAGAAGGGAGATGTACATGTGCAGTAGTGGATTGTGGAGGAAAGAGGGGCCCGAACTCATTCCGCCCAACTTGACTAGATATGACAACGCCTGGGCGGACTCAACCACAACGCCCAAGCCGGGGTCAACACCGTTGTCGGGGACGCATTAGCGTCACAACGGAGAGGAAGGGTAATTGGGCGGTATCTCACTCTGACAACTACTCGCTCCAGCACGAGTCCTCACGCTTGGGCGAACTGCTCTAGTACCTCGGGCGAGGTATGACTCCGCCCAAGCGTATCCGACATAAGTCTTCCTAGTCCGTACTCGCTGGAGCGAGTATACTGCTCGCTGGGGCGAGGGAACTTCACTCGGGAATACAGACTCTCCCCCACTCAGGTTTTACTTATAGTTCTCACTCAGTGGTCATCTCTCTCACCATCACTCAAGGATTTCACTCGTTTCTTACTTGAGGTACGTTGAGGACCTATTCGGAGTACTCATAGCTTATTACTCGGGAAGATCTCCCACATCGATCCCCACTCAGGGTTGCATACTCCCATTCACTCAGATCGTTTAAGACTCTCTTCCTAGAGACGATTTATAATTCACTTTGACTTGGCCATGGTATGCTAAATCATGCTGTCCCTGCGTATCCATTAAAGCACAAGTATGAAATAAGGTAGCACATAGCATGTCACACACGAAACCATACATATATATATATATGAGAGAGCGTATGTTAACATTTACAAACACAAAATCGGATTCCTCTTGTCCATAAGGTTCTATTTGTCCAAAACACTAACATCTGGCATGAACCGGTCAGAGCTTAATCTAACATCGCATTAATTAAGCCTTCCTAATGCATCAACACTTCACTCAGCGTTCCAGCTCTGCTTCTGATCCTCATCTCGAGAGACATTCACTAAAAAATGGCCACTGCAGGGGTGAGCATCTTAGATTTTTAAATGATAGATACCGACTCAGGTTATCTCCCAATCATACAACAATACATATACGTACAAACACGATTATACCAGAGCAACATCCATTAGCCAAGACATATATACATAACTCTTACCGTTCGATATTCACCAATCCTCACTCGGCTGTACTCATAACATTTTCAATGACACGGATACGCTTGCATACATATATATACATATATTCATGAAACAGTTTTCATTCAGCATCCAAGGCACGTACACACGGAATGGATCACTCGGCATACACATTCATTATCCTCATACACCATATCAAATGCATAAACAAATTTCAGTCAATAACACATACACGGAGCATTCACTCAGTCCTACGCATTCATCCATTCACTTACCACTCGGCATACCTAGCCAATTCCAAACAACATTAACAGCAGTAACAATATTAACAGTAGTAACAATATTAACAGTAATAAGCACATAAGGTTTCACTCGGTTCCGCATCGTGTGTATCGGTCAGACGTTGCAACGTAGGCATCTCAGCCCTTTTATACATAGCTCTCAGCTATCAAATCAGCTCCCAGCTGCTTGGCCGTTTTACGGGTACCCAACCGTTTGCCCACAGGTGACCCCAACGCTCTCAGCGCCAACGGGGGTGTTCACAGGCAGCCCGAGTCCCACTCAGGGCTACCCTGAGTCCCACTCAAGGATTTGGCAGCGTCCCACGCTGGATGACCGAAGGTAGTGTCCCACACTACGTGCTCCCAGCACAACGCATCTCATGCGCCACACGCGGATTCGACACACAACATTCGTTTCACGCATGCATTCTCTTATTCAAGCACACATATCATGCAATCGGTAATACACATTATCAGGATTCAGCATGTCAGTTTAACACATATAGCTTTCATGCAATCCATTATCATTCCATTGTAACGTATGAGTCCCATGCAATCGGTATCAATCCATATCAAGCATCCATAAACATTTTCGTTCAATCAAGTGTGACATGCAATCGGTTTACAGCACCATTTAACCTTGAACAACGCATTCATCATTATGAAAATCACAAGTTCACTCAAGCATTTCAAGTCATCACAACATAACATGCAATCGGTGTAGGACAGTGTCAGAACCTGGTTAAAGCAGGCATTTCTTGTACGCAAACAAGTTCATTAAATCATTCATATCAACACATGCATTTCTATGACATGGATAGCTTCAATCAGACATTCATATCAACGCAACTCAACATGCAATCGAGATCCTACAACACATGCATTTGTAAGAAAGATGTTAACATGCAACCATTCCTCCTCACTTAACCTGCATTCGGAGATTCTACATGCAAACACGCCACACAGCAGAATACAATACTACAACCATCAGGGTCTCCAACCCGTCCGTAACCCATACATTTAACATGTAAGATACTCCCCCTACCAATTACGAAACTCCGAGGGATTTTTCTGCTTGAATGGTGGTTCTCCTCCTTGCTGCTTCACTTGGCGCCTTCTCTGGAGTGCTACAGTCTCCTGCGAGTGATGTAGGGGTATTTCTGCTTCCTCCTTGGCGATCGTCCCTTCCCGTGTGGGGAGTTCCACTCCACTGCAGCACCGTCACCTTGGCTCTCGGAGCAGGAAATGGACTGGAGGGCAGAGAAAGGGAGAGAGAAAGCAAGAGAAAAGAAGAACGAAGAAGGAAGTTTACAGGGGGGTTCTCCGCGTGAAGAGCATGGCCATCACCCGTATAAATACTCGCGCGGAGAACAGGATGGTGGGATGGGGAAATGTGGAAAGATAATCCTGCCCATGCCACCTTGTCTCCACGTTAATCACCCTATTCCTTCTAGTTAATTAAATTAAGGGAAGTGTTAATTTATTTAATTCGGTTGCTTATAATTAAAATGGGGATGTTACAAAGTGAGTCTATAGTAATAAAAAAATATTAAAGAAAACAAAAATGACCAAACAAAGGTGAAAGAAGAAAAGAAATGAGACTGGCCACTAGGGTCAAATACTAACCTTTTTACCTTTACTGTAACAGTCCTAGTTTTTAGAATAAAGACCTAAACTCTCAGAACCTCTGAGAGTATCCTAGTAAGTCTTCTAGAGGAACTCAAGGCTTCAGTCTGATCCCCTAAGTTGTTATGAGAAAGAAGAAATAATGAGGAAAGCAATTCTTGAGGTATTAATAGAACGTTAAGTATAAGAAAGAGGGAAGATGTAGTAAGAAATAGAGATTTGTAAGAAGGATAAAGAGCAATAGAGAAAAAGAAATGCGTAATAAGTGATAGAGGGAAATAAGAGATGAGTGATTATGAGTGTTGATAAAATAAAAGAATAAAATATTATGTGCTAGTAAGTAATTAATGATTAATTTATCTTATTAAATTGTGATTAATTGTTTAAATTACCCTTTTAGTAAATTATTTTTAGATTAGATAATTTATTAGGATTAATTAGTGAGGATTAAATAATATATAATTATCAATAATAATTATGAAATATTCAAATATATATATATATAATATTAAAATAATATTTTATTAAGTTTTTAATTAATTTATAATAAGTAATAATGTTTAAATAATAAAATATTAGGGTTTTCCGGTATTATACTATGTGGCCCAGTTGTCGATCTTTTCTGGTAACTCGACCTAGGACTAGTGACCCATAGAGAAGGCTAGTCACAGTAGGGTTTCCTTGTAATGGATCGAGGGTAACTAACTCGGTCTAATCGAGCCAACCAGGACCTTCAATGCTACCTACGTTTGGTCGTGCATATACCTCAGAGTATCTGATGGTGACACCGTTAGTCTTCGGTGACTCATTTTGATGTTTTAGGAACATTTCCTGAAGAGGCCGAGACTTGATTCAGACTCTGTAAACCTCGTTTTCATGTTATCTCATTTCTTCAATTTTCGTCTTAAAATTCAGCTTGTACGTCTTTGGTATCTTGAACCTAACTTTCCAAACAAAGCTTGGATGGAATGATTCTAGTCTCGTTCACTTTGTTTCAGAGAGATCTTTAACTTTTATTTCTTGTCTTGAACCCCGATTCTCACTTTGTCATGCTCAAATTCGAGGATTAAGTAAATTTACTTTAAAATCATGATTTCGCGTTTTTATCCTACGCATGACTCATTCAAAAATTCATAACTTCCTCGTCCGACCTTCAATTCACATAAACCCAACATCAAAATCTCCATAACAAAATTTTCTACATTTTCTATGAAGAAATTGAAAGCTGAATCCTCCCATCTTGGTACAGTTTTTGAGATCTTTGCTAACATCTGTTCATCTCATCACCATGCTGGCTGTTCCAAGTAAAATAGGCATATCTCCCTCTTCTGGTACTAGAATTGCTTTGTTATTTTTTCTATAGATCTGTATCAAAGTAATATACAAGTGTTACAAAGGGCACGAAGACCAATTCCTAAAGGAAAAATAACCACAAAATTATTTCTACAGCCCTAACTGATTTGGGAACAATTGGAACATCCTATTTTATTTCGGCTACCGATATTGGATCATCGCAAATGATATATCAAATCAAAGGGAAAAAGAAGAGCTACAAGTTTTGTGCTGGTAATGTTTCAAGATTCTACCTCCATAAATTATCCTTTATTTATCTTTTAACGCCTCTAATTTCGGGTTCCTAAAAACTCTACACGCCTAAAATCATCAGGTAACAAATTAATTTTTTGGCAACCAGTTTCTAGTCAACCACCACCACAAGCCACCTCCCAGGGCAAGTGTTACCCCCAGGAGTGACTTGTCCACTCACTCTCTCACTGATACCAACAGCTGCACCTAACAACAACATTAAATGTACATCATGTCAAGTTAAGAGAACAAATTCCCTTCACTCTTTCTATTGTTCATTCTCGGTCAAACCATTCCACAATCTTTCTTCATCTTGAATTTCCAATTTCCAGCAACCATTCTCTTCCTCTATCACCACTATGCACCACCATAACAGCCATCCTCCACCTACCACCTTCTATCCTTCTAAAATTTTTACTTCCTCTCATTTCTTCTCTTCAAACCACGGCCAGGCCATAACCAAAATAGCCCTCCCTTTCTAATTGTCTTGTATAAAATGGCCTTGAAAAATCAATCTCATTCCCTTGTTTAAGGAGCTTCAAAACTACAAGCCATTCAAGGTGAATATTTTGGGGTTTTCTTCTTGAATATTATTCTTATTTTTCTTGGTGGTATGTAATTTTTATGTTATAATACAAACTTAAGCCAAAGCTTAGTATGTAAAGAAGTGAAGTGTTCAAATAAGAGAATCAAGTTTGTATAATATGAATTCAATGGAATGTTTGTGCCAAGTTTAAACACAGTAATTGTAGTATAGTATAGATGTCGTTCCACTGAGGAGGTGTTGGTTTGAAGATTTAAGTTCTTAAATTGATGTTGACAAAAGATTTGTTTTGATTTTCGTTGTGCAAAAGGTTGAGTATAATGTAAACAGCAAGTGTTGAATGAAAATAATGACAGTAAAGAGTTTTGGTAGAAATCAGATTTGGAAAACTGGGATTGGTTTCATCGCATCTCACCTTTCGTAAGCTAAATAAATTTGTATGTATGTAACTTGAAATGATAATTTCTACACCACAATCAAAGTCATTTGTATCGATCCCTCGACTACAAAATTCATAAGAATGATTTCAAACCACTGATCCCTCAGTCACTTTGAAATCATTCCAGCATTATCGATCAATTGTTTCAACGTTCATTACGTTAGATGCCATCCCTGGTCAGCTACTCAGAACAAGTATTTCATTCAGATCTGCTCTCAAAAGTTACTTCCCAGTATACTTAAGAAAACTTAAAACAAGAAAATAGTGATCAAGTATTTTCAGGCATTAATGGCAGAATGAAATACAAAAACTATCAAATCTCATTAACATAGATAAAAACTTAGAGCAGCATTACTTTAGGTTTGAATTGATTACAACCAATCCCAATAAAGGAAATTTAGCTACCCATGCCTTGTATTTTCACTCAAGAAAATTAGAAATGAATACAGAAAGAATGAATGGTTAAGAAGGTAGGATACAGAGATGTGTGAAATGATATGAGATAATCTGCAGGAGATGTTCAATCCGCTATTTTCTGTTTGATTTATAGGGGTTATGCTAAAGCATTCTTTTCCCACTTGCATAGTGCCCATGAAGGAATATTCAGAGACATGTAGAAACACACCAAAGTAGTTGAGTTGGCATCGCACCATTGGTTAATATTAAATTAAAAATTCCATACTGCCTGAGTCATGCTTGAGCTTAATGGTCACGCTCAAGCGTGGAAGGTCCTGATGCTCACTGTTTCTCTCATGCTTAAGCCCAGCTCAGCCACGCTCAAGCGTGCCTTTCTGTCCAGCATGTTCAATCCATGCTTAAGCGAGCTCGGGTTCAGGCTTTTTTTTTTCTTATTCACGCTCAAGCGTGGGGTGTTTACGCTCAAGCGTGGGGTACCTTTGCTGTCTTCTTGCGCTCAAACCATGCTCAAGCGTCCCTTGTATCCACGCTCAAGCACCCCTTTCTCACGCTTAAGCGTGGAAAGGTCCTGATGCATGATTTTGGCATGCTCAAGCGTGCTTTCAAGTGTGAGACTTGGATCTTCCAATGTTATAGCTTCTTGCGACTAGGATTATTTTCCTTTCTTGCTCAACTTGGCCTTCTTGAATTCTTGTAACTTGTTAAAAATTTTGAAGCAATTTTTCCTAAGAGTTTGAAGAGTTAGTCTTTTTACAGAGTATTTTTCATAAGAGATTTCATGCTTAATTATGTACAAATTCAGTTGAATTCTTTTCAAAATGGATTAAATTTTAAGCATGAAACCAATGCACAATAAACACTTATCAAACACTCCCCAACCTAGAGTTTTGCTTGTCCTCAAGTAAAAGAAGTTGGAAGGAAAATCAAGCATTCAAGAAGATCAGATTCAGTTGCAGACAAAAGTTAAAAGACAGTAATCTCAGTTTAACTTCTTTAAGGCAAACAACATCCTTAATCCTATTTCTTTGAAATGTAATACACCATTTAATTTATCAAAAGGCAAGTAACCAATTGCTGTAAGAATAATGAATTCTCATTATTTCTTACCAGGTGTCTGTTTCACACATCCATCATGAGAATTGCCTAGTTAACATTGTCAGTCATTTCCAATCAAAATCAAAATCATAAGAACAACAAAGATCAAAACGGTCTTTTCAGGGTTGTAATGAGGCTGGGCTAACAAGAATTCTTGGTTTTTCTTGGATTCAAAGTGCATGCATGAAGAAGAGCATATGTTCTGAGATTTTCAAAGTTTGTGAGGCTTCTTCCTTATTGAGCTACAGAATTCTTTATTTCTCTTTTTCTAGTTCTTTATTTCTGTTTAAATTTCTAGAGAACTTTACTATTTTTAGCTTTCTGTTTTTCAACCTCTATTTCTTTCATCACCCTTTGGGAAAGTATTTTACGCTCTTTTCAAAAATAAGCATGCTGATAAGGTAGGAATTTATATCTCATGCTTGGGTTAGGGTGTTTTTATAGAATAAAATTTTTGGCTCAAAATGGGCTACCAAAGAATAGGGCATATTTTTTAGGGTAGCTTTTTGGCTCTGGGCTATTTTTATTTTCAAAATTGCCTTTATCATTTCCTTGCTTTATTTCTTACAAAAGAGGTTAATCAGAAAATTAGGCAATACAAACTTAACAAATTCTAATGATACTCTCGGTGTTTAAATTTGTCACTACTCACCGGGTTATAAGGCATACTTCCATATTCTAACAGAAAATGGTTCGAGCATGTAAATAATTTCAACATTTCATTTACTTCAGTTTCATGGTTCTTAAATGAGTTATTTTGCCTTTTCAAAGTCAATGTTACTGTCTAAAAAGAATTGTTGCTCATAATCTTTTCTTTTCTCAAAAAAGTTATTATTGGTTGGGTTTTTCAAAAATGTTTCAGCTTCAAGCATGTAATGTTGCATCCAAACAATCAAAACACATAATCATAGAAAAATATCAAATCATCCAAACTATCAAAACTGTAGTAATATCAAACTAAAAAAAAACTAAAGTAAGACCATAAAATATTAGAAAGCAAGAGCAGTTTAAAAAACATTAGAGAGAAAAACTAAAGCAATAAAACTCATCACTCATCCTCTGAATCATCTTCTACTTCTTCTTCCCTCACTGGAGTTACTTGTGAGGATGGTCCTGGTCCAGCCTGTGAGGTCTCCCCCTCCTAAGAAAGGAGGCCTGTCCCCAGGCCAAGCAATATGGGCTTCAAAGTGAATTGGATTCATCCAGGGATTAGGTTGTCCTACAGGAATGCCATGGTATAAGCCATGATGTATGTGCATCAAACCTCAATGATTGGTATTCTGTTGTGCCAAGAGATGACTGTTCTGGATCTTAAGCTGGTGGATTGCCTGTAGGATCATTAATGACTCTGTGCTGAGAGGTGGCGAGGCAGATTCTGATCCTACTGGTGGTGGTGCTTGTTGTTGTGCTTCTTGAGGTTCTTGGTGGGGTTCTTGGGCAGGCCTGGTGGTGCAGTATCTTTTTATGAAGCGCCTATCAATAGGTGGCCTGATAGACTTCACATCCTGGACTATAATTCCCTACACTTTACAGAAGTCAGTGATAAAAGCGGGAAATCCTAAACTTCCCTTAACCTTTTGGCCTGCCTGGGAGTATTTTTGCTCTGTTGTGGCAAATTTATGGATTTCATCTGAGATATTTTGTGCCAAATCAATGGTGATATCTTCCTGTAAAATACAATACAACAGATAACACCTAGCATAGATTAAATCAGAAACGTGAGCATTTGGGGCCACATTGGCAAGCAAGAAGGAGGTCCAAACTTGTGAGAGGGTAATCATATCCTTTCTCCTTGGTGGGGAAGTGGTTGTAGGGGAACTTGGTGCAACTTGCTTGGTTCTGGCCATCTGCAATCAATTTCGTACTCATATTATCACATGTTAAGAGAAAGGGTAGATTTCTAACACTTTTTAATAATTTCAGTCAACCCAAAGATTGTATCATGATATTTCCACATGCCTATTATTGACTAATTAGAGGAACAGTGATTTTCTTTTATTGTCATGACAAATTGAATCCTTTAACATTAAGCATGTATGAGGCATTTTGTACTTTTATCGGATAGTTAGTGTGTGCTTCTTAAGAGAAAGGGTTTTTTTTCAATGTGTTTGCAAACAATTAATCCATGCAAACTTGAAAGAACAAATCTGAAAGAATACATCATTCTATAAGCACACAACAGAGAGAAATTTGATTTTCATAGTAAGACCAAAACATGCTCTTTTATCTCATATTACAGCAAAATATTGTAGAAGAAAAGAGAAAGGAGGAGAGTTACCTTGCTTCGATTGGACTATGCATAGAAGCCGAAATGGCAATTGGAATATAGCAATTGGAAAAACAATTAACGTGCTAAATGAAAACTGCCAGAGAGGTGCTTAAATGGAGACTAAAAAGGAGGAGTAAATGGGTTGTGGGAATTAAAATGGGGAGCGGTTACAGATTTGGAAATATAATGGCTCCTTTTAAAATTTCAAAAATGGTGTCAGGTGGGAATTTAGAAGTGCCTCGCTTGAGTGACCACATCACGCTTAAGCGTGATTGTGTTAATTGGGCACACTTGGGCGCTTTGTTGCCACGCTTAAGCGTGGCTACCACCTGATGTTTATTTTTCCTCTCTTAAGCAAGCCTTGACCACGCTTGAGTGTGATCGTGTGGAATGGCATTGGGACTCTATTGGACAATTTGATGCGCTTGAGCTTGGGTGAGTTACGCTTGAGTGTGGCTGAGGTTTAGGAGCTGCGCTTAAACGCTCTTAGTACACGCTTGAGCGTGTATGAAAACTTTGGACCTGATGCAGTAGTCATTTTCTCGCTTAAGCGCGAGTTTCTTCGCTTTAAGCGTGGCACTTGTTATTTTTGAAAAAGTCCTTCTTGCTTAAGCGTAACAGGCTATGCTTAAGCGTGATCGGGTTTGAAAGTTGAAGTACTTCACTGGTAGTGTTGCCACACTTCAAGCTTTATTCTTGCGCTTAGGTATGAATGTGGATAGTGAATGACTTACCTTGACTCGCTTGAGCGAGCTTATCTATGCTTGAGCATGGTGATCCCCCTGATACTTTATTTGCTTGTCTCGCTCGAGCTTGAATCCATTTGCTTGAGCGAATTTAAGATAGAACGACACTTTTCCTTGCTCGTTTAAGCGAGTGTGACCACGCTTAAGCGTGATGATGTTTCTAACTTTGAGCGTGCCAGATCACGCTTGAGTGTGCAACTTGTCTTTCCCTTTGAATCTTTAGCACTTTGGCACTTAAAATTGGATGATGGATGTGATGAGTTGACCTAAAAATAATGGTAAGAAAAATTCAATCATAAGATAAAGTTAATTAAAAACAAAAATCAACAGGATGAAAGAAAAACATAATAGATTGGGTTACCTCCTAAAAGCGCTTGTTTAACGTCATTAGCTCGACGCCTGAATGCTTTGTTCATGGATCCTTCAAATGCATGATGGTGGTGATCTTTTCCACCTCTCCTCCTAGATAAGGTTTGAGTCTTTGACCATTCACCACCCAGGTTCTTTCAGATTTAGGGTCTTGTAATTCAACGACTCCAAAAGATCTTACTTTTTTCACAAGGAATGGCCCTAACCATTTGGATTTTAGTTTTCCTGGGAACAATTTTATCCTTGAATTAAATAGGAGCACAGATTGTCCTGGATAAAAACTCTTTTTCACAATGTGCTTGTCATGGTAAGCCTTCATCTTTTCCTTATAGATTCTTAAAGATTCATAGGCTTCCAACCTCCATTCTTCCAACTTGTGCATCTGAATTTTTCTTTCTTGAGCTAATGCTTTTGGGTCATAGTTGAGTATTTTCATTGCCCAGAATGCCTTGTGTTCAAGCTTTACAGGAAGATGACAATTTTTTCCATACACCAACTGGTAAGGTGAAAACCCAGTTGGTGCTTTGTAAGCTGTTCTATATGCCCATAAAGCATCATCGAGCTTTAAGGACCAATCTTTCTTGTTGTGGCCAATTATCTTTTCTAATATCCTCTTGATCTCTCTGTTGGATACTTTTACTTGGCCATTGGCTTGAGGGTGGTATGGGGAGGTTACCTTGTGCTTTACTCTATAGTGTTCTAGGCACTTTTGAAGTTGAGTGTTGCAGAAATGAGAACCTCTGTCACTTATCAGTACTCTTGGCGTACCAAACCTAATCATGATTTTGACATCATCTTTAACATAGGCCATGGCTTCTACCCACTTTGACACATAGTCCACTGCTACAACAATGTACTCATTTGAAAATGAAATAGGTAGAGGTCCAACAAAGTCTATGCCCCAGCAATCAAAGACTTTTATTTCAAGAATGGTAGTTAATGGCATCTCGTTCCTTTTTGATATGCTACCTATTTTCTGACATACATCATAATGCTGCAGTCCTTAAACAAGTATGGATCTTAGCATCCTTAAACAATAAAGGCCAATAAAAACCTGATTGAAGGATCTTAGATGCAGTCCTTTCCCCATTGAAGTGTCCTCTATACGGGGAGCTGTGACAGTGCCATAAAATGTTGTTGGCTTCTTGTTGAGACACACATCTCCTCAAAATATGGTCTAATCCAAGTTTAAACAAGTATGGATCATCCCATATAAGCTGTTTTTCATCTTTCAAAAACTTTTTCTTTTGTTGCCATGAAAGATCCTCAGGCAACACTCTTGCAGCTTTAAAATTTACCATGTCTACAAACCATGGTCTTTCTTGTATCATTAACAGCTTCTCATCCAGAAATTCTTCATCTACTTCCGGTTGTAGTAGTGTGACTTCCCTGTTGACAAGGCGAGACAAATGATCTACAATAAAATTTTCACTACCCTTTTTGTCTTTGATTACTAGATTGAATTCTTGCTAAAGCAAGATCCATCTAATTAACCTGGGCTTAGAGTCAGATTTGTTCAGCAGATATTTGATAGCAGCATGATCAGTAAAAATAATGACTTACGAACCAATTAGATAAGGTCTAAACTTTTCCAAGCCATACACTATTGCCAACAGCTCTTTTTCTGTTGTTGCATAATTTGTTTAGGCAGGGTTTAAAACTTTGCAAGCATAGTGGATAACATGAAAAATTTTAGCCTTCTTCTGTCATAATACGACCCCAATAGCATAGTCACTCGCGTCACACATTATTTCAAAATCTAACTCCCAATCAGGAGCAACTATCACAGGTGCACAAATTAATTTATGTTTCAAAGTTTCGAATGCATGTAAACAAGAATCATCAAAAATAAAGGGAGTGTCTTTGTTCAAGAGATTACTCAAGGGCTTTGTAATTTTGGAGAAGTCCTTGATGAACCTTCTATAAAATCCTGTATGGCCCTAGAAGCTTCTAGCACCTTTCATGTTCCCTGGTGGTGGCAGCTTCTCAATTACTTCCACTTTGGCTTTGTCCACCTCGATGCCTCGTTTGGATATTTGATGTCCAAGCACAATTCCTTCAGTAACCATGAAGTGGCACTTTTCCCAATTTAAAACTAAATTGGTTTCCACATATCTTTTCAATACTAACTCAAATTTTTCAAACATTGATCAAATGATGGTCTAAAAACAGAAAAATCGTCCATGAAGACTTCAATGCATTTCTCCACCAAATCTGAGAAAATAGCTAACATACACCTTTGGAATGTTGTAGGGGCATTACATAACCCAAAAGGCATTTTTCTGTATGCAAATACCCCAAAGGGACATGTGAATGTTGTTTTCTCTTGATCTTCTGGTGCAACAGCTATTTGGTTATATCCCGAGTATCCATCCAAAAAGCAATACTAGGCTTGTCCTGCGAGCCTTTCCAACATTTGATCCATGAAAGATAGAGGAAAATGGTCTTTCCTAGTTTTTGTGTTTAATTTCCTGTAATCAATGCACATTCTCCATCCTGTGACTGTTCTTATGAGGATCAATTCATTCTTGTCATTTTGTATGACAGTTACTCCTCCTTTCTTGGAACAACCTGCACAAGACTCACCCAAGAACTATCAAAGATTGGATAAATTATACCAGCTTCTAGTAACTTAATTACCCCCTTTGACAACCTCCTTCATGGTTGGATTCAAGCGTCTCTACGACTGAGCAACTGGTTTGAATTCTTGTTCCATGTAAATTTGGTGCATGCAATAGGCTGGACTTATACCTTTCAAGTCCTCTATTTTCCAACCGATTGCTGTTGAGTTTTCCTTCAATACTTGAATCAATTGTTTTTCCTCAGAGTCTGACAAGTGCCTATTAATAATAACAGGTTTTTGTCCTTCCTTGTCAAGAAAAACATATTTCAAGTGTGAAGGCAAAATCTTTAGCTCCACTTTTGATGTCGTGACTTCTCTTGTTTTCTTTAGTAGCTTTTCATAATGATTTTCTTCTTGGGTGTCATGCTTTTCATCTTCCAAGTTCTTCACATCTGTTTCAGCCTCCTCCATCACTTTTCCATTTGGTTCAGCTTTTGTCATTAACTCCTTCAGTGAATCTTTATTGAGCCATTCATTAGATTTTTCTCTGATAGCTATTTCTTTAATGTCAATTTTGAAGCACCGTTGCTTCTCTGCTGGGTACTTCATTGCGTCAAACACATTGAAGTTCACCTCCTCATCTTGCACTCTTACCTTGAGTTTCCCATCATCCACATCAATAATCACCTTTGCTATTTTCATGAAGGGTCTTCCCAAAATGAAAGGCACCTTTGTATCTTCCTCAATGTCCATGATGACAAAATCTACAGGGAACACGAACTTGTCAACTCGTACCAGCACGTCCTCCGCTATGCCGTATGAAAACTTCATAGATCGATCAGCGAGTTGAAGAGTCATTCGTGTTGGTTTCACCTGAAGATCTCTGATTCTTTTTACCATTGAGAGAGGCATTAAGTTAATGCTAGCTCCCAAGTCTAAAAGTGCCTTCCCTACTGGTAAAGTACCAATAGTTACTAGAATAGTGAAACTCCTGGATCTTTTGTTTTCTGAGGCAATGCTTTTCGAATAATAGCACTGTATCTTGCTGTGAGTTCCACTCTCTCTTCAGAGAATCTTTTCTTCTTTGTTAATAGCTCCTTCATGAATTTTGCATATGTTGGCATTTGCTCCATGGCTTCCACAAAAGGTATGTTTATCTGTAACCTTTTGAAGATGTCCATGAATCGTGCAAACTGCCTCTCCTTGTCTATCTTCGAAGGATTCTTTGGATACGGCAGACTTTTCAGCTGTGGTATTGAGTCGTCTACCTTTTTCTTTCCTTTTTTTATTTCTTTCTTTTTATTTTTTTTAACTACATCTTCCTCCATATGTACATCATCATTTTTTTTATTTTTTTCTTCAGTAACTTCCTCCTTTGCTTCTTTTTCACAACTTTTTGCTTCCACCTTTTCACCTTTCTCCTCTTCTTGTCCAATGACCTTTCCACTTCTTGTGGTGATTGCTTTGTATTGCTCCTTTGGGTTTGGGTGAGTATTAGCCCCAAATTGTGAATTATGATGTTCTGCAATTTGACGAGCCAATTGTCCCACTTGGGTTTCCAGATTTCTGATTGAGGCATCTGTGTTTTTCTTATTGGTAATTGAAACTTGCATGAACTTTTCTAGAGTGTCCTCCGGTTTTGATGTTCTTTCCACCAAAGAGGAACCTTTTTGGTAAGGTTATTGTCTGTTGGAAGTGCTTGCCTCTTGCTTCCATCCACCATTTTGATTATTTCTCCATCCCTGTGAAAAATTGTTAAAATAAGCATTGTTATTGAAATTACCTTGCTTACCTTGATTATTCATATAAAGGACGGATTGGTTAGATTGCTCTCCTTGGCAGTGTCCATTCTGATGATCACCTCCACAAAAATCACACTTTAATTATGATTGTTGATTGCCCGCGGAGGTTTGCACAACATGTAACTGCTGAGGGAGTTTTACCATTTACTGTGTTAGAGCTTCAATTTGTTAAGTCAAAGTCTTGTTTTAAGCTAGAATGGCATCTGTTGTATTTAGTTCCAATACTCCTTTCTTGTGGACTTGCGTTCTATCGTGCTGGGCTTGGTAATCTATGGATGATAATGCTTCAATGATTCTAGTGGCTTGTTTTGCATCCACTGTCATCATGGTGCCTCTAGTTGTTGCGTCCAGTATCATTTTAGTATCAGCTTTGAGTCCACTGTAGAAGATATTAAGTTGTGCAATATCTTCAAGTCCATGGTTTAGGCATTTTCTCAAGAGAGATTTGAAACGTTCCCAGGCCTCACAAAATGGTTCATGTTGGCCCTGTTTGAATGTTGTAATATCTGACTTGGCCTTGATGAATCTAGATAGAGGAAAGAATTTGTGTAGAAATTTTTCTTCCACTGTGTCCCAACTGTTTAAGCTTTGATTTGGGTGGGACCGGAGGCATTCTTTTGCTTTTCCTACTAAAGAGAAAGGAAATAGTCTCAAATATGCAGCATCAATAACATCTTGGTCAAATCCCATGGTTCTAACCAATTCATAGAAGGTTGCCAAGTGAATGTATGGATCTTCACTTGACATTCCAGTAAATTGGTGTGAACTAATCAAACTAAGAAATGTTGGTTTCATTTTTATTGCTCTGACAGTGTTTGGAATTGCAATGTTTGAGAAATGTCTTGGCCCTTGCTGTAAAGCATAGTCTCCAAGTGTTCTCCTTGGTGGATTTTGGTTGTTGCTATTGACATCTTCCATTCTGTCAGAGGAAGTTTCTCCTGTGTGGAAGTTATGCTTTTGCTTGACTTTCTTGATTTTCTTGAGGAGCCTATCTATTTCTGGATCAAATGTAAGTTGTTCTTTTGATCCCTGTCCTCTTAAGATCATAAATCAAGTACTCACCAGTAACGTTACCACACATAAAAATAAAAATACAAACAAACAGAAAATTATTTATAGAGTCTTGCCAATTTAATGCTAAAATATTTAAACTTGAATCACCTCACCGGCTGCGGCGCCAAAACTTGGTTTGTAATATTTATGTTATAATACAAACTTAAGCCAAAGCTTGGTATGTAAAGAAGTAAAGTGTTCAAATAAGAGAATCAAGTTTGTATAATATGAATTCAATGGAATGTTTGTGCCAAGTTTAAACACAGTAATTGTAGTATAGTATAGATGTCGTTCCATTAAGAAGGTGTTGGTTTGAAGATTTAAGTTCTTAAATTGATGTTGACAAAAGATTTGTTTTGATTTTTGTTGTGCAAAGGTTGAGTACAATGTAAACAACAAGTGTTGAATGAAAATAATGACAGTAAAGAGTTTTGGTAGAAATCAGATTTGGAAAACTGGGATTGGTTTCATCGTATCTCACCTTCCGTAAGCTAAATAAATTTGTATGTATGTAACTTGAAATCATAATTTCTACAAAATTCATAAGAATGATTTCAAATAGCTGATCCCTCAGTCACTGTGAAATTATTCCAGCATTATCGATCGATTGTTTCGATATTCATTGCATTAGATGCCATCCCTGGTCAGCTACTCACAACAAGTATTTCATTCAGATCTGCTCTCAAAAGTTACTTCCTAGTATACTTAAGAAAACTTAAAACAAAAAAAATAGTGATCAAGTACTTTCAGGCATTAATGGCAGAATGAAATACAGAAACTATCAAATCTTATTAACATAGATAAAAACTTACAGCAGCATTACTTCAGGTTTGAATTGATTACAACTAATCCCAATAAAGGAAATTTAGCTACTCATGCCTTGCATTTTCACTCAAGAAAATTGGAAATGAATACAGAAAGAATGAATGGTTAAGAAGGTAGGATGCAGGAGATGTGTGAGATGATATGAGATAATCTACAGGAGTTGTTCAATCCTCTGTTTTCTGCTTGATTTATAGGGGTTATGCTTAAGCTTTCTTTTCCCACTTGCATAGTGCCCATGAAGGAATATTCAGAGACATACAGAAACACACCAAAGTGGTTGAGTTGGCATCGCACCATTGGTTAATATTAAATTAAAATTTCCATACTGCATGAGTCACGCTTGAGCTTAATGGTCACGCTCAAGCGTGGAAGGTCCTGATGCTTACTGTTTCTCTCAAGCTTAATCCCAGCTCAGCCACGCTCAAGCGTGCCCTTCTGTCCAGCATGTTCAATCCACGCTTAATCCACGCTTAAGCGAGCTTGGGTTCAGGCTTTTCGTTTTCTTATTCACGCTCAAGCTTGGGGTGCTTGCGCTCAAGCGTGAGGTACCTTTGTTGTCTCCTTGCGCTCAAACCATGCTCAAGCGTCCCTTGTATCCACGCTCAAGCGCCCCTTCTCACGCTTAAGCGCGGAAAGGTCCCAATGCTTGATTTTGTCACGCTTAAGTGTGCTTTCAAGCGTGAGACTTGGATCTTCTAATACTGTAGCTTCTTGTGACTAGGATTGTTTTCCTTTCTTGCTCAACTTGGCCTCCTTGAATTCCTGTAACTTGTTAAAAATTTTAAAGCAATTTTTCCTAAGAGTTTGAAGAGTTAGTCTTTTTACATAGTATTTTTCATAAGAGATTTCATGCTTAATTATGTACAAATTTAGTTGAATTCTTTTTAAAATGGATTAAATTTTAAGCATGAAATCAATGCACAATAAACACTTATCACTTAGCTCAAAATCATCTTTCATTTTGGAATTAAACGATGTTTTCCTTGCTGTTGAGGAGTCAAAACCGTGGCCACCTCTTCCTCCTTAACCATGCATATGCATTTTCTTTTAGGATCGGGAACTATCGGTAGTTATCTGTGGACGATCGAGAACATTTAGTGGAGTTTCAACGAGCTATCCCTTGGTCTTACTCAAAACCGTGAGCTACATGAGGTAAAGGAAGCCTCTTTTCAGTTGATCGTGTTTTAAATTGCCTCATAACGTTCCTCTAGTATTCGGGGGTTATGGTTTTAAGTTTCGTTGTGATCTAACGGTCAGATTTTAAACTACGAAATTTTTAGTAATGGAGGATGATTTTGTTGTATTAAAAATTAAGTATAGTGTTTTATAAAATCTCGTGATGCGTGCCTCGACTATCGAGTGACCGAAAGAAATTTTACCGAAATCGAAGCCAAGACAGAAAAGTTACAAATTTTAGAGTTAGGCGGGCTCGACTGATATTTGAGATGGTTACAATATTAAACTTTATATTTTTATGTATCATGATGTAATTTGTTGTAAATTTGTCCGATAAGTCCTGCAATTAGAAATTAAGTTCCCCGCTAAATGACTTGAGTCGATTCAAGAAGTATACGCTTTTTGAGGAATTTTACCGAACAGGACATTTTTGGCACCTTATTTTATTTTGCCAAAATTTTAAAGATTTTATTCTAAGGTTCTTCTAAAATAATAAAATAATGAGGTTTAATTTAAAAAGAGTATAGTGATAACAAATTAAATAATATGATAATAATTAAAGAAAATAAGGTACTAATTATTAATTAACTAAGGTCTAGTAAATATTAGAATAAAAGGCTTAAAAGAAATTTTAGTAATTGAACACTAGAACAAGTAATTTAAAATAAGGGTACCTTCAAGTTAGTTATCACTAAGATTAAATCTATGACTTCATAGTTAAGGTTAGACAAAGAGGCTAGATCAGAAGATAAGTACTAAAATAGACAAGTAATTAGTATAGTTAAATGTAAAGGTTGGGTAAGTTTAATTAAAAGAAAGTTGTTAGTAAGATAATAGAGATTTGTAAGAGGGCAAGCGTTATAGTCTTAAGTGAATTAATATGATAGGGTAGATAAACTTACGAGTACTACTTGGATTAATAGGGAAGTTAGTAGCAAGTGGATAATAGTAAAGATCGATAATTCAAGTTCTAAATCATGAACCATTTTAGTACAATTCACTATGTCGGGAGTCGGAATGGCTAAATCACTTACAATGACCAAGATACATAATAATGTAAACAATTAGGCATGTTAAACTAGAAGAAATGAATGGTAGAAATAAGGATAAAAGTTAGTGTAGTTAAAAGAAAACCAATATCTAGTTATGAGATTAGGACAAGGTTATTATATCCTAACGATAATTAATACTCTAATTAGTTACTCAGGCATAATATTTAATTAACTACAACCATAAAAGATAGGATATATAAGGATTATTTCTAGGAAAACTCCAATAAGATAGAAAGGCTATTTGATCACACAATTAAAGAATTACTACAACCACTTAGTAGTAGAACTTACCCTTATGACCAGCTTACATTCATAATAAGTTATAGAAATATATTTGAATCATAATACAACATGAACATGTTTAAGTACTCGATTGAACTCAAAATGAGACCTAGAGGCGAGAGGGTTACAACTCTTAGTAAATAATAAACTCCATGAAACATAACTTGAACTATAAGGAGCGGATCTGATAAGGGTAAGTAGTAAGGAACAATTAAGTGATATACGTGTGATAACCAGGTAGGATAGGTTAAGTAAAGAATGGATGGACGGTGTGACGTTATTTCAATGCTGATAATCTGTATGAATTGATCAATGATGATATTGTAACTGTCTGATTATACTATGAATACATCTGTATCAATATGATATATTAATGGTGCATCAGAAAGTAAAAGTTAATGTCTATCAGTCACGATAACGGTCCGCGTATAGCGAAAAACGAGATATCAGACATAAAAAGTGATGAGTATGAGAATGTAATGAAAAGTACCCAATGAGGTGAAAGGTTAAAGGCTTGGTCATTTTCATTCTCAATTACCCAATCACTATGAAAGTGAGATGACTATATACCTTCTTGTGAAACTAATACCTAATCTTCAAGGAACTTAACCATAAACTTAACCCATCTGAACCACCAAACAAATCTATCCCTAAGACCTGAACAGTAAATGTGAAAGTAAAGAGGTTGGGAATGAAAATGAATCATTGACAGGACCCTACCAGTGACGAGGATCAAGAGAAAGAATAAGAATTATGTGTGGAACATGCATCATTACATGGAAGTGATTGATTGAGAAACTAGAGCATACACCATGGGTACGCTGAAGAACATACACGTTCGGTCTTCGAGGAGGACCTTAAGAGTACAACCGGGATGGAAACCCAATGGCATCAGAGTTGCGCCTGAGCCGGGTGAGACGATGCAAGCCTTGTGTACTTCGACTAAATGACGGGATGTTTCTATAACCATGGAGAACCAAGTCCCCTTTTATGATATGATATAGATCCTTGATGATAAATAGGATCTGAGAGTCCTGAGTACCTTGTGATATGAGGGACTTGGTGGGCTCCGGTCGTTCTAGTCCAGAATGTGTATAGGGACAGCCTGTATAGGATGGGTTTTGATGATGCTGATGAGAATAGTTGATGAAATAAATAGGCCCATATGCATTCATATGAACTAATGAGAACAATGAATATCTGAATACCATGAAAGAATTCATGCATTGCATTACATAAGATTGATATACTATGACTGTGATTGAATAACTGTTATACTAGAACCTATCTTGAAAGTAAGGAATATTAGTCGTGGAATTGGGGTATGGAATTGGGAACGTTAGGAAAGTTGGAAATGTGTGATATAAATTAAAGGAACTAGGTTTCCTCTAAGTACGAGCATCCTTGTGTTTGATTGATGACTGTGAGAGGACGTCGGAAACGACATTCTCTGAATTGTTGGAAGAGAGTTCACCCTTACTTTTGTCTTCTTAATCTTTTTAATTAGTTAAATATGCCTTCGATCTCATACTGGATGTGAACACGCCAGGATCACAGCAGAGGGAGGTTTTGGACCTCTCGTCTACTAGTTATTCTTGAGGTTCTGGAAGACCTCCCCGATGATCATCCACCAGCTGATGTTCCACCTCCGCAGGAGCCGGAGCATCCTTTGAGAAGGACGTGGAGGTGATAGAGAGTACTGTGCGACGGTATGGGGATCCACCCTTTCCACCTAGTGTAGCAGGCTTGGAGGAGATAGCGGGGCGTCAGGCCACTATCAATT
Organism: Clitoria ternatea; assembly: GCA_037962975.1. Taxonomy (NCBI): domain Eukaryota; kingdom Viridiplantae; phylum Streptophyta; class Magnoliopsida; order Fabales; family Fabaceae; genus Clitoria; species Clitoria ternatea. The sequence continues at coordinate 156,633,788 of CM075672.1, read as the reverse complement.
CAGGAATTCTAATGCTTCACCCTTTTCCTCTTCCTCTAGTGTGTCCATCACGATCTCCTTCACCGATATATTTTCCTCTATCTCCTGGAGGGGACACTGAGACACAAGAGGATGGGTAACACAAGAGGATGGGGACCCAGAGGAGGAGCCTGGACCTACACCAGATAATGTAGTTATAGCTGACCCAACGAATCTTCCACCTTTGCCAGTTCAGGTACTGCCCTCTGAGTTCCTCGACAAGGTGGCAGCATCAATACCTTTTCCTCGTGCTCTAGTAGCTTTGGCCATTGAGCCGATGAGTGTGTATGTGCCTGATATGGTGATGGAGGATCTTGTTCCCCCTATTGCTCCCATTACTATGCATATGGATATCTTCGTTGCCAGGCGATAGTGGGATCAGTCCCATAGGTTCCTCAGGCACGTGTTCAGGACATATATGTATGGCGGGACTGAGCAGCTACTAGAGATGTCCCTCGCTGCTAGGGACACTACAAGAAAACAGGTAATTTGCGGAGGTTTTTTTTTCAATTTACGGCAGTTTTTGACCTCCGCAGATTGATTTGCGGCGTTTTTGAAAACCACCACAGTTAGCATCGCCCAAGGTAATTTGTGGAGGTTTTTTAGGACCTCAGTTACCATAGATAGAACCTCCACTGTTTGTGGAGGTTTTTTTAAAGGAGGTTTTGAACCTCCTTCCCCAGAAGAGGTTTTTAGTGTGTATTAGCGATAGTTTTTAACCGCCACTAATAAAATTACTACGGGTTGAAACCACCACTAATCTATTGACTAAAATAAAAAAAAATTAATACCATAAAAAATATATATTAATCATTCTTATGCCATAGATTGGTCTCAATAATAATAATAATTAATACCATACAAAATATAAACAAATATATATATAGTCACACATACATACACAAAAGGTTCTTATTTATGTCTTGAAACTCCACAATGTTGTCCTGATTGAAACCTTTGTGTATACAATTTTCTTTCCCTGTAGCAAAAATGAGTATTCAAATTTTCAAATGATGCTTAAATTACAAGTTGCTTCTTCGGTGCATGTGGAAGCATATTCTTCAACTTGGCACGGATGGTTATGGGATTTGTCCTAGAGATGACCTACAAAATGAGCATAATTTCTTAGTGAAAGGCTTATGAATATGTAGTGTAATTTTAGCATTGAAAATTCTTCATAAAGAATTATGGAAATAGTTTCCCTTTTCTGGTTACTTGTTTCAATGTTTCTATATATATACACTGATTGTTGCAGGCTGAAAGTTTTAATAATTGGCTATGAACTTAATGGTCACCAAGTTATTGAAAATTTCATAAAAAAGCTAGAAAAAGGTTATATTTAAAAGTATAATAGAAAAATCTTTGTTGTTTCCTTCTCACTGAAACAAAATAATTTCCAGAAGTTTCCAGGATCGGTGAAACTAAAAAGGCTTAATGAATCAAACAAGTAAAATACTAAATATGCTTTAAATATCTTCACTTATGTTGTAATATAGAAAATTTAGAAAATCTATGTATTTTCTATGTTGAAAAAGAAGTAAACACTGCTAAACAGGCAAAAGAATCAAATCCAAATACACATCTCCAAAAGAAAATTAAAACCATACCTTGTCATCTATATCTCTAACAGAAATTGTGTTGTTTAATCTGTTCATTTTGGATTGATCTGTTCATCTATAGACAACACATGATTTCAATTCATTCGTTTATATAATTCTACAATTCATCCATTTATATAATAAATATAACAATATTTGAAATAGTGCAGCTCAGTAAAATATAATAGTAAATAACGCATATCTACATACCAATTCATTCATTTATATAATAAATATGTAACATAATAAATAAAGCATTCATATAAAATAAAGTAGCTATTGGACGATGTACTTGATTCATTTGAAATACTGGAAGCTTATGAACTTCATTTGAAATCAATTTCATTCAAAACACAAGAAATATTAACAGCTCATGGACTTGATTGAAAATCTAGCTATAGCATTTTTTTTGGAATTCCTGTTCTATTCCTATTCCTTTAATATAATATAAGCTAAATCAAATTTAAATCTTAATAACAAAACAAAAAGATCAAAATAAGTAGCCTATTTCTACAAGTGCCAAAATATTATTTTGTACTTAAAAATAAACACGGAAGAGAAAATTAGAAAACCATAATGAAGGACCTCTTAGAAAATCCAAATATGTTTAAATGCATTCAACAACTTGTATAAGAAAATATATAATAGCTACCAATTAAAAAATAAGATAAAGTAAGAGGGAAACAAAAGATACTATTACTCTTTGATTAAAGACCCAACCCATCAAAAATCCAAGAGGCACACCAATAATATGGTAGCAGCCCAAATTTATGTAGGTGACATATGATTGCCATCCTGATCCAACAGCCACCCCTGTTCAAATCAAACATATTGAATTAGTTGAGTACATATCTTGATAAAATAATTAAAAAATGAAAGCTGAATACTTGAGAGAACGGGAACACTGTTGAGCAGAATTATGAAGGCTAAGAGAAAGTTTGTTTACTTCAATAAGGACAGGTTTGCTATTAGAGAATATGAAGCCAAATTTGTCATGAAGTATCAGAATCAACATCCAGAATATGAGTCCTATTATCACTGATACATGTCATTGATGCTACTCGGGACACCTGAAAAAAAATATGTTGTAGCAACTAGTTTCTCAAAAGCAGTTTTTTGTACTAGAAAAATGTTCCTCCATGGAGTCATATCAAACAAAAAAACAACATCTAAGAAGAAATCAACACCAAAGATTCAATCACAAGATTTTCTTTTTACTTCTTTTCATCCAAAAAATTACAAGCATGGTACATGAAATTGATGCAAAAGATCTAAACTTTTGTCTATTTTAAAGAAACCTTAGCATTAGTAACTCTAAATTAAAGGCAACCAGAACCAAGAAAACTGGAAAAACAAAAAAAAAGGAATTAAGAAAATCACAATCAAACTCATTTCTTATTTTTAAAGAACAACTAGCTCACATGCATCCCCAACTCATATTTTAAAGAACATAAAAGGAAATTACTTTGATGTCAATGCACGGCTGCATGTTAAAAAATAGTGTCCTTAAATTAGATACAGGTGATTCATTCCATGGATCTCAGATGAGGAAATTAAGCACAATTATCACAAATAAATAAATACTGTATGGAAACCAATCACTAAAGTCAAGATAATTATTCATTTTAAGTAAATTACTAGCTTAGGCCCTCCAAAGATCAAAGGAACTTGGCAACATGTTCAAGAGCCCAACATAAGACAGGGATCAAAGCAACTGCAACATAATTAAAACAGATTACAAAAAGGCAAGACCCAGAAGCAACATAAAGGACTATAATGATTATATTACTTCCTTGCAGGAGATGAGAATATCTAGGTTAACTGATAAAGGAATACTTACATTTTAGGCAAAGGTGTAATGTAACAAATGTAAGGCAGTACATGAAGTATATAAAATCCTTTGAAGCAAGTATTGTCTGGAAGTAAACTTGCAAGGCTTGCATATTCCATGCTCTTAGCTTCTCTAATAGCATAAAACAACGTATCAATTTATTATAAATAGAAGAATCAAATATTCAGAAGATAATGTTAACTATAAAATTACATTAAAAACTTACCCCGTATTGTGAGTACAATGAGTACAGAGAAGAGCAAGTAGTGCCCATAAAAGAAAGTCGATAGCCCTATGCTTTCATTATATGTAAAAGAATTAATTGAATTAGAGGAGAATGAGGTAAAAAGGTTTCATTATTTATGTCACTTGTTGAAGGTAGCAATAAAACTGATAGGGCGTTTTCCTGTCACAGCAGCTCAAATTCCAAAAATGAGAAAGACCACCATAGCTAAACGCCGATGCTTGATCTCTGCTAGATGAAGTCTACTTTTCTCTTCAGGGTTGTTGGCCAACCCGAGAGGAACAAAGAATCTTCCCCCTGGGTATATATCCTTTTTTCTGGGTCAAGTTCTGCATTTCTTTGAAACTCAATGTACCCTATCAGTATCAACTCAATCCATATCAGTGTTGTCAATGAAAATGGAAGGAGGAGTCCCAGGTATGATGACCCTTCCATCAACTCTACCTGAAAATCACAGTTACAATAACAACAAAATTTGGATAAACTAAGTGTGTAATCATCGTCTCTCATGTTCCTATTGCTAGACAAAGTGGTACTTCTCATAACATGGTAAAATGTTTTTTTTTTCTGAAAGTAGATAGTTATACTAGAAATCATAGTAGGACTACATTAAAAATTAACAAAGATTCTATTAATAATAATTTTAAATAGAAAATTCATTTTCAAATCTTTAGTTAAGACATAAGCTAAGTTAACGTTTCCTTAATGGTTAATCTCACTGTTTTTCTATTTATCAGCCTGAAAATGTACAGGATACAGTTTTAAAATCATAGGACCTACTTTCTGTCTCTTTCCTACCGACTCAATCTCAGGCATACCGCAAAAGGATCCAAAATAAAAAACAAAATTGATTATTCTAACTTCAAGGTTAATAAGGTTCACACAAGATCCATTCCTTTTTATCCCTATGAATAATGTCAAAAAATTTATAATAATTCGCACACATGTGGCCGACGAAATTAAATCCTCGACACGAAATTTCTTCAAGCTAATTAATTTTAGTCATGAGAATTTGATTTATTTAACTACTAAAAAGAAAACTTGTCTAGGACTAGTATGACATTTTCTCCATTTGGGGACTGAAGGAAGGGACCAACAAGAATGCAATATACACGAGGAGCCGTGAAGCGGTGAAACACGCGAGGAGCTACGCTACACCTAATGCCTAGATGAAGAGTACAATCAATGGAACTCTTTAAGTAGTGGAACATCATACGGTATAAAACAAGATCAGTGATAAGAGTATTTGATTTTCATTGAGGGGTTTTGGGTAGAAACATGAAAATACCTGAGCAATTTGTGGAACACACCCGAGGAGTTACGCTTGATGAAAACTCGCGAGGAGTACAATCAATGGAACTCTTCAAGTGGTAGAACATGATATGGCAAAAACAAATTTAGTGATGAGAGTATTTGATTTTAATTGAGGGGTTTTGGGTAGAAACGTGAAAATATCTAAGCAATTTGCGGAACACACTTGAGAAGTTACGCCTGATGAAACATGCGAGGAGTACGATCAATGGAACTTTTCAAGTGGTGGAACGTGATATGGCAAAAACGAATTTAGGGATGAGAGTATTTGATTTTCAATTGAGGGGTTTTGGGTAGAAACGGGTTTAAGAGGGTATTGGGTCTATTGAAAAATTTAGCGGAAAGGAAAAATTTAATACTGGGATTTTAATTAGAAAATAAAATAATTTTAAGAGATTTAAGATAAATCTCATTAATTATATTAAAAAATTTTAAAATAATTTATTTTGGGAGATTATAAGAAACTCCTCAAAATAAATATAAAACCTCCATTATTCAATTTATTTTAGGAGGTTATAAAAAATGTCGCAATATACATTAATTTGAGGAAGTTTTTAAAACCTCCTTAATAAAACCTCCTAAATTTACCAAATTTTTTATAGTGGGACTTGATGAGGGAGGCCTTTAACGCGTATAATGAGAGATATGGACAACTTCCACCTACACCGAATCAACCTTCTTCTAGCTCGGGCCTGTTACCAGATGCTGGACTTCCTTCTCAGTCACCACCCATATTCGGATTGATCACCCAGATTCTCCATTGAGTGACGAGGACTAGAGACTTGGGAGCTTGTGTTATGCTTGTTTTGATTGTATATAGCCAGGGAGCCTACGTGCCCTTGTTGTTTAGCAGGATGAACCTGGTAGGACTTGCACTTTGTGATGATATATGCATTATGTTATGAGCCACTACGAAGTGATGTTGTTACTTTGTTTTGATTAATTATGTTATTGTATTTTTGTTTTATTTTATTATGACGTTATAGTTTATTGTTTGATTTTACAAACAAAAATTTTTACACTTCCATATTTTTATCAAAATGGTAACCTCTCGGTTCAATAGAACAATCTAGTGGAAGAGATTGTCCTAGTTAACCGAGGGTGTTACATTTGCAATGATAAAATAAAAGATGTCAACAAAGAACACAATGAGAAGGTCCCATAAGAATGCACAAACCAAACTATGGACGCCCTTATGTAACCCAACCATGGTATTATCTATGTGAAATGGAATGAAAATAATAAGAGGTGTAGTTAGATGAACATGTGATATATGACTAGACATGGGAATGTCATAAGAAATGATAAGATGGACTACCTTGAGGGGATCATAATGATTAATTCCATTCAAACTTGGAATTACGGTATGTATGTCATGCAAATGTGTCACTAGCTCCCTATATAACCCCTTACGAAGGTGAATAATATCAATATGATTATATGCACTATGTTGTCCTAAATGTAATGAGATGGATGATGATGCATGATTTATCCTTAATTCTGCACTTTAGATGTGTATAATTTGCCATCACTTATTGTGTAATATATTGCATTTTAACACATTTTCATCATTTGAGCTTTATTTAATATTTGATTTTAAAATGAATTAAGGATTAATTTTTAATAAATGTTGGTTTTTTCTTGTTTAGTAGTGTATGATTAAGCCTGCAATTGAAAAATAATTACCACAGGTCAAACGGAAGAAGCCACGCCTCAAGAAATGGTCAAAAATGCAAGAAAAGCACCAGAACAGGTCTGGGAATCGAATCACCAACCTGGGAATCGATTCCTACACAAAATCACAGCCAGGAATTGATTCATGCACCCTGGGAATCGATTCATATAGCTAGGAATCGATTCATATAGCTAGGAATCGATTCCCACCCCCTTAGGAATCGATTCATGAAGTTTCAAAGGCCTGGGAATCGATTCAACAGCCTGGGAATCGATTCATGTGCTTGGGAATCGATTCCCACCCCTTAGGAATCGATTCCTGCATGAAATTTGCTCAAAATTTGCCTAGATGAATCGATTCAGGCACTGTTAGGAATCGATTCATCTAGTGGAAACAGCAGATAACGCATTATCAAAGTGGAAACAACATTGAAGTTTATTAATTGCGCACTAGCATTCCACTCAGTGAATTTTTATTGTTTCCGGCACCATTTCTTCTCCTATAAATAGGATGGATTCCAAGCTTCAAAATGCACCTCATTCCTTCACAGAAACCATTTCTTCTTCTTTCGTTCTCTGTTTCTACTTCTTCCCTCGGTTCTTCATTCCGGGTTAGGTTCTTTTTAATTTTTAGTTTGTTTTAATTATGGAGGGCTAAAACCCCTAGATTGATTTTCTTGGAGAATATTGTAATATAATTTTGAGGTTCTTGTTCTTAATATAGTATGCTTTTATTATTGTTTATTTCTTCATAATCTTACTCTACTTATTTAATTCTATTCTATTTAATTAAATTTGTATGCTTAATCGGTTTAATTATTCAAATGGAATAAAATAATATTTTAAATTAAAATAGATTAAGGAAATATGCATGCTTAATGAATATTTTCATAATCACTTTTAATAATTATGGTTTGCTTAATTCCATAATTTGAGAATAGATTATGTATGTAGGCGATGTTCTTACATATGCTCAATAATTCCTAGATTTTACGATCTTGACTCCTTTTGCTTAATTAGGATGCTTGATTAAAATATTCATTTTTTTAAATGAAAGTAAAGGAATTATGAATTAAAAAAGACGCTTAGTTGATTAATTCAAATTGAGCTAAGAAATCAACAGTAATGAAAGTATACAAAATTATCTTTAGTGAACCAAGGATAAATTTAATTACAATACTCCAAGAAAATCAATCGCTTATTATTTATTGTTTCAAATCTTATATTTACTTTGTTTTGGTTTTTATTGTGACAACCAATCAATCAAACCCACCCCAATTGTATTTATATGTTTGTTGAATTTCTGTCTGTAAAAATTAATTTTTAACTTGATTTTCCTAAATTTCTATGTTGATCCTTGAGAGAACGACCTAGGTTGACACCCTAGTACTACATTAATTAATTTTAATGTACTAATTTAACGAAACCACGACTGTAAACACACGTCAAATTTTGGCTCCGCAGCCGGGGATCAACTATCTTTAGGAAAATTCTTGTTTTAAATTAATTTTTTGTATAAATTGAAAAATAAAAAAAAATATATTAAAAAAATTTCTTTTGATTGTTTATTTTATTCCTTTTGTATGATTTAGGATTCTTATGATTTGTTGCTTATGATCATCAAATATCTTGTTGTATGCTATGTATGACTAGAAGAACTTTTGAGCATTTATATTCATTTGATCCTGAAATTGATAGAACTTTTCATAAATTAATTAGAGAAGCTAGATTTAATAATAACTTTATTGATATTGATAGTGATAGTATCTCATCTGAATCTGCTGAAAGTACTACTGCTAGTTTTTCTGATATGGCTGAACCCCGTGAAAGAACTCTTAGAGAACTAGCTGCACCTGAATTCACATATGAAAGTTTGTGTATTCAATATCCTGAAGAGGATGTCCCTTTTATGCTTAAGACCGGACTTATACACTTGTTGCCTAAGTTTCATGGTCTTGCGGGTGAAGATCCGCATAAACACCTCAAAGAATTCCATATTGTGTACTCCACAATGAAACCCCAAAATGTTCAAGAAGACCATGTCTATCTTAAAGCGTTTCCTCATTCTTTAGAGGGTGTTGCTAAGGATTGGCTTTACTACCTTGCTCCAAGATCAATCACAAGTTGGAATGACTTAAAGAAAATGTTCTTGGAAAAGTTCTTTCCTGCCTCTAGAACAACTACAATCCGTAAGGATATATCTGGCATTAGGCAACTCTCTGGAGAAAGTCTTTATGAGTATTGGGAGAGATTCAAGAAACTCTGTGCAAGTTGCCCTCACCACCAAATTTCTGAACAACTTCTTCTTCAGTACTTTTATGAAGGTCTGCACCACGTTGATCGCAACATGATAGATGCGGCAAGTGGGGGAGCTTTAGGAGATATAACTGTTGCTGAAGCAAGGAACTTGATTGAAAAAATGGCATCTAATTCTTAACAATTCGGTATGAGAAATTATTCTTTCAAACCCATATATGATTCAAATTCTAGTTCATCTGGAATTAAATTGGAGAGCAAACTTGATGCTCTTACCACTCTAGTCACACAATTGACAGTAAATCAAAAATCCATGACTGCTAAAGTGTGTGGCATCTGCTCTTCACAAGAGCACCCCACTGATTATTGTCGTTCTCTACAAGAAAAGGATAATAATAGTCCCCAAGCCTATGCAGCTAACATCTACCATGATAGACCTCCACCATAACAACAACAACAAAACCATGACCTTTCCACCAACAGATACAATCCAGGTTGGAGGAACCATCCAAACTTGAGATGGGGTAACCAACAACAAAATACCCAACCTCTATTTCAAAGCAATGCACCAACCTTCCAAAGACTTACACCTCAACTATCCACAAGTGGCCCTTCTTTGGAAGAACTGGTGAAACAAATGGCTGTATAGAACTTGGAGTATCAACAGAGGAATGATGCTACCATCCAAAGCTTGAGCAACCAAATTGGGCAACTGGCTCCATCATTGAGCCAGTTATAATCTCAAAACTCTGACAAATTACCATCTCAACCAGCTGCAAATCCAAGAAATGTGAGTGCAATTCAGTTAAGATCAAGTAAGAACCTTGAAGTACCCATACCCAAGGAACCTGAGAAACAAACAACTGAGCCTGCAATAGTTAAGAATGATGTACCCTCTTCAAGCACAAGCAAGTCTGAGATGCAACCACCCCAAATCCCACCTCATATCCCTCTTCCTTTCCCACCAAAAGCAATTCCAAGCAAGAAAATGGAAGAAGTGGATAAAGAAATTTTGGACACTTTCAGGAAAGTGGAAGTGAATATACCTCTTCTTGATGCAATCAAGCAAATTCCCAAGTATGCCAAATTTCTGAAGGAGTTATGTACTCACAAGAGGAGACTCAAGGGAAATGAGAGGATAAGCATGGGAAGAAATGTATCTGCATTGCTTGGTAAGGCAGTTCCAAATATTCCTGAGAAATACAAAGATCCAGGTACGTTCTCTATACCCTGTATCATAGGCAATAACAAATTTGAAAATTACATGTTAGATTTAGGATCTTCAATAAATGTGATGCCTATGTCTGTTTTCAAATCTCTGTCTCTTGGAAATTTACAACCTACTGGTGTAGTGATTCAACTAGCCAATAGAAGTACTGCTTACCCTGCTGGAGTCGTAGAGGATGTTTTGGTTCAGGTAGAACAACTTGTTTTCCTTGCTGACTTTTTTGTACTCGATATGGAAGAAGGTATGCCTCAAATTCCTGTTCCTATCATTTTGGGAAGATCATTTTTGAAAATAGCCCGAACCAAAATAGATGTTCATTCTGGAACTCTCTCTATGGAATTTGGTGACACGAGAGTTCAATTCAATATTCTTGATGCCATGAAATACCCAGCTGAAAATCATTCTGTTTTCTAAATTGACATTATTGATGAACTAGTTTTTGAACATAATGTTGATTTGGAATGCATAGATGATTCAAACAATTGTTTTGCATGCAATGATTCTGGAAGTTGTGATATTTGTGCTGAAATTGATGAATACATAATTTCTGATTTAGAGTCTTTAGATATACCTGTTAACCATAAGGAGCTGAATGCAGGATTTCAAGAAAACTCTAACAAAATTTTTGAAGTGCAAGCAGTGGAATCCAAATATACTTTGTTAGTTCTATCTGTTTTGCAGGCACCTAAGTTAGAATTGAAGCCTCTACCTGAGAACCTCAAGTATGTATACTTAGGGGATGATGAACAGCTCCCGATGATAATTTCCACTTCTCTTGATGAAAATCAAGAAGAAAAATTGTTGCAGGTATTGAAATGTCACAAGAAGGCTATAGGCTGGACATTGGCAGACATTCCTGGAATTAGCCCATCCATGTGCATGCATAGGATATTTCTGGAGGAAAATGCTAAAGCAGTGAGACAGCCTCAAAGGAGATTCAACCCTGTAATCCTTGATGTGGTTAAGAAAGATATTACCAAGCTTCTATAAGCAGGAATCATTTATCCTATCTATGATAGCCAATGGGTGAGTCCGATTCAAGTGGTTCCTAAGAAAACAGGGATCATAGTTGTGAAAAATGAGAAGGATGAATTGATCCTTACCAGAGTGCAAAATAGTTAGAGAGCCTGTATTGACTACAGGAGACTAAACCAAGCAACAAAGAAGGACCATTTTCCTTTACCCTTCATTGATCAAATGCTTGAGCGTCTTGCAGGTAAATCTCACTACTGTTTTCTTGATGGATTCTCTGGATATTTTCAGATTCATATTGCACCTGAGGATCAAGAAAAGACCACATTCACCTGTCTCTTTGGCACATTTTCTTATAGGAGAATACCATTTGGCTTATGCAATACTCCTAGAACTTTTCAAAGATACATGATAAGTATTTTTCATGATTTCATTGAAAATTGCATAGAGGTGTTTATGGATGATTTTACTGTTTATGGATCTTTATTTAATGCATGCCTGGATAGTCTGGATAAAGTTTTAAACAGATGTATTGAAACTAACCTTGTCTTGAACTATGAAAAATGTCATTTTATGGTAAAACAAGGAATAGTTTTAGGGCATGTAATCTCTGAGAAAGGAATTGAGGTAGATCCTGCTAAGATAGAAGTTATATCACATTTACCTTACCCCTCTTGTGTTCGAGAGGTTCATTCTTTTCTTGGCCATGCAGGTTTCTACAGAAGATTCATAAGGGATTTTAGCAAGAAGGCTAGATCACTATCCAGTCTGCTTCAAAAGGATGTGGTATTTAAGTTTGATGAAAAGTGTAAGGAGGCTTTTAATTGCCTCAAGCAAGCATTGACCACTACCCCAATAATCCAAGCACCTGTTTGGACAGCCCCATTTGAGTTGATGTGTGATGCCTCTAATTATGCATTGGGAGCTGTCCTTGGTCAAAAAATTGACAAGCAGCCTAGGGTCATCTACTATGCATCTAAAACTTTAGATGCTGCCCAGGTAAATTACACCACTACTAAAAAAGAGCTCTTGGCCATTGTATTTACATTAAATAAGTTCAGATCTTACCTACTCGGTTCTCGAGTAGTTGTCTTTACTGACCATGCAGCTCTGAAGTACTTGTTGAAGAAAGGTGAGTCCAAGCCAAGATTAATTCGTTGGATGCTCTTGCTCCAAGAGTTTGACTTGGAAATTCGTGACAGAAGTGGAACACAAAACCTTGTGGCAGACCATTTAAGCAGAATTGAGAATGCTCCTGATTTGGCACCTATTCGGGACCATTTTCCCGATGAACACCTCATGAGTGTTTCTAACTCTCTTGATACATCTTGGTTTGCTAACATTGTAAATTATCTTGTTGCTTCTGTTTTTCCACTATATGCATCTAGAAACCAAATTTCAAAATTAAAAAGTGATGCAAAATATTATATATGGGATGACCCGTATTTATGGAAATTGTGTAATGATCAGGTGATTCGAAGATGCATTCCTGATCATGAGATAGAATTGGTTCTTCGATTCTGCCATGCTTCACCAGTTGGTGGAAATTTTGGTCCACAAAGAACAACAAGGAAGGTGTTGGACTCTGGTTTATACTGGCCCATAATTTTTAAGGATGCATGGAGAATTTGTAACACCTGTGAGGAATGCCAAAGAGCTGGTAATGCTATCACATGGAGACAACAGATGCCTCAACAACCTATGTTGTTTTGTGAAGTATTTGATGTTTAGGGCATTGATTTTATGGGTCCATTTCCTCTATCCTTTGGTTTTACTTACATTTTATTGGCTGTAGATTATGTTTCTAAATAGGTGGAAGCTAAAGCCACCAGAATTAATGATGCTTAAGTTTTTCTGGATTTTTTTAGATCTCAAATTTTTTGCAGGTTTGGCATTCCGAGAGCAATCATTAGTGATCAAGGAACACACTTTTGCAACAGGACCATGCAAGCTATGCTTAGAAAGTATGAGGTTATTCATAGAGTCTCTACTCCATATCACCCCCAAACCAATGGACAAGCAGAAGTCTCTAACAGAGAAATCAAAAGAATCCTGGAAAAGATAGTACAGCCTAACAAAAAGGATTGGAGCAGGAAACTGGATGATGCACTATGGGCACATAGAATAGCTTTTAAGGAACCTATAGGAATGTCTCCCTATAGAATTGTTTTTGGTAAAGCATGTCATCTTCCAGTGGAGATTGAACATCGTGCTTATTGGGATGTAAAAGCTTGCAACTTAGCACTTGATCAAGCAGGTGAGGAAAGAAAATTACAACTGAATAAGCTTGATGAGATCCGTTTAGCAGCTTATGAGAACTCGAAGTTCTATAAGGAGAAAACAAAGAAATTCCATGATAGCTCAATAGTTAGAAAGGATTTTACTGCTGGACAGAAAGTGCTATTGTTTAATTCCCGGTTGAAACTGATGGCTGAAAAATTACGCTCTAAATGGGAAGGACCTTTCATTGTTACTAATGTATTTCCCCATGGAGCTGTTGAAATAAAAAGTGAAAACTCCAATAAAAGCTTCAAGGTTAATGGACAACGTTTGAAGCCATTTCATGAAAATCCTTCACTTGTGGATGTTACAATGGAGGAACATGCTTTGGGGGAACCACTTCTTGATCCCCCTTGAGGGAGTTTTTCTTACACATTTCTTTACTTTTTTATTATATTGTCTATTTTGTATGCTCTATCTTACATTGAGGACAATGTATGATTTAAGTGTGGGGGTGGGATCATTCATATGTTGTTGATTTTATTGTGTGATTATTTTTGTGTGACTAGTTTTTGAAAAAATAAATAAATAAATAAAAAATAAAAAATAATAATAAAATAAAAAATTACTACTGTGTGTGTTTTTGTTTAAAAAAAGGTATGTTTTATTTTAAGATATGCATGAGTAACAGGTAAATTCTTTCATGTTTGATTAAGCCTAAAGATATGTTATAATTTGAACTCAAGCAATTTTGGTATGATGAGAATGACATGATAATTGAGAGATGATCATATATGATGGAATTATACCTTGTGAGAATTTTGAGCCTTAAAAATTTGATGGATCACTTTACACCATCTGAATTCTTTCATGTGTGATTTATTCCTGAATACTTACATCTCAATCTTTGTCTTATTTCTTGATGATACTTGAAACTCATATACATGTATTTGAAAGGACACAGGCATTTTGTTCAATTAAGCCACTTTGAGCCTACCTAACCATTTCTATGTTGCAGCTCAAATAAGTCATGAAAAAAACAATATATACCTACCTTAAGGAATATATTGGAGCTTTGGAATCAAGTCAAAAACAGGCATTCAAATAAGTGTGGGAGTGTACAAAAAGGAGTTGTAACTCTTGTTTTCAAGTGTTAAGCAATCGTATAAAAAAAATGATGATGAATGAATAAAAAGAAATATTTTGATGATTGCGACCAAAAGAAATTGGAACACAAAGTGCTATATCCTCATGCTTACCTGTAAAATTATTTGCTCCTTATTCTTTTTGGTACTTGCCAAAAATTTTAAAATTTTTACCACCCATTTTAACCTTGGCCACATTACAACCTTAGAAAGCCCTGTTGATCTATACATGCATTTGTGTTGATTGTGGAATTGAGAAACTTGCCAAATTTTTAGACTGTCTATTTTTTAGGAATTGTTTTGAGAGTATACACAAACCCTAAACACTTGAGAGTTGAGAGTATGTCTTGTGAGGTTCTGTCACTTATGATCTTCTTTTTAGTTTCATTTAATTCTCACATGCCTAAATGTTTGAATATTTTTATATATATCTTGATGCTCTGTATCTTGCATGTTGAATAACTCTTGTTTCTCTGTATATTCCTAAGATTTCATGCCAATTCTGTGTGTTATTGTTTTCAACTTAATGTTTTCAATAAATTGTGATACTTGTTTTTATTCTGATTTTGCCCGGGAGTGCAAAAGAATAAGTGTGGGAGTATTTGATGATGCATGATTTATCCTTAATTCTCCACTTTAGATGTGTATAATTTGCCATCACTTATTGTGTAATATATTGCATTTTAACACATTTTCATCATTTGAGCTCTATTTAATATTTGATTTTAAAATGAATTAAGGATTAATTTTTAATAAATGTTGGTTTTTTCTTGTTTTGTAGTGTATGATTAAGCCTGCAATTGAAAAATAATTACCACAGGTCAAACGGAAGAAGCCACGCCTCAAGAAATGGTCAAAAATGCAAGAAAAGCACCAGAACAGGTCTGGGAATCGATTCACCAACCTGGGAATCGATTCCTACACAAAATCATAGCCAGGAATCGATTCATGCACCCTGGGAATCGATTCATATAGCTGGGAATCGATTCCCACCCCTTTAGGAATCGATTCATGAAGTTTCAAAGGCCTGGGAATCGATTCAACAGCCTGGGAATCGATTCATGTGCTTGGGAATCGATTCCCACCCCTTAGGAATCGATTCCTGCATGAAATTTGCTCAAAATTTGCCTAGATGAATCGATTCAGGCACTGTTAGGAATCGATTCATCTAGTGGAAACAGCAGATAACGCATTATCAAAGTGGAAACAGCACTAAAGTATATTAATTACGCACTTGCATTCCACTCAGTGAATTTTTATTGTTTCTGGCACCATTTCTTCTCCTATAAATAGGATGGATTCCAAGCTTCAAAATGCACCTCATTCCTTCAAAGAAACTATTTCTTCTTCTTTCGTTCTCTGTTTCTACTTCTTCCTTCGGTTCTTCATTCTGGGTTAGGTCCTTTTTAATTTTTAGTTTGTTTTAATTATGGAGGGCTAAAATCCCTAGATTGATTTTCTTGGAGAATATTGTAATATAATTTTGAGGTTCTTGTTCTTAATATAGTATGCTTTTATTATTGTTTATTTCTTCATAATCTTACTCTACTTATTTAATTCTATTCTGTTTAATTAAATTTGTATGCTTAATCGGTTTAATTATTCAAATGGAATAAAATAAGATTTTAAATTAAAATGGATTAAGGAAATATGCATGCTTAATGAATATTTTTATAATCACTTTTAATAATTATGGTTTGCTTAATTCCATAATTTGAGAATAGATTATGTATGTAGGCGATGTTCTTACATATGCTCAATAATTCCTAGATTTTACGATCTTGACTCCTTTTGCTTAATTAGGATGCTTGATTAAAATATTCATTTTTTTAAATGAAAGTAAAGGAATTATGAATTAAAAAAGACGCTTAGTTGATTAATTCAAATTGAGCTAAGAAATCAACAGTAATGAAAGTATACAAAATTATCTTTAGTGAACCAAGGATAAATTTAATTACAATACTCCAAGAAAATCAATCGCTTGTTATTTATTATTTCAAATCTTATATTTACTTTTTTTTGATTTTAATTGTGACAACCAATCAATCAAACCCCCCAATTGTATTTATATGTTTGTTAAATTTTTGTCTGTAAAAATTAATTTTTAACTTGATTTTACTAAATTTCTGTGTTAATCCTTGAGAGAACGACCTAGGTTGACACCCTAGTACTACATTAATTAATTTTAATGTACTAATTTGACGGAACCACGACTGTAAACACACGTCAATGGACATGTTATGGAATGGATAAAAGTTTAAACCTATAAAAGTGCTAGACATAATAAAAATAACAAAAGACATAAGTCTTGAGAAGGTTAACTCAAAAGAGTATAGACAGATTCCAACCCTATAGGAACCTATGGTAACTATGTACATCCTACTACTAACCCTAAGGGAACTATAAATAATGGGTGACCAAGTCCTTTCACAAGGAATAAGAAAAATTGGAAGAGATTCCTCTACGACCTTATGGTTTTCTTGAGAATAAGAACTAATGATAGGGGTAGACAAATTATTAGTAAGGTGACATTCTCTTAAAGCACTATGGTTGTCTAAAAATAGGCCATGTACCTCACTCTCTTTGTTGTTATCTTTCCTTTTTATCTCTTTTTTCTTTGTCATATACCTATCATGTTCTCTCACATAATACTGCATTTTTTCTTCTATAGCTTTATTATGTTTTCTTATTAATGTTTCTCTTTTCTCCCTTTTGTACATTCCCTAATTTTCTCATTTCCTTTATCATCAAACTTTAAAATATTTTTCTATAATTAATTTACTTTGCTATGGATATCCTTGAGGACCCTCTTGACTCTTTTCTGTCTCTCATGATCTTATTTATTACACTCTCACCCCTTGTGTAACATCCTAAATCTTATATAAATGATTAAATAAGAGGAATAAATATTAAATAATTACACATAGGTTAATAAATGTCCCAAAAATGTTGAAATAATTAAATTGGGATTTATGAAGATTATTCATAATTTATTGAGACTTAATGAGTTGAAATTATACACGATTGAGATATGAGTGTTAGACCAAGTATCTCCGATTGAGGTACTGTTGGTCACGGCTGTTAAGAATATTATTGTGAATCCGAAGATGTATTCAAAATAATTTTTGGATAAAGTATTGAGCCCGAACGAAGATCCTGTATGTTATAAAACGGTAATGTTTTAATCAAGGGTTAGAAATTAAAACAAAAATCCCCTTCTCTTCTTTTCATTTCACGTTGGCTTCTACTCTCCCAAAGACAATCACTTTTTTCTTCTTTTTTCCTCATTTCCTCCTTATCTTCCTTCTTTAAAAACCCTAAGTGGTGGAGTTCATCTTCTCCCATTTTTATTTCTACTTGGAGCAAATGAGAACCTTGAAGCTTGAAGCCCTTTCCTCCCCCTCTCTCAAAATTTTTGTCACCCACCTTCTCCCTCTTGGAAGCTCACTCTTTTCTTTGCTTGAGGTAAGTTCCTCACCATTTTTCATGAGCTTGTGCCCTATATTTTGGGTTTTTGATGATTAGGTGAATGATTTAATGCACATGGGATGTTGGGAGAATTATTTAATATGGAAACCCTAAGGTGGGGTGTATTAAAAGCAAGCTTTTATATGTATTTAATGAGGTACACAAAATTAATGACGGAGATGATGGAAAATGATGATTATTTATGATGGTTGTTGGGTTTTTGGTGAAACCCTAACCCTAAAAATTAAGGAAAATAATAAATGATGATTAGAGAATGTATTTTGAAAGAAAATGTATGATAATGAGAGTGTGGGTGTTAGTAAATGTGTTGGGAGAATATTTATTGAAGATGAGAGATGATATTAATAATGATGGGTCACCATTAATGGTGATTGATGGCCATTGGTATGTAAACCCATTGTTAGGTATGGCTTTAAATACATGATAATAAATATGAACACTAAACCCATGGTGGTTGTAGTGAAATTAATGGAATGGAAAATGGTTTGATGATGAAAATATAATAAACACCAAGTATGAGATTTAGAATGTGTAAGTCTTGGTGATTTTGAATAGAAAATGATGTTGTGTTATACCATGTGGTGTAGGATCCTTTTCGAACAACGAGGCGGGAATGTTGAATCGCTCAGACTACTTCTCTTGAGGTAGGAAAAGAGATTTATATTCTAAATGCATGAATTGAGTAATGGTTGATTGTCATTGTCATATATGACAATATACATGTTTTCCTTGCTTATGTTGCATTGACAAATTGAGATGTTGAATATGAAGATATTAATTGTGCTTTGTAATGTGTGTTACGCATTTGGAATATTGATGGTATGCTATATGGTGATGTTATTGTTTGGCAAATGTTATGCCTTGATATGATAAGGATGTGTTTCCGTTCACCATGAATATAGAATGATTATTATTGATGATGAATGAGATTGAGTATGGATATTGAGCATACCTTGAATGTTGACGAAAGATTAATGAATATTGCTGATGATTATGATGCCATTGTGATTGACACAAGTATTGACTTGTATGTTTAAGATAAGATTGTGATGATGGAGAATTGTTGTGAAGGCCACCTTTAAAACTCAAAACAATGGCGATAACCAATGATAATAAAGTCCACTAAGAATTGTGTAGTGATATTGGTGATGATGATTGATGAGTGGCATGATAAGATGCATAGTATGAGAATACATATGATTGGTATTTGCATTGCATTCATGGCATATTGCATAGCTGCCGATGATGGAATATTAGTGGTTCCTCTAGTTGGCCTAGTGGGAGGGCGGCTCTGTCCACGAGCGTTATTGATGTTTCCCTAATGACTCGGTGTGTAATTCATGAAGCTGCCCATGCTTAGCTACAGGGAGGTGCATGTGGTTGACCCTGTAGGGATGGCTTTTTGAGGAGCAGGTGTCCCCGGTGGTCCTTTGGATCACAGTTGCCATGGTATGAATCATGGTTGGCCCGTAACACCTTTATGTTATTTATGGTGTATATCGCGGTCATGGTAAAAATGACCAGTTTGCAAGATGGGCGATGCGGTTTGGTACCAATAAAATATGGTGATATACATGCAAATATTATGATAAATGTACACATTTTACTACTGTAGTAGAGGTATGGTGATCAATCCATGCTTGGACCCACAAATTGGTATTTATGTTCCCATAGTCGGATCCGCAATCGTTGTTAACTCTGTTGTGCATGTGCATTAGTGTAAGAGCATTTACATATAACAAGGAGATATGTCAAAGGTGATGAGATATGATGATGGTTATGATTGGGTGAAAATATACCTAAAGACAATATATAAAATATGAATACAAAGAAATAAGTTTGTGTATGGTGATGATATGTATGATAGCCCAATATGATGAGGGGCATGAATGTGTGTATACTTATATACTTTACTATAAATCATAAAGATGATTAAGATATATGTATGTTGATGAGATGATGTACTTATGAAGATGACTGATATGTTGATGCAAAGTAATCATGTCATTGAATACTAATGCACATAATCATAAATGTATTCATATTCATCCTTTGGAATGTATAACACACTCTCTCATGTTGTCTATTTTTAGCCTTGTGATGCAAGATATTCATGGGGTGAGGATACATATATTTTGGTGGTGTGTGTTTTGATGATGAAGGTAAATTAGCTGTATAGGAAGTGCCTTGGTCGGTAACCATTGATTTTGTATAGCATATAGTGTTGATATATGCTCCTTATGTATTTGAATAGTGGATATTCATTTTATACGTCATTTGTGAAAATTAGACCCTTGTGTAGTATGGCTAATTTTTGATTATGACCTTAACAATATACATTGACAATTGTAATACTTGATTAATGCCAATATGATGCATGAATGACGTTATTCATGAATTATAACCTCTTATGGGGCATGTCTGAGTAATTATGTTGTTTGAAATGCTATTGTGCATGAATGTTAGGAAGTGGATAGGCCGTATTCTTATGGAATGGCTAGGACCTTAAGTAAGGGTTACTTATGTCCTATATTGGATATATATGACTTGTATGTATCTGTGGTTATGGCTATTTAGGCCTAGTTTGCAAACTAGTATGTTTGGTTTAGCTGGAAAGTGCATGAATTACCATAAGTGTGTATCTTGATCTAGGAATGGAATTAATGGATGGGACTTATTGGAACAATTATGTATATATGAATATTGGTGTTTTGAGAGTTTGGACCAAATCCTACCCAATTGTATTTTTGTATGTTATGTAAAATGCACTAAATATGTGTAAAACAACCCTATAGCTTAGATTTTATTTGAGATGGAATTTGGGCGTGAAACTTTGCCATATGATTGATATTAGGGCAAGTGTGTTGCATATAAAATTTCATACAATTTGGAGTTGATTAGCCTAGTGAAATGACGACCTAAAGTTGGCGAGTGTAGTGGTCCAAAACGCTATAGAACAACGTGTAAGGTCCAGTAACTGGGCGTACCTATGCTGGTTTTGGGCGTAGGCACACTGGCTTACTAGAGTGTAGCGCAGCTTGGGCGTGGGCATGCCTGACCTGGGCGTTGGCACGCTGAGCCCCTGGAGTTGGGGGTATGATAATAGGCACTTCAGCGTAGGCACGCTGGCCCTTAGCATGGGCACGCTGCCTGGCTGGGTGTTTGGATGGTGCATGGTCAGTGGCTCAGCGTACTTACACTGAAACTCAATGTAAGCACGCTGGTGGTCTACGTGCTGGCATGTTGGACCTCAACGTTGGCACGCTGGCATTTTATTTTGGCTGGTCACTGGGCGTGCGTACGCCAGAAACCAGCGTACCTACGCTGATTGGTCTAGTGACAACTTTATGATTTTCTTTCATTTTCTTAATTTCCTTTCTTATTTTGGGTCTTTTCTCATATCTCCAATATGGGACTAGGCGTATTACCCTGCATACGTATTCCTTCCGCTATAAACTCAAAAAATTATTTTCGTATGCACAATGGGGCTTTGCTTTATTGATCCAGATTGTTAAAAATCTCAAACTCTTAATCTTTATTTTCTATGATTCAGATCTTGATGTAACTATTGGGTGATGAACCTCTCTTCAAAGGTGAAAAATTTACTCGTATTTTTTTATTAATTAAGTTATGTTAATTACATCAGATTTGGGTCATGGAAATTGGAGCGTGACAACCTGGTATCAGAGCATTGATTGCTCTTTGATAAAGACTTGATTAAATATGAATTGTATTTGATTGAATTTTAGATTCCTTGATTGGATTGTGGTTGTTTGATATTTAATTGGGATTGGTATATCTGTTGTGTGAGTCCGGCCAAGATTTCTTCCACTAATTACCTTAAGTGACAAATATTTTATGATTAAGCATTGAGATTGATATAATTATTGTGATGAGATACATGATAGACCATTGAATGTTGAAACTTTATATATAGAGAGGTTGGAAGTTGATTGTTTGGTCTAAATGCTTATGTGTAAGCCATGTCTTAACTTTAAGGCTTGAAACATGGCTGGTAAACATAACCGTGATGCTGCTGCTATGGCATCTGTGTTGAATCGCTTTGTGGATCTCTTGGAGAGACAAGCTCAATAAAATGTGAGACAAGGTGCCCAAGGTCTTGATCGATTTCTCAAGAGAAAACCTTCTGAGCTAGGGTATAAGCCTGAGGATGCTTATGTTTGGATCAACGACTTAGAAAGGATCTTTACGAGCTTTGAATATATTGAAGCTCAAAAGGTTGAGTATGTGGTCTTTATGGTCTGTGATGAAGCTGAAGCATGATGGCGTCTTACTAGAGGGCGTATGCTAGCTGCTAATGTTCCCCTAGTGTGGGAGAATTTCAAAGTTGTGTTTTTGAAGAAGTGTTTCCCAGAAAGCTACAAAAGTAAGAAAGAGCTTGAGTTCATAGAGCTTAAGAAAGGTGATATGACGGTGGAGAAGTATGCCTCCAAGTTTAAAGAGCTATATGCATTTTATCATCCTTATCAATAAAAAGGTACTGAGGCTTCAAAGTGTGTAAAGTTTGAGAATGGCTTAAGGTATGAGATCAAGCGCGCTATCAAACATCAAGAGATTAGAAGCGTTCCTATACTTGTGAACAAGTATCGTATTTATGAAGAAGATGATATGACTCCTTTGAGTCATGGCAAGCATGAACCCAAGTTGAAGGGTCAATTCTCTAGTTTCAAAAGGCATGGTCAGTTTAAGAAGAAGAAATTCTTTCGTGGTGGATCCTCCAATGTAAGAGGACGTGGTAGACCAAGAGGTGGTAATGGTAATCAAGGTCATGGAAATGTCCAAGGCCTTACTTGCTACAAGTGTGGTGCTAATCATTTGGCACGTGATTATCCATAGGATGATGTGGTATGCTATCAATGTAACTAACTGGGGCATATTCGCCCTATTTGCCCATTGAATGCAAGTAATTCCAATGTTGATGCTCTTTCTCGCGTGAATCATAATGCTAACAGTGAAGACCATGGTGGTTTTGGAGGCCGTGGTCACGGAAACAGTAATGGTCATAATGGTGGCCGAAATGGTGACCGTGGTGGAAACCATAATGGTGAGTGTAATGGTAATGGTCGAGGTAATAGCCATGGTGGAAGAAATGGTAATCATAATGGTGGTGATCAACCATAAGCTGCTGAAAGAGTCTTTGCCATCACGGGTGAAGAAGCCACTCAAGCGGAAGATCTTATTCATGGTGAATGTAAAATTTTTGGTACATTGGTTTGTGTTATCTACGATTCTGGTGCTACTCATTCATTTATTTCTAAGGGTTGTGTAAGGCGCTTGAAATTTCCTGTTTGCATGATGAAAGGTTCTATAATGGTGACTACACCGACCGATACTTATTTAAGATCAGTGAATCGATGTGAAAATGTTGAGATGACTCTTGAGAGTAGAAAGTTTGTTGTATCCCTTGTATGCTTACCTATGAAAGACCTGAATATTATCCTAGGCATGTATTGGTTAACAAAGTCTTGGTGGATTGTCATAATAAGACGGTGATCTTTCTGACTCTGAATGTTGAACGCTTTGACCTGCTAGGTATCTCTCAGCTCCTTATGATGTTTTGTATGGTTGATGGGAGTGGTACTTCCCTATCTTTTGAAATTCATGTTGTCTTAGAATTTTCTGATGTTTTTTTGGATGAGTTCCTAGATTGCCTCCTCCACGTGAAGTGGAATTTTCTATTGATCTTATTCCTGACGCTGAACCTATTTCTAGAGCTCCTTATAGGATGTCTTCTATAGAGTAGCCAAGTTGAAAAAGCAAGTTAAGGAATTACTCGAAAGATAATTTATCCGCCCAAGTGTATCTCCTTGGGGCGCACCTGTGATGTTGGTGAAAAAGAAGGATGGAAGCATGAGATTATACATTGACTATCACCAACTTAACAAATTAACTATCAAAAACAAATATCCTCTTCCTCGCATTGATGATCTTTTGGATCAGTTGAAGTATGTTGTTGTATTTTTCAAAATTGATTTGCGTTTTGGGTATCACCAAATTGGGGTTAAAACCGATGATATTCCAAAAACTGCCTTCCGAACGTGATATGGACACTATGAGTATGTGGTGATGCCATTCGGTGTGACAAATGCCCCTGCGACTTTCATGGATTACATGAATCACATTTTCCATGAGTATCTTGACCAATTCGTTATGGTGTTTATTGATGATATTTTGGTGTACTCTAAAAGTCATGAAGAGCATGAAAGTCATCTTTGCCTTGTGTTGACTATTCTTTGAGAAAAAGAGTTATATGCTAAGCTCTCTCAATGTGAATTCTAGTTGAATGAGATTTCATTTCTCGGTCATGTGATTTCTTGTGATGGTGTTATTGTCGATCCATCAAAGGTTGAGGCTGTTATGGCTTAGGAAAGGCCAACGTCTGTGACAGAAATAAGAAGTTTCCTTGGTCTTACCAGTTATAACTGAAGATTTATTAAAGAATTTTCTCATTTGACTTTGCCATTGATGAAGTTAACTCGTAAGAACCAACCATTTGTATGGACCCTCGAATGTGAAGAAGGTTTTCAAGAGTTGAAATTGAGACTTAATACCGCACTAGTGTTAGCTTTGCCTGATTTACTGGATGATTTCATGGTGTATTGTGATGCTTCTAAGCTTGGTCTTGGTTGCGTACTGATGCAAAACGAATGTGTGATAGCCTATGCGTTGAGACAGTTATGACCGCAAGAGGTTAATTACCCCACACAAGATCTTGAATTGGCGATGGTTGTGTTTGCTTTGAAGTTGTGGCGACTATATATGTATGGTTCAAAGTTTGTGGTCTTTAGTGATCACAAAAGTCTTAAGTACTTGTTTGATCAAAAAAAGCTTAATATGCGCCAACGGCAATGGATGGAGTTTCTAAAGGACTGTTAGTTCGAGTTTAGGTTTTATCCCGGAAAGGCAAACTTGGTTGCCAATGCTTTGAGCCGAAAATCGTTGCATGTTTCTGTAATGATGGTGAAAGAGATGGAGCTAATAGAATAATTTAGAAACTTGAATGTGGACGTAGAATTGTATACCCTAAAGAAAATATCCCCCGAGATGTTGAAAGTATCTAATGTATTCCTTGAATGTGTGAAAGTGTAACAACTGAATGATGAGTATTTGATTGAGATTAAGGAAGCTCAAGCTAACGGAAATAATGTGTTCTTAGTAGAAGGAGATGATGGTATTTGGCGTATAAAGGGCCAAATTTATATTCCATCTGGTGGTGATTTGAGAAAATTTGTACTTGAGGAAGCTCATAAAAGTGTGTTAAGTATTCATCCTGGTTCCACTAAAATGCATCAAGATTTGAAGAAGAATTTTCGGTGGCCTGGTATGAAGCGTGATGTGGCAAATTTTGTTATATGTTGCCTCATTTGTTAGAAGGCTAAGGTTGAACATCAAAAACCATCTGGTTTATTAAGACCTTTAGAGATCCTTTTTTGGAAATAGGATAATATTGCTATAGACTTTGTTTCTGGTTTGCCTAGACCCTATGCTGGAAACGATGCTATCTTTATGATTGTAGATCGGTTGACGAAATATGCTCACTTCTTGCCTATGAGTATGAAGAGTTCATTGGAGAAATTAGCTTAATTATACATAAAAGAGATTGTGAGATTGCATGGTGTGCCATCTAGCATTGTGTCTGATCGTGACCCTTGATTTACTTCTCAATTTTGGGGAAGCTTACATCAGGAGTTAGGCTCTAAGTTGAAGCTTAGTGCTGCTTATCATCCTCAAACCGATGGACAATCCGAGAGGACTATCCAAAGCCTTGAAGATTTTTTTGAGGGCTTGTGTTCTTGAGTATGGTAGATGTTGGGAGAGATTTCTTCCGCTGATAGAATTTACTTACAACAACAGTTACCACAGTAGTATCTGTATGGCTCCTTATGAGGCACTTTATGGCAGAAAGTGTAGAACGACTCTATGTTGGTTGGAAACTAGTGAGAATTTGGCTTTAGGGCTAGAGATTGTTTAGGAAACTACTGAGCAAATTAGAAAGATACAAGAAAATATAAAGATTACTCAAGACCAACAGAAGAATAAATATGATAAGAGACATAAATCACTTGAGTTTCAAGTTGCTGATCATGTATTTTTGAAAGTCTCGCATGATAAAGGAATTGGTAGAGCATTGAAGAGTAGAAAGTTAAGTGTTAAGTTTATTGGACCTTATGAGATCCTAGAACGGATTGGTGATGCTGCATATCAGATTGTACTCCCTCTTCATCTTACAAATCTACACAATGTATTTCAAGTGTTATAGTTAAGGAAGTATATTCTTGATCCCTTGCACGTAATTCCTGTTGATGATGTTGATATGCAAGATGATTTATCTATCCCTCCTGTTTCCGTTTGTATCGTTGAGCATTCCGTGAAGAGGTTGCGGAACAAATTGGTACCTTTGGTGAAAGTGGCTTGGAAACATGGTAATGTGGAGACGTTCACGTAGGAATATGAAGATGATATTCGAGAGCAATATCTGTTTGAATCTGGTATGTTAAATTTTGAGGATGAAATTTATTTTTAGGTTGGGTGGATTTAACATCCCAAATTTTATATAAATGATTAAATGAGAGGAATAAATATTAAATAATTACACATGGGTTAATACATGTCCCAAAAATGTTAAAATAATTAAATTGGGATTTATGAAGATTATTCATAATTTATTGAGACTTAATGAGCTAAAATTATACTCGATTGAGATATGAGTGTCGGACCAAGTATCTCTAATTGAGGTACTATTGGTCAACGTTGTTAAGAATATTATTGTGAATCTAAAGATGTATTCGGAATAATTTTTGGATAGAGTATTGAGCCCGAACGAAGATCCTGTATGTTATAAAATGGTAAAGTTTTAATGAAAGGTTGGAAATTAAAACAAAAATCCCCTTTGCTTTTCTTCATTTCACGTTGGCTTCTACTCTCCCAAAGGCAATCACTCTCCTCTTTGTTTTATTTCCTCTTCATTTTCCTTCTCTAAAAATACTAAGTGGTGGAGTTCATCTTCTCCGATTTTTGTTTCTACTTGGAGCAAAGAAGAAGATTCAAGCTTAAAGCCCTTTCCTCCTTCCCTTTTAAAATTTTCGTCACCCATCTTCTCCCTCTTGGAAGCTCACTCTTTTCTTGGCTTGAGGTAAGTTCCTCATCATTTTCATGAGCTTGTGCTCTAGATTTTGGGTTTTTGGTGATTGGGTGAGTGATTTAATGCATATGGGTTGTTGGTAGAATCATTTAATATGGAAACCCTAAGGTGGAGTATATTATATGCAAGCTTTTATATGCATTTAATGGGGGTACACAAAATTAATGACGGAGATGATGGAAAATGATGATTATTTATGATGGTTGTAGGGTTTTTTATGAAACCCTAACCCTAGAAATTAAGGAAAATAATAAATGTTGATTGGAGAATGTATTTTGAAAGGAAATGTATGATATTGAGAGTGTGGGTGTTAGTAAATGTGTTGGGAGAATATTTATTAAAGATGAGAAATGTTATTAATAATGGTGGGTGGCCATTAATGGTGTTTGATGGCTATTGGTATGTAAACCCATTGTTGGGTATGACTTTAAATGCATGATAATAAATATGAACACCAAACCCATAGTGGTTCTGGTGAAATTAATGGAATAGAAAATGGTTTGATGATGAGAATGTAATAAACACCAAGTATGAGATTTAGAATGTGTAAGTCTTGGTGATTTTGAATAGAAAATGATGTTGTGCAATACCATGAGGTGTTGGATCCATTCCGAACGATGAGGCAGCAACATCAAATCGCTCGAACCACTTCTCTTGAGGTAGGAGAGGAGTTTTATATTCTAAATGCATGAATTGACTAATGGTTGATTGTCATATGTGACAATATACATGTTTTCCTTGCTTATGTTGCGTTGACAAATTGAGATGTTGAATATGAAGATATTAATTATGCTTGGAATCAGTGTTGTGTATTTGGAATATTAATGGTATGCTATGTGATGTTATTGTTTGGCAAATGTTATGCCTTGATATGATGAGGATGTGTTTCTGTTCACCATGAATATGGAATAATTCTTATTGATGATGAATGAGAATAAGTATGGATGTTGAGCATACCTTGAATGCTGATGAAAGATTGATGAATATTGTTGATGATTATGATGCCATTGTGATTGACACAAGTATTGACTTGTATGTTTGAGATGAGATTATGTTGATGGAGAATTGTTGTGAATATCATATTTAAAACTCAAAACAATAGTGATAACCAATGATAATAAAATCCACTAAGAATTGTATGGTGATATTGGTGATGATGATGATTGATGGGTGGCATGATAGGATGCATAGTGTGAGAATACATATGATTGGCATTTGCATTGCATCCATGGCATATTGCATAGCTGCCGGTGATGGAATATTAGGGGTTTCTCTGGTTGGCCCAGTGGTAGGACGGCTCTGTGCACGAGCGTTATTTATGTTTCCCTAGTGGCTCGGTGTGTAAGTCACGAAGCTGCCTATGCTTAGCTACGAGGAGCAGCATGTGGTTGACCCTGTGGAGGGTGGCTCTTTGAGGAGCAGGTATCCCCGGTGGTCCTTTGGATCACAGCTGCCATGGTATGATTCATGGTTGGCCTGTAACACCTTTTTGTTGTTTATGGTGTATATCGCGGTTATGGTGAAAATGACCGGTGTTGCAAGATGGGCGATGCAGTTTGGTACCAGTAAAATATGGTGATATTCATGTAAATATTATGATAAGTGTACATATTTTACTACTACAGTAAGGGTATGGTGATGAATCCATGCTTGAACACACAAATTGGTGTTTATGTTCCCACAGTCGGATCCGTAATTATCGTTAACTTTGTTGTGTATGTGCATTAGCATATAGCAAGGAGATATGCCAAAGGTGATGAGATATAATGATGGTTGTGATTGGGTGAAAATATACCTAAAGACAACATATAAAATATGAATGCAAAAGAAATAACTCTGTGTATGGTGATGATATGTGTAATAGCCCAATATGATGAGGGGCATGAATTTGTGTATGCTTATATACTTTTCTATGAATCACAAAGGTGATTCAAATATGTGTATGTGGGTGAGATGATGTACTTATGATGATGACTGATATGTTGATGCAAAGTAATCTTGTCATTGAATACATATGCACATAATCATAAATGTATTCATATTCGTCTTTTGGAATGTATAACTCACTCCCCCATGTTGTCTATTTTTAGCCTTGTGATACAGGATATTCATGGGGTGAGGATACATCTATTTTGGAGGCGTATGTTTTGATGATAAAGGTAAATTAGCTGTATAGGAAGTGCCTTGGCTGGCAACCATTGATTTTGTATAGCATATGGTGTTTATATATGCTCTTTATGTATTTGAATGGTGGATATTCGTTTTGTAGATCATTTGTGAAAATTAGACCCTTGTGTAGTGTGGCTAATTTTTGATTATGACCTTAACAATATGATTAATGCCAATATGATGGATGGATAATGTTATTCATGAGTTAAAACCTCTTATGGGGCATGTGTGAGTAGTTATGTTGTTTGAAATGCTATTGTGCATGAATGTTAGGAAGTGGATAGGCCGTATTCTTATGGAATGGCTAGAAACATAAGTAAGGGTCACTTATGGCCTATATTGGATATATATGACTTGTTTGTATGTGTGGTTGTGGCTATTTAGGCCTAGTTTCCAAACTAGTATGTTTGGTTTAGCTGGAAAGTGCATGAATTGCCATAAGCATGTATCTTAATCTAGGAATGGAATTAATGGATGGGACTTATTGGAACAAGTCACTTATGTATATATGAATATTGGTCTTTTGAGAGTTTGGACCAAATCCTACCCAATTGTATTTTTGTATGTTATGTAAAATGCATTAAGTATGCGTAAAACAACCCTATAGCTTAGATTTTGTTTGGAATGGAATTTGGGCATGAAACATTACCACATGATTGATATTAGGGCAAGTGTGTTGCCTATAGAATTTCATGCAATTTAGACTTGATTAGGCTTGTGAAATGATGACTCGAAATTGGTGAGTGCAGTGGTCCAAAAAGTTGTAGAATAGGGTCTGAGGTCTAGTAGCTGGGCATACCTACGCTAGTTTTGGGCGTAGGCACGCTAGCTTACTGGAGTGTGGCGTAGGTCTAGGCGTGGCCCCGCTTGACCTTGGCGTTGGCACGCTGAGCCCCTGGAGTTGGGGGTTTGATGGTAGGCACTTTAGAATGGGCATGCTGGCCCTCAGCGTGGGCACACTGCCTTGCTGGGTGTTTGGATAGTGCATGGTTAGTGGCTCAGCATAGTTACGCTGGGACTCAGTATAAGCACACTGGTGGTCTGCACGCTGGCACGCTGGCCTTCAACGTTGGCATGTTGGTATTCTGTTTTGGTTGGTCACTAGGCGTGGGTACGCCAGAAACCAGCGTACTGCCCTGCATACATATTCCTTCTACTGTAAACTCAAAAAATTATTTTTGTATGCACAATGAGGCTTTGCTTTATCAATGTGGATTATTAAAAATCTTAAACTCTCACTCTTCGTTTTCTATGATTCGGATCTTGATGTAATTATTGGGTGATGAACCTCTCTTCAAACATGAAAAATTTACTCAATTTTTTATTAATTAAGTTATGTTAATTACATCGGATTCGGGTAATGGAAACCGGGGCGTGACACCTTGACTCGTAGGAGTTCATTCTAGCATGGAGGGCACCTAATTGTTGTATTAGGGCCTCAAATTGGGAAGGTGTGTAATCTCTCTCTTTATTTGACTTTTACAACTCAATTATGAAATTATGGAAGCCGTGGAAAAAACTTACAAAGGAGAGAACATAAGAAGATTTGGTGGAAAAACAAAGGAAAAACAACAATTGAAAAAAAAAATCTTAGAGTGGTTATTCCACTGGCCATGGGACCATTCCACAGGTCGTGGAATCATTCCACAGGTGGTGGAATGCACTGCCCTAGAGCCAAGAAATTCACATTTTCAAAAAGAACATTCCACTAGCCGCAGGAAATTCCCACTAGCCATGGAATGCACTATGTTCCATGTTCATTGGCCATATTTTTCAACCATTCTAGGACAGCTTCATCCACTGGCCATGGGAAAATTCTATAGGTCGTGGATCACAACCTGTTCCTTAAAAATTCATTTTTCAAAAGGCTATGTATTGGCACTTGGAACCTTAAACTTCCTGGAACATGTTTGACACCAAACAAGCATTCATTTTCATGGAATTTGACCTAGAATCAAACCTAAACATCTAGGCTTTGTATAACATTATTTCTTGTACAAAAATAAATCATCAACCATGCATTAATTTTAAATCATCATCAACACATATACATGCACAAATGGCCTCCATGTCCAACATCATTTCATACTTGTAATTCATCAATTCCTTATTGACATGAATATCATCACCATCACAATGGTGATAAGTCTTGAAAGGACTTAATTATTTGATAATATATATCCCTATTTTATAAGAAAGTTTAAGATTAATTATTAAGTTTAGAGGTAAATTAGAAAGTATTTGTCAATTATGCAATTTCATTAATTACTTTGTATTTTAGCAATTATCTCTAGAATTAACAATAAAAAGATAAACTAAGAAAGGCTGTTTCTTGAGTTAAAAGGCTCCTGAGCGTACTAACGCCACACTTAGCGTACCTACGTGAGTGTGATTTACGACAGGGCACTCCAGAAGCTTTCTGGATCAGCTAGTGTCTTAGAAATAAATTCACCATTAATTTTCCTTTGGGAATTTGATTTCATGCTCTTCATGAAAATTATGGAGGTATACAATACAAATCCATAGTAAAAGGAACGAAGTGATTCAAGCACCGGACGAAGAAGATACATGAATTTTAGTGAAGGCTGCTAGCATTGAAATGAAACAGCCAAGGGGTCACAAAGATTTATTAAACTATACCAATCTAGGAGGATTTAGCCTTCAATGTCTTCACGGAAAATGTAGATAATTTTGTTACGGAGATTTTGACACCAAGTTTGTGCAAATCGAAGGTTGTATAAGAAAGTTATGAAATTTTTTCTAAACTATACACAGAGAAAAAGGTTCAAACAATGGAATTTTAAGGTGAACACACTTAATTTTTGATTTTGGGGTTGACGGAGTAAGAATTGGAGTTTGGGGCTAGAAATGAAGATTAAATATCTTTTCAAAATGAAGAGATTGAGACCAAAATCGTTCGATTCTAAGATCGTATGAAAAATGGGTCCAAAACACCAAAGGTATTCGGGTCGAGTTTTAAAGCGATTTCTGAGGAAATCAACTTATTGAAAAACAGGGATGATAGAGTCCGAATCAAGCTTTGGTCCCTTCAGGAAAAATTTTTAAAATGTCGAAATGAGTCACCAGAGACTGACTGTGTCACCATCAGATATCCCAAGGTAAATGAACGGTCGAACGTAGGAGATATTAAGGGTTCTGATTAGGCCGGTCAGGCTAAGTCAGACACTCTTAATCCTTTAGGAAATAATCCTAACAGGACTAGTTTCCCTACTGGATCACTAGTCTTGGGTTGAACGGTCAGAGTCTGACCTCAGGCTGGGTCCCACTATTCAAATTCAAGGAACCGAGAGATATTTTATTATTAAATATAATTATTAAATAAATAAGTAATTTAAAATATATAATTTCAAAATAAATTATTATAATTATTTATCTATTAAATATTGTCAACAAAAAATAATTATCGAATAAATATAATTATAAATTAATTTGTACCCAAAATAATCGTCGTTACGTATTATTTTTAATTAAACAGCGTTGTCGAATGTTATTTATTATTTTCTTATTTCTGCTTTTCTCACTCTTTACATTCTCTCGGCATTCTTATATTTAAGGTTAAGCTCCACTTATCCCTATTGTTCTCATCCTAAACTGTTAGGGGAACAGGCCAAAGCCTCGAGCTTCTCACCAAAAGCTTAACAAAGTGTCCTCAAGAATCCTGAGGGTCTGATTTCCTATTCTCAAAAGTCAAGGCTGTTTTATTGATGACATGCTATTTTCTTCCATGTATGGATGGACAATTATATGAAATCCTTGGCTAGAGTAATTCATGAGTATTGTAAATGGTATGCCTTGGAGAATGATATATATATATATATGATTGTGTGTCATTAACTATGATGTTGAATGTGAATTATGCCCCAATTGAGAGGGTGAGATATTCCTTGCGAGGTTAATGCTAGCATAAGCATTATTACATATACAGCATGCATAGCATATCATTTAAATGTGGTTGCGATCACACACCAAAAGTCTTGCAGGACTATTGTTTGATTGATTATAGTGGTTGCAATCGCTTGGTACCTAGAAATGAAATTGGTCTTGTGGGACTATGAAGGGAGTACCCCATGCATGGTGGGAAACCAATATGAAATGAATAAAATGTGATTGCGATCACGAAGAAAGCCTTGTGGGGTTATGAAAAGGGAGTACCCCATGCGTGGTAGGAAACTAATATGAGAACAATTAAAATATAGTTGCGATCATAATAAGAGATCCTGTGGGATTCTATGGTTGCGATCATTTGATGAGATGAAAATTGGATCCGTTGCATATGCATTTTAAAACACGACATATGCATTAGCCATAGGAACATGACATTTGAGTTAAGTAAATTGATAAAGGGATACCCTATTGAGATTATTATAAGATAGATATGGAATCCACTTTTGGTCACTAACTATACTTATGTTGTTGATTAATGTGACCCCTTATGAATTTCATGAATTATGACAATGGATGTAATGAAATCATGAATTGATGATATGACCTTATTTGATATTTCCTTGAGGATGGACTTGTTATAGATATGGGTATATGAACATGTGTGTCCAATGCATTGTATAAATTGGTTGGTTCTATTGTTATTTAAACTCCTTGATTGGAGAAGATGTTGATTTGCATTCATATTTATATTATCATAATTGTTGGATTTTTATCATTGAGAAAGTATGCTCACTCTCCATGTTGTCTACTTTTTAGCCTTTGTGTTGTAGAGCTTGACCATGGAGTAGGACCCCCCTTTTTCAAGAGATAAGGTATGGTGTGAAGAAGTGATTGGTAAATGTTCATCAGCCGGTATTTGTTTGGATTTTGATAGTTTTGTACATCTCTTGGAAATATTGTATATATGGCCTTGTTTTGTATAGCCATACCATGGTGATACTTTATATGTATGTTGATGATTTGATGCTCTAGTATGACGTTGATACATTAGGATCATTGGAAATGAGTTTGTGATTATTTTGTATCATTTATGCAATTCAAGATGATTGTTGACAATGGAACTTGTTGGCCATTGATGGCATTGACACCTATATATGTAGTTAAATTAGAATATGCATGATGATTGAGTTGTATCATGTGTTAGAATATTGGTTGAATATGGAGACATGAATATGATGAATTTTGTGTGACTTTTATGCATAATTGAGGAACCAATATGGTCAAATAGAGTTTTATGAAAATTGGATAACATGAGATGGTCCTAATAACTTCCATGTATGGTTTATGATTTGTAGAAACTGGAATGGGTCAATTCCATTAAGAATTGACCCTTGAGTTGCACAAAAAGGCTTAAAATGGGCTAAACACGTTTATGTGCATAAGTCCCTCATTTTTAGGAATTTTTAGTGCGGCTAGTTTCCACACATCATAAACGGTGTATAATTGATAGTGTCAAAATTTGGTAGCGTTTAGATTGATATGAAGAGGCTAGGGTAGTTAGAAGTTGGAAAATTGTGAAAATTTTGCATTATGCAACATGGATGCTGTCTTGAATCGATTTAAGACTTCTCTGAATCAATTCAAGAGCCCCTAGATATGTTTGAATCGATTCATAAGCTTCCTGAATCGATTCTAAAGCTGTTGGAATGGTTTGAATCGATTTATATGAACCTTGAATTTTTTCAAGAGCTCCTGTTTTCATTGTTCACCATTTCCAACTTGCTTGAATCGATTCATAAGAGCTTGAATCGATTCAAGAGCCTCTGTTTTCACTATTTTGAGCTCCTAAAGCATGTGAACCGATTCATGAAGTGCATGAATCGATTCATTGCCCTGTTTCACATATTTTCATGAGTTTTGATGGATGGTTGACATCATTAAGTCATGGTACCCTTATGTAACTAAATGTACATCTTCTCCACATGTTTTAACCATCAATTCATGCATCCTTGATCCTTTTTGTCGATCCTTTCATACTTATGAATTAATATACACGTTTCGCTACTCATGGAACAATATGAGGAAATGAATTTTTAGAAGTATTGGGATTGATTATTGATGTTGATGAATTTTTGAGCTTAGTTGAAGTTATATGAATGATGATATATATATACATGTGAAACCCAAACCATAGGGTAGATGACCATTGGGAATGTTGTGTGTTGTTTACATTGCTTGGCACTTTGATGATGATAACATGCTTATGATGATATATGAAAATGGTTGGAATTGATGTTTGTCCATTTGTAAGGAATCCTTAAGACATTAATGGTTTGGGGCTTTTGATAAGTTTAAGGAATTGATGTTAGATTGCCATATGAATGACTAGTAATGATTGTGAAGTTAATGGGTTTTGATAAGGTTCCAATCTTAAAGTTTGAGAGACATATATATATGAGGATATATGAGAATTAGAGGAGTTGATGTTTGAGGTTATTGGATTTTGATGAGGATTTAAAGAGGCCTTAGGCCATGATATGGGTCACTTGAAATTTGTGCATTGTTGATGGCCTTGAATGAAGCTAAGATGGCTTATAATGAATTTGAGTAACAATGATGACGAATGGATGATTTATATGATGATTTAGATGCCATATTGATGAGGGATTTGATATTGTTGTTGTTGGGTTTGGTTGACCCTTTGAAGCTTAGAAAATCTTGGTTTTGGGGAAGGAATTCCTGAATCCTAACATAAGAGTATAAATAGATGTTTTGACAAGTTTAGGACTTGTTACTAAGCTTGATGATATGGGAGCAATTATTTAGAATTATAATAGAAGCCTTGTGATGGCTCATGATTGAACGAATGTATATATGTTTGATGTGTAGATTGTGTTCCAGATGATGATGCAGAATGATTGGAGAAATTGGATTGCGGTTCTTCTCTCAAGGTAGAGAGGAGTTTACATTTCCATTGCATGAGTTGAATCATTGATGATGAATGTATATGATTTATACTCATGCTTGCCTTGCCATGATTGTGTAAATATGATAAGTTGAGTAATGATTGTTGAATGAAAAGATTAGTGACTTATTGGTCTTGAAAATGATATGAATATGTATGTGTAATGGCCTTAAGAGTTTTGAATATCTTTGAAGGATAAGATGTAGCTCTTGGTGAATAATCAATGATGAAATGGAATAGGTATGTGTGTATGTAGATACGTGATTTATTGAGTTAAAATCCTATAAGAGGGCGTGTTTAAGCATAATGGATGTTGGGTTTGATGAATGGGGTCATAGGATGGTGTTTCTTAGAGTGAAAAGGTTGTTGGGAATGCATGAATTGATTCATGCCAGAGCTTGAATCAATTCAATGCATTCTATTTCCAAAAATAAGGACTTCTAGGGCTTTAAATCGATTCATGCGAAGCCTTGAATCGATTCAAGATTCACTAGATTTACTGTTCATCAATTTCACCATGCTTGAATCGATTCATACGGGTTTTGAATCGATTCAAAACCCCCTTGTTTTACTGTTTAGTGCCTCTGGAACATATGAATCGATTCAAGGATCCTCCTGACTCGATTCATTGTATGTTTTTGGCTTATTTGCACTCTGGTTTGATGTTGTTTGATATGGTTGAGCCATGGTATATTTATACATTAGATTGCACACATTTTTAATACGCTTTAGCAATCGAATCATGATGGCATTATCATGTCCCCCATGTACCTTGGTTTTGAAATTTAGTTGAACTTGTTATTATTCAAACTTTATTTCATCATGTAATAACATGTGATTCCATAAAGGATGTATGATTATGGTGTGTCCTTAGTGGTGTTTGGTATTGAATTGGACTATTGGCAAGTATAATTGTGCCTATGTCATGTTGTGAATACATGTATGAATTCCACCACTAATGATAAATTATCATGGTTGATAATAGAAAGTTGAATGATGTTGATGTTGTTGGAAATATGCACTAAGAGCCTATATAGGACGTATCATTTTGTATAAGGCATTTTTTCCTAAATAGTTTAACAGTCTTCAATTATCCTTGGAGTAATAGGTCATATGAGAGTTATTCCTAAAATGTCTCTAGTCAAGTATTTACGTAGGGACATGTAAATACATTAAGACTAGTGTGTAAGTGTACTGATGATCTGATCTCACAGATCATGGATATAGATGATATCAAGTCTTCACATGGGTATACATTAAGAGTAATAATGTACTGGACAGACCTACCATGAGAACGTTGCATGGATCGTTACATGAATGTCATAAACGATTCTAAATGTGATAATGGTATATATGTAGTCCTTCGACCTAAAGTCACTACAATTCCTACATAAGGAGTTTGTTGTTTTAATACAATCAAACGTCTTCTGTAACAAGAGGACTATAAAGGTTGTGATTAGGCAATGAATAAATTATGCAGAGGGATGTGAGTGATGTAGATGAGATTTGTCTCTCTTATGTGACAGGAGTGATATCTATAGGCCACTTGATGGAGTGAGACTAAGGAAATGCATGGCCATGCTAAAGAGTAAATATTGGATATTTATTCGGATAAAGTCTACTATGGTATCAAGTAAAATAAATTGGCCGTACAAGGATGGCACGACCATGCCTTGGGCCCAATTAAAATATCATGACAAAAGGTTATGTTGATATTAAATAATATTCAGACATAATGATGCATTGCTAGATGCCGCTCTTAGTTTATATTAATAATAAAATAGTTTATTATTAATATAACCGAGTATTTTACCTATAGGGTCACACACATAGAGTAAGCCCATTAGAAAATAGCTTTTTATTTTAGTTGGACTAAAATGAAACTATTGGGCCTAACTCATTTAGAATGAGTAAGGAGCCCACTCTTTAAAGAGCAAATTAGGTCAAACCTAAGCCTATAAATAGAGCATAAGATGCTCATAGGCGGCTAACCAAAAAGAGACATAAAATGCAAAAGTTACAAAAAGCTACACGCCGTCAAACTAGCATTTGGAAGGTGTAGCATTTCTGGTGGGAGTACTCGTATGGACTCCTAAAGGACGAGGCTATGACTGCTTCGATTTTCTTCAAGAGGTAATTCTATTACGCAATATTTTTTTGTATTTGTCTTATGCTTTGAAACATGGCGCTTTGCAAATCCTATGAGAATCCTTGTATTTCTGCTGCTCATGCACTTGGGATTCCCTAATAGTGGTATCAGAGCCTGGTTGCAAAATCGTGTTTTGGGAAAATGTTTGTTTAAAGAACATGTAAAAAAATTTCTTTTACGAAAAGAATTGTAAAGGTTGAATCCTTTTGCAAATGTTGCATCTTTTATTAGATATGTTGCAAAGGTTGCATTTTTAATGAGATATTATGTAAAGGTTGCATTTTCTATGAGATATGTTGCAAAGGTTGCACCTTTTGAAAGCTAGTATCAATTTTTATTTGTTTTGTGTATATTGATTACTTTTCTCAACATTTTAATTAAAGAACATGTTTTTGGATGTGTTTTATTATATGAACATGTTGTATGTTGCAATGGTGATTGTTTTATATGTGTTCTAATTATAGGACATGTTTTATGTTCGTTTAATTAAATTGAAATCAAAGGTGATGCAATGCATGTCTATATGCTTTCTCTTTCTAATATGAATTGTTAATGCGAGATTGTGTTTAGAAAGTTTAAGAGTTAAACCCTAGTTGTAATGAAAACTAGGTTTCAAAAGTTGAAACCTATCCATCATGGTATTTTATTTATTTGTAAATGTTACAAATAAAATATTTGATTTTAATATTATATTTAAATTCGATTTGTAAAAGTTACAAATCAAATTTTAAAAGTTTGTAAGAGTTACAAATTTAAATAATTTACTCTTATTAATTTTAATAGGATTTGCATTGTATGTGATCTTTTTAAAATTAATGTGATTTGTAGGAGTTACAAATTGATTCATATTTATTAAATTTAATATGATTTATAATTATTACAAATAGGAGATAAGATCTTTATTAAATTTAATAATTTTAAAATCAAATATTTAATCCTTAATAAAATTGATAGGATTTGTAAAAGTTACAAATTAAAGATAAGATCTTTATCAAATTTAATAGGATTTAAAATAAAATATCTTAAACTCTAGAGATAAGGTTTAAAATTTAAACCTTGATTATTCTTAAAAGTAGGATGATTGTTGAGACTCTAGAGATAAAGTTTAAAAGTTAAACATTGACTATTCTTATTTTAGGATAGTTGTTGGGGGTCAAAAGATAAGGTTTAAAAGTTAAACCTTGACCGTTCCAAAATTTAGGATTTCAAATTGTTTGAAATCATAACCGAATATTTTGAGTTGTTAATGGTCAGTGGGATGTTCTGGCTAGGAAAGACTTGGTACTTAAGTGGTCACACCAGACCCACCTCTTTTTCCTGGGAACTAACTTGATTACAGTACTAAATTTTTAGGTTGGAACGTCACTCGGAACCCTATAAAGGGTAGTCTCCCCTTGATCCTATCCGTTGAACGGTCAACGGAACCGCCAAACTTCTTTGCGTAGTTTTCCTTTTATGACCCCACATGTTTAATTATGTGTTTTAAAATTTATTTTATTTTAAAATACAATTAATCACTTTATTAATTGATTAATTAACACGTCCAACAGTGAATGGTTATGGTCTTAGATTTTTCATTTAATTTTAAATACAGCCTGCGTGCTGTGCCTTTATCTATTCTTGAATTTCTTCTCTCAACCCTTCACTCGTATGTAAAACGAGTTTCTTTATTACATTATAATCTTGAAGAAGCCAATAAGGTGGAGACCTAGAAGAAACCTAGAGTGGCGACTCTTGGTGGATATGACCTTGAAAGGAACAAAGGAGTGGTGACTCCAGGAAGATGGTGGTTTCAAGAAGTAGGACTTCACGAAGTCAAGGCAGCATAGTTCCTTTAGGTTTATTTTATTTTATTTTACTTTTTAGGAAGACCATAACCATCTCACAATTTTTTATTGCATGTTTTGGGGTTTTATTTTACGTTAAAGCGTTTAATGAAAATTGGTAATGAACAATAAGAAAATTGAAATCCCTCAAGCCTGACAATCATACCTTCCAATAAGTAATAATGTCTAACTTGATATAGATAAAGAGCAAGCCACGCCATAGTTGGGTGCCTTTATTTATATTTAGTATGACATAATTGGATAATTGGATTATCCAAGTATAACTTTTTGAGTTTTATTCAAATAGACATTTCTCAATTGCATTGGAATAGCCTAAAGGTATAAATAGTCTAAAACGCGTTCTAATAAGCAACATTCATCAATGCTAGTTTCAATAAAGTGTAGGTTCTGCCAAAGTAAGGTGCTTTTGTTGATATTAGTAAAGGATGATGGATAATTGGATTATCCAACTATTTGTTATTGGACTTATCTAGGTAACTTTAATCAGATTGAAGAACCTAGAAGCGTTAATATTAAGTTTAAACGCCTTCTAATAAGTAATACTCGTCGAGACTAATGTCAATAAATAGTGGGCCTGCCAAAGCAGGGTGCTATTATATTAGTAAGGCATGGTGGGATAATTGTAATATCCAAATTGTTTTTATTGGGCCTAAACTTAACTAAGTTTTTCAATTGGATTGAAAATAACTTAGAGGCGTAAGGATTGAGCTTAAATTCATAAGATGAATAAGGGTAAAGAGTTACTCACTCAATCATCCAAGAGTTACATGAGATGCAATTTGAAATTCTACCTAAAAAACCAAGGGTTGGGTGATCAGCCAAAGCTGACTCAACACTAGGCCAAATATGGATCTTGGCCCACTAGAAAAATCTTCCAACGGGATTTTTTCTGATTCAGTAAGGGTATTTATTTTGAATCAAAATAGTGAGAGACAATATATTTATTTAATGACCAAAATTTAAATATGTTTTGAATAGAAGTGATAGATTTGCATGTAATTTGTTTTAGAATAACCATGACAAACCAAATATTGTTTTGTTGCAATTAGTATTTTGGAAGGACATTTTATCTCTAGAAAAATGCCTAGATAGGTATCGAGACTTGAGAATTATCTAAAATAAAGAGGAAGCGGCAGTGTGTCATGTTTGGCTTATATATCATCTATGGTTAGGTCTTAAATACCCTATGGAGTCTGCATAAACTCTAAGTTGTAAAAGGCAATATGAATATATGGAAGATATACGATATGATCATATACAGACTCTATTAAGGCCGAGTTGGTTTGGAAGTCTAAAAGGTGATCAAGAACTTAAAGGAGTTCAAATAAGACAGAGAAGTAAGACTTCCACTACAAGTCATGTTATAGAAGTCAAGTTATTTTACTTCACTAACATTAGTATCAGATACTAGTAGTAGATCTCATATTTTGAAAGATCAAGGAAGTAGATCACTTGTTAAGGGTGGAGAAATCTGTGTAAAATTGAGCAAAAGTTGCTACAATAAAGATAAGATCTTCACTTATTGGGTTAGTTAGTGAACTAGACATTGTGCATATTGTTTCTTATTGGACAAGAAATATTTTTTTAATAACTTTATTTCTTTAAAAGGATGTTGATGCACAATTGAGTAATGGATTCCACATCCTAAATCTCAAAACACCCATCTATAACACAAACTGTCAAAGTAGGTTAAAATAAGTGATTTTGAACCTTACTTACATGGTATCGTCTCCTAAGGCAAATGAATAAGAAACACATTTCTAAATACCATTAATGTGGTTATATGGACTCTTTTGATTTTGGAATTAATTGAGATATATAAATCTTATTTATTGGAGAGATGGTTGAGACCTTATTCATTGAAAAGTGAAAGATGAGTAATCTATTGTCTAATACATGACGATGTATATGGGCTTATTGGAACAATAACTAGATATGTTTTTTAATACTTCGACATACTGATTGAAAAGTCAATGAGTATGGATTTATGTAAAATAAGTTAGAAAGTCTTTGAAAAGTTTAAAGAATTCATAATGAAGTGAAAAACCAAATTGGCAAGACAATTAAAGCTCTTGATTAAATCAAGATAGCAAATAATTTGAGTTACAAGTTTGATAACTATCTAATAGAGTGAGAGATTACCTCTTAACTCATTCCTCATGGAATACCATAATAGCATCTTTGCGGGGAAAAGTCAAACCTTGTTAGACACAGTTTGATTATTGATTATTATTAAACATCTCTAACTCCTTCAAATGTTCCTTTATTGACAAAATTTCCACACTTAACCATTTTCCATCTTAGACTTTCTTAAAGAAACCATATATGATATGGACTAGGAAGAAACCTAGTATGTATTTATTATTAATTTGGAACTATGATGCTTCTATAGAGCATCCAACTCTGACAAGGTCAGATCCAAATTGGATAAATGTCTTCTGTGAGATACCTAAAGAAAGCTAAGGGTTATCATTTCTACAATCCATCTGAGAACAAAAGGTTTGTTGCTTAGAATGTTGTATTCTTGAATAAGAGTACATCTCTTAAAGAATCAGTGGGAGGATAGTAGAACTTAAAGAAATTCAAGTATCACAAATCATTCAAAAGTCAAGGATAGACTTGGAAAAGAAATCACAAAATATTGTGACATCAT
Organism: Clitoria ternatea; assembly: GCA_037962975.1. Taxonomy (NCBI): domain Eukaryota; kingdom Viridiplantae; phylum Streptophyta; class Magnoliopsida; order Fabales; family Fabaceae; genus Clitoria; species Clitoria ternatea. The sequence goes on along the minus strand of CM075672.1, from coordinate 156,590,950 downwards.
TAGCTCCGGTAGCACAAGACTTGCATAAGATCAAATAGGATATGTAACCAAATATAAAAGATATGGATATCTTATAAATCAGAAAGGAGGCATATTGCTAATTGACCAAGTTTCTTATGAAGAGGCCAATGCAAGTTTAGATTCTAAGACATGGCATAAGACCATGGGATTTGAAATGGGCTCCATGTATATTAACAAGGTACGAACCTTGGTTGACGCACCTAAAGGGTTAAACCTATAGGATGCAAGTGGGTTTTCAAAAGGAAAACTAAACATGGATGGTAATAAAAGTACCTATAAAAGCAAGATTGACAAAATTCAATTAGCTTAAAAACCATTTAGATCCTGCTTGTTGTAGTAGTATACCACCATTATGAGATACGATATAGATGTCAAGATGGAAATCATCTTGAGGATGTGTATGTGACACAACTTAAAGGCCTTTTATGCTTGAAACATCTAGGAAGGTATGTGAACTGCAAATGTTCTATTTATGGACTAAAGCAAGCTTTTAGAAGCTAGAATCTTCATTAAAGAATGAAGATAAATCTTGTGACTATAAAAAGGTCAATAACTGCACAATTATAGTTCTAGTATTACATGTATAAGACGTGCTTCTTCTAGAACTAATAATATTCTCATTCTATAGTCAAGAATATCCTTAAACACTTAAGAAGGACTAAGGATTTGATCTCGATAAATAGAAGATGAGCTCATTGTAAAAGTTACATCTATGCCAATCTTTTGATGGTTGCAATCAAAATATATGTGTTATCAAGATGGTTGCGATGTATGCTTGAAAGGTTCAAAGCAAGAAACAGTCGTTGGTTCTACTAACAAATCTAAGTATTTTGCTATGTTAAATTACAAGAGAAGTCAATTTATATTTAATCATTCCAAATGTTTTGTATCCTATGAGTTTCCACTGTGATGACAATGGAACAATAGAACAATATAAGGAAGTGGATTAATCCAAGCATATACTTAAATAGTTCCATTTTTGGAAAATGTAAAAATATGCAATGTGCATACCAACAAAATTGTTCGGAACCCACCAATAAAACTGCTTGTGTAGCAAAAGCATGAAGGCACTGTAGACGTCATTGGGCATTAACCTTATCAGCTCTAAGTGCAAGTGGGAGATTATTAGAAATATGCACTAAGAGCCTATATAGGACTATCATTTTGTATAAGGCATTTTTTGTTAATAGTTTATTAGCCTTTATTTATCCTTGGAGTAATAGGTCATATGAGAGTTATTCCTAAAATATATCTAGTCAAGTATTTACGTGGGGACATGTAAATACATTAAGACTAGTGTGTGAATGTACTGATGATCTGATATCACAGATCATGTATATAGATGATATCAAGTCTTCCTATGGGTACACATTAAGAGTAATGATGTACTGGACAGACCTAGCATGAGAACGTTGCATGGATCGTTACATGAATGTCATAAATAATTCTCAATGTGATAATGGTATATGTAGTCCTTCGACCTAAAGTCACTATGATTCCTGCATAAGAAGTTTGTTATTTTAATACAATCAAATGTCTTCTGTAACAAGAGGACTATAAAGGTTGTGATTAGGCAATGAATAAATTATGCCAAGGGATATGAGTGATGTAGATGAGATTTGTCTCTCCTATGTGACAGAAGTGATATCTATAGGCCACTTGATGGAGTAAGACTAAGGAAATGCATGGGCATGCTATAAAGAATAAATATTGGATATTTATTCGGGTAAAGTCTACTCCAGTATCAAGTAAAATAAATTGGGTCATACAAGGATGACACGACCATGCCTTGGGCCCAATTAGGATATCATGACAAAAGGAAGAAACATATAAAATAATTATCACTTATAAGTTATGTTGATATTAAATAATATTCAGACATAATGATGTATTGCTAGATGCCGCTCTTATTTTATATTAATAATAAAATAGTTTATTATTAATATAACCAAGTATTTTACCTATAGGGTCACACACATAGAGTATATGCAATCATTAATCGAGATGGACTCTTGATTTAGGCTACTTACCTTCTTATATCTTCATATATGAGATAGGTCTTTATATAGATCCAGGTTAGTTGTTGAATGTCTAATATGTGGTGTTCTTCTTTCCTCGTTCAGTTTCAAAACCGCAAAAAAATTTTTACTCTCGTTTCCATTATCCAAATAATTAATATTAATAACTTATTTACCAGATTAAGGGCACCACACGCACAACTTTTAAAACTCGAATTGACATGTCCCCTTATCAACTTGTGTATGGTAAGGCTTGCCATCTTCCTGTGGAGTTAGAGCATAGAGCTTGGTGGTCTATAAAGTTAGTAAATATTGAATTTAACCAATCTCAGGAAGAAAGAGTTCTAAAACTTCATGAGCTTGATGAGTTTAGATTGCAAGCTTACTGTAGTGCCTCTCTATACAAAGAAAGAACAAAGAGATGACACGATAAGAAGCTAAAAAGGAAAGAGTTTCAGGAGAGGGACAAGGTCCTACTATTCAACTCTAGGTTGAGACTCTTCCCAAGAAAACTTAAATCTAAATGGTCTGGTCCTTTTGTGGTTAATGAAGTGTTTCCTCATGGTGCTATTGAGGTAAAGGAACCAGAAACAAGAAGAATGTTTAAGGTTAATGGTCAAAGAGTCAAACTATATTTTAGGGTGAGTTTAATAGGCAAAAGGCCTCAGTTGAATTGCATGCTCTTGCTTATGAGCCATACGTCAAGCTAGTGACATTAAAGAAGCGCTTCAAGGAGGCACCCTTGTAACTTTGTTTTTTGTTCTTTCTTTGAATTGTTGTGTTAATTCATCTTGAAAAATAAATGAATGTCTTTGAAAAAATATATATAATAAAATAATAATATACAATAAAAGAGAAGGGAAAGTAAGAATTTTTTTAAAAAATTATAATATTGGTCAGGAATAAAGGTCAAGTAGGAGCATTTTTCTAAGGGTCTAGCATATGTACACTGGAATAAGGTCTTCTTATGCCTATTTTCCCTCTTAAGCTTAATAGTTGCGTGTGGTTATGCTATACTATAGCGCACTTACGGTTTCACTATGAGGTATCAAGAGTGATGTGTACATACCTACGCTCCACTATAGCGTGCTTACGTTGCCTTTTTGTCCATTGTCTTAGTCTCAAATCTTAGTGGTGCGTCTTTACACTGCATGCCAGCGTTCTTATACGCACATGCTGTGGTTCTTGAAGTGAAAATCTAGGACATGAGCGTACTAACGCTTTTCTCTAGTATGTCTACGTAACTTCCCTGATTTTAGTGTTCAATTGCCATAAGGGTTGAGCCTGCTAACGCTAAAACTGGCGTACCAACGCCAATAACCCTTACTATCTTTGGAGTTATCTTTTCAATTGCGCCTATTCATACTTCTTTCTAGGGTTCTTACGCTAATTCTGTATGAGCATCAGGCGGTGTCAATTACTTACGCGTACCTACGCTTTAGTAGAGTATGCTTACGCATGAATCTTGTTGTGTCAGGTAGCTGGGAGTTCTTTTGAGCGTACTAACACTCTACCTTATATACTTACGCGTAGGTCCTGCCCAGTTTCCTTTATTGTTCTCCCTTCAAAGCGTGATTACACCCTAACTGAGCATCCTTACGCTCAGTACAGACAGTGCCCATTTGGCACTGTTCATTCTGATAGCATCACTACGCTACTCAATAAGCATGTTTAGGCTAGTATTGTATTAATTGGTTAATAATTCCAGGAGCCTTCCTGCGTACGCACAGGGTAAGCGTTCTTACACAACCCCTCTATTCTTGTTTACTATGTTTTAACAATAATTGAGCGTTCATACACTATAGTGAAGCATTCTTACACTTGTTTTCTTTCTTGCTGATCATTTTCAGTATTCAATAAGCACGTCTATGCTTCTTTTGAGCATGCTTACATGTGTTCCCTAAAAGGAATAAAGTTCATGAATCAGTGTCTTAGCATACTAACGCTCTACTGAGCATGCTTACGCGTGTTTTCATAGCATCAGGTATTGCCATTTTGTCTGAGTGTGCTTACGCTCCCAATAAGCATGCTTACGCACATTTTTTGTTTTAATCCAACGCTTTGACACTTGCAATAAGCGTGCTTACGCCTGGGTTAAATGTTCATACGCTGACCCCCTATCTATAAATACCTGTTCCAACATAGGAACTCTAACCACAACTACTGTTACGTAAGTGCTTTACCCCTTTTTAATTGCAACAGTCATAATCTTCCATTTCTTCAAATTGGTAACAGTTTTTCATATATTGTTGTCATTTAATTCACTTTACCATTTCAAATTCCTCTCACCCCTTCAATTATCACATTTCACCCCCACCTTTTTGTATTTTACCCACTATTTCATAGTTCATACACCTTTCCACTTGCTATATATTTGTATTCTATTTGCTTGCCATAGTGTCTAGACCTTCTCGCTCCATTCATAGAAATGAAAGATTGATTGAAATAGAAAAAGCAAAAGCCTCTTGTAAAGGGAAGGGAAAGGGAGTGGTCGCTACTAGTACTCTTACTTCCCTTCCTTCCACTAAGAAGAAGAAGTCCGAAAAAGGGGACAAGCGTTCCAAACACCAAGAGGACTTTAATTGGAAGCGTTTCAAAGATGCCAAGGCTGCTAAAGACTATGAAAGGAGATTCAAAGAGAGAGTTGTGATTAGGGACAGGGTGATGTTGTTGAGTGAGGAAGATTGTCCTAACCCAAACGTGAGGGTTGTTATGTTTGTTGGGGGTGGCAGAATTTTAAAAAGTGCTGGGTCACGGCTATTAAGAACTCACCAAGGAGTTCTATGCCAACTTGAGGGTCAATGATAGTGATGATGATACCCCTTATTCTTCCAATCTAAGGGGTGTTGTCATCCCACTTTCCAGTGAAATTATTAATAAGGCTTTGTAATTTCATGTGGTGGAAGATGTTAAATGTCAATACACCAATTGTGGTGAAAAGGTTGGTTCTCATTTACTATTTAATACAAAAGTTATATGTTGATTTGGGTGACTTGATTCTGTTTGAAATGGTTAAGGCTAATGAGAAATATACCCAATTACCATATTGTTCTGTCATTTCATTATTGGCCAAGAAGAACTCTAAAGATGTATGAGAAGTTTACTAAGTTAAAAATGGAAAAGGCCCTGGACCATGTCCGTGTGAGGGATCATATTGATCATTATGTTCCTTAGGAACCCAAGCATTCCAAGTCCAAACCAGTCAAAACACCATCTTCTCACCAAGAACAATATTTTGCTTCAATCCTCACCATCATCTTGGGTGAACTACAAGCAATCAAGAAGATGCAGCTTGGGACTTATGATTTAGTGATGAACCATAATATGCTGCTAAGGAAAATGGCCACTACAAGGAACTTGAACCCTACTAAAGAGATGAGGGTTCCAACTGAGAAAAATCAATGGTTGGCTTTTATAGGCTTCGCCATCCCTCCAGTTGATACACCTTTTGAGTATAAAATTTCCACCACGTGCTGATCAGGTTATTGATGTTGAGGCAGTTGATGAAGAGATGGTCGATATTACTGAAGACGGAGATGGCACTGCTGTTGAGTAGATTAAGAGTTTTATTTTGTTTTTCTTTGTAATTTAGTCCAGACTCTGTCATTCTATTTTTGGGTTGTAACATTTGAACTACTTGTTTTTATTTTATTTCATTTATTATTTCAGTTATAGTTTTACATTTCCATATTATGTGTTGTTAGTTTCCATTTTATGTGTTTTTCTTAATTCGCTATTTGTAATCACTAGTCATCATTGGAAGATGCGCACATACCTGCCTACACAAGTAAAGAGGAAAGTTCCTTTACCTCTCACTTTTTTTATGATTGTTCTAATTAAAAAGAAAGAGAAAAAATATATAGAATAAGAATAATAGGACTTTTACATCCCAAAAGTTGAAACGATTGTCCTAGGTAATTGCTTGAATAGAGTTACTTATATATGCTACAATCTTGATAATCTTCATATCATACTTATCATAGTCTGTTGTGGTGCATGTTTGGAGACCTAGGACAATAATTTGATATCACTGCATTGTTCTAAGTTTGGGGATATGTTAATTGATGCTTAAGCCTTGTCCTTGTAGTGAGATTTGTGCCTGAATTTTTGTGAGTGTACTTGCTTAATAGCAGTGTGGTAGAACTTGTATTTCTCCTTGCTTATGCATAGTGTGATTAGTACATGGAAATGATAAAGGCCCTGTTTCTATTTATTAACTAGAGCTAAATTTAGCCTATCTTGTGCATATTTATCCATTGACCTTAATGATTGAGCCTGACATTTTTCTTTAAGGATATTACCCATATTACAAGCCTTGATGTTATGAGAAAAATCATGTATTAACCCTTGAGATGTCATTGATGACTTGTGTTGTTTTCACTAGTTGCTAGGGACTAGAAACAATTAAGTTTGGGGAGATAGAGGGTGCCTAATGTAACATCCCAATTTTGAGGATTAGTACCAAATGAAAATAAACCATTGAGATTCTGACTGCAAAGAAGGAAAATTAATTATTAATTATAATCAACTCAGTCTAAGAAATAGTGATAATTAATTAAGCTTGGTTGGTAGGAGGTGGCTGCTTCCGATTGGGAGTCACGTGAGTGGGACTGCAATTCACGTTTTCCCATCCCACTCTCCCTCGTGCACGCATATGTTTATATATGTGCCTTTGGTCACTGAAGCTACGCATCTCCTTCAGACTCCCTCTTCCCCTCTTCTCTTCTTTTTCCTTCTTGTACTCTCTTCCCTCTTACCCTTCGTCTTCCTTCCCTTGCTCCCTGTTCTGTTCCTGAGAACGCACGACGACGACGTTGCAGAAGACTTGGAGTCCCTTCGGCTGGTAAAGGACAATCATCAGGGTGAAAGACGAACAGCCCCTGTTTCACGGTGCGACTACGACTAAGGAGGCCGAACGAGTGTGAGCCTAGGCAAGGCAATCAGACCAGCGTCGGGAAACAGAGGAACCCCTCGAACTTCCTTCAGTAGGTAGGGGGCGCTTGCATGTCAAATGCATGGTCCACGAACGGTACCGGATGAATGTACTGCTTTAAGTGTATGCATGTGTCTGTCTCGGTTGTATATTATGCATGATTGTTGATCTTGGACTCCATGTGTATGATGAGTAGTTAGATAATATTTGCATGTAAGCAAGATAGTGGTAATGTAGTCTGTTAGCCTTTCTGATATAGCCGAGTGAGATGCATGGTTCTACCTCTGTTAATACTATGAGAATAAGAATGTGTGACTGTTAGTTGATTCATCCGATGTTATTACCTTGATTGTTCGAGCACTGTACATGTTGGTATGATTGGCAAAGTAAAGATGGAAACCGTGTTGAGTATGCTTCTACCTTGATGTTTACAAAGGAGGTATCAATTGAGTGATGTTGCTTGCTGGTTAAACGCATAAGTTGAATATGTAAGAATGGGGTGACCCGTGGAAGGTCATGAGCCCCGAGGGAATGACTTCCAGTTACAGACCTTGGCTAGATCCTGAGAGAGCTCGTGGTAGCCGTAGAAGCTAGAGAGGAGTCTCGAGACGCCAATGGGAGGCCAGTACCACGCGGGAAGAGCTGATGGACGAGAGGCCAGTAAAGGGGGAACTGTAACTGAGAGTCATTACTCAAGTCGGATCCGCAAGCATGCATGTAGTTATGATGTTGGTTAGGATAGTACGCGTGGCATGTATTGGGTGTCATGAATAAATTCCGAGTGTGTGGATGCGTGTGCATGTGTGAATAAGGATGAACTTTATGTGATATGTATGTAAGTGTATGTTATTGATACTATTCTAATTTGCATGACCCTAATCTAATTTGAATGCGACCGAGTGAACGTAAGTGTGCGTACTGACACTGATACCGAATCCTTGGCTGTCCTTTTCCATGTAAAAGCCCACCCCTACTGTGGCTACACTTTTCAGTGAACATCTCTCGGAATGAAGGATGAAGGAGGAGCCGAGTGCAGAGCAGAGAACCCGAGCGCTATGGAATATATGTGTATATGTATATACTGTGTATAAGGTCTTGTTAAGCCTTGGCCGACTCATATTTTGATTTCAGTCCTTATATCAGAATTTGAACACTTCGGGTAGAAGGAACATGTTAATGCGTGTGTAATTATTTAAATACTTCCCTATATATATGTACATTCTATGTTTATTCTATACTGTGGGTGATGTACGAGCGATAAGCCTGGATGTATAAGTATACTTTCCGAGCGTAGGAAGTCGGTGTGACTATGGGTAGATGTGGAGCTAAGTTGTTGTTAGGGGAAAGCGAGATGGCAAGTCATTCCGAGTGATGAGAGGTTGAATGGTCCGGGTAATTGAGGTCACATAGTCTGGAGTAGGAGTTGGTGCAGATCCTATGAGTGATAATTGCGAGGTTTTCTGAGTAGAGGATAATCAACGATTTCGAGTGAGAACCGGCCGAGTGAGAGTTCACCGACTAGGGAACGACGCCTAAGACTCTAAGTGGATCTGTTGTAATAAATTAGCAAGCAGCTAGAGAACCCGAGTGAGCCTTGACTTAGTAGGAAAATTAGAGTAGGAAATATTATGGTTACCGAGTGAGAGGTGAGCAGAATGCCCCGAGTGGTATGATGGACGCGAATGTTATCCCGAGTGAGAAGTCTTCATAGATTCCGAGTGAGTGGCTTTGGGAATCATTCTTGAATTGACTATACGTGTACGTATATAATCCGATTGAGTGGAGTAGCGGAGTGCGAGATGCTATCAGAATGAGCTGGCAAGTATTGAGGTTAGTCCGAGTGGGTTAGGAAGTGAACCCTCCCGAGTAAAGCACGAGCGTGATGATTTCCCGGGTGAACCATACACTAGAAACCGAGTGGAATGTCAGGATGCCGAGTGTAGCATGGCTTCAGCAAAGTGTAGTACGGACTGGAGATCTTGAGTAGAATCGTCCGAGCGTAGTTAGGCCTCGCTTGAGCGAGTGTACCTGGTGCCATTGGTTTCGCTTAAGCGTTTCTTCCCCTCGCTGTGCGTGAGTTTCTCCCTTGTCTTCTTCCCCTTCCTTTTCTTGTTGTACTCAGTTTTATCAATTCAACAGATTACGCACGGTTTATTAACCTTAAAATTTAAAAATTCTTCCCCTGTTGATTTTATTTATTCAATTAAAAATTTAGGTATTACATTTTGGTATCAGAGCAAACCGAAAGGTCCAAGGCCAAGGTATGCTTGCCGAGTGTGAGCGGTTGTGTGTATTATGATCGGATGGTCATCGTTGTTGTGATATTTGTTGAACCTGATTGATACTGTGATATTGATTTGTGGATAGGAGGTTGTCCCTCCCGATCCGACTAATTGTGTAACATATAGAAATGGCATAATGTGCTAAGTTGCTGAATAATAGGCCGAGATACGGTCGGTAGTAAGTGGCTTGGTGTACTTATCCTTGAAGGGGTGTTAATTTCAGGATAAGGGATGACGCATCGCCAAAGCATGGAGGCTATAGCCACAGCATTCCAACACTTTGCGGACGTGTTCGAGAGGCAGGGCCAGCCTCGAGCTAAGGATGGCCAAGTGCTGGACCGCTTCCTGAAGAGGAAGCCGAGTGAATTTCAAGGAGGAAGGAACCCTGAGGCAGCTTTTAAATGGACTCAAGAGATGGAAAGGATCTTTGGGGGCCTTCGCTGTACCGAGGCCTAAAAGGTAGAATGTGCAGTGTATATGCTGCGAGACGAGGCGGAGAACTGGTGGAATATAGCCAGAAACCGATTTCCTGACGATGATGCTCAGCTGACCTGGAATAATTTTAAGACATGCTTCTTAGAGAAGTACTTTCCCGACACAGTGAGGAGTCGGAAGGAGTTGGAGTTTATGAAGTTGAAGCAAGGTTCCATGACTGTGGAAGAGTATGCAACTAGATTCGAAGAATTGTGTGTATTCTACCCACCCTTCCAACAACCCGGGACTGAGAGCTCCAAATGCCTCAAATTCGAGAATGGATTGAGGTCAGATATTAAGAGAGCCTGCAGATATCAAGAGATCAGGAGTTTTCCTGCATTGGTGAATAAGTGTAGAATATTCAAAGAAGATGACAAAGCCCACTCAGGCCAGAACAGTAGGGCAGGTCCCTCCTTGAGGCCTCAACAGTCATGCTTCAAGAGGCCAGGTAACATGGGAAGAAATGGACCCTTTACTGGATATCAAGATCGCAGTGACCGAGGGAGACAGAGGATTAGACGACCAAAATATGGCGGGTGTTTTAAATGTGGTGGCGACCACTTCGCTCAGAATTACGATGGTGCAAATGTCGAGTGTTTCCATTGCCAGGAGAAGGGGCACACCCGCCCTAACTGTCCCCAACTCCATCAAACGAGTGCCAATGTGCGTCAGGGAGGATTCCAGGTGAGGAGCAGTAGGAACGATGGTCAACGCTCGGGGGGCGGAGGCAACAGAGCCAGGGGAAATATGATGTTTGCCCCAAATAACAGGAGGGGGAACACCAACCAGCCAGCTGCTGGAAGAGTTTACGCTATCGGTGCTGAGGAAGCCGCACAGGCGAATGACATAGTACAGAGTAAGTGCCTACTCGGTAAATATACACTTAATGTAATTTTTGATTCTGGAGCCACCCACTCCTTCGTAGCCGATGAGTGTGTGAGACGATTGCGATTACCGACTGTGGATATGGATCGGATTTTGGAAGTAACCAACCCGACTGGCCCTAAGGTGTTGACATCAACGATGTGTAAAGACGTAACGTTTGTGTTGGACGATCAGAGTTTTACCTTCGATCTTGTGTGCGTGTCTTTGAAGGGCCTTGACATCGTGCTCGGCATAGATTGGCTTTCAGCCAACAAGGTGTTAGTGGATTGTAGAAACCGAAGGATAATCTTCCCGAGGTAGCACAATGAGGACTATACGGCACAAGGTATAGCTCAACTATTTATGATGCTTTGTTTAACCGAGGGTGAAAGTAAAGCCCGAGTGAGTGAAATTCTGACTGTCTGTGAATTTCCAAAGGTGTTTCCCGAGGATGTACCGAGTGTCCCTCCCAATAGAGAAGTCGAGTTCTCTATAGACTTGATTCCTGGAGCCGAGCCAGTCTCCAGTGCACCTTATAGAATGTCCCCAACTGAATTAGCCGAGTTGAAGAAGCAGATAGATGAGTTACTCGGAAAACAATTCATTAGACCGAGTGTATCACCATGGGGCGCACCAGTGCTGCTTGTTAAGAAGAAGGATGGCAGCATGAGACTATGTATAGATTACCGACAGCTAAATAAACTCACAATTAAGAATCGTACCCATTGCCCAGAATTAATGATCTAATTGACCAACTTCGTGGAGCCTCGGTCTTCTCGAAAATCGACCTACGATCGGGATACCACCAAATCCGGGTGAAGGACTCGGATATTCCAAAGACTGTCTTTAGGACTCGGTATGGTCACTACGAGTATGTAGTGATGTCGTTCGGTGTGACAAACTCCCCTGCTGTTTTTATAAATTACATAAACAGCATATTCCATCCATATCTAGACCGATTTGTTGTCGTTTTCATTGATGATATCCTAGTCTATTCTAAGACTCCTGAGGAGCATGAAGAACACCTCCGAGCGGTACTTCAAGTGTTGAAGGAGAAGCAGTTGTTTACAAAGCTTTCAAAGTGTGATTTCTGGATAGATAAGATCCACTTCCTCGGACATGTGATTTCCGAAGAAGGTGTCTCGGTGGACCCTTCGAAAGTGGCAGCTGTAATGGCGTGGGAGAGACCCAAGTCGGTCTCGGAGATAAGGAGCTTTATGGGCCTGGCTGGTTATTATAGAAGATTCATTGAAGGTTTTTCTAAGTTGGCCTTGCCACTGACTAAATTGACTCAGAAAAACATCCCCTTCGTATGGAGTTTTGAGTGTGAGAGCAGTTTCCGAGAGCTGAAGGACAAGTTGATGACTGCTCCAGTGTTGGCATTACTTGACTTGCAAGAGAGCTTCGTGGTTTATTGCGATGCATCAGGACTCGGATTAGGATACGTGCTAATGCAGAAAGACCGAGTGATAGCGTATGCCTCTCGGCAATTAAGACCTCACGAACAACATTACCTGACCCATGACTTGGAACTGGCAGCCGTAGTCTTCGCATTGAAAATCTAGAGGCATTATTTGTTCGGGTCCAGATTTGAAGTATACAGTGACCACAAGAGCCTCAAATACTTATTCGACCAAAAGGAGTTGAACATGAGACAGAGAAGATGGATGGAATTTTTAAAAGATTATGATTTCGAGCTAAAGTACCATCCGGGTAAGGCAAACGTCGTTGCCGATGCGTTGAGTCAGAAATCCCTTCATATAGCAGTGATGATGGTAAAGGAAGCGGAGTTATTAGAACAGTTCCGAGACATGAACTTACATGTTGACATCCCCTCCTCTCGGAAAATGACAATCGGTACGCTGTGGATTGCCAATGAATTTCTAAAATCTGTGTACGAGCAACAGCAGTCAGACTCCTACTTGGCTGAGATGAAGGAGACTCAAGCCAAGGGTAAGGGTTTATCCTTGACCGATGGATCGGATGGAATCTTTCGAGTGAAAAACAGAATATATGTACCGGGTGGAGGAGAATTAAAGAGAATGGTGCTTGATGAAGCCCACAAGAGCCTACTCAGTATTCACCCGGGTACCACGAAGATGTACCACGATCTGAGAGCACAATTCTGGTGGCCCGGATTAAGGAGGAATATGGCAAAATACGTGGCTCGGTGTATTACCTGTCAGAAATCGAAAGTCGAGCACCAGAAGCCGTATGGTGCATTGCAGCCCCTGGAGATTCTCGTATGGAAATGGGACTCAATTGCTATGGACTTCGTCATGGGATTACTAAGAAACCGAGCGGGCTATGATGCGATTTGGGTCATTGTTGACCGACTGACGAAGAGTGCACACTTCCTACCTGTGAACATGAAGTACCCGTTGCATAAGTTAGCTCGGATATACATTCACGAGATTGTCTGACTGCATGGTATACCGACTTCTATCATATCAGATAGGGATCCTAGGTTCACGTCCCGGTTTTGGACCAGCCTGCACCAGGAATTGGGTACGAAGCTTTGGCTAAGTTCCGCTTACCACCTCCAATCGGATGGACAATCCGAACGAACTATTCAAAGCCTGGAAGACTTGCTAAGGGCATGTGTGCTGGAGCACGGTGGAAATTGGGAGCAGTACCTTTCCCTGATCGAGTTTACATACAACAATAGTCACCACAACAGTATCGGTATGGCACCCTACGAAGCACTTTATGGTCGAAGATGCCGAACCCCACTCTGCTGGTCAGAAACGGGTGAGAGTTTGCTATTGGGACCAGAAATTGTAAGGCAAACGTCAGAACAGATCTGAGTGATAAGAGAAAGAATGAAGGCGTCTCAGGATAGGCAGAAAAGCTACCATGACAAATAAACCAAACCATTAGAGTTTTCAGTCGGAGACAGAGTGTTTTTGAAGACTTCACCGAGTAAAGGAGTCAGGCGAGCCTTGAAAGGTGGAAAGTTGAGCCCCCGATACATTGGGCCCTACGAGGTGTTGGAACGAGTCAGCTCCATGGCATACTGAATAGCATTACCGACTCACTTATCCCGATTGCACAACATGTTTCATGTGTCTCAACTAAGGAAATACCTACATGACCCCAACCGCACAATGCCTGATGATGAAGTGGAAATCAAGGAAGACCTGACCACTATGACTATACCGATTAGAATCATGGACTGATCGGTAAAGCGTTTGAGGAGCAAAGACGTACAACTGGTTGAAGTGGAGTGGCAGCAAGGCAGGACTACCTCTTGTACCTGGGAACGCGAAGACGCCATGAGGCAGCAGTACCCCGAGTTGTTTGCTAAGGTGAGTCGCCGAGTGAATTTCGGGGACGAAATTTTTTTATGAGGGGGAGAACTGTAACATCCCAATTTTGAGGATTAGTACCGAATGAAAATAAACCATTGAGATTCTGACTGCAAAGAAGGAAAATTAATTATTAATTATAATCAACTCAGTCTAAGAAATAGTGACAATTAATTAAGCTTGGTTGGTAGGAGGTGGCTGCTTCCGATTGGGAGTCACGTGAGTGGGACTGCAATTCACGTTTTCCCATCCCACTCTCCCTCGTGCACGCATATGTTTATATATGTGCCTTTGGTCACTGAAGCTACGCATCTCCTTCAGACTCCCTCTTCCCCTCTTCTCTTCTTTTTCCTTCTTGTACTCTCTTCCCTCTTACCCTTCGTCTTTCTTCCCCTACTCCCTGTTCTATTCCTGAGAACGTACGACGACGACACTGCAGAAGACTTGGAGTCCCTTCGGCTGGTGAGGGACAATCATCAGGGTGAAAGATGAACAGCCCTTATTTCACGGTGCGACTACGACCAAGGAGGCCGAACGAGTGTGAGCCTAGGCAAGGCAATCAGACCAGCATCGGGAAACAGAGGAACCCCTCGAACTTCCTTCAGTAGGTAGGGGGCGCTTGCATGTCAAATGCATGGTCCACGAACGGTACCGGATGAATGTACTGCTTTAAGTGTATGCATGTGTCTGTCTCGGTTGTATATTATGCATGATTGTTGATCTTGGACTCCATGTGTATGATGAGTAGTTAGATAATATTTACATGTAAGAAAGATAGTGGTAATGTAGTCTGTTAGCCTTTCTGATATAGCCGAGTGAGATGCGTGGTTCTACCTCTGTTAATACTGTGAGAATAAGAATGTGTGACTGTTAGTTGATTCGTCCGATGTTATTACCTTGATTGTTCGAGCACTGTACATGTTGGTATGATTGGCAAAGTAAAGATGGAAACCGTGTTGAGTATACTTCTACCTTGATTTTTACGAAGGAGGTATCAATTGAGTGATGTTGCTTGCTGGTTAAACGCATAAGTTGCATATGTAGGAATGGGGTGACCCGTGGAAGGTCATGAGCCCCGAGGGAATGACTTCCAGTTACAGACCTTGGCTAGATCCTGAGAGAGCTCGTGGTAGCCGTAGGAGCTAGAGAGGAGTCTCGAGACGCCAATGGGAGGCCGGTACCACGCTGGAAGAGCTGATGGACGAGAGGCCAGTAAAGGGGGAACTGTAACTGAGAGTCATTACTCAAGTCGGATCCGCAGGCATTCATGTAGTTATGATGTTGGTTAGGATAGTACGCGTGGCATGTATTGGGTGTCATGAATAAATTCTGAGTGTGTGGATGCGTGTGCATGTGTGAATAAGGATGAACTTTATGTGATATGTATGTAAGTGTATGTTATTGATACTATTCTAATTTGCATGACCCTAATCTAATTTGAATGCGACCGAGTGAACGTAAGTGTGCGTACTAACACTGATACCGAATCCTTGGCTGTCTTTTTCCATGTAAAAGCTCACCCCTACTGTGGCTACACTTTTCAGTGAACATCTCTCGGAATGAAGGATGAAGGAGGAGCCGAGTGCAGAGCAGAGAACCCGAGCGCTATGGAATATATGTGTATATGTATATACTGTGTATAAGGTCTTGTTAAGCCTTGGCCGGCTCATATTTTGATTTCAGTCCTTATATCAGAATTTGAACACTTCGGGTAGAAGGAACATGTTAATGCGTGTGTAATTATTTAAATACTTCCCTATATATATGTACATTCTGTGTTTATTCTATACTATGGGTGATGTACGAGCGATAAGCCTGGATGTATAAGTATACTTTCCGAGCGTAGGAAGTCGGTGTGACTATGGGTAGATGTGGAGCTAAGTTGTTGTTGGGGGAAAGCGAGATGGCAAGTCATTCCGAGTGATGAGAGGTTGAATGGTCCGGGTAATTGAGGTTGCATAGTCTGGAGTAGGAGTTGGTGCGGATCCTGTGAGTTATAATTGCGAGGTTTTCTGAGTAGAGGATAATCAACGATTTCGAGTGAGAGTTCACCGACTAGGGAACGACGCCTAAGACTCTAAGTGGATCTGTTGTAATAAATTAGCAAGCAGCTAGAGAACCCGAGTGAGCCTTGACTTAGTAGGAAAATTAGAGTAGGAAATATTATGGTTACCGAGTGAGAGGTAAGCAGAATGCCCCAAGTGGTATGATCGACGCGAATGTTATCCCAAGTGAGAAGTCTTCATAGATTCCGAGTGAGTGGCTTTGGGAATCATTCTTGAATTGACTATACGTGTACGTATATAATCCGATTGAGTGGAGCAGCGGAGTGCGATATGCTATCAGAATGGGCTGGCAAGTATTGAGGTTAGTCCGAGTGGGTTAGGAAGTGAACCCTCCAGAGTGAAGCACGAGCGTGATGATTTCCCGAGTGAACCATACACTAGAAACTGAGTGGAATATCAGGATGCCGAGTGTAGCATGGCTTCAGCAAAGTGTAGTGCGGATTGGAGATCTTGAGTAGAATCGTCCGAGCGTAGTTAGCCCTCGCTTGAGCGAGTGTACCTGGTGCCATTGGGTTCGCTTTAGCATTTCTTCCCCTCGTTGTGCGTGAGTTTCTCCCTTGTCTTCTTCCCCTTTCTTTTGTTGTTGTACTTGGTTTTATCAATTCAACAGATTACGCACGGTTTGTTAACCTTAAAATTTAAAAATTCTTCCCCTGTTGATTTTATTTATTCAATTAAAAATTTGGGTGTTACACTTAACAACAATAAAAAGGCACACTCTAAAAAAAATTTAGTTGTGAAAAAAAAATAGATATGAGTAAAACCAAAAGAGAAGAAAGAGTCCAAAGGACTAGAAAATAAAAGAAAAAAAGCAAAGCTCTGAAAATGGTTAAAAGAAAGTTAAGAAAACTTGAGAAGAAGTAACATCAAAAATTCTGAAGTTACCTTCTGCCAAAATGGAAAGAAAAATAGGTCCAAAGCAAGGTAAACATCAATGAACACACTCATTACCCTTACATTGACCAGAAAAACAAAAATAGATGTTTAGGAGGATTATAAGCGTATGTTTACTTGTTGTTTTGCAAGTGATGTATGCATAATTATATCCTTTAAACACTAAGAGTACAGAGAAACATATTTGACCAAGTGAGAGTGAAGCATCATTAACACATTTGCATTCTAGACTTTTGCATTTAGATTGTTAAGGATCAATTGAAAGGTTCTTCATCTATGTGCCGCATTAAAATTGTTTAAGTTTTGTCTGAGGAGAAAAATGAATTCAATACATTTAAGTTGATTGATTTGAGCCTTGCTTGAGGAAAAACAAGTTTTAAGTTTGGGGATGTGATAAGTCTTGAAAAAACTTAATTATTTGATAATATATATCCATATTTTATGTAAAAGTTTAAGATTAATTATTAAGTTTAGAGGTAAATTAGAAAGTATTTATCAATTATGCAATTTCATTAATTAGTTTGTATTTTAGCAATTATCTCTAGAATTAAGAATAAAAAGATAACAAATTAAGAAAGGTTGTTTCTTGACTTAAAAGGCTTCTGAGTATACTAACGCCACACTTAGCGTACCTACGTTAGTGTGATCTTTATGTTGAA
Organism: Clitoria ternatea; assembly: GCA_037962975.1. NCBI lineage: Eukaryota > Viridiplantae > Streptophyta > Magnoliopsida > Fabales > Fabaceae > Clitoria > Clitoria ternatea. The sequence goes on along the minus strand of CM075672.1, from coordinate 156,573,431 downwards.
TTATAGGACCAGGAGACCAGCGTAACCGCGCTCAGTCAAGCGTAATCACGCCTAGTTTGAAGGAAGTGGTCTAGAGGGTCAATGTAGTTACGCTGACCATGAGTGTGCCTATGCTAAGACCAGCGTACCAAAGTTGAATGATTACGCTCAAGTCTAAGAGGATGACAGAAGACCAGTGTACCGATGCTGTGTCTCAGCGTGTTTACGCGTGCATAAGGAGAAAAGATCCAAAGGCCCAGCGTGCCCACGCTACCTCTACGCCTTTATTTACGCTAGAATCAAGAAGCATCATGTGCCATTCCAGAAGGCCGGCATACTTATGCTGACCTCGACCGTAGTCACGTATAGATAAAGCATCAGAATGATAGTCAAGTCAGGAACCCAGTGTACCTATGCTGGTCACGAGCGTACTGACACGCATGTAGAAAACAAAAGCTCAAATGTAACCAGAGGGTTAGTGTGCCTACGCTGACCACGATCGTGCCTACGCGCAAGTTATACTTGGGAGAAATTCCCAGGCAGAGGACCAGTGTGCGAACGGTGGTAGAGGGCGTGCTCAGTTGTAAATTAGTTATTTTATGTTTTCTATTTATTTTGTAAGTTTATTAAAGGCAAATTTCAGGATTAATTTAGTAATTATTGTAAGAGTATAAATAGCTTTAATGAGTTAGTTATAGGGATAGAAAAATTAATATAGATTGATTCTTCATATTAACTTCTCTCTACACTTTTCTTTTTTCTAAGTTCTCTGTATTCCATTATGCATTCCAACTCTACCTTCATCATTCTTCTCCCATGGATAGCTAAATCCATAAGGTTTAAATAGCTGAAGCTTCAATGGAAGTTTAGCTCTATGGCTGGAATGTTCTCTATCTTGGATCGTGTAAAACACAGCAAGGAGTGCATTTCATCTCTGAATTAGAAGATTCATATCTATTTTTGAGTTCACTCCAGAGAGAAATCATGGTTGAGAACTCAGGTAAACTCCTTACTACCCAATTAATTCGAGCCTAAGGTGTTAGGTGAATAATTAGGGTTCATTCTCTTAATTTCATGTTAGGTTTTGGTGTACATGATCACCTAAGGGATTAGGGTTTATTTGCATTGAAATTAGCATTAATCACCTAAGGAATTAGGGATTAGTCATCTGTGAAGTTGTGCATGTTCTAATATAGGGGATTGTATTCCATTCATTGAGTTTTGACTGAAATTCATTGCTAAAGTTAGTTCCAACCTATTCTTAAACGAGTGTTTCCTTTTATCAATTGCATTTAGATTTTGAAATTGCATCCTGAAAAGCACAAAAATATTAATTTAGGAACTTAAAGAAAAATTTTCATGAATCGTCCACATCCCTTGCTTGGTTCTTCTAGTATTAATCCTAGGTCGTGGTAATTACCTCAATCCATGTGGGAACAATACAAATATATTACTTTTTAACGATTGGTGTGTTTGCCATAAAAATTATTATCTGATGAAATTGCATCAAATGGCATCCAATTACATTTATCCAAGCACCATATAATGTTAGATACAAAAGAATGACCAATACACATTACCAAAAGAATAGAGATGTGATCTTCAAAATAATATCAACATGAGATTCATTCATATTGCCACTTACATATCCACAAAGTCACTTATTATCAATATTGGCGGCCAACGCATTCCTTTACAACTAATTAGCTTCTCCAAAGGCTTTGATTCAAAACACAATCTCATCCCATGACAATTTTGCATCACAATGCTAAAAAGAGACAACATGAGAGAGTGAGTTATACATTCAAAATGATGAATCTGAACACATTGTGATCATGTGTACAGGCATATAAACAACATGTGTGCTTTGCAATATAATCATAAATTTATAACCAATCCTTCATCAAGATATCATCATAGGCATACAAGTCTTATTATGTACAACTTGTAGCAAGCACATACACATACACATTCACATTACCCTTCATCATTATGGGCTGTCACAAGTATCAACATCAAGTTTTTATACCTTTCATCAGTTCATATTCTTAATAGCTTATCATTTTTGTTGGCCATCTCTACCTCAAATGCCATGTTTCTATGACTAATGCATATGTCATAACATGAAATGCATATGCAACGAATCTGATTTGAAACAATTATTCATAACAAATATGTACACAGCTTAACAAGTATTCGCAACCATGCATAGTCGCTTAAGTATTCGTCCCCCCGCAAGGGTCCTTCTCACAAGATCCCGCAAGACCTCAATTATTTTCATATGTCAATTGATCGCAACCACGTATAATTGTTTAAATATTTCTCCCTCACGCAAGGGTCCATTTCATAAGATCTTGCAAGACCTCAATCATTTCAACATGTCAAGTAATCACAACCATGTATAATTATTTAAACATTTGTCCCTTGCGTAAGGGTCTTTTTTACAAGATCCCGCAAGATCTCAATCATTTCAACATGCCAAGTAATCGTAACCACATATGATCATTTAAATATTTGTCCCCCATGTAAGGGTCCTTTTTCACAAGATTCCACAAGATCTCAATCATTTCAACATGTCAAGTGATCACAACCATGCATAATATGATATGCCATGCATGCGATGAGATGCAAGAATACACATGCTAGCCTCAGCTTCATAAGAATTTATCACCCTCTCACTTAAGGTTACATTTTACACTTAATGTTTCAATTAGTGGCATGCAATAAATCATAATACTCTCCAAGACATACAATTTATCACAAAATCCTCTAAGGCATCAATTCACTTGTTCATAATACAAAACCCAAGGAGTTACATTCATATCAATCCATCCATGGAAAAAGTTAAAAGGGCATATCAACAAGTATACTTCAATCTCATACAACTTCATAATAGGTGTAACCCATCCATTCAAGACAATTATATAAGTATGCACCAATATATTCATTGCCAACACACAATTCTTCGTGGATTTCAATTTCAATTATCTTGCCATTGTTTCAAGTTTTAGTGTGGCATTCACAATCTCTTTAATCATCTTAATTTTTCAACATCATTTCCAATTTACTAATTGGCAATAAACACAATGGCATTGAATCATTGTCTCAATGTTTTCATTATCACTCATGGGTGTGTCACACAACCACATTATTTAATCCTTATCATCAATTATCATACCTCATCAATAATGGTGAAACATACATGGTTTTCACAATATGACATAGGCACACATTTTTTCCAAAATCTCAAGTTACTATCAATCACCACTAAGGACACATCACATACATATATTCTAAATGCAATCACATATTTTCGAAGCATATCATCATCACAATATCAATCATGACATCATTTCAACATAACTATAGCAAGGCAAACATGAGCAACATCATATACATTAATCATCAATTATTAAATCATGCATTTAGAATATAAACTTCTCTCCTACCTCAAGACAAGTAGTCCCAACGGTTCGACGATCTTGCCCCATCGTCCAAAATAGGTCCTATATCACATATATACATAAATCTCAATCAATTGGCCTATCAAGGCATTAATATCAGTTCTAAGTATTCGCCAATATCTATCTTTGTTAGGTTTTGGGAATTCCTTCCAATTAATCCATATTTTCTATAATTTAAATGGCTACAACAACAAACTCTTAAGTCATCGACACACACCAATTACAACTTCTACTAATCCCACCAACTTAGTGCTTTCCACATTTCCTAGATTTGTTAAATTCCCAACATCAATGATAGTTGTCAGCCATTCTAAAATTCATTTCCTTATCCAAAATCACTCTGAAGACAAAGAAACTCTCAATTCATCAAGTTTTGCCAAAAGCCTCAATTTCCATATGTTTGTATTTTTATCAACAATTACCAAACATCAATTTCCAACTATTTCTTTACATCATTTAGGCATCTTCAAGACAACAACATTATATTCACATCATCATCAATAATAACAAAATTTTCAATGGTCATCTACCCTAGGGTTTGGGTTCCACATGTATTCTTTCATCAAAACAACACTTAAACTTCCACTATAATACTTCAACAACCTCAAAACCACTAAGGCAAGCCATGGGATACCAAAAATACTTTCCTCTTCACCAAGCACAATGAAGAACATGAAAATAAGAGGAAGAGAATATAAGATAACCAAAGATTATCTCTAATGTGCCTTCAATGCCTCATAAATCTATGAAAACCAATTAATTTTGAATTGAAATGGAAAGGGAGAGGGTGGACGATTTTGCTTCCAAAAAGAGGAAGAAGAAGATGGTGAAGTGAACTAGGAGAGAAGAGGCACACAGTAATAAGGGAAAGAAAAGAGAGAGAAATTTGCAAAATTGGGTATTACCTAATGGATAATGCATTGCCACCTTTTGCTTTTACCATTCGTCAATAATTCCCTTTTCCAATGGATAAAAATGAGTAAAAGAGAGGGAAAATTCAAATGGTGATAAGAAAAAAAAAGAAATGGGATTTTATATTTTCTTTTATTTCCATTTCACTCATATTTTTGCTATTTGTTAACATATGCCGTGTCCGTGTAAATATCCCCTCAACACTAAAAATTATTTTAATCATATCAATATAACCACAATAAATTCCTCATTATCCTAGACCCATCAAATGCCTAAAACTATTTAATGGGTCCCATACTTTTCGTTAAATTGTTTGGTTTCAGTAAATTTTAATTTACCGATAAATCACAATCAGTGTATAATTGATTTTCCCACATACATTGGCCACAAATAATTTATTATCATTATCTAGTAAATATATTTCTCTAAAATTTAGGATGTTACACTTTCCATTTTCTAGTCTATGGTTGAGAGCCTCCTTGCTATGTTCTCACCTTCACCTCTTTTCTACCTTGCTTTTTCATTTTATTGACATGAATGCATGATAATTTAACCTTTGCATGTAGCTTTCAAGGCCAAAGTTGTTATCTTTTCCATCATAATAAGCCAGACCACCACCTAGTATCAACATGTATGCCATGATTTTGGCTTGAACATGACATGCATAAGAAGGTCCTAAGGCAAGCCCTTTGCTCCCTTGATTTTCTTGCTAGGTTGAGAGCACTCCAAGGCCATCCTCTCCTGATTTTTGATTTCCATTACATGCATGTTGAGTTCAAAGGTTTGCATGTGATTTCAGAGCCATGGAAAGTCTTGATCCTAGCCTAAAATGTCTTGCATGTGAAGTTTAAAAGTTTAAAAGTCTTGTACTTTAAATCCCTTGCCATGGCTGAGAGCTCCATGGACCATTCTCTCTTTGATTTTTGCTCTTCATTGCATGCATATTATGCTAAATGTCTTGCATGTAATTTTAGGAGCCATGGATACCTTGATCATAGTCTAAAAGTGCCATGCATATGAAGTTTCAAGTAAAAATATTTGTCTCCTAATTTTCCCACCTTGGCCAAGAGCTCCCTATGCTAGTTTCCCTTGATTTTTGCCTTACATTACGTGCATATTGTGTTTAATATGTTGCATGTAATTTTGAGAAGCCAAAGGTCCTATTTTCCCTATTTTCTTGGTCACAACCATGACCCAATAAAAAGCCATTATCCCTTGTGTAAGTTTCAGACATTGGCATGTGTTTTAGAGTATTGATTGGAGTAGAGGAATGAAGGAAAACGGTAGTCAAAGCACTGCTGGAAGAATGGCATAGGAGACCCAAGGTAAGGGGGAGTCTTCATTCCTTTAGTTGGAATATTGAACATGCGAGGGTGTATGAACCTTCCTTGGGTTCCCACTGCCGAACCATGTGTCTACATGCAAAAATGGGAAAGAATCAATTTAGACAGAAAAAGGAAAAATAATTATGAATACCCTCGATTTTGCATGTAAAAGGTTTAGAAAACTTAACTTTTTACTTTCATAATTGGCAATGAGTGCATGCGATATTTTAAGATTTTAATGATATATATATATATTGTGTGATAAAAAGAATTATATTGCTGGCTGGCGTAAAATAATTTGGTGAGAGAAAAATCTAAAAATTAGGGTTAGTCACTAGAGAGCGTAAATATGGGTCTAAAAAGTAAAGATGACTTTTACTTTAAGAAGATCAAATGGTTGTTTTGAGTTGTGCGTGAAATCCAAATGCATAATGTACATAATTTGTGATAACCACGATATGTTTATGAGGATGTGCTTGTATATATGTATATTGGTGTACGATGTTACATGTAAATTTGGTGTGAACTTATGAACTATACTGCAATATATGAACTTACCTGCACTATATGTTGCATAAGAAGTTGTTATTGTGACACCCTCGCTTAACTAGGTCTAGTTCCCGCACTGGAACGTCCTACTTAATTAAGGAGTCACTAATTATTTAAGAAAAATAAGAGTTTTTTTATTAGTGATCATCAATAAATAGTTCAAATAAACATTATAACATAGATCGATTCTTTATAACAACGTGGTACTCAAAAGGTACGGGGCTCATAAGCTCCCAATAACAACTACTATAATAACAAGGCATAAACTAAACGTCGGGAGCTACAACAGTCTCGACACCAATAGTGAGTATAAATAGTTTGCGTCCATGGCTCAATGTCCCCTACTACAGGTAGTCCAAGTCTTGCTCGCGGTCACCCTGACCTTCAGCTAATGATCACAAAAAAGGAAAGTAGACACATAACACAAAAGGGGTGAGTATAAGCTCTCAACCCTTGTACTTCACATGCAAGGGCAGCCATAGATACTATACAAATAAGTACTAAGAAGATACAAGGAATCTGTATAACATATATTAGGCAACCACATAGGGGAATAAACATTAACAGAGTTAGCCACACAATTATGGTATGTTATGCATGTGTTAGGTTCATTATTACTCATCTTAAATAAGTGCTAGCATGCAATGGGGCCCAACTCCCACTCATCAACCTCACATGTTCATATCTGAGGGCACAACAGTCCTACCTTATCCTTCTACCCAACTAGAGCGACTGAAGTACACCTCGTTCTGTTCCCACAAAAGGGTAAGGACTCACAGTCCCATCAATCAAGGATCCAACACACATCTTGTCAGAAAGGGCACTCCATGGTCATAGAAACTCTCATCTGGAATTGAAGTACATCAGAGTTGCCACAAGCTGTCCAGTCTCAGGCACGAATCCGAGCCATTAGAGGTCCGCCCCCGATATACTCCCAAGCCCGCCCTTAGGGATCGAGACGCCTGTTGTTTCTTAAGTGTACCCATTACTGTATGCTCTGAGGGATCACTATAATATCCCTTCTCAACTCCAAATGCAACATGCAATTTACTTGTCCTATCATAAAGGTGCCCGAGTACTAGACGAAACTTTACTCTCTCGATGTATTTATCCTTAAAGCGTATAAGTTTCTTATCATAACTCCTTTTAAGGAAGAGAACATTAAGAACCAAGGTCTTATTGCTACCTAATAATCCATTTTAAGAGAACTGAGGTTTGGACTCGAAGTTAATTTCAAATGTAAAGGACTTCTAAAATCTTAATGCCTAAATTTGTAAATCTTCATTTTAAAGGAATATTGTAATCTATTTGTTTTACAAAATAGAATTTATAATTTATTTTGCTTTTACTTCTAATAATGTGGATTTATATGGAAATATTTAATTTTTTGAAAAAAGTAATAACAATGTATAGTAGCATTTTAGGCCTTTTTATCGATATCGTACCATTGTATCGATTTACAGTGGAACAAACTAGATAGGCCTTAACTGTGATAGTTGCTAAAACCTTAAATGAAAGTACCTTATTATGATTGTTAAAAATCCCTTCTAGGTTTACACAGAAAATGAAATTTTCTTGGGCGATGGAGAGTTATGAAAATTGTTAATTCTTTTCATTCGTCGAAAACTTTGTTTTTGTCGTATTTTGTCTAGAAAATTCCAAATTGAGTGATTCCAAAGCCAAAAGTGCTTAACTTTTAAAATACTAACTAAATATAACAAAATTAAATATTGATTCTGCCCAAAAACAGGTCCTACATGAAAATGCACTAAAGTGCCAAAGTTTGTCATTTTGGCTTTCATAAAAACACATTTAAGAACAAATTATGTGTCGGAATTTCTTCAAATCAATTTTCCTCTTTTGGGTCATTTTCTTATAATCAAAACTCTTTTCATATGCCATAAAATACCCACTCAAACTAGTTTGGCTAATTTCTCTTGTTTGCTCGAGTAAACACTTTTCATTCCATTTTTAACCCACCGTTCGCGCCTATACTCGAGTCCCTTATTAATCTTTCATCTAACATCACATTTACGTATATTCTCACGATTAATTTTAGTACCAAAATTAGTCAAAATACAGCAGCTCCATCGCCTTGTATTTCTTTTAAAATTAAACCTTTCACATTCTATAAATCAATTCCTTTAATTCTAAGCATACAAGGCAATTATCATAAGCATGAGTATTTAATTCCATAATTCACAAAAATTTCAGAATTGACTTTACATAAAAAAAATTCATTTTTATTAATGAGATTTCAAGGATCAAGCCGTGCATGTCAATTTTAATTACTAGGCCACTTAAGATAAGGATTTCATACAAAAATCTATAAGCTTTAAGTTATTTATTGTAAAGAAATTTTTCCAACAGCAACACAATCTCTAATTTACACATCCAAGAACCTATTTTTCAAGCTTACTTGATTCACCTAAATCTTAGAAAATTGAGAGGATAGCAAGTGGACATCAAATTAAGAGAAAAAATTTACTTCTTCAATATTTTAACAACATGCAATTGGTGTTTTAAAATTTACTAATTCTTTCCAAGAATTTAAATTAGTTAATACTCATCAACTTTTGCATCAATTCTCGAAGTTATGGCATGTTAATACATGGCTTAAAGGAATCATAGTTTTATACTCTTCCACTTAGCAAAATGGACATGCATGCACCTTTCATGAAATTAAAATTTTCTATAGCAATAAGGACATTAGAAATAGCAACCCACAAATCAAAATTTCATAGAAATCATAGATCTAATAAAATTATAGTGCAGCCATGGTACCCTCAAAGTAAACATAAATTTTAATAAGAGATTTTCATGATTAAAAATTTTTAAAATGGATATTTTCAAGGGATTCCAAGGTGTGAATTTTCAGGGATATTCACACCTTGATAAGAGTTTATTAAACATTGATTTCATGAACTAATTGAACTTATTTTGTAAAGAATTTAACTTGATTGATGAATAATTGAAGTAAGTTAAGCATGAAATCTCTTATGAAAGATACATTGTGTAAAAGAGATTATTTTGCCAAAATTCTTGAAGAAATATATCAAGACTCTTGCAAAAATCAAGGAGCACCAGCATCAAACCCAAGGGCGCTTGAGCGTGGCACACTACACGCTTGAGCATGGTATGTTGCATGTTTGAGTGCAACCTGGGATGCTTGGGCGTGACGGATTGAAATTTATTAGAGTAACAGGCAACCCCCACGCCTAAGCGTGGCTTGAGCGTGAGCAGAGGGAACTTGAGCATTATAGGTGCGCTTGGGCGTAAGCATGCCTCACTTAAGTGTGAAACTTTAGGAGATCAAGCTTAAAGTGTGGATCAAGCGTAAAACAAACCAAGCTTGAGCGTGGCTTGAGCGTGAGAAGGAGCGCTTGAGCGTGGAATGATTCAACAAACCAAGCTTAACCTTTCGCTCAAACAAAATATAGAAACAAGCCATACACACTTGAGCGTGGCCAATTGAAGCTTAAGCACAACAACGTTCAAGCGAGAATATCTCACGCTTGAGCATAATCAAAAAAGAATTGGTGTTGAATTTATTATTTCCCAATGGTGCGATCTTAACTCACCCACTTCTGCATGTTTCTGACCACTCCTGCATGGTCACTCAACAAGTGGGGATACACTTAAGCATGACAAGGAGAAGCTTAAGCGCGACTCCTCTATAAATAGAGAAGGTCACTGGATCATCGATTCATTCATTCACCATTCGTTCGGTATTCCTTCTTGTATCATTTCTTTTCTATAGTCTTTCAAAGATTGATTAGTGAAATGCAAGTCATGAGTAGCTAACTCACTCATTAGGATTTGTTGTAATCCATTGGAACCTCACATAATGCTGTTGTAAGTCTTTCATGTATGTTAACCAGATTTGATAATTTTTGCATTTCATTCTATACTTAATGCCTGAGAATACTTGATCACTGTTTTCTTGATTTTGGTTTTCTTAAGTTTGGGAAATAACTTTTCAAAATAGATCTGAATCAAATGCTTGTTGTAAGTGGCTACTAGGGATAGTATCTAATGCAACAAACGTCTAAATAATCAATCGATAAGGCTGGAGTAGTTTCAAAGTGATTAAGGGATCAACAGTTTGGAACCACTCTTATGGATTTTATAGTCGAAGGATCGATACAAATGACTTTGATTGTGACGTAAAAATTATCATTTCAAGTTACGTACATGCAGATTTACGCAGCTTATGGAAGGTAAGATGAGATGAAATCGATCCCAGTTTTCCAAATCTGATTTTTATCAAAACTTATCATTGTTTTTCTTTACATTTATTAGTTTCTGTTGATCATTTCAATTATTAATTTTTACAATAAACCAAAAATAAACTTTTTGTCAAATCAATTCAAAAGTTAATATCTTCAAACCAACACCTCTTCAGTGGAATGACAACCCCTTTTACTATAACTCTAGTGTTTAAAACTTGGCACTAATCTTGTATTGAATCCATATTATACAAACTTGATTCTTATCTCACTTCCAATGAAAAATCATTCATCATTCTAAGAAATTCTTACCACACCTAATCATGCATTTGAAAATAAAGGATTAAAATGAGCAAATACTCCCCTACCTTAGAGTGGGTTTTGGTTAAGAGCTAGGGAAATGCACCAAGAGCTTTAAAACTTGTCTTTGAGATCACCACAAGTTGTAACACTAGAAGAAAATGAAAAGATGAAGGCTTGGTGGATTGGAAATGATGTGATGATGGTGAAGAGGAATTGAGGAAGTTGTTGTTTTATGGAAGGCAACAAGAGTGGTAAAGTGTTTTAGGAAATGTTATCTTTTGCATGAAGGTTAAAAGGAGTGATGAAGTATTTTTAGCTTAATGTTGTAGGAAGAAGGGTGATGATTAATGTGAAAAGGGAAGGATAAGAAAAGGAAATGGCTGGCTAGACTTAGGAAATGCTAAGAGAAAAGTGAAGTGTTTGCTTGTAAAAAATTTTACCTGCATTCCTTGGTGGCTAAGGGAGGTCACGGCTAAAGGAAGAGTGAAAGAGAGGTGTCAAGCTCTCACCATGCATGTCTAGGTGTCATGCTCAGCTGATGGAGTGTGGAGGAAAGAGTTATCAAGAGTGTAACATCCCAACTTTTATATAAATATCTAATTGAAGGAAATAAATAACAAATAATTATATATGAAAAGATTAATGTTCCAAAAGTTTGGAAATGATTTAATTGGACTTTATTATGATTTTTCATAATTTACGAAGCTTAAAGAGCTAAAATTAATACCCGGTTAAGATATGGGTGTCAGACCAAGTATCACCAATTGAGATGCCTTTGGTCAGGGCTGTTAAGAATATTATTGCGAACCCAAATATATATTCGGAGTAATTTTTAGATGAAGTATTGAGCCCGAACTGAGATCCTATTTATTATAAAACAGAGAATTTTTGAGTGAGGTATTAAAATTTAAAACAAAACTCTCTTCTCCTCTCTCATCTTTCATGTTACTTTTCTTCTTCAAAGGAAAACACACCTTGCTATCTTTTCTTCTCATTTCCTTACTCTCTTTTTCATCTTCTTCTTCTCAAAAACCTAGACAAGGTTTGTGCATCTCCCTCCTTCATTTTTGGAATCCACATTGGGTTTGAAGGAGATGGTGTTGACTTGAAGCTCTCCCCCTCCTCTTACATTTTCATCACTTTCTCCCTCTTTCTTGGAGACTCATTTGTTTATTGGCTTGAGGTAAGTTCCTCATCATTTATGTTGAGTTTGTGCCCTAGGTTATGGGTTGTTGTGGTTAAGGGGGTGTTTAAATGTATGTGGGGTGTTGTATGAATCATTAAATGTGAAAACCCTAAGGTGGGGTATCTTAAATGTCACATTTATGAGGGATGGTGATGGTATATGGAGATGGTCATTAATGTAATGATGGAAATCATATGCATTTATGATGGTTGTTAGGTTTTTGGTTAAACCCTAACCCTTAATTTTGGGGGAAATATAGAATGTGAATGAGGTATGCATTTAATGAGGTTGGGGAATGTTATTAATGAAGAGAGATAGCCATAGGTAATGGTTAATGATGGTGGTTGGAAACCATTAATGAGAAAACCCACTAAAGGAGTTGGGTGTAAAGTTAATATATGTGGATGACTTAAATAGTTATGTTGTTGCCCCTGTAATTATAATGAGTTTTGATTTAAGGGAAACGAATTCTTGAAAGCTAAGTAAATAAGAAAATGAGAATCTATTGCAATTTACAATATGATGGACTCTTATATATGCATTAGTGATGTGTAAGAAATTTAAAAATGATGTTGAATGAGTGATTGATGTGGTTCTATATTATTAAATGTAGGATTTGATAATTCTTGTGAAGCGGGATCATCTAATTCGGAGAAATACTTCTCTTGAGGTAGAGAGGAGTATATTTTCTAAATGTATGATCAATTGTATGTTGATAATGTATATAATGATGCATATTTGCATTTTTTCCATGAGTGGATATACTACCTCTTGTATGTGACATGAATTGAAATTGACTTCTATTGTTAATTGGATGTTGGTTTGGCATATTTGATGAGGATATGAATTTGGAGTATATTTATTGAAAATGCTCTTTGATTTCAATGTATGGATTGACATTAAAATGAATCCTTAGCTTGTATGATCTTAAACCCTATGAGTGGTATGCCTTGGAGAATGTTATATATGATTGTGTGTCACTAACTATAATGTTAAGTGCAAATTATACCCCTAAATGAGTGGGTGAGGAATCCTTGTGAAGCCAAGGCTAGCATGTGCATTATTGAATTCATAGCATGCATGGCATAACATTTGACATGTGATTGCGATCACAATGATGAAAGTCTTATGGGACTATGGAAAGGAGTAACCTTACGTGGGGGAAACCAACATGAGAATGATTATAAGTGGTAGCGATCACTTGGTATATTGAGATGGTAAAGGTCTTGTGGGATCTTATGAAGAAATGGACCCTTGCATGGTGGATGTGTATTTGATTGATCATAAGTGGTTGCGATCACTTGTTATAATGAGATAATGGAGGTCTTGCAGGATCTTGTGAAAAGCACCCTTACAGGGGACAAATGCTTAAGCAACTATGCGTAGTTGTGAATATTTGATGAATCATGTGCGCATGAGCTACGAGTAAATGTTCAAATCAGACCCGTTGCATATGCATTTAGTGATAGGACATGCATTAGCCATAGGGATATGACATTTGTGTTAGAGAAGATTAAGAAATATAATACCTATATTCAATGGAAAATGATTTGATATGTGACATTATTAATTGATTAAACTCCCTTGTAGGAGGATATGTTGAATTGAATTCATATATTTATGTTATCATAATTTTATTGATTGTTCATCATTGAGAAAGTATGCTTACTCTCCATGTTGTCCACTTTTTAGCTCTTGTGTTGTAGGGCATGACCATGGAGTAAGGCTCTTTTGTATGTTCCTTTTTGGAAATACTTATATGTGGCATTATTTTGTATAGCCATGTTATAACTAAGTGCCTTATAGGTATAATGATGATTGAATATGGATGATTTAATATTCTAGTATGGTAATTAATACATTAGGATCAATTGAAATGAGCTTGTGTTTATCTTGTATCACTAATGTAATATATGATGATGCTTGACATTGAATTTGTTAGCCATTTTGATGGCATTGATGCTTATGTATGTAGTTGAATTAGAATATGTAAGATGATTGAGTTAAATTATGTGTTAGAATATTGGTTGAATGTAGGTGCATGAGAATAATGGATTCTATATGACTTTTATGCATAATTAAGGAATTGATAGGGTCATATAGATTTTTAAGTGACTTGGATGCCACGGAATAGTTTCAATGGTGCCTATGCATGATTTAGAACTTATAGAAACTAGAATGGGCCAATTCCATTAAGAATTGACCCTTAAGTTGTACAAAAATGCTATAAAACAGGCTAAACGTGTTTCTACGCCTAAGTCTCTCATTTTTGGGAATTTTTTAGTGTGGCCAGTTGCTACACGTCCTATATGGTGTATAGAGGCGGTGTCAAAATTTGTAGTGATTGGACTTCATATGAAAGAGTTCGGGTGGTTAGAAGTTGGGATTTACAGCTTTTTAGTGTATTTTCTACAATCTGCTGCAGTTTGCTGTCATGAATCTATTCATGATTTAGCTTGAATCGATTCATGAGCTACTAGAATTGCATGAATCGATTCATGAAATTCCTTGAATTGATTCATGACCTGCTGACTTCCATGGTGGTATTTTCCCGAATCCCTTGAATCGATTCATGTAATTTCTTGAATCGATTCATAGCTTACTGCCTGGTTGGAATTGTTTTCCAATTCGCATGAATCAATTTACACAAATCTCTGAATCGATTCATAGGCATTTGTTTTACTGTTCTGGACTCCTTTTCTCATATGAATTGATTCATGACTAGCTCAAATCGATTCCTGGCTTGATATTTGCCAATTTTCCCCAAGTTTGAATGCTTGCTTGACACGTGTTGTGTCATGACTTGTTTTCTTGCTTCTTATGCATGTTTCCTTTGATTGTTCCTCATGCCCATTCTTACTTGCGAATCAATACATGTTTCAGCTAAACACTTGCATGGTGATTGTGTAAGTGGTTACCCTAAGTCAATATTTTTATAAAACATCTACCTTCTCATATCGTCATATATGAGATGGGTCTTTAAATCGTTTGGGGTTAATTATTGTATTTTTTAATTGTGGTGTTCTTCTTCCAACGATTATTTAAATTGTGAAAAATTTATTCTCATTTTTAATATCTAATTAATAGTATCTTTAATATTGTTTACCGGATTAAGGGCGCCACAAATAGCAAGGCAAGTGTCTAAGGGTTGTTGCAATGTAATTGGTCCACTTATCATGCAAAGCTGAGGTGTCAACATCAAGTCCAACAACTTGTCATGGTTTTTAGGGGATATTTCAATTTGAATTAGAAAAATATAAAACATGAAAATTATATATCTTTGTCTTATCTTTAAAATGATATATGGCACGTAAAAATCTATCATCGGACGAGAGAGATATGGCCGTTTTATAAAAACTATCTAATGCTGTTATAGGATTTAAGTTGGTTGCAAAGAAAAAAAATTAGGCCAAATTGGTGAGCATTTAGCATTCATGCCCTTCATTAAAGATAGGGAGAATTGATTTTAGAAAATGTTGGTGAAAGAATCGTTCAATTTCATGGTCATACGAGTGAGAAATATGAAAAACACTGAATATAGTGCAGGCTGTCACCAAGAAAACATGAATCAGTATGGTATTTTAAATTCTGGGACTTATTAAGCAAGAATGGGCTTTCATGGTCAACATCAAAGTTGTAGATAATTTAGATACAGAAAGTTTGGGACAAGAATGACTCGATTCTAATTACGGGAGTAGAAATTATACCCAAAATACATACAGGTGCGCAAATTGGTTCACACGATTAACTTGAAAATAAGTCTTTTGGGTTAGGTGATGGGAAACGGGCATTGAGCCTTTCATGAAAACTATAACACATGGTATGAGGGTTGTACCGGGATAAAATGTACTTGGCTCAAACGCTCTGGATAACCTCTTGGCCAGAACCGGGGGATTATGCACAAAATTAATAATTTAAAGTAACATAGTTTAAATAATCTTACTAAATCACTAATTTTTCTTGACTAATTAATTATTATTATCATTATTATTATTCACATAATTTAATTTGAAAATAATCTTTTTAATTCTCTAAATTCTTCCAAAATATTAATCATCTATTATACAAACAAGTCTGTCGTAACCCAATCATCATTGAACATAAGATTTAACACAAGCAATACATTCGGTCTCAGGGATCCATCACACAAACTGAGGGTTGTTACAGTTATGATCATTGATGATTTGATTGGAATTAAATTATGATTGAATTAAAATGAAAAAGCAATGGAAAGTCCCGGTAGGGTCCATGATGTAAACGATTAATGGGACAAGTAAGAAATGTTGAGTTGTGATTGGATATGACGATATATATATATATATATATATATTGATATGAAAATACCCTTGAATTATATCGATTATTATTGAGATCCGTGAAATTAAGTAACTCATAAGACTTTGTCCTTAATCATCAATCAAGAGCAGGTTAAGGGATAATCGGGTTGAGGATTAACTAAACTGGAAACTACGGACTGATACTTTTAAATAGAAATGACAAATTATTTTATACTAATAAAAAATAATTATGAGAAGGATCAAATTGAATTTCTAAATTAATCAGTTCATGTTTTCTTAAGTAAATGTATTAAAATTTATAAGTATCGGCAAACAGACGATTTTATAAGAAATTGGGTGATTATTACCCTTGAAATTTGGGAGAAGTATTTTAAAATAAATAATTTTGGAGGAATATTTCAAAATATGAATAAGTCCAAAAATCTTGATCTTTAAGACTAAGGGACAAAGTTTCATAGTAATGAATACTACGGGACAGAGTCCACCATAGCTGTAACATCCCGAATTTTATAAAAACGAATAATTGATGGAAATGAATAATAAATCATTGTAAATGAGTGGATTTGTGTCCCAAAAAATCTGGAATAATTACAATTGGAATTTATTATGGACATTTATGAATTACTGAGATTTAAGGAGTTAAAATTATACCCGATTAGAATATGGGTGTCAGACCAAGTATCTCCGATTGAGATGCCGTTGGTCAGGGCTGTTAAGAATATTATTGGGAATCCGAATCTATATTCGGAATAATTTTTGGATAATGTATTGAGCCCGAACTGAGAGCCTGTTTGTTATAAAACGGTGAGATTTAATGAGAAGCCAAATAATGAAAATATAGACTCCCACTTCCTCTTCTCTTTTTCATGCCACTTTTCTTCTTCTTTCTATTTCCTTCTCTTCATTGTCCTTCTCCTTTCTCATTCCTCTCCACTCTTCTCTCCTTTCCAAAAGCTAAGCCATGTGGAGCCTTATTCTCCTCCACCATTTTCGTTTTCATGGAAGCTTGAAGGAGAAGCTTGTGCTGGAACTCCTCCTCCTTCTCCCACTCTATTTTCGTGTGGATCTCTCTCTATTGGAAGCACATGTTGTTTCTTTGGGTGAGGTAAGTTCCTCATCATTTTTATGAGCTTTATGCCCTAGGTTTGGGGTTTTGATTGTTGGGTGAAGGTTTAAATGCTAATAGAATGATGAATGAAACTATTTAATGAGGAAACCTTAAGGTGGGGTGGCTTAAATATGAGCCTTTATGAGCATTTAAGTGGGTACTTAAGATTAATGTTGGAAGGTGATGAGAAATAAATGAGTATTAATGAGTGTTGTTGGGTTTTAGTGAAACCCTAACTTTAATAAATTAGGGAAAGTGTGAAATGTAAATAGAATGTAGGTTTAATGATTATGAGAATGATATTAATGATGAAAGATGGCCATTGATGGTGATTAATGAGCATGGGTAAATGTTGTTGGGTTTTGATGAAAAACCCTTGCCTTAAGAATTTGAGAGAATGTATATATTATGACTTGATGAGGTTCTAGACCATTGTGGTGTGCCATTTAAATTTGAATGATTAATTGTGATTATTGAAGGATATGAGGGCTAAGTTGAATATTGAGTAACAATGATGATGTTTGAAGGATTGAGGAGATTTAAGACTACATTATGTAATGGGTAAGATGATGATGATGTTGGATTAGTTGGTCTTTAATATCTAGAGGATCTTGGCTTTGGGAAAGGAATTCTCGAAGCCTAACACAATTGCATAACTTGGTGTTTAGCAAGTCTAGGACTTGGGGTTGAGCTTTATGATAAGCTAACAAATGTTTAGAGTTATGATGGTTATTGATTATGTGTATGCATATGTATGGTATGTAGATTATATTCCGGGATTATGTGCTGAAGCTTTCGGAGTGTGCATTCGGAGTTCGGATCTTCCCTCAAGGTAGGAGAGGAGTTAACATTCAAATTGCATGAGTAAATTTGTGAGTGATTTGATGTATGTGTTAAATACTCATGCTTGCCTTGCCTTGCGTATGTATTGAATTAATTGAATTAGTGAGTTGATGATTATTGAGGATAATTCGTAAGAATATGTGGATTTGTTGTGGAAAGGTATGAATACATGTATATAAGATGATGATGAGCTTGAATTCAATATGAATAATAAGTTTGGAATGTAAATTCATACTATGAATGTTGAACAGGCTGTATATGCCTTTCATGACGTGTATGAACTGTGGGGTAAATCCAAATTTGGCTTATAATGAGATATTTCGAGTGAGAATGTTTAGAACAAGTTATATATATCCCACATATCGTATATGATGTGTTGAAAGTAAGTGAATTGGCTTAAAATGTGATTTCATATGTTGAGCTGTGTGAATTTCATTTTCTGATCATGTCCTGGTATTCTCGCTCAGGCGAGATGGGATCTCGCTCAGGCGAGATGGGATCTCGCTCAGGCGAGAGTCCCCTGCACCAATATTATGGCCTCTGGGCTAAATTCGCCCAGGCGAGCGAGTGTTCCGCTCGAGCTAGTAGAGTGTGTTGTGATCTGGTGAGGTTCTGGACGAATCTCGCTCAAGCGGGCGTGGCTGCGCTTGAGCGAGCAAGGGAGGACATTGATTCTGGATGAATTCCGCCCGAGTGGGGACTTAGAAAATAATACATGATCTGTGGTGAATTTCCGAGTGAAATTTCGAGTGGGCTATGCCAAGGCAGAACCCTCCGAGTGAGGGAGTGGATAAAATTCCGAGTGAGAGGTCTCCCTGTGTGATATTCCGAGCAGTGGAGTTTCGAGTGGAAATTCCCGAGTTCCAAGTAACTCGTTCCGAGTGGAGCCTCTCCGTGTGTGTAATTTTGAGTGGGGATGCCACCGAGTAGGAACACATGGTGTGTTATCCAGGAGTATTCTGGAATAACTTCACTCGTGTGAGAATGAAAGGAAGTCGGTTTTTGGAATGAGTTACTGAGTGGAAAATCGAATGAGAAAAGACTCAGTCTGGAGTATTTTTTCAAGTGGGAACCCAAGGGTGATGAGTCGGTTTTGGTATGAATTGCCGAGTGAGGACCGATCGAGTGATGAGTCGATTTTAAAGAAATTACCGAGTGTAAGACTGATTGTGATGACTCGGATTTGGAATGAAGTTGCTGAGTGAAAAACTGATTGAGATGACTCGGGTTTGGAATAAATTGCCGAGTGAAAGGTCAAGTGAGAGACGAGTCGGCTTTGATTGATTTTGCCGAGTAGAAAACCAAGTAAGATGAGTCGGTGTTGAGATGAATTATCGAGTGAACGGTCAATCAAATGATGACTCAGTTTTGGAGTAATTAGCCGAGTGATAGACTATGTAAGTGTGAGTCGACCCTGGAATGATTTGGTTGAATAAATAATGGGTCGGTCTTGAGGGATTCGGTCAAGTTAAAACCCGAGTGACGGGAGTCAGTTTTGGTGGGACTTTGCTGATTGAAAACCCAAGTGTTGGGGAGCCTAGTTGAACGAGTGGGTATATGCTTGGCAATGTGAAGTTGGTCCTGGAATGATTTAGCTGGGTGAAGGACCCAATGGAAGGAGTCATCCCTAGAACAGGTCCACTGAGTAAACCGAGTGTTGGGAAGGACGACCTCTGGTCGGTTTCCGCTCAAGCGAGTGGATACCTCGCTCAAGCGAGCGAGTGTAAAATTAGCTACTGGAGCTATTTCGCCCGAGCGATTGGCTGGGTGTGTAGTGTCTTGCCCAAGTCAGCAACCTGGAATTTGGTACTGGCTCGATTTCGCCCGAGCGAGCTGAGACGCTCAAGCGAGATGGGCTGTCTCGCTCAAGCGAATGTCTGACTCGCTTGAGCGAGTGACACCCCTGATGGTATTTTCCCCTCTTTTCTCTCGGTTTTGATTATCTTGACCCTTCTTTTCTTGGTCCTGATGGTTTTGGACCTTTTTCCCTTATATTATTTGATACTTGAGGGATGTATAAAGATATATATATATATATGCCTACAAAATGATATAGTGGTGATGGATAACGAATAAGATATTGAGATGACAATCATAATGGGTAATAATGAATGAAGTTGTGGATCATTTCCTTAAAATAGGGGTGTTTGTTATTATTAATGATTCTATGACAAAACCATTGTGGTTGAATATGGATATTGAATTCATTATATGATGTGAAATATAAAAATGTGTTGTGTTGAGATGCAAGGTCAAGAATATGATTATGATGGACATATGTGTGATGGCCATATATGTGAATGATGAATATGTCTTGGATAATTCCAAGTGTATAATAATATGATGATGTTTGCCATGCCTTTGATATCCATATGTGGATTGTTATGAATGAAGTTGTGGCTATTGAGATGCCAATTATATGAATGATATGCCTTGAGGGGCTTGTAAATAATTATATGATTATTGAAAATGCCAAAATTGAAATATACCCCTAATTGAGAAGGTGAGAAATCCTTGCGAGATTGTTGGGCACATGCATTATTGCATTGTTGCATTCATGGCATAGCATGACACTGATA
Organism: Clitoria ternatea; assembly: GCA_037962975.1. Taxonomy (NCBI): domain Eukaryota; kingdom Viridiplantae; phylum Streptophyta; class Magnoliopsida; order Fabales; family Fabaceae; genus Clitoria; species Clitoria ternatea. Next base: position 156,552,656 of record CM075672.1, on the reverse strand, counting down.
TGCATTGTTGTTGAATAATATGGAATAAATCACCTTGCGGGGTGCCACAAAGGGTATATCCCTGAGTGAAGAGGACGTTGTCCTATTGTTATTGAATATTGTTGTATATATCACCTTGCGGGGTGCCACAAAGGGTAAATCCCTGAGTGAAGAGGACGTTGTCCTATTGTTGTTGAACGAATTACCTTGCGGGGTGCCACGATGGGTAAATCCCGGAGTGAAGATGATGTTGATCATATTGTTGAATATATCACCTTGCGGGGTGCCACAAAGGGTATACCCTTGAGTGAAGAGGACGTTGTCCTATTGTTATTGAATATTGTTGTATATATCACCTTGCGGGGTGCCATGAAGGGTATATCTCAGAGTGAAGAGGACGTTGTCCTATTGTTGTTGAATAAATCACCTTGCGGGGTGCCACGAAGAGTGTATCTCTGAGTGATGACGATAATTTAAGTGATTGTGATTATTATTGAATTTGAAATCGGATCCGTTGCATATGCATTAAATAGTTGACATATGCATTAGCCTTAAGACCATGGCATTTGAGATGGGATGACCATGAGTGATGAGAAACCCCTTGCGAGGAGGTATTGAGCAAAGCCATAATGAATTAATGATGATAATGATTATGAGTGCCCTTGTTGATAAGTGGCAAAGAGATTACGTTTGTGATTGTGTATATGTTGTGCTTATTTATGATATGAATTGCGATTCATGAGGCTTGTATGCCTATTGTGATAATGAGATAATGAATGCATGCTAATTTGATGTTTTGATAGCAAAGCACACATGATGTTTGTATGTATATACACATGATCACAATATATATATTATTCATCATTTTGAATGTATAACTCACTCTCCCATGTGGTCTCCTTTTTAGCATTGTGATGCAGGTTACCATGGGATGAGTTTGGATTTAAAGATCAAGTATTGGTGAAGGTAAATAGTGGTAGAGGAAGTGCCTTGGCCGGCATCATTTGTGAACTATTATGTATTGAACTTATGAAATGAATAAGTTGTTTATAATGATATAGATGTTTAATGGATTTGTATACGTATAAAGATGATCCCTTGAATTTGTGGATAGTGAATATATATGTAGAATGTAAGAGATGATTTACAGTGTATTGGGAGGATTAAAATTAATTGATGTATATTGATGATAGCGAAGGCTGGGAGAAGATTCCCGTGTGTACATGTATATATATAGTTATACCTTAGGCTTTGCATGCTTATGAAATTAATTGTAGAATGATGATGGTTGTCTAATAGGCTTATAATATGCCATTGCGTGCTAGCCTAGCCTTTTCTCATATCGTCATATATGGGACTAGGCGTGTGCCCGGTATACACATTCTTCCGCTGTATACTCTATTATTTTGTATACCTTTATGGGCAAACCATTTATCGATCCAGTTATAGATTACTAAATCTCACTCTTTGGTTTTCTGTGATTTGGGTCTTGATGTGGTCATGATGGTGTATTGGAAATATTTTCGAACGCGAAAAATTTATTTGCAATTTTATTAATTATGACGATCACATCGGGATTCAAGTATAGAAAATCAGGGGTGTTATAATAGCGGTCCAAGGACAAGTGGTAAATTTCTAACATCTATGGGCCTTAAATGCTAACTTTGAGTAACATGTGCTCCTAATGAGGATTAGGGACTTAAGGATGAGAATATAAGTGTATATATATTTATGATTTTCAAATATTTAAGGAAACCTAGTTAACTAGAATTACTTTTGTATGGACACATATTTTTAAAAGAAACAGTAGTTACCTAATCTCAGGTAGTATATTAAATATGTATATAGATACGTATAATTTTATAAAAGCCCATTTCGAGACAATAGTAATAACTATGTTAGCATGGTATGAGTAAACGAACTAGAAATTGTATGTAAGTATGAAAAAGTTAGTAAGACTCTAACTTGGCATTAAGGACAAAGGACTTCTCTAGCTAGGACCCTACTTGGTGACGGTAATGAGGATTGATAAATAAGGAGGTAATATTAATGTGCATTATACATGCATCATATGCATTGAAAGATTATGATTTATAACTCAATACTAGAGCATACAATGGGGTACACTGGAGGAATATGGTCGCTACGACCTACAAAATAAGAGAGATCTCAGGGGTACCAATAGAGCGGGCACCTAGAGGACCCAATGTAGCACTCGGTGTCGGGCCGTTCGTGGCAATCCCATGCTACCTTGACTTAAGCGAGTATTCCTATGACATGTAGAGTTAAGTTACCATTTCTCTTTTTTTGGGTGTGATCACAATTATCAATATTTTAGACTTATGTATGTCCTTTACCTATTATGTTTTGGTAGGCTTGGTGAGCTTTGGTTGCTCTGGGTACAGATGCATTGTGCCTAGTATTATACTGAGATAGGATGACTCTGATGAGTAAGATATTGTATAGGTCTTTATTCACATTCATGAGACATTTAATGATAATATAATCATAATACACCTGACTCATGCATAACATCTTGAATGATTGACCACATTGTCATCATGGTTATGAACTATGTGATGTTGAGAGTGTTTATGTTTGATTAGTATGATGGTATAACATGCTACTACTGTGATAAACGATTGTTGTGTTATAGTGATAACAAATGATCTTTGTCTGATACAAGATGGCTAGTGTAGGACATATTAAGTGTTAGCCTAATTGACAATGAGGACCTTAGAATACACGATGAAGAGTAGGGGTTTGGATAAGTACGAGAAGGATTAACTGCTAAACATAATTATAGACTAACTCAATTAGAAACTAGTTGGGTTATTATTGCGAATCATAATTCATTAGTAGATCTTTTAAAGTAAGGGAAAGGTGTGAATTTGTGATAGGTAAAACTTTTTGAATGAATTGTTTGTGTATGTGAAATCCGTCAAGCATGACAGTGCACTTTTATATGTTTTTCCAACATGGTTGGAGTGAGATAAACTCACCCTTATTATTTTATGGTTATTTTGTGGTTATTTTGTGTATATCTATATATGCACTCTAGGCTTGTAAAGGACTGATTTGGAAGGAAAGGAAGATCAGTGTTTGAGTTAGGCAGAGAAAGTGGTTAGACTTCCCAGCTCTACGAAGTAGTAATTAGGTTTATTAATGTTTGTAATTTATGGGAGCCTGTATGCTCATGCTTTATTCAGAGTATGTAAAGGTATTGTTTAATTATATGAAGGATCATTATGCATGTAACAATCCATTATTGTTTTCTGGTACAAAACAAACCTCTATATTTTTCTTACAAATTCATAACACCTTTGTTAAGTAGGATGATTCAGTGGAAGGAATTTTCATAGTAAACCGAGGGTGTTACATTGGTGGTATCAGAGCATGGTCAATTTAACGAGGCTTGGGGTGTGGACTACTATGCCCCACTGTACTCTAAATGTCTTTTGAATGTCATTAGGATTTATGTGGTAGGGACTACTTGATTAAGTTCGAGTAGTTAAGACGTTGGCTTCAACGTTAAAGGTTGAGAACAATCGGGTAGATCATGACAAAAGGAGAACCCAGAAGTATGATGGACACTGATAAGAAGAAGTAACTAGATTGTGCGAGGAGCGAGTCATTGCAATGGAATGTTGCCTCATAGACACTCTGTTCCAACCCTAACAACTTATTTGTGAAATAGCTTATTGTCTTGATTTATGCTTGACTACCTTGAAAATTTCCTATTGTATTCATTTTATTGTTGTTGATTCCCTTGGATTCTTTGAAATTTCAAATCCTTGATTGTGAAATAGCTTGAGCTTTGATGCTCCGACTAACTTCAAACTCTTGGCATCATCTTTTGGATTATGTCAACCCTATTATTGGAAGTTCCTTGAAATTTTTCTTTGAAAATATATTGCGAGAATTTCTTGCTTTAATTCCTAATTTGATGAAATCGATTCCTTTGAATTATCCTTATTGTTATCTTTAGTGCTTCTTGGATCAGTCTATCTATTTATCTTCAATTGCAATTGTGTGCATTGATTTGTCTATTGTTTACCTGTAATCAAGAATTGGACCTTGTTGCCATTTGATTTCTTCGGTGTATAAATCCTAGATTTTGATTCGATTCAAATTCTTGAAATTTGAACCATTCTAAAAAATCCTTCAAATTATTATTTCCTTATTCTTGAAATACCTTGGGATTTTTTTGACCTTTTGATTCAATTCATACCTTGACTATTCATAATCACTACTCGAGTGTCTTGGAATTTATACTGAACATATTTTGTGATACTTTTGTAACCAATTCTCTCCCTATCTAGACTTTTAATTTGAAATCAATCTTGAATCTGTCCTAGCCTATTTAAGGGAGCGACTTAAAATCCTTGAAATTTATTATGTTCTAATCATGACCCTAGTCCCTTACTTCTGCATCATTAAGAATCTTTTGCATACCTTGTAAAGGAATTATATAAACCTATCTTAAATCGATATTGGTCTAGAAGAAGTTGTGTTCATTAAGGCAGAATGTCTAGTGCATGGAATCCGTGAGGAACATCTAAAGGTGCAAAGCCACAAAGTTGATGAGCTAAGATGAGAATGACAAGGATTTTCCTCGACGTTTCTAGTAAGCGTGGAGAATTTAAGGAACAAAATTCCTAAAAGGGAGGGGAGAGTGTAACATACCAGATTTTTAGGGCAAACCCCTAGACCTTAAATTCACTCCCACGTGCTCTACTGTGTGTTTCTATGAAAAAATTTAAGGCTTTAGCCAATGTTATGACTTGTTTGTGTTGGTTAACAGTAGTAATAATTAGGCTTCAGTTGATTTTATAACGTGATGTAATGTGTATGGCTTTGAGGGGAACAATTGTAAATTTTGGACTTATATACCATCTTCACCCATTATGTTTTGGTAGGCTTGGTGAGCTCAGATCGCTCTAGTACAAATGCGTTATGCCTAGTATTATATTGTGACCGGGCAACTCTAATGAGTAAGATATTGCATGGGACCTCATTCACATTCATGAGACACTTAATGATAAGATAATCATAATACACTTGACTCATGCATAGCATCTTCAATGACTAACCACATTGTGATCATGGTTATGAACTGTGTGATGTTAAGAATGTCTGTATTTGATTAGTGTGATACTATAACATATTACTGCTGTGATAAATAACCATTGTGTTACGGTGATAATAAATAATCTCTATTTGATACATGATGGCTAGTGTAGGATAGATTAAGTGCTAGCCTAATTGACAAAGAGGACCTTAGAATACACGATGATGAGTAGGGGTTAGGATAAGTATAGGAAGAATCTGATTAATTACTTAACATAATTATAGACTAGCTTAATTAGAAACTAGTTGGGTTATTATTGCGGAATCATAATTCATTAGTAGATCTTTTAAAGTAAGGGAAATGTGTGAATTTGTGATAGGTAAAACTTATTGAATGATTTGTTTGTGTATATGAAATTCGTCAAGCATGACAGTGCACTTTTGCATGTTTTTCCAACAAGGCAAGAGTGAGATAAACTCACCCCTCTTATTTTATGGTTATATTATGTATATCTATATATACACTCTAGGCTTGCAAAGGATCGATTCAGAGGGAATGGAAGATTAGTGTCATAGTTGCATAGAGGAAGCGGTTGGACTTCCCAGCTCTACGAGTAGTAATTAGGTTGAGTAATGTTTGTAATTTATGGGAGTCATGTGCCCTTGCTTCATTCAGAGTATGTAAAGGTATTGTTGAATTATGTGAATAACCATTATATATATATATATATATATATAATGATCCACCATTGTTTTCTAGTACAAAAAAAATTCCATATTTTTCTTATAAATTCGTAACACCTCAGTTAAGTAGGATGATTTAGTGGAAGGAATTATCTTAGTTAACCGAGGGTGTTACAAATTTCATATAAATTATAACTTCTTATTCACACCTTTTAAGTACAACATTTCCACTCTTAATCTGTAATTCTCAACAATCTTCATATATTTACAACCATAAAATATGATATTCACATCATCAATCAATTCATTACTTATCACCATAATTTAATTAAATATGTCAAACATCATATATATATATATATATATATAATTTAATATACTTAAACTATTCTACTGTTTCCTATATGTCAGAATCATCGTTAATGTTATTTTCATTAATTCATACATCAAGTACACCCTCTTACCTCATTTCCAAGCTTTCGAGACTCTTTCTAATGCTAAATACACCAAATATCTCAACTAGTTTCTTTCCTTTTTTTCAAGTTCAACCTCGACTAACGACTCGTTAACGAGAAATGAGAGCTTTTGTTTTTTTTTCTCACGTGAGAAGAAGAAGAAGAAAGTGGAAGGAAGAAAATGTTTTATGCATAACGGAATTTTGTCTTTTCACCCTTTTTTTTCTTTTTCTTTTTCTTTTACACTTTCTTTTCTTTTCTAATTTTATTTCTCTTTTCTTTTATTTCCTTTTAACTTAATTTAACTTTTAACCATAGTAATTTTTATATTTTACCATACTAGTTTAATTTAATCAATAATTTTTTAATTTCTAATACAAAATCAATTATTCTAATTTTATTAACTTAATAATCTCTCCAGTTTATTCAATTTAATACTCAATATCATTTAATTTATCTTATACGGTATGATTAATTAAATTTAATAACAGGGATGTTACAATATAAGTTTCAATGGCTAAATAGAGAGGGTCAGTTAGAAGTAGCTAAGCAAATGAAGCTATACTAATGCATTAGGAACTATAAAGATGAGGTCATTTATGATGTCATTCCCATGGAAACTACCTGCCTCTTATTTGCTAGGCTATGGCAATTGTGGCGCCCTTAATCCGGTAAATGATATCAAAGAATTTAATATTTAGATAATGGAAACTAGGATAAATTTTTCACAATTTAAAATAACCATTGGAAGAAGAACACCACAAATAAAAACGTTAATAATTAATCTCAGACCTTTTCAAAGACTTATCTCATATATGACGATATGAGAAGATGAATAGTTTAGACAAACGTCTACTTAAGGTAATCAATTTCATAATCACCATACAAGTGTTTGCGGAACATGTAGGCTAATTCAAGAGCAAGAGTGGATATGAGAAATGATCTAAGTAAGCACAAGGTGATTTTCAAAACTTAATAAAAACATGTACATTCACCTATACAAACATTCCATGATTGGAAGTATATGCATTTAATTAAGGAACCATGTCAAAGAAGCGTTCTATAAGCAATTAAGGATAAAAGATTAAAGTGCAAGCATAGGGACCCAAGGAATACAAGCCCATGGCAAGAAAAGTTCATTTTTAGTGTTATAAATAGTGCGACATGTCATAAATCTCGCCTATTAGTTCCCAAATTGAAAATCATAAAAAGTTGGGTTTAAACCCCTCTTAAATTTGAGTTTTACAATGCAGTGGGTCTAGTGTTTTACGCATAATAAGAGTTACAAAACTCCAAATAAGATGATTCCAATTTTTCCACGTCTATAACATAACTATCTACAATTGTTATGAAGAAGTTAGAGGCCAAAAATGTCATTAAAGTGCCCAAAGAGCCAACAACAGTAAGGAAAAAGTAGCAGTTGAAAAATTCTAATTGTGGCCATTCCATGGGTCGTGGATAGCACTGTGTTGGTCACCCTAAGTTGCTAAAATTTCCCCATTTTGAGGAACGCAATCCACAAGCCGTGGATTCATTAACCCTCTGTTGTAAGCACAATTATGTAGCTTTTGGCCCTTAAGTTTTTGCCAACTTTAGGTCCCCTTTTTACTAGGCTATTCAACTCCAATTTGCATGAAATTTTATATGCAACTTACCTACCCTAATATCAATTATGTGGCCAATTTTCAAGCCCAAATTCCATCCCAATCAAAATCTAAGCTATAAGGTAGTTTTATGCATGTTTTGGGCATTTTACATGACATACCAAAATGTGATTGGCTAAGTTTTGGTTTAAACTCCCAATGGACCTATATTCACATGTGTAAATATGACTTGGTCCAAAAAGTCTCATCCCATAATTCATTTCCTAGATCAAAGTATGTTCCAATAGCATTTCAAGTCCTCTTTGGCTAAACCAAGCATGTCAAATTGCAAACTAAGCCAATATGACCACAACCAACCATGCACACAAGTTTCATATGTAACATCCCAAATTTTTTAAGAAAATGAATTTTATTGGATGATGATAATTAATTAATTATGGTCCAATACATGTGGGAAAATTAATTAGACACTAGAGGTAAATTATTGGTAAATTAAGATTTACTAGGACCGGATGATTTAATAGATGATGTGGGACCCACTTGGTCAAATTGGATATTTGATGGATCTAGAATACTTAGAAAGTTATTGTGATTAAGGTGATATAGTTAAAATAATTTTTGGTGTTGAGGAGATAATTATTTGGACACGACATATGATATTAAATGGTAAAAATACGAGCCAAGTGGAATTAAAAGAAAATGGAAATTCCCATTTCCACTTTCCTTTCCACCGTAGCCTCTTTTCCCACTTTCCTTTACCTCCTTTTGTCCATTGTGTAATGGGGAACTATTGACCAATGATAAAAGCAAATAGGAGCATCCTTTTATCCAATGGGTAATGTCTGATTTACACTAAAATTCCTCCCTCTTTCCCTCCATTACCGTGTGGCTTCTCCTTCTCCTCTCTATCTCCATTTTTTCTTATTCTTCTTCTTCCACTCATGGCAAAATCGAACCATACTCCCTCATAACCATTTCCCACCCAAATTTCTTGGTTTTCATGGATTCATAAGGCATGGAAGGCACTTTGGGGCTATGGTTAGACCATCTTCCTCTCCCTCTCCTTATTTTCATTTTTAGATTGGAGCTTGTTGTGAGGTAAGGATTTCTTGCCTCTTTATTGTTCCATTTATGGTTTTATGATGTTTGAGCTTGAAATCTTAGTATAGGATGTGTGGGTATTGATGGACAATAGAAACCCTAGGCTTGAAATAATGGAAATGTGGTTCTTGAATATGGCTTGACGTTATATTATGAGGAAGGTTATGGTGTTCATATTGAATTAAGAAAATTGATAAAGATTGTTGATAGGTGATTTTAGAGAAAACCCTAAGTATTGATAAATTTGGGATTTTTTCCAAAATGATGATTTTGATGATTATAGTGCCTTTAGAATGATTTATATGAGGAAGTGAATTTTTAGAAGTATTGGAATTGATTATGGGTGTTGATGAAATTTTGATTTAAGCTCAATGTATTATGAATGATGATTTATGCATGTGAAACCCAAACCATAGGTTAGAAGACCATTGGGAACATTGATTGATGTTTACAATTGATTGGCACTTTGATGATGATATTAAGCTTGTGATGATGTATGAGAATTGTTGAAATTGATGCTTGCCAATTTGTATGTGCACCCTTGAGAATTGATAATTTGGGGCTTTTGGTATAGATAGTGAAATTGATGATTTGGTTGTGATGAGAATGAGTTTTATGGGTAGAGATGATGATTGGAATGATTGGTATGATTATTGAGGTTATTAGATTTGATGAGGACGATATGTGCCATTTGAAATTGTTGATTGATGATGGTTTAAATGAAGCCAAGGTGGCTTATGTTGAATCTGGATGATAGTGATGACAATTGGATGATTCATATGATGATTTGGATGCCTTATGGATAAGGGATGTGATGTTGTTATTGTTGGGTATGGTTGACCCCTTAACATCTAGAGAATATTGGTTTTAGGAAAGGAATTCCCAAAACCTAACACAAATGTATGAATTGGTGTTTAGACAAGTCTAGGACTTGATACTAAGCCTTGAAATAAGCTTACCAATATTTATAATTGTGATGATGCTTTGAGATGGCTTGTTGATTGAATGCATATATATGTGTGTGTTGATAGGAGATTGTATTTCGGACAATGCGGCAGAACAATCGGAGCATTTAAATATATGATAATGCTCATGCTTGCCTTACCATGATTATATGGAAATAATGTAATATTTGGTTGTGTGATGAATGACATGCTTAATTTAGTGAAAAGGGGCTTGAAATCCCATTGGGACATACCTTGATCTGGGAAATAAATCATAAGGTGAGACTTGTTGGAGCAAGTCAAATTTGTATATGTGAATATAGGTCCATAGAGAGTTTAGAACAAAACATAGCCAATTACATATTGGTAGGTCATGTAAAAGGCCTAAAATATGCATAAAACTATCCTATAGCTTAGATTTTGATTCAGAATGAATTTAAGCTTGAAACTTTTCCACATTATTGATATAATGGTAGGTATGTTGTGTATAAATTTCATGCAAATTGGAGTTGAATAACCTAGTTAAAAGGGTTCCCAAAGTTGGCAAAAACTTAAGGGCCAAAAAGCTGCAGAACAGTGCCTACAGCAGTGAGATCCACGGTCAGTGGAATTCCCACGGCCAGTGGATCATTCTGCCTCAAAAACATGGAAAATGGAATTTTTTGGTGGTGAGGACAGTGGGTTCCATGGCCAGTGGAATTTCCCACGGCCAGTGGAATTGCCACTGTTAGAAACTTCCAACTGTTGTTTTTCCCTTGCTTTTTTTGGCTTGTTTGGGTATCTTAATGACATTTTTGGCCTCCAACTTCTTCATGAAAGTTGTAGATAATTATGTTATAGAGGTGTAAAAATTAGTCTTACCTTAATTGAAGTTTTTTGTAGCTCTTATTAGACGTAAAACACGGGACCTACTGCTGTGAAAAACTCAAATTTAAGAGGTGGATGCAACTTTTTATGATTTTTAATTTGGGACTAATAGGTGATATTTATGACATGTCTCACTATTTCTAAATCTAAAAATGAACTTTATCCTATCGCTTCTCATATTTATATATATAGGAAGTGTGATTAATCAAAGGACTGGGGCGCCACGTATACGATTGTGGTGTGTTTTAGTGGTGTTTAATGTTGATCTAAGGTATTGACAAAATGTGTATATGCCTAAATCATGTTATGAAAACATGAATGTTCCACCACTAATGATATGACAGGATGATTGATAATGAAAAGTAAATGGTGTGGCTATATAAAGACACCTTAAATGATGATAAAACTAATGAGGAGACAATTGAATGGCAATAAGTTGTTATAAAATAATGAATTGGAAATATTGTCAATGATGATTATAAGTGGATGATAACACATATATTGAATGATGAATAATGATGTTGAATGAAAAAGGATATTGTTGTTGAACATACCCTTGAATAAGTAGTGATTGATATTATTGATGAGTATGATGCCACTGCGGTAGATGCAAACAATGACTTATATGGTGAGTTAAGATGGTGACTTATGAATATATATTATGAAATTCCTTGTTGGTTTCCATGCGTGGATTAATGCTATGATGATTGCTATGCTTTTGATTTCCATGCGTGGAATGATGATGATGTGAATGATTAGCCATTGTAATGCAAACTATATAAATGGTATGTCTTGAGGGGCTTTGTAGTTGAATGCGTACCATTAACTGTAAAACTAAACATAGAATATACCCCTAAGTGAGAGGGTGAGAAATCCTTATGAGGTTAAGATTTGGCATATGCATTATTGCATTATTGCATTCATGGCATGCATAGCATAGCATTGAATATGTGGTTGCGATCACAATGATGGACGTTTTGCGGGACTATATGAAGGGAGTACCCCATGCGTGGCAGGAAACCAATATATGAATGAATAAGGGTGGTTGCGATCACCAATATGTTAAGATTAATGAACATGGTTGTGATCACGAGTATATTGAAATGATAAACATCCTGCGGGATTCTATAAGATTGAGTACCCTATGCATGGGGGAATGAGTCTGTGGTTGCGATCATATGACAGATTAAAATGATAAAGATGGTTGCGATCACCAGTGTATTGAAATAACAATGGTCTTACGGGACTATAAGGGTAGTACCCCATGCGTGGCGGGAAACCAATAAGGGAATGATTAATATGTGGTTGCAATCATAATGAAAGATCCTGCAAGATTCTATGAAAATGGACCCTTGTGTGGGGGACATATGTTTCATGAATTATAAGTGGTTGCGATCGCTTGAGATACCATGTGCGCATGGGTGATTGAAATGGATCCATTGCATATGCATTAAATAGTTGACATATGCATTAGCCATAGGTACATGGCATTTGAGATGAAGATGACCAAATAGTAACGATAACCTCTTGAGAGAGTAATTTGAATAAAGACTTAATGATGATAATTGTGAATGCCCATAATGATGTAGGGCAATATGAATGTGTATGTGAATGTGTATGTGCTTGTGCTTGACATGAATTATGAACAATGAGGCTTGTGTGCCTAAGATAACATCTGGGTGATGGTTTATGATGAATTGATGACTGTCTAGCAAAGCACACATGTTGTTTGTATGCATGTACACATGATCACAATATATTTATATTCGTCATTTTGAATGTATAACTCACTCTCCCATGTTGTCTCCTTCTAGCACTGTGATGCGGGATTGTCATGGGATGAGACGGTGATTTTAAAATAAAGCTTTTGGAAAAGGTAAATAGCGGTAATGGAATGCCTTGGTCGGCAGCATTTGTTAAACATGATGTAGTGAATGATTTGTGTATATTGATGTTGATAAATAGTGATTTATAAACATGTATATATCAATGTATATTGATGATGGTGATATTTCAAATGATACCAATTTGGTGATGTATAAGGACAATTATGGAATATGATTAGTGGATTTAAGTGTTGTATAATCATATGTATATTTGAGGCATTGAGGTGTAAGGACACTAGGAATTGGATAGCTCATAATTCGATTTAATGATTAATACCTCATGTAGAGGCCACTTACAATTGATGGTGTATGATTATGATTTATGTTCGTAGTCGGTTGTGGCCTAATAGGCTTATATCATGTAATTGCATGATTGCTTGAGTCCTTTTCTCATATCCTAATATATGGGACTAGGCGTATGCCCTGTATACACATCCTTCTTTTGTTGTAAACTCTAATATTTTGTATACACTTATGGGCGTTTTACTTAGCGATCCAATTTGTAAATTCTCATATATCAATCTTCGATTTCCTGTGGTTCGGGTTTTGATGTAATCGTGGAGGTGTTTGGAAATTATTTTCAACGCGAAAAATTTACTCGTATTTTTATTAATTATTTATCTTGATTACATCGGGATTTGGGTCCAAAGAATCGGGGTGTTACATCATACATATATTATGGGTTATAGGTGACCTTTACATGAAGTCTTGTACATTAAATAAAAATATGACCTACCCATTTCCTTGTCTTATATTCAATTCAATATATCAATCATACACAAGTCACATATTCATTGCCAATGTCTATAAATCTTATAATATCATCCTTTATTCATCAATATAACATGCATACAAAGACTTAATGTCCATCATTCAATCCATGCCTGCAATTCATCAAGATAGCCATGCAAGGCATCACCAAACCTTGGCAATCATCAAATTTCATTGTCATAAATGTCATCACCATCACAATGGCATCCAATTACATTAGTCCAAAAATCATACAATGTTAGACACATAAGAATGGTCAATACACCTTGTCAAGGGAATAGAATGTAATGATTTACAAAACAATGAACTATAGTCATTTGTTTGCATTACCACTCATATCATATCCACAAAATCACAAATTATCAACATCATCGGCCAAGGCATTCATTTACAACTATTTACCTTCTTCAAAAGCTTTAATTTAAAACATAATATTATCCCATGATAATCCTACATCACAATGCTAAAAAGAGACAACATGGAAGACTAAGTTATACATTCAAAATGACAAATCTGAATACATTGTGATCATGTGTACATGCATATAAACAACAAATGTGCTTTACAATATAATCATCAATTTATCACCAAGCCTTCATCATAGGCATACAAGTCTTATTATTTACAACTCATAGCAAGCATATACACACACACATACACATACTTATACACATTGCCCTTTTATCATCGTGGGTTATCACAAGTATCATCATCAAGTTTTTACATCTTTCCTCAATTTACACTCTCAATAGGTTATCATTTCTCCTTGGCTACCTACAACTCAAATGTTATGTTCCTATGGCTAATGCATATGTCATAACATGAAATGCATATGCAACGGATCTGACTTATAACACATGTGTACACAGTGAGACGCCCTGAAAACACGGGGAAATTTTTCGTGATTTAAAATCACTATTCAATGAAGAGAAAATAAGTGGTGAAGCTTTTAATACAACACCTGGGTCTATGATAAACCACTCCCATACATGAAGATATGAGAGGGTAAACTATAGGACGATTTTATAATAATTTTCCAATTAAAATCAACGGAAGAATTAATTAATTTAATTGTTGCATGATTGAATTTTAAGAGAAGAGATTTCATGAAGTTCCATGACCCATACTATGTTCGGAACACCTTTAAGATGATGCATGATAAGGATTTAATGCATAAGAAATGAAAATTTATTTAAAATAAGACAAGGGGGACAACCGGTGGCAACTCGCTCAAGCGAGAACCACACTCGCTTGAGCGAGCACACGCAGTGACGCTTAAGCGAGCATAAGGAAGGCTGAGCGAGAAAAGTTTTAAGCATCACGGGCTCCTCTCGCTTGAGCGAGCCCCATCTCGCTTGAGCGAGATACGAAGATCACCCCCAAGCGAGCGAGCGAGACGCTTAAGCGAGAGAAGAGATTTGCCACTGGAGCCAATCTCACTTGAGCAGATTTTATCTCGCTTGAGCGAGATTGCTCCAGCAACCACAGAAGCTCACTGTCCCATTTTCGCTTGGGAGAGGCAAGTCCCGCCTAAGCAAAAATCAACCAGTGTCTATTCCCTTCTCCCTCGCTTGAGCGACCACCAAATTAGGACCATTTCGCCTGAGCAAAAATGGTCTAGTGACCAAACACTGATTCCCACCAAATCTCGCTTGGGCGAGAAGGCCATTCGCCTGAGCGAATTTCGGCCAGTGGCCACACCCCTACTTCACGAATATCTCGCTCGAGCGAGATTCCCACTCGCTTGAGCGAGTTCTGTATAACTTATGCAGAAACAAATAATTCTCATAACTTAGCATATAAATTATCATTTCCTACCTCTTTAACCTTTCTTAATGCATTATTTTACTTCATTATGCATCTGCAAATTCTACCAACTTCATAAAGTACTATAATTCAAGAATTACTTCATTCATTCATTGAAGTAAACATCAACAACATCATCATCCAACTATCTATACCTTTCAAATTCAATTATCATTCATTCAATGCATATCATTTGAAAACATTCATCTCATAATTCTCCATAAAGTGCTGCAAGTCATAATGCACACCATCCATTCATAAAAATTAACAACATCAAGCATCATAATTTTATCCTTTACATCATTCGGGTTATAAATGAAAATTGACCATACACATCAAAGTTCAATTTTCCTCTATGACCCTCAAAATCATTATCACTAATTTAGATATCAAAATAAGCATTCATATACATCACATGCTATACAAAAATCTAGATTTCGCTGGCCAAGGCACTTCCTATACCACTATTTACCTCCTCAACCAAAATGTACTTCAAAATGTCTACTCTTCCCATGAGTGCCCTGCATCACAAGTCTAAAAATGGACAACATGGGAGAGTGAGTCACACATTCCAAAGGAACGAATATGAATACCATGTGATTATGTACATATGCATCAAAACATGTATACTTTGCAACTACATATCATTCACCATACTCTTTATCATCACAACACCATCATACATACATCACAAGTAACATTACAATTTAGACAAAGTACACAGCATATACATAATCAAGTCCCACGACAATTTGGCTATCACACAAACTATTATTTGGTATTCATATCTTTTATACTGTCTTAGTATATCATTACATCCTCATCACATCCATCATCATATCTCATCACCTTCGGCATACTTCCTTGCTATATGCAAATGCTCTTAAGCTAATGTATATGCACAATAGAATATTTCAACAATTACAGATCTGACTGTGGGAATATAACCACCGAATGTGGGATTCAAGTACGGTCATCTAACCATACCCCTACTGCAGTAGTAAAATATGTACACTTAACCTTAAATTTGCATGCATACATCAATTATTTTACTGGTACCAAACCGCATCACCCATCTTGCAACACCTGGTCATTTTCACCATGACCGCGGTACACAACATATCAATATATGGTGTTGCGGGCCAGCCAGATATCAAATCATGGCGGCTGTGATCCCAAGAACTACCGAGGACACTTACTCATCAAGAGCCACCCCCACAAGGGTCGGCCACATGTAGCTCCCCGAAGCAATACATGGGCGGCTTCGTGACTTCACACCGAGTCACAGGGGAATTAAATCTTGCTCGTGCACCGAGCCACCATCCCACTGGGTCGGCCGAGGGAACTCCCCTAATGTTCCAACAACGGCGGCTATGCAGTATGCCATGGATGCAATGCAGGTCATATGCATTTCTCACTCTATGCATCCTATAGATGCCACTCATCATACATCGTCATCATTACCAACATCACCACAAGGTTTCTAGTGGATTCATTATTGTTGGTTATTCTCATTAGTTTAAGTCTTTATGTAGCATTCTCAATAGTTCTCATTCATATTTCTCAACTTTATTATCAATACAAAGACTTCAATCATTCTCTATCGGGCATCATCAACATTCATATTACATTGATGGTAGGTACAAGCATAACATCATATTGTTGATCATTTTACACCACCATATAGCACACCATGAATATCCTAAATGCACCAAAACATGTTGCCAAACGTATTACCCACACCATATACCACATTACAATTTCTCATATCATCTCAAGCAAGGCTAACATGCATACCAATACATATGGCAATCAATCAATTCACAACATATGCTAGGCATGTTATAGACATCATTTTTATTATTCGTTAGGCTTCGGGAATTCCTTCCCATTAAGCCACATTCATTATGTTCAATGGACTACCAACAACAATAGTCCAACACCTACAAAATACCACACCATCCAACACTCATACATCCAATGGCTTGTATTTGCTCTTAATTACACTATCCAACCAACATTCATAACTTTCCCCAATTCTTAAAAGTTAGGGTTTCTCTAAAACCCAACAACTCTCATCAATGCCTCATCCTTCTTCATCTTTTACCATCATAAATACATCCACTACACTTATCCCTCATTAAAACCTCACATTTATGGTAACCCACTCTAGGGCATAATGTGACATCCCAAAAATAGGGGTCAATTTTTTTTGCAAAAATAATAACATTCCTGGATTTATAAATAAATCACTCCCATATATGAAGATATGAGAGCTGGTCCCATGGCCAAGAAGAAAACCAGCAGCGCGAAGCAGAAAAATGAAATGCCATTCAAGGAAATGACAATGCAAAATGGAGAGAAGGCAAGGGAAATAAAACCAAGCACAAAGCCCAGCGAAAACCATACAGCGTCAGAGCGAGGCCCGCAACACAACGCTCACTCGCTCAAGCGAGATCCAACTCCGCTTGGGCGCGACAGCAAAACTCGCTCGGGCGAAAGCCCCTTCGCTTGAGCGAAACTAATATCAAGCCTTCCCTTAGAACCAAACTCGCTAGAGCGAATCCTTCAATCGCTGAAGTGAGGAGCCATTCGGCATTCAATCACACGAGAAACCAAGATATTCACACACTCGGTAAATGATCAGGTCGAATCGGAATTCATGCCTAAGTCCTCTTGGAATTTAATATTTTAGTCCACTCAGCATAAAGGGGTTCCGTCACTCAGGAAATAACCTCAACACTCACACACACTTCGTAACTTGATTGTTAAATTTCATACACCAAAGCTTACACACGATCCACCCGGTAACTGAGGGTTATCCCGCTCGGATTCCATAAACCCTCACTCAGAATTTCTACCAATCAGATGCCACTCGGTAAACATCAACCATTTAGCTCTCGGTATATTGAACTCCATCACTCAGAGAATACATAGGCTTCCTCTCGGCCATAAATCACTTAGTTTAAGCATTCTTAACCAACTCATTATCAGAGTGGTATTTCACTCGGAATAATATCATTACTCAGAAATAGTCTACACAATCAATTCCACTCAATATGATCCAAACTCCTCAACGCTCAGAGGAATTTCCCAAGTATTTCACTCGGACATATGAGATACTTAACCACTCAGGGAAACCAATAAGTCAAGTCCCACTCGGACTCATCCCATGCTTAAACACTCGGAATATAAGCATAACTCATATACTTAAAATATTTCAAGCTAAACCATTACAAGCACACTTCCCTTAGAAGAAATTCACTTGGGTTCCACTCGGGAAACACTTATATTTCTCTTCACTCGGGAAAATCACAACATCGTGTTACACTCGGACTCATTTTATAAATTAGCCCCTCAAATTACATATTACCTTATTCACTCGGAATAGGTCCCCATAATCACTCGGAATACATTCATAAATCATACACTTAGAATGTAATCAATCCGAGTCATTACAACAACACTCCTCCTAGAAGAGGATCACTCGGATTACCACTCAGGATTCATCAACTTAGAGGTATTTATACATCCTAATTTCCTAGTCACTAGGAAGCATCAAATCAACATAAATCACTCATACTTATATATTCTCTAATTCCAAGTCCGACTACCAATACAACAATACCCTTTCACCGATTCCTAACCATGTTATCAACATAACAGGTATGTATATATATACGCATAAACTCGGATACTTATTAACTTTATACTTCTCATTCACCAACACATTCAGTCGGCATGCATATAAGACCAACACTCGAAGTATATATATATATATATTAACACGCACTCGGGTTATTCAATCATCTTGTCTTTATTCATTCAACTAAACCCGTTATCCGATACAAGTACATGACTTCAATGAAGCCTATACATATATATAGACATGCACTCGGGTTTCCAATAACCCAACTTCAATACATATATAAAGAGTATTCATTATACAACGTTAATATGAGTCGATCAAGGCTTAATACATCAAAGACACTCGGTACATTACATTATATACACGACCACATTAATAAACACCCAACACTCGGGTTTAAGACCACCACATCATCCAAGCCGCCCTGCATACACTGAAAAATGGTGTAGGGGTGAGCATTACATATTAAATGACAGATATTGGCTCGGATTAATCACAGAATCCATAACATACCATATTATATAACATCAATCAGCAGATAAACACTGCCATTCAATATGAACAATCACAAACAACTTCCGATCGGGATTTCACCCATTTCTCTCGGCTATAATGCTCAACTCACTCAGTAACTATTATACTGATCCACTCAGATTTCACTCAACTCCGAGCCCTACTCAAAAAGTCTACCTTAGCCCAGCTCAAGGACTTAACCACATTCACATGGATTTCATCATCTGATTGTCGATCGGTATATATACATGCTCCAAGCATTCCAGTGGCGAATTGGATGCATATGGTCACATTCACATTCACACTCACTCGGAGTTCAACTCCAATGCACTCGGCATTTGCCTTGGGTCCAATCCAAGGACTTTCATCAAGCGTCTCATTCACGCTTAGTGCCCTAGGCACTGCCCGAGTCCAACCCGGGTCTCATATCACATCAACACATTCAGTTTCATTAAACTCATATTCATCCGATTGCCCACTCGGTATTTAGCATTCAGCATAATATGCACTCGGCAATTCAACAATAATCAGATGACTCAGTAACTCATTACATTCATTCGGCATTCCAATGCCATCCACTCGGATTGTCCTCTATTCACTCGGATTTATCCTTTACAGTAAGCATTTCTTGCTTTCCTCTATAAAGCCCACTCGGCATTCATCATAACAGTCCCCATTCATTCATTCATCATAAGCATAAGCATCAACAAGCATCACATGCATTCAAATGTACAACATACTCAGGGACAAATAGAGGATCACACAAAGAATACAACATTCATCATGTGCATCTCATACATCTCAACATAACATCATAAATAAACATCACACATCATATGAACGGGTATCATACATTACATAAATAATAAGCATCAGTAATCCGGGTTGTGTACTCAATTACAACATACCATACATATTAAACACAATATAGTGACAATTTCACCCGGAAACCCATCCAGAAATCCATGCATTTGAGATGCAAAGCCCCCCTTACCTGGGTGAAGCTTCCAGGAGTTACATGACCACTCGGCCCAGCCATAACAGCTTCTGCTCGGCATTCCAACGTAGGAAGGGCTACACCACTTCAGTCCTCAGCCTTTCGCTCAAGCCATATGTGAACTCGCTTGAGCGAAACAGGTCCAGTGACCATTTCTTCACTGGCTCGCTCAAGCGTAACCATTCTCGCTTGAGCGAGATACGTCCAGAAGCTCATCAACACCCAAATTCCACTCTGCTCACAGCCATGGAAGAATCCATGCTGTTTACTCGAGCAGCAACCTCCAAGGCTTAGTACAAGGTCGTTCCTCACTCATACAGCATCATCCTCCCCACCCTGGAGGACCATCAACTTCCATGCATGCCTTCTTCCTCACAGCAGTACCATACACCTTCAACAACAGTGGAGGATCACCATGCCTCCATGCAACATGCATGTCTTCATCTTCACAAGAGTGGTGCACCTTTACCACAGTGGACCATCATGCATCCACCAACCGAGACATACACACACACACATAGTTGTAGGCTCTCAGAACTGAGTCTCATACAACCCATCACATGGAGGAAGAAGAAGGAGAGGAAGAAAGAGAAGCACCAAGAAGCAAGGTGTAACCCAACTTACACGCACAGCCACACGCTGTTTCACTCACCAAGCTGTTCCTTACACAGCCACACTCTTCCACTCGGTTCTACACCAAGCATGAGTGGAAGAAGAAAATGAAGGAGAAGAGGAAGATGAAGCAGAAGCTTCAATGAACTCTAGAGAGAATGAGAAGCATTTCTCCCATCAGAACATGCACCCACAAAGAATAAAGGGAAGATAAGAAGAAACATACAACCAAGGCCTTATCATCTCAGCCTCATCAGCATCCAACTCATCACAACATCCCATCTTCATTTAATGCAAGTCCATCAATATTTAATGCACATTCTCTCAGTAATGATTACACAAATACACGTGGACAAGGAAGGACAGAAAATCAGACCCATTTGACCATCAAAGCACCTAAGTCATCACCATGGGGACCACACAGAAGAAGAAAAGAGAAAAGGGAAAACCGGGCCCTACAATGATGCAAGAGCATCAGTGGTCCCTCTTTAAATCAATTACCTCGCCTGAGCGAATGCTACCCTTAAGATCCTTCGCTCAGGCGGATTCCATCCAGCAACTGATTCCCTTCGCCCCCGCTTGGGCGAAGTTCCATTCGCCTGGGCGAATTCCCTCCAGTGTCTAAACACTGATATTAGGTCAAGTTCGCTTGAGCGAGACTTACCCTCGCCTGAGCGAGAATTACCCAGAAGCTAAATTCCCAACATGAGAGTCTCTCGCTCGGGCGAGAATTCACTTCGCCTGAGCGAAATGATCAACACTGGCGCAGAAACTGAGAGCTCTCACCTCACTCACAATTTTATTCAACTCAGCCCATGTAATTACACTCAAGCCAGCTCAATTATTTCCAGTATACCATATACAACCTACGAGGCATATTTTTGTCCAATCATCCATTCTTATAAAATTCTCATTCCAAGCATATTAATCATATGAAGTTCAAACTCATCTTTATCTTATATATATTCATACCTTGCCACAATGATTCCACATTTTCCCACACATCCTCACTAACCAAAGATTTTCCATTCATACTAATTACTCATTTTTTTATAAAATTCGGGGTGTTACACATAAGCATTAAATGCTCCTAATAAATACCCATGTACATGCATTACTCCCCCAACTCATATTAGCACTTATATATAAGAAAAACCCAAACAAAATGATGAGTATACATACCTCACACCCAAAAATAAAATGGGTTTAAGAAATAGGGAGATGCCGCATGAAATTAGGAAGAGGAGAAGGAGAAGGCTTCAAGCTTCAATGGTCCCCTTCCAAGCTCCTTGAAAACGAAATGAGAGGGGAAAAAGATTGCCACTTGACTAGGGTTTTTGGAGGAAGAAGATGAGAAGGAGAAGGAAAAGTAGAGAAAAGGAGAAGAGGAATGTTTGCCATAGGAAAAATAGAAGCCACGTGAAAAAAGAGAAGGAAATTAGCTTTTGGGTTTATTTTTAATCCTTCTCATTAAAATTTCATCGCTTTATGACAAACAGGTTCTTTATTTGGGCTCAATACTTTATCTAAAAATTATTCTGAATATATTTTTGGACTCCCAATATTATACTCAACAGTCTTGACCAATATCATCTCAATCAGAGATACTTGGTCCGATACCCATGTCTCAACCGGGCTTATTTTCATCTTAATCGGTCTCCATAAATCACCAACAGCTCCCAAAAATCTTAATTTAATTATTTCTAATATTTTGGGACACTAAGTAATTCACATTCGATTATTCAGTATTAATTTCCTTGATTAATCCTCTATTCTAAAATTTGGGATGTTACACACAGTATATCAAGTAATGGCAACCACGTATTGTTGCTTAAATATTCATCCCCCCGTAAGGGCCTCTTTCATAGGATCCCGTAGATCTTAATTATTTCAAAATGTTAATGTGATCGCAACCACATATAATCGTTTGAATATTTGTCCCCGCTGCAAGGGTCCTTTTCACAAGATCCCACAAGATCTTAATCATTTCGACTCGTCACGTGATCGCAACCACTCATACACATTTGAATATTTATCCCCCACAAGGGTCCCTTTTCACAAGATCCCGTAAGATCTTAATCATTTCAACATGTCAAGTGATCGCAACCATATATAATATGATATGCCATGCATGCCATGAATGCAAGAATGCATATGTTAGCCTCAACTTCTCAAGAATCTCTCACCCTTTCACTTAGGGGTATATTGTACACTTAACATTACAGATAGTGGCACGCAACCAATTATAGTACTCGTTGAGGCATACAACTTGTCATATAATCTCTAAGGCATTAATTCACATTGTTCACAATATAATATCCAAGGAGTCTCATTAAAATCAATCCACACATGGAAATCAAGAAGGCATATCAACAAGTATACTTTAAATGTATAACACAAACATATACATTGTCACCACACAATTTTTAGTGGATTTCAATTTTATTTATCTCGTCATTATTTCAAGCTTTAGTGTGGCAGTCACAATCTCTTTAATCATTTTAATTTTTTTCAACATCATTTCCAATTCACTAATTAGCAACAGACATAATGAGATTCAATCATTGTCTCAATATTTTCATCATCAGTCATAGGTATGTCACACAACCACATTATTCAATTCTCATCATCAATTATCATATCTCATTAATAGTGGTGAAACATTCATAGTTTTCACAAGGTGACATAGGCACATACTTTTCCAAAATCTCAAGTCACTATCAATCACCACCAAAGACACACCACATACATATATTCTAAATGCAATCACATATTTGCCAAGCACATCATCATCACAATAATAATCATCACATCATTCCAACATAACTATAGCACGACAAACATGAGCAATATCATATACATTAATCACTGTCGCGACCGGGATCGCGGCGGCGCGGCCGACCCTTGAAACGGTTTTAAATAATAAACAGGGAGTCGCCACCAATATTTTTTAGGATAAAATACTGGAAAAACCTTTTGTTAAAGCACTGGTTATAAAAATGAAATTCCATGATTCGAGAGTCTGATTACAGGTGAGGAAGGTATTAGCACCTCACGACTGTCCGTTATAAAAACGGTTACCTCAATTTGATAGCGCGCATTATAATTAACCCAATAATTGTTTTAACTTCTTCATAAAAAGAAAAATGTACGGAACGACAAAATAAACAAAGATCAACACAAAATATTTACATGAGATTAACAGGACGTCTCGTCCAAATTAATCTCGCTTCGCCTTTTTAAAGAGATATATATAAAAAAAAATATGAGATTAACAGGACGTCTCGTCCAAATTAACCTCGCTCCTCCTTTTTAAAGAGATATTAAAAATATGAGATTAACAGGACGTCTCGTCCAAATTAATCTCGCTCCTCCTTTTGATAGCAAGACAAAAAGGAAACTCTAAAAATTAAATAAAGAAACGTGGGCCCGACAGGAACTGTTTCCTGCTCCTACGTATTCTCGAGCTTTCGAGAAATCAGGGTCATGTAGTTCTTTAAAATGTTTTTTTTTTAGGAAAAGATTAGGAAAATATTGATGGGCATCATTCTAGCGACGAATCCATACAAGGCGAAGTGCTTCGCACGTGCACGGATCCTATAAAGGTTGTGTAGACGGAAGTATTTTCCGTACGACACTGATTAAGAAAACTGAATATATAAAAAATAAAAAAAAACTGAGTGTGAGAGGAAAACGAGTGCAAAAAATGAAGAAAACCGAGTGAAGAATAAAAAAACCGAGTGAAAAATAAGAAAACCGAGTGAAACTATGAAAATCCGAGTGAAAACAGAGAAAACCGAGTGAAACAGTGAAAATCTGAGTGAAATAGTGAAAATATGAGTGGAAGTAGTGAAAAGCTGAGTGAAAATAAGGGAAACCGAGTAAAACTATGAAAAATCCGAGTGAAAACAGGGAAAATCGAGTGAAACAGTAAGAATCCGAGTGGAAAGAGGCTTACCGGGTGAAATTTGAGCAGAGAAGAACGATTGGGACATGAATTGCAAGTCTGAGAGGGAAAAGGGAGCTGGAAGGAATACTGTTGAGTGAGAGTGTAGAGGATGTTGAGGTAAAAAGAGTTTGAAAGGTGAGGGGTGAGTGAAGTGAGAGGGAGAGAAGACTAGGCGTGAGAGAGAGAGAACAGAGGTTTGGCAGAGTTTCCTCGTCTGAAATGCCTCCCCTGCTTCAGCTGCCCTTCCCCTTCCATTTATAGGCTGGTTTGAGTGGAAGGCCAGCTCAGGCTTCCACTTCCGAGTGGAATGCCAGCTCAAGCCTCCACTCAGAGTGAAGTGGGGGACAACGGCTGGGTGGGAATTTTAATTCCCCCCACTTCCACCCCTGTTTGCCACTTGTCTGCCACCCCTAGGATTCCTGGATCCACTTGGGTGGTGGAATCCAAGTCAGCACGGTCTAACAGGGGGACCTGGTGGGAATCCGAGTGAGAATGGAAGAATTCCGAGTGAGAATTATGGAAATCTGAGAGAAAAATGGTGTAATCCGAGTGAGAATGGCTCGGATCCACCTTCCAATCAGTATTTATTAACACTGGCAGTCAAATCCGAGTGAGGATGTGTAAATCCGAGAGAAGAATGGTGTAATCCGAGTAAGAATGGTGTAATCCGAGTGAGAAAGGTGTAATCCGAGTGAGAAAGGCTCGGATCCACCTTCCAATCAGTATTCATTAACACTGGCAATCAAATCCAAGTGAGGATGTGTAAATTCGAGAAAAAAAATGGGGAATCCGAGTGATTCTCACTCAGATCACCCTCTCAGTCAGCATTAGGAGTCAAATCCGAGTGGAAAAAGGGTATTCCCCGTAGAAGACCGAGTGAGAATACTCTTTTCCGAGTGGTTTTACTCGGTTTATGGTTGCTGTGAGACATTCAATTGCAAACGAGTGTAAAAGCCTCGGAACCGATTGAAAATTGAGGAGAATGACATGAAATTGACTCGGAGCCGATTGAAAATTAAGGAGAATGACTCGGAAGTTGGAATGGCTCGGATCTTGTTTGAAGAAGTAAACTGACTGCATTGCCACTCAATTCCAACTGGAAGTTGATGGAAATGGGCTCGGGAAAGGTTTGAAGGAGGACTCGGAGGTTGAGTGTAAAGGAGGACTCGGAACCGAGTGACCAACGACACAGAACCGACTAAAATGGCTCGGAAATTGGAATTTTGGTTATTTCACTCGGAATAGCATTGACAGTGAAGTATTTCACTCGGAACTGACCCATTTTGAGTGATCCCACTCAGATTTGATTATTTTCGAGTCATTCCACTCGGAAATTCTTGATTTTGACTTATTCCACTCGGAAATACTTCATTTTGACTCGGATTTGATCATTTCTGAGTAGTTCTACTCAGATTTGCTCCATTCTGAGTAGTTCCACTCGGTTTTAATCATTTCTGAGTAGTTCTACTCGGATTTGCTCCATTCTGAGTAGTTCTACTCGGTTTTGCTCCATTCTGAGTAGTTCTACTCGGTTTTGATCATTTCTGAGTAGTTCTACTCGGTTTTGACCATTTCTGAGTCATCTTACTCGGATTTGTCTTCAACAGGGGCATTTTCTACTCGGATTTGATCCTTTTTGAGTAATCTCACTCGGATTTGATCCGTTCTGAGTATTTTCACTCGGACTTGCTAGTTTTTGGGCTATTCTACTCGGATTTTTGTTCAACAGGGGCATTTTCTACTCGGATTTGATCCTTTTTGAGTCATTTCACTCGGATTTGCCTCCAACAGGTCTATATTCCACTCAGAAATGCTTCCCTCATAGTCATCTTGCTCGGATCTGACCATTTTTGAGTTATTTTATTCAAATCTGACCATTCTGAAGTATAAAAAGAATCATTCCACTTGGACCGGACCAAAAGAGGTGTTCACAGATGCCCCTCTTTACTTCTTTTTCACAAAAGAAACACGAAGCTTCTGTGTTTTTGAAGTGAAAAGGAAGTAAAGATATGAACACCGACGTAGGGGGGCCAAGTGGGACCTCTTGATTGGTATGGCAACTGATGGTATGGGCAATCACGAGTCTGTGTGACCTCTGATTCTTAAAACGAGCATTCTCCACTTCTGTTTCTCTTCTTCTCTTCTTCTTCTTTCTTTTTGTTTTTTTTTTGTTTTTTTTTGAATGGACAGGGAAAAATTATCTTTTAGTTAACAGGAGGTAATGAGATCAGGATTGACTCCCAATAGACTGGAAAGTAAAGGTTTCCCTCGTGGGCGACTGAAAAGTAAAGGTTGCCCTCGTGGGCGACTGAAAAGTAAAGGTTACCCTCGTGGGCGACTGAAAAGTAAAGGGTACCTCGATAGGTGGCTGGGAAATAAAGGGTGCCTTGATAGGCGGTTGGAAAGTAAAGGATGCCATGATAGGCGGTTGGAAGATAAAGGATGCCTCGATAGGCGGTTGGAAGATAAAGGATGCCTCGATAGGCGGCTGAAAGATAAAGGATGCCTCGATAGGCGGCTGAAAGATAAAGGATGCCTCGATAGGCGGCTGAAAGATAAAGGATGCCTCGATAGGTGGCTGAAAGATAAAGGATGCCTCGATAGGCGGCTGAAAAGGTAAAAGATGCCTTGATAGGCGGCTGGAAAGGTAAAGGATGCCTTGATAGGCGGCTGGAAGAAAAAGGATGCCTTGATAGGCGGCTGGAAAATAAAGGATGCCTTGATAAGAGGCTGGAAAATAACGGATGCCTTGATAGGCGGCTGGAAAGATAAAGGATGCCTTGATAGGCGGCTGGAAGATAAAGGATGCCTTGATAGGCGGTTGGAAGATAAAGGATGCCTCGATAGGTGGCTGAAAGATAAAGGATGCCTCGATAGGCGGCTGAAAGTTAAAGGATGCCTCGATAGGCGGCTGAAAGATAAAGGATACCTTGATAGGCGGCTGGAAAGATAAAGGATGCCTTGATAGGCGGCTGAAAGATAAAGGATGCCTTGATAGGCGGCTGAAAGATAAAGAATGCCTCGATAGGCGGCAGAAAGATAAAGGATGCCTCGATAGGCTGGAAAATAACGGATGCCT
Source organism: Clitoria ternatea (assembly GCA_037962975.1). NCBI lineage: Eukaryota > Viridiplantae > Streptophyta > Magnoliopsida > Fabales > Fabaceae > Clitoria > Clitoria ternatea. The sequence continues at coordinate 156,524,690 of CM075672.1, read as the reverse complement.
TGATAGGCAGCTGGAAAGATAAAGGATGCCTTGATAGGCGGCTGGAAGATAAAGGATGCCTTGATAGGCGGTTGGAAGATAAAGGATGCCTCGATAGGTGGCTGAAAGATAAAGGATGCGTTGATAGGCGGCTGAAAGTTAAAGGATGCCTCGATAGGCGGCTGAAAGATAAAGGATGCCTTGATAGGCGGCTGGAAAGATAAAGGATGCCTTGATAGGCGGCTGAAAGATAAAGGATGCCTTGATAGGCGGCTGAAAGATAAAGGATGCCTCGATAGGCGGCTGAAAGATAAAGGATGCCTCGATAGGCGGCTGAAAGATAAAGGATGCCTTGAAAGGCGGCTGAAAGATAAAGGATGCCTTGAAAGGCGGCTGAAAGATAAAGGATACCTTGATAGGCGGCTGGAAAGATAAAGGATGCCTCGATAGGCGGCTGAAAGATAAAGGATGCCTCGATAGGCGGCTGAAAGATAAAGGATGCCTCGATAGGCGGCTGAAAGATAAAGGATGCCTCGATAGGCGGCTGGAAAGGTAAAGGATGCCTTGATAGGCGGCTGGAAAGATAAAGGATGCCTTGATAGGCGGCTGGAAAATAAAGGATACTTTGATAGGCGACTGAAAAGATAAAGGATGCCTTGATAGGCGACTGGAAGATAAAGGATGCCTCGATAGGCGGCTGGAAAGGTAAAGGATGCCTTGATAGGCGGCTGGAAGATAAAGGATGCCTCGATAGGCGGCTGGAAAGATAAAGGATGCCTTGATAGGCGGCTGGAAGATAACAGATGCCTTGATAGGCGGCTGGAAAGATAAAGGATGCCTCGATAGGCGGCTGAAAGATAAAGGATGCCTCGATAGGCGGCTGAAGGATGCCTCGATAGGCGGCTGAAAGATAAAGGATGCCTTGATAGGCGGCTGAAAGATAAAGGATGCCTCGATAGGCGGCTGGAAAGGTAAAGGATGCCTCGATAGGCGGCTGGAAAGGTAAAGGATGCCTTGATAGGCGGCTGGAAAGATAAAGGATGCCTCGATAGGCGGCTGAAAGATAAAGGATGCCTCGATAGGCGGCTGAAAGATAAAGGATGCCTCGATAGGCGGCTGAAAGATAAAAGATGCCTCGATAGGCGGCTGGAAAGGTAAAGGATGCCTTGATAGGCGGCTGGAAAGATAAAGGATGCCTTGATAGGCGGCTGGAAAATAAAGGATACTTTGATAGGCGACTGAAAAGATAAAGGATGCCTTGATAGGCGACTGGAAGATAAAGGATGCCTCGATAGGCGGCTGGAAAGGTAAAGGATGCCTTGATAGGCGGCTGGAAGATAAAGGATGCCTCGATAGGCGGCTGGAAAGATAAAGGATGCCTTGATAGGCGGCTGGAAGATAACAGATGCCTTGATAGGCGGCTGGAAAGATAAAGGATGCCTCGATAGGCGGCTGAAAGATAAAGGATGCCTCGATAGGCGGCTGAAAGATAAAGGATGCCTCGATAGGCGGCTGAAAGATAAAGGATGCCTTGATAGGCGGCTGAAAGATAAAGGATGCCTCGATAGGCGGCTGAAAGATAAAGGATGCCTCGATAGGCGGCTGGAGAGGTAAAGGATGCCTTGATAGGTGGCTGGAAAGATAAAGGATGCCTTGATAGGCGGCTGGAAAATAAGGGATGCCTTGATAGGCGGCTGGAAAGGTAAAGGATGCCTTGATAGGCGGCTGGAAGATAAAGGATGGGGTTAACCCTCAATTGACAGAAAATACAAAGATTGGGGGAAGCTAACAGGACGTCTCGTCCAAATTAACTCACTGGTCCTAAAGGCTCGGGGTGATGCCCTAGTTTGACATGACTGAAAGAATTACTCTTTGACTGAAAGAGAGTGATCCTGGGGAGATGCCCTAATTTGACATGATTAAAGGAATCTTGGGGAATTACTTTCTAAATGAAAGAGGGTGATCCTGGGGTGATGCCCCAGTTCGACATGATTGAAGGAATCTTGGGGAATTGCCTCTTGACTGAAATAGAAGAAATCTGGGGGATATGCCCCAGTTAGGAAGATTGAAGGGATCTCGGGGAACTGCTTCTTGACTGGAAGGAAAAATCTGAGGTCCACTGGGGATGTATAGTGGGCTTACTAAAAGAAAGAAATCTGGGGATGATCCAATTCAAGCTGTCTTGGATGATTCGGGGAACTGCTCCTTGATCGGAAGGAAAAGGAATGGGGGAAAATCTAGCTGAAGGAGCTAGGGATACTGTCCCTCGAACGGAGGGAAGATTTGGGGTGATACCCCAAATTTTGGAAAGATTAGAAGATTTAGGGATACTACCTCAAGGTTGGGGGAAGGATATGGGGTGACGCCCCACTTAGGGCGGTTGAAGAAGCTTGGGGGTACGTTCCCTTTTGACGGAGTGAGACCCGAGGTGATGTCCTAGTTCAAACTTCCCAGGAGCATGGGGTACCGCCCTTGGGTTGACAAAAGATAACCACCTGGGGAAGATGCCCCAGTTTGACATGACCTAAAAGAGCTTTGGGGAAATCTAGGGAGATGCCTCAGTTTAATTTGTCTGGGAAGTGTAGTTCTACTTGGGGAAGAAATTGAGAGATAGTGACTTTAACAGTTAGGGATGAGACTTTGAAGGCACCTGATGGAAGAAGAAACCTTGAAAGGCGCTGGCTTTGGCGATTATGGTTCCATTAAGGAATGGATGGCAGGCCCGTCGGAGGAAAAAATCTGATGGATGTCCCAGTTTAGGATATTTTAATGAGGGTAACTTCACTGGGGAAAGTGTTTTCCTCTTGGGAAAAGAATGCGTGGCCTTTGATCTCTGTGGTTCTGTCGGAAAGGTAATTCTGTTGGGTATAAACAGATTTTCCTAAATCTGACTAGGAGCCCATTTGGTGGTTTTTTTTTTTAAGAAGAATTCTCAGTATGTGTTCCTTTTGGGGATGAATGGTAGGTCCACCAGAGGAGAGAAATCTGGGGGATGCCCCAATTTGAGTCGCTTGGGAGTTCAGAGTATTGTCTCTTTAGGGAACAGAAACCTGGGGAGATGCCCCGGTTAAAGTATAATTGAAAGGATTTTTGGAGAACTGCCCTTTGGCTGAAAGAAGGGAGACCTAGGGTAATACCCATGTTCAGAAAATTTGCCTGAAGGAATTAGGGGTGCTTCTCCTTGACAGAAAGAGAATAGAGACGTGGGGAGATGCCCCAATTTTGGAAAGATTGGAAATTTTCAGGTGTACTACCCCTGATCTAAAAGAGAGAAGTCCTGAGGTATGTCCCAGTTTGACAAGATTGAAAGAGTCCTAGGGAAAACTACTCCTTGGCCAGGACAGATGAAATCTAGGGGGATGCCTTAGTTCAAACCTTCAGGACACTACCCCGTGGCCAACAAAAGATCCGGAGGTGAGGAATGACAGACTTAGGAGGTAAAGTCCCAGGTTTGAAAGATTCAGGGGTTAATAGGGCATCCCATCCAAATTAACCAGGTTCTAGAATATACCAAGTTGATCTCTTGGAGATGTGACCCCTAACATGCCTCATGAACAAGACAGAAACCTTGAGAGGATGCCGGCTTCGACTACAAGGTATTGATGGAATTCATGGAAATCTCAAAGCAAAATGGAAACTCAGAAAGGTGTCATGTTTGGCCATAGAAGGGTGTTTTGTCCAATGATTTGGGTGGGTTATGAGAAGAAACTCGTGGATGACCTACTTCAATGAGTAAAGGCAAGAGTGAGCTTCGGAGACTGATGGACATACACCTGGAAAGTGTCAGTTTTAGCGGTTGAAGCTTGACACATCTACTTATTACAACATCCTGCAAGAAAGGTTAGCGGTGCAAAACAAATTGGAACTTGAAAAGACTTACCGCAAAAACACAATCCTTAAAGATCCGAAGTGACTCATGACTGAAATAGAGCAGATGAAGCAACCCTAGCTTTGGAAACGTGTCAGGCCCAGTCTTCATAATGATTGCTTGCAGCGAGATCAAGTAACAGGAACTTCTTATCCTCATGACTTTAAATTTTCATTACCTTCTCATTTTTATATATTAAGGGAAAACATATGTCTTATCAAATCAATGGAAAATCACAATAAATACGTGTCAAAAATAGGTGAGATTGTATTTACAAGTCGAGTAAGTGTGGAAAAAGGGAAACCAAAAGCAAGTGAAGATGTATGGGAAATATTAATAATTGGGTAGAGTAGGAATGATTTTACAGATCTTCCAGTGAACTGTTGAGAACAAAGCATATCTTAATCCCACATCATGACTCTGAATTCACCACTTGACTCTACTTCTGAAAAGGTAGTCGGACTATGATTACTTGGCCAAAATCTTGATCCCAATTGATTGCCTGAGCCACCTATTCAGGTTTTCATCTTACCAGGTCGCTCTAACTTTTGCCTAGGCTGCCCTTCCAGGTTTTCAGCCTAGCGAGCTTCTCTCTCCATGTGACGTCTCTCTTTTTTCTTTTTCTTTTTTTTTCTTTTTTTTTTAAGGTTGTGTCCCTCACGACAAAGGTTTAAACTGATTGCCAATGAGCTTATTTGATCTTCCTCAATTTGATCTCATCCTGTGGGGGAGTAGATGTTATTTCAGATGAAAAAATTTGCCCCTAACACCATGTATCCAAAGAAACAAAGGCGTGCCCCTTTCAGTACCAATGAGGGGGCTCGTTTTGAGTCTTTATTTCCTTGTTCATTTTTCATCTATTTTTTTTGTTTTTTCTTTTTGCATTTTTTTTCTTTTTTTTCTTTTTTCTTCTTTTTTTTCTTTTTTTTTGTCGTTTTTTTTTGAATGACCCCTTTGGTACCTTTGTTATGGTCTAGCTATTTTATCCCCTAACCAATGTGGTAAAGAGAATATGATATTAATGGTATCACAGTAGACCAATCCCTTGGTTACACTGGTGTGGGAATAGTTATACTTCATTAAAGTTAGGGTGTTGATTGCGACACAGATGAAACATTGTTTCTGCCGTGTTCTTAGCTTGATAACATTTATGCCCCCATATGGAAAAGTGATAATTTGATCTATGAATCAGCTCGCCTTAATTGGTATTTACGTAAGGCACCAACCTTGACCTTTTTTTTTATATCATGTTTGTTTTTTTTTGAGAGTATTTCTTGACCATCCACGTTGATCAATGCTAACATTCCTTTGAAGGGTAGATACGCCATTTATGGAATCTGGCACTATCTTCGTTTTGAGCTTGTAACGTCTTCAGTTGTTTGTGAATCTTCTTCATCCTGTGTGCTGACCTTGCCTTTGGGTAGAACTAGGTGACTCTTATCCAAACATCCTACACAATTCGGCCAAAGAACTTTCGTTTTCGCTACCCTTTTCGTCAGCGTAATCAACTGGGTGGTCAAAGTTATGAAATGGAATCATGATCTCATTGTTCTCAAAAGGATCATTTTTAGTCCTGTATTTTTTGGTTTTTTTCATGGTAAAATGAGAAAAAGAAGTAGATACAGGGAAAAGGATTCAAGGTGGCAATAAGGAAAGCAAGAAAAGGCATTTTGAAATTTGACACATATTTATTGAGAGAAACTTAAAATGATAAAAACATGTTTTTGCCCTTATTACATAACAATATCCCAAAGCCTTAGGCATAGCGTTTGGGTTGAAACAGAAGTTTAAAGTCATAAGGAACTAAGTGGTCTCCTGGTCATGAACCTCTCCAGTTGGCGTGTGATTCACAAAATCTTGCATGCATCCTCTTTACACCCCTAGTCCCTCTTTATCACACTGACCCCAGAGGTCTCATGGTTAGACCTGGGGTTTATAATTATATTGGGACTCCTTTCCTGGAAATCTAGCCACTTAGCTTTAATCAAATCCCTTACTTTGAATTTCAAGGTATGATAGTCCTCAGTAGAATGCCCCGAGGCTCCAGCATGGTATTCACATCGGGCATTGGGATTATAGCCTTTGGGGTAAGGAGGAACCACTGGTTTCAGTGGGCCGGGTACTGCAAGGGAATTACAAAAAAGGTGAGGTAGAAGTTCTGTGTAGGTTATGGAAATGGGGTCGAACCGGGCTGGTGTTCGATTATTGATGGGTTTTATTGTGCTTTGGTCTGGATTAGGTGGTTGAGTTTGTACTAGTGGGGGATGATAGGGTTGTGGAAGGGTAGACCTAATAGCAGGCAAATGAGAATAGGAAGGTATTTGAGAGATATACGGACGAAAGTAGAGTTAGAATGGGAAAAAATTAGAGCCCTGGTTAGGGGTGGTGGTGGCCATGTAAGGTACAGGGAGATTGGCAGGTTGAAAGGGAGTATGTGTTATTGATCTAGGTTGGGCCCTTTTTTGGTTACGGGCAGTGGAATTAGCATCCCCTTTTCTCTTCCCCTTATCTCCCGATGCAGACATTCTTGTGATAGGAGCCCCAGGCGACTGGGAGGACTGTGAAATATGGGGATTCATCATTTGTACATCATGATCCTTTTGTTGATTATGGAATGGGGGAATTTGGTCTTTTGTCAATCCAGGAAGGTGGAGTGGGGTGGTTGGCAAATGTTGATCATTCTTGACACCCGCAGAAGGTTCCTCTTCTATGATCTTCTTCTCTAAAAGTCTAGCCATCTCCGCCATTTGCTTCCTTAGCTGGTTAAATTCATTTCTGAGGTTTTCAATTTCTTGCTCTCTTTCAGCCATGAGTCTCCTTTGAAAGTCTAACAAAGGTGTCTTTCGGTGTCGAGTGAAAGAAGAAAAAGAAATGTCAGGTGGAAACAGAAGGAAAGAGGATATCGTGGGAAGCAATCACAGACCTTGACAAACATCCTTTAACCATTCCTTAGAACGTATCGTTCAAAAGTACTAGGTACGGTAAACATGGAAATTAATACGGGATAGTTGTGAAGACAGAAAAATCCTTCATTCTGACATGCAATAAGAGCCTCAAGTTTAGCTATTTCTAGCTCGGGGAACCATGATCCGTCTCTTAAAGGTTTGATCCCACATTAATTTCCATATCTTGGTCAAGGGTATTCGTTAAACTCTAAATAGCCTCCGGTGAGAATAGAAAGAAAGGAGCAAAAGAGCCATTGGGAAATGACGTGCTTTGCAAATCGATACTCCCCTAGTAATTTCTTGAAAAAATTTTTGTATTTAGGGGGGATACAACTTGCTAAAACTTATGTCAAATCAAGGGTTATGTGAGCTACGGATTTTCTGATCATCGACAATACAAAGAAAATTGATTTTTCTTTTGATTTCTTTTCTTTTTATATGTATTTTCTATGATTCAAAAGATCTGTAACTCAAGGCCCAAAGACTTGCGCATAAAGAGAAAGAACTATTTGCCCATTAAAGGATCACTAGTTAAAAGTATGTCATTTTTTGAAAAAAGTAATCCACTAAATGGGCAAGTAATCCTCTATTTTGGATTAGAAGGAAAAGTGAGAATGAGAAAAGGTAGAAGTAAAGTTTGCCCCTTTGTGCCTTAAAGTGGGTTTTTTTTTCTGGAGGTCTCCTAATGGCTCTAAGGTTTGTCTAATAGTGATATCTCGCATTAGGTGGCTTGTTCTAAAACTTCTAAAGGTCACTAGAGCCAAGATCCTACTCATGATGTTGACCACAAATAGTAGGAAGTATACTAAGTGTGGGCACCATGAATAAGTCGAACTCTAGCTGAGATTCTCACGGTAACCAGACAGGAAGTACATCCCAAATGGCTCCGCTATCAACCTCCCCTAATCTTAAGTTTTATTTGGGCCCGGGTATAGGGTCCCACTCAAAAGTGTGTGCAAATTGTGAGTGTAGTGTGTGAAAGAGGCATTCAATACCTGTACCTTACTTACCCTATACATAGAACAAACACATAGCAACAAAATAAAGTCGACTACCCTAGGGTTCAATGATCACACAGATATTTACAGAACATAAATAATTGAATACAAACAAAACAGAAACTAAACATTGACAAGGGAATAAAATAAAGGAAGAAGTTAAATAATTAATATGCAAATTAAAACATGCGCTATCAAATTGACTGGCTTGACTCTCTAATTCCCCAGTGGAGTCGCCATCTATCGCGACCGGGATCGCGGCGGCGCGGCCGACCCTCGAAACGGTTTTAAATAATAAACAGGGAGTCGCCACCAATATTTTTTAGGATAAAATACTGGAAAAACCTTTTGTTAAAGCACTGGTTATAAAAATGAAATTCCATGATTCGGGAGTCTGATTACAGGTGAGGAAGGTATTAGCACCTCACGACTGTCCGTTATAAAAACGGTTACCTCAATTTGATAGCGCGCATTATAATTAACCCAATAATTATTTTAACTTCTTCATAAAAAGAAAAATGTACGGAACGACAAAATAAACAAAGATCAACACAAAATATTTACATGAGATTAACAGGACGTCTCGTCCAAATTAATCTCGCTCCGCCTTTTTAAAGAGATATATATAAAAAAAATATGAGATTAACAGGACGTCTCGTCCAAATTAACCTCGCTCCTCCTTTTTAAAGAGATATTAAAAATATGAGATTAACAGGACGTCTCGTCCAAATTAATCTCGCTCCTCCTTTTGATAGCAAGACAAAAAGGAAACTCTAAAAATTAAATAAAGAAAGGTGGGCCCGATAGGAACTGTTTCCCGCTCCTACGTATTCTCGAGCTTTCGAGAAATCAGGGTCACGTAGTTCTTTAAAATGTTTTTTTTTAGGAAAAGATTAGGAAAATATTGATGGGCATCATTCTAGCGACGAATCCATACAAGGCGAAGTGCTTCGCACGTGCACGGATCCTATAAAGGCTGTGTAGACGGAAGTATTTTCCGTACGACACTGATTAAGAAAAATGAATATATAAAAAATAAAAAAAACTGAGTGTGAGAGGAAAACGAGTGCAAAAAATGAAGAAAACCGAGTGAAGAATAAAAAAACCGAGTGAAAAATAAGAAAACCGAGTGAAACTATGAAAATCCGAGTGAAAACAGAGAAAACCGAGTGAAACAGTGAAAATCTGAGTGAAATAGTGAAAATATGAGTGGAAGTAGTGAAAAGCTGAGTGAAAATAAGGGAAACCGAGTGAAACTATGAAAAATCCGAGTGAAAACAGGGAAAACCGAGTGAAACAGTAAGAATCCGAGTGGAAAGAGGCTTACCGGGTGAAATTTGAGCAGAGAAGAACGATTGGGACAAGAATTGCAAGTCCGAGAGGGAAAAGGGAGCTGGAAGGAATGCTGTTGAGTGAGAGTGTAGAGGATGTTGAGGTAAAGAGAGTTTGAAAGGTGAGGGGTGAGTGAAGTGAGAGGGAGAGAAGACTAGGCGTGAGAGAGAGAGAGAACAGAGGTTTGGCAGAGTTTCCTCGTCTGAAATGCCTCCCCTGCTTCAGCTGCCCTTCCCCTTCCATTTATAGGCTGGTTTGAGTGGAAGGCCAGCTCAGACTTCCACTTCCGAGTGGAATGCCAGCTCAGGCCTCCACTCAGAGTGAAGTGGGGGACAACGGCTGGGTGGGAATTTTTAATTCCCCCCACTTCCACCCCTGTTTGCCACTTGTCTGCCACCCCCAGGATTCCTGGATCCACTTGGGTGGTGGAATCCAAGTCAGCACGGTCTAACAGGGGGACCTGGTGGGAATCCGAGTGAGAATGGAAGAATTTTGAGTGAGAATTATGGAAATCCGAGAGAAAAATGGTGTAATCCGAGTGAGAATGGCTCGGATCCACCTTCTAATCAGTATTCATTAACACTGGCAGTCAAATCTGAGTGAGGATGTGTAAATCCGAGAGAAGAATGGTGTAATCCGAGTGAGAATGGTGTAATCCGAGTGAGAAAGGTGTAATCCGAGTGAGAAAGGCTCGGATCCACCTTCCAATCAGTATTCATTAACACTGGCAATCAAATCCAAGTGAGGATTTGTAAATCCGAGAAAAAAAATGGGGAATCCGAGTGATTCTCACTCGGATCACCCTCTCAGTCAGCATTAGGAGTCAAATCCGAGTGGAAAAAGGGTATTCCCCGTAGAAGACCGAGTGAGAATACTCCTTTCCAAGTGGTTTTACTCGGTTTGTGGTTGCTGTGAGACATTCAATTGCAAACGAGTGTAAAAGCCTCGGAACTGATTGAAAATTGAGGAGAATGACATGAAATTGACTCGGAGCCGATTGAAAATTGAGGAGAATGACTCGGAAGTTGGAATGGCTCGGATCTTGTTTGAAGAAGTAAACTGACTGCATTGCCACTCAATTCCGACTGGAAGTTGATGGAAATGGGCTCGGGAAAGGTTTAAAGGAGGACTCGGAGGTTGAGTGTAAAGGAGGACTCGGAACCGAGTGACCAACGACACAGAACCGACTAAAATGGCTCGGAAATTGGAATTTTGGTTATTTCACTCGGAATAGCATTGACAATGAAGTATTTCACTCGGAACTGACCCATTTTGAGTGATCCCACTCAGATTTGATTATTTTCGAGTCATTCCACTCGGAAATTCTTGATTTTGACTCATTCCACTCGGAAATGCTTCATTTTGACTCGGATTTGATCATTTCTGAGTAGTTCTACTCGGATTTGCTCCATTCTGAGTAGTTCCACTCGGTTTTGATCATTTCTGAGTAGTTCTACTCGGATTTGCTCCATTCTGAGTAGTTCTACTCGGTTTTGCTCCATTCTGAGTAGTTCTACCCGGTTTTGATCATTTCTGAGTAGTTCTACTCGGTTTTGACCATTTCTGAGTCATCTTACTCGGATTTCTCTTCAACAGGGGCATTTTCTACTCGGATTTGATCCTTTTTGAGTAATCTCACTCGGATTTGATCCGTTCTGAGTATTTTCACTCAGACTTGCTAGTTTTTGGGCCATTCCACTCGGATTTTTGTTCAACAGGGGCATTTTCTACTCGGATTTAATCCTGTTTGAGTCATTTCACTCGGATTTGCCTCCAACAGGTCTATATTCCACTCAGAAATGCTTCCCTCATAGTCATCTTGCTCGGATCTGACCATTTTTGAGTTATTCTATTCAAATCTGACCATTCTGAAGTATAAAAAGAATCATTCCACTTGGACCGGACCAAAAGAGGTGTTCACAATCACAATTATTCAAATCATGCATTTAGAATATAAACTTCTCTTCCACCTCAAGAGAAGTAATTTGAGCGATTCGACAGCCCCGCCTCATCATTCGGAATAGGTCATACATTAACATATATATACAAATTTTAATTAAATGGCTTATCAAGGCATTAATTTCAATTCTAAACATACACTATCATATTTAGGATTCTTAACATGTCTTAAACATGTTATAATCACCACTTTTTCTTATTTTTTTAGGTTTTGGGAATTCCATCCCCTTAATCCTTATAATCTATAATTAAATGGCTACAACAACAAATTCCTCACCTATTATCCTTAATGGGTTTCCAACATCTCTAGGTACCACATTCTCATTGTTCAAGACATCCACAACAATATTAAAACTTCTAACACACTTAACAACTTAGAGTCATCACCATATTTTTCTTGGTTTCTCAAACCTTTATTACCAATAATTAATGTCAATCACTTAAAAACTCATTTCCACATACAATATCACTTCAACATCAATTAATCACAATTTTCTCAAGATTTGTCAAAAGCCCCAAATTACCAATTCTAGGGTTTTTCACAAAAATCCAATAACAATCAATTCTAACAATTTTCTTGCATTATTTAAGCATCTTCAAGACAACAACACCATGTTCACATCATCATCATCAACAATAATAATTCCCAACGGTCATCTACCCTAGGGTTTGGGTTCCACATGTATTATTTTATCAAAACAACACTTAAACTTCTACTATAATACTTCAATAACCACAAAACCACCAAGATGAGCCATTAAATACCAAAAATATTTACCTCTTCACTAAGCCCTAATAGAAAACAAAATTTAAAGTGAAGAAGAGGAAGATGACCCAAGCTTAGCTCCAATGTCCAATATATGCCTCATGAATTCATGAAAACCAATTAATTTTGAGTGGAAATCGCAAGGGCGAGGATGGACGATTTTACTTCCAAAAGGAGGGAGAAGGAGATGAAAAAATGAAGTGAAATGAAAGAGGAGAAAGGGCTGCTGAAAATTGAGGGAATAAGAAAGAGAATTTAGTGAAAATTAGGTATTGCCCAATGGTTAAAAGGATGCACCTTTTTGCTTTTACCAATGGTCAACAATTCCCTTTATCTAATGGACAAAAATAAGTAAAGGAGAGTGAGAAAATGGTGCATGGTGATGAGAAGAGAAGAAATGAGATTTTACATTTTCTTTTAATTCCAATTGGCTTGTATTTTCGTCATTTATTAACATACGTCGTGTTTGAATAAATATCACCTCAACACCAAAAATTATTTTAATCATACCGCCTTAACCACAATAATTTCCTTAATATTATGACCCATCAAATATCCAATTTAACTTAGTGGGTCCCACACCATCCGTTAAATAGTCTGATTTCAGTAAATTTTAATTTACCGATAAATCACAATTAATGTCTAATTAATTTTCCAACATACATCAGACCACAAATACTTAATTATCATCATCCTATAAATTTATTTTCTTTAAAATTTGGGATGTTATAGCAATATAATAAGAGATTATCTATAATGGTACTAACACCTACTCCTTTGTCCATGACAAAAGAAAGTTTATGTTGAATCCTCTAACACCTCAATAAGTGAAATATGATCAACTACAAATGAAGCTTAAACAAAAAAATGATAGTGAGATAGGTAAGTATAGAAAGAAGGAAAGGAAGTATATGAAACATGCAAGTGAGTCTAGTACCTAAGTTGGTGAGTCATAAGTTATTCCTTGCGATAAAATAAACAAGGTTTAACTATATTGTTCCTTCCATCTCAAGCACATTTCCATGTCTTGTGAATTTTGGAGAAGTCTTTGATGACATGATGGTTCTAACAAAACTTCTTCACCTTATCATCTTGACCTTGGTTTGAATTAGACTTTGTGTATATATAGTTCTCTTAGGGTTACTTATAAGATGTACATAGTTACTATAAGATATCTTATAGGATAGAGTGTGTTTATACTCCTTTAAGTTAACCTTCCCTAAATTTATTTTCTTTGTCATTTTGCTTGAGTTTAGAACTTTTGTAGGTTTGTCCTTTTTTCCATCTCATATAGTTATGATTCATATAAGACCACACAGTGTATTTGACCATGTTGATAATACCTATTTGCATGAGAAGGGATTACATAGGGATCTAGTTACTTCATTGGAGAGCATGAGCATTATATTCCCTAACATAAATGCCATCACACATTATGACTCCATTAGGAGACCACATCCATTGACCATTCATGATATGCTCATGATTATTGATACACCACATGTTAATGCCTTTTATCTAGTACTACATCTAATTTGAATACTATAAAGAGGACCAACCTCAGGATTCATGGGATACTCCATAGTTTTGCATATGTATTTTTGTGGGATCATCTCATTGTATTCTATAATGACATTCTTGCTTCCATTAGTTTTTTTACTTCAAGGGTGAGAAGGTTAGTCTTTGATTCTTGTTGATTTTCATTACAGAGTTAATAAACTTTTCATCTTTCACTTTTAACTTTTGGTGTCTTTTATCCTTTGTTATCACATCTTAGACTTCTTCTTCCTATTTGTCTTATAGGGATATTGATTGATCTTTCCTTGGAGTATTAAAGAAACAGCTTGGATTTAAGGGTGGATCTTTTTTAAGGGAGAAAGTATGATACAGATCCATCCAAGTGTAAAATCACTTTTAGTTGGGCTTAGGTTTTGGATTGTAGTTTATTTTAGAAACCCATTAGTATTTTTAGATAGGATTTGAGCCTTACATGACCATGTTTCTTGCTTTGGACCACTATTGTGTTAGGTAATCCCTCAGGGTCAGGCAGCAGAAACACAAAGGATTCCCAAAAAGGAATTGCAAAAACAGATGTCTCAAGGCATTATACAAAATTAAAAGTTTCATTTTAGAGTTTACCTCTTCTAGATGCAAAATGAGTTCCTCCATCAAAGCAATTGTAGCTTCGCCCTTAGGAGTCCACATGAGCACTCCCACCAGAAACTGAATTTCTGAATGCTAGTACGGAAGTTCAGAGAGTAATCTTAATATTTTTTAATTAGCAACCTATGAGCATCTCATGCTCTATATATAGGCTTAGGTCTTAACCTGATGAGCTCTCATTAAACATTGGGCTCCTGGCTCATTCTAAATAAGTTAGGCCCAATAGTTTTATTTTTAGTCCAACAAAAAAAAACTATTCTCTGGTGGGCTTACTCTGTGTCTGACCCTATAGGCAAAATATTCAGTTATATTAATAATAAACTATTTTATTATTAATATAAAATAAGAGCGGCATCTAGCAATACATCATTATGTCTGAATATTATTTATCATTGACATGACCTATAAGTGATAATTATTTATATATATTTATTCCTTTTATCACGATATCTAATTGGGCCCAAGGCATGGTGTCGTCATCCTTGTATGGCCTAATTCATTTTACTTGATACCAGAGTACACTTTACAGAATAAATATCTTATATTTATTCGTCATAGCATAGCCATGCATTTCGTTAGTCTCACTCCATTAAGTGGCCCATAGATATCACTTTTGTCACATAGGAGAGACAAATCCCATCTACATTACTTACATCCCTCTACATAATTTATCCATTTCCTAATCACAATCTTTATGGCCATTTTATTATAGATAACGTTTGATTGTATTAAAACAACAAACTCCTTATGTAGGAATTGTAGTGACTTCAGGTCGAAGGACTATATACCATTATGACATTGAGAACCATTTATGACACTCATGTAACGATCCATGCAACATTCTCATGGTGGGTCTATACAGTACAACATTATTCTTAATATGTACCTTGTGAAAAGTTGATATCATATATATCCATGATTTGTGAGATCAAATCGTTAGTACATTAACACACTAGTCTTAATGTATTTCCATGTCCCAATGTAAAAACTTGATTAGAGACGTTTTAGGAATAATTCTCATATGACCTATTATTCTAGGATAAATAGTTTTAAAACAATCTTAAAATTGAAAATACTTATTTTATTGGTAAGTTAAAATTGATACATTACTAGCTCATAGTGCATACTCCAACACATAATTCATAAGCAGAGTTAGAAATGAAATCATATTGAGACTTTATTAGATTCAATCTGCTATTAAAGCAATGTCTAAGTCGAAAGTGCCACAGACTAGAAGTAGGAATGGAAGGCTGCAATGGTAAAGTATCTACGCTATTACATAAAGTAATGAAAGGGAAATCAGAGATCTTAGTACTGATAAAATGAAATAATCCCTTTTGCAACTTAGCCAAACCAAGGATCTTCTTCTTCTCCTTCCCCTGTATGGCACAAATGTCATGATCAAAGATCAACTGACAGTCAAGATTTAAGCATAGTTTAGGCATTAAGATGAGATTCAATGCTAAAGATGGGAGATAAATGGTGTTGTGTAGTATGATGTGAGGTGCTAGGTGTACAGTGCCTGTGATGTGTGTTGTGAGAGTGCTTCCATTAGGTAAGTGTACCACCATGAAATCAACTTTAGCATATGAAACGAATTGGCTCAAAGAATTGCATATATAATCTGATGCACCAGAGTCTAAAGGCCTAGTATTGGTGAGGTATACCAATTTACCAATGAGTCTTAGATAGGCCAAGGGATCATCGTGTGGTTCAGATTTGGCATGAATAGAAGAAGCAGAAGTTGGTGAATGATAGCCCATAGGCACCCGTACTGGTTTGCAACCAAGCAAGCCAGAAGATTAAAGAAGGTCGAGGCGGTACTTTCTTTTAGTAAGGACAATGCCATTAATCAATGTGTGATACCTCCAAGCCAAGAAAATATTTCAAGGTGCCAAGATCCTTGATACCAAAAGCTGTGTGAAATTGGTGCTTAATAAAATTAAAACTGGACAGTGAATCACAAACTAGGATTATATCATTAACATAAATTAACAAAGCCAAAAACAATCAGAGGTGAATTTATAGCTGTTGCCACTGTCGTGTGCCTTTCAATATCATCTTGCTTCTTCATTACTGAGAGATGGTTTGACACATGATTCCCTCCAGCATGTGATTGCTTCAACAAATTCATAAGTCACTTGTATTGTTCATCAGTGTGCATGTTAGCTCCTGCATCAGAATTATTAGCTCATGCAACAACATTATCTGCAGTCTCTTCAAAACTTTCTTCATGATCTTCCTCAGTGTTTATATAGTTAATTGAACTGTTTCCTCTCCTCCTGATAGATGCAAAACTGTTTGATTGAAATCCACTGGAAATTTTGATGGATAACCATGTCTTTTATAACATACATCAATAGTATGGCCCTCACGACCACAATAAGTGTAAATTTTCATTTTGTTTCTTCCTCTACCAACACCAAATTTCCTGGTTTCTGAGGAATTGACACTGAATTTAGCTTCATCATTGGATATAGAACCTAATCCATTCTTCCTCACATGTTATAGGACCATCGAGAACACACAATTTAGAGGAGGTAAAGGCTCCATGATTAAGATATGAGACCTAACAGCTGCGTATTCATCATTAAAACCTATAAGAAATCGTATGATCTTATCTTGTTCTTTGTATGATATGGTATTTCACATGGCAAGGCAAGAACAAGGCACAACACAAGTGCAATGAGTAACAGGTCTATAATTTTCAAGTTCTTCCCATAGATATTTCAAATCAGTAAAGAACTCAATCACATTAGACGAACCTTGCCTCAAGCCATGAATTTTTTGTTGAAGCTCAGAAACACGAATTAAATCGCCTTGAGAAAATCTCTCACACAGTTCATTCCACACATTAGATGCAAGATCCATATATACCATGCTTTGTGCGATTGAGTCAGAAATCAAATGAATTATCCAAGAATGGACAAGATTGCTGCATCTTTTCCACAAATCAAACATAGGATCGAAACGATTTGGCACTCCAATTGTTCCATCGATAAATTTAAACTTATTCTTTAAGATTAGAACTCTTCGCATGAGACGAGACCAAGAGTGGAAATTATTACCTATTAAAATAGGAGTGACGAGAGCCAGGGACAGTTTCTCCTCTAGATGAATATAGTACGGCGAAGCAGGGTTTTGAGAAGGATCCAGATTCAATGGAGGAGCACCACCACCACCATTGGAAGATGAAGCTCTAACCATGGTTGCCAAGAGTCTAGAACCCTAGAGCTTTGATACCATAATGAAGTTCAGAGAAAGAATAGGAGAAGAAGCTTCAAGAGAAATGTAGCTGAATAATAAACTCATTAATTCTAATTCATGGAACATTAATTGGTCCTATTTATACGTAACATGAACTAACTAAATGCACTCTTATACTTCTAATAATATACACTAAAAGATGATGTATATCGATAGAGTAAGATTATTGTTTAAGAAAATAAAAGTAAAATTTTTTATTAGGCAGAAAAGTTAATTAAAAAGCAAGATAAATAAATTTTAATAATGTTTTCAAACAAAATCTTCTCACTTTAATATTTTCCTATAAATAAAGATTGAGAATAAAGTTTGGCTTTGGCGATTCAACGTCATATACCACTTGTTGATTTTTTTCTTTGCAAAATTAACACCTTGACTTTGATTTGAGGAAATTAAAAGCTTGACATATGGTGGGAAATTGGGTCTTTTTGGCGGTCGATCTACTCATGTAAACCTTACTCAAATCACCTATCAAAGGTGCTCCATTTTTACGATTAGTGTAGAATAAGATATATTTTCCTAGCTAGAAAAGGAAACAAAGCTACGAGGTCCTAAATGGATCAAACAAATAGTAACAAGATTGCTAAGTGCCCATTTCAACAATCACATTGTATACTATGAATTACGGTTCATAAAATTTCAATCCAAGTTTTGGCATCAAATATCAATCATGATTTGATTAAGATAGGGTTCCTAACACGCGTGAGTTATACTTTTATACAAGTCTGGACCATGTTAATGATTTTCCTAATAAATTTAGACTATACATTTCTCATTTAAATTTCTCCTGACTCAAGTCATTCATGTATGTACTACTACAAAAATCATTTTTTACATCTGTTCTTTTTGGCCTTCAACATCGGTTCTTTTTGGCCTTCTACATTGGTTTCCAAAGCAATGTACATTTTATAGATTCTGAGTTCAATTTACATTGATTTTGAAACTAATGTAAAATTCTATTTTTACATTGGTTATATATGGAAAAATGATGTGGAATGTCATTATCTACATTGGTATGTAACTAAAATCGATGTAAGATGCCTCCTACCACATCGGTTTCTCTTAGAACTGATGTGAATCTTTCCTTTTTCTCACATAGGTTTTTAAGGGATTTTTGTGCAATTCTTAATCCACCACATTAATAAAAGGTTTTTATTTAAAGAATAAATTTGATGGCCTTTAATCCTCATCTATCTTGTTTTAAATTTTATATTTTCTTTTATCACTGTTTTTGCTGCTTAAAATTAAACAGTCTAAATCAAGATGAAATTAGTAATTTAAGCAATACCTGTAACATCCTGATTTTTAATGATTGAGATTAAGCCATTAATTAAGGGTTAATTGTAGAATTGAGATTAATGATTAATTAGACTAATTGCTGATTAGTTAGAAATGACTGAATAAATAATGATAATAATAATAATGCCAGGCGAAAGGACGCATGTATCCCTGAGGGTATAAAATAACTTCAGCTCTCTCTTTCCCTCATTTTTATTCACGCTGGACACCTTTCTTCGTGCATGCATCTGGTCCCTTCTTTGCTATTGTTTCTCTTCTTCTTCACCCTCATTCGCGTCGTCCACTTGGGAAGAACAGAGAGAGAGTCGAGAGCTTTTGGGAGGAGCAGAGACACAGTTCTGTTTTCACTCCCTGTCCTCTTCTTCCTCTTCGTCACCTTCTTCCTCTTCTTCTTCTTCTTCCACTTGGAGTTGTCAGTGTCCCAGTTGGAAGGCTGTGCTGGGAAGTGCCTTGGAGCTGTGGGGGAGACGAATCCGTTGGAGGGAGGAGCAACTCTGGTCCAGAATCGACGCTGAGTTCGAAGGCTATTGGAGGAGGAGTAACAGAGGGGATGATCGGTCAGCATTGTAACTCGAAGAGTCTCTGAACCCCGACAGCAGGTAGGGGGCGCTTTGCATGTCAAATGCATGGTTTATGGACGGGTTCCGGGTGTTTGTTTAAATGTGATGTGTTATATGTGAAATGTGTTGATAGCTGTGCTGTGATTAAGTAACAGTGCATGCAACTCCCGGATTTGTGGTATATGTGAACTGTTTAGTGTTGTGTGACTCCGTCCATGAGTGCATGTTAATATTTCTGCGAATGCTGACTGAATGCTTGTAAATAAGAGTGTTACCATTATTGCCGAGTGCATGGGTTAAAAAGGGGGTGATTCGTTGAGTTCTGTTTGCTGTTTCATGTTTAAATGTATATGAATGAGAATGCCATGATGATTTCTGAATGCATGAGATGTGAGTTGATATGTTGATTTCCATTTGGAATGATGTGTTGAAATGCATGCTGACTTCATTAAAAATGTCGAGTGGATGTGCTGTAGTATTGTTACCCTGATTTGCTTGTTGTGAGTTACTATGACAAACGCATGTGATGCTGTGATGAAACTGTGAAATTTCGAGTGAATCTATATGCCGTGTTGAAATGGTTGTGACCTATTAATGGCTGCGTGAGACGCACTTGGTAAGCTTGGATGCTTGTTGTGAAATTACATGGGAATTGCATATATGAAAAAAGGGTGACCCGTGGAAGGTCAGGGACCCTATGAGATGACTTCCAGATTCCTGGCTAGTTCCATGAGGACCCGTGGTAGCCGATGGAGCTAGAACTGAGTCTCGAGACGTCACGAGGTGACCGGTACCACACGGAAAGGGCTAGTGGACGAGGGGCCGGGAAGGAATCTACAACTGAAATCACTGTTTAAGTTGAATCCGCATGCATGTGTGTAAGAGCATTGTTATTGAGACTAACATGATTTGCATGGATTTGAATGATTTGAGTAAATTCCGACTGGATGATGTCGTGTGAGTGAATCCCGACTGAATGAATATGTATGTATTGCTGTTGCCGAGTGCAATGTGATGTTATGTTTGAGACTGTATGTTATTGTGCAATTTCTGACTGGGTAACATTCTGTGACTTTTATATTATTTGGCAGTGTATGTATATTATTATGGATTGAGCCATGTAAATTGTATAATTAAGGATTGAAGTATAATCCGAGTCAATAACTATCATTTTATATGTAAAAGCTCACCCCTACACCATTTTTCAGTATATGCAGGTCGGACTCGGAAGTGGTGATAAGGCCTCAAGTCCGAGTGAGGTGTACTCCGACTGTAGAGTGCTTATATTGTATTTATTATGTTTAGTCAGTGTAGACTTGGCCGGCTCTCATGTAATATGATAATTTAATATCTTTGTCATGAGCAATGCCTATCAGAGTTGTAGACAAGTACACGTATACATATATATAAATACTTTATATGGGTATGGTGTTAATTGCTTCGAGTAATAAGTGTTGGTGAATGAATAATGTGAGGATGATAAGTATCCGAATATATATTTACATATATATATATATGTGGTTATATGGGTAACGTATGCTGTATTAATTATGAAGAGTTGTTGAATTATTTGAGGGTTGTTGATGGGTGAAATAGTGTTAAGTTGATGATTCCGAGTCAGACTATAGTGTTTGGGCTTCTTTCCAAGTGGAGAAGACTTAAAAGGATTCTGAGAGAGATCTCTTTTGATGAACCTATTCTGTGTGGGATTTAATGGGAGAATTCCCGAGTAATACTAGGCTTGATTATTCCGAGTGAAAAATATGTGTAGATCCCGAGTGGGAAAGAGTTTGGGTATTTCCGAGTAGAAATCCGAGTGAACCTCTTCCGAGGAAGGAGTTGTTGTAATGGTTGAGATTGGAATATAATCTAAGTATGTGATATAAGTATAATCCGAGTGAACGAGGTTCCATATCCCGAGTGGGTGAGTCTTAGAGCAAGTCCGAGTAGGACTTACTTAATGTTTCCCCGAGTGAGTAAGATATCATATGCCGAG
Source organism: Clitoria ternatea (assembly GCA_037962975.1). Classification (NCBI taxonomy): domain Eukaryota; kingdom Viridiplantae; phylum Streptophyta; class Magnoliopsida; order Fabales; family Fabaceae; genus Clitoria; species Clitoria ternatea. Next base: position 156,503,561 of record CM075672.1, on the reverse strand, counting down.
TGAATCTGGAATGAATATTCCGAGTGGAGTAGGATAGTGGAGACCCCTTCTGAGTAAAGGAAGGTCTGTGTGTTCTCTGAGTGAGAGATGTGAAAATATACCGAGTGACGGGTGTACGGTACATTCCCGATTATGTTGAAGTTAAATACCCCGAGTGATGTTTGATTAGGAAATATTCTGAGTGAGAAAGAGTTCTGGATCCCGAGTGGTAGAATTGAGGGAGTCATTTCCCGAGTGGTTTATACTTGTTACCTATATGAATGAAATAAGGAGCTGCGTAAATCCCCGAGTGAAGTATAAGCGTGATGATTTACCGGGTGAACCTATGTCCCAAATCCGAGTGAGAAATTACCTTGTACCTGTGTTCGCCCCAGTGAATTAGACTTAGCTCCTGCGAGTGTGAGTGGATGGAAGGCCTTGTGCTGGCTTCACTTAAGCGAAGGGCTGTCCGCCCGAGCAAGTTGGTTTGCCTCGCTTAAGCGTGTTGAATCTCGCTTGAGTGAGTGAGCGTTGTTTGAGGGATTCGCTTAGGCGCTGTTGTGTTTTCCGCTGGACTGAATGGATTGGTTTAAGCCTTGTCCCTTCCGCTGATTGCTATATGTATGAATGGCTTTTATTGTCCCTTGCCTTCCTCTTCTTTCTTCTGTGCCGGTTGCCTTGAGGTTTATTTTGGGAAAAATTTTCCTCATTTTGGGTTTATTTTTAATTAATTAAGGATGTTTCATTTTGGTATCAGAGCAGATCAAAAGGTCCATGGCCAAGATATGCTTACCGAGTGTAAGCGGTTGTGTGCGATATGACCGGTTGTCATCATTACTGGTGGTATCCTGTCGGATTTGATATACGTTGAATTATGAATGGTGTGATTATATGCCTGTGTGTTTGTTTGAGATTGGGAACAAAGGGTACTGCCAGGGGTATGTTCCCTGGGGAATAGAGATTTGTGACGACCCTGGCTGATTGTTCACGAAATACTGAGAAGTATTTCTAAGCCTGGGTTGGTAGAGAGGAAATAGAATGATAGATGTGGAAACTTTCATGTGTATTGAAACTGAATTAGTTGGTTCAGCCTCTTATGTAGGCCATGCCAATGGCCCATAGCCGAGGCATGCTGTTGGACGGATTCGAACTCACACGTCTGAATTGATTGAATGAATAATATTGATGGAACCCCTAGAGTTGTGTATTCAAATTCAACTAACGGGTTATGCCATCATGAAGAATAAGTTTTATATCCCTGTCACGAGAACCCTGTATGATGTATATGGAATAAGTGGTTGTGTAGTCTCCTAGGATGAAGAATTTGAGTATGAGATGTATATGTTAAGGAACTTTTACTGGTTACCGTGTGTGAATTATATGAGTTGCGGGCTATTGTAAGTATGAATGCTGATTACATGCGATAAAAGACTATCTCCTTGAGCCTCGATGGTTTTTAATACTGACTATAGATGATGCATGTATTGTTAAGGAAAAGGTTGAATATATGTCATAGGTACCTGCATGGTGATTTTCGTGTGTGGTTTATAATATGATGCATGTAATGTCTAAATTAATAGTGTGGAAGTGGTTATGGTCCAATGATAAAGTCCTGCATGAGATGTGGGCCGGTTATATTAACTCCCGTATGGGATTTTATATTAAAAAGTAAGTGATTTGCCGAGTGCATGTATGGTGTTATTGCTATGATGACCACTGTTATGAATAATAATGATAAAATGCATTGGATGCATGTATTGATATTGAATACCGAGTGCATTGGCGTTGGACGCCGGGTGAATAAGACTATATTCATCTGATTCGCCACTGGAAATGCTTGGAGCATATAGCGCAGGTGCTTAATACCGATCGGCAATCAGATGAATATGTGTTGAAAGTCCTCGGGTTGGACTTGAGGCAGTGCCGAGTGCACTATAAAAAGACCCTGGGTTGGACTTGGGGCAGTGCCGAGTGCACTAAGCGTTGGACGCTTAAGGACCTTGGGTTGGACTCAAGGCAAGCCTACCGGGTTGGACTCGGGGCTGCCCGTAACACTTCCATTGTCGCTTGGAGTGACTGTGTTACATGTTAGGGCAAACGGTTTGGTACCTGTAAAACGGCCGAATCAGCTTGGAGCTGAGGAAAGGCTTGGAGCCTATGTTGCAACAATAAAAATGGGTAACCGGATCCGGGTGAAATGAATGTCTGCACACTATGATTGTTGTTGAGCTCAATGTGAATTGCATGAATATGTCGAATGTTATTTAGAATAACATGATTGAGTGGAATCCGATTGGATGAATGTATGTATATTGATGTTATGGCCGGGTGTAATATGATGTTGTGGTTGTAATACATGCTATGGTGAATGATATGAATTATATGGCCGAGTATGAATTTAATATTCCGATTGGATGATTGAATATATATATGTGTTGATGCTATCGCTGAGTGCAAAGTGAGCCTATGGCTGTGATTATATGTGATTATAAATAATGTAAGTAATATAGCCGAGAGCTGGCTGGATAGATTCTGATTGAATGATGCTTGAATGTGTTCTGATTGAATGACAGCGTGTATGTTATTGACTGTTGGTACATATGTGTATATATATATATATATATATGATATTGTATGGTTTTGAGGTGGATAGGATCTAAGGAAGAGATAATTACTCGGTAAGGGTCGGAAACCGACTGTTATTATACCATTTTAGGGTGATAGTAACTGCTACTTGACGATTATCATCAGGAGAGTTGCGCTAACTTATGAGTAATGGTGAGGTGTGTGATTCTTGTATGGGTCGGAAGCCTATAGCTAGTATACTATTTTACAGTAGCGGTAAATTATATTTCATGATTGTTGCTGTGTGACGTGCCCTATGTGGTGCATCATGATAATGTTGATGTGAATATGTGCTTATATATGTATGTGAATTGCCATTAATTCTTGTGAGTTAGTATTAGTTGAGTGAGTTGGTCGGTGTGTGTAAGAAGAGTGTAATCTATGCCGTTCCAAGACGACCCTTCATACCATAGGTACTGTGGCAGTGTACACTCTTGCAGTGACTCTATGTAATTGTTGTAACCCTATAGGAATGAGACGTCATCCTATAAGTTGGATGCAGCAATTCATAAGTCAGGCAGGTGAGGCTGTAACTGTTTATGGTGATGGTGAGTCTATCGGGCTGTTTGAGTCAGGATGAGAGTTGTATCGAGTGAACAGTAAGAGGTTGGGTATCAAAACAAGGATGGAAGGTTTGTTTAATCTTGATGTGTTGCCTCGGAGCGGATTAGAGGTTATTGTGTATGAATTGGCTATTAAAATGATGATTGGTTATTGAGATTGATGGGTGATCAAGTTTGTCACTGGAATTGGAGGTTTTAAGAGTTTAGCTGAGTGGTATTGAGGATTAGTGGGGAAACCATGACCTTGAGCAGAGGTAATCTGAAAGGTGAGGATTTGCTCGGGAAAGATTAGTATATTCTGAGTGCGAGAAAGTGGAGACAGATCCGAGTGAAATCTTTCTGGGAGAAAGGATTCCTGAGTAAAGTTATGGTGTCCCGAGTAAGATCTCATAAAGAGGATCATTACCAAGTTAAGGGAATTGTGTCCGAGCATGAGAGTTGTGAGTAAGGTTAGATTCGGGTGATGTGACTCGGAGCGTGACATTTCTGAGTGAATGGTACCATGTAGACGGTCCCCATCGTATGAAATTTCTAAATCTGTAGGATGTACCCCTGACTAATATTTACAAGAGGAACTTCGGGTCGGAATGTGAGGCTATGAATAGGTAAGTCTCCGAGTGAATTATCCCGAGGAAGAGTAAATACCCGAGAGGTAAATTTATCCATAGATGTGTTCGGATTGATGTTTGGAGCTACTGAGTTTGAACTCAGATTTGTATTTGAAGTAGGCTTGAATTCCGAGTGAAAATTTGGGTAAATGGAAAGTTTTCCGGGTAAGAATTACCTTCAAACCCCGAACAACCCTTTTAATTGAGAGTTCTGAGTGACCTTTTAGGGTGTAGGCATGGAATTGGCCAAAGGAATGGATGGAGGTCTGAGGTTTTAGAACCGAGTGTGGTGCCTGTAAAAGACGAGTCCAGGCAAATTGTGCTAATTGACGCACATTGGAGCTCTTTTGTGTGTTCGGCTCGGTATTGTTAAGATAATTTTCGGTTTAAAGAAGAGATTTAGTAGTCGGATGTTGAATATCCAAGGGATTAAGCCGAGATAAGTTAGATAATAACGTGTATTGGGAGGAATCGATAATGTTTCTTACCGACTGGACTTTCCCAACTCTATAGTTGATACAACCTTGTGCTTATACCCTGTGTAGATACATAATTATTCTGAGTGGCTCCACTGGTATTGGAGGAACGGACGGTGGATGTACGCCGATTTGCGTTGGGAGTATAAGGCCGAGCGGCCAAGGAATTAGGAAGTACCAATGGCTATGGTGAACTGGCAGAGTTGAATGGAAGTAACTTTACGTGGAAAACTAAATCCCGAATGTATTGAAGACTATAAAGAGTTGTTTTATTTATACCAATTGGAAATTGTGAAGCAGTCGGAAACGCTGAGAAGCGAAGAGTTACAGTCGGAGCAGGACAATGAGATTCCGAACCGTTGTTGAGGTAAGCCTGCATTTGAATTTCGAGGACGAAATTGTTTTGAGTGGGGGAGAATTGTAACATCCTGATTTTTACTGATTGAGATTAAGCCATTAATTAAGGGTTAATTGTAGAATTGAGATTAATGATTAATTAGACTAATTGCTGATTAGTTAGAAATGACTGAATAAATAATAATAATAATAATAATGCCAGGCGAAAGGACGCATGTGTCCCTGAGGGTATAAAATAACTTCAGCTCTCTCTTTCCCTCATTTTTATTCACGCTGGACACCTTTCTTCATGCATGCATCTGGTCCCTTCTTTGCTACTGTTTCTCTTCTTCTTCACCCTCATTCGCGTCGTCCACTTGGGAAGAACAGAGAGAGAGTCGAGAGCTTTTGGGAGGAGCAGAGACGCGGTTCTAATTTCACTCCCTGTCCTCTTCTTCCTCTTCGTCACCTTCTTCCTCTTCTTCTTCTTCTTCCACTTGGAGCTGTCAGTGTCCCAGTTGGAAGGTTGTGCTGGGAAGTGCCTTGGAGCTGTGAGGGAGACGAATCCGTTGGAGGGAGGAGCAACTCTGGTCCAGAATCGACGCTGAGTTCGAAGGCTGTTGGAGGAGTAGTAAAAGAGGGGACGATCGGTCAGTGACGTGAATATTTTTACAGTCATGATTCCGTCAAATTAGTACATTAAAATTAATTAATGTAGTACTAGGGTGTCAACCTAGGTCGTTCTTTCAAGGATCAACACAAAAATTTAGGAAAAATCAAGTCTTAAACTAATTTTTTAACAATTAAAAATAAAAACTCAACAACTAAAATTTTTTACAAACATAAGTTCAACAAACATACAATTGGGGGGTTTTGATTGATTTTTGTTGTCACAATTAAAATTAAAACAAAGTAAATATAGGATTTAAAACAATAAATAACAAGCGATTGATTTTCTTGGAGTATTGTAAATAAATTTATCCTTGGTTCACTAAAGATAATTTGTATACTTTCATTACTGATAATTTCTTAGCTCAATTTGAATTAATCAACTAAGCGTCTTTTTCAATTCATAATTCCTTTACTTTCATTTAAAAATGAATATTTTAATCAAGCATCCTAATTAAGCAAAAGGAGTCAAGATCGTAAAATCTAGGAATTATTGAGCATATGTAAGAACATCGCCTACATACATAATCTATTCTCAAATTATGGAATTAAGCAAACCATAATTATTAAAAGTGATTATGAAAATATTCATTAAGCATGCATATTTCCTTAATCCATTCTAATTTAAAATCTTATTTTATTCCATTTGAATAATTAAACCGATTAAGCATACAAATTTAATTAAACAAAATGGAATTAAATAAGCAGAGTAAGATTATGGAGAAATAACAATAACGAAAACATACTATATTAAAAATAATGACCTCAAAATTACATTACAATATTCTCCAAGAAAATCAATCTAGGGGTTTTAGCCCTCCATAATTAAAACAAACTAAAAATAAAAAGATCCTAACCCGGAAATGAAGAACTGACTGGAAGAAGAAACAGAGAAGAGGAAGAACGAATGGCTTCTTGAAGAAATTGATGTGTGAATGAAAATTGGTGTATCTGAAGCCTTCCTCTTGGTGCCTATTTATAGGAATCCAAAAGCAAATCAATGCCATAAATAATTTGTAATGGAAGGTGCACTCTTAAATTAACAAATCCATGGTGCTCCATTATCAACTTAAGTGCTCCATTATCATCTTCAGTGCCTTGCCCACCATCCAGAAGCTTGAAAACGTGATTTTGGGCCAATAATTCACTCATGAATCGATTCAATGGTGAAATGAATCGATTCATGCGTTCCAAATCCAATTCTGGGCTAAAAATACTCGTGTGAATCGATTCAATGGAGGGAAGAATCGATTCATGCCTTTAAAATCCGAATGAATCGATTCAAATGGCTTGTGAATCGATTCAAACTCCAAAATTTCACATCCTGGTGCCTTTAATCCGTGTGAATCGATTCAGGAGGGGGATGAATCAATTCATCCCCCTGATTCTCCATATTTTGTGTATTTTTCCACCCTTTTTGAGATCCTTTTGCATATTTCTTGGTTCCTTTGATTCTTAGGCACTTTGATCTTCATTTTGGATTGGAATTCTTGAGTTCTTGGATCTATTTTCTTTTGGCACATATTAAAAATCAAATATTACATAAAGCTCAAATGATGAAAATGTGTTAAAATGCAATTTATTACACACTAAGTGATGGCAAATTATACACATTTAAAGTGAAGAATTAAAGATAAATCATGCATCTTCAAATACTCCCACACTTATTCTTTTGCACTCCCGGGCAAAATCAAAATAAAAACAAGTATCACAATTTATTGAAAACATTAAGTTGAAAACAACACACAGAATTGGCATGAAATCTTAGGAATATACAGAAAAACAAGAGTTATTCAACATGCAAGATACAGAGCATCAAGATATATATATATAAAAAATCATTCAAACACTTAGGCATGTGAAAATTAAATTAAACTGAAAAGAAGATCATAAGTGATAGAACCTCACAAGACATACTCTCAACTCTCAAGTGTTTAAGGTTTGTATATACTCTCAAAACATTTCCTGAAAAACAGACAGTCTAAAAATTTGGCAAGTTTCTCAATTCCACAATCAACTTAAATGCATGTATAGATCAACAGGGCTTTGTAGGGTTGTAATGTGGCCAAGATTAAAATGGATGAAACTTTTTTTTTTAAAATACCAAAAAGAATGATGATGCAATTAATTTTAACTGGAAAATAGTGAGGGTAAAACATTTATTGTATGATATTTGGTCGCAATCATAATATATTTTATTTTTATTTTTATTTTTTTTAATAAGATTGCATAACACTTGGAACAAGAGTTGCAATTCCTTTTTGCACACCGCACACTTATTTGAATGCCTGTTTTTGACTTGATTCCAAAGCTCCAATATATTCCTTAAAGTAGGTATATTTTTGGTTTTTCATCCATGACTTATTTGATTTGCAACAAGGAAACAGTTAAATAGGCTCAAAATGGCTAGCAAGAGATAATTTATTCATGGTAGGCTTATCTGGCTTAGTGGCTCAATTGAACAAAATGCCTGTATCATTTCAAATACATTCATATGAGTTTCAAGTATCATCAAGAAACAAGACAAAAATTAGGATGTAAGCTTTCAGGAATTAATCACACATGAAAGAATTCAGATGGTGTAAAGTGATCCATCAAATTTTAAGGCTCAAAAATCTCACAAGGTATAATTCTATCATATATGATCATCTATCAATTATCATGTCATTCCCATCATACCAAAATTGCTTGAGTTCAAATTATAACATATCATTAAGCTCATATCAGACATGAAAGAATTTACCTGTTACTCATGCATATCTTAAAATTCCAATAAAACATGCCTTTTTAAAACAAAAACACACAAAATCTTTTATTTTTAAAATTTTTTTATATTTTTTTTTTGAAAATAGTCACACAAAATTAATCACACAACAACACAACAATAAACAAGAATATTCCCACCCCCACACTTAAATCATACATTGTCCTCAATGTAAGACAGAGCATACAAAATAGACAATATAATGAAAAAGTAAAAAAGATGGGTAAGAAAAACTCCCTCAAGGGGGATCAAGAAGTGGTTCCCCCAAAGCATGTTCCTCCATTGTAACATCTACAAGTGAAGGATTCTCATGAAATGGCTTCAAACGTTGTCCATTAACCTTGAAACTTGTTATTGGAGTTTTCACTTTTTATTTCCACAGCTCCATGGGGAAATACATTAGTAACAATGAAAGGTCCTTCCCATTTGGAGCGTAATTTTCCGGCCATCAGTTTTAACCGGGAATTAAACAGTAGCACTTTCTGTCCAGCAGTAAAATCCTTTCTAGCTATTAAGCTATCATGGAATTTTTTTGTTTTCTCCTTATAGAACCTCGAGTTCTCATAAGCTGCCAAACGGATCTCATCAAGCTCATTCAGTTGTAATTTTCTTTCTTTACCTGCTTGATCAAGTGCTAAGTTGCAAGCTTTTATAGCCCAATAAGCACGATGCTCAATCTCCACTGGAAGATGACATGTCTTACCAAAAACAATTCTATAGGGAGACATTCCTATAGGTGCTTTAAAAGCTGTTCTATGTGCCCAAAGAGCATCATCCAATTTCCTGCTCCAATCCTTTTTATTAGGCTGTACTATCTTTTCTAGGATTCTTTTGATTTCTCTGTTAGAGACTTCTGCTTGTCCATTGGTTTGGGGGTGATATGGAGTAGAGACTCTATGAACAACCCCATACTTCCTGAGTATAGCTTGCATGGTCCTATTGCAGAAGTGTGTTCCTTGATCACTAATGATTGCTCTCGGGATGCCAAACCTGCAAAAAATTTGAGATCTAACAAAATCCACAACAACTCGAGCATCATTAGTTCTGGTGGCTTTAGCTTCCACCCATTTAGAAACATAATCTACAGCCAATAAAATGTAAGTAAAACCAAAGGATGGAGGAAATGGACCCATAAAATCAATGCCCCAAACATCAAATACTTCACAAAACAACATAGGTTGCTGAGGCATCTGCTGTCTCCATGTGGTAGCATTACTAGCTCTTTGGCATTTCTCACAGGTGTTACAAATTCTCCATGCATCCTTAAAAATTGTGGGCCAATATAAACCAGAATCCAACACCTTCCTTGCTGTTCTTTGTGGACCAAAATGTCCACCAACTGGTGAAGCATGACAGAATCGAAGAACTGATTCTATCTCTTGGTCGGGAATGCATCTTCGAATCACCTGATCATTACACAATTTCCACAAATACGGGTCATCCCAAATATAATACTTTGCATCACTTTTTAATTTTAAAATTTGCTTTCTGGATGCACATGGTGGAAAAATAAAAGCAACAAGATAATTTACAATGTTAGCAAACCAAGGTGAATCAAAAGAGTTAGAAATACTCATGAGGTGTTCATCGGGAAAATGATCCCGAATAGGTACCGAATCAGGAGCATTCTCAATTCTGCTTAAATGGTCTACCACAAGGTTTTGTGTTCCACTTCTGTCACGAATTTCCATGTCAAACTCTTGGAGCAAAAGCATCCAACGAATTAATCTTGGCTTGGACTCACCTTTCTTCAACAAGTACTTCAGAGCTGCATGGTTAGTAAAGACAACTACTCGAGAACCGAGTAGGTAAGATCTGAACTTATCTAATGCAAAAACAATGGCCAAGAGCTCTTTTTCAGTGGTGGTGTAATTTACCTGGGCAGTATCTAAAGTTTTAGATGCATAGTAGATGACCCTAGGCTGCTTGTCAATCTTTTGACCAAGGACAGCTCCCAATGCATAATTAGAGGCATCACACATCAACTCAAATGGCGCTGTCCAAACAGGTGCTTGAATTATTGGGGTTGTGGTCAATGCTTGCTTGAGGCAATTAAAAGCCTCCTTACACTTTTCATCAAATTCAAATGCCACATCCTTTTGAAGCAGACTGGATAGTGGCCTAGCCTTCTTGCTGAAATTCTTTATGAATCTTCTGTAGAATCCTGCATGATCAAGAAAAGAACGAACCTCTCGAACACAAGAGGGGTAAGGCAAATGTGATATAACTTCTACCTTGGCAGGATCTACCTCAATTCCTTTCTCAGAGATTACATGCCCTAAAACTATTCCTTGTTTTACCATAAAATGACATTTTTCATAGTTCAAGACAAGGTTAGTTTCAATACATCTGTTTAAAACTTTATCCAAACTATCAAGGCATGCATTAAATGAAGATCCATAGACAGTAAAATCATCCATAAACACCTCTATGCAATTTTCAATGAAATCATGAAAAATGCTTATCATGCATCTTTGGAAAGTTCCAGGAGCATTGCATAATCCAAATGGCATTCTCCTATAAGCGAATGTGCCAAAGGGACAGGTGAATGTGGTTTTATCTTGATCCTCAGGTGCAATGTGAATCTGAAAATATCCAGAGAATCCATCAAGAAAACAGTAGTGAGACTTACCTGCGAGACGCTCAAGTATTTGATCAATGAAGGGTAAAGGGAAATGGTCCTTCTTTGTTGCCTGGTTAAGTCTCCTATAATCAATACAGACTCTCCAACTATTCTGCACTCTAGTTGGGATCAATTCATCCTTTTCATTTTTCACAACTGTGATCCCTGTTTTCTTAGGAACCACTTGAATCGGACTCACCCATTGGCTATCAGAGATAGGATAAATGATTCCTGCTTGTAGAAGCTTGGTAATCTCCTTCTTAACCACATCAAGTATTACAGGGTTGAGTCTCCTCTGGGGCTGTCTTACTGCTTTAGTATTTTCTTCCAGAAATATTCTATGCATGCACATGGACAGACTAATTCCAGGAATGTCTGCCAATGTCCATCCTATAGCCTTCTTATGTCTTTTCAATACCTGCAACAATTTTTCTTCTTGATTTTCATCAAGAGAAGTGGAAATTATCACCGGGAGCTGTTCATTATCCCCTAAGTATACATACTTTAGGTTCTCAAGTAGGGGTTTCAATTCTAACTTGGGTGCCTGCAAAACAGATGGAACTAACAAAGTAGATTTTGATTCTGCTACTTGTACCTCAAAAATTTTGTTAGAATTTTCTTGAAATCCTGCATTCAGCTCCTTATGGTTAACAGATATATCTAAAGACTCAGAATCAAAAATTATGTATTTATCAATTTCAGCACAAATATCACAACTTCCAGAATCATTGCATGCAAAACATTTATTTGAATCATCCATGTATTCCAAATCAACATTAGAAAAATGTTCAAAAACTAGTTCATCAATAATGTCCATTTGGAAAACAGAATGATTTTTAGATGGGTATTTCATGGCATCAAGAATATTAAATTGAACTCTCATGTCACCAAATTCCATAGAGAGAGTTCCAGAATGAACATCTATTTTGGTTCGAGCTGTTTTTAAAAATGGTCTCCCCAAAATGATAGGAACAGGAATTTGAGGCATACCTTCTTCCATATCAAGTACGAAAAAGTCAGCAGGGAAAACAAGCTGTTCTACCTGAACCAAAACATCCTCTATAACTCCAGCAGGGTAAGCAGTGCTCCTATTGGCTAGCTGAATTACTACACCAGTAGGTTGTAAATTTCCAAGAGATAATGATTTGAAAACAGACATAGGCATAACATTTATTGAAGCTCCTAAATCTAACACAATTTTCAAATTTGTTATTGCCTATGATACAAGATATAGAAAACGTACCTGGATCTTTGCATTTCTCAGGAATATTTGAAATTTCCTTACCAAGCAGTGCAGATACATTCCTTCCCATGCTGATCCTTTCATTACCTTTGAGTCTCCTCTTATGAGTACACAACTCCTTTAGAAATTTGGCATACTTGGGAATTTGCTTGATTGCATCAAGAAGAGGTATATTCACTTCCACTTTCCTGAAAGTATCCAAAATTTCTTTGTCCACTTCTTCCATCTTCTTACTTGGAATTGCTTTTGGTGGGAAAGGAAGAGGGATATGAGGTGGAACTTGGGGTGGTTGTATCTCAGACTTTCTTGAGCTTGAAGAGGGTACATCATTCTCAACTGTTGTGGGCACATCTTTTTGTTTCTCAGGTTCCTTGGGTATGGGTACTTCAAGGTTTTTACCTGATCTTAACTGAATTGCGCTCACATTTCTTGGATTTGCAGCTGGTTGAGAGGGTAACTTGTCAGAGTTCTGAGATTGTAATTGGTTCAATGATGAAGCCAATTGCCCAATTTGGTTGCTTAAACTCTGGATGGTAGCATCATTCCTCTGTTGATACTCTAAGTTTTGTGCAGCCTTTGTCTCACCAATTCTTCCAAAGAAGGGCCATTTGTGGATGGTTGAGGTGTAGGTCTTTGGAAGGTTGGTGCATTGCTTTGAAATGGGGGTTAGGGATGGGGATTTTGTTGTTGGTTGCCCCATCTCAAGTTTGGATGGTTTCTCCAACCTGGATTGTATCTGTTGGTGGAAAGGTCATCGTTTTGTTGTTGTTGTGGTGGTGGAGGTCTATCATGGTAGATGTTAGCTGCATAGGCTTGGGGATTATTATTATCCTTTTCTTGTAGAGAAGGACAACAATCAGTGGGGTGCTCTTGTGAAGAGCAGATGCCACATACTTTAGCAGTCATGGATTTTTGATTTACTGCCAATTGTGTGACCAGAGTGGTGAGAGCATCAAGTTTGCTCTCCAATTTAATTCCAGATGAACTAGAATTGGAATCAAACATAGGTTTGAAAGAATCATTTCTCATACCAAATTGTTGAGAGTTAGATGCCATCTTCTCAATCAGATTTCTTGCTTCAGCGGTAGTCATATCTCCTAAAGCTCCTCCACTTGCCGCATCAATCATGTTGCGATCAACGTGGTGCAGACCTTTATAGAAGTACTGAAGAAGAAGTTGTTCAGAAATTTGGTGGTGAGGGCAACTTGCACAGAGTTTTTTAAATCTCTCCCAATATTCATAAAGACTTTCTCCAGAGAGTTGCCTAATACCAGATATGTCTTTACGGATTGCAGTTGTTCTAGAGGCAGGAAAGAATTTTTCCAAGAACATTTTCTTTAAGTCATTCCAACTTGTGATTGATCTTGGAGCAAGGTAGTACAACCAATCCTTAGCAACACCCTCTAAAGAATGAGGAAACGCTTTAAGATAGACATGGTCTTCTTGAACGTTTTGGGGTTTCATTGTGGAGCACACAATGTGGAATTCTTTGAGGTGTTTGTGCGGATCTTCACCCGCAAGACCATGAAACTTAGGCAACAAGTGTATAAGTCCGGTCTTAAGAATAAAAGGGACATCCTCATCAGGATATTGAATACACAAACTTTCGTAAGTGAATTCAGGAGCAGCTAGTTCTCTAAGAGTTCTTTCACGAGGTTCAGCCATATCAGAAAAACTAGCAGTAGTACTTTTAGCAGATTCAGAAAAAATACTATCACTATCAATATCAACAAAGTTATTATTAAATCTAGCTTCTCTAATTAACCTATGAAAAGTTCTTTCAATTTCAGGATCAAATGAATATAAATGCTCAAAAGTTCTTCTAGTCATACATAGCATACAACAAGATATTTGATCATCATGAGCAATAAATCATCAGAATCCTAAATCATGCAAAAGAAATAAAATAAAACAAACAAAGAAATTTTTTATATATATATTTTTTAAATTTATACAAAAAAAATTAATCTAAAACAAGAATTTTTCCTAAAGATCGTTGATCCCCGGCTGCGGCGCCAAAATTTGACGTGAATATTTTTACAGTCGTGATTCCGACAAATTAGTACATTAAAATTAATTAATGTAGTACTAGGGTGTCAACCTAGGTCGTTCTCTCAAGGATCAACACAAAAATTTAGGAAAAATCAAGTCTTAAACTAATTTTTTAACAATTAAAAATAAAAACTCAACAACTAAAATTTTTTACAAACATAAGTTCAACAAACATACAATTGGGGGGTTTTGATTGATTTTTGTTGTCACAATTAAAATTAAAACAAAGTAAATATAGGATTTAAAATAATAAATAACAAGCGATTGATTTTCTTGGAGTATTGTAAATAAATTTATCCTTGGTTCACTAAAGATAATTTGTATACTTTCATTACTGATAATTTCTTAGCTCAATTTGAATTAATCAACTAAGCGTCTTTTTCAATTCATAATTCCTTTACTTTCATTTAAAAATGAATATTTTAATCAAGCATCCTAATTAAGCAAAAGGAGTCAAGATCGTAAAATCTAGGAATTATTGAGCATATGTAAGAACATCGCCTACATACATAATCTATTCTCAAATTATGGAATTAAGCAAACCATAATTATTAAAAGTGATTATGAAAATATTCATTAAGCATGCATATTTCCTTAATCCATTCTAATTTAAAATCTTATTTTATTCCATTTGAATAATTAAACCGATTAAGCATACAAATTTAATTAAACAAAATGGAATTAAATAAGCAGAGTAAGATTATGAAGAAATAACAATAACGAAAATATACTATATTAAAAATAATGACCTCAAAATTGCATTACAATATTCTCCAAGAAAATCAATCTAGGGGTTTTAGCCCTCCATAATTAAAACAAACTAAAAATAAAAAGATCCTAACCCGGAAATAAAGAACTGACTGGAAGAAGAAACAGAGAAGAGGAAGAACGAATGGCTTCTTGAAGAAATTGATGTGTGAATGAAAATTGGTGTGTCTGAAGCCTTCCTCTTGGTGCCTATTTATAGGAATCCAAAAGTAAATCAATGCCATAAATAATTTGTAATGGAAGGTGCACTCTTAAATTAACAAATCCATGGTGCTCCATTATCAACTTAAGAGCTCCATTATCATCTTCAGTGCCTTGCCCACCATCCAGAAGCTTGAAAATGTGATTTTGGGCCAATAATTCACTCATGAATCAATTCAATGGTGAAATGAATCGATTCATGCATTCCAAATGTAATTCTGGGCTAAAAATACTCGTGTGAATCGATTCAATAGAGGGAAGAATCGATTCATGCCTTTAAAATCTGAATGAATCGATTCAAATGGCTTGTGAATCGATTCAAACTCCAAAATTTCACATCCTGGTGCCTTTAATTTGTGTGAATCGATTCAGGAGGGGGATGAATTGATTCATCCCCCTGATTCTCAATATTTTGTGTATTTTTCCACCCTTTTTGAGATCCTTTTGCATATTTCTTGGTTCCTTTGATTCTGAGGCACTTTGATCTTCATTTTGGATTGGAATTCTTGAGTTCTTGGATCCATTTTCTTTTGGCACATATTAAAAATCAAATATTACATAAAGCTCAAATGATGAAAATGTGTTAAAATGCAATTTATTACACACTAAGTGATGGCAAATTATACACATTTAAAGTGAAGAATTAAAGATAAATCATGCATCATCAGTCAGCATTGTAACTCGAAGAGTCTCTAAACCCCGACAGCAGGTAGGGGGCGCTTTGCATGTCAAATGCATGGTTTATGGACAGATTCCGGGTGTTTGTTTAAATGTGATGTGTTATGTGTGAAATGTGTTGATAGCTGTGCTGTGATTAAGTAACAGTGCATGCAACTCCCGGATTTGTGGTATCTGTGAACTGTTTAGTGTTGTGTGACTCCGTCCATGAGTGCATGTTAATATTTCTGCAAATGCTGACTGAATGCTTGTAAATAAGAGTGTTACCATTATTGCCGAGTGCATGGGTTGAAAAGGGGGTGATTCGCTGAGTTCTGTTTGCAGTTTCATGTTTAAATGTATATGAATGAGAATGCCATGATAATTTTCGAATGCATGAAATGTGAGTTGATATGTTGATTTCCATTTGGAATGTTGTGTTGAAATGCATGCTGACTTCATTAAAAATGTCGAGTGGATGTGCTATAGTATTGTTACCCTGATTTGCTTGTTGTGAGTTACTATGACAAACGCATGTGATGCTGTGATGAAACTGTGAAATTCTGAGTGAATCTATATGCCGTGTTGAAACGGTTGTGACCTATTAATGGCTGCGTAAGACGCACTTGGTAAGCTTGGATGCTTGTTGTGAAATTGCATGGGAATTGCATATATGAAAAAAGCGTGACCCGTGGAAGGTCAGGGACCCTATGAGATGACTTCCAGATTCCTGGCTAGTTCCATAAGGACCCGTGGTAGCCGATGGAGCTAGAACTGAGTCTCGAGACGTCACGAGGTGACCGGTACCACACGGGAAGGGCTAGTGGATGAGGGGATGGGGAGGAATCTGTAACTGAAATCACTGTTTAAGTCGAATCCGCATGCATGTGTGTAAGAGCATTGTTATTGAGACTAACATGATTTGTATGGATTTGAATGATTTGAGTAAATTTCGACTGGATGATGTCGTATGAGTGAATCCCGACTGAATGAATATGTATGTATTGCTGCGTTGCCGAGTGCAATGTGATGTTATGTTTGAGACTGTATGTTATTGTGCAATTTTCGACTGGGTAACGTTGTGTGACTTTTATATTATTTGGCAGTGTATGTATATTATTGTGGATTGAGCCATGTAAATTGTATAATTGAGGATTGAAGTATAATCCGAGTCAATAACTGTCATTTTATATGTAAAAGCTCACCCCTACACCATTTTTCAGTATGTGCAGGTCGGACTCGGAAGTGGTGATAAGGCCTCAAGTCCGAGGGAGGTGCACTCCGACTGTAGAGTGCTTATATTGTATTTATTATGTTTAGTCATTGTAGCCTTGGCCGGCTCTCATGTAATATGATAATTTAATATCTTTGTCATGAGCAATGCCTATCAGAGTTATAGACAAGTACACGTATACATATATATAAATACTTTATACGGGTATGGTGTTAATTGCTTCGAGTAATAAGTGTTGGTGAATGAATAATGTGAGGATGATAAGTATCCGAATATATGTTTACATATATATATATGTGTGTGGTTATATGGGTAACGTACGCTGTATTAATTGTGAAGAGTTGTTGAATTATTTGAGGGTTGTTGATGGGTGAAATAGTGTTAAGTTGATGATTCTGAGTGAGACTATAGTGTTTGGGCTTCTTTCCGAGTGGAGAAGACTTAAAAGGATTCTGAGAGAGATCTCTTTTGATGAACCTATTCTGTGTGGGACTTAATGGGAGAATTCCCGAGTAATACTAGGCTTGATTATTCCGAGTGAAAAATATGTGTAGATCCCGAGTGGGAAAGAGTTTGGGTATTTCCGAGTAGAAATCCGAGTGAACCTCTTCCGAGGAAGGAGTTGTTGTAATGGTTGAGATTGGAATATAATCTAAGTATGTGATATAAGTATAATCCGAGTGAACGAGGTTCCATATCCCGAGTGGGTGAGTCTTAGAGCAAGTCCGAGTGGGACTTACTTAATGTTTCCCCGAGTGAGTAAGATATCATATGCCGAGTGAATCTGGAATGAATATTCCGAGTGGAGTAGGATAGTGGAGACCCCTTCTGAGTGAAGGAAGGTCTGTGTGTTCTCTGAGTGAGAGATGTGAAAATATACCGAGTGACGGGTGTACGGTACATTCCCGATTGTGTTGAAGTTAAATACCCCGAGTGATGTTTGATTAGGAAATATTCCGAGTGAGAAAGAGTTCTGGATCCTGAGTGGTAGAATTGAGGGAGTCATTTCCCGAGTGGTTTATACTTGTGACCTATGTGAATGAAATAAGGAGCTGTGTAAATCCCCGAGTGAAGTATGAGCGTGATGATTTACCGGGTGAACCTATGTCCCAAATCCGAGTGAGAAATTACCTTGTACCTGTGTTCGCCCCAGCGAATTAGACTTAGCTCCTGCGAGTGTGAGTGGATGGAAGGCCTTGTGCTGGCTTCGCTTAAGCGAAGGGCTGTCTGCCTGAGCAAGTTGGTTTGCCTCGCTCAAGCGTGTTGAATCTCGCTTGAGCGAGTGAGCGTTGTTTGAGGGATTCGCTTAGGCGCTGTTGTGTTTTCCGCTGGACTGAATGGATTGGTTTATGTAACACCCCAAATTTTATAAAAATGAATAATTAATGTGAATGGCAAATAGTTGATGCTTATTGAGGAAGATGGGTGAGAATATGTGGAATAAATCCAATTTGATTTATAATGAGGAATTCTGAGTGAGAATGCTTAGGAACAAGTTATATATGTCTTATATGATGTATATGATAGCATGGATATGATTAAATTGGCTTATGATGAAGTTTCATAAGTTGGACTGTGTGAAATCTGCGTTTCCTGCCTCTGTGTTGATAGTCTCGCCCGAGCGAGAAGGGATCTCGCCCAGGCGAGGATTCCCTGTGTTGGCCTTATGGTTTCTGGGCAATTTTCGCTCAGGCGAAGGTTAATTTCGCTTAAGCGAAATTGCCTATGTATCAGTGTTGCTCTCTGGAAGGGATTCGCGGTATCAGTGTTTGCTCTCTAGAGGAAATTCGCTCAAGCGAATGGAGTCTCGCCCAAGCGAAGGGTCTGAGAAATGGCATTCGCCCAAACGAGTGAGGGATCAGCTTGAGCGAGCCAGTGAGGAATTTGTCACTGGATCTTTCTTTGCCCAAGCGAATGTGAGTAGCTTGAGCGAAAGTGGAAGTATGAATGCTGGGTGATGCTCACTCAGGTGTGACTGGTACAGTTGTACTAGACCGAGTGTGGTAAGTATATGGTGGGTGTGTGGGATTTTGAACGAGATTTCCGTTGAGTAAGAACCTTAGAAAATAATTCTATGATGTTGTGAAGTTCCGAGTGAAATTCCGAGTGGCCTTGTCAAGGCAGAATCCTCCGAGTGAGGGAGTAGATAAAATTCTGAGTGAGAGGCTTTCTATGTAAAATTCCGAGCAGTTGTGCTCCGAGTGGAAGTATCCGAGTTCAAGGTAACTCATTCCGAGGGAAGTCTCTCTGTGAGTGTAATTCCGAGTGGAAATGGCACCGAGTGGGGTGTGTTGTCCAGAAGTATTTTGGAATGACTTCACTCGTGGGAAAAACAAAGGAAGTCAGCCTTTGAATTGTTTATCCGAGTAGAATCCTGAGTGAGTGTGAAAGCAATAAGCATTCTGAGTGTATGATTATATATGTGGGTTAGTAGATTGGATTTGTGGACAAGTTTGTATTTATGAGAATATACATATATACATAAGGGATTTATGTTGATTTGATGCTTCTTACCGACTGGAATATGAATGATGTTGGGTGAATAATTCTAAGTTGATGAATTCTGAGAGAAATATAGGAGGCTTGGATCCAATTCCGAGTGAGGCTATGATGTTTGTCCTTTTTTTCCGAGTGGAGAATACTTAAATGGATTTTTAGAGAATTGCCATTGATGAACCCATTCGGTGTAGGATTAGATGGGAGAATTTCTCGAGTGATCCTTGTGTGGCCTTTTCCCGGGTGAAAAAGCATGAGTAAACCCTGAGTGGGATGGGTTTAGATATTCCCGAGTGGAATCCCGAGTGATCCTCTTCCAAGGGAGAGTTGTTGTAATGGTTTAGATTGAACTGTATCCTAAGTGTAGGAAATATATATATAATCCGAGTGAATAAGACTATATACTCCAAGTGGTTAGGATCTGAACAAGTCCGGGTGAGACTTAATGAATTCCCCGAGTGAGTAAGATATCATATGCCGAGTGAATCTGGCTGGAATATTCCGAGTGGAGTATGATTGTGGAGACCCCTTCTGAGTGAAGGAAGGTCTGCGTATTCTCCGAGTGAGAAATGTGGAAATATACCGAGTGGTGAATGTGGAATACATTCCGAGTGACTTATAGTTGTGATACACAGAGTGGTGTTGACAAGCAAATATTCTGAGTGAGGAAGGATTTGGGATTCCGAGTGGGATGCCCCTCATTTACCGAGTGGAAGACCCAATAAGTGATGGGTCAGTTTTAGAGAAATTACTGAGTGAAGGGTTGATTGAGATGACTCGGATTGGATTGAAATTGCCGAGTGAGAGACTATATGAGTATGAGTCGGCCCAAAATGTCTTGGTTGAATGGAAAGTGGATCGGTTTAGATTGTTATGTCAAGTGGGAAACCGAGTGTGAGATGACTCGGATTTAGTTGAAGTTTGCCGAGTGAAAATCGAATTAATATTGGGTCAGTTTTAAGGAATCCTGCCAACAGAAACCTGAGTGCTGGGAAAGATGATTTCTGGTTGGATTCGCTTAAGCGAATTAATACCTCGCTCAGGCGAGTGAGTGTGGAAACAGGTACTGGGGTTATTTCGCCTGTGCGAATGGAGAGGCTTATGCGAGATGGAGCTGTCTCGCTCAAGCGAATGTGGGTTTCTCTTGAGCGAGTGACACCCTGTTTGCGTGTGTCTTCCCTTTTCTCTCAGTTTAACTATGTGGACCCTTCTTTTACTTGGTTCTAAGGATATAAAAGGATATTAAAGTAAATATAACATGGCATGATGGATTATTGGACTGCCATTTTTAATTATGAGGTAATAGTGAGATATTTTAAAGGGAAACAATTATTAAGACAAAAAACTCTCACTTTCTTTCTACCTTTCACGTCACTTCTTCCCCTCCTTTCTTCATTATTCTTCTTCATCTTCTTCATGCTGTTCTCCATATCCTCTTTTCTTCTCTCCAAAAACCCAAGCCGTGTGGAGTGTCTTCTCCTCCTTCACCATTTTCATTTTATGGATGCTTGAAGGAGAAGCTTATGCTGGAACTCCTCCCTTTCTCCCACTCTATTTCCGTAAGGATTTCTCCCTTTATGGGAAGCCCAATGTTGGCTCTTAGGTGAGGTAAGTTCTCCACCATTCTTTATGAGTTTTATGCCCTAGATGTTGGGTCCTATGTATTTGTGGGAGTGTTTATGGCATATAGGTTGTTGGGAGAGCTTTAAAGTGAGGAAACCCTAGGTGGGTTGTTGTTATTATGACTTTAATAGTGGGTTATTATGGAGATGCATGAATTAATATTTGGATGGGTGGAAAATAAATGAGCAATTATGATGTTGATGGGTTTTGGTAAAACCCTAACTTTAATAAATTGGGGGAAGTGTGAAAGGAGAGTAAAATGTATGTTTAATGACATTGGGGAAGGATATTAATGATGGAAGATGGCTATTGATGGTGATTAATGAGTATTGGTAGCAGTTGTTTGGTTAGTTGGCATTTATGATCTAAAGGATCTTGACTTTGGGAAAGGAATTCCTGAAGCCTAATACAATTATATAACTTAGTATTTAACAAGTCTAAGACTTGATGATAAGCTAGAAAATGTCTAAAACTATGAGGAATGCCTTGTAATGGCTTATTAATTGTATGAGTGTATATGTATAATATGTAGATCGTATTCCGAAAGGGTGCTAAGGAGCTCTTGGAGCATTGGAATGGTTCGGCTCTTCCCTTAAGGTAGGAAAGGAGTTAACATTCAAATTGCATTAGTAAATTTAATAGAGATTGTGTATGTGATTGATACTCATGCTTGCATAGCCATGTATATGTATTGAATTGTTTGGAATGGCAACTTGATAAATATGGAAAATTATTATGATACTCTTGTGTTGGGTTGGAAATCCCCCAATGAATATATATAAGGATATTGATAGATAAAATAAAATATTATGACATTCTAGCGGTGGATACAAGTAGTTGACTTGTATGTGTGTAAGGCCATGATGATTACCAAATATGTGAATGGTGAATATGCCTCGAATGATTTTATGTGTGGATTGATATTATTATGTGTGCTATGCCTTTGATATTCATGTGTGGATTGTTATGAGTGGTGTTTGTGGCCATTGAATGCCAATTATTTGAATGATGTGCCTTGAGGGGCCTTGTGAATATTTATACGCCATTGATGTTAAAACTAAAATATATAATATACCCCTAACTGAGAGGGTGAGATATCCTTGTGAGGTTGTTATTGAGCATATGCATTGTTGCATTTTGCATTCATGGCATGGCATAGCATTGATATTATGTGGTTGCGATCACAATGATGAAAGATCCTGCGGGATTCTATGAAGGGAGTACCCCTTGCGAGGCGGGAAACCAATGTGATGATGATATGATATGGTAATGGTGGTTGCGATCACCTGATTATGGAATGTGAAAGGCCCTGCGAGGACCATTGTATGATGATGAGCCAGTGGTTGCGATCACTTGGTATTTGATATGATAAAGGGCTTGCGAGCACCTATGATGCCCATGGTTGCGATCATGAGGCGGGAGTACCCCAAACCAATGATTATGATTGATTGATTATGGTGGTTACGATCACCCGTGATATGAAATCGGATCCGTTGCATATGTATTTGAAATGGGATGACCACGAGTGTTGAGAAACCCCTTGCGAGGAGGTATTGATTAAAGATATAATGAATTGATAAGAATAATGATTGTGAATGCTCTTGTTGATAAGTGGCAAAGTGACAGTGTTAGTGATTATGTATATGTTGTGCTTATTTATGATATGAATTGCGATTCATGAGGCTGGTATGCTATTGTGATAGTGAGATAATGACTGAATGATAATTTAATGTTTTGATAGTAAAGCACACATGATGTTTGTATGCATATACACATGATCACAATATATATATTATTCATCATTTTGAATGTATAACTCACTCTCCCATGTGGTCTCCTTTTTAGCATTGTGATGCAGGTTGTAACACCCTAATTAATTGCAACTAAAAATTCCAAAAATATGAGAAAATTTTTCACAAATCAGTCCCGTATTATTCGATATATGAGGGAGCAGGCAAGGGAAAAACGAAAAGTATTCACACGCACATAGTAACCTACAGGGAAACTAAAACTGGGGCCGGCTCAATGGGTTTATCATAATGCACCAACACTAGGGCGGATTGCACAACACCGTTTATTCGCTCAGACGGGGTCTGACACCGTCCAGGCGGAGTATGGTAATGCAGCAGCGGATAGAGGAGATTTCGCAATGAGGCTTCCCTTCGAGTAATGCTGGTTACTCAACGGGAGGAATAGATAAGGGAAATATGTTAATACATTCACACGCGTAGCATTCGGTGGAAAGGCGGAGTTAGAGTCGTCCTACTTGGCTAGGCGGGGTATATTTATCTTGGGCGGGCTGTCCTAGTTACTTGGGCGAGATATGACGCCGCCTAAACGAAATCTACATAACGCCTCTTTAACGCAACTACAAGGTAATTTCCTCCATCGGGTATGGACAAGGGTTCACTAAGTAAATCCTCACACTCGCATTTCATTCAGAAAGAAGAAAAAAAATGAGAAGTTACAGGGTACATATACGTTAGTAGGTTGTGGAGAAAAGAGGGATCTGAACCTATTCCACCCAGCTCAACTAAGTATGACGACGTCTGGGCGGACTTAGCCATAACGCCCAATTCGGGGTCAACATCGGGGTCTGGATTGTGTTAGCATCTCAACGAATAGGAAGGGATATTGGTCGATATCTCACTCTGGTAATTACTTGCTTCAGCGTGAATCCTCACGCTTGGGCGAATTGCTCCCACACTTCGGGCGGGGTACGACTCCGCCCAGCATATCCGACATAAATTTTCCTAAGCCAATTCTCGGTTCACTCATACTGTCCCTGCGTATCTATTAAAGCATAATTAGGAAACAAGGCAGCACATAGCATCACGCACACCAAAACCATACATCCATATATATACATAAAAGTGTATGTCAATATTTACAATACAAAATCGGGCTTCTCCTTGCCCGTAAAGTTCTATTCATCCCCAAAACATTAACATCCGGTATGAGCCAGTCCGGGCTTAATCTAGCAATGCCTTAATTAAACCTTCCAAATGCATCAGCGCTCCGCCCAGCATTCCAGCTCTGTTTCTGATCCTCCTCACGAGAGACATTCACTGAAAATGGCCACTGCAGGGGTGAGCTTTTACATGTAAAATGATACTCACAGACTCGGTATCAGCGTCAGTACACGCTCCTGCTATCACTCAACCTTTCTCAAGTAACCAAATTCATACAATTCAACAATATTCATGACACACATAATTCACAGAGTTTATTCCACATCTAAATATATATTCATGCATTCAAAATCATACACTTGCACATACATAGATTTATACATCACCACAATCAGCCTTATTTCTATATGCATGCCTGCGGATCCGACTCGGGTAAAGACTCTCAGTTACGGCCCCCTTTTTCTTTTGGCCCCTCGTCCCTCAGCTCTTACCAGGTGGCACCGGCCTCCCCACGGCGTCTCGAGACTCTCTTCTCTAGCTCCAACGGCTACCACGAGCTCTATTGGGATCTAGCCAGGGTTGGTAACTGGAAGTCGTTTCCCTTGGGGTTCTTGACCTTCCATGGGTCACCACACTCTTACTCATGCAACTAACACATTCATTATTACACATCATCGCGCCATGAACACCTTACCGTAGTCATTAAGTAAGAACGATTATCCCCCACTACTCGTCATCAATTCAGTCAGTCACACCAGCGCATGTTACAATCGGTCATCAGACTAACAACATTGAGCAATCCAATTAAGAACATGCACATACATACATTTCATAATGACAACAAAATAGATCCATCATTATCATCCACGAGCAAGCTACACCATCGCCACGAAGATCACTATCAGAATCTAAAATCATGCATCAGTTTTAGTAATTGTGAATACATGCACACATGCACAGCATCAGTTCTAATGATTATAAATACATGCACACACACACACCCGCACTCAGCAATACATTCATCCGGTACCGTTCTTAGACCATGCATTCGACATGCAAGCGCCCCCTACCTTTTGAAGAATCCTCAGAACCTTTCTGTTCTCGTTGTTGGGTCCGACGTCTTTCTCTTGGTTCGTTCAGTCTTCCTTGGCTTGTCGTATCCTGTGCCTGATTCTGGGATGGAGTGTGGTCCGTTCTCCAGTACTGCAACCCAGACCTCCAGGAGCGAAGAGTAAGATAGAAGAAGAAGAAAGATGAAGACGAAGGGAGGAAGTAGAGAATGAAGTGACGGGGAAGGGAGTCTGAAGAAATAGCAAGTGTGTTTTTCCGCCAAGGGCTCACGCTTATATATATATATATATGTGCATGCGCACAGCAAAAGAAGAGTGGGATGGGAGAGTGCGTGCCCAGCAGTCACGTGCACTCCACCCCATCCCCTGACCATCACCATCTTTAATATTTTAATGGCTAAATCCTAAGTAGTTAAATGCAATTAACAGTTATTTCTTAGTTAAAAAATCAAATTTTAATGGTTTATTCTTCATTCAGCATTAAATTTTAAAATGGGGATGTTACAGTTCTCCCCCACTGAAAAAGAATTTCGTCCCCGAAATTCAGTCGGTACTTACCTAGGTAAACAATTCGGGGTACTGCTGTCGCATGGCGTCTTCTCGTTCCCACGTGTAGGAGGTGGTCTTGCCTTGCTGCCACTCCACCTTAACCAGCCTTACGTTCTTATTTCTTAAGCGTTTTACCGATTGATCCACGATTCCAACCGGTGTAGTCATAGTGGTTAGGTCTTCCTTGATCTCTACCTCGTCGTCAGGCATCGTGTGGCTGGGGTCATGCAAATACTTTCTTAGCTGAGACACATGGAAAACGTTGTGTAATCGGGACAAGTGAGTTGGTAACGCAAGGCGGTATGCCACGGAGCCAATCCGTTGTACTACCTCATAAGGTCCGATGTAGCGAGGGCTTAACCTCCCACTTTTTAAGGCTCGTCCAACTCCTTTACTCGGAGAGGTTCTCAGAAACACTCGATCTCCGACTTGAAATTCCAATGGCTTGATGCGTTTGTCATGGTAGCTCTTCTGCCTGTCTTGTGATGCTTTCATCTTCTCCCTTATTACTCGGATCTGTTCTGTGGTTTGCTTCACGATGTCTGGTCCCAGTAATAGACTTTCACCCGCTTCCGACCAACAGAGTGGGGTTCGGCATCTACGCCCATATAATGCCTCGTAAGGTGCCATGCCAATGCTGTGATGATGGCTGTTGTTGTACGTAAACTCGATCAAGGGAAGGTACTGCTCCCAGTCCCCACCGTACTCTAACACACACGCTCTCAATAAGTCTTCTAGACTCTGAATTGTTCGCTCGGATTGTCCATCCGATTGGGGGTGGTAGGCAGAACTAAGCCAAAGCTTCGTCCCCAATTCTTGATGCATGCTGGTCCAAAACCTGGACGTAAATCTAGGGTCCCTATCTGAGACGATGGAAGTAGGTATGCCATGAAGTCGGATAACTTCTTGAATGTAGATTCGAGCCAATTTATGCAATGGGTACTTCATATTTACAGGTAAGAAGTGTGCACTCTTTGTCAATCTGTCAACAATGACCCAAATGGCATCATGGCCCGCTCGGTTTTTGGGTAATCCCATGATAAAATCCATCGCAATTGAGTCCCATTTCCACACGGGGATCTCTAGAGGCTGCATTGCACCGTACGGTTTTTGGTGCTCTACCTTCGATTTCTGACAAGTGATACACCGGGCCACGTACTCCGCCACATCCTTCTTTAGTCCGGGCCACCAAAACTGTCTCCTCAAGTCGTGGTACATTTTTGTGGTTCCTGGGTGAATGCTGAGTAGGCTTTTGTGGGCTTCATCAAGCACCATTCTTCTCAATCTTCCTTCACTTGGTATGTATATCCTGTTTCTCACCCGGAAGATCCCATCTGACCCCTCTGCCAAGGATAAATCCTTTCCTTTAGCCTGAATTTCCTTCATTTCAGCTAGGTAAGAGTCCGCCTGTTGCTGTTTGTACACGGATTTTAAGAACTCGTTGGCAATCCTCAACGTGCTGATTGTCATCTTCTGAGAGGAAGGGGCGTCAACATGCAAGTTCATGTCTCGGAACCGTTCCAACAACTCAACTTCTTTTGCCATCATGGCTGCTATGTGGAGGGATTTTCGACTCAATGCGTCTGCTACGACATTTGCCTTACCTGGGTGGTATTTCAACTCGAAATCATAGTCCTTCAAAAACTCAATCCATCTTCTCTGCCTCATGTTCAGTTCCTTTTGGTCGAATAGGTATTTGAGGCTCTTATGATCGTTGTATACCTCAAATTTGGATCCGTACAAGTAATGTCTCCAGATTTTCAATGCAAAAACTACTGCTGCCAACTCCAAGTCATGGGTCGGATAATGCTGTTCGTGGGGTCTCAATTGTCGAGAGGCATATGCTATCACTCGATCCTTCTGCATGAGTACACATCCTAATCCGAGTCCGGACGCGTCACAATAGACCACGAAGCTTTCTCGTAACTCAGGTAATGCCAACACCGGAGCAGTTGTCAACTTATTCTTCAGTTCTTGGAAGCTGCTCTCACACTCCGGACTCCACACAAAAGGAACGTTCTTCCGAGTCAATTTAGTCAGGGGTAATGCCAACTTAGAAAAACCTTCGATGAACCTTCTATAATAACCTGCCAAGCCCATAAAACTCCTTATTTCCGAGATCGATCTGGGCCTCTCCCATGCCATTACAGCAGCTACCTTCGCAGGATCCACCGAGACGCCTCGCTTGGAGATCACATGCCCGAGGAAGTGGATCTCATCCATCCAAAATTCACACTTTGAAAGCTTTGCAAACAATTGTTTCTCCTTCAACACTTGGAGTACCGTCCTGAGATGTCCTTCATGTTCCTCAGATGTCTTAGAATAAACTAGAATATCATCGATGAAGACAACAACAAACCGATCTAAGAAGGAGTGGAATATGCTGTTCATGTAATTCATGAAAACAGCAGGGGCGTTTGTCACACCGAACGGCATCACTACATACTCATAGTGACCATACCTAGTCCTAAAGGCAGTTTTAGGAATGTCCGAGTCCTTCACTCGGATTTGGTGATATCCTGATCGTAAGTCGATTTTTGAGAAGACTGAGGCTCCACGCAGCTGGTCAATTAAATCATCAATTCTAGGCAGCGGGTATCGATTCTTGATTGTGAGTTTGTTAAGCTGTCGATAATCTATACAAAGTCTCATGCTGCCATCCTTCTTCTTAACAAGTAGCACAGGTGCGCCCCATGGTGACACACTTGGTCTAATGAACTGCTTCTCAAGTAACTCATCCACTTGTTTCTTCAACTCTACCAATTCAGTTGAGGACATTCTGTAGGGTGCACTGGAGACCGGTTCGGCTCCAGGGATCAAGTCTATAGAGAATTCAACCTCTCTATTGGGAGGCACATTCGGGACGTCCTCTGGGAACACTTCTGGGAATTCGCAGACAACCGGAATTTCGTTCATTAGGGGCTCATTCTCATATTTGGTTAGACAAAGCATCATAAATAGTTGGGTTATACCTAGTGCCGTGCCATCTTCAGTGGGTTGTTTTGGGAAAACTATCTCTCGGTTTCTACAATCTACTAATACCTTATTGGCTGAAAGCCAATCTATTCCAAGCACAATATCAAGACCCTTTAAGGGCATGCAAATCAGATCAAAGATGAAACTCCGATCATACAACTCAAACGCTACATTTTTACATATTGACGATGTGAACACACTAGGGCCAGTGGGGCTGGCCACTTCCAAAGTCCGGTTCATAGACACAGTTGGTAGCTTCAACCGTTTCACGCACTCATCAGCTATAAAAGAATGGGTTGCTCCCGAATTGAAAACAACATTAAGCGTATTCATTCCAAGTGAGCACTTACATTGTACTAGATCGTTTGCTGGTGCAACATCCTCTGCATTGATGGTGTAGATCCTTCCTGTCGCTGTTGGGCCGGTGTTCCTTTCTCGGCTGTTCGGGGTACGCATCATATTTTCTCTGGTTCCGTTGCCTCTGCCACCAGGTCGTTGGTTATCATTCACTCTGGTTCGATCTTGAAATCCTCCTTGACGCACATTGGTGTTTGCCTGGCGGAGTTGGGGGCAGTCCGGGCGAACGTGTCCCTTCTCTCCGCAGTGGTAGCATTTAACATTTGTATCATTGCATTCCTTAGCAAAATGATCACCGCCGCATTTAAAGCATCCGCCATACCTTGGTCGTCCACTCATCTGTCTCCCTCGGTCATCATGGTTCTGATATCTGGTGAAGGGTTCATTCCTCCTCACGTTCCCTGGCCTCTTGAAACGTGATTGCTGAGGCCTCAGGTGCTGGTTGGCTCTGCTGCACTGGCCCGAATGGGCCCTGTCATCCTCTTCGAATATTCTACACTTGTTCACTAAGGCAGGGAAACTCCGGATTTCATGGTATCTGCAGGCCCTCTTAATATCCGATCTCAGTCCGTTCTCAAACTTAAGACACTTGGAGTGCTCCGTTCCTGGCTGCTGGAAGGGCGGATAGAATAGGCACAATTCTTCAAATCTGGTCGCGTATTCTTCCACAGTCATGGAGCCCTGTTTTAACTCCATAAACTCCAGCTCTTTCCAACTCCTCACTGTGTCGGGAAAGTATTTGTCTAGGAAGCAGGCCTTGAAATCGTTCCACGTCAGTTGATTGTCATCTTCGGGGAATCGGCTCCTGGCTATCTTCCACCAATTCTCCGCTTCATCTCGCAGCATATACACTGCGCATTCCACCTTCTGGGCTTCGGTACAGCGAAGACCCCTAAAAATTCTCTCTAATTCCTGAGTCCACTTGAACGCCGCCTCAGGGTTCCGTCCTCCTAAGAATTCACTCGGCTTCCTCTTCAGGAAGCGGTCCAGCACATGGCCATCCTCAGGTTGAGTTTGGCCTTGCCTTTCAAACACATCAGCAAAGCGTTGGAATGCTGTGGCTATAGCCTCCATACTTTGACGATGCGCCATTCCTTATCCTGAAATTGACGTTTAAGGATAAGTATACGGAGCCACTTACTACCAATCTAGTTATTAGTCCAACAATTAATTGCTTAGCACATTATGTCATTCGCCTAAGTCATACACACAATCGGACCAGGGGAAAACAACCCCTTGTCCTCAAGACAATCATCAATCAGGTCAACCAGCATCAGAACAATTTCAACCATTCAATCAAAAGACACAAACACCACCGCTTACACTTAGTAAGCATACTTTGGCCTTGGACTTTTCAGTCCGCTCTGATACCAAAATGTAACACCCTAATTAATTGCAACTAAAAATTCCAAAAATATGAGAAAATTTTTCACAAATCAGTCCCGTATTATTCGATATATGAGGGAGCAGGCAAGGGAAAAACGAAAAGTATTCACACACACATAGTAACCTACAGGGAAACTAAAACTGGGGCCGGCTCAATGGGTTTATCATAACGCACCAACACTAGGGCGGATTGCACAACACCGTTTATTCGCTCAGACGGGGTCTGACACCGTCCAGGCGGAGTATGGTAATGCAGCAGCGGATAGAGGAGATTTCACAATGAGGCTTCCCTTCGAGTAATGCTGGTTACTCAACGGGAGGAATAGATAAGGGAAATATGTTAATACATTCACACGCGTAGCATTCGGTGGAAAGGCGGAGTTAGAGTCGTCCTACTTGGCTAGGCGGGGTATATTTATCTTGGGCGGGCTGTCCTAGTTACTTGGGCGAGATATGACGCCGCCTAAACGAAATCTACATAACGCCTCTTTAACGCAACTACAAGGTAATTTCCTCCATCGGGTATGGACAAGGGTTCACTAAGTAAATCCTCACACTCGCATTTCATTCAGAAAGAAGAAAAAAAATGAGAAGTTACAGGGTACATATACGTTAGTAGGTTGTGGAGAAAAGAGGGATCTGAACCTATTCCACCCAGCTCAACTAAGTATGACGACGTCTGGGCGGACTTAGCCATAACGCCCAATTCGGGGTCAACATCGGGGTCTGGATTGTGTTAGCATCTCAACGAATAGGAAGGGATATTGGTCGATATCTCACTCTGGTAATTACTTGCTTCAGCGTGAATCCTCACGCTTGGGCGAATTGCTCCCACACTTCGGGCGGGGTACGACTCCGCCCAGCATATCCGACATAAATTTTCCTAAGACAATTCTCGGTTCACTCATACTGTCCCTGCGTATCTATTAAAGCATAATTAGGAAACAAGGCAGCACATAGCATCACGCACACCAAAACCATACATCCATATATATACATAAAAGTGTATGTCAATATTTACAATACAAAATCGGGCTTCTCCTTGCCCGTAAAGTTCTATTCATCCCCAAAACATTAACATCCGGTATGAGCCAGTCCGGGCTTAATCTAGCAATGCCTTAATTAAACCTTCCAAATGCATCAGCGCTCCGCCCAGCATTCCAGCTCTGTTTCTGATCCTCCTCACGAGAGACATTCACTGAAAATGGCCACTGCAGGGGTGAGCTTTTACATGTAAAATGATACTCACAGACTCGGTATCAGCGTCAGTACACGCTCCTGCTATCACTCAACCTTTCTTAAGTAACCAAATTCATACAATTCAACAATATTCATGACACACATAATTCACAGAGTTTATTCCACATCTAAATATATATTCATGCATTCAAAATCATACACTTGCACATACATAGATTTATACATCACCACAATCAGCCTTATTTCTATATGCATGCCTGCGGATCCGACTCGGGTAAAGACTCTCAGTTACGGCCCCCTTTTTCTTTTGGCCCCTCGTCCCTCAGCTCTTACCAGGTGGCACCGGCCTCCCCACGGCGTCTCGAGACTCTCTTCTCTAGCTCCAACGGCTACCACGAGCTCTATTGGGATCTAGCCAGGGTTGGTAACTGGAAGTCGTTTCCCTTGGGGTTCTTGACCTTCCATGGGTCACCACACTCTTACTCATGCAACTAACACATTCATTATTACACATCATCGCGCCATGAACACCTTACCGTAGTCATTAAGTAAGAACGATTATCCCCCACTACTCGTCATCAATTCAGTCAGTCACACCAGCGCATGTTACAATCGGTCATCAGACTAACAACATTGAGCAATCCAATTAAGAACATGCACATACATACATTTCATAATGACAACAAAATAGATCCATCATTATCATCCACGAGCAAGCTACACCATCGCCACGAAGATCACTATCAGAATCTAAAATCATGCATCAGTTTTAGTAATTGTGAATACATGCACACATGCACAGCATCAGTTCTAATGATTATAAATACATGTACACACACACACCCGCACTCAGCAATACATTCATCCGGTACCGTTCTTAGACCATGCATTCGACATGCAAGCGCCCCCTACCTTTTGAAGAATCCTCAGAACCTTTCTGTTCTCGTTGTTGGGTCCGACGTCTTTCTCTTGGTTCGTTCGGTCTTCCTTGGCTTGTCGTATCCTGTGCCTGATTCTGGGATAGAGTGTGGTCCGTTCTCCAGTACTGCAACCCAGACCTCCAGGAGCGAAAAGTAAGATAGAAGAAGAAGAAAAATGAAGACGAAGGGAGGAAGTAGAGAATGAAGTGACGGAGAAGGGAGTCTGAAGAAATAGCAAGTGTGTTTTTCCGCCAAGGGCTCACGCTTATATATATATATATGTGCATGCGCACAGCAAAAGAAGAGTGGGATGGGAGAGTGCGTGCCCAGCAGTCACGTGCACTCCACCCCATCCCCTGACCATCACCATCTTTAATATTTTAATGGCTAAATCCTAAGTAGTTAAATGCAATTAACAGTTATTTCTTAGTTAAAAAATCAAATTTTAATGGTTTATTCTTCATTCAGCATTAAATTTTAAAACGGGGATGTTACACAGGTTACCATGGGACAAATTCGGATTTAAAGATCAAACTTGGGTGAAGGTAAATAGTGGTAGAGGAAGTGCCTTGGCCGGCATCATTTATGAATTCATGTGTAATGAATAAATTGTGTATGATGATATAGATGATTTAGAGATTTTAAGTATGTACAAGATAATCCCTTGAATAGATGGATGATGAATAAATATATGTAATTGTGTAAGAGGTGGTTGTTTAATAGGCTTATAATTATGCCATTGCCTGCTAGCCTAGCCTTTTCTCATATCGTCATATATAGGACTGGGCGTGTGCCCGGTATACACATTCTTCCGCTGTATACTCTATTATTTTTGTATACCTTTATGGGCGAACTAGTTATAGATCCAGGTTTAATGTATTAAAATTGTACACTTTGGTTTTTCTGTGATTCGAGTTTCGGTGTGATGCTGAACTTAGTTTGGAACACGAAAAATTTACTCGCATTTATATTATTTATGACGATCACATCGAGATTCGAGTACAGGAAATCAGGGGTGTTACAGTTTAAGCCTTGTCCCTTCCGCTGATTGCTATATGTATGAATGGCTTTTATTGTCCCTTGCCTTCCTCTTCTTTCTTCTGTGCCGGTTGCCTTGAGGTTTATTTTGGGAAAAATTTTCCTCATTTTGGGTTTATTTTTAATTAATTAAGGATGTTTCAATACCGGATAATGGAACACCCCTCTGAAATAGATATTTGCAAGAAAACCAATATAGAAAAATTTGATAGAGCTTTAAGTAAAGCAAGATGCATGTTGTAGAAAAAAAAAACCCAAGCAAGGAAGGTTATACAAAGAGTGCATGCAAAGTAGTCATTTCAATTTTTGGAGTTTAAATTCTTTCAGTAGAAATCTAAGTAATCACAAATTCACCATAATTTCAACTAAAATCATTACAATAATTTTGATGTAAATAATGTGTTTACCATTGTAGATGAAAAGAAACTAGGGAATAGTATTTAAGATAAGATTACCATTATAGGTCTCAAATTGGTGATATTATCTGCTTCTTCAAACAAGCTGCCGAGGCTGATTGCGGCCTTATTTACCATATGGTCTACTACATCTCACATTAACATAGTAATTAACGGGGTTAAGGTTGATGGCACACCAATTAAGTAGGATCAATGAATTGATTTGAAGAGCTTAATTAGTGAAAAACCTTGCTATATTGTAAAGATTGCATCTCTGCTATTGTATATTTATAGTATTAAAAATCTTGGGTCAAGGATAAGAAACAAGTTCTCTTCCATGATAAAATTAATAAATAATAAAGACAATGACAGAATAAGAACAAAGGAGGTACAAAGGAAAAGTTGAGAAAAATTTTAAATAAAAAGATTCTTCATACTACTTTATTAACTATGAGAATCAGGAAGGCTGACAAACTATTAGTAGCAGAACAAATTCTAAATTTTAATTAAGCATGGATGAGTGACTTGAAAGATTCCTAAGAATGTATAAAATGAATATCTTGATAGATAATGGAATGTGCATAATTTAATTATTCATTTATATAAGCATAATAAAGGTAGCAAGAGAATTCAAGCAAAGGATCATTCACTCCTAGCAACATCTATATGGAAATCTCACAAAAAGCATTGCATAGAATTTATTCTCATTCAAAAGAAAACTATATATTGAGAACATCAGAATAACATATAACATATACTTTCCCAAAAAAGATATAAGTCAATGATAAGAGTAGTCTTAACCACTCTAAAAAAATCTGAAGAAAAGATAGCATTGTATCAAACTTAATCAGAACACAAAATGGAACAGTTGTGAAGTGAAAACCTTATAGCAGATCTAAACAAAAATCTCAAGATTAAGCATGGCTGTGGAACAATTATCTAGAAGAATTCTATTTTTTGGTGAATCTCAACTATGCTAGAGTCAAACAAACCAAAATACATGATAATAAAAAGATAAATAAATAGACTCTAGTATCTTACATTTGGTTGTTGTAGACCATATGAGGAAGCTAGTAGGTCACTAAACCATGGCTCAACAAGGTGGAATGCAGTATGATCCTGAAACGCAAATGATGAGAGAAAGAATTGCTAATATCCTTTATCCACTAAAACATGAGCACAAATATATAACTACTTACAAGAGATTGGTTAGAACCTAATTTTGAAGGAAGGTAAAATCCTGACTCCCTATAGATGAACTGATGAGACCTTCCACACCTTTTAGCTCAAATTTGTTAAGTGTTGGAAAGCCAAAAAAATTGTTATAGTAGACTGAAATTTAAGCAAGAAAAGATCTTCATCAACATGAATTAGGAAGTAACAAGTTCTAGTACTAATTATCATTAAGCTATCTATGGTGAATTCTAACGTTTGAAAGAAAAAAATGCATTGCATGTATGGCTATCATTGTTATCTCATATCCAATGCTAAGTATGGAGATATTACTCAACAATAACATGATAATCACAAATGTGTATTACTTCATTCTTTTCTTTAATGTACAGGTTACTCTTGTAGCTACACAACAACAAAAAAGATGCAGAAACATTAAAAAGATCAATAAGCACAATCATGGAGATATGCATAAGATTTTATACAAATACCTGATAGTATTGAACCTACTTATGGATAAGACTGGCCAATGGATTGAGTAAAAGATGAATCTTTATCTTGAAATTGAAAAATTCAAAGGCTGATTCGTATGACATTATTGCTGCTGAATAATCATTAAAGATTTCTAAATAGTATAAGTGGATGACACATTAAAGAAAAGATAAGCAAACCAATTCTCACATTTGTAAGAAACACTATATAAGGTAGTATGAATAATTTGGTCAAGTTTAATAACAAGAATGGAAAGGATTAAACTCATTAAGAGCTTTTTTAATGAAAAGCTTAAGTTGTTAAGTGGAAGACCACATATGGTTTTCATCTCTAATATCCTTCAACTCAGTCAAACCAAACAAAGGTAATCCTTCCGTTTTTTCCATCTTTTCCTTTCTCAAATAAACCAATCAAATTCCATGATTCTTATACCATGCTTACTTCCTCAATGGTAGCTAAACAGATGACTTTACTCTAAATCCTACACGATAGAGATAATAAATAACATATATAACAAACGAGTTAATTACCTTCACAATTAGACATGGAAACTTTCCTCAGATGCTTGGTTTTGGGGGGCTCTAATCCAGTGAACATAGGGTCCTCAAAAAGACACAGCTTAAGAACCACACTCAACACAAGGTCCCCTAATCTTGCCCAAAATAGATTTAGAACATAGTTCAAAATCAAAACTAAGCAATTATGAGAAGTAATACTTAAAATTAAGCCTTTACTAGCAAACATCAAGAAGAAAGTTTCGATTGAATGACCCTCGTGGGAGTCCATCAACAGACTTCCGCAAACTTCGTCCTACTCTTTCGATCAGAATCTGTGAGCCTTATTGTGATTGTGTGTAGTCATTTCTCCGTACACACAAAGCTCCTCACCACCACTCAATGTCATCAGTTCCTCTTGGATACCACAAAATGCCAATTAATGACATTTTTGTTGATGAGAAATTGATGTCAATAGTCATGGTATGCTGATTTTATCAAATTTCTAGCTTACGGTATTCTAACTCTTGACTTATCATACCAATAGAGGAAGAAATTCTATGCTAATGTAAAATATGATTATTGGAACGAACCTTTGTTTTACAAGTTATTTAATGATGGGATTCATATGAGGTGTGTTCTTGATGGGCACCTGTCCCAGACTGATGAGAAGCCCAAAAGATGCAGAAAAACTCCTCTTTGGATTGAAGATTTTATTTAATTGTTGTTAGTCAGTTTTAGTTATTGCAAGCCCCAATTGTTTTGGCCCTTATTTTAAAAATTCAACAAGTATTTAAAGCTTTGTTAAAAACTTTTGAAAGGGTAATGATATTCTGAATTTTATTCTCATCTTAGCTGAGTAGTAGTAGCCTAACCCTACCACCCTTGTCTAACCTTATTCCCTCATACACACCAACTTACCCCATAGCCCAACCCTTCTTACCCCCCACTATACCATATTTTCCATCAAACCCTCATTTTACCCTTAATCAAACACCTACCCAGCCAAGCTAACTCACTACTACCCCTCCTAAGGTTACCCTAAACGTCTTTGATGGGTTTGATCCCCTTGATTGGATTTTTCAAGCAGAACACTTCTTTATGGTGTATCAAGTTCCAATCGAACAATGCCTACCTTGGGTTGCCTTCTACATGAAAGGAGATGCCCTGAGCTGGTCTAAATGGATGTAACAGAACAAACCTACTCTCTGATTGGGTATCTTTCACTAGGGCTTTAGCTCTCTGTTTTGGACCCTCTACATATATTAATCACCAAGTTGAACTTTTCAAGTTGAGACAATTTGGCTGTCACTGATTACCAAGCTAAATTTGAGAAGTTATCCAACATGGTTTTTGGCCTAAATAAGGAGACCTTATTGAATTGTTTCATCTCAAGGTTGATTCCTAAAATTAGAAGGGAACTAGCCATCCTAAACCCTCTTTCTCTGCATCAGGCTATCCATCTTGCTAAACTGGTGGAGGACAAAATTAAGGACTCTAAACCCAAACAGTCTCGTTTTTCCTTCCCAAACCATTCATCACCTTCCTAGAACCCCACTAGCCTACCTCCTCCCTCCAACCCGCCCAATAAAGCTTCCACCTCCACATTGCCCATAAAAAAATTAACCCCAGCCCAAATGCAAGAATGACGTGCCCAGGGCCTATGTTATAATTGTGATGAAAAATTTGTGTTTGGCCATAAAGGCATCATTAGTTGATTTCTACTTCTCCTGGATGATGATGATGAACCTAAATCACCTACTACCCCTATTCCCTTGGAGCTTTTACCTAGCATTCACCAACCTGAATCTGTGCCCTTAACCCCTACTGAGTTGTCCCAAGATGCCTTCCATTTCCATCTCTCCCCCCAAGCCCTCACTGGTCATCCCTCCCCTCGTACCCTTAAGTTTACAGGTTATATCTCTGGCTTCCCTGTCATGATTCTAGTTAATACAGGGAGTCCTCAAAACATTATCCAAATAAGACTTACGCCCATCTCAAATTGCCAACCCAACTGATGGTGTCATTTTTGATATATTGGAATGAATGAGTTCAAATGAAAGAGAATCAAGTTTGTATAATATGAACTCAAGGAAATGGATGTGCCAAGTTTAAACACAGAAATTGTAATATAGTATAGTTGTCGTTCCACTAGGGAGGTGTTAGAATGAAGATCTTAGTTTTGAATTGATTAGGCAGAATATTTTTAGTTTGTTTTGTTGTGAATGATGTTGAATGAAAAAGTAATAAATAACAGAGAGTGAAATTTTGTAAAAGATAACAGTGAATGGTTTTCTGAGAGAAATCGATTCTGTAAAACAGGGATTGGCTTCATCACATCTTCACCTTCTGTAAGCTGCATAAGTTTTTATATAAGTAAATCGAAAAGATAATTTCTACGTCACAATCATAGTCATTTGTATCGATCCCTCGACTACAAAATTCATAAGAATGATTTCAAACCGCTGATCCCTCAGTCACTTTGAAATCATCCCAGCATTATCGATCGATTGTTTTGACGTTTATTGCGTTAGACGCCATCCCTGGCTACCTACTCACAATAAGTATTTCTTTCATATCTGCTTTCAAAAGTCACTTCCCAGCATACTTGAGAAAACTTAAAACAAGAAAATAGTGATCAAGTACTTTCAGGCATTAAACGCAGAAGGAAATACAGAAACTTATCAAATCTCATTACTAAATAAAAACTTACAACAATATTACTTTAGTGTTGAATGGATTACAGCCAATCCCATAAGGGAGTTTAGTTACTCATGCCTTGCATTTTCACCATCAAAAGAATGAATACAGAGAATAATGGAAAAGATTGGATTGTGAAGGAGATACAGGGGATTCAATCTGATGATGGATATATGATGATTTATAGAGGTTATGCTCTAGCTTCCCATGCCCACTTGCGTAGAACCCATGCAGCATCTTTCAGAGACTTGTAGAAACACAAGAAAGTGGGTGAGTTGGCATCGCATCATTGGTGAATAAAGAATTAAGAGACCCATGTTGTATGAGTCACGCTTGAGCTTGATGGTCACGCTCAAGCGTGAAGGGTCTTGATACTATTTAAATGTTTCACGCTTAAACCACTGCAGCCACGATCAAGCGTGGCCTTCCTTGTCCAACTTCACGCTTGCCCACGCTTAATCCACGCTTAGGCTTCTATTTTTATCATTCCACGCTTAAGCGCCTAGTGTTCACGCTCAAGCGTGAGGGGTCCTGATGCTCTCCAACTTGTTCAAGCTTAAGCTTGCTTGCTCAAGCTTAAGCTTGGTTGTTCAAGCTTGAGCTTGCTGTCTTCGAATGCTCCCGATCACGCTTGAGCTTGCTCTTTCATGCTTGAGCTTGATTTTTCACGCTTAAGCTTGCCTGCTCAAGCTTAAGCTTGATTTTTCATGCTTAAGCTTGCCTGCTCAAGCTTAAGTTTGATTTTTCACGCTTAAGCTTGCCTGCTCAAGCTTAAGCTTGATTTTTCACGCTTAAGCTTGCTTGCTCAAGCTTAAGCTTGCCCTGCTTTCCTGTTGAATTTCCTGCAACTTTCCTAGAGTTTTAACACAATATTTCTTTTATACACCTATCCATCACTACTTAAAAGTTTCATGCTCACTTCCTTTAATAATTCATCAATTTAGCTCAAGTCTTTACAAAATTAATTCAAATAAGTCATGAAATCAATGCTTAATCAACACTTATCAAACTCTCCCTAACCTAGATTTTTGCTTGTCCTCAAGCAAAAGAACTTTGGATTTAATCTTTCATGAGGATTCAGTTGTAAACAAAATTTTTAAGACAGTAATCACAGTTTAACTTTTTTTTAGCCAAATAACATCCTTAATACCCATTTCTTTGAAATGCAATGCACCAATGAATCTTTCACAAGGCAAGTAACCACTTGCTGTAAGAATAAGGAGCTTCTCATTAATTCTCTCTAGGTGCCTGTTTGACTCATCCATCATTAGAACTGCTCAGTTAACATTGCCCGTCATTTCTAGTAAAACCAAAATTCAAATGAACAGCAAGGATCAAAAGGTCTTTTAAGGTTGTAATGACGCTGGGTTAACAAGAATTTTTGGTTTTTCTTGGATTTCAAATCGCATGTACAAAGAAGAGCATAAGTATTTTTAGTTAATTTATTTAACAATTTAGAAGGCTTCTTCTTTGAATTTAAACTTCAGTATTTTCGTTTGTTTTCCTCCAGCTCTTTTATACATTTTTAGAGAGCTTACTATTTTTCTTTCTGCATTTTCTTTTTCTGCCTCCATTTATTTCATCACTTTTTGAAAAAAATATTTTATGCTCATTTTCAAGATGAACATGCAAGTAAGGTAGGATTTTTGCTTTTATGCTTAGCTCAGGGTAGAAGAAAAAAAAAATTTTATGGCTCAAAATAGGCTACCAAAGAATAGGATATTTTTATCAGGGAAGCTTTTTAGCTCTCGGCTAACTGTTTTTTCCAAATTGCCTTATCATTTCCTTGCTTATTTCTTAAGAAAAAGGTTAATTAGAAAATCAGTCAATGCCAATTTCAACAAATTCAAATGAGGCTCTCAGTGTTTAATTGCTCACTTCTCACCAGGTTTATAGGCCTACTCCAATACTCTAACAGAAAAAGGTTCAAGTATGTAAACAGATTCACTAGCTTATTTTGTTTTCATGGTTCTTAAATCAGTTAATTTGCCTTCTCAAAACCAATGTTATTGCCTTAAAATAATTGCTAACTCAGAATCTTTTCTTGAAACAAAAATTGTAAATCCTGGTTGGGTTTTTCAAAACTTTTTTTTTTAAGCATGTGACTTTGCATCAAAACAATCAACCAAAAGTATGAAAATTTTAAAAATTTTCAAAGTATGCTGCAGTAAGAAAACCAACTCAAAGTAAACTAAAGCAATTAAAAACTAAAGCAGTAAACTCATCATTCATCCTCAGAAGAGTCATCCTTTGTCTCTTGTTCCCTTACTGAAGGCCCTTGTGAGGAGGTTCCTGGTCCAGCCTATGAAGTCTCACCCCTCTTAAGAAAGAAGGCCTGTCCCCAGGCCAAGCAATGTGGGCTACAAACTTGCTTCCAATGAGAAAGCTCAATGTAGAAGAAAAACATATTGCACCATGAGTGAATTGAGAAATGTAATGCAGTTATAATGCTCAATAAAAACTCATAGAGAGAAGGGAATGAGAGTACGTGGGGAGTTAACATGAGGTGCGGTTACAGAATCTAAAATAATGGCCCCTTTTCAAAATTTAAAAACAGCATCAGGTGGCAGTTTTTTTTTAAACTGCTCGCTCAAGCGTGGAGACATCACGCTTAAGCGTGTTTGTTTACTGAGGCCAATTTTAGGCCTCGCTTGAGCGCAGGTCATGAGGTTGTCTTTTTCTCGCTTGAGCGTGAGATACGCGTGCTTAAGCGCGATCGTGATTGCTTCTCCCCTTTCTTTTTCTTGAAATTATGTTGACCAGATGGGGACGCTTAGACTTGGAAATTTCACGTTTAAGCGTGAGATGAGAAAGATGGCTTCGCTTGAGCGCTCCAGACACGCTTGAGCGTGATATATGCAAGATTGGTACCTGATTACTTACGCCTGAGCGTGATAAGTCATGCTGGAGCGTGAACATACCTGATGGTTATTTTCCATCCTCGCTTAAGCTTTGAAATCATTCGCTTGAGCGAATTTAAGTCAAAATCAAAAAGTGAAGTTCCTAGCCTGATCTTGGCAAGTTACACTTGAGCGTGTTTGCTTGACTTTTGCTGTAACTTGTCCTTTGTTCCCCGTTGAACTTGGCACTTATCATTCGGATAATGAGTGGGATGAATTTGATGAGCTGCCTGAAAAATAAAAGAAAAATTCAATCTTAGGATAAAATTTACTTAAAGTAAAATCAACAAGATGAAAAGAAAACATAAAAGATTGGGTTGCCTCCCAATAAGCGCTTGTTTAACGTCATTAGCTTGACGCCTGATAGATTTTTCAATATGGGTCATGGAGCTGGTGGATGAGAGTGTTGAGTTTTTCCACCTCCTTTCCTAAGTCAGGCTTTGACTTTCTTTTAATCTGTTTTTCAAGTGCACCTTCAATAGCAAAATCAGCTTCTTCTTTTTACACTCGAATTTTTACTTTTCTGTCATCCACATCTATGATGACTTTGGCCGCTTTCAAGAATGGTCTCCTCAGTATTAGAGGGACTTTAGAATCTTCCTCCATATCTATGACAACAAAGTTCTCATGAAATTCAAATTTATCAACTTTGACCTCAATATTTTCAGCAATACCATAAGGGGTTTTTATTGATT
Organism: Clitoria ternatea; assembly: GCA_037962975.1. Taxonomy (NCBI): domain Eukaryota; kingdom Viridiplantae; phylum Streptophyta; class Magnoliopsida; order Fabales; family Fabaceae; genus Clitoria; species Clitoria ternatea. The sequence continues at coordinate 156,461,387 of CM075672.1, read as the reverse complement.
GATCTGCCATTTTTAAGGTCATGTTTGTTGGCTTTACTTAAAAATCCCCTATACTTTTAAGTGTGGATAATGGCATCAAATTTACACTAGCACCAAGATCTAATAAAGCTTTACTTTTTGAAAGATTTCCAATAGTAACAGGAATAGAAAAACTCCCTGGATCTTTGGTGTTATGAGGTACTGCTTCAGAGATGATAGTATCATGTCCATCTTCTTCCTCGTTTATTTCCTCAGTCAGTGTGGTCACAGCCTTGCAATGCTCTATTGGGTTTGTTTCAGTGTTTGCTCCATACTGAGGCTTCTGCTTCTCAGTAAGTTGTCGGGCTAGTTGTCCCAATTGCGTTTCTAAGTTCCTAAGTGATGCCTCATTATTCTTTTGACTTGCTAAAGAAGTTTGCATAAATTTTTCCAAGGTGTCCTCTAATCTAGAAGTTCTCTCCACCAAAGAAGGACCATTATTTTGATATGGTTTATTTGAAGAGCTGGGCTCTTGCTTCCATCCTTGGCCTTGGTTTTGGTTACTTCTCCATCCCTGAAATGGTTGGTTAGAAAAATTTGAATTGAAATTACCAGACCTTCCTTGGTTGTTTATGAAGTATACAGTTGCTTCTTGTGAGCCACAGTTCTCATTGAGATGATCTCCTCCACAAAAGTTACATGTTGCAGGCATTTGTTGTTGCCCTGGTTGTGATGATTGTACTACATGTAATTGTTGTGGGAGATTGGATATCTTTTTGGTCAATGCTTCTAATTGTTGGGTCAGAATTTTGTTCTGTGCTAAAATGGCATCTGTGGTGTTTAAGTCAAGGAATCCTTTCCTTTGAACTTGCTGACGATCATGTTGAGCTTGGTAGTCTGTTGAGGATAAAGCTTCTATTATCCTTGTGGCTTGGTCAGCATCCACTCTCATCATTGTTCCTCCTGCTGCTGCATCTAAAATCATTTTAGTGTCAGCCCTTAAACCACTATAAAAAATATTAAGCTGTGCAATATCTTCAAGTCCATGGTTTGGGCATTTTCTGAGCAGTGATTTAAAGCGTTCCCATGCCTCACAAAAAGGTTCATCTTGGCCTTGTCTAAATGTTGTAATATCTTATTTGGCCTTGATGAATCTAGATGGAGGGAAGAACCTTTGTAGAAATTTTTCTTCAACTATGTTCCAGCTATTCAAACTTTGATTTGGATGAGATTGTAACCACTCCTTTGCTTTTCCTGCTAAAAAGAAAGGAAATAGTCATAAATATGCAGCATCAATAACATCTTGGTTAAATCCCATGGTTCCAACCAATTCATAGAATATGGCCAAGTGAGTATACGGATCTTCACTTGACATTCCAGTAAATTAGTGTGAACTAATCAAACTAAGAAATGCTGGTTTCATTTCTAGTGCTCTGACAGTGTTTGGAATTGCAATGCTTGAGAAATGTCTTAGCCCTTGCTGTAAAGCATAGTCTCCAAGTGTTCTCCTTGGTAGGTTTTGATTGTTGCTGTTGACATCCATTGTATCAGAGGAAGTTTGTCCTGTGTGGAAGTTCTGCTTGGCTTTCTTGATTTTCTTGAGGAACCTGTCTATCTCTGGATCAAATGCAAGTTGTTCTTTTGTACCCTGTCCTCTCAAGATCATAAATCAAGTACTCAAAGTAGCAAGGTTACTAAAAAAAATAAAAACAAATTGAAAACAAATTTATTTACACTGTCTTGTCAATTCAATGCTAAACTATTCAAACTAAAATCACCTCCCCGGCTGCGGCGCCAAAACTTGATGGTGTCATTTTTGATATATTGGAATGAATGAGTTCAAATGAAAGAGAATCAAGTTTGTATAATATGAACTCAAGGAAATGGATGTGCCAAGTTTAAACACAGAGGTTGTAATATAGTATAGTTGTCGTTCCACTAGGGAGGTGTTAGAATGAAGATCTTAGTTTTGAATTGATTAGGCAGAAGATTTTTAGTTTGTTTTGTTGTGAATGATGTTGAATGAAAAAGTAATAAATAACAGAGAGTGAAATTTTGCAAAAGATAATAGTGAATGGTTTTCTGAGAGAAATCGATTCTGTAAAACAAGGATTGGCTTTATCACATCTTCACCTTCTGTAAGCTGCATAAGTTTTTATATAAGTAAATCGAAAAGATAATTTCTACGTCACAATCATAGTCATTTGTATCGATCCCTCGACTACAAAATTCATAAGAATGATTTCAAACCGCTGATCCCTCAGTCACTTTGAAATCATCCCAGCATTATCGATCGATTGTTTTGACGTTTATTGCGTTAGATGCCATCCCTGGCTACCTACTCACAATAAGTATTTCTTTCAGATCTGCTTTCAAAAGTCACTTCCCAGCATACTTGAGAAAACTTAAAACAAGAAAATAGTGATCAAGTACTTTCAGGCATTAAACGCAGAAGGAAATACAGAAACTTATCAAATCTCATTACTAAATAAAAACTTACAACAGCATTACTTCAGTGTTGAATGGATTACAGCCAATCCCATAAGGGAGTTTAGTTACTGATGCCTTGCATTTTCACCATCAAAAGAATGAATACAGAGAATAATGGAAAAGATTGGATTGTGAAGGAGATACAGGGGATTCAATCTGATGATGGATATATGATGATTTATAGAGGTTATGCTCTAGCTTCCCATGCCCACTTGCGTAGAACCCATGCAGCATCTTTCAGAGACTTATAGAAACACAAGAAAGTGGGTGAGTTGGCATCGCATCATTGGTGAATAAAGAATTAAGAGACCCATGTTGTATGAGTAACGCTTGAGCTTGATGGTCACGCTCAAGCGTGAAGGGTCCTGATACTATTTAAATGTTTCACGCTTATACCACTGCAGCCACGCTCAAGCGTGGCCTTCCTTGTCCAACTTCACGCTTGCCCACACTTAATCCACACTGAGGCTTCCATTTTTATCATTCCACGCTTAAGCGCCTAGTGTTCACGCTCAAGCGTGAGGGGTCCTGATGCTCTCCAACTTGTTCAAGCTTAAGCTTGCTTGCTCAAGCTTAAGCTTGGTTGTTCAAGCTTGAGCTTGCTGTCTTCAAATGCTCCCGATCACGCTTGAGCTTGCTCTTTCACGCTTGAGCTTGCTCTTTCACGCTTGAGCTTGATTTTTCACGCTTAAGCTTGCCTGCTCAAGCTTAAGCTTGATTTTTCACGCTTAAGCTTGCCTGCTCAAGCTTAAGCTTGATTTTTCACGCTTAAGCTTGCTTACTCAAGCTTAAGCTTGCCCTGCTTTCCTGTTGAATTTCCTGTAACTTTCCAAGAGTTTTAACACAATATTTCTTTTATACACCTATCCATCACTACTTAAAAGTTTCATGCTCACTTCCTTTAATAATTCATCAATTTAGCTCAAGTCTTTACAAAATTAGTTCAAATAAGTCATGAAATCAATGCTTAATCAACACTTATCACCAACCTGCCCCTAAATTTTCAGTTTTAGTAGGCAATGGGGCCCATGTTCATTGCACTGGGTTATGTCCTAAAGTCCCTATTTCTATTCAAAACCACTCATTCCACATTGCTTTTTATTTACTACCTATTGAGGGTACGGATGTTGTGCTGGGTATGTAATGGTTATGTACCCTGGGGCCTATACGTTCAAATTTTGCCATTATAAGCTTATCCTTCACCCATGACCACCAACCTATTACCTTTATTGGAGACACAATGAATGCCCCATCACCCACAACTTACCATCAACTCTCACATCTCCTTCACACCAATTCTGTTGTATCCTTCCACTTGTTATCCTTCCAACCTATTCCATCCTCTCCAACCACCCCCCATACAAATAACCTAGTCGCCCTTCCTCCGGAACTCCAAACTCTCCTAGATAACCATAAGAATGTTTTCCAAGAACCACATGGCCTACCCCCTGCTAGACCTCATGACCATCACATTCCTCTACTTCCCAACACATCTCCCATTACTGTCAAACCTTACCGCTACCCCCACTCTCAAAAGAAGGCCATGACCTATATCATTAACCTATGCTCCAGCAAGGCATCATTGTCCCTAGTACTAGCTCTTTGTCCTCCCCAATTCTATTAGTGAAAAAAAATGGGACTTGGTATTTTTGTGTGGATTACAGGGCCCTTAATGTAGCCTCTCAGGCTTTTACAAAATTGAAGGAAATCATGACAACAATGCCTGTGCTTACTTTGCCTAACTTTGACAAATTATTTGTTGTTGAGACAGATGCTTCAGGTGTTGCCATCGGTGTAGTTCTTTCCCAGGATACACACCCTATTGCCTTCTTCAGCAAGCACATGTGCCCCTAGATACAAGCTTCCTTAGTTTATGTCCGTGAAATGTATGCCATCACTGAACCAATCAAGAAATCGCATCAGTACCTCATAGGCAAACATTTTCACATTTATACAAATCAACAGAGTTTAAGGCACCTTGTTTCTCAAACATTTCAGACACCAGAACAACTTAAATAGGCTATTAAACTACAAGTTTATAGTTTTGATATCTTTTACAAAGCTGGTCATTCCAACGATGCTGCTGATGCCTTATCCCGTATGTCCATGGAAGACCCACCTCTGCTTTTGGCTTTCTCATCCCCAATTCCAGCTCTTTTGGAAGAACTTGAGACTTATTTCAACTGTAATCCAAAAGGACAACTTTTTCTTCAAAAGCTCCAGTCCGATCCTATCATGCAAGAGACTTTCTCTTATTCTCAAGGCATCATTTACTTCAAAAATATAATTTATGTTCCAGACTTACCTCTATTGTGATATAATCTGATAAGGGAGTTCCACTCCACCTTATCTGCTGGTCACTTGAGGTGTATGCTCACTGTTACTCATTTAGCAGCCACCTTCTATTGGTCGGGCCTCTATAATGCTGTGAAGGATTTTATGAAACATTGTTCTACCTGCCAAATGAACAAATACCTACCACAAAAAAAGGGACTGTTACAGCCATTACCAATTCCTAATCAGGTCTGGGAAGATCTTACAATGGATTTTATCACTCACCTTCCAAACTATTTTGGTCATACCGTTATTTGGGTGATCTTTGATCGCCTTACAAAGTTTGTCCACTTGCTGGCTCTGTCAACTAAGTTCATTGCTCCAGTGTTGGCTTCTCGATTCCTCTCTGAAATTTAAAGGCTCATGGATTTCCTAAGTCTATTGTCTCAGACTGTAAACCCTTGTTCCTAAGTATGTTTTGGAAGCAGTTATTCCGGTTGCAAGGTACCACACTCAAATACAGCTCCTCCTACCATCCTGAGACCGACGGGCAAACTGAGGTCACCCACCGTTGCCTTGAGGCTTATCTCTGATGTTTTTCAAGTGGACCACCCCAAATAGTGGTACAAATTTCTCCACCTTGCTGAGTACTGGTTCAACATTTCTTTTCATTCTGCTATCGAAATGACCCCTTTTTAGGAACTGTACGGTCATCATCTGCCTTCACTATTGGATTATGCCCCAAAATCCACCTCCGTTATTCCTTTAGACGTGTCCCTGCAACAGAGGAAACAACTACTAGTAACGTTAAAAGAAAATCTTCAGAAAACAAGACAAAGAATGCTCACCCAGGCTAACCAACATAGAAGGGACATTACCCTTGAGGTCGGAGAATAGGTCCTTCTTCGTCTATAACCGTACCAGCAGATCTCTATCTCTCGACGCACCTCTCAAAAACTGAGCAAACGCTTCTATAGGCCTTTCCAAGTCCTTCGACGAATTGGCCCGGTTGTGTATGAGCTAGCACTGCCCCCCTCTGCTCGCATCCACCCTATTTTTCACGTCTCCCTACTGCACATATACCATTGTGGTGCGCCTGAATCTTATTTTACTCCTTTACTGGAGTTTCCCTTGGATTCTTTTTCTTCATACGCTGACCCCAACCCCACTCCAACAGTGGTCAAACCTTTGAGTTCTCTGCACGACCCAACAATATCTGAAGGAGCAAGTGAAACTAAGACACGTGAATTTGGCAAGATATCAATTCCCATTAACTCCCTCTCTCCTACCACGCATAATACATCTGGGCCATTGGATCATACTGCTTTCTCCATGATGAGATCCACACCTTCTACTGTCAATTCCATCCATGCACCTCTTACACATGTAGCACCCAAGCATATCCCTTATTCGTTGAATCCCCAACATTTAATTCCCATCGTATCTGGACCCTTCATTCAAACTGGCCACTGCAAGGCACCTATACTGTCAGATCATTTCTCGTGATCGCCTCTGTTGAATCCATCTTTGAGGAACGTGAACTCCCACACTCCCAATGACGTGATTCCCGCGCCTGTTCCCCTTATTCACGTGCCTTGGTCCTTGGTTAGTGTGAAAGTTGTTGCTTCCACTCTATCTCCTTCCTCACCGTTAGATCCTCTCATCCCAAGCATCAGCACATCTCACCCGTCTGGAAGAAGCACAATCCTTGCCAAGCCGCCTCAGCCATTGACGGCGCGATACCTCATCCACAGTTTCTTCTAACCTTGTGGACATGGTTCCTGTCTGACCCGACGGTAATGATGGGCATCTGGCCCAGACTAATGGGAAGCCCAAAAGATGTAGAAAAACTCCTCTTTAGGATTTTATTTAATTGTTGTTAGTCAGTTTTAGTTATTGCAGGCCTAATTGTTTTGGCCCTTATTTTAAAAATTCAGTAAGTATTTAAAGCTTTTTTAAAAACTTCTAAAAGGGTAATGATATTCTAAATTTTATTCTCATCTTAGCTGAGTAGTAGTAGCCTAACCCTAGCACCTCTATTAGTTCCTGAAAAGGAAATTCCTGAAATCTTAGGTCAATGTCATTCCTTAGCCTATGATTGTCATGCTAGTGCTAGTAAGACAGCAACAAAGATTTTCCAAGCCGGTTTTCATTGGTCCTCTTTGTTTAAAAAATGTAAGAAAGTTTATGCTTGCTTGTGATGCTTATCAAAAAAGTGATAATATTTCTAGGTGTCATGAAATGCCTCTTAATAGTGTTCTAGAAGTTGAAGTTTTTTATGCATGAGGGATTGATTTCATGGGTATGTTCCCTTCATCTTATGGAAATAGATTCATCTACATGGCAGTCAACTTTGTTTCAAAATGGGTTTAAGTTATACCCTCTCCAAGAAGTGATGCCAAAATAATCATCAAGCTTTTCAAGACAATCATATTTCCTAGATATTAGTGATGAAGGATCACCGTTCAAGGAAAAAATAATTTGAAAATTGTTAGCCAAGTATGGAGTAACCCATAAGATGGTTTATTCTTATCATCCTCAAATGAGTGGATAAGTGAAAGTCTCAAATAGAGAAATCAAAAGAATCTTGAAAAAGACTATTATCATTACAAGGAAGGATTGGTAAGTTAAGCTTTCATATGCATAATGCCTTTTTAGTTTTTCTTGTTGATCTCCTTGGTTTTTTTAGAGTTTTGTTTCCATTGCACTCTTAGGATGGAATTGGTTAAATCACCATTATGGTAGCATATTTGGTGTGATTAGGTAGAACATAGACTATATTTCTTACTTGGTTACTTATGGTAGAGAAAATGAGGGGAAAAAGACAAGATTGAACATTTTAAAAGAAGCCTCTATTGAGTGGCATACACAAGTGGATAACACCTTGAGTGTAAACACTTAAAGGAGTGGTGAAGGTCCTGATACTCATTGTTTCTATACTTGTGATTCCTAACCTTTCTTCTATTTTGAGTTTTGGTGACTTACTTGGTTTTAGTGCAAGTAATTGAAGACTTTGTACTCAGAGAGCATTAACCTTGTAATCACATGCTTGAATTGGGATTTACTTTTATGCTTATTTCCTACTCCTTGTATTTGTAGTTTTTCCTTTGTTTGGGATTGGGAAAGTAATACAATTATGGTAGATTTCAAATTTCCTTGAAATTTAGACTTTGATTTTAGGAATTACTTAGGGTAATTTCGCTTATAATTAGTTTAATTTCTTGTTTATGACTAGTTTAATGCTTTTATTGTAACATCCCAAAAATTTAGAAAATAAATTATTAGATAATGATAATTAATTATTCGATGTCCAAAACATATAGGAAAATTAGTTAAGTATTAATTGTGAATTATTAGTAAATTAAAATTTATTGAAACCGAATTGTTTAACGGAAGGTGTGGAATCATTAAGTCAAATTGGATAATTCAAAGGTCTAGGATAATAAGATAAATATTATGGTTATGGTGGTATGATTAAAATGAATTTTGAAATTGAGGGGATGTTTATTCGGATATAGCATATGTTAGCAAACGATGAAATTATGAGCGGAAATAAATTAAAACAAAATGTAAATTCCCTTTTTCTCTCTTCCAATTGTCGTGTAACTTTTCCCCCCTCTTTTTTCACTTTTTTATCCAATGGTTAATTGGGTTTTGTGGACTCTTGGACAAAGGAAAAAAGTTGGCACACTATCTATTAGGTAATACCCAATTTTACTAACATTTCTCTCTCCCCCTTTTCTCAATTTTCAGTGATGCATTCTTCTCCCCCTCCATTCACTTTAGATTTCTTCTTCTTCCTTCTCCCATGTACTCCTAAATAATCACCCTCTCCATAGCCATTTTATCCCTAAAAATTAAGTGGATTTCTTGGATTTGTGAGGCAAGGAAGGAACTTTGGAGCAAGTCTTTGGTGGTCTTTTCTTCTCTCCCTCTCATTTTTGTTTTTTATTAAGCTTGGATTAGGAGGTAAGGGCTCATGACTTTGTATGGTTTACATTGTTGTTTTAAGGTTGTTGGAGCTTAGAAATGGTAGTTTAGGTGTTAGTATGACAAAAGATGCATGTGGAACAATGGACCTTGTGTTAGAGGACTTGAAAACTTAGTTTTTGGTACTTGGACAGTGGAATACGAATTTAAGAGCTTGATTATGCTTAACGTGGTGCATGAAAATGATTTGAAATTAATGTTTGATGATTTTGGTGAAAACCCTAAAATTTGGAATTTAGGCCTTTTGGAAAAATTGGTGAAGTTGGGCATTTATTTGCCATGGGAATAACTTAAGTGTAGGATATGAGTTTTGATTGGCTTGGTATTAAGTTACTGGTGTTGGAAACTTAAGGAATCAAGGAAGATGTTGGAGTCTTAAGTTATTAAAAATTGATAGAATTTATATTTTGGTGGTGTTAGCATGAATAAATTGGTACAATGTGTTTTGAGGCATTGGAAACGCATTATGGATAATGCGTAAGATGTTTGGTGTACTGGTAATTTAAGGTGTTGGTGTTTGTGGCCATTAGATTATAGAAAAATTTTATTAATAGGAAGAATTCCCGAAACTTGATAAAATATGGAATCGGTGTCTATAACATGTTTAAGACATGTTGAGAATTTTAAATATGATATTGTATATTTAAATTGAAATTTGTATATGTTAATGTAGGATCAATTCCGAACGATGAGGCAGGACCGTCTAATCGCTCAGATTACTTCTCTTGAGGTAGGAGAGGAGTTATATATTCTAAATGCATGAATTAGATATATTAATGATTATTGTATGATGATATGGTCATATTTGAATTGCATTAATCCTTGTATTATGATGTAATGGATGCTTGATGATTGCTTTGATGGAAAATATGTTCGATGCATTTAAAATATATGTGTAGTGTGTTATTATGGTGTTTTGTATATGTATTGTCATGCATGGCCATGTGTATGCCTATGAAATAGTATATGAGACTTTGTGTTTCCCCACTAATAATGATGATGATGTTTATTAATGAGAACGATGAAAAGTTATTAAGCAACACACTTATGAATATTATTGAAAGTTGATATGTGTTGTTATGATGCCAATGTGGTAATAGATGAAATCAAATTAATAATGATGATGTAAATACCACATAAAAATCTTGAAACAATGGCAATATTTGAATAACTTAAAATCCACTAAATGAAGGTGGTGGTGGTGATGATGATAATGGATGATTGATGAGTGGCATGGTAGGATGTATAGTGTGAGATTGCATATGATTTGCAACTGCATTGCATCCATGGCATATCTGCATAGCTGTCGGTATGGAATGTTAGGGGTTCCTCCGATTGTCCTAGTGGAAGGGCGGCTCTGTGCACGAGTATTTATTTACCCTAGTGTTTTAGTGGTGGAATCACAAAGTTGCCCATGCTTAATCGCAGGGAATTGTATGTGGTTGACCCTTGTGGGAGGTGGCTCTTTGAGGAGCAGTTGTCCCCGGTGGTCCTGTTGGATCATAGTTTCCATGGCATGGTTCATGGTTGGCCCGCAACACCATTTTGATGTTGATGTTGTTTAGCACTGCCATGGTGAAAATGATAGGTGTTACATGATGGGCGATGAGGTTTGATACCAGTAAAACTGATATTTATGAATATAAGTGTACATATTTTACTACTACAGTAGGGGCATGGTTGTATATCTATGCTTGAACCCACATTGGTGTTTATTTTCCCACAGTTGGATCCAGAGTGCATTGTTACAAATTGTTGAGTATATTCCTTTGTGCATATGCATTAGCCGAAGAGCATTTGAATATAGCTTAGAGATATTCCAGAATACGAATGAGACATTTGATTGTGATAATTTATGGAAGAGTGAAAACTAGAGAAAAGATAAATAATAATGATGAAAACCCTACTATAAAACTTATGGTGAATTTTTATAACCCACATTGGGTGGTATGGAGAAATGATTGATTGTGTATATGTATATGTTGGTTATATATGCCTATGATTATGTAATGATTGTTTGGAATGCCTTTTAATGCTTGTGTTGCAAAGCACATGATGATTTGTATGCATACACACATGATCATAAATGTTTCATTTTCATTTTTTCGAATATAATGACTTATTTTCCCATGTTGTCTCTTTTTAAGCCATTTGATGCAGGACTATCATGGGATGTGATGATCCTTTGAAAAGTGAAGTATTTGGGAAGAAGGTAAAATAGTTGTAAGAAAATGCCTTAGCCGGTAATGTTTTCAAATTTAGACAATATATGCATTTTTATACCAATGATATGGATATTGATATAGTTGTAATGGCCTAAGTTCTTAAGTGTCACACCCCAATTTCTCGGACCCGAATCTCAATGTAATCAATATAATTAAACAATAAAAGTGCGGGTAAATTTTTCACCATTAAAAGAAAGTCCAATATTACATCAAGACCCAAACCACAGAAAACCGAAGAGTGAGATTTAAGAATTTACAAATTGGATCGACAAATAAATTGCCCACATGTGTATACAAAATAATTTGACTTTACAGCAGAAGAAGAATGTGTATACAGGGTATACGCCTATATGAAGATATAAGAAAAGGCCCAACCGAGCATGCCAATTCACGACATGAGCCTATTTGGCTGTAACCAACCTTACACATAAGTCATATACATGCATTATAAACTGTAAATAGCCTTTACATAAGGTATTGATCATCAAATGGGGATGTGTGTAACACCCTAAATTTGAAGAAATAAAATTATTGAATAATGATAATTAATTATTTATGGCCAATAATTATAGGAAAATTAATTAGACATTAGAGGTGAATTATCAGTAAATTAAGATTTACCGAAACCAGATGATTTAACAGATGGTGTGGGACCCACTTTGTCAAATTGGATGTTTGATGGGTCTAGAATACTTAGAAAATTATTATGGTGATGGTGGTATAGTTAAAATAATTTTTGGTATTAAGGAGATAATTAATTAGACACGACGTATGATATTAAACAGGGAATTATTAACCCATGGTAAAAACATAAAGAGGCACTATTTTACCCATTGGATATTGACCAATTTTAGCATTTTCCCTCTTCCTTCTTCTCATTTTCGGTAGCTTCACTCTCCTTCTCACCCAACTTCATTTTTCACTCTTTCTTCTTCTTTCTTTTGCCCAAAATCATGCCTCCCTCTTGTGTGGCAATTCTCCACTTAAATCAAAATCAAAGCTTGGGTTCATGAAGATTTAATGGGATCTTGGAGCAAATATTTGATGGCCTCTCCTTCTTATCTCTTCATTTTCGTGTTTAGCTTAAGCTACGAGAAAGAGGTATGATTTTTGAACACCCATGGCTTTTGTTGATAGTTTTTGAGTTATTGAAGTATTGTAATAGGAGGTTAGATGTTATTTTGATGAATAATGGTATGTGGAACCAAACCCTAGGTTGAATGATCCTTGGGGATTTATTTTTGTTGTTGATAATGAATGGGATACATTGTTGCTAGCCTAAGGATGTTTGAAATGATGCATATAAATGGTTGGAATTAATGATTGTGAATTTTTAGTGAAAACCCTAGAAATTAGGATTTTAGGGCTTTGGGAAATTCTTCAGAAAGTTATGAGTTATTGATGTTGGAGTGGTTTTATATGTGAGAATAAGTTTTTGAATGAGTAATATTGATTTTTGATGTTGAGGAATTATGAAAATCAAGAAAATAGAGTAATGACTCCAAGTTGTTTAAGGTGTTAAAAGTTGAGATATTGTTAGGAGAGGCTTGAATAATGAGGATGATAATTATTGAATTCTAAATAATCCTAATCCTAAGATTAAGGAATGTGTAAATGGTGAAAGTGATAGAAAATCATTGATGGTGAAACCTATAAATAGGCACTATTATGAATATGACAAGATGAATATGAACACTAAAACCATAGTGCATATGAGGGATTAGTAAAATAGGAATGTGTCTTGATGAGGTCTTAGACCATGTTGTTGGTGTTGTGTATGGTTAGCCCTTTGAGACTTAGGGTATCTTGGTTTTGGGAAAGGAATTCCCAAAACTTAACATAAGTATATGAATAAGTGTTTTAACAAGTCTAGGACTTAATATTGAACTTTAAGAGATGTTGTCAATTACTTAAACTTGTGATGATGCCTTGAAATGGCTTATTGATTAAGTGCATATGTATATATGTATGTGTTAATAGGAGATAGCATTCCGGGAAATATGGCGGAACATTTGGAATGTGTGGATCATTGCGGTTCTTCTCTTAAGGTAGGAGAGGAGTTTACATTTCAATTGCATGAGTTGAACAGTTGGTGATTTGTGTGGATGACTTATACTCATGATTATTTTGAATGATGATTGATAATGTGATGGATGATAGGCTTGGCAATTTGTTGAATGTTTGATAATTGCATATATATGACATGATGATGAATGTTTAGTGGTCCCTTTTGAAGGGCATGATTTAATTGTTGATGGAAATCCCTGGATGGATGGATTGTTTAAATTTTGATGTTATGTTTATGATGTTATGCATAATTGAGGAACTAATAGGGCTATATTGAGTTTTAGTATGTTTAAATGCCAAGGAATAGTTCCAATAGCCTCTATGCATGAATTATGACATATAGAAATCAGAATGGGTCAATTTAAGCAAGAAATGACCCTTAAGTTGCAAAAAAAGCCTTAAAATGGTCTAAACGCATTTATGCACATAAGTCCCTCATTTTTGGGAATTTTTGAGTATGGCCGGTGGCCACACGTCATGAATGGTTTATATGTGATTGTGTCAAAACTTGGTGGCCATTAGATTTGATTTGAAAAAGATTGGGTGGTTAGAAGTTGGAAAATGGTGAGTTTTCTGCATTATGCAATAGGGCTCTGTCATGAATCGATTCAAATAATTCCTTGAATCGATTCAGGGGATTCTGGAATGGGCTTGAATCGATTCACACGAAGCCTTGAATCGATTCATTGCTCTCTAGAAATTTCCCTGGCCTGAATCGATTCATACCTGGCCCTGAATCGATTCATATGGCTCTGTTTCTCCTATTCATGCATTTCCTCACGCATGAATCGATTCACCATGGAGCTGAATCCATTCATTCACCTGATGTTGGCCTTTTTTAGACTCTAGGAACACATGAATTGATTCATGCAAGGTCTGAATTGATTCATGGCCCTGATTCTTCAAAATTTTGATGTTTTGGAGTATGTTGGGTTTCCCTTGCTGTTTTTGGCCCATTTGGGTATCTTAATAGTATTTTTGGCCTCTGACTTCTTCATGAAGGTTGTACATAATAATGTTATGGAGGTGTAAAAATTGGTCTCACCTTAATTGGAGTTTTCTAACTCTTATTAGGCATAAAACACTGGACCCACTGCATTGTAAAACTCAAGTTTAAGAGGGTTTTGAACCCAACCTTTTATGATTGTCAAATTGGGACTAATATGTGATATTTGTGACATGTCCCACTATTTTTGAGACTAAAAATGAACTTCCGTCATATACCATGATGTTGAAACTTGACATGAACTTGTTATTATCCAAACCTTGTTTCATCATGCAAAACATGTGATTGTGTTGAAAATATATGATTGTGGTATGTTCTTAGTGGTGTTTGATATTGAATTGGATTATTGGCAAAGTAAAATTGTGCCTATATCATGTTGTTAATACATGTGTGAGTTCCACCACTAATGATATGTTATAATGATTGATAATGGAAAGTTGAATAATGTTGATGTATGACACACCCTTGTATGATGATGAAACTAATCAGGGGTGATTGCATGACAATGCATTTATGATAAATCGATGAATCAGAGATAATGTCGATAATGGATAATGATGGATGATGTTTTTGATTATTTCCTTGAATAAAGGATGATTGTTATTATTGGTGATTTGTTGAATACCATTGTGTTTGATACAAGTGTGATCTTGTATGTATGGTTTAAAATTATATTGATGAATTGATGTGATGCCACACTAATATATGAAATAATGGTAATGATCAATAAGACGAAAATCCAAATTATGTGGAAATATTGATGAACGATTGATGGATGTTGATGATGTTTGTGATGTCATTGTGATTGTTGCAAGTATTGACTTATATGTATGATATAAAGTATGTTGAAATGAAATGCCACACTTAAGACTGGAAAATAATGGCTAAAACCAACAATGATAAAATTCACTAAAGTTTGTATGGTGGTGTTGGTGTTGATGATGATGATTGATGAGTGGCATGATAGGATGCATAATGTGAGAATACATTTGATTTGCATTGCATTGCATCCATGGCATATCATACATTGCCGGTAAGGAATATTAGGGGATTCCCCCGGTTGGCCCAGTGGGAGGGCGGCTCAGTGCATGAGCATTCTTGTTATTCCCCTATGACTCGGTGTGTAAGTCACGAAGCTGTCCATGCTAAGCTACGAGGAGATGCATGTGGTTGACCCTTGTATGGGGTGGCTCTTGAGGAACAGGTGCCCTCTGTGGTCTTATGGATCACAACTGCCATGTTATGAATCATGGTTGGCCCACAACACCTTATATTGTTGATTATGTTATTTACTGTGGTCATGGTGAAAATGACCGGTGTTACAAAATGGGCGATGCGGTTTGGTATCAGTAAAATTGGTGATTATGCATGCATTATGAGATATATGTACACATTATACTACTGCAGTAGGGGCATGGTATGTGATCATGCTTGACCCACAAATTGGTGTTTATTCCCATAGTCGGATCCGCATTTGTTGTTGATTATTCTATTGCGCATATGCATTAGCCTAAGAGCATTTGCATATAGCATGGAGATATGCCAAAAGGTGATGATGATTGATGATGATTGAGATTGAGATACGATGATGATGAGATGGGTAAATGAATTACCTAAAAGACATTTAAAATATAATACAACAAATTGACATTTGTAACATCCCGAATATTATACAAATAATTAAATATGAAGAATAAATACTAAATAATTATATATAGGTAAAATTAATATCCCAAAATGTTGAAATAATTAAATTAAGATATTTGAGGATTTTTCATAATTTATAGAGACTAAATGAGATGAAATTATACCCGGTTGAAATATGGGTATCGGACCAAGTATCTCCGATTGAGATGTCGTTGGTCAAGGCTGTTAAGAATATTATTGGGAATCCGAATATGTATTCGGAATAATTTTTAGATAAAGTATTAAGCCCAAACGGGGATCCTGTATATTATAAAACGGTAAAGTTTTAATGAGGAGGTCAAAACTAAAACAAGACCACTATTTTTGAGACTAAAAATGAACTTCCGTCATATACCATGATGTTGAAACTTGACATGAACTTGTTATTATCCAAACCTTGTTTCATCATGCAAAACATGTGATTGTGTTGAAAATATATGATTGTGGTATGTTCTTAGTGGTGTTTGATATTGAATTGGATTATTGGCAAAGTAAAATTGTGCCTATATCATGTTGTTAATACATGTGTGAGTTCCACCACTAATGATATGTTATAATGATTGATAATGGAAAGTTGAATAATGTTGATGTATGACACACCCTTGTATGATGATGAAACTAATCAGGGGTGATTGCATGACAATGCATTTATGATAAATCGATGAATCAGAGATAATGTCGATAATGGATAATGATGGATGATGTTTTTGATTATTTCCTTGAATAAAGGATGATTGTTATTATTGGTGATTTGTTGAATACCATTGTGTTTGATACAAGTGTGATCTTGTATGTATGGTTTAAAATTATATTGATGAATTGATGTGATGCCACACTAATATATGAAATAATGGTAATGATCAATAAGACGAAAATCCAAATTATGTGGAAATATTGATGAACGATTGATGGATGTTGATGATGTTTGTGATGTCATTGTGATTGTTGCAAGTATTGACTTATATGTATGATATAAAGTATGTTGAAATGAAATGCCACACTTAAGACTGGAAAATAATGGCTAAAACCAACAATGATAAAATTCACTAAAGTTTGTATGGTGGTGTTGGTGTTGATGATGATGATTGATGAGTGGCATGATAGGATGCATAATGTGAGAATACATTTGATTTGCATTGCATTGCATCCATGGCATATCATACATTGCCGGTAAGGAATATTAGGGGATTCCCCCGGTTGGCCCAGTGGGAGGGCGGCTCAGTGCATGAGCATTCTTGTTATTCCCCTATGACTCGGTGTGTAAGTCACGAAGCTGTCCATGCTAAGCTACGAGGAGATGCATGTGGTTGACCCTTGTATGGGGTGGCTCTTGAGGAACAGGTGCCCTCTGTGGTCTTATGGATCACAACTGCCATGTTATGAATCATGGTTGGCCCACAACACCTTATATTGTTGATTATGTTATTTACTGTGGTCATGGTGAAAATGACCGGTGTTACAAAATGGGCGATGCGGTTTGGTATCAGTAAAATTGGTGATTATGCATGCATTATGAGATATATGTACACATTATACTACTGCAGTAGGGGCATGGTATGTGATCATGCTTGACCCACAAATTGGTGTTTATTCCCATAGTCGGATCCGCATTTGTTGTTGATTATTCTATTGCGCATATGCATTAGCCTAAGAGCATTTGCATATAGCATGGAGATATGCCAAAAGGTGATGATGATTGATGATGATTGAGATTGAGATACGATGATGATGAGATGGGTAAATGAATTACCTAAAAGACATTTAAAATATAATACAACAAATTGACATTTGTAACATCCCGAATATTATACAAATAATTAAATATGAAGAATAAATACTAAATAATTATATATAGGTAAAATTAATATCCCAAAATGTTGAAATAATTAAATTAAGATATTTGAGGATTTTTCATAATTTATAGAGACTAAATGAGATGAAATTATACCCGGTTGAAATATGGGTATCGGACCAAGTATCTCCGATTGAGATGTCGTTGGTCAAGGCTGTTAAGAATATTATTGGGAATCCGAATATGTATTCGGAATAATTTTTAGATAAAGTATTAAGCCCAAACGGGGATCCTGTATATTATAAAACGGTAAAGTTTTAATGAGGAGGTCAAAACTAAAACAAGACTCTCTTCTCTTCTCTTTATTTTCACGTGACCTTCTCCCTCTCTAAGGCAAAACATACTCCTTTTCACTCCTATTCTTCCTTTTCATCTCCTTTCCCTTCTTTTTCTCCAAAAACCCTAAAGGGATGGTGTGTCGTTCTCCTTCATTTTCGTTTTCACCATGGAGCTTGAAGAAGATGATGTTGATTAAAGCCTTTTTCCTTCTCTCCTCTCATTTTTGTCACCCACTCTCCTTCTTTTTGGAAGCTCGCTTATTTCTTGACTTGAGGTAAGTTCCTCACTATTTTGTTTAGTTTATGCCATTGGTTATGACTTTATTTATTGGGGGAGTGTAAAATATGTGTGGGTTATGGATTAGGAACCATTTTTATGCAAAACCCAAAGGTGGGGAGTGATAAATATGTGTTTTTAAGTAGGTGTAAAGTAGTACACAAAAATATGGTGTTTGATGGTGGAAGATGATGATTAATTATGATGGTTGTTGGATTTTTAATGAAACCCTAACTTTAGAAATTGGGGGAAATGAGTAATGATGCTATGAGGAATGATTTTTAAGTGTAAACCCATGATATTTTGTATATGGATGTTGTTAGTGATGGAGGTTGATGGTTATTAGAAATGGTTGTTGAGTGTGTTAAGAGTTGAGATGTTGTTAGGAAAGGCTTGACCAATGAGAATGAAGGTTATTGAATTTTAAAGGATCCTAATCTTAAGATTTAGGAATGTGTATATTGTGACTAAAAGAATTGGTTTGAGAAATAATATGAGGTATTTGATGTTAGGTGATGATTTATATGAAGATAAATGATAGTGAAAATGGTAGAGGACCATTGATGGTGAAACCTATAGATAGGTGTTATTATAAATATGGAATATGAGGGATTATGAGATAAGATTGTGGCTTGATGAGGTTCTAGACCATTTTGTATGCCACTTGAATTTTTTGATTAATGATGGTTTATTGGAGGCTAAGATAGCTATGTTGAACTTGAGATGGCAATTCATGACATATAAATGATGGATGTGATATTATTAACATTTGGTATAGTTGGCTCTTTGAGACTTAAAGAATCTTGGTTTTGGGAGAGGAATTTCTAAAACCCAACATAAGTATGTGAGATGGTGTTTTGATAAGCCTAGGACTTCATATTGAACTCTAAGAGATATGCCAATTATTTAACTTGTGACGATGCCTTGTGTTGGCTCACAAATTGAATACATATGTATGTATATGTGTTGATAGGAGATGGTATCCCGGTTAATGTGACAAAATATTTAGAACGTACGGATCATTGCGATTCTTTTCTCGAGGTAGGAGAGGAGTTTACATTTCAATTACATGAGTTGAATTGTTGATGGTTAATGTATATGATTATACTCATGCTTGCCTTGCCATAATTATTTTGGAATTATGGGATGATTGACAATGTGATGAATGATGTTCTTGGCAATTTGTTGATTTTTGGAAGTTATATATATATGTATAATGAATGTGTAGTAGTACTTTGATGGGAATTGATGCGTTTGTAATGAATGATCCATAATGAAATAAAGTATGAATGGTTTGGGTCATATTATAGCTCACAAAGTGCATTTTATGCATAATCAAGGAAGTGGATAGGTGATATTCTTATTTAATGGGCTAAACTTCATGTAGAGGTCATCTACATTCCATAATATATGTATGGAACTTGTGTGCATGGTTGGTTATGGTCAAATAGGCCTACTTTGCAATTTGACATGCTTGGTTTAGCTAAAAAAGGGCATGAATTGTCACTAGACCATGTCTTGCTCTAGAAAATGAGTTGTCAGATGAGACTTGTTAGAGCAAGTCACATTTATATATGTGAATATGTGTCCACGGAGAGTTTAGACCAAAACTTAGCCAATTGCATTTTGGTATGTCATGTAAAATGCCCAAAATATGCATAAAACTACCCTATAGCTTAGATTTTGATTGAGATGGAATTTGGGCTTCAAACTTTGCCACATAATTGATATTAGGGAAGGTAAGTTGTGTATAAAATTTCATGCAAATTGGAGTTGAATAGCCTAGTGAAAAGGGGTCCTAAAGTTGTCAAAAACTTAAGGGTCAAAAAGCTACAGAATGGTTCCTACAAAAGTGAGATCCACAGCCAGTGGGAATTCCCATGGCCAGTGGATCGTTCTACCTCAAAACATGGAAAAATTGACTATTTTGGGTGGTCCAAATAGTGGGTTCCACGACCAGTGGAATTTCTCACGGCCAGTGGAATTTGCTACTGTCAGAAATTTCCAACTGCTGCTTTTCCTTTGCTGTGTTTGGCTCGTTTGGATATCTTAATAGCATTTTGGCCTCTAACTTCTGCATGAAAGTTATATATAATTATGTTACAGAGGTGTGAAAATTGATCTTACCTTAATTGGAGTTTTCTAACTCTCATTAGGCTTAAAATACCAGACCTACTACATTGGAAAACTCAAGTTTAAGAGGGTTTTGAACCCAACTTTTTATGATTGTCAAATTGGGACTAATAAGTGATATTTGTGACATGTCCCAATATTTTCAAGACTAAAAATGAACTTTTCTCATGTTTTAATGTTGAAATTTGTCATGAGCTTATTATTACCCAAAACCCCTTTTCATGTAAAAAACAAGAGATTGTATTAGGGGTATATTGTAACATCCCGATTTAAAAATTAATTACCGAGTGAAATTAAGCCATTAAAATAATAATTGCAAAATTGGAAAATTACTTGTTAATTATAATTAACTTAATTAATTTAACTTAAGAAAATAATGGCTGATTAATTGTGATTAATTGTTAATAACTGGCTGCTTGTGATTGGTGTGTGACATGAGTGGACTGCTGATTCACGCTTTCCCACCCCACTCTTCTTTTCTACATACATGTATATATACGTTACTGAGCCACTGTTGTCATTCATTTCCCTTCAGACTTCCTCTCCCGCTATTCCTCTTCTCTTTATTCTCTCTTCTCTCTTCTCTTCTTCTTCTTCGCTCTCCTTCTTCTCCCTGTTCTCTGTTCTCTGTTTTTGGAAACCCACGACGACGGTACTGTAGAAGATTCAGAGTTTCCTTCTGTTGGTGAAGGATGATCATTAAGCAGAGGAAGAACAGCTCCCTGTTCCTGAGCCGATTGCAGAGTACAACTGTGTTCGAGGAAGACTGAACGTGCGAGAGTGGTGAACAAAACAACAAGGCAGCAGGCCAACACCAAAACAGAGGAACTTCGTGGAGTCTCCTTAGTTGGTAGGGGGTATCTTATATCTTAAATGCATGGGTTATGGACGGGTTTCCGGGTGTTAATGGCTTGCTGATTCTGTGTCTGATTCTATGTTTTATTTGCATGAAGAGTATATGATACCCGAATTCATGATGATTAGGAATCGAGTGTTGCATGTTTAGTTCCGTCCATGAAATGCATGTTGATAGCCTCATGAATATTGAATGGTTGCATGAAACGAATGTGTCGAAGTGTTGTTGATGATTACCGTGTGACTTATGTAGCATGCTGGTTATTATGAGTTTGAAATGCTGACTGCATGTGAGAAAATGTGGCCTTAGTGAGTCTGATGATGTGTTACACCGATTGCATGTGATGCATGTATTGTTGAATGAAAGTTGTGTATGAAACTTGTGTTGTGTGATGAATCCGCGTGTGGTGCATGGGATGCGTTAATGTTAGGAGCATGTAGTGTGAGACACTACCATCGGTTATTAAAGCGTGAGACGCTGTGAAATCCTTTTGAGTGAGACTCAGGCTGTGATAAGTGCTTTTTAATACAAAAAAAATAGATCTAGTTTGCTTAGGATTTTTAATCATAATGCACTGTATTTCCTTTATTTATTGCGATTTTTGCTTTCTTTCCACTCTATTCTACTTGGGTATGTTATTTTGCAGGAATTAAGGTAATAAAGGGTCAAAAACAAGAGAAAAACGACCATAAAATGATAAAGAAACAAGAAGAACAAGCCCAAAGTGGAAAGAATTCTCTTTTTAAAGCTGAAATCCGACTCAGAAAGCTGAAATCCGACTCAGAGCAATGAAATCTGACTCAAAATAGGCCAAATCCGAGTGGGATAACTCAGAAATGACCAAATCTGAGTGTAAAGACTCAGAGTAGAGCATTGCCGAGTGAAATACTGCACTGTTGGAGAAAATCCGAGGGAAATGTTCCCTGTCAAAGCCATTCCGAGTGATAAATGGCTGATGTTAACCCGGCGATAGCATCTCAACAGTTCTTTTCCACCACCGGGTTTGTTAATTGGCAAGCGCACCAATCGTTTGTAGTTTTCAAAATTTAGATATCGTTCCACTGGGATTGAAAGTCCAATAATAACAGTAATTTTCTATTTACTATGGTAAATGGGAAGGAAGTTATAAACAAAAGAATAATTTATATACAATTTATACAATATTCACCGGATAGCATGATTGAGTGGTTCATAAGATAAAAGAAAATAAAATCTATCTAAAAAAATGAGTTGCAATCTAGAATAGGTAAGATACTTGAGATAAACACAGATAAACAAATTATGTTGGAAATTGGATCCCTAATCTAGAATAACAATGAGGAACTCAAGACATGCATATTTAATCATCAAGTTTCATGTCATTGCAGCTTAAAATCATTATAACCGATCCCTCGTGATATAAATTCTAAGAATTCACCGTAAAGTCCGATCCCTCGTGAGCTTTCTCAGTAAAAACTTGCATTAAGACCTGGCCTTATGGCAACAATGGTTAACAACCCCTATAGAATTGAGATACCAAGGGTATTCCAACTTTTTACTTTCGTCAAAACAAGTTTCAATACGGCATGAACAATCATTCTCCCGTTTGACATTCATACTAATAAAACAAGTTTCAATACACATGAAAATCATTATCCCGTTTGACGTTCATATTAATAAAAGGTTAAAATACTAACATGGACTTGAATCATAAACATGCAGAGGTCGAATTCACAACATTATACTTAATAGATTAGTTCACCAATTCCAACATAAACAAATTAGTTACACATGGTGAAAGTAGAAACAACACTTACAGATTTTGACATTACGAAGACGATGGGAACTTCACGATACAATGACCACAATACACCGAAACACACTCAAGTATCTAGAAAACTATTCTAGAACTACAACTCACAAAAGACGTACTCAAAGTTGAGCACAAGAGAGAAAAGAAATGCTATAGAATGGGATGGGATGGGATGATTTGAATGGTGTTGGATGGCCCTATTTATAGGGCTGAGCAAGGGTGCTGACGCTACGCGTCCCTGTGACGCTACGCATTACACCCCTGACTCAGCCTCCATTAAACACTTGATAATGGCCACTTCAAATTATTAAATTTGATCATGCTTGGCCATATGGACATGTCTCCACCGATTTTTGGCCTTTCATGGTGAGTGGGATGGCCCTTGTGGCTGAGTGGAGTGACCATTATTGGGTCCAAGTGGAGTGGTTGGTCAAAGTGGAGGTGGAGACCACGCAGCACTGACGCTACACGTGGCTGTGATGCATAGCGTCAGCATCCAAAATAGCTGTTGATGCTACGCGTGGGGTGAGGCTACGCGTCAGCTCCTCCAGTGTAATTTTCTCTTGATTTCTTAACTTTTTCACTGCAAAACTAGAGAAAATTGATCAAGGGCAGATTATTTCCAACAACATCCATTTATTGAATTTAAATCCTAATTTTCTAACAAATTAAACTAATTTTTATAATTTTTATAAAATTTTTATTCAAGCTTTTATTGAAAATTTGAGGACTAACAGCTGACTCGAGTGAAGGATCAATGCTAAAAAGGAATAAGTCTCGGTTTTAGGAAAATCCGATTGGAAGCTGTCCGAATGCAACAATTCCGAGTGAAAAAAGGAACTGAGCTTTAATAAAACCTACCCAAAGGTATTTTCCGAGTGAAAGGATTGCTGATTGAAGTGAATCCGAGTGGGAATTTGCTGATTGAAGTAAATCCGAGTGAAGAATGCTGACTGAAGCAGGTCTGACCAAAGAACAAGTGCTTTTCTGTGCAAAAAGCTGATTCCGAATGAATTGATTCCGAGCAGAAGGAATGCCATTGAATGAATAAATGCTGACTAAGAAGAATCCGAGTGATTTCATTCGGAGAACAAGGCATTTCCGAGTGGTGTCTTAATCAGACGAGGTGAAATCCGACCAGGAGTGAATCACACTCGGACTGACTTTTAAGTTTGGCATTAAATCCGAGTGAAAAGACTCCAAGGAAGACATCCGAGTGAGCTAAGGCAGAAAGCTGCACTTCCGAGCAAAACAAGGCTCGGACATAAACTTCTACCAGCCAGCTTCCAGAGTCCTTCAAGTGCAAGTTCTAAGTGAAAAATAAGAAGGCACTTCCGAGTGAATTCCAAAGCAAAGCTTTAACCGAGTGGTTCAAATTCAGAGACAGCCGAGTGAAAATGATTAGGAACCGATTGAATCTGAGCCGAGTGAATGGTTTCAGTCGGTTCCGAGTCCGTCTGCAGTCAATTCCGACTGAATGGAAGTTGCTCTTCAGTCAATCTTCACTCGTCCTTTCATCCAGCAAACATCGACCCCCCAACAACACTGACTGGCTGTCACTCGGATCTGTGTCCAAAGTCACCTTTCACTCGGTCTTTTGCTCAAAAGGCCTCTTTTCCACTCGGATTCTAGAGAGAAAACCGACCCAATTCTCCACAATGCAACCCCGGATCACTACCTCCATCAACACCGACTCCTTCCATCTCTTCACAGGCCCAACACCGGCCACAATCAACAACACTCCTCTCCACACTGTCCCCTCTCTTTTCAAAACCGACCTACACTCCACAACTCCAAACAACGGATCACTCAACACCGCCCAGCAACCCATTCAACACAACACCGCCCAGACTCCTCTCCAACCAACACCACCCAGACTCCTCTCCAACCAACACCGCCCAACCGTCCTCACATCTCAACACCGTCTCATTCCCTCTTCTATCCGCTGTCCCTTTTCTCCTTTCCATCATCCACACCGCCCAGACTCCTCTCCTACCAACACTGGCTCCATCCACCACATCGTCCAGCAACTCCACTGTCCCTCATACCACCATACCTGCCACATGTAAACCAACAACGCCCAGCAACCAATACCAAACAGCAAGCTTTCATTTGGTCTTGTGGAATTCCAGCACCTTTCCACTCAAAATTTGACCAACTGAATAAATCCAAGCACCAAATTATTGGAAATATTAAAATATGCAAATTGGAAACAAGTTGGCACAGCTGGAATTCACATGCACCGAAAGTTTCTCCCACTTGCAAATTTTAACGCGTTTCCTTAGCTGGATTCATTTATCCATTCGCCTATAAAAGGAAGAGCAACCAGGAGCAATCAAGGACAACTTCATCCCATCAATTACCATCAGATTCATTATCTTTTCTTTTCTTCGTTACTTTCTCTCTTTTTCTCTTTAGTTTTCTTCTCTTCATTTTTCTTTCTCTGTTCGTTTTTTTCTCTTTCTTTTTATTTTCTTTTCTTTCTTTTATTTTGTAAGAGTGTGAGGGCTGTAAAAGTGAGAATTTAAATTTGTAATTGGTGGAGAAATTATTGCAACAAGGAATTACAGTGGTAAATTATTCTGAGCTTTTGGAGAAACCCGTAAGTCTTTATTTTTACCATGTCTTGTATGTTTTATTTTTCCATTATTTATATGAATTTGAATTATTTCATGAGTAGCTAAATTAATTATCTTGGGATAAAGGGGGTATGATAATATTTTATTTTAATGTTATTTTGACTTGGAATTAAATAAATTTCTGTTTTCCATTTAGTTCAATTATGCTTAATGCTTTTAGTAATTCCTAACAAGAACCTAAATGATAAAACTGTATACTTACGGGTATATTAGTAAGTTTAGGTAATAAATAGAATCGAGAGATTTATTTTTACCGGAAAGCTTTGAACTAAACCTAAGATTTTTGAGATGCTTTTTGTGACCTCGGTAAAACCGTGAAAGTAATCAAAATTCTTTTGAGGAAATAAAAGGGATTTTCATAAAACGATAATGGGTCTTTTTGAGGATTAAGTAGCGCTTTCCATAGGTTAGGTACATTAATAGGATTCCGAGAGGAACATATTAATTAGCTTTTGGAAAATTCACCTTGGAAAACTTAATTCGATTCTTATTTATGAAAAGTTAAAATTCATTAACATAAAATAGAGTCTTAATCCCCCGAAATCCCAAGATATTCTCAACTCTGATTTTTAAGTGTCAAGTAAATTTTATTTTTATATTTATTCGTATTCTGTGCAATTTTAATTTGTGCTTTATTTTATAAAAATCTTAAAAATCAATTGTGTGGATAATTAAATTTCAATATGCTGGTACTTTGAACACAGTCCCTGTGGAGAACGATAATCTTTTATATTACGCGACATAACCCGTGCGCTTGCGAGCCCTGTCAAGTTTTTGGCGCCGTTGCCGGGGACTGTTGTCCCTCAAATATCGGCAATATTGAAATTCGATTAGATCATACTTGTTAATATTTTTATTGTTATTTTTATTTTTATTTTTATTTTGGTTGTAATTTTGTATTTTGTTCTTTATTTTGTGTATCTGTTGTTGTTTTATTTTTGTGAAAATTTGTTTTATTTGTCATTTATTTTCTATTTATGCGACGAAGCCGTAGTGTCGATCTAAACTTAGGATTTGACCCTGAGATAGAACATACCCTTAGAGCTTTGAGAAAACAACAAAAACAACAAAAAGAACAAAAAGAAAAACAAATGGCAGACCAACACAGACCTTTAAGAGATTTTGCCGCTCCAAGCACTAATGGAAGAGGATCCAGCATCCTCAGACCCACAGTGGAGGCTAACAATTTTGAATTGAAGCCTTCACTACTCTCAATGGTTCAACAGAACCAATTCGGAGGATTACCCTCTGAAGATCCAAATCTTCATCTTCAAATCTTTCTTGAATACTGTGACACCCTGAAGATGAACGGAGCCACCAATGATGCCATTCGCTTAAGACTTTTCCCTTTCTCCTTAAGAGATAAAGCGAGAGCGTGGTTATACTCTCTTCCTGAAGGATCCATCACGACTTGGGAACAATTGTCCAGTGCTTTTATCAATAAATGGTACCCAAGGAACAAGACTGATGTGCTGAGAAAACAAATCATCAATTTTTCACAAAAGGATGATGAATCCTTCTATAAAGCCTGGGAAAGATACAGGGAGTTGCTAAGAGAATGTCCTCACCATGGGATAGAAAGGTGGTTGACAATCCATATTTTCTATAATGGACTAACTTCCACACAAAAGATCTCTTGAGATGCTGTAGCTGGAGGAGCCTTCATGAGTAAAAATGTTGATGAAGCTGAGAACCTGATTGAGGAAATAGCTCAAAACACTCACCAGTGGAACTTTGAGAGAGGATTACCTACTAAAACACCAGGTAAGTACTCTGTTGATGCTCTTTCCCTACTTTCTGCCAAAGTTGAAGCATTAACATTAAAACTTGATAAAATAAGGTCAACAGGTGCTACTAATATTGTTTGTGAAGTTTGTGGTGTTTCAGGACATGGAGCTACAAACTGCCATTTAGCAATGACCCCTAATCAAGAACAAGAAATGCATCAGGTGGACGCTATTGGAAACTATGGTGGAAACTATCAAGGTAACTATAGACCTCCATAAGGTCCACCTGGCTTCCAAAATAGGCCACCTCAATTCCAAAGTAACTATAAACCTCAACAAGGAACCTATATTCCACAAAAATCAAAGCTAGAATCCTTGATGGAGACATTTGTAGCTACTCAACTTAAACAAAATGATGAATTTTCTGATGCAATAAAAAACTTGGCTTCAAAAGTGGACTCTCTTGCCACTCACAACAAAATATTGGAAAATCAAATTGCCCAACAAGCCTCCTATTCTCAAAGAGCACCAGGAACATTTCCTGGAAAACCAGAGGCTGGACCATCTAACCAAACCATGGCTGTCACTCTTAGGAGTGGTACTCAATACGATGGGCCAGTAGACAAGACTGCAAAGGAGGAAAAGAAAGTAGATGAATCTTCATCTCATCCAGTAATTGAAGAAGAGAAACCACAAGAAAAGAAGGAGGAAGTTAAGCCATATCAATCTCCCATTCCATTTCCTCAGCGCTTAGCCAAAGCAAAGTTGGACAAACAATTTGGTAAGTTCCTTGATGTTTTAAAGAAATTGTATATTAATATTCCTTTTACAGATGCTTTGCAGCAAATGCCCACATATGCAAAGTTCCTGAAGGACATTTTGTCCAACAAAAGAAGACTGGAGGAAGATGGTACAGTTGCACTTACTGAAGAGTGCAGTGCTCTAATTCAAAAGAAACTTCCACCCAAGCTCCAAGATCCAGGTAGTTTCTCTATTCCTTGCATGATTGGTGATATGAATATAGATAAAGCATTGTGTGATTTAGGAGCAAGTGTGAGTTTAATGCCATTATCTATTGCTGAAAAATTAGGATTGGGTGAGTTAAAACCTACTAGGATGTCTTTACAATTGGCTGATAGATCTGTAAAATATCCTGTAGGAATTTTAGAGGATGTTCCTATTAAGATAGGAAAATTTTTTATACCTACTGACTTTGTTGTACTTGAAATGGATGAAGATTCTTTGATTCCTATTATTTTAGGCAGACCATTTTTAGCAACTGCAGGTGCTGTGATCGATATCAAGAATGGAAGTTGTCTCTGACTGTTGGAGACCAAAAGGTTAACTTCAACTTGAAAAATGTTTTAGAAAAACCTTATAATGATGTTTGCTGTACTGTGGATTTTGTCGAACAAGTGGTAAAGGAAGCAACCCTTCCTAATGACCCACTTGAAACTATTTTCATGATTGAGCCGACAGAAACATTTGATTGCTCTGAGGCCCCACATGATACTGAGGTCATGTGTGACAAAGTGGTAAGCCCCAATGTGGAATTAAAACCTTTACCAGCTTCATTAAGGTATGAATTTCTTGGTCCTAATTCCACATATCCTGTGATTATCAATGCTGAATTGAATCCATATGAAACTGAAAAACTTTTGAAATAAATTAGGTTGTATAGAAAGGTAATAGGTTATACAATGGATGATATCAAAGGGATTAGCCCTTCTCTTTGTATGCACAGGATTACTGTAGAAGATGAAAGTAGGCCCACAGTAGAACCACTTAGGAGATTAAATCCGAAAATGCAAGAAGTGGTTAAAAAGGAAATTTTGAAATTGCTTGATGCTGGAGTCATATATCCTGTTGATAGTAGTAAATGGGTAAGTCCTGTCCATGTGGTGCCTAAAAAAGGGGGAATAACTGTGATTGAAAATGATAAACATAACTTGATTCCTACTAGGATTGTCTCTGGTTGGCGCATGTGCATTGATTATAGAAAGTTAAATAGCGCCACGAAAAAAGATCATTTTCCCCTCCCTTTTATTGATCAGATGCTTGAAAGACTTGCGAAACACTCTTATTTCTGTTATTTGGATGGGTATTCAGGTTTTCATCAAATTCCCATTCATCCATCTGATCAAGAAAAGACTACCTTCACTTGCCCTTATGGGACTTATGCTTACAGACGTATGCCTTTTGGTTTATGTAATGCACCTGCGACTTTTCAAAGGTGTATGCAAGCAATTTTTTCTGATCTTATTGAAAATGTGATGGAAGTCTTTATGGATGATTTTTCAGTGCATGGTTTGGATTTTGATAATTGTTTAACAAATTTGTGCCAAGTCTTACAGCGTTGTGAAGAAACCAATTTGGTTCTAAATTGGGAAAAATGCCATTTTATGGTAAGAGAAGGCATAGTTCTTGGACACCTGGTGTCTGAGAGAGGTATAGAAGTTGATAAGGCTAAAGTGGAAGTAATTGAAAAATTGCCTCCACCCACAAATGTGAAAGGTATTCGGAGTTTTCTTGGACATGCAGGGTTTTATCGCAGGTTCATTAAAGATTTCTCCAAGATCACAAAGCCTCTTACAACTCTTCTGGGTAAGGATGTGCCTTTCAATTTTGATTCATCTTGTATGGAAGCTTTTTGCAGGATTAAGCAAGCTCTAATCTCTACCCCCATCGTACAACCACCTGATTGGAAACTCCCATTTGAGCTGATGTGCGATGCGAGTGATTACGCAGTGGGGGCTGTGTTGGGGCAAAGAAAGGATAAAAAGCTCCATGTAATTCATTATGCCAGCCGGACACTAGATGATGCTCAGGTAAATTATGCCACAACTGAAAAAGAACTATTAGCTATTGTCTTTGCTTTTGATAAATTTAGGTCTTATTTGGTAGGTTCACATGTTACTGTTTACACTGACCACTCTGCCATTAAGTATCTATTGAATAAAAAGGAAGCAAAGCCTAGATTAATTAGGTGGATTCTAATATTGCAAGAATTTGACTTGGAAATTAAGGACAAGAAGGGTACCGAGAACTTGGTCGCTGACCACCTATCTAGGTTGACATCTGAAAAAGAAGAAACAGATAATATTCCCATCAATAAATCTTTTCCAGATGAACAACTCTTAAATCTTAGTATCCAACGTGTTCCTTGGTATGCTGATTTTGTAAATTTTCTTACATGTGGTATCTTACCTCCTGATCTTAGCTTTCAGCAAAGGAAAAAGTTTTATGCAGATGTCAAGCATTATTATTGGGATGAACCACTCCTTTTCAAGCAATGTGCAGATGGTATGATTCGGAGATGTGTTTCACAAGATGATGTCCATGCTATCTTGGATCATTACCATTCTCTTTCCTGTGGAGGGCACATGAGCACCTCTAAAATAGCCGCTAAAATATTGCAGGCTGGGTTCTATTGGCCAAATATTTTTAAGGATGTACGTAAGTATGTTCTAACTTGTGATGCTTGTCAGAGAACAGGTAACATTGGTAAGAGACAAGAAATGCCCTTGAATACCATTTTAGAAGTTGAACTATTTGATGTATGGGGTGTTGATTTTATAGGACCTTTTCCCTCTTCTTTTGGAAATCAGTTCATATTAGTGGCAGTTGACTATGTGTCAAAATGGGTGGAAGCCATTGCTTCACCCCATTCTGATGCTAAGACTGTTATTAAACTTTTCAAGAAAATAATATTTCCAAGGTTTGGGGTCCCAAAATGTGTTATAAGTGATGGAGGGTCTCATTTTATTGAGAAAACTTTTCAGACCCTTCTAAAGAAATATGGAGTTAGGCATAAGGTTGCTACACCTTATCACCCACAAACTAGTGGACAAGTTGAGGTATCCAATCGGGAAATTAAAAATATTCTTCAAAAAGTGGTGAATACATCACGTAAGGATTGGTCTATTAAGTTAGATGATTCCTTATGGGCGTATCGAACCGCATACAAAACTCCCATTGGAACCACACCTTTTAAGCTAGTATATGGGAAGCCCTGTCATTTACCTGTTGAGCTAGAATATAAATCTTTTTGGGCTGTTAAAACTCTTAACTTTGATCATAAGGCTGCAGGTGAACAAAGATTGTTGGAATTAAATGAGCTTGAAGAACTCCGTCTAGATGCATACGAAAATGCCAGAATTTATAAAGAAAAAACCAAACAATGGCATGATCGTCACATCCAACGGAGAACATTTAATCCAGGTGATATGGTTTTACTGTTTAATTCCAGATTGAAGCTTTTTCCAGGTAAACTGAGATCCCGATGGTCGGGACCATTCAAGGTGACAAAAGTCTTTCCCTTCGGAGCTGTCGAACTATGGAGCGAGAAATCTGGTACATTTAGAGTAAATGGACAGAGAGTAAAGCACTATCTAACAGGTCAACCAATACAACAAGCAAGTGACTTGGACCTGTTTGATGCTCCTGATGAGTAAATCCAAACGGTGAGAAGTCTGGCTGAAGACTTAAAACTTAGCACTGATAGGGAGGTAACCCTATAAAAAGTTGTTGTTTTATTTTAAGCTTTTATTCTATAAAAAAAAAACCAACTATGTCAGATGCCGGTTTGGGGTTACTACAGGTAAGCTTTCTTATACTTTTATCATCCATTTTAACATTGAGGACAATGTCAAATTCTGGTTTGGGGTGGTAGGTAAGAAAACTTAACTGTTTTGTTTACATTGTGTGATTGTTATTTTATTTTGCATGTGTGTTTTCCTTGTTTGTAATCTTGTAATTTACCATTATTGCATGATAAAGTTAGTTTGAACACAAGGCTAAAGTATCTAAGGATCCCAAAATTTTGAGTAAAATTTTCAAAATTTGATTGTTTAAATGCCAAATAAATGCTTAAATGAACCTTATGTGTGATTAAAATTTTCTTTGAAAAGACTTTCCATGATTAGACTTGATCCAAAATGGGTTATTTATCAAACAAATTTTCAAAACCCATATTTTTTTGATTGAGTGAATCTCATAGTCATTAATATTCTAGAACTTGTTTTTAACCGATTCAAAATGGTTTTTGATTATATGTCTTAGGATGATAAAGGCACAATTAGGTCTTATTCTTAAGCCTCAGAATTTTATATAATTTGACCCCTAGTTGCCCCTTTTGAGCCTAAAAGCGAAAATTTTTCATTGAAACCTTTCATTGACTGATCTTCTCTTATTGGTGAAAAAGTTGGAAATTTAGTGAAGTAAAGAAATAAAAAAGGACTTAAGAAAAATATGTATTGGATGCAAAGAAAAGCAAGAAAAAGAAAAGAAAATCAAAAGGATGATATTGAATGAATGAAAAAGTCCATAAAAGTTCAAAAATTTGCTCTGTTAAATTTATAATGGTATTTGAATCATTCATGACTTTTAAAGCCCTTTTGTATTCCATTTTTTTTGAAATTCCTACCTTGACAATACAACCCAAGGCCACGTTACAACCTTTGAAAGACCTTTAGACTTTGACATATTTTCTATCTAAACTATGGAGTTTCTGGTTTATTAACAAGCTTATGGTAATATTTTTTGACTATGATGATTTGAGAGATACACAAACCTTGAAACACTTGAGTGAAAATTGTGAGAAGAGTATCTCAAGTCTTGACATTGAAAATTAATTCACATAAGAAAAATAAAATTGGCATTTAAATAAATCTGTTTCTCTATTTTTGATTTCCTTAGTTTATTAAGCTTAGTGTTTTCTGTATTTTATCTTATAAATATGGTGATTGCTTGAGGACAAGCAATGTTTTGGTTTGGGGTATTTTGATAAGTGCTTTTTAATACAAAAAAATAGATCTAGTTTGCTTAGGATTTTTAATCATAATGCACTGTATTTCCTTTATTTATTGCGATTTTTGCTTTCTTTCCACTCTATTCTACTTGGGTATGTTATTTTGCAGGAATTAAGGTAATAAAGGGTCAAAACAAGAGAAAAACGACCATAAAATGATAAAGAAACAAGAAGAACAAGCCCAAAGTGGAAAGAATTCTCTTTTTAAAGCTGAAATCCGACTCAGAAAGCTGAAATCCGACTCAGAGCAATGAAATCCGACTCAAAATAGGCCAAATCCGAGTGGGATAACTCACAAATGACCAAATTCGAGTGGAAAGACTCAGAGTAGAGCATTGCCGAGTGAAATACTGCACTGTTGGAGAAAATCCGAGTGAAATGTTCCCTGTCAAAGCCATTCCGAGTGATAAATGGCTGACTCGAGTGAAGGATCAATGCTAAAAAGGAATAAGTCTCGGTTTTAGGAAAATCCGATTGGAAGCTGTCCGAATGCAACAATTTCGAGTGAAAAAAGGAACTGAGCTTTAATAAAAGCTACCCAAAGGTATTTTCCGAGTGAAAGGATTGCTGATTGAAGTGAATCCGAGTGGGAATTTGCTGATTGAAGTAAATCCGAGTGAAGAATGCTGACTGAAGTAGGTCTGACCAAAGAACAAGTGCTTTTCTGTGCAAAAAGCTGATTCCGAATGAATTGATTCCGAGCAGAAGGAATGCCATTGAATGAATAAATGCTGACTAAGAAGAATCCGAGTGATTTTATTCGGAGAACAAGGCATTTCCGAGTGGTGTCTTAATCAGACAAGGTGAAATCCGACCAGGAGTGAATCATACTCGGACTGACTTTTAAGTTTGGCATTAAATCCGAGTGAAAAGACTCCAAGGAAGACATCCGAGTGAGCTAAGGCAGAAAGCTGCACTTCCGAGCAAAACAAGGCTCGGACATAAACTTCTACCAGCCAGCTTCCAGAGTCCTTCAAGTGCAAGTTCTGAGTGAAAAATAAGAAGGCACTTCCGAGTGAATTCCAAAGCAAAGCTTTAACCGAGTGGTTCAAATTCAGAGACAGCCGAGTGAAAATGATTAGGAACCGATTGAATCTGAGCCAAGTGAATGGTTTCAGTCGGTTCCGAGTCCGTCTGCAGTCAATTCCGACTGAATGGAAGTTGCTCTTCAGTCAATCTTCACTCGTCCTTTCATCCAGCAAACGCCGACCCCCCAACAACACTGACTGGCTGTCACTCGGATCTGTGTCCAAAGTCACCTTTCACTCGGTCTTTTGCTCAAAAGGCCTCTTTTCCACTCGGATTCTAGAGAGAAAACCGACCCAATTCTCCACAATGCAACCCCGGATCACTACCTCGATCAACACCGACTCCTTCCATCTCTTCACAGGCCCAACACCGGCCACAATCAACAAAACTCCTCTCCACACCGTCCCCTCTCTTTTCAAAACCGACCTACACTCCACAACTCCAAACAACGGATCACTCAACATCGCCCAGCAACCCATTCAACACAACACCGCCCAGACTCCTCTCCAACCAACACCGCCCAACCGTCCTCACTTCTCAACACCGTATCATTCCCTCTTCTATCCGCTGTCCCTTTTCTCCTTTCCATCATCCACACTGCCCAGACTCCTCTCCTACCAACACTGGCTCCATCCACCACATCGTCCAGCAACTCCACTGTCCCTCATACCACCATACCTGCCACATGTAAACCAACAACGCCCAGTAACCAATACCGAACAGCAAGCTTTCATTCGGTCTTGTGGAATTCCAGCACCTTTCCACTCCAAATTTGACCAACTGAATAAATCCAAGCACCAAATTATTGGAAATATTAAAATATGCAAATTGGAAACAAGTTGGCACAGCTGGAATTCACATGCACCGAAAGTTTCTCCCACTTGCAAATTTTAACGCGTTTCCTTAGCTGGATTCATTCATCCATTCGCCTATAAAAGGGAGAGCAATCAAGGACAACTTCATCCCATCAATTACAATCAGATTCATTTTCTTTTCTTTTCTTCGTTACTTTCTCTCTTTTTCTCTTTAGTTTTCTTCTCTTCATTTTTCTTGTTCGTTTTTTTTCTCTTTCTTTTTATTTTCTTTTCTTTCTTTTATTTTGTAAGAGTGTGAGGGCTGTAAAAGTGAGAATTTAAATTTGTAATAGGTGGACAAATTATTGCAACAAGGAATTACAGTGGTAAATTATTCTGAGCTTTTGGAGAAACCCGTAAGTCTTTATTTTTACCATGTCTTGTATGTTTTATTTTTCCATTATTTATATGAATTTGAATTATTTCATGAGTAGCTAAATTAATTATCTTAGGATAAAGGGGGTATGATAATATTTTATTTTAATGTTATTTTGACTTGGAATTAAATAAATTTCTGTTTTCCATTTAGTTCAATTATGCTTAATGCTTTTAGTAATTCCTAACAAGAACCTAAATGATAAAACTGTATACTTACGGGTATATTAGTAAGTTTAGGTAATAAATAGAATCGAGAGATTTATTTTTACCGGAAAGCTTTGAACTAAACCTAAGATTTTTGAGATGCTTTTTGTGACCTCGGTAAAACCGTGAAAGTAATTAAAATTCTTTTGAGGAAATAAAAGGGATTTTCATAAAACGATAATGGGTCTTTCTGAGGATTAAGCAGCGCTTTCCATAGGTTAGGTACATTAATAGGATTCCGAGAGGAACATATTAATTTGCTTTTAGAAAATTCACCTTGGAAAACTTAATTCGATTCTTATTTATGAAAAGTTAAAATTCATTAACATAAAATAGAGTCTTAATCCCCCGAAATCCCAAGATATTCTCAACTCTGATTTTTAAGTGTCAAGTAAATTTTATTTTTATATTTATTCGTATTCTGTGCAATTTTAATTTGTGCTTTATTTTATAAAAATCTTAAAAATCAATTGTGTGGATAATTAAATTTCAATATGCTGGTACTTTGAACACAGTCCCTGTGGAGAACGATAATCTTTTATATTACGCGACATAACCCGTGCGCTTGCGGGCCCTGTCAGGCTGCCCGTGAACACCGTCGTTGGCGCTGAGAGTGTTGGTGTCACCTTATGGGCA
This sequence comes from Clitoria ternatea, assembly GCA_037962975.1. Classification (NCBI taxonomy): domain Eukaryota; kingdom Viridiplantae; phylum Streptophyta; class Magnoliopsida; order Fabales; family Fabaceae; genus Clitoria; species Clitoria ternatea. The sequence goes on along the minus strand of CM075672.1, from coordinate 156,425,227 downwards.
AACGGTTTGGTACCAGTAAAATGGCCAAGCAACTGGGAGCTGAATAGAAGGCTGGGAGCCTATGTTGCAACGAATGAAAACCGATTACACACGAATACGGAACCGAGTGAATTAATCTGTGTACATGTACAGTTAATATGTATGAAATCTGATTGCATGAGTATATGTTAATGTTATTGAGATTGTGTGTGCATATAGCCGAGTGATAATTGATGGATTCTGATCGGTAGATGTCTTATGTGTGTCTTGATTAATTGGCATTGTTATGTTATTGATTGCTGCTATGTATGAACATATATATTGCTGCACTAATAAGGAATAATCTGAGTCAGTATCTATCATTTAATATCTAAGATACTCACCCCCCTACTGTGGCTATATTTTACAGTGAATGTCTCTCGGAATGATGAATGAAGGAGGAGCTGAATGCCGAGTGAAGTGCTTGTGTACTATGGAATATATGTGTATATGTATATACTGTGTATAAGGTTTTGTTAAGCCTTGGCCGGCTCGTATTTTGGTCTTAGTCTCTTTATATCAGAATTTGAACTCTCTCGGGTTGAGAGTATGACAATGTGCCTGTAAATATTTATATATATTCCTATATAAATCATACTGTATGTTTATTCTATGCTGTGTGTAAAGGTCCGAGTGATATATATATTCATGCTTTTCCGAGTGAGAACTTTCTAAGTGAGTGCTTTCCGACAAAAGAGTGATCTATAAGGTTCTGAGTGAAACCCATTGTAGTAAACTTATTAGAAGCTAGAAGATCCTTGAGTGAGTCTTGACTTAGTAGGATAACTTGAGTGAGAAAGATTATGTATGCCGAGTGAAAAACGAGTGAAATACCCCCGAGTGGTAAAAGACCGTGAAAGATATTCCGAGTGAGAAGTCCTTATAGATTCCGAGTGGAATGGCTATGGGAATCATTTCCCGAGTGGTCAACATCTGTGACCCGAGTGAATGAAGTTAAGGAGTGTGATGTAAACTTCTGAATGAAGCTTGTACGTGTAAGGGTTAATCCGAATGAATCGAGAGTAAAGACTTTTCTGAGTGAACCAGACTCTGAATCCCAGTGAGGGAATAACGAGTGGAGTTGCTCGCCTCAGCGACTAAGTGTTTGCTCCAGTGAGTGTGAGCGAAAGGAAGGTCTCTGTTGGGTTCCGCTTAAGCTATGCGTACTTTGCCCAAGCGTGTTGGGTTGTCTCGCTCGAGCGATATTGAATCTCACCTGAGCGAGTAGGCGCTGTTGGATTCACTCATGTCCTGCATCTTCCGCTGTTGCCTTGTGGATGGTTTGCATTCCTTTCCCTTTCTTTCTTGTCCTGATTCTACTCTCCTTAACACTTCACTGCTCATCTTGCCCTTGAATTCCCTTTGATTTTTGGAAAAATTTTCCTAGTCTCGGTTTATTCTCAAATTGAACTTAGGATGTTTCATTTTGGTATCAGAGCATTCTTAATAAAATTAAGGATGTTTCATATATGACGTTGGTGTGTCTTGGTCGTGTTTGATAGTGATTGAGACATTGGAAAATATGTATGTAGCTATGATAGGTTATAAAAACATGAATGTACACCACTAATGATATGTTATGATTTTGATAATGAAAAGTTAAAATGATGTGGTTGTATGACACACCCTTTTATCATGATGAAACTAATAAGGGGATGATTTCATGACAATGTGTTTGTTATAAATCGATGAATCAGAGATGATGTTGATAATTGTAACATCCAAAATTTTTAAATAAAGGATTAATTAAGGAGATAAATATTGAATAATGGAATATGAATTATTTAATGTCCCAAAATATTGGAAATAATTAAATTAAGATTTTTGGGGACTGTTGATAATTTATTACGACCGAATAAGCTGAAAACTGACCCGATTAAAATATGGGCGTCAAATCAAGTATCTCCGATTGGGATGATATTGGTCAGGGCTATTGAGAATATTATTAGGAGTCTGAATATATTTGGAATAAATTTTAGATAAAGTATTGAACCCAAACAAAGAACCTGTTTGTGGAAAAACGATGAATCCTTAATGAAGGAATTAAAAATAAAACTAAAAGCCATGATTTTCCCTTCTATTTTCGTTAGCTTCTTGGTTCATTTGGCAAAAATGTTGGTTCTTCTTCTTCTTTACTTCTTTATTTTCCACTTCTTCTCCTCTTCTCCTTCCAAACTCTAATCCAAAAGGGTGACCTATCTCCACTCTCTTCCATTTTCATTTCTCAAAAGAACTTAAAGGAAGCTTGGAGCTTGGTGTATTCTCCCTTTTTTTCTTCATTTTCGTTGGCACTTCCTCCTCTTTTGGAACCTATTTCATTTTTGGGAAAGGTAAGCATCTTTTACCAATTTTTGGATGGGTTAATGACATGGTTATGAGTTCTTAAGGTTTGGATGAGTAATATATGTGAATGGGTATTTATTATAAGCATTTAATGCATGAGCCCTAAGGTGGGTGACCATAAATATGAGGTTTTAATGAGGGATAAATGTAGTAGATGCATCTATGTTGGAAAAAGATGGAAAATTGATGGTCATTTATGCATGTGGTTGGATTTTGGTGAAAACCCTAACCCTAAGATTTGGGAAAAATGGGAAATATGAAGTGGATAATGCAATTATAGTAGAAATGTATAAATTGGAGGGTATGAGAGTTGGTAAATGGACAAATTTTAGAATGTTAGGCTATGGTTGTTTTGTAGCCTTTGGATCTAATGAATGAGTCTTGATGGGAAGGAATTTCTGAAGCCTAATAAAGGAAGGAAAAGGATGCCTATAACATGTTTTATACATGTTATGAATTGTAGATATAAAAATGGTTAGTTAAAGTTGAATTTGTGTTGAGTGGTTAGTTGATTGTGATTCTATGTGTATGTTATATAGGACCTATTCCGAACGACGAGGCGGGTATGTATCCATTGGAATTCTTCTCTTGAGGTAGGAGGGGAGTCTTTATATTCTAAATGCATGAGTAGAATAGTGTTTGATTGTCATATATGACAATATGCATGTTTGCCTTTCTTAAAATGTTATGAAGATTGGTAATGTTGTGTATGGTATTGGTGATGTGTTTTAGCAACATGCTTGATGCATTTAGAATATTTGTGGTATGCTATATGGTGGTGTTGAATGGTCAATAATATAATGTTATGCTTATGTCTACCATAAATGTGAAATGAATGTTGTTGATGTTTGATTGAGAATGGGTGCGATGAATAGCATGCCTTGATTGATAGTGAAAGATTGATGTCATTGTGTTGATGATAAAATTGAAAGATGTAAATGAGAACTAATGATAATAACCAACAATAATAAATCCACTAAAACCCTTATGGTGATGTTGGTGATGATGATGATGATGTATGATGAGTGGCATGTACAGGATGCATAGAGTGAGAAATGCATATAACTGGCATTTATATCCATGGCATACTGCATAGCTGCCGGTGTTGGAATTTTAGGGGACTCCTCCGGTTGGCCTAGTGGGAGGGTGACTCTGTGCACGAGTAATTTGTTATTTCCCCTGTGACTTGGTATGTGAGTCACGAAGCTACCCATGTTGTGCTACGGGGAGCCGTATGTGGTTGACCCTTGTGGGGGTGGCTCTTGATGAGCAGGTGTCCCCGGTGGTCCTTGGGATCATAGCTACCATGATATGTCTCATGGTTGGCCCGTAACACCATATGTCGATTATGTTGTTACCACGGTCATGGTGAAAATGGCCAGGTGTTGCAAGATAGGCGATGCGGTTTAGTACCAGTAAAATAATTGGTGAAATGCATACAAATTTGAGTATAAGTGTACACTTTTTACTACTGCAGTAGGGGTATGGTTAGATGATCATACTTGAAATCCATAAATTTGGTGTTCTTATCCCATAGTCAGATCTGCAATTGTTGAAATATTCTGTTGCGCATATGTATTAGCCTAAGAGCATTTGCATATAGCAAGGAAGTATGCGAAAGGTGATAATACATGGTGTTAGTTGTGTTGTGGATGAAGAGTTGTAATAAGACAACATAAAAGATATGAATACCTAGAGTAAATTGATTGAGATGATGAGATGTGTAATAGTCCAATTATTGAAGGACTAGATTATGTGTTTATACTTTGCTTTGCTTTATTACATGATGACGTTTATTGGTGTGATGATGGTTGATGATAAGTTGTGTGTGAATGCAAAGTATACATGTATGATACATATGTACATAATCACATGGTATTCATATTCATACTTTTGGAATATATGACTCACTCTCCCATGTTGTCCATTTTTTTAGAATTGTGATGCAGGTCACTCATATGAGGAGTGAAACTCTTTTGAAGTATATTTTGTGGAATGAGGTAAATAGGTGTATAGGAAGTGTCTTGGTCGGCAACCTCTTGATTTTGTGTAGCCACATTAAGAATTATGTCTATTGTAATTAGGATGATGTATGAATGGTTGAACTTGGCTCAATTTGGTGAACAAATGATGAGAATTATGAATGATGAATTTATGTGATGCATAGTTGAAGATTTCCATGATTTTCATGCATAAGCAAGGAACTAGAAGGAGAAAATTTTGAATTATGAGGTTTTGAGGTGTTGTGATGAGTCTATTAGCTTAAACATATTAATTGTGACTTGTGGGAAGTGGAATGGCCCAATTTTATAGAGAAAAGACCCTTGAGTTACACAAAAGTGCCACAAAACGGGTAAAATGCACTTTTGTGTATCTCTCCCTCATTTTTAGGAATTTTTGAGTGCGAACAGTGGCCACAGGTCACAAATAATATATTTTATCTTGTGTCAAATTTTGATGGTCATTGGAATTGATTTGAATAAGATAGGGAAATTAGAAGTTGGAATCCAGTTGATTTTCTACATAAAATGCAGCAGGGGACAGGTTTGAATCGATTCATCTATGTCCTTGAATCGATTCAATCAGTTCTGGAAACACTATTTATTTTGGTAAAAACATGTGAATCGATTCACACTGTGCACTTGAATCGATTCATTCCTTTCTGTTTTTACTGTTCCTGGCATCCACAATTCGCAGGAATCGATTTATTATATGAGGGGAATCGATTCATTCCCCTGATTCACCTGTTTTTATGCATTAAAATCGTGTGAATCGATTCATATATATGTGGGAATCGATTCCCACCCTTCTTTTAGTCAATTTTGAGATTTTTGGACGTGTGAATCGATTCACCATATAGGGGAATCGATTCATGACCCTGTTATGGCCACTGTTGTGCTGTTTTTTCAACTACTCTGTTTTCTTTGCTATTTTTGGCTGGTTTGGGCATCTTAATGATGTTTTTGGCCCCTGACTTCTTCATGAAAGTTGTAGATGATTATGTTACAGAGGTGTGAAAATTAGTCTTGCCTTAATTGGAGTTTTCTAACTCTCGTTAGGCTTAAAATACCCAACCGACTACGTTGAAAAATTCAAGTTTAAGAGGGTTTTAAACCCAATTTTTTTTATGACTTTCAAATTGGGACTAATAGGTGATATTTGTGACATGTCCCACTAATTCTAAGACTAAATGCACACATATTTATCCTAATTTTAGAAATCAATTAAAGTATCCTTGAACCACTTTTCATAATTGCTCACACCTCTTGAATTAGTGTATATTTCCACTAATCCTTGTTGAAGATCATGTGATTGATTGTCTAAATAGAACTCTTGTTTTAATTTACACACCTTCTCAATACTTGTTGAAAACTTATTTCGCATTTCCTTCTTTTCCTAATTGTTTCCTCTTTAAATCGTGAAAAATTTACCCCCAAATTTTGGGGCGTCACAATAATGAGTAATGATGGATGATTGTTATTATTGATGATTTGTTGAATACCATTGTGTTTGATACAAGTATGACCTTGTATGTGTGGTTTGAATTGTATTGATGAGATGTTGTGAATGCCACACTAGAATGTAAAACAATGGTAATGATCAATTAGATGAAAAATCCACTAAGAAATTATGTGGTGATGTTGATGAAAGATTGATGAATGTTATTGATGTTTATGATGCCATTGTGAATGTTGCAAGTATTGACTTGCATGTACGATATAAGTATGTTGAAATGAAATGCCACACTTAAAACTTGAAAACAATGACTAAAACCAACAATGATAAAATCCACTAAGAATTGTATGGTGGTGTTGGTGATGACGATGATGATTGATGAGTGGCATGATAGGATGCATAGTGTGAGAATACATTTGATTTACATTACATTGCATCCATGGCATATCATACGCTGTCTACGTGGAATGTTAGGGGTTCCACTAGGCAGGCCCAGTGGCAGGACGACCTTGTGCCCGGGTAAATAGTTGTTCCCTAGTGATTCTAGGAATCACGAAGCTACCCTTAGATTGGTGGCAAGGCACCCTGTGCGGTAGGCCCTCTGGTGGGAAGCTCTATGATGAGCAAGTTACCTCAGTGTCCGACGGGGCACGGCTCTCTTAATGTGTGTTTGGGAGGGGCCCGTAGCACTTTTGGAAAGTGAGGCCATGTTGTTGATCCGTAAATCATGGGGTGACTAGTGCTACATAAGGGCGATAACGGTTTGGTACCAGTAAAATTGGTGATTTTGCATGCATTATGAGATATGTGTACACATTATACTACTGCAGTAGGGGCATAGTAGCACACCTATGCTTGACCCATAATTTGGTGTTTATTCCCACAGTTGGATCTACATTTGTTGTTGATAATTCCATTGTGCATATGCATTAGCCTAAGAGCATATGCACTACCAGACAACATTTTAAATTAGGAAACATTACCTTATACCCCAATTTCATCAAATCAAATATCCAACATAACTAAAATATGCATCCACATAGAGTCTTAACTTAACAAGATATATATATATATATATATATATATATATATATATGCTTTATCCCATCATGGATTGTTCATCAACATATGCATCATTCCATCAAAGGAACTATAAATTTTTCTTTGTCATCTCATATATATATATGACTCCCATAAGCCAATAATTTGCCAAGCACGTCATTCATCACAAAATCAATTATTACGTCATTCCAATACAACCATGGCAAGGCAAACATGTGCATTGTCATATACATTCATTATCAATTATTCAAATCATGCATTTAAAATGTAAACTTTGCTCCTACCTTAAGAGAAGAACAACGATTCACATGTTTTAATCGTTCCGCCTCTTTTCCCAGAATATAATCTACACCAATACACATATATACATGCATTTAATCAGTGAGCCACCTCAAGGCATCATCACAAGTCAAAACATTTGTTAGCATATCATAAAGCTTAATAATAAGCCCTAAACTTGTCAAAACACCAATTTACATAATTGTGTTAGGTTTCGGGAATTCTTTTCCTAAAATCAAGATTTTCTAAGTCTAAAAGGGTTAGCCATACCCAACATTAACAACATCACACCTATCATCCATAATTCATCCAATATTTTATAAATCATCCAATTGTCATCATTGTCACCTAAGATTCAACATAAACTATTTTATCCTCTTTTAACCAACATCAATCAATAAGTCCAAATAGAACTTACCATGGTCTAAGACCTCATCAAACCGCAATTTTATTTCATTGTTCCATTACAACCACCATGGTTTTATTGTTCACATTCATTTCTATACATCTTATGGCAACACTCATCTATGAGTTCCATCATTAATGGTCATTTACCATTATTATTATCATCTACCATTATAACTAACAACACCCAACATTAAATATCATTTGTTAGCTGTTAATTCAACCCTTATATAATATATACATTTTCCCAAGTTTTAGGGTCAAGATTTTTTAAAATCCAATAACAACCATTTTCACATTCCCATTGTTCAAATCATTCATTACAATATTACAACTTCTAGCACACTTAACAACTTAGAGTCATCACCATATTCTCTTGATTTCATAAATCCTCAACATCAATAATTAATGTCACTCTCTTAGAAACTCATTCCCACATACAAAATCACTCCAACATCAATCAATCACAATTCTCTCAAGATTTTCCAAAAGCCCTAAATTTTAATTTTCTAGGGTTTTCATAAAAGTTCCCAAATCATCCATTCCAACTACTTTCATGCATCATTTCAAACATTCTTAGGCTAACAACATTGCATTCCAATCATCATGAACATCAACAACAATCCTCAATGGTCATCTACCCTAGGGTTTGGTTCCACATGCATTTATCCATCAAAACAACACTTAATCTTTCACTATGATACTTCAATAACCCTAAAACCAACTAGTCAAGTCATTGATGTTATGAAATATTACCTTTTTTCAAGCTTATAGAGGAACACGAAAATGAGGAAAAGAGAATATGAAACCATCCAAAACTTGCTCCAAAGTGCCAACAATGTCACATGAATCCATGAAATTCAAATAATTTTGGGTGAACATGGCTATCGAGGGGGTAGATGGTTTTTGGTGAAGAGTGGAGGGTAAAGAGAAAATAAAAGATAAAGATAGAGTGAAGAAGAAGAAGCTGCCAAAAATGAGGAAGAGAAAGGTGAGAAAATTAGTCTTTAACCATTGGGTAAAGCAATGCCTCATTTTACTTTTACCATTGGTCCATAATATCCCTTGTCCAATGGACAAAAGAACCAAATGAGAGAGAGAGAGAGAAAAGATGCCATATTGATGAGGAAGGAAGAAATGGGATTTTGCATTTTCTTTTATTTCCATTTGGCTCGTATTTTCACTGTTTATTAACATATGTCGTGTCCGAATAAATATCACCTCAACACCAAAAATTATTTTAACCATACCACCAAAACCATAATAATTTTCTAAATATTTTAGACCCATCAAATATCCAATTTGACTTAGTGGGTCCCATACCATCCATTAAAGCACTCGGTTTAAGTAAATTTTAATTTCAATAAATCATCTTTAGTGTCTAATTAATTTTCCCACATATATTGGACCTCAAATACATAATTATCACCATCCAATAAATTGATTTTCTCTAAAATTTGGGATGTTACATTAAGTACTTGAAGCTTTATTCTTTTGTGTATACATTGGTCAGTTCTTTTGTAAAGAACTATATTGGTATAGAATAATGTGGATTTGGTAGCTTTTATGATAGCAATCATGTTGTGATGATGGAAAGTTTGAGTTTATGAGTTGATGAATCATTAAAATGCTAGGTTGTGACTTAATATTGATGTGTGAGTTAGACATGGGTGGTAATCTGTTAGCGTAATCAATTAGGACCATTCTGGTTGAGTGGTAATCAATTAGCTAATCGATTTGGTAGTTTTCACTAATCTTAGGCACTTACCTTGTGTTTTTCTTTTGATCTCTCCTTATATCTTCATATGTGGGACAAGATGGATGCCTATATACACTAAACTTTTTTTCATTGTTTTAATTATCATTATGTATACATGTTGGGCTTTTGCTTTACAATCCTCTTCTTCTTATTTCTTTAAAATGTGAACTTTAATTTTCCATGGATTGAATCTTGATGTAGTGGGATGTTGCGGAACTTTAAACCGTGAAAAATGTATTTGGTTTTCATTGATTATTTATGTTTACATTAGGATTCGGATCTGGGGAATCGGGTGCCATAATGGGTGGTATCAGAGCATTGGCTGCTTATTGTTAAATCCTTATGAAATATTATTAGAGCATTAGTTACTCATTATTAAAAAAACTTTGTTATTTATTATCAAAGCTTTGGTTTCTCATTGATTAAATCTTTGTGAATTAGTATTAAAGTGTGATTGTTCTTTATTAAATTACAATTGCTTTTCATTCAAATGTGTTTATTCATTATTAAAGTTTTGTTACACCTTACTAGAGCATGGTTGCTCATTACTAAAGTCTTGTTGCTCATTATCCAAATGATGTGTTGAATACATGTGAATGAATTCTTTTAGTGAGATTGATATGCTTGTTTGAGCTAAGTCTGGCAAAGTTCCTTACACTATTTACCTTTAATGATGAATAGCTTATGATTATGCATTGATAATTGATAAGTGTGCATTGTGTGTTGTTTTTGGTTGTTTTTAGGTCTAGTTTTTATGGTTTTTGCATATTGTTTCATGCCCGATTCCCTTGATTTTGATTCTTTTCCACACATATTACTTGGTTGTTCTTATTTTTACAGGATCAATAATGTTCTAGGTCTCTTTTGAGGAAAAATGGTAAAGTAGATGAAAGGAGAGACCTTTGAGGCCTTTAGGAATGCATTTTGGCAAGGTTGGAAGAAACCACTGCTAGTGGTGGAAAACCACTGGCCGTGGTTAGCACTAGAAAAGAGGAAAAGCAAGTCAGAAGCCACCACTGGCCGTGGTTATCCACCACTAGCCATGGTGGGCATTGTGGAGCAAAGAAAAGAAAGTTAAAAGCCACCACTGGCCATGGTTATCCACCACTAGCTGTGGTTGGCTCTGTTTGCTACAAAAAGTTACGAATTTATGTTTAAAAAGGAAGAGGACTCGAACCACTAGTCGTGGTTATCCACCACTGGCCGTGGTTATCCCCTATGAGGCCCAAATCTCTAAATTGTTTATGGTTTTTGTTGGGCACTCCAGGGGGATATGATAGAGAGTTCTGTAGTGACAGTAAGAGAGACAACGTTTAGGAGATTTTGAAGAACCTTTTGGGAAGCTTTCATTGGGAATCAAGAGTCAAATCCATCCAGGGAAATCAAATATGTGAATTTGGGAGGAAGAATTAGGAATCCTAGTGAGAACTAATTTGTAATTTCTGAATTCTTATTTTACACTTTTGATATCTTTTATGCTTGGCATTGATTTTGTGATGTGTGACATGATGACGACAATCCTTATGGCACACTAAACTCTTTTCTTGGGGCTAAGGATGTAGTATGCCTATGTGTTACAATTAATTGTTCTTCATATTCCGATTTATGTGATTTCAATCTCTATTCAATTTATATATGCCTAATGCTTCTGCAAGTCTTAAAGATAAGTGAAGATGATCACAAATATTGTAGGTAATTGAGAGACTGGCATGTAATTTGAAAATACCTAAATTGAACCTATGATTTTGATTTACGATGGTAAGTGAAATTGTTTGAGGCTTAATCAGATTTCCATAGAATGTAAAGGGTCTAATTAACAAATTGAACGCGATTCTTTAGGAATTAGGCACGTTAATAGGCTTTTAAGAGAAAGGTATTAATTAACTTAGGGGAATCTGCCTTAGGAACGAAATCATATAATTAGATAGGCGAGTAACCTTTAATTTTGATACTAGCATATGAACCTTTAATACCCCAAGATTTACCTCTGATTCAATTTCCCAAACTTGCTTTGATTTTCTTCTACAAAAGACGTTGAATTTTCTGTTTTCTAATTTACTATTCATCATCATTTTGGTAATTCATTTGAATCAAATTCCACTAGATAATTGTATCACTGTTATAACTAGTACTTGGGCACAATCTCTATGGGAACGATATCTTTTTATTACTTTGATACCCCGTGCGCTTACGGTTGGCTATCAAGTTTTTGGCACCGTTGTCGGGTATTGTGTTTTCCCCCAATATTGGCAAAGCGGTGTTTGATTAGACTAGTGTGTATTTTTTACATTTTTCTGCATTTTTAGTTTTATTTCAATTTTTCTACAGAATTACGCTTGTTTTTCTTTGTTGTCTATAAATTTATGCAGGCCCCTTCATGTGAAAAAGCGACAGCTTTTAGCATATATTTGATCCTGAGATTGAAAGAACCTTTCGAAAGAGCAGACTTCTTAGGACACGCATTGAACAAAACAGGCACCAACCTTCAAGTTCAATAATAATCGATATGTTGATTATGAATTGATATACCGGTAGACCATAATGTGTTGAAACCTTAGTTATGGATTAGAAATTGATTATAGCCTAGTTTTCTTATGTGTGAGCCATGTCTTAATCTATAGGCATAAAATATGGGTGGTAGGCATAATCGTGATGTTGCCGTTATGGCTAATGCTTTGAATCACTTTGAGGATTTCTTGGAAAGGCAAGGACAACATATGGGGTATGATACCCAAGGTCTTAATCATTTTCTCAAGAGGAAACCTTCTAAAATTGAGAGTATAATCCTGAAGAAGCTCATATATGAATTAATGATCTAGAGAGAATCTTTACAAGCTTCAAATGTTCTAACACTCAAAAGGTTAAATATGCGGTCTTCATGATCCACGATGAAGCTGAATCTTGGTGGCGTCTTACTAGAGAGCGTATGCTAGCTGCTGATATCCCATTGATGTGAAAGAACTTCAAATTGAGTTCTTAAAGAAGTATTTTTTAGAAAGTTATAAAAGTAAGAAGGGGCTTGAGTTCATGGAACTTAAGTAAGGTGATATGACTGTTGAGGAGCATGCCTCCAAGTTTGAGGAGCTATGTGCATTTTATCCCCTTTATGAACAAGAGGAAATCGAGGCTTCAAAATATGTGAAGTTTGAAAGTGTCTTGAGGCCCGAGATCAAGTGGGAAATTCGACATCAAGAGATTAAAATTTTTTTGACGCTTATGAACAAGTGTCGTATCTTTGAAGAAGATAATGTAGCTCCTTTGAGTCATAACAAACATGAACCTAAGTTGAAGGGTCAATCTTATAGATTTAAGAAGCATGGTTACCTTAAGAAGAAGAAGTTCTTTTGTGGTGGATACAAGAATAGAAACAATAATCAAGGTCAGGGCAATGCCCAAGGCCTACATGCTACAAATGTGGTGCCACTACAAGAAATTTGCTTTTTAGTGGCGTTTTTAAAATGGGTTTACTGGAGGTTTTAACTGCTGCAAAATTCACTTCTGGCGGTTTGAAAACCTCCGGTAAAACTGGCGACGGTAAAAAATTTAATGACGGTTTCTCTTAAACGCCGAAACAATCATTAGTAATATAAAGGTGGTCCTCTGGTGGCGTTTTGGGATTTTCTAACCAACCCTAAAATGGCTGTTACATAAAGACATGAATCTTAGAATATCGTCAGTTAGAACCGCCACAGAATTCAATTTACTTTAGCGGCGGTATCACCGCCACAAAATAACCGCCACTAAATGTTCTAATTGAAAAAAAAACTAAAACTGCTACATGATAGATTGAACAATAACAAAATGAACAATAACAAGATAATAAGTGTTATGGATTATTTAGTAGTAATTGATCTGAACCATTTCAATATATGTATATATATCCACTAATAATGTTCTAAGATGGGAGACAACCACAATCACAAAACCATAATGTATTCTACAAGGGAGGGTGTAAGTATAGAAGTGTCAAAAACATATAAAGTGCATTTCTAATGCTGATGTGCATTCCTATTTTGTATGAATGAAAAAGTTCATGTATAGAAAATCACATACCTGAATAACCTAATTTCCAAGTTGATCCTGTGCTAAGGTGCAGACAGATTGCATGATCTCATCCATGATAATTTGTTGTGTATTGATCATCATAATGTTCAAGAACACTCTGTTAGTATCCATGTAAATTGTTAATCGTTATTTAAAATGCTAAAAGAAAAAGGTTTATAAGAGCCTCAATGGAAGATGTACTACATCCAATAGTCTAACCTGAATAACTCTACATCCATAAGGATGAGTAGAAAGTGAAACAACTTGCCCATAAAAGGATGAGACAATAAATTGAATTTTATCTTAAGGGGCATACTCTATACACTTCTAAATAACATGGTTTCCATTTTGATCATGTATGCATTTCATTACTGCACCATTGAGCTCAGACACCATTTGACTCTGTCGATCCACATCAACCACCTCCAAGGCTTGCCAGTAAAGTTAGCTTAGATTCTACATAATGTAATAATTTCAGTTTATTTAAAACAAATAATCATGATTAAAGAGACAGTAACTCTTGAATATTTATCAATGTTTATCAATATGACCATAAACCAAATATGATCAAAATCAAATGTCTTTGAATCCCAATATAGAGCTAAGGTCTAAAGATGACTAAACCTAACAAGTTTTATAAGATACCACTAGACAATATCTGATCACAAACTGAGAAAATTTAGTTCTGCACAAATTATAAGATAATACATAAGAATATCTCAAATTCTTCTTTAACTACTTCATATTAAAGCAAGCATTAATATGTTTGATGAAGAACCGAATCTAAATTCATTATTGATATTTAAAATATAGGTCAACTGTACTTAAACAAGGCACTTAGGTTTGACAAGAGACAAAAAGGAGACTCAAGTTAATGCACCTGAACAGGGAAGAATAGAATATTATATTTTTCTTAAAAGTGAAATAAAAGTGAAACAAAATCAGTAATAGAAACTTAATTGAAAAACAATAGAAAACCAGCTTGCATATATCCAATTTCAACTACCATTCATGTTAATGACATGTTAATTGCTAAATTAAGATTTAGAAAATGTAAAGTACTAAATTATATGACCCCGTAGAACTTTGAGGTCTAACTTAGGGTTGTACTCAAAATGAAACACAGTTTGAGTTTGTTTTATAAGAAAACGATGAGAAAATTATGAGAATTCTTTCCTAATATTTAGCAAATTTTGTTCTTTATGATACCAAAAATATGCAATATGGATCACAACTTTCACACATAATACTAAACTACCTTTATAAGGTTCATGGTTTATCTTTTTAATTGTAATCAATGGATCCTACTTTTTATATAGGGATATATTTATAACTTCAACATTTTCATTCCTACTAAATCTTATCATTTTTTTCTTACATTTTTTCACACTTAATCTTGTATCATTTTCTCTTACAATACTTTTGTAATACATCAAACAGCTGATTAGAATTTTCCTTTTGAGAAGCATGATATGATAATAATATTTTCCTATAAGCTATCATATTCTTACAGCACTGCTTACTAATAAGAATATACATATACTATTGTTTGTCATGTCTCATTGCTTATTTGGATGTAATCTGTAGTTTTGTATGCAAAAACATAGGAATAGTCCAGCTGAATGATGGTGATTAGATATAAAAGTGAAATGAAAACTTAAATATTCATCTTTCAGTATATTCACAAATCATAATATCTTACCTCGTCAAATTTCATAAAATTCTGAGTGTCAAGCTCATTATTGACTTATGGTTTAAATGCTACTTCCATTTCATAGAGCTTGTCCCAAGCGACACCTTTGAACTAAGGATGAGCTGGCCAATTAAGATTCAGACATATTATCAAGGAATACTTGTGATTTAACAGTAAAGCATTACATAGGAAACAAAGAAAGGGAAAGAAAACCATATTTTACACACTTTGATTTCATCTACTCCTTTGGTGCCAAGCCCACCACAAAGCAACCTGCATATTAGATCCTTGGCTTCAGGTATCAATCTTGCCTCCTTAGGAAATTTTAGGTGATTTTTCCAGTGTACAATCTCAAGACCACTTGTCATGATGGCAACAATTCATGATTATATATACAGGGATAGAAGCTAATAAAGTATTACATAAGACAGCTGAAAGGGATTTATTACCGGAAGGATAATCAAATCTTACTTGTAATGCTTATAAGTCAAACCCCTGAAACTGCTTTAGCTTCTGCTGGTCAAGGAAAACAACCTAAATAATCATCTCCAAACAATTCAAAGCTTGACTTAAATACCATTAAACAGTAGACACATAATGCTAGGAACAATTACTTCTTAAACTCAAACACTAAACTACATCACTGAAACCAAATTTGACTACGCTGAGTTTGGATGTGGTGGGGCAGGTGCCAATACTTCCAACCGTGTTCCTTGGATGTCCAAGTTGGATCATTTAGAGCTAAATAATTTTCAAAATTAGAGTTCATCAATCAAGATACCTGGCTTCAAAAATTGTCACTCAAATATTGAAATGCCACATCCTTTTCTTATAATTGAACTTTATTTAGTGAAATACTTGGTGAGTTTTTTAATGAAGAGTTTGGGTATCTACTTTTGTTGATTTTTAACAAAAACTATAGTTAGTATATGTAATTTGGGAATTTTACTTTTTTTATAGTATTCCGATTGAAAGTGCTAACTTGAATTTATGATTCATTAGGAGTACGTGACAATCATTCTCCTGGTTTTGTGTTTTTTAATTGCATTAGTTTAATGTTCTTTTTTTCTTTTTGTCTTCTGGTACTCTTTAATTTTTTTTATATTTTTTATTTCATATCCTTAAAAATAATACATCATTCATTATTCATGTGGTAAAAGATTCCATATCTAACATACATAAAATTATTTGACTATTTAGTATTAATTGTTGAAGATTATACACTTTTTAAGTTATAGCAATTATTGCCATTTGGATTATAATTTTTTCCTCATCTTGATATTCTAAGGCAATGGTATAAAAATAAATTTAATGGTTTTTACCGGTTGGTTAAGTTTTATTGTTATATTTGGTCAAATTTGATCCAAATCAACCATACAAGAATAAATTGATTTTGTTTGATTTACTAGTATTGTGGAACCTGTAATCAATTAAAAATTGTCAAACAAATTTCTAGTTTTCTTTTTTTCCCATGCTATATACATAGTGTGCATTTTAAAAATTTATATGATATGGTTTTAACATTCATATATTTATTTTTTAATTAATATTTATCTTTTTTAAATTACCTAAGATTCTAACTCTATCACTGATTAGATATAAAGTCATAGCATGAGACTTAGATTCCATTACGGTAAGAGATAAGTGTAATATAATATTTACCCAAAACAAAAGAAGGAATCATAGGTATTGTAATAGATAAATCGAAAAATTCAAACATAATCAACATGTAATATACTATTAAATACATAAAAGAAAAATATAAAAGAACCTCAAATAAAATCTATATATATATATATATATATATATCAACGAATTCTAACATGTATCAACTTAGTCATGTTTGCAACCAACAAGTTTTTTAAGATATTAGATGATGTAAACCAATATCAGTAATCCATTAAGATCATATAAATTTAAGACTTTAGTTAACATCGAATACAAAGTATTCTTTTAATAAGGAAACCCAAACAAATACATAAGGAGGAAAAAATGGTCTAACACAGTGAAATGGTGAAATGGGATGGAGGAGATGAACCATGATATAGGAATAGAGACAACCATGTATTTATGGATAAAACAAAAGATAATGAAACTAATATATCAAACAAAAAAAAATCTTAGGTATACCTTATAGTTTGTGGTCCTACCAAAACAAGTTCTCCATCTGGAGACTTAATGGTTTCTCCTTACTTATAATTCTGTAGTGAAAAAAATATGGTTAATGTAGCATAAACCAAACAAAAATATTTCTATATCAGTCCACACAGATCATGGTTTGCTGACATTCATGAGAACATAACAATGTTAAAGCATTTCATGTTCAACAAAGCTTTTTTATTGTATTGGAATTCTATCCCAATAAAGAGAAAAATTAATTCATGATCTTTTTTCTAATTATTCATTTATTAAAGAAAACCACAAAAAAATGGACCACCTATACTTAAAGCATCCCACACGAGGAACAAGTGAATATACATGTAATTGTATTAGGAGAAAAACTAAGGTTAGTATGAAAAAGAATCAAAAGTCATTAATTAAATTAATTATATGCTCAATTTCAAGGGAATTTAGTAAAGTTTTCTCTCATTACTTACAGCCCCATGTTTAGTGTTTTTCTGTAATTGGATGCAGGTGGTTATTACTTATTATTAAAATGTCTAATTTTTTCTGAGGGCTTTGTAGTTTTTAGGAATCTAACTCAAACTTAGTCCTTCTGGTTTGTGTGATGCCTAGTAATTTTCTTCACATTCTCAATTGCAATTTGGTTTTCATTAATGTTATAAGCTGCAAACATCTTTTTCTCTACCTAGATAGGATAAAGTTCATCCTCTCAAAATCCTAGTTGATTTTTGTCAAATTTTTCTCTACATGTGTCCATCTTAACACCCCAAAGTTTCATGTATTACTCACAGCCCTAAAATAAACCTTAATTGATCCTTTAAACCAATTTTTACAGTTTGCAGCCCCCCTTGAAGAAAAGGTTGAGCTTGAATGCAATAATAGCCTTTGAAGACTGAATCTTCTTGTAAATTATATATTCATCCTTAAAAAAACAATTTTATTCTTACCCAACTGATAATTATAAAATTCATATTTTAAGTCATATTATTCTATATATTGATGACAAGGTAATTTATATCCCTTAGTGTACTATAAAAAGCTAAACTAGTGTAAACTATGATATGTTACTCTGCTTGTAAATATTATCCAAGTATCTAATATAAGCTTTTCAACCTGACAGATATTGCCATTTTGCCACTCAACTACATCAGTATAAACCATTGAAAATTTATAATTATAATAATTGTCAAAATGAAAATTTCAAGTTCATAGATTGATAGCTAGTATTTGAACTAAATTGATAATAGTTTGGGAATTTCCAAAAAGCTCCATGCTCTGCCTTCAATTTAAAGAATTGATAGGACTGTAGGTGCTGAAAATCATCCAAAAGCAAGGCATTGAAAAGCCAATTTCTCAATCAAGTTTTGTAACCAACAATCAAACTTATCAAAAGGTCATTCTCAACAAGGTAAATTTATAATTGGTAAAAAAATGTTTTATGTTCATGACCTCAACGAACAAAGAAACTTGTTTCATCTCTAAAGGCAGGAATAAAGTATTCTCATGATAATTAACTAGAAAGTTACTAAAATTTGTTGTAATAACTCGAATTAAATGCAATATTCTTATAAAAATTTTAAAAAATAATTGAACACTTATCATTATTTTAATAACAATCTTATTCCTAAACATATCATTTTAAAAAAAATCCAAAGAAAAAAATCCTGAATACCAAATATTTCCTAAACGCTGAATTTAATTCTTGAAAAATGCTTCTAAATAATCTCTCTTGATTACAAGTGCTAGAGATTTTTGTCCTTCTATGTCATTCCATCTATTTTATTTTCACTTTAGGGATCAAAGCCTGGTGTTTTTTTAAGGAACCAATTTAGATATTCAGTATCTTCTATTATAGTTATTTGATGACCCTAGTTGTTTAGGATAGGAAAAAGAACTGAATTTTGTGCAGACCACCATAGCCTTCATGGTTCCAATCTTGTTTAGGATAGGATTATAAATTTACATTCATCTTCCTTTCTGAATAGGGTGGTAAATCACCTTCACTCTTTGCTAAAGCTTCAATAGCAACAATTTTGACAACTCCACCTCAACCAAAAAAAAATGTCAAAATCATAAAGCTAAAAAAATGCATTGCGTAATCTAAACTAAATCAAACGTAGGGTATTAGAGAAAAAAGGCAATTCTAAATTCTTCGTTTAGAAATTATCATCATAACACAAAAGTTTTCAAATTCAATAATAAATAAAAATCTCAAAGCACATGATTTCCTTCTTGGAATGGAAAAGGCACTTTATCCCAAGACATCCCAATAGACATGAACAAAAAATTGATAATCTATGATTTGAGGGTTCAAAGGGCTTAAGGGTTCAAAGGGGGAAAAATAAGGGTTTTGAGATATACCTCACAACCAGTAGGAGCCTCCACAAAGCGTCGGTGTCACTAGTCGGAGCCTCCACACTTCGTTTAGAGAGATGGATGCTCATAATCATTTCCTCCACGCTTCATTTAGAGAGATGGACCTTTAGAGAGAAGTTCGAGAGTTTTAATGAAAGAGTGATGGAAGAGTGAACGGTTTGAATGAAAATTTATTTTTAATAAAAACTTATTTTGGTAAAAATTATTTTAATAAAAATAAAGGAGGTAATACATACGCGCATTTCAGTTTCTCTAAATAAAATGTCCTTCCCAGCGGTTGATAAATGCGAAACTGAAGTTTTTAAATAAAATATATTACCGTTGGTTTATCTCAACCGCCAGTAATGAACCACTGCTAAAATGCAAATTTCTTGTAGTGTGCTCATCACTTAGCGAGAGATTGTTCTCAAGATGATGTAGTGTGCTATCAATATAACCAACCAAGGCATATTCATCCCAATTATCCTTTGAATGCAAGAAATACAAATGTTGATGCTATTATCCATATGAATCACAATGCTAACCGTGGAGGCAATAGTGGATTTGGAGGTCGTGATCATGGAAACAAAAATGGTCATAATGGTCGCTGTGGTGGTAATCACATTGGAGGCCGAAAGGGCAATGGTTAAGGTAACGGTAACATTAATGGTGGTTGTAATGGCAATCATAATGGTGGTAATCAACCACAAGCTGCTGGTAGAGTCTTTATCATTATTGGTGAAGAAGCCGCATAAGCGACAAACCTTGTTCAAAGTAAGTGTGAAATTCTTGGAACCTCTGTTTGTGTTATCTTTGATTTTGGTACTACCACTCTTTCATTTTAAGGATTATGTTAGGCATTTGAAAGTGCCTATTTGTATGATGAAAGGTTTAATAATGGTGACTACACGACCGGTGCTTATTTGAGATTGGTAACGTAATGTGAAAATATTGAGATGACTCTTGAAGGTAGAAAATTTGTTGTTTCCCTCGTGTGTATGCCTATGAAAGACCTAGAGATTATCCCTGGCATGGATTAGTTATCCACCAATAAGGTTTTGGTGGATTGTCATAAGAAAGCGATGATTTTTCTGACTCCAAAAGCTGAATGCTTTGACCTGCAAGGTATTTCTTAGCTCTTTATGATAATCTCTATGGTTGATGGGAGTAGTACCTCCCAATCTTGTGAAGTTTCTATTGTTTTTGAATTTTCGGATGTCTTTGCCAATGATGTTCTTGGTTTGCCTCCTCCACAAGAGATGGAATTTTCTATTGATCTTGTTCTTGACACTGAGGCTGTTTCTAGAGCTACTTATAGGATGTCGCCTATGGAGTTGCCTAAGCTTAAAAAGCAAGTTAAGGAATTGTTTGAATGAGAGTTTACTCATCGAAGTGTTTCTCCTTGGGATGCACTTGTATTGTTGATGAAAAAGAAAGATAGAAGCATGAGATTATGCGTTGACTATCGCTAATTCAACAAATTGACTATTAAGAACAAATATCCTTTTCCTCACATTGATGATCTTTTGGATCAATTGAAGGGTGTTGTTGTATTCTTAAAAATTGATTTGCATTCTGGATATCACCAAATCAAAGTGAAGACTAATGACATTCCTAAAACATCTTTTCAAACGTGATATAGCTACTATGAGTATGTGGTAATGTCATTGGGTATGACAAATGCTTCTACGATTTTCATGGATTACATGAATTACATTTTCAATGATTATCTTGATCAATTTGGCGTGGTGTTCATTAATGATATTTAGGTATACTCTAAGAGCCATGAAGATGATGAAATACATCTTTGCCTTGTGTTGTCTATTCTCCAAGAGAAACAATTGTATGCTAAGCTCTCTAAATGTGAATTTTGGTTGAATAAAATTTCATGTCTTGATCATGTGATCTCTTGTGATGGTATTGTTGTTGATCCGTCAAAGGTTGAAGCTGTTATGGCATGGGAAATGCCAAAATCTATTTTTGAAGTTTAAAGCTTTCTTGGTCTAGCTGGGTATTATAGGAGATTCATTGAGGGATTTTCCCGTATCACTTTACCTATGACCAAATTGAGTTGTAAGAACCAATCATTTGTTTGGACACCTGAATGTGAGAAAAGTTTTCAAGCGTTGAAACTACGGCTTACTTCTACACCTGTATTGGCTTTGCCCAACTTACAAGAAGATTTTCTTGTCTATTATGATGCTTCCAAGCTTGGACCTTGATGTGTGTTGATGTAGAATAAACATGTGATAGCTTATGCGTTGAGATAGTTGTGACCGCATGAAGCTAATTATCCAACCCATGATCTTGAATTGGCGGTGGTGGTCTTTGCTTTGAGATTATGGCGACATTATTTGCATGGTACTAAATTTGTGGTTTATAGTGACCATAAAAGCCTAAAATATTTGTTTAATCAAAAGGAGTTGAATATGCATCAAAGACGGTGGATGATGTTCTTGAAAAATTATGATTTTGAATTGAAGTACCATCTTGGAAAGGAAAATGTTATGGCAGATGCCTTAAGTCAAAAATATTTGCATGTTTCATCCATAAGTGTGAAGGAAATGGAATTAATTGAGCACTTTTGTAATTTGAATGTTGGTGTGGAGATACATACCTCGAATAAGATTTCTTTAGCTGTTTTAAAAATTTGTAATGAGTTCTTTGAGGTGATGAAAGAAAAACAGATGATTGATGAGTATTTGGTTGAGTTGACAGAGACTCAAACTGGTGGACAAGATTTAATGTTGTCAGAAGGTCCTAATGGTATTTGGCGTGTTAAGGGCCAAATTTATATTCCATCTAGCAGTGATTTGAGAAAATTTGTGCTTGAGGAAGCTCACAAAAGTGTTTTGAGTATTCATCCTAGTTCTACTAAAATGTATCAAGACTTAAAGAAGAATTTCTGGTGGCTTGGTTGAAGCGTGATATGGCAAATCTTGTTGCATCTTGCCTTATTTATCACAAGGCTAAGGTTGAACATCAGAAACCACCTATTTTGTTGAGACCTTTGGAGATTCCGGTGTGGAAATGGATAATATTGCTATGGATTTTATTTCTGGTTTTCCTAGAACCTGTGTTGGAAATGATGTTATATGGGTGATTGTCGATCAATTGACAAAGTATGCTTACTTTTTACCCATGACGAAGTTAGCTCGATTATACATAAAAGAGATTATTAGATTGCATGGTGTGCCATCTAGCATTGTATCTAATCGTGATCCTCGGGTTACTTCCCAGTTTTGGGGAAGCTTACATCAGAAGTTAGGCTCTAAACTTAAGCTTAGTTCTGCTTATCATCCTCAAACCGATGGACAATCCAGAAAGACTATTGATAGCCTTAAAGATTTGTTGAGGGCTTGTGTACTTGACTATGGTGGTTGTTGGGAGAGATTTTTTCCATTGATTAAATTTACCTACAATAACAGTTACCATAGTAGTATTTGTGTGGCTCCTATAACACCCTAGATTTTTAAGAAAATAATTTATTGAATAATGATAATAAATTATTTATGGTCCAGTAATTATGGGAAAATTAATTAGACATTAGAGGTGAATTATCGGTAAATTAAGATTTACCAGAACTGGGTGGTTTAATGGATGATGTAGGACCCACTTGGTCAAATTAGATATTTGATGGGTCTAGAATGCTTGGAAAATTATTGTGGTTCTGGTGATATAGTTGAAATAATTTTTGGTGTCGAGAAGATACTTATTTGGACACGACGTAGGATATAAAACTGGAAAATACGAGTCAATTAGAATTAAAAGAAAACCAAAATCCCCTTTTCCTCTCTCTTTACTTACTTTACACTCTATTACACAATGGTTAAAGGGTTGTATGACACAATGGACAATAGGCAAAGATACATGGCTTTACCCATTGGACAATGACAAATTTTGGTCAATTTCTCACTCTTCCTCTCCCATTTTCGGTGATGCTTCTTTCCCCCCTCACACTCTTAATTTTTCTTCTTCTTCTTCATCTTCTTTTCACCCAAAAACAATCCACCTCTCTTCCACTTCCATTCTTGCCAAAATTAAAGACTAAACATGGATAAATGAAGCTTGAATGGCATATTGGAGCAAAAAGCTTGGAGTATCTCCTCTCCCTTCCTTCATTTTCGTTTTTGGCATGAGCTTGGAGATGAGGTAAGGTTTCTTGCCTCTATGATATTCCATTGGTGGTTGTTATGTCATTTGAGTTAAAATGGTTATATTAGAAACAATGGGTTTTGAGGAAATATTGAAAACCCTAGGCTGGAATACTTGAGGAATGATTTTGATTATGGCCTTGAGAATATATGAGAATGAGGTTATTAAGTTTATAAGGGTTCTTGGAATATGGTGAATGTTGAATGTTGTTGGAAAAATTTTAGAGACTCCCTAAGTGTGATAAATTGGGAATTTTTGACAAATTGATGGTCTTAGTGATTTTGATGCCTTGGGAATGAATTTATATAAGGAAATGAACATTTAGAAGCATTAGGATTGATTATTGATGTTAATAAATTTTTGAGCTAAGTTGATGTTATGTGAATGATGATATATGCATGTGAAACCCAAATCATAGGATAGATGACCATTGGGAACATTGTGTGCTGTTTACATTGGTTGGCACTTTGATGATGATAACATGCTTATGATGATATGTGAAAATTGTTGGAATTGATGGTTATCAATTTGTGTGGAATCCTTAAGAATTGAGAGAATTGAGGTTTTTGGCCTAGATGAGGAGATTGATGATTTTGTTGTCATGAGAGTGACTTTTGGGTTTAGAAATGATGCTTGGAAATCATTGGTGTTAAATTGTTGAGGTTCCAATCTTGAGATTTGAGGAATTTAGTTTGAGGATTTGGATGTATTATGAATAAGAAATATGATCTTGTTGTTGTTGGGTGTGGTTAGCCCCTTTGATATCTAGAGAATCATGGTTTTGAGAAAGGAATTCCCGAAACCTAACAAAATAGTATGAATTAGAGTTTAGACATGTCTAAGACTTGATATGGAACCTTAAGGGATGCTGCCTTATGATGGTATATTAATAACATGTATATGTGTGTTTGTGATAGAATTATGTTACGGACGATGATGCGGAACGATTGAGGAAATTGCGTTGCGGTTCTTCTCTCAAGGTAGGAGAGGAGTTAGCATTTCAAAATTGCATAAGTGAATAATTGTTGAATTATGTATATGTATGAGCTCATGCATTGCCTTGCCATGAATGTGTTGAATGTTGAATTGATGATGTAATAAATGAAGGCTTGGCTTTTGTTGAATATTAAGAAAATCGTGTATGTATGTATATATATATATATATATGAAATGAAAATGAGTGCTTGATTATCCCTTGGTTGGACATGAATTAAATGTTGATGAAAATTTACGAATGGATAAATTAATTAAAGTGTAGAGGATTGTTTTATGATGATTATGTAGCCAAATGAGAGAGGTAATGATGTGGAATGTTGTTAAAACCTCCCTTAGATATTTAAAGGTTTAGAATTGAAAATAGAAAGGCATGGTTTCTTGAAATAAGCCTAATTACATAATTCAATATAGGCAAAATGTTAAATTAGGCCAACTATTGATAAGGAAGATATTGACATAAGAAAAAGAGTGAAAAACTTGAGGTTTGGGTGTGTGGGGATGACCTCGCTCAAGCGAGTTGGGATCTCACTCAAGCAAGTTGGGATCTCGCTCAAGTGAGTTAGGATCTCGCTCATACGTGAGTCCTCTACATCAAGGGATTGGCCCCTGGCCCAATCTCGCTCAAGTGAGATGAGGTCTCACTCAGGCAAGACATATGTAATACACAAGAGCAAGATACTAGAAGAATCTCGCTCAAGCGGGCGTGGCAGGGCTTGAATGAGCATGAT
The DNA here is from genome assembly GCA_037962975.1 of Clitoria ternatea. Lineage (NCBI taxonomy): Eukaryota > Viridiplantae > Streptophyta > Magnoliopsida > Fabales > Fabaceae > Clitoria > Clitoria ternatea. The sequence goes on along the minus strand of CM075672.1, from coordinate 156,399,810 downwards.
GGAAAAAATGGCACTAGGTGAATCTCGCTTAAGCGAGTGATGATATGTGTGGTATCTCGCTCTAGCGAGCGAGTCAAAAATTGGTCCTGGATAAATTTTTCCCGTGCGAGTAGCTGGCTTTGGGAAGCCTCGCTGCGAGTAAGTGTAGGAATGACACTGGAGGATTCTTGCTCAAGCGAGAATGGCTCGCTCAAGCGAGAATCGGGCCTGATGCTTAAAGTCTTCTCGCTCAGGGAAATTGGGGGCTCGCTTAAGCGCCCCATGCTGATGTCGCTCAAGCGAGTAGGGGACTTGCGTGAGTGAGTTGCCCATCTTTAAAACTCCATTTTCTTTCCCTTGTTTTGCTAGTGCTAAGCCCCTTCCTTTTATGTATAGCTGAGGAAAATATAGTTGGGGTGTACGATGTTGACGTGTTATGAAAATATGAATGCCCACTACCAATGAAGTAATATGGTGAATGATAATAAGAGTTTAATGATGGGATTATGGAATACACCCTTGAGAGATTAGGAACCCAAAGAGAGAATGATTAAATGATGAGGTGTTTTTTATAAACAGATAGATCGGTTATGACCATGGTATTATGTAATGACGAATGATGTTGTGGATCATTTCCTTGAGTAAAGGATGATCATTATTATCATTGATCTGTCGTATACCATTATGTGTGATGCAAGTGTGATCTTGTATGTGTGGTTTGAAATATGATAATAAAATGTTGTGAATGCCACACCAATGTACATATATATATATGTGAGACAATGGTAATGAATAATAAGATGAAAATCCACTAAATGAAAGTGTGGTAATATTGAAGAATGTTATGTAATGTCACAATGCCATTATGATTGATTGCAAGTATCGACTTGCATGTATGATATGAAATATATGTGAAATATGTTGAGATGTAATGCCACGTTTAAAACTTGAAAACAATGGATAAAACCAACAATGATAAAATCCACTGAGGCGTGTATGGTGGTGTTGGTGATTGTGATGATAATGATTGGTGAGTGGCATTTAGGATGCACAGTGTGAGAAATGCATTCGATTTGCATTGTATTGTATCCATGGCATATCGTTCACTACCGGTAAGGAATATTAGGGGGTTCCCCGGTTGGCCTATTGGGAGGGCGGCTCGGTGCACGAGCATTCTTGTTGTTTCCCCTGTGACTCGATGTGAGAGTGACGAAGCTGCCCTTAGTTTGGTGATGAGGCACCCTATGTGGCTGGCCCAGTGGGTGGGCGGCTCTATGATGGGCAAGTACCTCGGTATCCGATGGGACACGGCTCTCTCGATATGTGTTCGGGAGGGGCCCGTAGCATTTGTGGCAGTTGAAGCTATGTTTTTGATCCGCAAGTCATGTGGTGACTAGTGCTACAGATGGGCGATAACGGTTTGGTACCAGTAAAAGATGTTGTTGAGATGCATGCATACTTTGAGATATGTGTACACATTTTTCTACTGCAGTAGGGGCATAGTAGCACACCTATGCTCAACCCACACTTGGTGTTATTCCCACAGTCGGATCTGTATTTGTTGTCTATTCCATTGTGCATATGCATTAGCCATAGGAGCATTTGCATATAGCACGGAGATATGCCAGATGATGATGAGTGAGATTGTGGTATGGTGTTGATGAGATGGGTAATTGATATACCTAAAAGACCACATAAAAAATTATAAATGATATAAGTAAAACAAAAAGATATCGAATATGACGATATGTATGTTATGGCCCCTTATAATATAGGGCATAATTAATTATGATTGATTATAATGATGTTAGCCCGTGGTGGCTTAGTGAAAGACCTGAATGGTCAGTATTGATGATGTTGGCCCGTTGGGCATTGGAATAGATGTGTATATGCCTGTTTTGCTATGATTTGGTTGATGAATATGAAATATGTAGATGTTGTTGAATTAACAATTCATGATGATCATTGATGTATTTAGCAAAGCATACATGATGTTGATATACATATGCACATAATTTCAACTGTATTCATATCGTCATTCAAAATGTATAACTCACTCTCCCATGTGGTCTACTTTTTAGTATTAATGTAGGATTGTCATGGGAAGAGGATTTTTTAAAGTAAAGCTTTTGTGAAGGTAAAATAGTGGTAATGGAATACCTTGACCAGCAGCATTTATGAACTATTTCATTATGAATAAATGTATATGAGGATATTGATAACTACTGTTATTGGTGGATGTAATGTGAATAGTATATAAGTGTTGATAATGTATGACTCTATGGATGAATCAAATATGGTCAATTATAAATTATAGGAATGTATATGAGTTGATGATACATGATTTGGGGATGAATATGACATGGTCAATTATGAATATAAATATTGGAGATGTATGTTTCATGACCGTATAGATGTGTATATATATATATATATATTAGGCATTGCATGATTATAACTTCTATTGTGGCCTAATGGGATAGTGTGGTTTGGTTGCATGCTTTACCGAGCCTTTTCCTATATCTTCTTCATATATGGGACTAGGCGTGTGCCCGGTATACATATTCTTTTCGCTGTAAACTCTGTTATTTCGGTATACTGTTATGGGTAAACTAATTACTGATCCAGTTATTGATGATCAAATCTCACCTTTTGGTTTTCTGTGGTTCGAGTCTTGATGTAGTCGTGGTGGTGTTTTGGAAATATTTCAAACGTGAAAAATTTATTCGTATTTTCATCGTTTAATTATTTAGATTACATCGTGATTCGAGTCCGTAAAATTGGGGTGTTACAACCTAGTATCAGAGCGTATTTTGCTCTGAATTAGATTTATTAAGTAACATCAGAGCATGGTTGCTTTGTGATGAATTGGTATTATGGATGATTGGAGCACGATTGCTCAATAGTGAGAAATTTTTTATGATCATTGGAGCGTGTTGCTCATTGTTGGAATGTGGTTACTATGTATAGACTCAAGGATAATAATTACCTATAGGATGATGATATGTTAAGTGTTGATTGCCCTATATGGATTGTGAAGGACTAATTATCTAAGAATTGTGAACTTGATTATAAGGGTGTTATTACTTATTGGGGATCCTTTGTGAATCATTAATGATGAGTTATAATTGTTGTTTATGAAAGTATGGTCCTGGTCATTCAGGTTGCGTGACATAATTGTGGAGTATAGTTGCTCATTGGAAAATTTAATGAAATCATGAGATTGGATGTATATATGGATGAATTCCTCAATGTGGTTGATATGGTTGTTTGTGTAAGTCCGGCCAAGTTCCTTACACTATCTCCTTCGAATGATGAATACATTGATATTATGCATTTAAATATTGATATATTGAGTATGACTATAATTAGTGGTGAATTTATACTATGTGTGATCATGGATATAATATATTGAATATGAATTGATTTGATGATGAACCTATGCCGTATGTTGATCACGGATAGGAAATATTGGATGTGAATGGTTTATGTTAAAGTTGATTGAATAACTGATAGTAAAGGAATTCCTTAATGTGGATGTCCATAAATTAAGATGATTGATTGTGCTATTTTAAATCATGGATTCCATATCCTTGAGCACAGGAATCTTGTATTATATGGTGCAAGTGGTTTATTGTATCTCTTTGGATAGCGAACATGAATGAGTGATAAATTGTGACATGTGAGCCTCGTGTACACATGATTGGGGTTATGTCTCGGTTTTATATTTATGAACCGAGTGAATGATCGATTTGATTATGACCCACTAGGAGTGGTAACCCCGGGTAACTCGATATGATCTTGTATGATCGAACCTTTTGGAATTAGACCCTATGGTGGTCTAGGCTCTACGATGTTTCTATGAGCCATGTTTAATGATTTTATATGTTGTGGAAGTATTCCACAATGGGTGCTAAGGTGACCCTTGAATTTCCTAAGACTAATGATAGATTAATTCTCATGAATAATTGAGCTATAGTGAAACTGATTATGGAATAAGTTATTGAGGCTAGAGCCGATTTGTAATGGAGTTTGAATAATGAACGTAAACCCCTAGGTATTTGGTGAATAATGATGATGAATTTGGAGTATGACTTAGCATTGGCTATGATGAAAAATTTTACGATATGACTTTGGGTTAAATTGTATGCCCTTGACGTAATGATTATTAGATCAATTGTGGATTATGATGTGATGTAGGGGTAATATATGTGAACATGAATTGGTAAATGGAGTTTAATCCCATAGATACCTCCCTTCTTGTTTTGAAAGGAATTATATTGGTGATAGAAACCACATACCGATGTGACATAATATAAATCATATGTCCAGTGTATGGACTTCGGCTATGATAGATGAGGAAAACCACTATTGTGGAAGATTATTATATGATTGTGGATCTTATTTTAGCCTTGGGAGTGTATACTTGACATCAGCTTGGTGAATCAATTAGGCTTGAATCGAATTATAACTGATATTTTTCAAATTAGACAGATAATTTGTAAGTTATTTGACTACGAGCTTGGGATGGATAAGGTCCAATGGTGGGGTGATTACCCTATGATGATTGGAAATTTATTATCAATATAGCAATGTATGATTTTGGTGATTGATACTTGACGATCTATATGACATGTTTTATGTCAGGTTATGTATATTCACAATAGTTGACGTGAGCATAGCGATTGTGGACTTGTGAAATTGATCACAAAGTCTCGTGTCAAACGATATTAATTGAGTTGATATGAATAATGTGAGCAATAAGAATTGAAGATACTTATCCTGATATGTCTCTACATGCCATAGGCATTGTGGCAACGTGCACTCATGCGCCGATCTCATGTGTTTGTGGTAACCACTATGGGATTGGGACGCCTTCCTGTATGTTGGATGCAGCAACACATAGACCGGGCAAGTGTAGTGTTGTAACTGCTTACGGTGAATGTATTGAACCTATCCGGTGGTACTGGATAAGAATGTAAGAGTTGTGATGAATGAACTAAGAATTGACGAGTGGTGACTCACTTTGAATATATGAGGTTGTATACTTGGACGAGGAATGATAATAATCATGTCCTGCTGGACTATGGGAAGTCCGATATTACTTTATGGTGTCATTGAACCCTACTGGTGCATGACCGAAGTGTGGCCTTACATTTTATGCCGACGTTGAACTTCAAGGACGAAGTTTCTTTTTGGTGGGGTGGATTATAACACCCTAGATTTTTAAGAAAACAATTTATTGAATAATGATAATAAATTATTTATGGTCCAGTAATTATGGGAAAATTAATTAGACATTAGAGGTGAATTATCGGTAAATTAAGATTTACAGGAACTGGGTGGTTTAATGGATGATGTGGGATCCACTTGGTCAAATTAGATATTTGATGGGTCTAGAATGCTTGGAAAATTATTGTGGTTCTGGTGATATAGTTGAAATAATTTTTGGTGTCGAGAAGATACTTATTTGGACACGACGTAGGATATGAAACGGGAAAATATGAGTCAATTAGAATTAAAAAAATCAAAAATCCCCTTTTCCCCTCTTGTTATAACCGTCCACTTCTTCCTCTCTCTCTTTACTTACTTTACACTCTATTACACAATGGTTAAAGGGTTGTATGACACAATGGCCAATAGGCAAAGATACATGGCTTTACCCATTGGACAATGACCAATTTTAATAAATTTCTCACTCTTTCTCTCCCATTTTCGGTGATGCTTCTTCCCCCCCCCCCTCACACTCTTAATTCTTCTTCTTCTTCTTCATCTTCTTCTCACCCAAATACCATCAACCTCTCTTCCACTTCCATTCTTGCCAAAATCAAAGACTAAACATGGATAAATAAAGCTTGAATGGCATATTGGAGCAAAAAGCTTGGAGTATCTCCTCTCCTTTCCTTCATTTTCATTTTTGGCATGAGCTTGGAGATGAGGTAAGGTTTCTTGCCTCTATGATATTCCATTGGTGGTTGTTATGTCATTTGAGTTAAAATGGTTATATTAGAAACTATGGGTGTTGAGGAAATGTTGAAAACCCTAGGCTTGAATGCTTAAGGAATGATTTTGATTATGGACTTGAGAATATGTGAGAATGAGGTTATTGAGTTTATGAGGGTTCCTGGAATATGGTGAATGTTGAATGTTGTTGGAAAAATTTTAGAGAAACCCTAAGTGTGATAAATTGGGAATATTTGCCAAATTGATGGTCTTAGTGATTTTGATGCCTTGGGAATGAATTTATATGAGGAAATAAACATTTAGAAGTATTGGGATTGATGATTGATGTTAATAAATTTTTGAGCTAAGTTGATGTTATGTGAATGATGATATATGCATGTGAAACATAAATCATAGGATAGATGATCATTAGGAACATTGTGTGTTGTTTACATTGGTTGGCACTTTGATGATGATAACATGCTTATCATGATATGTGAAAATGGTTGGAATTGATGGTTATCAATTTGTATGGAACCCTTAAGAATTGATAGAATTGAGGATTTTGGCCTAGATGAAGTGATTGATGATTTTGTTGTCATGAGAGTGACTTTTGGGTTTAGAAATGATGCTTGGAAATCATTGGTGTTAAATTGTTGAGGAATTTAGTTTAAGGATCTGGATGTATTATGAATAAGGAATATGATGTTGTTGTTGTTGGGTGTGGTTAGCCCCTTTGATATATAGAGAATCATGATTTTGGGAAAGGAATTCCTGAAACCTAACAAAATGGTATGAATTGGAGTATAGACATGTCTAAGACTTGATTTGGAACCTTAAGGGATGCTACCTTATGATGGTATATTAATAGCATGTATATGTGTGTTTGTGATAGGATTGTGTTCCGGACGATGATGCGGAACGATCGAGGAAATTGCGTTGCGGTTCTTCTCTCGAGGTAGGAGAGGAGTTAGCATTTCAAATTTGCATGAGTGAACAATTGTTGAATTATGTATATGTATGAGCCCATGCATTGCCTTGCCATGAATATGTTGAATGTTGAATTGATGATGTAATGAATGATGGCTTGGCTTTTGTTGAATATTAAGAAAATCGTGTATGTATGTATATATATATATAAAATGAAAATGAGTGCTTGATTGTCCCTTGGTTGGACATGAATTAAATGTTGATGAAAATTTATGAATGGATGAGTTAATTAAAGTGTAGAGGATTATTTTATGATGATTATGTAGCCAAATGAGAAAGGTAATGAAGGGGAATGTTGTTAAAACCTCACTTAGATATTTAAGGTTTAGAATTGAAAATAGAGAGGCATGTTTCTTGAAATAAGCCTAATTACATGATTCAATATAGGCAAAGTGTTAAATTAGGCCAACTATTGATGAGGAAGATATTGACATAAGAAAAAGAGTGAAAAATTGAGGTTTGGGCGTGTGGGGATGACCTCGCTCAAGCGAGAGTCCCCTACATCAAGGGATTAGCATCTGGCCCAATCTCGCTAAAGCGAGATGAGGTCTCACTCAGGCAAGACGCGTGTAATACAGAAGAGAAAGATACTGGACGAATCTCGCTCAAGCGGGCGTGGCCGCGCTTGAGCGAGCGTGCTGGAAAAAATGGAACTGGGTGAATCTCGCTTAAGTAAGTGATGATGTGTGTGGTATCTCGCTTAAGTGAGTGAGTCAAAAATTGGTCCTGGATGAATTTCGCCCGAGCGAGTAGCTGGCTTTGAGAAGCCTCGCTCGAGCAAGTAAGCGTAGGAATGACACTGGAGGATTCTCGCTTAAGCGAGAATGGCTCACTCAAGCGAGAATGGCTCGCTCAAGCGAGAATCGGGCCTGATGCTTAAAGTCTTCTCACTTAGGGAAATTGGGGGCTCGCTTAAGCGCCCCATGCTGATGTCGCTCAAGTGAGTAGGGGACTCGCTTGAGCGAGTTGCCCATCTTCAAAACTCTATTTTCTTTCCCTTGTTTTGCTAGTGCTAAGCCTCTTCCTTTTATGTATAGCTGAGGAAAATATAGTAGGGGTGTACGATGTTGACGTTTTTTGAAAATATGAATGCCCACTACCAATGAAGTAATATGGTGAATGATAATAAGAGTTTAATAATGGGATTATGGAATACACCCTTGAGAGATTAGGAACCCAAAGAGAGAATGATTAAATGATGAGGTGTTTGTTATAGACAGATAGATCGGTTATGACCATGGTATTATGTAACGATGAATGATGTTGTGGATCATTTCCTTGAGTAAAGGATGATCATTATTATCATTGATCTGCAGTATACCATTATGTGTGATGCAAGTGTGATCTTGTATATGTGGTTTGAAATATGATAATGAAATGTTGTGAATGCCACACCAATGTATACACATATATATATGTAAGACAATGGTAATGAATAATGAGATAAAAACCCAACTAATGAAAGTGTGGTAATATTGAAGAATGTTATGTAATGTCGTAATGCCATTGTGATTGATTGTAAGTATCGACTTGCATGTATGATATGAAATATATGTGAAATATGTTGAGATGTAATGCCATGTTTAAAACTTGAAAATAATGGATAAAACCCACAATGATAAAATCCACTGAGGCGTGTATGGTGGTGTTGGTGATTGTGATAATAATGATTGATGAGTGGCATTTAGGATGCACAGTGTGAGAAATGAATTCGATTTGCATTGCATTGTATCCATGGCATATCGTTCACTGCCAGTAAGGAATATTAGGGGGTTCCCCCGGTTGGCCCAGTGGGAGGGCGGCTCAGTGCACGAGCATTCTTGTTTATTCCCCTGAGACTCGGTGTGAGAGTCACGAAGCTGCCCTTAGTTTGGAGACAAGGCACCCTATGTGGCTGGCCCAGTGGGCGGGCGGCTCTGTGATGAGCAAGTACCTTAGTGTCCGACGGGACACGACTCTCTCAATGTGATTTTGGGAAGGGCCCGTAGCACTTATGGCAGTTAAGGTTATGTTGTTGATCCGCAAGTCACAGGGTGACTAGTGCTACAGATGGACGATAGCGGTTTGGTACCAGTAAAAGATGTTGTTGAGATGCATGCATGCTTTGAGATATGTGTACACATTTCTCTACTGCAGTAGGGGCATAGTAGCACACCTATTCCCAACCCATACTTGGTGTTATTCCCAAATTCGGATCCGTATTTGTTGTCTATTCCATTGTGCATATGCATTAGCCATAGGATTATTTGCATATAGCATGGAGATATGCTAGATGATGATGATGATTGATGATGAGTGAGATTGTGGTATGGTGTTGATGAGATGGGTAATTGATATACCTAAAAGGCCATATAAAAAATTATAAATGATACAAGTAAAACAAAATGATATCGAATATGATGATATGTGTGTTATGGCCCCTTATAATATAGGGCATAATTAATTATGATTGATGATAATGATGTTAGCCCGCGGTGGCTTTGTGAAAGACCTGAATGGTCACTATTGATGATGTTGGCCCGTTGGGCATTGGAAAAGATATGTATATAGCTGCTTTGCTATGATTTGATTGATGAATATGAAATATGTATATGTTGTTGAATTAACAATTCATGATGATCATTGATGTATTTAGCAAAGCATACATGATGTTGATATGCATATGCAAATAATTTCAATTGTATTCATATCGTCATTTGAAATGTATAACTCACTCTCCCATATGGTCAACTTTTTAGTATTAATGTAGGATTGTCATGGGAAGAGGATGTTTTTAAAGTAAAGCTTTTGTGAAGGTAAAATAGTGGTAATGGAATGCCTTGGCGGCTACATTTGTGAACTATTTTATTATGAATAAATGTATATGAGGATGTTGATAACTACTGTTATTGGTGGATGTAATGTGAATAGTGTATAAGTGTTGATAATGTATGACTCTATGGATGAATCAAATATGGTCAATTATAAATTATGGGAATGTATATGAGTTGATGATACATGATTTGGGGATGAATATAACAAGGTCAATTATGAATATAAATATTAGAGATGTATGTTGCATGACCATATAGATGTATATATATATATATATATATATATATATTAGGCATTGCATGATTATAACTTCTATTGTGGCCTAATGGGCTAGTGTGGTTTGGTTGCATGCTTTGCCGAGCCTTTTCCTATATCTTTATATATGGGACTAGGCGTGTGCCTGGTATACATATTCTTTCCGCTGTAAACTCTGTTATTTCGGTATACCGTTATGAACAAACTAATTACCGGTCCAGTTATTGATGATCAAATCTTACCCTTTGGTTTTCTGTGGTTCGAGTCTTGATGTAGTCGTGGTGGTGTTTTGGAAATATTTCAAACGTTAAAAATTTATTCATATTTTTATCATTTAATTATTTAGATTACATCGTGATTCGAGTCTGAAAATTGGGGTGTTACAGCTCCTTTTAAGGCACTTTATGGTAAGAAATGTAGAACGCCTCGATGCTGGTTGGAAACTAGTGAGAATTTGGCTTTAGGGCCAAAAATTGTTTAAGAGACTACTGAACAGATTAGAAAGATACAAGAGAATATGAAGATTGCTCAAGACTGACAGAAAAGTTACTATGACAAAAGGCAAAAACCATATGAGTTTCAAGTTGGTGATCATGTGCTTCTAAAGGTTTCATGTGATAAAAGAATTGGTAGAGCTTTGAAGAACAGGAAATTAAGTCCTAAATTCATTGGACCGTATGAGATTCTAGATCAAATCAATGAGGTTTCTTATCAAATTGTACTTCCTCCACATCTTATGAATTTGCACAATGTATTTCATGTGTCATAGTTAAGGAACTATGTTCCCGATCCTTTACACGTGATCCCTAATGACGATGTTGATGTACAAGATGATTTATCTATTTCCCCTGCTTCTATTCAAATTGTGGAATATTCTGTCAAAAGGTTGCGAAACAAGTTGGTACCATTGGTGAAGGTAGCATGGAAATATGGTAATGAAGAGACTCTCATGTGGGAACGTAAATATGATATACAGAAACAATATCTGAATATGTTTGAATCTGGTATGTTAAATTTCAAGGATGGAATTTCCTTTTAGGTCGGGTGGATTGTAACATCCCAAAAATTTAGAAAATAAATTATTAGATGATGATAATTAATTATTTAATGTCCAAAATGTATAGGAAAATTAATTAAGTATTAATTGTAAATTATCAGTAAATTAAAATTTAATGAAACCAGATGATTTAACGGAAAATATGGGACCCATTAAGTCAAATTGGATATTTGAAGGATCTAGGATAATAAGATAAATATTATGGTTATGGTGGTTTGATTGAAATAATTTTTGAAATTGAGATATTTATTCGGACACAACGTATATAAGCAAACGGTGAAATTATGAGCGAAAATGAATTAAAATAAAATGTAAATTCCCTTTTTCTCTCTTCCAATTGTCGTGCAACTTTTCCCCTTTCTTTTTTCACTCGTTTATCCAATGGTTAATTGGGGTTTATGGACTCTTGGACAAAGGCAAAAACTTGGCACTTTATCCATTGGTAATTCCCAATTTTACTAACATTTCTCTCTCCCCCTTTTCTTAATTTTAAGTGATACATTTTTCTCCCCCTCTATTCACTTTAGTTTTCTTCTTCTTCTTTACTCCTAAACCGTCACCCTCTCCACAGCCATTTTATCACTCAAAATCAAGTGGAGTTCTTGGATTTGTGAGGCAAGGAAGGCACTTTGGAGCAAGTCTTTGGTAGTCTTCTCTTCTCTTCCTCTCATTTTTGTTTTTTATTATGCTCGGATTAGGAGGTAAGGGCTCATGACTTTGTATGGTGTACATTGTTGTTTTGAGGTTGTTGGAGCTTAGAAATGGTAGTTTAGGTGTTAGTATGACAAAAGATGCATGTGGAATAATGGAACCTTGGGTTAGAGGACTTGAAAACTTAGTTTTTGGTACTTGGAAAGTGGAATACAAATTTAAGAGCGTGATTGTGCTTAAAGTGGTGCATGAAAATGATTGAAATTAATGTTTGATGATTTTGGTGAAAACCCTAAAATTTAGAGGGCTTTTGGCAAAATTGGTGAAGTTGGGCATTTATTTGCCATGGGAATAATTTAAGTGTATGATATGAGTTTTGATTGGCTTGGCATTAAGTCATTGGTGTTGGAAACTTAAGGAATCAAGGAAGGTGTTGGAGTCTTAAGTTATTGAAAATTGATAGAAGTTATATTTTGGTGGTGTTGGCATGAATAAATTAGGACAATGTGTTTTGAGGCATTGGAAATACATTATGGATAAAGGGTAAGATGTTTGATGTACTGGTAATTTGAGGTGTTGGTGTTTGTGGCCATTAGATTATAAAAAATTTTGATTAATGGGAAGAATTCCTGAAACCTAATAAAATATGGAATCGGTGTCTATAACATGTTTAAGACATGTTGAGAATTTTAAAAATGATATTGTATATTTAGATTAAAAATAATGCCGTAGTAGGCAAATTGATTGAAATTTGTATATGTTAATCTAGGATCAATTCCAAACGATGAGGCAGGACCGTCTAATCGCTTGGATTACTTCTCTTGAGGTAAGAAAGAAGTTATGTATTCTAAATGTATGAATTAGATATATTAATGATTATTGTATGATGATATGGTCATATTTGCCTTGCATTAATTCTTGTGTTGTGATGTAATAGTTGTTTGATAATTACTTTGATGGTAAATACGTTCGATGCATTTAGAATATATATGTGGTGTGTTATTGTGGTGAAATTGTATATGTATTGTTATGCATGGCCATGTTTGTGCCTATGAAATAGTATATGAGACTTTGTATTTCACCACTAATGATGATGATGATCATGTTTATTAATGAGAATGATGAAAAGTTATTGAGCAACACACCTATGAATTTTATTGAAAGTTGTTTTGTGCTGGTGTGATGCCATTGGGGTAATAGATGAAATCGATTAATAATGACGATGTAAATGCCATATAAAAATCTTGAAACAATGGCAATACTTGAATAACTCAAAATCCACTAAATGAAAGTGGTGGTGATGATGATAATGGATGATTGATGAGTGGCATGGTATGATGCATAGTGTGGGATTGCATATGATTTGCATCTACATTGCATAAATGGTATATATACATAGCTGCTGATATGGAATGTTAGGGGTTCCTCCAGTTGGCCTAGTGGAAGGCGGCTCTGTGCACGAGCATTTGTTTACCCTAGTGTTTCAGTGGTGGAATCACGAGGCTGCCCATGCTTAATCGCGGGGGATTGCATGTGGTTGACCCTTGTGGGAGGTGGCTCTTTGAGGAGTAGTTGTCCCCGGTGGTCTTGTTGGATCACAGTTTCCATGGCATGGTTCATGGTTGGCCCACAACACCATTTTGATGTTGATGTTATTTACCACTGTCATGGTGAAAATGACAAGTGTTACATGATGGGCGATGAGGTTTGGTACAAGTAAAACTTATATTTATGAATATAAGTGTACACATTTTACTACTACAATAGGGTCATGGTTGTATATCTATGCTTGAACCCACATTGGTGTTTATTTTCCTGTAATCGGATTTGAAGTGCATTGTTGCAAATTATTGAGTATATTCCTTTGTGCATATGCATTAGCCTAAGAGAATTTTCATATAGCCTATAGATATGTCAGAATAAGAATGGGATATTGGATTGGTGATGATTGATGGAAGAGTGAAAACTTGAGACAAGATAAATAATAATGATGAAAACCCTACAATAAGACCTATGGTGAATTTTTATAACCCACATTGGGTGGTATAAAGAAATGATTGATTATGTATATGTATATGATGGCTATGTGTGCCTATGATTATGTTATAATTGTTTGGAATGTCTTTTAGTACTTGTGTTGCAAAGCACATAATGATTTGTATGCATATACAGATGATTATAAATGTTTCATTTTCATTTGAATAAAATGACCCACTCTCCCATGTTATCTCTTTTAAAGCCATTTGATGTAAAACTATCAAGGGATGTGTTGATCTTTTAAAAAGTTAAGTATTAGGAAAGAGGGTAAAATAGTTGTAAGTGAATGCCTTGGCCGACAATGTTTTGAAATTTAGACAATGTATTCATTTTGATTCCAATGATGTGGATATTGATATGGTGGTAATGGTCTAAGTTCTTTAAGTACTTGAACCTTTATTCTTTTGTGTATACATTGGTCAATTCTTTTGTAAAGAACTATATTGGTATAGAACAATATGGATTTGGTAGCCATTGTGGTGGTAATGATGTTATGATGATGGAAAATCTATGAGTTTATGACTTGATGAATCATTAAAATGCTAGGTTGTGACTCAATATTGATGTGTGAGTTAGACATGGTGTAACATCCCAAATTTTAGAGAAAATAAATTTATTAGATGATAATAATTAAGTATTTATGGTCCAATGTATGTAGGAAAATTAATTAGACATTAATCGGGATTTATCGGTAAATTAAAATTTACTGAAATCGGACAATGTCACAGATGGTGTGGGACCCACTAAGTCAAATGGATATTTGATAGGTCTAGAATATTTAGAAAATTATTATGGTTACGGTGGTACAATTAAAATAATTTTTAGTGTTGAGGAGATATTTATTCGAACACAGCGTATGATAATAAGCAGCAAAATTACCAGCCAAATGGAATTAAGAGAAAATGTAAAATCCTTTTTTTCCCTCTCTATTAGACTGTTGCACATTTTCCCTCTCCATTTACTCTTTTTTACCCATTGGATAATGGGAATTATTACACATTGGAAAAAGTAAAATGATGCACTCTTTTAACTATTAGACAAGGACAAATTTTTGGCAATTTCTCTATCCTTTCCCCTCCAATTTTTGGTGGCCCTTTTCGCTCTCCCACTCTACTTCATTTTCTTCTTCTTCATTCCTCCTCTTGCCAAAAACATGACCACCTCCCATGGCCATTTCCACTCAAAATCAAGAGGATTCTTTGGATTTATGAAGCATACATGGGATATTGAGGCAAGTCTTGGACCATCTCCTCCTTCCTCTCCCTCATTTTTGTTTTTGGGCTTGAAGATTGATAGGAGGTATGGACTCCTTGTCCTTGTTGTTCCATTGTTGGTTTTAATGTTGTCTAAGCTTGAAATGGTGGCATTAAGCATTATAGGTGTTGACGAACATGGAAACCCTAGGCTTGAACACTTGAAATATGATTCTTGATTTTAACTTAGTGTTAAACAAATTATACAAAAAATGTGGGTTATTGTGCTTGTAAGATTTCAAGAAATTGGTTAAGATTGTGTTGGGTGATTTTTGATAAAACCCTAAGTATTGGTATTTTAGGATTTTTGGCCAAGTTGGTGGTATTGATGATTTTGTGCTTTTAGAATAATTTTATATGAAGAGAATAAATTCTTGGAGGATTGGAATTGATTATTTATGTTGATGAGGTATTGAACTAAGTTAAATATTATTGTGGGTAATGATAAATGCATATGGAACTCAAACCCTAGAATATTTAGAAAATTATTATGGTTACGGTGGTACGATTAAAATAATTTTTAGTGTTGAGGAGATATTTATTCGAACACAACGTATAATAATAAGCAGCAAAATTACCAGCCAAATGGAATTAAGAGAAAATGTAAAATCCTTTTTTTCCCTCTCTATTAGACTGTTGCACATTTGCCCTGTCCATTTACTCTCTTTTACCTATTGGATAATGGGAATTATTACCCATTGGAAAAAGTAAAATGATGCACTCTTTTAACCATTAGACAAGGACCAATTTTTGGCAATTTCTCTATCCTTTCCCCTCTAATTTTAGGTGGCCCTTTTCACTCTCCCACTCTACTTCATTTTCTTCTTCTTCTGCATTCCTCTTCTTGCCAAAAACGTGACCACCTCCCATGGCCATTTCCACTCAAAATCAAGAGGATTCTTTGGATTTATGAAGCATACATAGGATATTAAGGCAAGTCTTGGACCATCTCCTTCTTTCTCTCCCTTATTTTTGTTTTTAGGCTTGAAGATTGATAGGAGGTATGGACTCCTTGTCCTTGTTGTTCCATTGTTGGTTTTAATGTTGTCTAAGCTTGAAATGGTGGTATTAAGCATTATAGGTGTTAATGAACATGGAAACCCTAGGCTTGAACACTTGAAATATGATTCTTGATTTTAACTTAGTGTTAAACAAATTATACAAAAATAAGGGTTATTGTGCTTGTAAGATTTCAAGAAATTGGTTAAGATTGTGTTGGGTGATTTTTGATAAAACCCTAAGTATTGGTATTTTAGGATTTTTGGCCAAGTTGGTGGTATTGATGATTTTGTGCTCTTAGAATAATTTTATATGAAGAGAATAAATTCTTGGAGGATTGGAATTGATTATTTATGTTGATGAGGTTTTGAACTAAGTTAAATATTATTGTGGGTAATGATAAATGCATATGGAACCCAAACCCTAGGTTAGATGACCATTGGGATTTAATGGTTGCTGTTTATAATTGATTTGGCACATTGGTGATGATGTTATGTTTGAAATAATGCATGAAAGTTGTTGGAATTGATGATTTGGGAATTTTTATGAAAGACCCTAGAATTGGTAATTTGGGGCTCTTAGCAAATATTGAGAAATTGATGATTTAATTGTCATAAAGTAACTTTGGTGTGTAGAAATGATGTTTAGAATGATTGATATTGCTTATTGTTGTTGATGAGTTTAAGAGTAATGTTTAAGTGTTGGTAATTGAGGATTGAGATTGAAGTTGGAGTATTGTATCATCATAATGAGGATTAGAATGATGTATGTGTGAAAATACTTGTTATTGGATTTTGATGGAATCATAACCTTAAGATTTGGGAATGTATATATATATGGTGGCTAGAAGAATTGAATTTGAGAATGAATATGAGATATTCAATATTGGGTGTTGTTAGTTATGATGATAGATGATAATGATAATGGTAGATGACCATTTGGTATGGAACCTATAAACAAGTGTTATTATAAATGTGAAATGAGGAATGTGAACACCAAAACTGTAGTGGTTGTAATGGATTAACAAAATAGAATTATGGTTTGATGAGGCCTTAGACCATGATCAGTGCTATTTGGATTGTTGATTGATGTTGGTCAAAAGAGGCTAAAATGGTTACGTTGAACCTTAGGTCGCAATGATGACATTTAGATGATTCATATAATATTGGATGCATTATAGATGATGGGTATGGCTAACCCTTTAAGACTTGGAAAATCTTAGTTTTAGGAAAAGAATTCCTGAAACTTAACACGATTGTGTAAATTGGTGTTTTGACAAGTCTAGAACTTGTTATTTTGTGATGATGCCTTGAGATGTCCCATTGATTAAATGCATGTATATATGTGTATTGGTGTAGATTGTGTTTTGGACGATGAGGCAGAATGATCAGAACGTGCGAATTGTTGTTCGTCTCTCGAGGTAGGAGAGAAGTTTACATTTCAAATGCATGATTTGAATAATTGATGATGAATGTATATGACAATGCTCATGTTTGACTTGCCAAGGTTGTATTGGAATGATGTAGTAATTGATTTTGTGATGAATGATGTGCTTGGCAAATTATTGGCTTATGGGAATCATATATATATATATATAAGATGACAGTGAAAGTTTTATAGTTCCTTTAATGGGAATTATGCATATGTTGATGAACTATCCATGATGGGATAAAGTAAATATATATATATATATATCTTGTTAGGTTGAGACTCCATGTGGATGCATATTTTAGTTATATTGGATGTTTGATTTGATGAAATTGGGGTATGGGGTGATGTTTCCCAATTTAAAATTTTGTCTGGTAGTGTTTCCCCATTCATGAGTCCCTTTGAATCGATTCACAAGCTGTTGGAAATGCATGAATCGATTCATGACCTAGCTTGAATCGATTCATGGCCTACTGACTTCCAGGGTGGTATTTTCCAGAATTCCTTGAATCGATTTATAGATCATTGCCTGGTTATACTAAAATTTTTATTCGCATGAATCGATTCATGGTATGGCTTGAATAGATTCATGACTTATTGGTTTGTTGGGCTTGTTTCCACTTGGCATGAATCAATTCATAGGTGTGTCTAAATCGATTCATAGGCTTCTGTTTGGCTGTCAGGAATTTCTTTCACGCATGAATTGATTCATGACCTTGGTTGAATCAATTTATGACTAGTTGTTTGCCAATTTCCTATATGTTTTGATGCTTGCTTGATGAGTGTCGAGTCAAGGCTTATTCCCTTGCTTCTTATGTACATTTTCTTGGATTTTCTTCAAGCAACATGGGTGTTTGGCTTACTTTGAGTCCTTGTATGATTGATGATGACATTGTCATGTCCCTCGTATAACACCCTAAATTTTAAAGAAAACAATTTATTGAATAATGGTAATTAATTATTTATGGTCCAATAATTGTAGGAGGATTAATTTGACATTAGAGATGAATTATTGGTAAATTGAGAATTGTCGAAACCGGGTGATTTAACAGATGATGTGAGACCTACTTGGTCAAACTAAATATTTGATGGGTCTAGAGTGTTTAGAAAATTATTGTGGTTATATAGCTGAAATAATATTTAGTGTTAAGGGGATAAATAATTGGACTCGACGTATGTTATTAAGCGGGGAAAATACAAACCAATTGGAATTAAGAGAAAAACCAAAAATCCCATTTTTCCCTTTCACTTAACCGTAGCAACTTCCTTCTTCTTCTTTTTGGTCTTTTACCCATTGGACAATGGGGATTTATTACCAATGGTAAAAGCAAATGAAGGCACTATGTGGACCAATAGACAATGGTAAATTTTTACCTATTCTCTCTCCTTCCCTCCTTATTTTCAGTGGGAACTCCTCCTCCTTCACCCATCTTTGTTCTCTTCTTCTTCTTCATCCCTTCACCATGCCATGACCAAACCTCTCCCTCTCCCTTCCATTTTCATGCCAAAATTAATGCTTGAGCAAGGAATCATGGAGCTTGTATGGCACTTTAGGGCAAAAATCAAGTGGGTTCTTCTTCCTCTTCTCCATTTTTATTCTTGTGAAAGCTTGGGATTTGAGGTAAGATTTCCAACTCCCTTGCCATTGATGAATTTTGATGTTGTTGGGTTTGAAATGGTAATGTTAGAAACTTGGATTATTGAGGAAAATGTGAAACCCTCAGCTTGAATGGTTTAAGACATGGTTTTGGATAATGGTTTTGTGTTATGAATGGATATGGGTTAATGGACCTATGATGAATCAATAAAGATTGTGAGTGTTAATTATTGTTAGGTGATTTGTGTGAAAAATCCTAAGTGTTGTAAATTTGGGGTTTTTGGCAAAACTAGTGAATTTGAGGATTTTGGTGTCTTAAAATTATTTATGTAAGAAGAATGATTTTTAGAATCATTGAGATCGATTAATGAGGTTGATGATATTTTGAACTATGTTCATGAGGATATGCATGATGATATATGCATGTATGTAGGAATGATGATTTGAGGAGTTGGGTTGAATGTGAATATGAAATGTTGTTATTGTGATAATAATAGGTAACAACCATTGATAGGGAATTGTTGATTGGTGATGGTCTTAGATGGACTCCGGAGGCTTATGATGGATTTGAATGAATTATGATGATGATTGGATGTATTATGGATGAAGGAGATGATCTTATGGCTATTGGGTGTGGTTAGCCCTTTTAAAAACTAGAGAATCTTGGTTTCGGGAAAGGAATTCCCAAAGCCTAACATAAGTGTGTGAATTGGAGTTTAAACAAGTCTAGGACTTGATACAACCCCCATATGATATCAGCAATTTATTAGGATTATGGTGATACCTTGTAATGGCTTATCAATTGAATGTATGCATGCGTAATATGTAGATTGTGTTCCGAACGATGATGCAGAATAATCAGAGTGTTTGGATTTTAGTTCTTCTCTCGAGGTGGGAAAGGAGCTTACATTTCAAATTGCATGAGTGAATAATTGTTAATTATGTATATGTGTGAACTCAAGCATTGCCTTGCCATGAATGTATTAAATGTTGAATTGATGATGTGATGAATGATGGCTTGGCCTTGTTGAATGATATGGAAATATATATATATATGTAATGATGATGAAAGATTAGTTATCCCTTTTGTTGGACATGAATAAATTGATGACATAGAATTATAGATGGATGAATTTCCTAAAGTGTGGAGATATGTTTATGATGATTATGCCCAGAGATATGTGTGGTTGTGATGAAAAATAGCTTAGAAACCCCCTCACGTAGTTGATGAATTAGAACAAGAATGGAGAAGTATAACTTGTTAGAATAGGCCTAAGGGTGTGATTTCATCCATGTATTAGACTAAGTTTACAAAGGATAGAGTGTGCCATGTGATAATGAGTGAAAAACTTAAGTGCTAAGCGTGTGATGGTTAACTTGCTCAAGCGAGTTGGGATCTCTCTCAAGCGAGAGTCCCCTGCATTAGATGGGTGGCCTCTGGCCCAATCTTACTTAGGCGAGAAGAAGTCTCGCTCAAGCGAGACGTGTATGAAATAGGTGGATGAGCTACTGGACGAATCTTGCTCAAGCTGGTATGGCTGCACTTAAGCAAGCGAGAGAGGAAATGGTTCTGGATGGATCTCACTTAAGCGAGTGGTGAGGCTTATTTGATCTTTCTCAAGCAAGCGTGTATGGTATTGGGTACTGGGCGTTTTTTGCCTGAGCAAGCATGAGGGTGAAAGGAGCCTCACTCGAGCAAGCAAGCCTGAAATGAGACACTAGAGGAATCTCGCTCAAGCGAGAGTGACCCGCTCAAGCGAGACCGGGGCCTGACACTTAAAAACTCCTTCGCTCAAAGGAAATTGAGGGCGCTCAAGCGACCCACCTCAATCTCGCTCAAGCGAGACCGGGGCCTGACACTTGGGATTATTTAACCATGATATATTCATCCCAAGAATGGGATATGAAAGAATGATAATGAGACTTTGGTGATGGGGTTATGAGATATACCCTAGAGTCATTATGAAACCAATGAGAGAATAGTTAAATGACGTAGTATTCGTTATAAACCGATGAATCAGAGATGATAATTTTAAAGTGTAATGATGAATAATGTTGTGGATCATCTCCTTGAGTAAAGGATGATCGTTATTATTAATAAATTTTTGTATACCATTGTGTGTGATACAAATGTGATCTTGCATGTGTGGCTTAAATTATATTAATGAAATGTTGAGAATGCCACACCAATATATATAGATTAAACAATGGTGATGAATAATGAGATGAAAATCTACTAATTGATTATGTGGTGATATTGAAGAATAATGGATAAATGTTAATAATTTATGTGATGCCATTGTGGTTGATTGCACTTGCATATACAATATGAGATACATATATATGAAAGATATCAAAATGAAAATGCCACATATGATGGTGATATTGAAAAACAATGGCTAAAACCAACAATGATAAAATCCACTAAGGTGTGTATGGTGGTGTTGGTGATTATGATGATGATGTTTGATGAGTGGCATTTAGGATGCATAGTGTGAGAAATGCATTTGATTTGCATTGCATTGCATCCATGGCATATTATATGCTATCGATGAGGAATATTAGGGGGTTCCCCCGGTTGGCCCAGTGGGAGGGCGGATCATTCTTGTTGTTTCCCTTGTGACTTGGTGTGTGAGTCACGAAGCTGCCTTAGTTTGGTGACGAGGCACCCTATGTGGCTGGCCCAGTAGGCGGGCGGCTCTATGATAAGCAATTACCTTGGTGTCCGACGGGGCACGGCTCTCTCTATGTGTGTCTAGGAGCGGCCCGTAGCACTTTTGGCAGTTGAGGCCATGTTGTTGATCCATAAGTCACGGGCTGACTAGTGCTACAGATGGGCGATAGCGGTTTGGTACCAGTAAAAGATGTTGTTGATATGCATGCATGCTTTGAGATATGTGTACACATTTTTCTACTGCAGTAGGGGCATAGTAGCACACCTATGCTCGACCCACACTTGGTGTTATTCCCACAGTCGGATCCACATTTGTTGTATATTCCATTGTGCATATGCATTAGCTATAAGAGAATTTGCATATAGCATGGAGATATGCTAGCTGATGATGATGATTGATGATTCAGATTGTGGTATGGTGATGATGAGATGGGTAATGGAGTACCTAAAAGACCACATAAAATTGATAAAAGACATAAATACAATGAAATGATATTGAATATGACGATGTGTATGTTATGGCCCAGTATAATGAAGGGCATAATTATTATGATTGATGATAATGATGATAGCCCATGGTGGCCTCGAGAAAAGACCTGAACGGTCAATATTGATGACGTTGGACCATTGTGGCGTTGTGATAGATATGTATATGTCTGCTGTGCTATGACTTGATTAATAAATATGAAATATGTATATGTTGCTGAATTGACAATTTATGATGATCATTGATGTGTTTAGCAAAGCATACATGATGTTGATATGTATATGCACATAATTTCAATTATATTCATATTGTCATTTGAAATGTATAACTCGCTCTCTCATATGGTCTACTTTTTAGTATTCATGTAGGAATGTCATGGGATGAGGATGTATATAAAGAAAAGTTTTTGAGAAGGTAAATAATGATAACGGAATGCCTTGGCCGGCAGCGTTTGCAAATTATGGAGTTGTGTATAAAATGGATATTATGATGTTGCTAATCACTGATATTAATTGATGAACTATGAATAATGTATATATATATATATGGATGATGTATTGATATTGGAAGTATTGGATTTTTACCAATCTGGTGTATAATAGGATGTTGATTTATTAATCCTCTACGTATGTACAAGCATTGGAAATACATAAATCAAGGGTTGAAATGATATGGTCAATTATAGATTATGAATATTTGAGATGTGTGATGCATGACCATATAGATACGTATATGCATATATCTTAGGCATTGTATGTTCATGAAATTATGTGAAAAGATGATGGTTATCTATTAGGCTTATAATACATCGTTACATGTTTTGCCGAGCCTATTTCTATATCTTCATATATGGGACTAGGCGTATACCCAGTATACACATTCTTCTTCCGCTGTAAACTCTGTTATTTTTGTATATCGTTATGGGTAAACTATTTACCGATCCAGGCATAGACTATCAAATCTCACCCTTTGGTTTTCTGTGGCTCTGGTCTTGATGTAGTCGTGGTGGTGTTTTGGAATTATTTTGAACCTGAAAAATTTATTCGTATTTTTATTGTTTAATTATTTAGATTACATCGGGATTCAAGTCCAGAAAATCAAGGTGTTACACCTCGTATAACATGATGTTTGAAATTCATCTTGTGCTTGTTATTATCCAAAACATATTTCATCATACAAAAACATGTGACTGTAATCAGAATATATGTTTGTGGTGTGTCTTTAGTGGCGTTTAATAATGACTTGAGATTTTGGCAAAATGTGTGTGTGTCTAAGTCATATTAGGAAAACATGTGTGATCTATTACTAATAATATGATATATATGATAAGTGATGATGAAAATTGAATGATATGGTTGTATGACACACCCTTGAATGACGATGAAACTATTTAGGAAACAATTGAATGACAATGTGTTTATTATAAATCGATGAATTGGAGACAAGGTCGATAATGAATGAAGATGGATGTTGTTGTTGATCATATCCTTGAAAAAATGATGATTGTTATTGTTGATGATTGTTGGTGCCATTGTGATGGATACAAGTATGATCTTATATGTTTGATTTGAATTGTATTGGTGAAATGTGAATGCCACACTAAAATGTGAAATAATGGCAATGATCAATGAGATGAAAATCCACTAAGAACTGTGTAGTGATGTTTGTGATGAACAAAGTTGAACATGGATGCTAAGCATACCTTAAATGTTGATGAAAGATTGATGACTATTACAGATGATTGTGATACCATTGTGGTTGATGCAAGTATTGACTTGCATGTATGAGATAAAGTTATGTTGATGGAAAAATACTATGAAACTCCACATTTAAAACTTGAAACAATGGTAATAACCAACGATAATAAAATCAACTATGACTTGTGTGGTGGTGTTGGTGACGATGATGATTGACGAGTGGCATGATAGGATGCACAGTATGAGAAATACATTGATTGGAATTTGCATCCATGGCATGTCATACGTTGTCTATGTGGGATATTAGGGGTTCCAATAGGCAGGCCCAGTGGGAGGGTATAACACCCCTGATTTTCTGTACTCGAATCCCGATGTGATCGTCATAATTAATAAAAATGCGAATAAATTTTTCACGTTTGAAAACATTTCCAATACACCACCATGATCACATCAAGACCCAAATCATAGAAAACCAAAGAGTGAGATTATATAACCTAAAGCTGGATCGATAGATAAATTGCCCATAACGGTATACGAAAATAATGGAGTTTACAGCGGAAGAATATGTATACCAGGCACACGCCTAGTCCCATATATGACAATATGAGAAAAGGCTCGGCAAAGCACGCAATGGCATATCATAAGCCTAATAGACAACCATCATCATTTTACATAATTACATAAGCATACAATGCCTAAGATATAACTAATTTTATATACATTCGGGAATATACTCCCGACTATCTCAATCATCAATGAACATCATTCAATTTCAATCCTTCTAATACACATCAAATCATCTCTTACATTCTACATATATATTCACCATCCATCAATTCAAAGGATTATCTTATACATACTCAAAATCTCTAAATCATCTATATCATCATATACAATTTATTCATTACACAAGAATCCATAAATGATGCCGGCCAAGGCACATCCTCTACCATTATTTACCTTCACCCAAGCTTTAATTAAAATCCGAACTCATCCCATGGCAACCTGCATCACAATGCTAAAAAGGAGACCACATGGGAGAGTGAGTTATACATTCAAAATGACGAATAATATATATATATTGTGATCATGTGTATATGCATACAACATCATGTGTGCTTTGCTATAAAATCATTAAATTATCATTCATTCATCATTTCATTATTATAATAGGCATACAAGCCTCATGAATTGCAATTCATATCATAAACTAGCACAAGCATATACACAATCACTTATACAATCACTTTGCCACTTATCAACAAGGGCACTCATAATCATTATCATCATCATTTCATTATAGCTTTGCTCAATACCTCCTCGTGAGGGGTTTCTCATCACTCGTGGTCATCCCATCTCAAATGCCATGGTCTTAAGGCTAATGCATATGTCAACTGTTTAATGCATATGCAACGGATCCGATTTTCAAATTCAACAATAATCACAATCACTTAAATTATCATCATCACTCAGGGATACACCCTTCGTGGCACCCCGCAAGGTGATTTATTCAACAACAATAGGACAACGTCCTCTTCACTCCGGGATATACCCTTCCTGGCACCCCGCAAGGTGATTCACTTCACAATAATTATCACAATACCATCATCACTCGGGGATACACCCCTCGTTGGACCCCGCAAGGTGATATATTCAACAATAATTACGATAACAACGTCTTCACTCCGGGATATACCCTTCGTGGCACCCCGCAAGGTGATTCTTTAATAATAATTCAATAACAATAGGACAACGTCCTCTTCACTCTGGGATATACCCTTTGTCGTACCCCGCAAGGTGTTATATTCAACAATAATTCAATAACAATAGGACAACGTCCTCTTCACTCCGGGATATACCCTTCGTGGCACCCCGCAAGGTGATTCTTTAATAATAATTCAATAACAATAGGAGAGCGTCCTCTTCACTCCGGGATATTGTGACGTCCCGTGTAATTTTTCGAATAAATTTTTCGCGTTTTAAAAATCATTTTTGAAATTTGTAATAAGTCATGTAAAAGTTGATAAACGCGGATTATTATCATACTAGTCGCGAATAATAAAAGTCATGAAATATTTATATAGCGGAAACGATTTAGAAAAATATAGTACATGAAACATTATATTATTACAACCCATCAAATTAAAAATAAAGTCAAATTCCAAGCAATAATTCACGTAAACTCCATTCATGGCATCACTCTTCATTCTGTGTAGCATTCACTGTAAAAATTAATGTAAGAGTGAGACAGAATATAGAATAAATATAAAATAAATAAAATTGCACAAACACAACCAACAAGGTGTAATGATATGATGAATATGCCAAACAAGTTCATTTATAATTAATAAATCTTAAATTAGTTAAATGATGTCATGCTGGATCCATTAGGTTTGGTGGGAATGCTGTAGTAAAAAGTCTCATAGAGACACCAGTAGGAATTAGCATAACCATGAATCCCTACACCTTCATGGCTCCTGCGAAAATAAGTGCACAAGTAGGAATTAGCATAACCATGAATCCCTACACTCCATGGCTCCTGCGAAAATAGGGCTTAAACTCATCATAGAGTAACCCCCCACCAGGGTAGGCAATCATGGAACCCCTAAATTCCATGGTGCGTCCAAATGCTTATGATGCATGAATGCCTTTAATTCTTTTTACCATTTAACATACCATGATATCAACATTTCCAAAACCTCTTGGAAAAACCACAAGTCCTCAAAGGGACACATCATATATAATAATTTTCAAAATCATGGATTTACTGTTTCAACCACATGTATCAATAACCGCAAGGCATTCATATATATATATCTTAATTTAGTCATTCATAATTATTCACCACCAAAATACACAAACTTTATAATACTCATTAGACACTCATCAACATCCATAATACTTCATAATATCTCAAGAATTCAATAATAAATTGTTACTCATAGAGAAAATATCTTTTTCATCCACAATAACCATTGTAAGTAAATTTCAGCATTTCCAACAGCGACATACGTTAGTAAAACAGCCATAACATGAGAAAATCAAATCCTTTTTATGTGATTCCACTTTCTATAGCTCAATAATAGAATTATCTACAACTTTCATGAAGACCATAATTTCATATTCCAAACAGAAACACCTCTTATTCACAGAATACAGAACTGCCTCAAAGAGAGTTTTCAAAACGTACATATGTTAGTATTTTTAACGTTTCTGGAGCTACAAAAATAATTTTGGCATTCGACCAGTTTTAAATTACTCCTAACACAAATATCTATAACTTTTATGAAGACACTGAACATTAATTCTCATCACAAAATTCCCAGTTTTAAAAATAATATTCGTATTTCATTGTTAACAGATTTTCAGTTTGAGCATACTTCAGTATTTTAGGTATAACGAAAGCTACAGACATCCTTTTAACTTGAAACCACTTTCTATAGATCCATAACATAAATATCTACAACTTTCATGAAGACATCATAGTCTAAAAACATATGTATAATTCCCAGAATATTAATATATGCACAAAACATAAGACAAGTATTTTAATCGGACATGCTATAGTATTTTGGCTATAACTCATGCTACACATATCATTTCATTGTTAACAGATTTTTAGCTTGAGCATACTTCAGTATTTTAGGCATAACTAGATCTACAAACATCCTTTTAACTTGAAACCACTTTCTATAGATCCATAACATAAATATCTACAACTTTCATGAAGACATCAAAGTCTAAAAACATATGTATAATTCTCAGAATATTAATATATACACAAAACATAAGACAAGTATTTCAATCGGACATGCTATAGTATTTTGGCTATAACTCATGCTATACATATCCAAATCAGTCAATTAAGGTCTCAAAATTCACATAACAAAAATATCTATAACTTTGATGAAGACACCAATCACTAATTCTCACCACAAAATTCCCAATTTAAAAAATAAAATACGTATCTCGAGTCAACAGATTTACAGCTTGAACATACTTCAGTATTTTAGGCATAACTCAAGCTACAAAAATCATTTTGACTTGAAACCACTTTCTATAGATCCATAACACAATTATCTACAACTTTTGTGAAGACATCAAAGGTTGATTATGCATGTAAAATTCCCAGAATATCAATATATACACAGAACATAGAACAAATATTCCACTCAGACATGCTGTAGTATTTTGGCTATAACTTTTGCTATACATATTCAAATTAATTGATTCAGGTCTTAAAATTTAGATAACAAAAAGATCTACAACTTTCATGAAGAAGTTAGAATCAAATTCACACGTTTTCAATCTCAAAACTGAGCAACAATATACGAAATTAAAACTGGAATCCTAGAACAGCATACAATTCTACCCATTTCATAATTATTCACAACCCTATCCCCTCTTACCTTAATGGAGGTTCCTAAAGTGGTTGAAAGTGTTGTATTATTGTCCTAGCTTCAGATCAAGAGTGAACTTGATGGAGAAAGTGAAAGAAAATAAGAGAGAGACTTCACTAACTTTAACTTGTTCTAAGAATTCAGACTTGGGAACAAGATGTAGTGTTGATTTAATGATGCAAATGACAAGTGGGGGACAAGATTTTCATAATGGGATTGTAGTGGGATGTTAGGTGCATGAATTATGGTGATAATGGAGGTTTTAGGTGAGAAAAATGAGCTGGATTGTTGACCATTTCCGCAGCCTACATAATGTAGCTTGTATGATTGAAGTAAATATCAACTTTGACACTGTTTCGGTATTTTAGGCATATCTCTCCCATATCTTAATGAATTTTAACAAATTTGGTCTTGTTGGAAAGCTAAGACAACGAGGAACAACTTTGTAGTTCACTACCTTTTCAAATTCGGATTCTAACAAGGTATTAAAATATGTACAAGAGGATATGATTGAAGTAAAATATCAATTCTGACACTGTTTCGGTAGTTTGGGCATATCTCTCTCATATCTTAATAGATTTCAACAAATTTGGTCTTGTTGGAAAGATAAGACAAAGAGGAACAACTTTGTAGTTAACAATATTTCCAAATTCGGACTCTAACTAACAATTAAAATGTGTACAAGATGACGCATTTTGAGTGGAATGTGTGGCAATTTGATGAGAGTAATTGGAAAAACCAAAGGAATTAATAACTAAGGAAATAGGTAATAAGTTACTTGATTAACTTTTACCTAAGGTATAAAGTTAAAATTATTTACCATGGTAAAAGGTTAAATTGAAGATGTTGTCCTAACCAAAAATTTATGTAGAAAGTTGAGATAAAATAGATAATATCATTGATGGTCTAAATCAAAATGATTATACATGAGAATAAAATTTTTAGGATGTTACAATTCTCCCACCCTAATAAAAATTTCGTCCTCGAAATTTAACATAACGCACTCCTCAGTGAAACAATTCTGGGTATTGCGTCTTCATAGCATCCTCACGCTCCCAAGTCAGAGTTACATCATTCCCTTGTTTCCATGCAACCTTCACTAATGGTACGTTCTTGTTTCTCAGTTGTTTAATCGACCTTTCTATGATCTGTGTGGGTTCTGTAGGGATGGTCAGATTTTTTCGAACTTCAACATCATCATTAACAATCACATGAGTGGGGTCTTGTACATACTTCCTTAGTTGTGATACATGAAACACATTGTGCAGGTTTGCCAGGTGAGGAGGAAGTGCAATCTGATACGCCACTGTACCAATCCTCTTCAGGATCTCATATGGTCCAATGAACCTTGGACTCAACTTCTTACTCTTCAATGCTCGACCAATCCCCTTGTGAGGTGAAACCTTCAAGAATACATGATCACCAACCTGAAATTGAAGTGGTTTCCTCCTTTTGTCATAGTAACTTTTGTCTATCTTGGGATGCCTTCATCTTTTCTTGGATTATTTCTATTTGTTCAGTAGTCTGCTGCACAATTTCAGGTCCTAATGCCAAACTTTCACCAGTTTCTAACCAACAAAGGGGCGTTCGACATTTTCTACCATACAATGCTTCGAATGGAGCCATACCAATACTGCTATGGTAGCTATTGTTATACGTGAATTCAATCAGTGGAAGAAACTGCTCCCAACTACCACCATGTTAAAGTACACAAGATCGCAGTAGGTCTTCCAAACTTTGTATGGTACGCTCTGACTGTCCATCTGTTTGGGGATGATAAGCTGAGCTTAATCGAAGCTTCGAACCCAATTCCTGATGCAAACTTCCCCAGAATCGGGAGGTGAACCTTGGATCTCTATCTGACACAATACTAGAAGGTACACCATGAAGTCTCACGATCTCCTTCACATATAATTGTGCCAATTTTTGCAGAGAGTTTTTCATATTCATTGGGAGAAAATGAACAGACTTTGTCAATCTGTCTACAATAACCCAGATTGCATCATTCCCTGAATGTGTTCTTGGTAATCCTGACACAAAGTCCATAGAAATGTCATCCCATTTCCAGACAGGAATCTCCAATGATTGCAGTTCACCAGATGGCTTCTGATGTTCCACCTTGGCTTTTTGACATACTAGACATGAAGACACATATTCGGCTATTTCCTTCTTCATCCTTGGCCACCAAAAGCTTTTCTTCAGGTCTTGATACATCTTGGTTGATCCAGGATGAATGCTCAACATACTTTTATGTGCTTCTTCTAGGATCGTCCTTCTTAGACCAACATCATCTGGTACACAAATTCTGCTTATGATTCTCCAAATTCCGTCTGATCCTTCTTGTAATCCCATATCTTTTCCATTCGCCTATAATTCTCTCAACTCTTGTAATGGCAAATCTTCTTTCTGTCTTTCACTTATCAGCTTCAGAAAATCATTGGTTATCTTCAAGGTTCCCAAGATCATATTCTTTGAAGATTTCATCTCCACACCCAAGTTCATGTCTCTGAACTGTTCTATCATCTCCATTTCTTTTACCATCAAAGATGCCATGTGAATGGACTTCCGGCTAAGTGCATCTGCCACCACATTTGCTTTTCCTGGATGGTACTTCAAATCAAAATCATAATCTTTAAGAAATTCCACCCATCTTCGCTGCCTCATGTTTAATTCCTTTTGATCGAACAAATACTTCAAGCTCTTGTGGTCACTGAACACTTCAAACTTGACTCCATATAAATGGTGTCTCCAGATTTTCAGAGCAAATACCACTGCTACCAATTCTAGATCATGCGTTGGATAGTTCATTTCATGCGGTCTCAACTGTCTAGAAGCATAGGCAACCATTCTTCGTTGCTGCATCAAGACACAACCTAAGCCCATCTTAGAAGCATCACAATACACCACAAAGTCTTCTTGTGGGTCAGGCAAGGTTAAGACTGGAGCAGATGTAAGCTTCATTTTTAGTTCCTGGAAACTTCTCTCACATTCTGGCGTCCAATCAAAAGGTTGATTCTTCTGGGTTAGACGAGTCATTGGTAGGGCAATTTGAGAAAACCCCTCAATGAATCTTCGATAATAACCAGCTAATCCCAGGAAGCTTCGTATCTCAGTGACTGAAGTAGGTCTCTCCCAGTTTGTTACAGCTTCAATTTTGGAAGGGTCCACGGACACTCCTTCACTTGAGATTACATGGCCTAGAAACTTTACTTCCTTCAACCAGAATTCACATTTAGACAACTTGGCATATAACTGCTTCTCTTTCAGAATTTGTAATACCACTCGAAGATGCTTTTCATGTTCCTCCCACGTCTTAGAATAAATCAGGATGTCATCAATGAAGATAATAACAAACTGATCTAAGTATGAATGGAACACTCGATTCATGTAATCCATGAATACAGCTGGGGCATTGGTTACTCCGAAGGGCATCACAAGATACTCATAATGACCATAGCGTGTTCTGAAAGCTGTCTTTGGAATATCCTCAGACTTGACACGAATCTGATGATAACCCGATCGCAGATCAATCTTGGAAAATACTGTAGCACCCCTCAATTGATCTATCAGATCATCAATTCTGGGCAAAGGATATTTATTCTTCACCGTCAATTTATTCAACTGACGATAATCTACACATAATCTTATGCTTCCATCTTTCTTCTTGACAAGTAATACTGGCGCTCCCCATGGCGACACACTGGGTCTGATGAAATGCTTCTCTAATAACCCTTCAATTTGCTTCTTTAGTTCTGCTAGTTCAATAGGTGACATGCGATATGGAGCCCTAGATACTGGTTCTGCTCCTGGAATTAAATCAATTGAGAATTCTATCTCACGTTCTGGTGGTAAACTTGAGACATCCTCAGGAAATACTTCAAGAAATTCAGAAACAACTGGCATCTCGATTGCTTTAGATTCACCATCTCCTTGTGGAAGAGTAAACAAGGCAAATAATTGACTTTCACCTTGTAAGGCAAAGAGTTTGAGATTGTCGGAAGTAAGATTTTCTTCTGATGGGAATATCACAGTCTTGTTATGACAGTCCACCAAGACTCGATTTGTCGATAACCAGTCCATCCCTAGGATTACTTCCAGGTCCTTCAAAGGTAAACAAACAAGATCTACTAGAAATGTTTTACCCTCTATGAGTACAGAACATTCGTTACACACCTTAGTAGTCCTAAGTTGTGTACCGGTGGGAGTGGAAACAATCAGATCATATATCATCGGCTTCACAGGTAATTGAAGACGTCTAACACACTCATCAGAAATAAAAGAATGTGTAGCACCAGAATCAAATAACACAGATAAGATAGTACCATTGATCTCACACTTACTTTGCACGAGGTCATCAGCTTGGTCTGCCTCTAAACCGCTGATGGCAAAGACTCTTCCAGTTGTTGGTTGTAACCTCTGGTCTGTTGACTCCCTGTTCTATCTTGGAGGTTGAACAGCTCGCATGTTTCCTCCACGACCTCCCTGATAGTTAGAGCCTCTTTGATTATTCATAGTGTTGCTGTCGTTGTTTTGTCGGTTCTGTGGGCAATTTGGACTGATGTGTCCTTTCTGATTACAACGATAGCAGGTAACATCTCCTAGGTGTCGGGTGCAATCGCGTATATGGTGATTACCTCCGCAATTATGGCACCTGATATTCGTATGATTGCTGCGTCTTTGAGAAGATGATGATCCTCCCTTGAAACGATTTGGATAGAATGTCCCTTTCCTTTTGAAATCAACTGAGTGAGGTTTCAGTTGTCTATTGGCCTTTTCATGTGCCAGTCTGGCTTGGTGATTTTCTTCAAAAATTTGGCATTTATTGATCAGAATAGGAAAACTCCAAATTTCTTGATATCCTATCGCCTCTTTGATTTCAAGATTCAGCCCATTCTCGAATTTGACATATTTTGATTCTTCGGCACCAGCCTATTGAAAAGGAGGGTAAAAGAGAGATAGTTCTTCAAACTTTGCAGCATATTCTCCAATGGACATTGAGCCTTGTTTCAGCTCCATAAATTCCAGCTCTTTTCGGCTTTTCACACTCGCTGGAAAATATTTCTCCAGAAAACAGTATTTGAAGTTGATCCAGTCCAAAGGTCTGTCGGTTTCAATCATACGAGTTCTGGCATGTATCCACCAGTTTTCTGCTTCCTCAACCATCATATAAGTGGCATACTCCACCTTTTCGAATTCTGTGCAGGGCAAGGCTCAGAAGATGTGCTCCATTTTCTTAACCCATAGGTATGCTACCTCCGGATTATAACCTCCTTTGAATTGTGATGGCTTCCTTTTTAGGAAGTGATCTAACCGGTGAAGTCCTCCTGTACTTTTTGGTTGATTTTGTCTTTCTATGGCTTCAGCCAAGCGATTAAAAGCAGCTGCCATATCGTTGTTGTTGTTGTTGTTGTTTCTTGCCATCCTACATTCGTAGTTTGGTTTATACTAATTCTAAGGGAAAATATATTGTATTATAACATAACTATAAGTATTCTACAGTTTATCAGTTAAGCAATAAATTGTATAACACATTTATCATATTATCAAGCAGTAATCAAACAAATCATTTTATCAGTTAGGCACAAGTCATATAGCACATACTTATCATATTTTCAAACAAATAATCAAATAATTCACATAGTATATCAAGAATCAATACATGTCATAGCAATTGGTCCTGAATTTTTGAAAATGCTCTGATACCACCAATGTGACGTCCCGTGTAATTTTTTGAATAAATTTTTCGCGTTTTAAAAATCATTTTTGAAATTTGTAATAAGTCATGTACAAGTTGATAAACGCGGATTATTATCATACTAGTCGCGAATAATAAAAGTCATGAAATATTTATATAGCGGAAACGATTTAGAAAAATATAGTACATGAAACATTATATTATTACAACCCATCAAATTAAAAATAAAGTCAAATTCCAAGCAATAATTCACGTAAACTCCATTCATGGCATCACTCTTCATTCTGTGTAGCATTCACTGTAAAAATTAATGTAAGAGTGAGACAGAATATAGAATAAATATAAAATAAATAAAATTGCACAAACACAACCAACAAGGTGTAATGATATGATGAATATGCCAAACAAGTTCATTTATAATTAATAAATCTTAAATTAGTTAAATGATGTCATGCTGGATCCATTAGGTTTGGTGGGAATACTGCAGTAAAAAGTCTCATAGAGACACCAGTAGGAATTAGCATAACCATGAATCCCTACACCTTCATGGCTCCTGCGAAAATAAGTGCACAAGTAGGAATTAGCATAACCATGAATCCCTACACTCCATGGCTCCTGCGAAAATAGGGCTTAAACTCATCATAGAGTAACCCCCCACCAGGGTAGGCAATCATGGAACCCCTAAATTCCATGGTGCGTCCAAATGCTTATGATGCATGAATGCCTTTAATTCTTTTTACCATTTAACATACCATGATATCAACATTTCCAAAACCTCTTGGAAAAACCACAAGTCCTCAAAGGGACACATCATATATAATAATTTTCAAAATCATGGATTTACTGTTTCAACCACATGTATCAATAACCGCAAGGCATTCATATATATATATCTTAATTTAGTCATTCATAATTATTCACCACCAAAATACACAAACTGTATAATACTCATTAGACACTCATCAACATCCATAATACTTCATAATATCTCAAGAATTCAATAATAAATTGTTACTCATAGAGAAAATATCTTTTTCATCCACAATAACCATTGTAAGTAAATTTCAGCATTTCCAACAGTGACATACGTTAGTAAAACAGCCATAACATGAGAAAATCAAATCCTTTTTATGTGATTCCACTTTCTATAGCTCAATAATAGAATTATCTACAACTTTCATGAAGACCATAATTTCATATTCCAAACAGAAACACCTCTTATTCACAGAATACAGAACTGCCTCAAAGAGAGTTTTCAAAACGTACATATGTTAGTATTTTCAACGTTTCTGGAGCTACAAAAATAATTTTGGCATGGGACCAGTTTTAAATTACTCCTAACACAAATATCTATAACTTTTATGAAGACACTGAATATTAATTCTCATCACAAAATTCCCAGTTTTAAAAATAATATTCGTATTTCATTGTTAACAGATTTTCAGTTTGAGCATACTTCAGTATTTTAGGTATAACGAAAGCTACAGACATCCTTTTAACTTGAAACCACTTTCTATAGATCCATAACATAAATATCTACAACTTTCATGAAGACATCATAGTCTAAAAACATATGTATAATTCCCAGAATATTAATATATGCACAAAACATAAGACAAGTATTTTAATCGGACATGCTATAGTATTTTGGCTATAACTCATGCTACACATATCATTTCATTGTTAACAGATTTTTAGCTTGAGCATACTTCAGTATTTTAGGCATAACTACATCTACAAACATCCTTTTAACTTGAAACCACTTTCTATAGATCCATAACATAAATATCTACAACTTTCATGAAGACATCAAAGTCTAAAAACATATGTATAATTCTCAGAATATTAATATATACACAAAACATAAGACAAGTATTTCAATCGGACATGCTATAGTATTTTGGCTATAACTCATGCTATACATATCCAAATCAGTCAATTAAGGTCTCAAAATTCACATAACAAAAATATCTACAACTTTGATGAAGACACCAATCACTAATTCTCACCACAAAATTCCCAATTTAAAAAATAATATACGTATCTCGAGTCAACAGATTTACAGCTTGAACATACTTCAGTATTTTAGGCATAACTCAAGCTACAAAAATCATTTTGACTTTAAACCACTTTCTATAGATCCATAACACAATTATCTACAACTTTTGTGAAGACATCAAAGGTTGATTATGCATGTAAAATTCCCAGAATATCAATATATACACAGAACATAGAACAAATATTCCACTCAGACATGCTGTAGTATTTTGGCTATAACTTTTCCTATACATATTCAAATTAATTGATTCAGGTCTCAAAATTCAGATAACAAAAAGATCTACAACTTTCATGAAGAAGTTAGAATCAAATTCACACGTTTTCAATCTCAAAACTGAGCAACAAGATACGAAATTAAAACTGGAATCCTAGAACAGCATACAATTCTACCCATTTCATAATTATTCACAACCCTATCCCCTCTTACCTTAATGGAGGTTCCTAAAGTGGTTGAAAGTGTTGTATTATTGTCCTAGCTTCAGATCAAGAGTGAACTTGATGGAGAAAGTGAAAGAAAATAAGACAGAGACTTCACTAACTTTAACTTGTTCTAAGAATTCAGACTTGGGAACAAGATGTAGTGTTGATTTAATGATGCAAATGACAAGTGGGGGACAAGAATTTCATAATGGGATTGTAGTGGGATGTTAGGTGCATGAATTATGGTGATAATGGAGGTTTTAGGTGAGAAAAATGAGCTGGATTGTTGACCATTTCCGCAGCCTACATAATGTAGCTTGTATGATTGAAGTAAATATCAACTTTGACACTGTTTTGGTATTTTAGGCATATCTCTCTCATATCTTAATGGATTTTAACAAATTTGGTCTTGTTGGAAAGCTAAGACAACGAGGAACAACTTTGTAGTTCACCACTTTTTCAAATTCGGACTCTAACAAGGTATTAAAATATGTACAAGAGGATATGATTGAAGTAAAATATCAATTCTGACACTCTTTCGGTATTTTAGGCATATCTCTCTCATATCTTAATAGATTTTAACAAATTTGGTCTTGTTGGAAAGTTAAGACAAAGAGGAACAACTTTGTAGTTAACAACATTTCCAAATTCGGAATCTAACTAACAACTAAAATGTGTACAAGATGATGCATTTTGAGTGGAGTGTGTGGCAATTTGATGAGAGTAATTGGAAAAACCAAAGGAATTAATAACTAAGGAAATAGGTAATAAGTTACTTGATTAACTTTTACCTAAGGTATAAAGTTAAAATTATTTACCATGATAAAAGGTTAAATTGAAGATGTTGTCCTAACCAAAAATTTATGTAGAAAGTTGAGATAAAATAGATAATATCATTGATGGTCTAAATCAAAATGATTATACATGAGAATAAAATTTTTAGGATGTTACAGATATACCCTTCGTGGCACCCCGCAAGGTGATTCTTTAATAATAATTCAATAACAATAGGACAACGTCCTCTTCACTCCGGGATATACCCTTCGTGGCACCCCGCAAGGTGATTCTTTAATAATAATTCAATAACAATAGGACAATGTCCTCTTCACTACAGGATATACCCTTCGTGGCACCCTGCAAGGCGATTCTTTAATAATAATTCAATAACAATAGGACAATGTCCTCTTCATTCTGGGATATACCCTTTGTGGCACCACGTAAGGTGATTCCTTAATAATAATTCAATAACAATAGGACAACGTCCTCTTCACTCTGGGATATACCCTTAGTGGCACCCCGCAAGGTGATTCTTTAATAATAATTCACTAACAATAGGACAACGTCCTCTTCACTCCGGGATATACCCTTCGTGGCACCCCGCAAGGTGATTCTTTAATAATCATGTAATTATTTACAAGCCCCTCAAGGCATATCATCCATATAATTGGCATTCAATGGCCACAAACATCATTCATAACAATCCACACATGGATATAAAAAGGCATAGCAAACATCATAATATCAATCCACACATGGAATCATTCGAGGCATATTCATCACCTCACATACATGGCAATTACACTTATGTCCATCACCATCATGTTCTTGACTTTACATTCAACACATCACATGTATATATATATTCCACATCATATAGTGAATTCAATATCCATATTCAACCACAATGTTTTTGCCACAGAATCATTAATAATAACGGTCATCCCTTATTTAAGGAAATGATCCACAACGTCATTCATTTTTACTCATTATGGTTGTCATCTCAATATCTTATTCGTTATCCATCACCACTATATTATGTCGTAGGCATAGATATCTTTATACATTCCCTCAAGTATCAAGTAATATAAGGGAAAAAGGCCTAAAGCTATCAGGACCGAGAAAAGAAGGGCCAATACAATCAGAACCGAGAGAAAAGAAGGAAAAATTCCATCAGGGGGGTCACTCGCTCAAGCGAGGCCCACATTCGCTTGAGCGAGACATGTAACACCCTCGGTTAGATAAGACAAATCCTTCTGTAGGTTCATCCTATTTAACTGAGAGTGTTAACAGTTTTTAGAAAAAGTGAATATTTTTTTTTTAAATAAATACGTGGCAGATCAGCGGAAGTAATATTGTATATATCACATAGTCATTCACAAACTGTAAATAATTATACTCTTAACAGAATGGGACACGCAGGCACCCTTAAATATTATACAGTCATCCGGTGTCTGATTATAAATATTCTATCCTTAATGATTGTTCTCAATGGGTTCAGCGTATTGCTGATCTTCACACTCGGGTTCTTGAGTAAAAGATGATTATATTTTCTGAGTGAAATTAAGTCAAGTTCCGAGTGAAATAATTTAAGAAAGAGATTTCCGAGTAAAATAAGACTTGGGAGATGCTGTCCGAGAGAAATAGAGTGTTTTCCGAGTGAAATATGGTGTTTTCCGAGTGAAATATGTTATATCCGAATGAAAATGAGTTGGTAATATAAAGAATCCGATTGAAATGATACCAAAACCGATCGGATTGGCCTAAAATAGAACCTGTTATCATTAAACTCATAGTTTTTCACTGGAAATCACACGGTACCCATGATTCTTAGTATTTTCAGTCCAATAAGTACATGTCATATCACAATTCATCACTCGGTAACAGATATATATATATATATATACATGCATATACAGATAACAATATAAAGCATTTAATTCATACACACTGAATCTGTCCTTCACTCGGCTTTCCCACAAGGCACCCAAGAATATACCCCCTTACCTCAATGAAGTTCCTGGAGGAGAAGAAAGAGGTTCCCTTTGCTGTCCTGCTTCAAATCCGAGTGAAATAGAAGGGAAAAGAGAGAAAGAAACTTGCTGGGAAGGAGAGTGATGAAGGGTGTTTGGGTCATGTGTGTGGTGTGAGTTCTGAGGACCTTGAACTCGTTTAAATAGGGAGAGAGTGAGTGGAAAAACAAGTGGGGGACAGCTTTTCTGAGTGGGCTGTGAGTGGATTGCTAATGGAAAGGTCACTAGGGATTAAATAAGATATATGCTGAGTCAGTGTCCATTTCTGGTCGTCCACCATCCATAATGCGCACGATTGGATTTAAATATCATTAAAAGACAAAATTGAAGTCAATACGCACTTCTGTCACTGAATTCCGAGTGGAATTACACTCGGTTAAGGGCTATTCTGGCTGGAATTCCTACTTCCGAGTCAACAATTTCAAGGCTCGCTTGAGCGTGGCTTGCTCGCTTGAGCGAAGCTTCAATTCTTCACTCGGAATTCCTTTGAAACTGACTCAGGCACTCGGTTTCTCACTCGATAATATCTCTTCAGACCAAGTCCTCTCTTTCTCAGAATCTTCACTCGGAAATCCGAGTCTTCCTTCACTCAATTCACTCGGTTTAGGCCATTACCTCTCGGACCAATACCCACACGTACTTCTCTCACTCGGTTTTGGTCCAGTGGAGTGTATCTCACTCGGAATTGACTTCCTCCACTATTTTCCACTCAGTTTCCTAAGCAAAACCATTCGGAAGCCTTCCCAATTATTTCCACAACATACTTCAATCAGAAAGGAAGCATCAAATCAACATAAATAGAAGCATTTATGCATTCTTTCACTCGGAATGCTCCAACCATAGTAATTTCCTTCAGAAAAGGAAACATTCAACTCGGAACCGAGCCTTTCTAGGGTGTTTTCACTCAGATTTTCACTCAGAAGTGATTCTTTTGAACACTCTTCACTCAGAATTGCTTCTCAGGTCAGGACTCCACTCGGTGGTAGCCTTCTCAGTCATGTTTTACTCGGAAAGCATAGTACTGACTCGGAATTCTCTCCTTCACTCAGAATTTCTAATCCTTCACTCGGAATTCTTCTCTGTCACTCGGAACAGAGCCCTTTTCACTCGGTTTTTGCATAATTTCACTAATATTCCATATAAATTCTATTATTACGTGTAAAAATGACATTTTTGAGGTACTACAGACCATCAACAGGGTATATATTGACTTATTCTTGCTTACAAACCCTCCATAATTAAAATTTACAAGGATAAAATTGTTCCTAAAAATAGGGATGTTACAAGACAGCCTATCTCGCTTGAGCGCCTCAGCTCGTTCGGGCGAAAACAAGCCAGTATCTAATTTCCAGGTTGCTCGCTTGAGCGAGACACTACACACCGGGCCACTCGCTCGGGTGAAATTACACCAGTAGCCATTTCCATATTCGCTCGCTGGAGCGAGGAATCCACTCGCCTAAGCAGAATCCGACCAGAGGTCGTCCTTCCCAACACTCAGTTTTACACTTGGGAAAGTTATTCCAGAACCGATTCCTCTCATTCGGTCCTTCACTCGGCAATTTACATTAAAGCCGACTTATCACTCGGTCGGTCATTCACTCGGTAATTCACCCTCACACCGACTCAACACCTGATCGATCTTCACTCGGTGAATTATTTCAAAACCGACTCTTCTCTCGTGTGGTCTTTCACTCGGCAAAATAATTCCAAGACCGACCATCACTCACTCGGGTTTCCACTCGGCAAAATAATCCAGACCGAGTCTTTTCTCACTCGGTTTTCCACTCGGTAATTTATTCCAAAAACTGACTTCGTTTCATTTTCACACGAGTGAAGTTATTCCAGAATACTTCTAGACAACACACCATATATCCCCAATCGGTGCCATCCCTAAACTTATAGAGTTTCTCAATTTTAGTATGTATGTTATTGCCGTTTAAATTTGTATGATGTATGAGTTTATGCAATTTTTATATTTGATATGTGTTTTACTCATATGATAGTCATCGTATAAACTTTGAATCAATTGAGTTGATCTTCGAACATGAATGGTTCATGTTATGGGGCGTTAAGTGATAAGGTTTAAGTGTTAAACCATGGCCGTTCCTTAATCTAGGGTTCAAGAGTTGAAACCTAGACGGCCGTCATGGAAAGGCATTGCATGTTGGCATTAGCGCAAATTGAATTCTAGGTTTTGTAACCCTAGACGGCGCTGCCTCCATGTGCCTTGACGGCTGCGTTGTGAAGTGTTCGCAACAAGGAATTAGGGTTTCAAAGTGGTTGAAACCCTAGCCGAAATTTTAGAGCTGTTAATGGTCAGTGGGACGTTCTGGCT
The DNA here is from genome assembly GCA_037962975.1 of Clitoria ternatea. Lineage (NCBI taxonomy): Eukaryota > Viridiplantae > Streptophyta > Magnoliopsida > Fabales > Fabaceae > Clitoria > Clitoria ternatea. The sequence goes on along the minus strand of CM075672.1, from coordinate 156,358,231 downwards.
AGGAAAGATTTGGTACTTAAGCGGTCACACCGGACCCACCTCTCTTTCCTGGGAACCAACCTGACTACAGTACTAAATTTTCGGGTAGCGGGACCCCCGCCCGCTAACCGGGTAGCGGGACCCCCGTACATTCTCTGCGTAGCGCCTTATTACCGACCCACGTGTTTAATGGCCCGTTTAAAAATTTATTTTTTTGTAAATTATTTCAAATGGGTTATAATTAATTAACTAACACGTTGCATGGTGAATGGTTATGGTCTTAGTTATTTTATTTAAATACAGCCTGCGTGCTGTGCCTCTCTTCATTCTGTTGTATTTCTTTTCTCAACCCTTCACTCGTATGTAAAGCGAGTTTCTTTAAAAATCTTGTAATCTTGATCGAGGCAACAAAGTAGAGATCTAGAAGAAAACTAGAGTGGTGACTCTAAGCGCTTTTGTCTTTGAAAGGAACCAAGGAGTGGTGACTCCAAGAGGATGGTGGGTTCAAGAAGTAGGACTTCATGAAGCCTTGGCATATAGTTCCTTTAAGTTTTTTTTATTTATTTATTTTTCTTCTAGGAAGACCATAACCATCTCACAATTTCATTTGCATGTTTTGGGGATAATTTTATTACGTTAAAGCGTTTAACAAAGACGGTAATTTTAAAATAAATTAAAATCCCTCAAAATAATATTAAGTTATAAACGCCTTCCAATAAGTACACTCGTCAACACTAATGTCAATAAATAGTGGGTCTGCCAAAGCAGGGCACTATTATTTATATTAGTAAGACGCGATGGGATAATGGTAATATCCAAACTGTTTTATTGGGCTTTAACTTAACTAAGTTTTCAATTGGATTGAATAATTCTTAGAGGCGTAAACATTGGGCTAAATATTCATAAGATGAATAATTAGTAATGGTTACTTAACCCAATGACTAAGAGTTGTATAAAGATACAATTGGAAAAAGTTTCCTACCTAAATAACCAAGTATTAGGTGATCAGCCAAAGCTGACTTAACGCTTGGCAAAATATGGATCTTAGCCCACTAGAAAATCTTCCAATGGGATTTTCTGATTTGTGGAGGGTATTTTGTTTTGAATCGAAATAGTGGGAGACATATTTAATTTAAATGACCATAATTTAAATATGTTTTGAAAATGATACTTACTACATATTTTCTATTTTAGATAACCATGACGTCAAACACACCTTCAAACCTTTCGTTGCGATCAATCCTAGACAAAGAAAAATTGTCTGGTTCTAACTTCCTTGACTGGTATAGAAATTTGAGGATTGTCCTCAAACAAGAGAAAAAGCAGTATGTCCTAGAAGGTCCAATTCCGGAAGCACCCACGAACAATGCCTCTAAAGCTGACAAGGATGCTTACAAGAAGCATCAGGATGACGCTTTAGATGTCCAATGCCTTATGCTGGCAACCATGTCTCCTGAGCTTCAGAAGCAACATGAGCATATGGAGGCTTTTGATATGATCGAAAACCTAAGGAAACTATATCAAGGTCAAGCTGACCAAGAAAGATATGAAGTTTCTTCAGCCCTATTTAGCTGCAGACTTGAAGAAAGAGGTTCTGTAGGACCTCATGTGCTCAAAATGATTGGGTACTTGGAGAATCTAGCTAGGCTAGGATTCCCCTTCCCTCAGAAGTTGGCTACCGATCTCATTTTGAAATCATTACCTGACAGTTTTAAGCCAGTCATCATGAATTACAACATGAATGCATTGGACAAAACATTACCAGAGCTACTCAATATGTTGAGGACTGCTGAGCCCAATATTTCTAAAGGAAAGGGCAAGGCCATAATGATGGTCAATTCTGGCAAAGGTAAAGGAAAGGGCATGTATAAAGGCAAAGGAAAGGCTATTGTAGGAAATGGCAAGAAGATTTGGAAAGGCAAGGATAAGCCAAGTACATCAACCTTAAAACCTATGGGCGGGGTGGCTAAGGAAGGTAAATGTCACCATTGTGGACAAAAGGGACACTGGAAGAGAAACTGTCCAAAGTACCTAGAAGAGCTTAAGAAGAAGGGAAGTGAGACTTCCACTTCAGGTATTTTTGTTATAGAAATTAACATGTCAACTTTAACATCATGGGTATTAGATACTGGATGTGGATCTCACATTTGTCTTAATGTGCAGGATCTAAGAAGGAGTAGGCAGTTGATGAAGGGCGAGGTAGAACTACGCGTTGGAAATGGAGCAAGAGTTGCTGCATTAGCTGTAGGGACTTATTTTTTATCCTTGCCCTCAGGGTTAGTCCTTGAATTGGACAATTGTTATTTTGTTCCTGCAATAAGGAGAAATATTTTTTCTATTTCTTGTCTTGATAAGAAAGGGTTTTCCTTTACAATAAAGAACAATAGTTGTTCTGTTTATTTAAAAGACATGTTTTATTGTTGTGCAAATTTGAGTAATGGACTTTATGTTCTAGATCTCGAAACCCCTATCTATAACATTAATACTAAAAGGGTTAAAACAAATGATTTAAACCCAACTTATCTTTGGCATTGTCGCCTAGGACATATAAATGAGAAACGCATTTCTAAACTCCATCAAGATGGATATTTAGAATCTTTTGATTTTGAATCAATAGATACATGTGAATCTTGTTTATTAGGGAAGATGACCAAGACCCCTTTTACCGGAAAAGGTGAAAGGGCGAGTGATCTTCTTGGGTTGATACATAGTGATGTATGTGGGCCCATAGGGACAATGGCTAGGGGAGGTTTTAGTTACTTCATCACTTTTACTGATGATTTCAGTAGATATGGATTTGTGTTTCTCATGAAACATAAATCAGAATCCTTTGAAAAGTTCAAGGAGTTTAAACATGAAGTAGAGAACCAACTTTTCAAGACAATTAAAGCACTTCAATCCGATCGAGGTGGTGAATATTTGAGCCTAGAGTTTGATGAATATCTTAAAGAGTGTGGGATTGTATCTCAACTTACTCCCCCTGGAACACCAGAATGGAATGGGGTTTCTGAGCGGAGAAATAGAACCTTGTTGGACATGGTTCGATCAATGATGAGTCAAACTGACCTCCCTAAGTCATTCTGGGGACATGCTTTGTTGACAGCAACTTTCACACTTAACCGTGTTCCATCAAAGGCTGTCATAAAGACACCATATGAGATATGGACTGGGAAACGACCTAGTATGTCTTTTCTTAAGATTTGGGGCTGTGGAGCTTATGTTAAACGCCAAAGTTCTGATAAACTTGGGCCCAAGTCAGATAAATGTCTTTTTGTGGGATACCCAAAAGAAACTAAGGGTTATTATTTTTACAATCCTACTGAGGGCAAAGTGTTTGTTGCTCGGAATGCTGTATTCTTAGAAAGGGAATTCATCTTTACAAGAATCAGTGGAAGGAAAGTAGAACTTGAAGAAATTCAAGACTCACAAGGCATTGAAGAGCCAATGGTGGAAGTGGAGCGGGACCCACAAAATGTTGTGATAACACCAGCTCCAGTAGCACAAGACTTGCGTAGATCAGGTAGAATACGTCAACAACCTGAAAGATATGGATTTCTTGTAACTCAGGAAGGAGATGTATTCCTAATGGATCAAAATGAGCCAACATCTTATGAAGAGGCCGTTGCAAGTTCAGAATCTGAGAAATGGCTAGAAGCCATGGAATCTGAAATGGACTCTATGTACACTAATCAAGTTTGGAACTTGGTTGATGCACCTGAAGGGGTAAAACCTATAGGATGCAAGTGGGTTTTCAAAAAGAAAACTGACATGGATGGTAATATAAGTACCTTTAAAGCAAGGTTGGTGGCTAAAGGTTTCAAGCAAATACATGGTATAGACTATGATGAAACTTTTTCCCCAGTTGCTATGCTAAAGTCTGTTCGGATTCTGCTTGCTATTGCTGCATACCATGATTATGAGATATGGCAAATGGATGTCAAGACTGCTTTCCTTAATGGAAATCTTCTTGAGGAAGTGTACATGACACAACCTGAAGGCTTTGTTAAGCCTGAAGCATCCAGGAAGGTGTGCAAGCTACAACGTTCTATATATGGACTTAAGCAAGCTTCCAGAAGCTGGAATCTTCGTTTTGATGAAGCTGTTAAACAATTTGGCTTTACTAAAAATGAGGATGAACCTTGTGTCTACAAGAAGGTTAGTGACTGCACAATTGTTTTTCTGGTCCTGTATGTTAATGACATACTACTTATTGGAAATGACGTTCCTACTCTTCAGTCTGTGAAGAGTTGGTTGGGAAGCTGTTTTTCTATGAAAGACTTAGGTGAAGCAACCTACGTGTTGGGAATTAAGATCTATAGAGATAGATCAAGAAAACTTCTTGGCCTAAGTCAGAATACATACATAGACAAAGTGTTAAAAAGGTTTAACATGCAAGATTCCAAGAAAGGAACTTTGCCTATGGCTCATGGCATAAGCTTATCAAAAGCTCAATCTCCTTCCACTAAAGAAGAAAGAGAACGGATGAATAAGATTCCATATGCATCTGCTATTGGATCAATCATGTATGCCATGATATGTACCCGACCAGATGTCTCGTACGCTTTAAGGATGACGAGCAGATACCAGTCTGATCCCGGTGAAAGTCACTGGACTGCTGTCAAGAATATCCTGAAGTACTTAAGAAAAACTAATGATTCATTCTTGATATATGGAGGGGAAGAAGAGCTCATTATAAAAGGTTACACTGATGCTAGCTTCCAAACTGATAAGGATGACTCAAGATCATAATCTGGGTACGTGTTTTGTCTAAATGGTGGCGCTGTAAGCTGGAAGAGTTCAAAGCAAGAGAGAGTTGCTGATTCTACTACAGAGTCTGAGTATATTGCTGCCTCAAATGCTGCAAAAGAGGCAGTACGGATCAAGAAGTTCATAACAGAACTTGGGATTGTTCCTAGCATTGTGGACCCTATAAGTCTCTACTGTGACAATAGTGGAGCAATCGCACAAGCTAAGGAACCTAGATCACATCAACGATCCAAGCATATACTTAGGCGATTTCATCTCATTCGAGAGATCCTTGACCGAGGAGATGTAAAGATATGTAAGGTGCATACTGATGAGAATATTGCTGACCCACTCACAAAACCTCTTACACAACAAAAACATGAGGGGCACACTAGATCATTAGGCATTAGGCAAATGTCTGATTGGCTCTAGTGCAAGTGGAAGATTGTTGGTGTATGCACTATAAGCTTTTATGCTTCTTCATTTGTATCATTTTTCTACTTATCAATAGAATAAATATTTCAGTTTAAAATTGTTTTAAAACATATTTATCCTTGGAGTAATAGGTCATATAAAAATTATTCCTAAAATGTCCCTAGTCAAGTATTTACATGGGGACATGTAAATACACTGAGACTAGTGTGTGAGTGTACTGATGACCTGATCTCACAGATCATAGATATAGATGATATCGAGTCTTCACACAGGTACACATTAAGAATAATGATGTACTGGACAGACCCACCATGAGAACGTTGCATGGATCGTTACATGATTGTGATAAACGATTCTCAATGTGATAATGGTATATGTAGTCCTTCGACCTGAAGTCACTACGATTCCTACATGAGGAGTTTATTGTTTTAATACAATTAAACGTCTTCTGTAACAAGAGGACTATAAAGGTTGTGATTAGGTAATGAACAAATTATGCAGAGGGATGTGAGTGATGTAGATGGGATTTGTCTCTCCTATGTGACAGGAGTGATATCCATAGGCCACTTGATGGAGTAAGACTAAGAAAACGCATGGCCATGCTAGAAAGAATAAATATTAGATATTTATTTGGATCCAGTCTACTCCGGTATCAAGTAAAATAAATTGGGTCATACAAGGATGACGCGACCATGCCTTGGGCCCAATTAGGATATCGTGACAAAAGGAATAAACATATTAAATAATTATCACTTATAGGTTATGTTGATAATATTCGGACATAATGATGCATTGCTAGATGCCGCTCTTATTTTATATTAATAATAAAATAGTTTATTATTAATATGACCGGGTATTTTACCTATAGGGTCACACACATAGAGTAAGCCCATCAGAAAATGTTGTCTTATTTTAGTTGGACTAAAATAAAGCTATTGGGCCTAACTCATTTGGAATGAGTAAGGAGCCCACTTTTAGAGAGAACAAATTAGGTCAAACCTAAGCCTATAAATAGAGCATAAGATGCTCATAGGCCGTTCACTCAAGTGAGACACAAATTCGTAAAAGTTGCAAGAGCTACACGCCGTCAAACTAGTAGTTGGCAAGTGTTGCGATTCTGGTGGGAGTGCTCGTGTGGACTCCTAAAGGACGAGGCTACGACTGCTTCGGAGTTCTTCAAGAGGTAATCCAAAATGAATTTCGAAATTGTTTTTGTGCTTTGAAACATGGAACCTTGTAAATCCTATGGAATCCCTTTTATTTTTCCGCTGCTCATGCTTAGGGATTTCCTAACAGTAGGCATATATATCTTTATACATTCCCTCAAGTATCAAATAATATAAGGGAAAAAGGCCTAAAGCCATCAGGACCGAGAAAAGAAGGGCCAATACAATCAGAACCGAGAGAAAAGAAGGGAAAATTCCATCAGGGGGGTCACTCGCTCAAGCGAGGCCCATATTCGCTTGAGCGAGACAGCCCATCTCGCTTGAGCGCCTCAGCTCGCTCGGGCGAAAACAAGCCAGTATCTAATTTCCAGGTTGCTCTCTTGGGCGAGACACTACATACCCGGCCACTCGCTTGGGCGAAATTACACCATTAGCCATTTCCACATTCACTAGCTGGAGCGAGGAATCCACTCGCCTAAGCAGAATCTGACCAGAGGTCGTCCTTCCCAACACTTAGTTTTGCACTTGGGAAAGTTATTCCAGAACCGATTCCTCTCATTCGGTTCTTCACTCGGCAATTTACATTAAAGCTGACTTATCACTCGGTCGGTCATTCACTCGGTAATTCACCCTCACACCGACTCAACACCTGATCGATCTTCACTCGGCGAATTATTTCAAAACCGACTCTTCTCTCGTGTGGTCTTTCACTCGGCAAAATAATTCCAAGACCGACCATCACTCACTCGGGTTTCCACTCGGCAAAATAATCCAGACCGAGTCTTTTCTCACTCGGTTTTCCACTCAGTAATTTATTCCAAAAATTGACTTCCTTTCATTTTCACACGGGTGAAGTTATTCCAGAATACTTCTGGACAACACACCATATATCCCCAATCGGTGCCATCCCCACTCGGAACTACACACACGGAGGGACTCCACTCGGAATGAGTCACTTTGAACTCGGAAATTCCCACTCGGAACTCTACTGCTCGGGATATCATACAGGGAGACCTCTCACTCAGAAGGTCCTGATTCGGACATAGGTCACTTGGAATTTCACTCAAAAATTCACCACAACTTAAATTGTTTTCAAAACTCCTATTCAGACAGAACTTGTCCAGGATCTCACCCATTCTCCGTTCACTCATCATGCTTGGGCGAATACTATCCCTAAGATCCTTCGCTCGGGCAGATTTTGTCCAGTGGCTACCCCTGATTCTATTAACAATCCCGCTTGGGCGAAATGGCCATTCGCCTGAGCGAATTCAGGCCAGTAGCAAATCCCATTTACTACAACAATCTCGCTCGGGCCAGATTCTCACTCGCTTAAGTGAGTTCTGCAGAATCCCTGCAGGAAATATGAAATTATACACCATCATATATAACATGTGAGGCATATACACCTCGTTCCAAGCACTCTCACTCGGAAGTTCTCATTATAAGTCAAATTTAGACCTATCCAACATTCTTACACATTATAAAAGGCATATACCACCTCTTCACACACTCATTCTTATCGATTTACATTTCAAGCATATTATTCATGTTGAATTCAAACTCATCATCATCTTATATACATATATTCATACCTTGCCACAACAAATCCACATATTCTCACACATCATCCTCAATAATCATCAACTTGCCAATTCAATTAATTCAATACATACACATGGTAAGGCAAGCATGAGTATTCATCATATACAACAATCACTATCGAATTTACTCATGCAATTTGAATGTTAACTCCTCTCCTACCTCGAGGGAAGAGCCAAAACGATTCCAATGCTCCGAATGCTCCATTGCATCACCCGGAATACAATCTACATACCATATGCAAGTATATTCACGTAATTAATAACTATCATAATTCTAAACACCTGCTAACTTATCATAAAGCTCAACCCCAAGTCCTAGACTTGCTAAATACCAACATATGCAATTGTGTTAGGCTTCGGGAATTCCTTTCCCAAAGCCAAGATCCTCTAGATCATAAAAGGCCAACTAAACCCAACAACATCACCATCACATTGTTACTCAATATTCAACTTAGCTCTCATATCCTTCAATAACCATAATGGTTTAGAACCTCATCAAGTCACAATCTTTTCACACCAATCCCTCACATTCCACATTCATAACAACATTCATCACTAAACATCACCCATTAACATTCAATTCAACCTTTCAAGCTATACAATATCCATTTCCCCAAATTCTTAGGGCTAGGGTTTTCATCAAAACCCAATAACATTTACCCATGCTCATTAATCACCATCAATGGCCATCTTTCATCATTAATATCATTCTCCAATATCATTAAACCTATATTCTACACACATTTCATACTTTCCCCAATTTATTAAAGTTAGGGTTTCACTAAAAACCCATCAACATCATAAATGCTCATTTATTTTCCACTCATCCAAGTATTAATTCCATGCACCTATAACAACCCACCATTAATGCCATAATAACAACACCCCACCTTAGGGTTTCCTCATTTAAAGCTTCTCCTAACAACCCATATGAAATAAACACTCTCCCAAATACTAAGAACCCAAAATCTAGGGCATAAAGCTCATGAAAATGATGAGGAACTTACCTCACCCAAAGAGGCAACATAAGCTTCCAATAGAGAGAGATCCACACGAAAATAAAGGAGAAGAGGGGAAGAGGACCCAACCATGAGCTTCTCCTTCAAGCTTCCATAAACGAAAATGGTGGAGGGTAAGAAAGCTCCACACGGCTTTTAGTTCATGGAGAGAAAAAAAGAGGAAATGGAGAAGGTGGAAGAAGAAGAAGAAGAAGAAGAAATGATATTCTCGAATGAGGGTAAGAACCCAACGAAAAATATGAAGAGAATAATAGGCTTTTGGTTTTAATTTTTAATCCTCCATTAAAGGTTCATCGTTTTAAAATAAACAGGTTCACAGTTCGGGCTCAAAACTATATCCAAAAATTATTCCGAATATAGATTTGGATTCCCGATAATATTCTTATTAGCCCTGACCAGCGGCATCTCAATCAGAGATACTTGGTCCGACACCCAAATTCTAATCGGGTATAATTTTAACTCCTTAAATCTCAGTAATTCATAAATATCCATAATAAATCCCAATTTAATCATTCCAATATTTTTGGGACACAAATCAACTCACATATAACTATTCATTATTTATTCTCATCAATTTTTTCATTTTTATAAAATTCAGGGTGTTACAGAGGGCGACCTAGTACACTGGTGAAATTATTGTTGTTCCCTAGTGATACTTGGAATCACGAATCTTTCCATAGTTCGATGGCGAGGCACCCTATGTGGCGAGCCCAGTGGGTGGGCAGCTTTGTGTTGAGCAAGTGACCTCGGTGTCCATATGGGGCACAGCTCTCAAGATGTGTGTTCGAGAGGGGCCCATAGCATTTTTGGCAAGTGAAGCCATGTTGTTGATCCAAGAGTCACGGGGTGACTATTGCTACATATAGGCGATAGCGGTTTGGTACCAGTAAAAAGGGTAATGTTAATAATGCAATTAATGAGATATGTGTACACATTTTTCTACTACAGTAGGGACATGGTTATATATATATATTCATGCTTGAACCCATAATTGGTGTTTTATTCCCACGGGTTATGCATGTGTATTAGCCTAAGAGCATTTGCATATAGCATGGAGATATGCCAAAAGGTGATGAGTTGTGATGATGATTGAAATGGGTAAAAGAATACCTAAAGACAATAAGTAAAATATGAATGCAAAGAAAAGACCTTGTGTATGGTTGATGATAATGGTGTTAGCCCATTGTAATATTGAGAAATGGTGTGTATGTGTGTTTACTCTGCCATGAGTTTGGTTGATAAACACGATATATGTATATGCTTTTGGAATGAGGGAATGATGATGGTTATTGATGATTTAAAGCAAAGTATACATGATGTTGGTATGTATATGAACATAATCTCAAATGTATTCATATTAATCACTTAAAATGTATAACTCATTCTCCCATGTTATCCATTTTTAGCATTGTGATACAGGAATATCATGGGATGAGAATGTGTTTTGAAATAAAGCTTTTGAAAAAGGTAAATAGTGTTAATGGAATGCCTTGGCCGGCAGCGATTGTTAATCATGGTGTAATGAATGCACTATGTATGTTGATGTTAGCGACTTATGGGTATGTAAATATCAATCTTTTTGTAATTCATGTAGTTGGGATATGATTCATATGCAAGTGAATGATTAGATAAAACACTTGTGGATTTGACCTTGTGATAGCCAACTACAAGCATACGGGGTATCGAAGTAATAAAAAGATATCGTTCCCACAGGGATTGTGCCCAAGTACTAGTTAAAACGGTGATTCAATTATCTAGTGGAATTGATTAAAATGGATTACCATAACGATTATGAACAGTAAATCAGAGAACAAAAAATTCGACGTCTTTTGTAAAAGAAAATCGGAGCAAGTTTAGGAAATTGAATCAAAGGTAAATCTTGGGGCATTAAGGGTTCATACACCATTATCAAAATTAAAGGTTACTCGCTTATCCAATTATACGATTTCGTTCCTAAGGTAGATTCCCCTAAGTTAATTAATACCTTCCTCTCGAAAGCCTATTAACGTGCCTAATTCCCAAAGAACCACTTCAATTTGTTAATTAGACCATTTACTTTCTATGGAAATCTAATTAAACCCTCAAATAATTTAGCTTACTGTCCTAAATCAAAATTATAGGATCAATTTAGGTATTTTTGAATTACATGCCAATCTCTCGATTACCCATATAATTTGTAATCATTTATGCTTATCTCTAAGTCTTGCAGAAGCATTAGGCATACATAAATTGAATAGAGATTGAAATCATATGAATTGGAATACGAAGAACAATTAATTGTAACACATAGGCATACTACATCCTTAGCCCCAAGAAAAAAGTTTAGTGTGCCATAAGGATTGTTACCATCATGTCACACATCACAAAATCAATGCCAAGCATAAAAGATATCAAAAGTGCAAAATAGGGATTCAGAAATTACAAATTAGTTCTCATTAGGATTTCTAATTCTTCTTCCTAAATCTATAGATTTGATTGCCCTTGATGAATTTGACTTTTGATTCCCAATGAAATCTTCCAAAAGAGTTCTTAAAAATCTCCTAAAAGATGTGCCAAAATCTGTCTATCCTCAGATTCCTTTCGAATCCCCTAGAGTGCCCATTAAAAACCCGAAACAATTGAAAGATTTGGGCCTCGTAGGGGACAACCACGGCTAGTGGTTCAGGTTCTGTTCCATAAATTTGCATTTTTTAAAACAAACAGAGCTAACCACGGCTAGTGGTGGCTTCTGACTTACTCTATTTTGCTCCACAATGCCAACCACTAGCAGTGGCGGCAACCACGACCAGTGATGGTGATGCTGATGATGTTTTGCCCTTAAACAGATACAACCACGACCAGTGGTGAATAACTACGGCTAGTGGTGGGTTCTGCCACTAATTTCCTCTTTTCCAATGCTAACCACGGCCAGTGGTTGGTCACCACTGGCAGTGGTTTCCTCCAACCTTGCCGAAACGCACTCCCAAGGTGAAATGTACATATATGAACAATTAAATACCATGAAAGGTGAACTAGACCACATGCATATTCAAACCATGCAACAATTCAAGAATTTTGTCTCTTAGGCATTTCATCAAACACTTAGTGTGTACTAAATAAATGAGTGCTAAATGCCACATTCAAGAGCAATGCTACCATTCATCAAGTTCAATAGTCCAAATAAACAACCAAATTCAGAATTTTACCACCAATCAAACATCCAATCCCAACCAAAGACCAAAATTTGCATATGAACACAAATAGGGTACATGAAAAAGTATGAACACTAGATGTAGTTCATGAAGATTTTAGTTTTACCCATTTGGTTTTACAACATTCAAGTTCATCACAAGGCAATTAGGGAAAGCTTAATTGAATCAATTTTAAGATTTTCATACTAAATCCCTAAATTTTTTAGAAACCCCCAAAAACCAAATGAGAAACCCCAAACTAATGAGAAAGAATAGAATGCTTACTTGATTTAGAGATAAGAAGAGATGATTCAAGTAGCAAGATGATGATGATGTGCAAAGGTATTGAAAGGAGTTTGGGTTCCTCAAGTAGCTTGCTTGGTGTTTTCAAAAGATATAGGTGAAGGAACCAACAAGACAATGCATAAAAGAGGGGCACTAGGGCATGGGGTATTTAAAAACTTGAAAACTCCCACGCTGGGCCGAGCCACAGTCATTGGAAAATAACCATGACTCGTGGTTAGTGTTGTTATGGCCCAGATTTTAGCACGCAAATAAATCATGGTACCTGATGGCAACCACGGCCAGTGGTTGCCTTTTTTTTGTGCCCAGAAAAACTTAAAATGTAGAGGGGACTTCTAGTGCTAACCACGTCTAGTGGTGGCTAACCACGGCCAGTGATTTTCACTATATGGTGTAACACCCTAATCTTTGCAAATGATAATTCCAAAACAATGAGGGAATTTTTTTATTTTTTTTTACAAAAACAGCCACAACTTATTCAACATAGAAGGGAAGAGGTAGGCAAGGGAAAATAGAGAGCATTCACACACATATGGCAAATGACAGAAAAGCTAAGACTGGAACCGGTTCATTTGGTTTAATGTAACACACTAGCGCCTGGGCGGATTACACAACATCGTTGGCTCGCTCAGGCGAGATCTGATACCGCCTAGGCGGGGTATGGCCATGCAACAGCGGATGGAGAGGGAATTCACAAAAGAAACCCCATACCGGTCTTCACTCGTTTCTACGGGACTAACCCTTCCTCAAAGAAATACTAGGTGTTCAGCATAGGGAAACAGGTAAGGGAAGGGAGATGCACATGTGTATTAGTTTGGAGGAAAGGGGGACCTGAACTCATTCCGCCCAATTCAACTGGGTATGACAACGTCTGGGCGGACTCAACCACAACGCCCAAGTAGGGGTCAACACCGTTATCTGGGATGCATTAACGTAACAACGGAGGGAAGGGTATTTGGGCGGTGTTCCACACTGACACCTACTCGCTTCAGCGCAAGTCCTCACACTTGGGTGAACCGTTCTAGTCGTTCGGAACTCCATAACTTAGCCCTCCAAATTTATCCATACAGCGACACTCATACTCTACTCGGGAAGTAAGGGTTATCCCACTTGAGTTCCAGAACTCCTTCTCACTCGGACTTCCCATCTTTCACTCGGTTATCGATACCTTAAACTTAAAATCCAATCCACTCTAAACCACCATTCAAACTCCTCTCTCAGAAGGGAATCACTCGAGGTTTTCACTCGGAAATATCAACTCTTCTTCACTCAGGATTTCATACTTACATTTACTCGGAAATCCTCAGGCCTATAATCATTCAGAAGCTAGTGACTGACTCACCCGGCATACCACCATTTAATCACACAGATTATAATTACCCTACGCTCATAAGACATCCTCATACAGTCCTCTTCACCGCTCAACCTCACTTACAGCATAGAAGAACACACAACATATACTTGTATAAACGAAAACATTCATATAATTACAAAAACTTCATCATGACTTTTGTTACCCAAAGCTGTCAAGTTTTAACGTAAGAACTACAACCAAAACACGAGCCGGCCAAGGCTTAACAAAACGTTATACACAGTATTTATACATATACACATATACACATGTAGATATATGTTCCAATAGCGCTCTGATTCATTGTCCTGCACTCGCTCCTCCTTCATCCTTCTTTCCGAGAGATGTTCACTGAAAGTGTAGCCACTGCAGGGGTGAGCTTTTACATGTAAAATGACAATCAAGGACTCGGCATCAGTGTCAGCATGCACATTCACATCCATTCAATCGTTTTCAAATTAATTAAAGTTAGACACTGCAAAATGACATTTAAGACACACAGACAACACATACAGGTATTCCCCACCCTCGGAAACCATTCATAACACTCCACACACGTTATACGTACTACTCTAATCAACCTCATATCTACATGCATGCCTGCGGATCCGACTCGAGTGATGACTTTCAGTTACAGTTTTCCCCTCCCCTGGCCCCTCGTCCTTCGGCTCTTCCCGCGTGGTACCGGCCTCCCATTGGCGTCTCGAGACTCTTCTCTAGCTCCTACGGCTACCACGAGCTCCTTCGGAATCTAGCCGGGGTCTGTAACTGGAAGTCATTCCCTCGGGGCTCTTGACCTTCCACGGGTCGCCCCACTCTTACACATGCAGCTAAATGCATCTACCAACAAGCGTCATTACACCACCGATACCTCCTTCGTAACCATTAAGTAGGAACAGATTCGATGCAACCTTTATTCGCTTTTATTATTTACACCAATATGTTCAACCATCAGCAATCAAGTAATAGCATCTGACAAATCAACTAACAAGCACACATTCATATTCTCACAGCGTTAACAAGGATAGAACCATGCATATCATTCGTTATTATCAATACTAACATACTACTTTACCACTATCTAGATCACAAGCATTTATTGTTCAACCATTATAAAACACACGGAATCCAGAATCTCCAATCATGCATAGGATCCAATCATCACAAACACATGCACATACACTCAAGTAGAACATTCATCCGGTACCGTTCGTGGACCATGCATTTAACATGCAAGCACCCCCTACTTACGAAAGGGACTTCAAGAAGCTTTTCTGCTCTTTGACATTGAATCTGACGCCCCTCTACTGATTCGTTCAGCCTTTCTCCACTCCGTCGCACTCTGCACTTGGCTCGGGGTTGGGGTATTGTTCTTTCTCTGCTTTACGATCGTCCTTCACCTGCCGAGGCTCTAACCTTCTTCCCGCACTGTCGTCGTGACGGATAGAAATAGGGGAAAGGAAAGAAGATGGAGACGAAGAAGGAAAGAGAGAATGGAGTAGTGGGAGAAGTTGTTTGCACCCACGGTGATACTGAATACGCACCTATATACGCATGCGAGGGGGAAAGGAGTGGGATGGGAAAGAGTGAGTCACAGACCACTCACACCTTCCGCCAATCACAGACAGCCACATCCCATCAATTAAGTCCAATTAACTTATCATTAACTCTCAGGCTATATTGGTTATGATTAACAACTAATTCTTTACATTCAATTTTTCTTATTATTTAATTTTTATTCAGTATCTAACTTCAAAACTGGGATGTTACATATGGTGCCCAAAAATCTCATATTTTTAGTGGAAAATTTCCTGGGCCAAAACACTACCAGTGGTAGAAATGCACAGCCAGTGGTTGCCACTGTTTTGTGTCATAAAACGAAATTCAAAACACCAAGTTCGGCACACATTCATCTAATTTAAATTAGAACATACATCTGTATTTACATGTTGTGGATAGGTTTTGATAATGACAAGTGCCCAAGAACAAGAAGAACATTATTCATGGATTAAAAACAAGTGCAATGAACAAATCAAAAAAGTACACAAGAGGATTTGTTGTATTCAAATCAAAGATCAAATAAACCATGAAGAATATGCTCCCAAGTGATTAAAGATTCAAGAAAGAAATGAATAAGGATCATGGAAAGGAACCATAACTCAAAACGCTTCAAGAATGCATCAAAAAAGCATGAAAAACAACAAATAACATTGCTTGAATTGATTCAAAGTCCCAGAAGTCCCAAAATTTCCAAGTCAGAACGCTTTAAATCAATTCAAAGAGGCTTGAATCGATTCATACGACACTGGAAGCCCAAAATGCCCAAGTTAGAATATTTTGAATTGATTCAAAGACTATGAATTGATTCAAACAGTGGGGAAACAACTTTAAAGAGTCATTTTTAGTGGGGAACATAGATCTAAAACCCACTACCTGCTGAGACAAGCTGGAACCATGATGTGTAATGACTATGAAGACCTCCAAAGCTCTATAAATGGACCTCCAACTCAAGCACAAGATACACCAACTAGAAGTAATCAATCAAAGCTTGCATTTATGCTTAGTGAGTTCATTTTTCTTGTATAATTTCATTGTTCTTGCTTAGTGTGCTCAAAGCTTGTATCTCAAATCTTCAATAGTAGAATCCTTCAAGTGGTTGCTTGAAGGCGAGACGTACACTGGATTGGTGGAACTCGTTAAATTGGTTTGTATTTCTCTTAACCTTGAACTTTTTACTTAACTGTGCATATAAACTGTTTATTGTTTTTCCTGAGCTGAATATTTAAATTGATCTTGCTGCTCAAGAAGAAACATAACCTTGTACATAAACTATTCAATAAAATTGTTGAACCAATACTCTGTTTTGCTTCCCATTTCTTGGTTAAAATTACTTTGGCTTTAGAGTTCAATACCTTGATTCAAACCTATTAAAGTGTGATACATACTGTTGTTTGTAAAATTCTTGTATATCTCATTTAAGTTGCATAAAGAACAAAGTTCAAAGGCATTCCAAGCAAATTTTTTAAACATTCCATTCACCCCCTCTCTTGAGTATTGAGGCCACTTGGTTAACAAGTGGCATTAAGGCTTGACTCTTAGTTAATAGAGCTTAACAGCTTCAAGAGATTAAGATGCCCTCTATCTCATATAACATGATTCCTGAGGGTGGTGCTACAAATAGACCTCTAGCTTTTAATGGTGAAGGTTATGCTTTTTGGAAAGAAAGAATGAAAATCTTTATACAATCTATTGATTTGAAAGTTTGGAATGCAATTAAAAATGGTCCCTTCATACCTTTATATACTGTTGATGGCAAAGAAGTAGAAAAACTAATGGATGATTGGACTAGTGATGAGGAGAAAAAGGTTCAATACAATTACAAAGCTAAAAATCTCATCACCGTTGCTTTAGGTCCGGATGAGTTTTTTAGAGTTGTAACTTGTAAAACGGCCAAAGAAATGTGGGACACTCTTCAAGTCACTCATGAAGGTACTAGTGATGTGAAAGATTCAAAAATTAGTACACTCACTAGTCAATATAAGAGTTTTAGGATGAACTCCGGAGAAACTATTCTTGAATTGCAAAAGAGGTTCACATTAATCATAAATCATCTTATTACCCTTGGCAAGTCTTACACTAACAAAGAGATTATTCATAAAGTATTGAAAAGTCTTACTAGGGAATGGTAACCTCTTGTCACCGCAATCAAGCAATCTCCAAACATCAATGATATGTCTCTTGCCACATTGTTTGGAAAGCTACAAGAACAAGAGCAAGAGCTCAAAGACTTGAAGAATATAGAGGAAGAAGAAAAATCCTCTAAGAAGAAAGGACTAGCTCTTAAGCAACCTCAATTGATGAGGATAAGCTAGAGAGTGATCTAAATGAGGATGAAGAATTTGGCTTATTTGTGAAGAGGTTTGGCAAGCTTATTAAAAACAACAAATTTCAAAGAAACTTCACAAACCAAGGTACGAAACCTATACTCAAAGATAATACATCGTTACCCTCTTGCTTTGAATGTGGCAAGGAAGGACACTTCAAAGTAGTTGTCCAAATCTAAAGAAGAAAAACAAAGAAAGAAAGGGAAGAAGGAGAGCCTACATAGCATGGCACGAAAATGATGTGAGTAGCTTCGAAGAATCGGACAATGAAGAAGCAAACTTATGCTTAATAGCCAACCACCAAGAAGAGTAAGATGAGGTAAATAATCATGAACTTGATAAAGAGGAATTGTTTGATGCTTTTGAAGAATTGTATGATAGATATATTAAATTATCTAGTAAGTATAAGTTGTTAAGAAAAACCATAGAAACTCTTGAGATGCATCTAATTGAACAAGTAAAAGAAAATGAAATTTTGAAAAAGAAAGTTATAGATACCCAAACTTGTTCTAAAGCTAAACCATGTGAATATTTCAAGAAATGTGATCACCTAGAAAAGAGAGTACTAGACTTGAATAAAACTCTTGAGAAATTCATAAATGGTAGAGATAATCTAGATGTATTACTTGGAAACCAAAGATGCGTGTTTAATAAATCCGGCTTAGGATTTAATCCCACTAAGAAAAACATTATAAAAATTTCTTTATGCCTCCTAGAAAATCATCATCACCCTTTATGACGTGCAATCATTATGATGTTAAGGGTCATAGTGCTTCGAATTGCAATGTTAGAAAGTTTGGACCAAGGGTTGCAAGAAAGGTGTAGGTTCCTAAAGGAACATTACCACAAGCTAACCAAAAAGGACCCAACATAAAATGGGTACCAAGTTCTCTAACTTGACTTATTTTGTAGGTATGCTTCAAGGCAATCAACACCCATTGCTACCTAGATAGTGGGTGTTCAAAGCATATGACGGGTGATATAAGCAAGTTTACATCATTCATACCTAAAAGAAAAAGAAGTGTCACTTATGGGGATAATACCAAAGGAAGAATCCTTGGTGTTGGAAATATTGGTAAAAACTCTTCCACTTCAATTAGTGATGTATTATATGTAGAAGGACTCAAAAATAATTTGCTTAGTATAAGTCAACTATGTGACAAAGGATATAGAGTGATATTTGAATCAAATGGTTGCATAATTGAAAACAAGCAAAATAAAGAAGTAACATTTGTTGGTCAAAGAATAGATAATGTTTACATGATTGATGTTGATTGTTTGTCTTCAAATGATGTGCAATGCTTCATGACTAGAGATGATCAATCATGGCTATAGCATAGAAGAATGGCACACATCCACATAGACCATCTAAATAAACTTGTTTCAAAAGAATTAGTAATTGGTTTGCCAAAGCTAAAGTTTGAAAATAAATTTTGTGATGCATGTCAAAAGGGAAAACAAGTAAAGGCTTCCTTTCAAGCTAAAAATGTTGTTTCAACTAAAAGCCCTTTATAACTTTTGCACATGGATTTGTTTGGACCTTCTAAGGTCAAGAGCTTTGGTGGCAATTATTATGGTCTAGTGATTGTAGATGACTATTCTAGATAGACATAGACATTGTTTTTTGCTCACAAAAATGAAGCATATCATGCATTCAAGAAACTAGCCAAGGTTATCCAAAATGACAAAACTCAAAGATTGCATCCATTAGAACTGATCATGGGGGAGAATTTGAAAATCAACTATTTACAAAATTTTATGAAAAATATGGCATTAAACATAATTTCTCAGCTCCTAGAACTCCACAACAAAATAGAGTTATTGAAAGGAAAAATCAATCTTTAGCGGAGGTAGCTAGAATTATGTTGAATGAAAATAATATTGCAAAACATTTTTGGGCCGATGCAGTAAGCACCACTTGTTATGTCATCAATAAATGCTTAATTAGGTAAATCTTGAAGAAAACCCCCTATGAACTTTACAAAGGTAGAAAACCAAACATATCTTACTTTCATGTATTTGGATGCAAATGTTTTGTGCTTAACAATGGAAAGGATAATCTAGGCAAATTTGATGCAAAATATGATGAGGTAGTCTTTCTTGGATATTCATTAACTAGTAAAGCTTATCGAATCTTTAACAAACAAACAAGTATAATTGAGGAGTCCATTCATGTAAAATTTGATGAAATTGGTCATAATCCTCCGAGAAAGGAAGTTGATGATCTTGTAGGTATCTTCTAAGAAATGGCCATAGAAAACAAGGAAGAAGAAGTAGCAAATGATAAAGACAAAGAAGAAGTTTCTCAAAATGAACAAAAACAACAAAGCCTTCAAAAATAATGGATTACATCGAAACATCATCTAATGGACAATATAATAGGTGATATCTCAAAGGGTGTAAGTACTCGTCGTACTGTTAACACATGCAACCATTTAGCATTTGTCTCTTAAATTGAGCCTAAATCCATTAATGAAGCTATTATTGATGAGCATTGGATGTTGGCCATGCAAGAGGAATTAAACCAATTTGAAAGAAATGAAGTTTGTGAACTTGTGCCAAAACCCAATGACCATCAAGTAATAGGAAAAAAATAGGTATTTAGGAACAAGCTTGATGAAAATAGAATAATCACTAGGACAAGGTGTAACACCCTAAATTTTAAAAATAAAGGATTAATTAGGGAGATAAATATCAAATAATTATATTTGGGATTATTTAATGTTCCAAAATATTGGGAATAAATAAATTAAGATTTTTGGGATCTGTTTATAATTTATTGGAACCAGATAAGCTGAAAATAAGCCCGGTTGAAATATGAGTGTTGGACCAAGTATCTTCGATTGGGATGATATTGGTCAGGGCTGTTAAGGATATTAGTGAGAATCCGAATATGTGTTCGGAATAATTTTTGGATAAGGTATTGAGCCCAAACTGAGATCTTATTTATCATAAAATGATGAATCTTTAATGGGGAATTAAAAATAAAGCCAAATGGCCCATTTTCCTTCTTATTCCCGTCAGATTCTTGGTTTTCCCATAACATGTACTTTACTTCTTCTTCTCCTATACTCTTCTTCTTCACTTCTTCTACTTCTCTCCTAAAACCCTAAGCAAAAGGGTGGTGGCTCTCTTCTCCTTTGCCATTTTCGTTTTCTTAGAGAAGCTTGGAAGGGTTTAGAGCTTGAAGTCTCACCTTTCCTTCTCTCTATTTTGGTGTGGTTTTCCCTCTCTTGGAAAACTCTCTCATTTCTTCACTTGAGGTAAGATCTTGCTATTTCTTAAGACTATGAACTGTGGGTTTTTGGGTTTTGATGTTGGAAAGTGATTTAATGAGTGTTGTTAGGTTTTAGAGAAACCCTAACCCTATGATTTGGAGGAATGAAAAATATGAGTAGAGAAGCATTTATTGTGTTAAACGACTATTTTTGGCGAGGAGAAATGATGTTATTGATGGTGAATGGCCATTAATAAAGTTTAATAGGTATTGGGAACCATTAATGTGGGAACCCGGTAATGGGTTTGGCATTAAATGTGTGTAATAATAAATGCAGATGCCTAAACCATAGTGGTTGTGGCAAAATGAGTGAAGTAAATAGGGCTTGAGAGTTAAGATGTTTGAAGACATCTGGTAAACAAATATGAACGTTAAACCGAGGTGGTTGAATAGAAAATAATTGTGTGATATATTGTGATGTAGGAAACAACCCCAGTTACGAGGCATAACCATCTGACCGTGGTGATTACTACTTCTCTTGAGGTAGGAAGAGCTAACTATTCTAAATGCATGATTTCATCCATTGATGATGTGAAAATATGTGTATATGATTGTGCTTAATGATTGCTTGTGTGGACGATGTAGTGATTTCATGATTTAAGTGCATATAGAATGATGGATGTTATGTGGCATTTATTTGGAATGATCAATGTGTTATTAAACTGGTCTGGGCCAGGGTCCACAATCTGGTGTGGGACCAGCCACCAGAGTCAATAGATGACTCAGGATTTAGACCGGTGCTGTATGTATCCGGTATGATTATCCGGTATCCTAATGGGAGGAGACCAATCTTGATGTCTGAAGTTTTACTTGCTGAGTCCGTATTGCATACAAAGTGAATGAAGTGATATCCGTATTCTGGTACTGGTATTGAGACCGGATCTGATATTATGTTGAATATGTTGATGAAATATGTTATGATGGTTTAAGACCATATCTTGAATTGAAATTAGTGATTTGAAATATCCCAATTATATATATGTGAATTGATAATTATGATTGCCATTAACTACCAATGTGTGAGTCCAACAAGAATTGGTAAAGATTGAAAGAACAGAAATCCACTAAGTGGTACTTATAAATGGACAATTGATTGAGTGGCATTTAGGATGCACGGTGTGAGAATGCATTGATTGGCATTTGCATCCATGGCATATCATTCGCTGCTTATATGGAATGTTAGGGGTTCCAATAGGCAGGCCCAGTGAGAGGGTGGCCCAGTGCACAGGTATACTGTTATTGCTCCCTAGTGATTCGGGGAATCACGAAGCTGCCCTTAGTTTGTGACGAGGCACCCTATGTAGCAGGCCCTGTGGGAGGGTGGCTCTGTGATGAGTAGTTGACCTCAGTGTCCGACAGGGCACGGCTCCCTTGATGTGTGTTCGGGGAGGCCCATAGCACTTTGGCAAGTACGACCATAATGATGATCCGTAGTCATGGGGTGACTAGTGCTACAAATGGGCGAAAGCGGTTTTGGTACCAGTAAAATATGTTGTTGAGCATGCATGAAATTGGATATAAATGTACACATTTTACTACTATGCAGTAGGGGCATAGTAGCACACCTATGCACATATGTATAAATATCATCATAATGTATGACTTTGGTACATTTGGATTATGTTACTCACCTCTCTGTTGCCATTTTTAAGTTTGATGTAGGTATGATGTGAACCCTACTCTTTTGGAGGTCGAGTATCGGAGAAGGTAAATATGAAGGGAATGTGGGTGAGCCTTGGCCGGCGTATATCTTCATTTTGTATTGCACATAGTGTTGTATACTTATTTTGAAAGTTAATTTGATAACGGTTGATTTTGGGAGGTCATGTAGGAAAATTAGACCGGATGTGTATGGCTAATTTTCATTAATGACCTTGATAATGTATGAATGATATTATTATTATGAAATTATAATTATGAAATTATATTTCTATTACTTAACAAATCGATGAGGCAGTTTTCATCCTCTTTTTGGTAGATATTTTAATCACTCTTGAATTTAATTTCATCTTCCGCTTTTTCCCTTATGACGGCCTCAAGTCTGGTTGTCCGAGGTGCACTTTGATATCATTCTCATATCTTCATACATGAGATCGGTTATCTAATGATCTGGGGTAATTACTTGGTGTTATATTTATATATTGAATTTATTCTACTTACAATCGTTTTAAAAATCGTGAAAAAAAAATTTACCCCTATTTTCAAAATCGGGGTGTTACACAAGGCTAGGCTAGTAGATAAGGGATATAATCAAGAAGAAGGTATAGACTATGAAGAAACATATGCTCTCGTAGCTAGTTTAGAAGCTATTAGGTTGTTATTGGCCTTTGCATGTTGTGAAGATTTCAAATTGTATCAAATGGATGTCAAAAGTGCCTTCTTGAATGGATATATTCAAGAAGAAGTATATGTTGATCAACCTCCCGGTTTTGAAAACTATCAATTCCCAAATCATGTTTTCAAATTAAGAAAAGCATTGTATGGTTTGAAACAAGCTTCAAGAGCTTGGTATGAAAGATTGAGCAAATTTTTTTTAGAAAACAATTTTAAAAGAGGAAAAGTTGACACAACATTATTCATTAAGCACAAAAATGATGACATACTTTTGGTACAAGTTTATGTAGATGATATCATATTTGGTACCACTAATGAGTTACTCTGCAAAGAATTTGCTAAGATAATGTAGAATGAATTTGAGATGTCAATGATGGGAGAACTCACATTCTTCCTTGGACTACAAATTAAGCAAATCAAAGAAGGAACCTTCATTAGCCAATCCAAATATTGCAAAGAGTTTCTCAAGAAGTTCAAAATGGATAAAGCAAACGAGATTGCCACACCTATGAGTACTTCATGTTATTTGGACAAGGATGAGAAAGGTATAGATATAGAACTCACAAAATATCGAGGTATGATTGGATCCTTACTTTACTTAACCGCTAGTAGGCCGGATATCATGTTTGTTATGTGTATGTATGCAAGATATCAAGCATGTCCAAAAGAATCACACTTAACTGTTGTAAAATGTATAATGAAATATCTTGTTGGAACTCAAGAAGTGGGTTTATGGTATCCTAAAGGTGTTGAATACACACTTGTTGGTTATTCTGACTCCGATTTTGCAGGATGTAAGCTTGATAAAAAAAGTACAAGTGGCACTTGTCACTTTCTTGGTAGCTCTCTTGTGTCTTGGCATAGCAAGAACCAAGTGAGTGTTGCATTATCAATAGCTGAGGCAGAGTATGTTGCAGCTGCTAGTTGTTGTGCCTAAATCCTTTGGATGAAACAACAACTTTTAGATTTTGGTGTTAATCTAAACCATGTGCCTCTTAAATGTGATACAAGTGCCATTAATATTTCAAAGAATCCTGTGATGCATTACATATTGAGATAAGACACCATTTCATTAGGGATCATGTGTTAAAGGGTGATTGTGTGCTTGAACATGTTGAAACCTCTAAGCAACTAGCTGATATATTCACTAAACCACTTGCAAAAAGAACAATTCATAAACATTAGAAAAGAATTATGAATTTTGAAAATGTCTAATATTAATTGATTATATTCTTTGTTAATGAATAAGTATGTAATTTGGTTCTCTTTTGTATGATATTTAGTCTTTATAATGATAAATAGTTGATTCATAATCTTGATATTTGTATATATATATATATATAATCATCAGTTTTATTGAAATTAAATGATGTATTGAGAATAAGATTCAAGAATTTAAACATGAACACTTAATCTTGATGTATCATGATTTTAGTATAACAATTAGGTTAAATAATTAATTTCAAGTTTTGAGCATGAGATTTGAACAATGTTAAGTCTTGAATTCATTGATTAAGTTAGATGATGTTTATGCATGCTTGTTTGAATTAGAGTGCAAAGAAAGGCATAAATTTTAAGTTTTTAATGATTCTTAATGTTGCACAGTGCCTTGAATTGATTCAGCTACTCAAAACTGCAATTCAAAGAGGGACAGAACTGTTTGAATCGATTCACAAGGGTCTTGAATCGATTCAAACCCCTGATGCTTAAATTTTTTCAAAACAGCAACGTTTGAATCGATTCAAACCTCCCTTGAATTAATTCATGCGACAAAAATTGCATATATCCACGCTGTCTTGGGTTCATTTCACCACTTCACTCAAATCTCCTCATTCTTTCTAAAACTTCTTTTTCCCTCTCCAAAACCTCCATTTCCACTCACTCAAACTCCATGGCTTCATCATCCCAACCAAGGAAGAAACAAAGGGCAAATGTTGTTGGGTCCTCTACACCCCAAAATTCAGATCTTGTAAGACTCTTTGAAAACCAAAAGGAATTAGAAAGGTACTTGAGTAACTTCTCTAAGAAACCTTTGATTCCTCCTCAATGGATTGACCTTCTATTTTTTGAATCTTCCGATCTTTCTTTAATTAAAACCCTCCAACAACAACACATTGTGGGGTTTGCTACTCTTGAGTTTCAAGTTATTTACCCTGAATTGGTCCGTGCATTCTACTCCACTTTGCGCCTTCAAGATGGTCGATAGATTGCCAAAGTGAAAGGTATAACCATGGTTCTTGACAATAAAGTTCTACAGAAGATTGGAAAACTTCCTATCAATGATGCCCACTTCTTTAGAAGAAAACCCTCTCCATGGTGGAACTACAACCTATTGGAAGCCAAAAATTTCTTCAACCTCTCTTCATCCACAACCAGCACTGTGGGAAAATTAAGTATAGATCATCGCTTGCTTCATTATGTCTTGGTCAAGATTCTTCTACCCTTAGGTAGTATCAATGCCAGAGTCAGTGAATCTCAACTGCTTATTCTTTGGGCAATTATGAATCAGAAAGAGATCAACTGGATCAACATAGTAAGGAATCACATGCTGGATACTCAAAACCTCAAAAGACTTCCTTATGCAGTTCTGATCACCAAAGTACTTTGCCATTTCAAGGTCAATTTCAAGAACGAAGTCAAGGAAGTTGTTGGCCCTAAAGGACTTATTGGGAAGTCTCATCTCACCAAGATGAACATTTATGAGTACCATGGCATTTGGGAAATACTCTGGTGCCCACGCCATGATAATGATGGTGATGAAGAAGCTGTTGATGCTCCTCCTCAACCTGTATCTACACAAGCACCTACTGATGATCTATTTGCTCGCCTCACTACTCACATGGACCAGCGTCTAGACTTGCTGGAAGCCAACATCAACACAAGGCTTGATAGGATTGAAGCCAATATGTAAGAACGCTACACTAATCTTGCAACTCAAATTTCCAACATTCATCTTCCTCCGCCTTAGATGGCTTTCAATGCTTGTTATGCTTACAACTAGTTATCTTTAATCTTTAGATATTTTACACTTTGGTTGAACTTTATTGCCATAATATGGCTTTCTATTTGTTGAACTTTATGTTGGTTAATCTTTATGTTTATTGAACTTTATGCTATGAATGTTTCCTTCACTTCTCTAAAGCTTATATTGTTTGTAATAGTGACAAAGGGGGAGAGATAAGTAAGATATATATATATAACTCAAAGAATATGTGTGACAAATGCTTCAATAAATGTCTAATTGCAAAACAAAGGGGGAGAAGCACACTAGATGCTAAATTTGAATTTTGAAAATATCTCACTAGTAATTTGCTTGATCCATCACAAGCTATACATGAATATTGATTATAATTATTCTTAAAACTAATACCCCAAAGAGATGAACATTGGTTGTCATCATCAAAAAGGGGGAGAATGTATTTACATGTTGTGGATAGGTTTTGATAATGACAAGTGCCCAAGAACAAGAAGAACATTATTCATGGATCAAAAATAAGTGCAATGGACAAATCAAAAAAGTACACAAGAGGATTTGATGTATTCAAATCAAAGATCAAACAAACCATGAAGAACATGCTCCCAAGTGATTAAAGATTCAAGAAAGTAATGAATAAGGATCAAGGAAAGGAACCATAACTCAAAACGCTTCAAGAATGCATCAAAAAAGCATGAAAAACAACAAACAACGTTGCTTGAATTGATTCAAAGGCCTGGAAGTCCCAAAATTGCCAAATCAGAACGCTTTGAATCGATTCAAAGAGGCTTGAATCGATTCATATGACACTGGAAGCCCAAAGTGCCCAAGTCAAAATGCTTTGAATCGATTCAAAGACGTATGAATAGATTCAAACAGTGGGAAACAACTTTAAAGAGTTATTTTTAGTGGGGAACATAGATCTAAAACCCACTACACGTAGAGACAAGCTGGAACCATGATGTGTAACAGCTATGAAGACCTCTAAAGCTCTATAAATAGATCTCCAACTCAAGCACAAGATACACCAATAAGAAGCAATCAATCAAAGCTTGCATTTGTGCTTACTGAGTTTATTTTTCTTGTATAGTTTCATTGTTCTAAAACTCTGAGCTTGTAATTGCATATCCTCTTTTCCTTAAGAGTTATTAGATTTGGTCAGAACCTTCAATTGCTTATCCACTTTATTAAGAGAGTAAACATTTGTAAACTAAAACTCTAAATCACTCAAGCTTGAGTAGTCACAAAGGTTGGGGCTCAACCTTTGGGTATTAAGAGATTGTGAGATTGGGTGGGTTGCCCTTTTGCTTGTGAGGATTGGATTCTTGAGTATGGGATACTAGGAGACAATTGCTCAAACTTGTATCTCAAATCTTCAATAGTGGAATCCTTCAAGTGGGTTGCTTGAAGGCTAGACATACACAGGATTAGTGGAACTTGTTAAATTGGTTTGCATTTCTCTTAACCTTGAACTCTTTACTTAACTGTGCATATAAACTGTTTGTTGTTTTGCCTGAGCTAAATATTTAAATTGATCGTGCTGCTCAAGAAGAAACATAACCTTGCACACAAACTATTTGATAAAATTATTGAACCAATACTCTGTTTTGCTTCCCATTTCTTGGTTAAAATTACTTTGGCTCTAGAGTTCAATACCTTGATTCAGACCTATTAAAATGTAATACATACTATTATTTGTAAAATTCTTGTATATCTCATTTAAGTTGCATAAAGAACCAAGTTCAAAGGCATTCCAAGCAAATTTTTTAAACACTCAATTCACCACCCCCCTCTTGAGTATTGAGGCCACTTGGTTAACAGCATTATGGTAATCAAAAATCATGCCTTTCTCCATAACCTAACAGACCATCAAGTTCTTATTTATTTGTTTTTCTCTTTATTTGATTTTTTTCTTTTTTTATTTATCTTTACCAACTAAAACACCCAAAGAAAACATAGAGATATAAACAATTATGAGGTTACTTCCCCACAAGTGTTAAGTTTAACGTCTTCAGTCGGACGCCTTACCCATTTAGATTTACGAATCTGATGCATCAAGCAAATCCAAAGCACTTGCTTAATGAATAGGCTTGTCTGTCAAGTAGTTCTTAAGTCTTTACCCATTTACTTTAAATGATCCAGACTTTTCGCTCCATAACCTAACAGTGCTAAAGGGAAATACTTTCAAGACTCTAAATGGTCCCGACCATCGGGACCTCAGTTTACCAGGGAATAACCTCAATCTGGAGTTAAGTAACAAGACCATATCACCTAGATTGAATGTCCTCCGAATGATATGACGATCATGCCAACGTTTTTTTTTTCCTTATAAATTTTAGCATTGTCATACGTATCCAAACGGAGTTCCTCTAGTTCATTTAGCTCCAATAACCTGCACTCACCTACAACCTTATGATCAAGATTAAGCATTTTAATCATCCAAAACAATTTATACTCAAGTTCAACAAGAAAATGACAAGGTTTCCTATATACTAGTTTGAAAGGTGTGGTTCCAATAGGGGTTTTATATGCGGTGTGATACGCCCATAAGGAATCGTCTAATTTCATAGACCAATCCTTACGTGACGTATTGACCACATTTTAGAGAATATTTTTATCTCCCTGTTGGAAACCTCGACCTACCCACTAGTTTGAGGGTGATAAGGTGTGGCAACCTTATGCCTCACTCTATATTTCTTTAAAATGGTTTGAAAAATTTTCTCAATAAAATGAGACCCTCCATCACTAATTATGCATTTTGGGACCCCAAACCTCCAAAAAATTATCTCTTTGAAAAGCTTAATAATAGTTTTGGCATTCGAATGAGGTGAAGCAATAGCTTCCACCCATTTAGACATGTAATCTATTGCTACTAGAATAAAATGATTTCTGAAAGAAGAGGGAAAGGGTCCCATGAAATCAACTCCCTACACATCAAACAACTCAACCTCTAAAATGCTATTAAGTGGCATTTCCTGCCTCTTACCTATATTACCTGTTCGTTGGCAAGCATCACAAGTCAAGATATACTAACGCACATCTTTAAAAAGGTGTGGCTAGTAGAGCCCAGCTTACAACACTTTCGAGGCAGTCTTAGATGTACTCATATGGCCTCCACAAGAAAGAGGGCGGCAATGGTCCAGGATGGCATGGACTTTATTCTCCAGAACACACCTCCTAATCAAACCATCT
Organism: Clitoria ternatea; assembly: GCA_037962975.1. NCBI lineage: Eukaryota > Viridiplantae > Streptophyta > Magnoliopsida > Fabales > Fabaceae > Clitoria > Clitoria ternatea. The sequence continues at coordinate 156,328,800 of CM075672.1, read as the reverse complement.
CCATATTGTTTGACAAGGAGGGGCTCATCCCAATAGTAATGCTTAACATCTGCAAGAAACTTCTTTTTCTACTGAAAACCAAGATCAGAGGGTAAAATTCCACAAGCAAGAAAATTAACAAAATCCGCATACCAAGGCACTTGTTGGACACTAAGACTCAGTAGTTGCTCATCCAGAAAAGACTCATTGATGGGAACAACATCACCTAACTCATCTTTTTCAGATGACAACCTAGATAGGTGGTCAGCAACAAGGTTCTCAGTACCCTTTTTATCTTTTATCTCTAAGTCAAATTCTTGCAAAATTAAAATCCACCTAATTAGCCTAGGCTTTGCTTCTTTTTTATATAAAAGATACTTGATGGCAAAATGGTCAGTATATACAGTAATATACGAGCCTACCAAGTATAATCTAAACATATCAAAAGTAAAGACAATAGCCAATAATTCCTTTTCAGTGGTAGCATAGTTTACCTACGCTTCATCAAATGTACGGCTAGCATAATGGATTACATGTAGCTTCTTATCCTTCCACTGCCCAAGCATAGCTCCCACTGCATGATCACTAGCATCACACATCAACTTGAATGGGAGTTCCCAATCAGGGGGTTGTACCACAAGAGCAGAAATCAAAGCTTGTTTAATCCTATAAAAAGCCTCAAGACAAAATGAGTCAAAAACAAAAGGCACATCCTTACCCAAAAGATTATTAGAGGCTTGGTGATCTTGCTGAAGTCTTTAATGAACCGCCGGTAAAACCTGGCATGCCCAAGAAAGCTTCGAATGTCTTTCACATTGGTCAGCGGGGGCAATTTTTCAATCACCTCTACCTTGGCCTTATCCACCTTAATTCCTCTCTCATACACCAAGTGTCAAAGAACTATGCCCTCTCCTGCCATAAAATGGCATTTCTCCTAATTTAAGACCAAGTTGGTCTCCTCACAGCACTAAAAAACTTAGCACAAATTAGTTAAACAATTATCAAAATCCAAACCATGCACAGAAAAGTCATCCATGAAAACTTCCATCACATTTTCAATCAAATTAGAAAAGATGGTTTGCATACACCTTTGAAAAGTCGTAGGTGCATTACATAGGCCAAATGGCATTCTCCTATATGCATATGTCTTATAAGGGCAAGTGAAAGTAGTTTTCTCTTGATCAGATGGATGGATGGGGATTTGATGAAAACCTGAGTACCCATCCAAATAACAGAAATAAGAGTGCTTAGCAAGCCTCTCAAGCATCTGATCAATGAAAGGAAGAGGGAAATGATCTTTCTTTGTGGCGCTATTTAGCTTTCTATAATCAATGCATATACGCCACCCAAAAACTATCCTAGTAGAAATTAGTTCCTATTTATCATTTTTCACAACAGTTATCCCTCTCTTTTTAAGCACCACATGAACTAGACTTACCTACTTACTACTAGCAATGGGATATATAACACCAGCATCAAGCAATTTCAAAATTTCCTTCTTAACCACTTCTTGCATTTTTGGATTTAGTCTCCTAGGTAGTTCTACTGTGGGCCTACTCTCATCCTCTATAATTATCCTATGCATGCAAAAGGAAGGGCTAATCATCTTTATATCATCCATTGTATAACCAATAACCTTCCTATACAACCTAAGTTGTTTCAAAAGCTTCTCAGTTTCACATGGATTCAATTCAACATTTACAATAACAGGATATATAGAGTTGGGTCCAAGAAATTCATACCTCAGTGAAGCCGGTAAATGTAACACCCTGAATTTTTAAAAATAGGAAGATAAATTAGGAAAATAAATATTGGATAATTAACTTTGGGCTAATAAATATCCCAAAATTCTTGAAATGACTTAAACAAGGCTTTTCGAAACTGCTGATGAATTATGGTGGTCAGATGAGCTGAAAACTGACCCGGATAAAATATAGGTGTCGGACCAAGTATCTCCGATTGAGATGCCGTTGGTCAGGGCCGTAGAAAATGTTATTGGGATTCCGAATTTATATTCGGAATAATTTTTAGAATATGTTTTGGGCCCGAACGGCGAACCTATTTGTTAAAAAACGGAAGAGTTAATGAAGGATTAATAATTTAAATGTTGAATTCCTATTTTTCCCATTCAAAAAGGCGGTTGCACTCCTTGTTTCTCACGTAGACACTCTTCTTCTTATCTTCTTCTTCATATCTCTTTTTCTTCTTTATAATTCACTTTCCTCTTTCCCTTGAATTCTAAATTAAAAGGAGATATCTCTTCCTTCTCCATTAATAACCTTCAAGGACTTCAAGAAAGCTTAGAGACTAAAATATTTTCTCCTCCTTACTCCTCAAATTCGTGTGAACTCCCTCATCTTTTGCAAACTCACTCTTTTCTTCTATTGAGGTAAGATTATGATCATTTTCCATGTATGTAAGTATATAGTTGAAGTTTAGTTGAAGTTTTGGTGTTAGAACACAATAAATGTATGAGTAATGTTGAGGAAAGTTTAAAAGTGGAAATCTAAAGATAAGTTGACATAAATACAAGCTTATAAGTGATTAATGAGGTAGTTATAACTATGGTAGTAAAAGAAGGAATATGAGCATTTATGAAGGTTGGTGGATTGGTGAAAACCTTAAACTTGAATTTTAGGAGGAAAAGTAAAATATTGAAAAGGATAACATTTATTGAAAAAGTTAACATTTGTTGATGGGAAGAATATTATAAGTGATGTGGTGGATACATTAAATGATGATAAAGTTGATTTGAAGTCATAATAGGTGGGAAACTCACCAAGGTGTTGGTGGAGATCTTACTAGATGGAATAACCTAATAATTAGGTTGTAGCCTTTGATACTAAGGGATTGTAATTCAAGGAAAGGAATTCCCGAAGCCTAAGTAGGCAAATGAATGAATTTGGTAAATAGTTTTCACATGATAAGAATCATGTGTACACCTATGTATATATATATATATATATATTGAATTGGTGTTTGAATAAATAATTGATGTGGCCCTATAAATGATTGGTGTAGGGCTTGGCAATATTGGTGAAGCAGGAACATCAACCCCAGAGGTCTACTTCTCTTGAGGTAGGAGAGGGGTGTATTTTCTAAATGCATGAGAATTAGAATGATAATGTATGTATTAATGTAGTATGACATATTTTCTTAAATAAAGGTGATATTATGTGTAAGTGAAATGAATTGTGCATGATGATGATAATTGTGTATGGTGTTTATATGATGAAGCCTAAAAGAGGCTATGAATGGCTTATTATGCGTTGATGTATTATTGATTTCATATAAGACATGATAAGTGCCTAAAATCTTTGGTTGGAATGTTTCTTGGATACAAGAATTGACATTTGTGTATGAATTGGTGGAAAATTGTGTGGTTGAAAATGAATATACCCTAGATGAAAGGGTAAGATAATCTAAATGAGCTTGAGACATGCATAAGCATTTTTGTATACATGGCATGACATGCATATCATGATGATGTTGATAAGTGGTTGCGATCACTTGATGATGGAAATGAAAAAGGGCTTGAGAGTTCCTATGATTATTAGGCCGGTGGTTGTGATCACCTGGTATTGAAATGAAAGGCCCTGCGGGACCAATGAGATTGAATGCCCATGGTTGCGATCATGAGGCGGGAGTACCCCTTGCAAGGAGGGAAACCTATATGAAATATTGAACGTGGTTGCGATCACGAGAAGCACCTTGCGAGGTTGCCAGAGGGAGTACCCCTTGCGAGGCGGGAAACCATTAAGAATGAGTATATGATATGGTGGTTGCGATCACCCGAGGAAATGAAATTGGATCCATGCATGTGCATTTTCATAACATTAGCATGTGCATCAGTTTGAAAACATGGTATAGTATGATACCTTGATGATGAGATATGAATGGAAACTCCCTTTTTAATTACTAAATTGTGATGGTGAATCGATTGATATAATTCTGAGAGAATCAGGGAATAATTGTATCGAAATGAAAAATTATTGATTGATTGATTGATATTAAATAAACTCCTCTTGGGAAGGAGATAGTTATATTACATTCATGCATATATTGTTCTATTTATTGGATTTTCGTCATTGAGAAAGTATACTCACTCTCCCTGTGGTATATCTTTTTAGCTCCTGTGTTGTAGGTATTACTTTGGAGCTATTGTGGAGGAGGAGTGTGAAGGAGGCCCCTTTTTGGTAAAGAATGCCTTGGCCGGCAATATTTTGGTTTACATAGATATGTGGAATAGATGTAATGTATATAGTACAATGTATGTTGGTATAGTGTGGATTTAGAATGGATAATTGTATGAATAATGAGTTTGGGAGGTCATGGAGGAAAATGAGATCTTTTGTCTATGACTCATTTTCAATCATGGCCCTGTGAATGAATGAATGATGAAACTCTCCATATCTTGATGAATGAATGAAGTTTATATATGGAATGTTAGACTTATGAAATGGAAGAGTTAGTGAGTTGATTTATACAATAGATGAGTTGTAATGGAAATTTACAAGAATGATTTATTAGAATAAGTTCTAAATGTGTAATATGATATATATGAAGTGTTAAAATTAGGTAAAATTGATTAGAATGAGTTTTGGTGTAGAGAGTTGGGTGATTTCTACATTTCCCCTGTTTTCCTGTCAAACTCGCTCAGGCGAGAGGGCTTCTCGCTCAAGCGAGAATGTCCCTGTATCAATTTTTGGATTCTGGATGACTCTCGCTTAGGCGAGAATGGAACTCGCTCAAGCGAGATCGTCCCAGCATCAGTGTTGGGCCATTATTCCATTTTCGCTCAAGCGGTTGTGCAAGTCGCTCAAGCGAAATTACATTAGAATCAGAGTTTGGACTTTGGTTGGTGTTCGCTCAGGCGAGCTGGGGATTCGCCCAAGCGAGAGGGATATGGTCTCAGGTTTTGCTCTCGGGTTTATCAGGAAATTGCTCTCGGGAGTAATCTCGCTTAGGCGGGGATGGTTTCGCCTGAGCGAGTGAGCGTGGAAGGGATTCTGTGCGTTTTTCGCCTTACGCTCGCTGGCTTCGCCCAAGCGAGGATTGCAATGCTCGCTCAAGCGAGTTGGGGTTCGCTTGAGCGAAGTGACCCCTGAACCTTCATTTTCTTCTTTCGCTCAGCATTTTATGATTCGCCTAAGCGTGCTATGCAAAGGTCGCTCAAGCGAATTGGGATTTCGCTTGAGCTATGGGGACCTGATTCTCCCAAAAAGCTTTAAATATATTATTTTCCTTTTTCTTCATATTAACCCATGATTCTATCCTGCTTTATGAACACTTTGGGATAATCTTGGCTTCTTAATTTCCACTGAGTGATCTCTTAAGAATTTAACTCCATAATATTATTTTACTAAAGATACTTCCGCTATTATTAATTATGGATTTCTTAAGAGTTAATTTCTTTAACTTACCTTCTCATATCTTCATATATGAGATAGGTCTTTGATAGATCCAGGGTAATTGATAAATGGCTTCACCACTCACATGTTTCATAGATTAATAATAATAAAATCGCGAAAAATTTACCTCTATTTTTGGGATGTCATAATTTGGTATCAGAGCATTATTCGCTCTGCATTACTGTGTTTAGCCATTGCTATTACTGGAAAGTGACATGTGATTGATGAATCATTGTTATTGTTGATTGATTGTGTATGAATTGATGATGGATTGAATGTGATTTTTATAAGTCTGGCCAAGCTTCTTCACACTATCCTCTCTCAATAAAGAATCTTATGTATTATGAATGCATACTATGTTATGATATGATGATGCTGCCATATGAGCTTTAATATGAAATGTTGCTATTGGACTCCATGGGGGAGGGTCACAATTTAAATTTTATAATGAAATACTATAGTGTGAACTCATAGAAGAATTTTATGAATGAGTTTACTGATATTGGTTAAATTTTATGTTGTGGTTTTAGATATTGTGATGGCCCGTCGTCGTCAAGATAATGATGACGCTATAGCTAGAGCCTTGAATCGTTTTGCGGATCTCCTTGAATCGCAAAACCATGAGAGACAAGAGGCAAAAAGACCATCTGCTCCTATTGTTGTTCAAGGCACTCAGGGGCTTGACATGTTTTTAAAGCGAAAACCTACTGAATTTCATGGCAGATTTAGGCCTGAGCAAGCCTATGGTTGGATTCGGAATGTCGAGCGGATCTTTGATGGCTTTGAATGCAATGAGCTCCAGAAAGTGGAGTATGCTGTTTTTATGCTGAGGGATGAAGCAGAGACTTGGTGGAGACTCACCAAGAACAGAATGAATGCTGCTGTGATTCCCTTAACTTGGGAGAACTTTAAGCGAGAACTTATGAGGAAATGTGTGCCCGAAAGTTATAAGAGCAAGAAAGAACTCGAGTTCATGGAACTCAAGCAAGGCACGCTGACGGTGGAAGAGTATGCTTCCAAGTTTGAAGAACTTTGTGAATTCTACCCTCCTTTTCAACAAGAGGGAACTGAAGTGTCAAAATGCGTGAAGTTTGAAAATGGGTTACGTTCCGATATTCAAAGGGCTATATGTCACCAAGAGATTCGAAGTTTCACGGTGCTTGTGAATAAGTGCCGCATCTATGAAGAACATGCTTCTTTTCAACACTCTAAATTTGACTCTAAGTTGAAGGGTCAAGCTTCTAGTTTTAAGAGGCAAAGAAGTTTTAGAAGAGGACGCTTTTTGAGGGGTGCTTCTTCTAATGTCCAAGCTAGAGGTGGTGGACGTGGTAATGTTTTTGGCCGGGGTAATATAAATACCAATGGGCCGAGATGTTATAGATGTGGAGGATCTCATTACGTTCGGGAATGTGTGCATCGTGAAGATGTTGTATGCTTTAATTGTGATCAGGTGGGACATATCCGTTCTTCATGTCCTATGCTTGTAAGACCGGCTCCGGTACAAGCTAATGTTACTAATCGTGCTAATACACCTGCTTATGTGAACCGCGGAGGTTATAATGGTGGTCGAGGTCGTGGTAATGGAAATAATGGCGGTCGACGTGGTGGCCGAGGTGGCTATAATGGTGGAAGGCGTGGCAACGGTCGAGGAAATGGTAATGATGCTAATGATGGAAATAGGGATAGAGGAGATCGTCAACCTAATGTCGGGAGAGTATTTGCTGTGACCGGTGAGGAAGCAGCACGAGCAGAAAACCTGGTTGAAAGTAAGTGTGAAATCCTTGGACATTCAGTTCATGTCATTTATGATTCGGGTGCGACCCACTCTTTTATATCTGAGGATTGTGTTCGGCGATTGAGATTGCCACTGTGTCTAATGAAAAATACTCTTATGATTACCACTCCAACCGGTACTTGTCTTAGATCGGTTAACCGGTGCGATAATGTTGATATGCTCTTAGATGGGAGAAAATTTGTTGCATCTTTTATTTGCTTGCCTATGAAGGGATTGGAGATTATACTTGGTATGGATTGGCTTTCTACCAATAAAGTCATAGTTGATTGTCAACAACGGACCGTTATTTTCCCTTCTCTTGATAGAGAACAGTTTGATGTACAAGGTATAATTCAACTTTGCATGTTGTTATCTCTCACTGATGGGACAAGTAATCCCGGTCCCACTAATATCCCCGTGGTGTCTGAATTTCTGGACGTGTTTCCTGATGAGATACCTGGTTTACCACCCCCGAGGGAGGTTGAGTTTGCTATTGACCTTGTACCTGGTGCCGAACCAGTGTCTATTACTCCTTATAGGATGTCTCCTATAGAGTTAATTGAATTAAAGAAGCAAGTTGAGGAGCTACTTGAGAAGGAATTTGTTCGACCCAGTGTGTCACCCTGGGGAGCTCCTGTTTTGTTAGTTAAGAAAAAGGATGGAACCATGCGGTTGTGTGTAGACTACCGCCAATTGAACAAGTTGACGATAAAGAATAGATATCCTTTACCTCGCATTGATGATCTGTTGGATCAATTGAGAGGTGCGGTGGTATTTTTAAAGATTGATTTACGTTCTGGTTATCATCAAATTCGAGTGAGAGCCGAAGATATTCCCAAGACTGCATTTAGGACACAATATGGCCACTACGAGTATGCCGTGATGCCATTTGGAGTTACTAATGCTCCAGCTGTATTCATGAGTTACATGAATCACATCTTCCATAAATACCTAGATCATTTTGTTGTGGTGTTTATCGATGATATCCTGGTATATTCCAAGAGTCACGAAGAACATGAAGAACACTTGAGAGTGGTACTGAACATTCTTAGAGAGAACCAGTTGTATGCCAAGCTCTCTAAATGTGAATTCTGGATGACGAGCGTCCAGTTCCTTGGACATGTAATATCCGAGGATGGTATTTCGGTGGATCCTTCAAAGGTTGAAGCCGTTATGGCATGGTCGAGACCTACGACGGTTACTGAAATCCGAAGTTTTCTTGGACTTGCGGGTTATTATCGAAGGTTCATTGAAGGTTTCTCTCGTCTTGCGAGACCCTTGACGAATTTAACAAGGAAGAATCAACCTTTTGTATGGACAGTTGAATGTGAGAAATGCTTTGAGGAGTTAAAAATGAGACTAACTTCTGCTCCTATCTTAGCGTTGCCTGACTTACAAGAAGAGTTTGTAGTGTATTGTGATGCTTCCAAGCATGGACTTGGATGCGTGCTAATGCAAAAAGAACGTGTAATAGCTTATGCTTCATGCCAGTTGCGACCTCATGAGGTTAATTACCCAACTCATGATTTGGATTTGGCTGCGGTTGTGTTTGCCTTGAAGATTTGGTGTCATTATTTGTATGGTTCGAGATTTGTGGTTTACAGTGACCACAAAAGTTTGAAATATCTTTTCGACCAAAAGGAATTGAATATGCGACAAAGAAGATGGATGGAATTCTTGAAGGATTATGACTTTAAATTGAAGTGCCAACCGGGGAAAGCTAATGTTGTTGTCGATGCTCTTAGTCGGAAATCCTTGCATATATCAACCATGATGGTCAAAGAGCTTGAATTAATTGAAGAATTTCGGAATTTGAACGTTAGGACCGAAGTTCAATCCCCCAAGAAGTTATGTTTTGCTACCTTGAAAATAAGTAATGAGTTTTTGGAACTTGTGAAAGAGAAACAAAAAGATGATGATTATTTACAAGAGGTGCGAAGATCTCAGGATAATGGAAAAAATCTATTCCTTATGGAAGGCGTTGATAGTATATGGCGAATAAAATGTCGTGTGTATGTACCTTCATTCAGTGATTTGAGACGCACAGTGCTGGAGGAAGCACATAAAAGCATGTTTAGCATCCACCCTGGTGTAACAAAGATGTATCGCGATATAAAGAAGAACTTTTGGTGGCCCGGAATGAAACGTGATGTTGCTAACTTTGTAGCTTCTTGCCTTACTTGTCAGAAGGTGAAGGTGGAACACCAAAGACCTTTGGGTACCTTGAGGCCACTTGATATCCCTGTTTGGAAGTGGGACGCGATTGCCATGGATTTTGTGTCCGGATTACCAAGAACGAGGTCCAGATGTGATGGAATATGGGTGATTGTGGATCGTTTGACAAAGAGTGCCCATTTCTTGCCAATCAGTATGGAGAGCTCCTTGCAAGATTTAGCACAGTTGTACATTCGAGAAATTGTGAGATTACATGGTGTGCCGTCAAGCATTGTTTCTGATCGTGACCCCCGATTTACTTCCCGATTCTGGGAAAGATTACATGAGGCGATGGGTTCAAAACTGAAGCTAAGTTCGGCATATCATCCCCAGACTGATGGGCAGTCTGAGAGAACTATTCAAAGTCTTGAAGATTTACTGCGTGCTTGTGTTTTGGAGCATGGCGGTTCGTGGGAAAAATATTTACCTCTGATCGAATTCACTTACAATAACAGTTTTCATTCTAGTATTGGCATGGCACTATACGAGGCATTATACGGAAGGAGGTGTCGAACTCCTTTATGTTGGCTTGAAGTTGGTGAGAATCTAGCCTTAGGACCTGAAATTATTGAAGAAACTACCAAGCAGATCAAGATGATCCGGGAAAAGATGAAAATTGCTCAAGACCGACAGAAGAGCTATTATGATAAAAGAAGGAATCCACTGGAATTTCAAGTTGGCGATCATGTGTTATTACGAGTTTCGCATGATAAAGGTATAGGAAGAGCCTTGAAGAGCAAGAAACTAAGCCCTAAATTCATTGGACCCTATGAGATTTTGGAGCGGATTGGAGACGTCGCATATCGAATTGCACTCCCTCCATAGCTTGCAAATCTTCATAATGTATTCCATGTGTCTCAGTTAAGGAAATATGTACATGATCCTCAGCACGTGATTTCTGTTGATGATCTTGAGGTGCAGGATGACTTATCCATTCTTCCCGTTTCCGTTCGTATCGTTGAGTATTCCGTGAAGAGACTATGGAATAAGATGGTACCATTAGTAAAAGTGGCATGGAAGCATGGAGATATGGAAACATTTATGTGGGAACGCGAGGACGATATCCGTAAGCGGTACCCTCATGCATTTGAGTCCGGTAAGTTGAATTTCGAGGACGAAATTTCTTTTAGGGGGAGTGGATTGTCACACCCTGAATTTTTAAAAATAGGAAGATAAATTAGGAAAATAAATGTTGGATAATTAACTTTGGGCTAATAAATATCCCAAAATTCTTGAAATGACTTAAACAAGGCTTTTCGAAACTACTGATGAATTATGGTGGTCAGATAAGCTGAAAACTGACCCGGATAAAATATAGGTGTCGGACCAAGTATCTCCGATTGAGATGCCGTTGGTCAGGGCCGTAGAAAATGTTATTGGGATTCCGAATTTATATTTGGAATAATTTTTAGAATATGTTTTGGGCCCGAACGGCGAACCTGTTTGTTAAAAAACGGAAGAGTTAATGAAGGATTAATAATTTAAATGTTGAATTCCTATTTTTCCCATTCAAAAAGGCGGTTGCACTCCTTGTTTCTCACGTAGACACTCTTCTTCTTATCTTCTTCTTCATATCTCTTTTTCTTCTTCATAATTCACTTTCCTCTTGCCCTTGAATTCTAAATTAAAAGGAGATATATCTTCCTTCTCCATTAATAACCTTCAAGGACTTCAAGAAAGCTTGGAGACTAAAATATTTTCTCCTCCTTACTCCTCAAATTCGTGTGAACTCCCTCATCTTTTGCAAACTCACTCTTTTCTTCTATTGAGGTAAGATTATGATCATTTTCCATGTATATAAGTATATAGTTGAAGTTTAGTTGAAGTTTTGGTGTTAGAACACAATAAATGTATGAGTAATGTTGAGGAAAGTTTAAAAGTGGAAATCTAAAGATAAGTTGACATAAATACAAGCTTATGAGTGATTAATGAGGTAGTTATAACTATGGTGGTAAAAGAAGGAAGTATATGAGCATTTATGAAGGTTGGTGGATTGGTGAAAACCTTAAACTTGAATTTTAGGAGGAAAAGTAAAATATTGAAAAGGATAACATTTATTGAAAAAGTTAACATTTCTTGATGGGAAGAATATTATAAGTGATGTGGTGGATACATTAAATGATGATAAAGTTGATTTGAAGTCATAATAGGTGGGAAACTCACCAAGGTGTTGGTGGAGATCTTACTAGATGGAATAACCTAATAATTAGGTTGTAGCCTTTGATACTAAGGGATTGTAATTCAAGGAAAGGAATTCTCGAAGCCTAAGTAGGCAAATGAATGAATTTGGTAAATAGTTTTCACATGATAAGAATCATGTGTACACCTATGTATATATATATATATATATTGAATTGGTGTTTGAATAAATAATTGATGTGGCCCTATAAATGATTGGTGTAGGGCTTGACAATATTGGTGAAGCAGGAACATCAACCCCAGAGGTCTACTTCTCTTGAGGTAGGAGAGGGGTGTATTTTCTAAATGCATGAGAATTGGAATGATAATGTATGTATTAATGTAGTATGACATGTTTTCTTAAATAAAGGTGATATTATGTGTAAGTGAAATGAATTGTGTATGATGATGAGAATTGTGTATGGTGTTTATATGATGAAGCCTAAAAGAGGCTATGAATGGCTTATTATGCGTTGATGTATTATTGATTTCCTATAAGACATGATAAGTGCCTAAAATCTTTGGTTGGAATGTTTCTTGGATGCGAGAATTGACATTTGTGTATGAATTGGTGGAAAATTGTGTGGTTGAAAATGAATATACCCTAGATGAAAGGGTAAGATAATCTAAATGAGCTTGAGACATGCATGAGCATTTTTGTATACATGGCATGACATGCATATCATGATGATGTTGATAAGTGGTTGCGATCACTTGATGATGGAAATGAAAAAGGGCTTGCGAGTTCCTATGATTATTAGACTGGTGGTTACGATCACCTGGTATTGAAATGAAAGGCCCTGCGGGACCAATGAGATTGAATGCCCATGGTTGCGATCATGAGGCGGGAGTACCCCTTGCAAGGAGGGAAACCTATATGAAATATTGAACGTGGTTGCGATCACGAGAAGCACCTTGCGAGGTTGCCAGAGGGAGTACCCCTTGCGAGGCGGGAAACCATTGAGAATGAGTATATGATATGGTGGTTGCGATCACCCGAGGAAATGAAATCGGATCCATACATGTGTATTTTCATAACATTAGCATGTGCATCAGTTTGAAAGCATGGTATAGTGTGATACCTTGATGATGAGATATGAATGGAAACTCCCTTTTTAATTACTAAATTGTGATGGTGAATCGATTGATATAATTCTGAGAGAATCAGGGAATAATTGTATCGAAATGAAAAATTATTGATTGATTGATTGATATTAAATAAACTCCTCTTGGGAAGGAGATAGTTATATTACATTCATGCATATATTGTTCTATTTATTGGATTTTCGTCATTGAGAAAGTATACTCACTCTCCCTGTGGTATATCTTTTTAGCTCCTGTGTTGTAGGTATTGCTTTGGAGCTATTGTGGAGGAGGAGTGTGAAGGAGGCCCCTTTTTGGTAAAGAATGCCTTGGCCGGCAATATTTTGGTTTACATAGATATGTGGAATAGATGTAATGTATATAGTACAATGTATGTTGGTATAGTGTGGATTTAGAATGGATAATTGTATGAATAATGAGTTTAGGAGGTCATGGAGGAAAATGAGATCTTTTGTCTATGACTCATTTTCAATCATGACCCTGTGAATGAATGAATGATGAAACTCTCCATATCTTGATGAATGAATGAAGTTTATATATGGAATGTTAGACTTATGAAATAGAAGAGTTAGTGAGTTGATTTATACAATAGATGAGTTGTAATGGAAATTTACAAGAATGATTTATTAGAATAAGTTCTAAATGTGTAATATGATATATATGAAGTGTTGAAATTAGGTAAAATTGATTAGAATGAGTTTTGGTGTAGAGAGTTGGGTGATTTCTGCATTTCCCCTGTTTTCCTGTCAAACTCGCTCAGGCGAGAGGGCTTCTCGCTCAAGCGAGAATGTCCCTATATCAATTTTTGGATTCTGGATGACTCTCGCTTAGGCGAGAATGGAACTCGCTCAAGCGAGATCGTCCCAGCATCAGTGTTGGGCCATTATTCCATTTTCGCTCAAGCGGTTGTGCAAGTCGCTCAAGCGAAATTACATTAGAATCAGAGTTTGGACTTTGGTTGGTGTTCGCTCAGGCGAGCTGGGGATTCGCCCAAGCGAGAGGGATATGGTCTCAGGTTTTGCTCTTGGGTTTATCAGGAAATTGCTCTCGGGAGTAATCTCGCTTAGGCGGGGATGGTTTCGCCTGAGCGAGTGAGCGTGGAAGGGATTCTGTGCGTTTTTCGCCTTACGCTCGCTGGCTTCGCCCAAGCGAGGATTGCAATGCTCGCTCAAGCGAGTTGGGGTTCGCTTGAGTGAAGTGACCCCTGAACCTTCATTTTCTTCTTTCGCTCAGCATTTTATGATTCGCCTAAGCGTGCTATGCAAAGGTCGCTCAAGCGAATTGGGATTTCGCTTGAGCTATGGGGACCTGATTCTCCCAAAAAGCTTTAAATATATTATTTTCCTTTTTCTTCATATTAACCCATGATTCTATCCTGCTTTATGAACACTTTGGGATAATCTTGGCTTCTTAATTTCCACTGAGTGATCTCTTAAGAATTTAACTCCATAATATTATTTTACTAAAGATACTTCCGCTATTATTCATTATGGATTTCTTAAGAGTTAATTTCTTTAACTTACCTTCTCATATCTTCATATATGAGATAGGTCTCTGATAGATCCAGGGTAATTGATAAATGGCTTCACCACTCACATGTTTCATAGATTAATAATAATAAAATCGCGAAAAATTTACCTCTATTTTTGGGATGTCACAGTAAAGGCTTTAATTCAATAGTTGAGCTTACCACTTTCTCACACATGACTTCAGTATCATGTTTAAGTGGGGCATTTTCTTCCAAACAATCTTATGTTCCTGCAGGCTCAATTAATAAAGCAAATTCAAGTGGATTTTAGGAAGAGTTTCTTCCTTCACCACCTGGTTAATAAAATCCACATAGCAAACATCATCAAAAGGTTTCTTTAAAGCATCTTTCAAACTAAAATCTACCTTTTGGTCTCCAACAGTCAAGGACAATTATCCATTTTTAACATCTATTACCATACTCGTGGTTGCCAAAAATGGCCCGCTTTGAATAATAGGGACCATAGAATCCTCATCCATTTCCAAAATAACAAAGTCGGTAGGAATGAAAAATTTACCTACTTTAATAAGTACATCTTCTAAAATAACTATAGGATATTTAACAAACCTATCCGCTAATTGCAATGACATTCTAGTCGGTTTCAATTCACCCAATCTCAATTTCTCAACAATAGACAATGGTATTAAACTGACACTAGCTCCTAAATCATATAGTGCTCTACCAATAGCCATGTCACCAATCACACAACAGATAGAAAAACTACCTGGACCCGAATCCTGATGTAATCAAGATAAATGATTAATAAAAATACGAGTAAATTTTTCACTTTTAAAATAATTTCAAAACACCACAACGATTACATCAAGACCCCAAACCACAGAAATCCAAAGAGTGAGGTTTAATAAAGTTATAAACTGGATCGCAAATAAAATCGCCTGCACATGTATACAAAATGATTTGAGTTTACAGTGGAAGAAGAATATGTATACGGGGCACCCACCTAGTTCCATATATGAAGATATGGAAAAAGGCTCAAGCACTCATGCAATTTCATAATATAAGCCTATTAGGTCACAACCAAGCAAGCATCCAAATATCATTCATTGCCTATCATGAGATACAACCTCGCTTATGTATTATCAATACATCATCCATATACATTGTCATCTATACAATATCATCAAATCAATGGTTAACAACTATCATTTTATACAATTCATTCATCACAACATAATTAATAGTCATTGCTGGCCAAGGCATTCTGTTACCACTATTTACCTTCTTCAAGAGCTTTAGATCAAAAACCCAAACTCATCCCATCGCAAAGCTGTATCACAATGCTAAAAATGAGACAACATGGGAGAGTGAGTTATACATTCAAAATGACGAATATAAATACATTGTGATTATGTGTACATGCATTCAACCAACATGTGTGCTTTGCTATAATTCGTCAATTCATTATTAAATACAAGCCTCATTATTCACAATTCATGTTAAGCATAAGCACAAGCATATACACATTCATATAGCCATACATCATTTTTGGCATTCATAGTCATCATCATTGTCATTTAAATCTTTAATCAATTAACACTCTCTCAAGAGGTTCTCATCTTATTTTGGTCATCTCCATCTCAAATGCCATGTACCTATGGCTAATGCATATGTCAACTATTTAATACATATGCAATGGATCCATTTCTTACCATCAGGTGATCGTAACCACCATATCATTTATTTCCTAAATCTACATATCAATTGTCATCACGTCGGTTTCCCGCCTCGCAAGGGGTACTCCCTTCATGGAACCCCGTAAGGTTATTCATTTCATAAATATTATATCATCATCATGTCGGGTACTCCCTTTGTGGAACCCCGTCAGGTTATTCATTTCATAAATATTATACCATCATCACGTCGGGTACTCCCTTCGTGGAACCCCGTAAGGTTATTCATTCATCAAATATCATAACATCATCATGTTGGGTACTCCCTTCGTGGAACCCCGCCAGGTTATTCATTCATCAAATATCATAACATCATCACGTTGTGTACTCCCTTCGTGGAACCCCGTAAGGTTATTCATTGTGATCGCAACCACATAATCAATGTTACGCCATGCCATGAATGCAACAATGCAAGGATGCATATGGCAAACTTAACCTCGTAAGGATATCTCACCCTCCCACATAGGAATATATTTTAATTTGGCATTTTCAATAATTAACATACAATCATTTAAAAAGCCCCTCAAGGCATATCATTCATATACTTGGCATCTCAATGGCCACAATACCATTCTCACATTAATCCATGCATGGAATTCAAGAAGCATGGCAAGCATCATAGTATGAATCCACACATTGGAATCAATCAAGGCATGTTAATAAACACATTTTAAGGTCATAGCATCACATGCTAGCCAATACAATTCAATTTACATGTACAAGATTACACTTGTATTAAACACAATGGCATTGTAATCATTAATAGTAAAAATCACCATTAAACCAAGGGTATGTTCAACAACAATATCCCTTCTCATTCAACATCACTAATCATCATTCAATTTGTGTGACATCATCCATTTTTAATCATTATTGATACTATTTAAATTTTATTGAGTTATAATAACTCATTGCCATTCAATTGTCCCCTCATTAGTTTCATCGTCAATTAAGATGCGTCATACAATCACATCATTTACTTTTCATCATGATTCATAATTTATCAATAGAGGGGAAGCATACATGTTTTCATAACATAGCATAGGCATACACATACCTTGCCATGGCCTTAAGCCACTCCACAATCACACACCATACATATACCCCTAGTGAATTCGCTCATTTTTACATAATAAAAGGGGTTTTGGATACTAATGAGCTCATGAGGAAAGCTCATTTTTATTCTTTAAAATAGTGGGACATGTCACAAATATCACCTATTAGTCCCAATTTATTAACCATAAAAAGTTGGGCTCAAAACCCTCTTAAATTTGAATTTTTTGACGCAGCAGGTCTGGTGTTTTATGCCTAATGAGAGTTAGAAAACTCTAATTATTGTGAGACCAATTCTCACACCTCCGTAACATAATTATCTACAACTTGCATGCAGAAGTAGAAGGCCAAAAATGTCATTAAGATGCCCAAACAGGCCAAAAACAACAAAGAAATCATATTAGTCGAAAAAACAGCATAACAGTGGCCATAACAGGGCTTTGAATCGATTCAAGAGCGTATGAATTGATTCAAGCACTTCCAGAAAGATTTGAATCGATTAAAAACTTGTGTGAATCGATTCAAACACTTCCAGAGAGCTTTGAATCAATTCATACACTATTTTGAATCGATTCAAGACAGCATTATGTAGAAAAATGCCCCAAAAAGCTGATTTTTCCCACTTCTAAGTACCATAACTCCCTCTAACGAATTCCAAATGCTACGAAATTTTAATCCCAATAAATACACGTCATTTGTGATGCGTGACCACCAGGCTCACCCAAAAATTCCTTTAGATGAGTGACTTATGCGTATAAACGCATTTTACCCGTTTTAAGCCGTTTTAATGCAATTGAAGGGTCCTTTCTCAATGGAATTGACCCGTTCCAGTTTCTACAAGTCATAAACTATACATAGAAGCTATTCAAACTATCCTATGCCATTCAATCCTCATAAAACTCTATTTGGCTCTATTAGTTCCTTAATTATGCATTAATGTCAATACCTAATTTCACATTTTGAGCAATTTCTCTATCAATATAAACATTAATGCCATCAAATGGGCCTTAACCTCTCATTACCAATATTCATTCATCAAAATCATAAGGTATATGCATACTTCAACCCTTCATGGGTTATTCATCAATAATACATTACTCCCATTAAAGGGGCACTAAACATTCATCATCAATTCATATATACATATATATATCATTCTCAAGAATCCACCATTGCCAAGCATGACATTCATCACATAACTAATACAATTATTGCAAGGCAAGCATGAGTAACCATACATACATTAATCATCAATTATTCTACTCATGCATTTGGAATGTAAAACTCCTCTCCTACCTCAAGGGAAGAACCACAACGATTTACCCGCTTCGAATGTTCCGCCATATTGCTCAGAATGCTATCTCCTATTAACACACATACACACACATGTACTCAATTTATGAGTCAACACAAGGCATCATCATAAGTTTAAATAATTGACACATCTCTTAGAGTTCAATATCAAGTCCTAGACTTGTTAAAACACCAATTCATACACTTGTGTTAGGTTTCGGGAATTCCTTTCCCAAAACCAAGATTCTCTAAATCTTAAAGGGCTAACCATACCCAACAACAACAACATCTCTTTCACCATTACTTAAAAAACTATCATTTGCCATTCAAATTCATCAAGAGCCTCTTAGCTCCATTCAAAGCCATCATCAATCCACAAATTCAAGTAGCCCATATCATGGCCTAAGGCCTCATCAAATCCTCATTATGTTTATTTTATTTATCCTACTATCAATGACCATCATTCTTATTGTTCAAGCCTCTCATAACATTATCTCAACTCTTTACACACTAAACAATTTGGAGTCATTACTTTGTTTTCTTGATTTCACAATCCCCTAACATCAATAATCAATATTACTCATTCTCATGTATATATAATCATTCCAATACCAATAACTCATAATTTTCTCATCAATTTCCCAAAGCCCTAAAATCTCAATTC
Source organism: Clitoria ternatea (assembly GCA_037962975.1). Lineage (NCBI taxonomy): Eukaryota > Viridiplantae > Streptophyta > Magnoliopsida > Fabales > Fabaceae > Clitoria > Clitoria ternatea. The sequence goes on along the minus strand of CM075672.1, from coordinate 156,309,911 downwards.
CTAGGGTTTTCATTAAAATCCATTATCATCAATTCCAACCAATTATATGCATCATTTCAAACATCCATGGGCTAACAACAATGTATCCCATTCATTATCAACATCAATAATAATCCCCAATGGTTATCCCACCTAGGGTTTGGTTCCAAAAGCCATTATCCATCAAAATAACATCCAATCTCCCATTACAATACTTAAATAAACTCAAAACCATCAAGGAAAGCCATGGGTGTTCAAAACTCATACCTCCTTCAAGAGCACCAAGGTAGACATGAAAATAAGAGAAGGAGAAGAAGAGGTAAGCTTTAATCATCAAGGTTTCCTTCATGTCTACTGAGGAAAATAAAATGGCAGGGAAGAAGGGCACACCACCATTCATGGTTTTTAGAGGAGAAGAAGAAGAAGAAGAAGAAGAAGAGTGAATGAGAAGTGAAGAAGGCAAGTGTGTTTTCCTTAGAGAACCCAACGTGAAAGGGAGAAAGGGAATGGGGTTTTGGTTTAAAATTTTTATCTCCTCATTAAAATTTCTCCATTTTATAATAAACAGGATCTTCGTTCGGACTCAATACTTTATCCAAAAATTATTCCAAAGATATATTCAGATTCCCAATAATATTCTTAACAGCCCTGACCAACGACATCTCAATCGGAGACACTTGGTCCGATACCCATATTTTAACCGGGTTTAGCTCCTAAAATCTCAATAAATTATAAATATCCATAATAAATCCCAATTTAATTATTCCAATATTTTTGGGAAACTTATTAACCCATTTATAATTATTTAATATTTATTCCTCATATTTAATCATTTTTATAAAATTTGGAATGTTACAATAGCTTCTTTTAGATCAAAGCACTGCACTCCTCAATAAGTGCTACGGTATCATCCTTCTCTAATTTCCTTTTATTGGATAAGATGTCCTTTAGGAACTTTGCATATGTCGGTATTTGCCGCAAGGAATCTGTAAAAGGAACATTAACATAAAGCTTCTTAAGAACTTTAAGAAACTTACCAAATTGTTTATCAAGCTTGGCCTTGGCCAAGCGCTGAGGATATGGAACTGGAGGCTGATATGGTTTCACCTCATCCTTCTTTTCATTTTGTTTGTCTTCTTTAATTTTGAGATGAGAGTGAGACTCGTTCCCCTTCTTCTCTTTCTTGGCTTCTCTTCAGTCAAACTAACCTGACCATTATATTATGTACCACTTTTAAGAGTGATAGCCATGGTGTGATTGGACGGTCCCATTTTGGGCTTTCCAGGAAAGGTCCCTGACATTCTCTGAAAGGATGAGGCTTGTTGACCAATCTGGTTTGAAGAACTAAGGTTTTGATATCAACAACATATATACAAGACATTATTAACAACATGGACACAAGACTTGAAGGTTCAGTATACCATGTCAAGCACAAAAAGAGTCATGAAATCAATGAAATATTGTCATCATCAAAAAGGGGGAGCATGAAGACCATGAAGGATTTTGATAATGACAAGGCCAATGCCAGAGATCAAGAATGAAGATCCAAGACCAAGGCATAATTAAAGTAAGACTTTATAAAAAGAAAGTACGGCCATTAATATAAAAAGGTTTTAAAATTTTATACATTCTGATGGAATGTAATCGATTACCTCATTAGTGTAATCGATTACAATTAAATGAATTTTAAATTGCAATCGATTACCTCAGAAATGTAATCGATTACCATGTTTAAGTAATCGATTACCCTCATCACATAATCGATTACAATATGAACGTTATGTTTTAAAACATTTTAAAAGGAAGTAATCGATTACCTCTTTTATGTAATCGATTACAACGTGACCAGAAAGCATGAAACATTGCATCCTTTCATGAAAAATCATGTTGAAACATTATAACTTTCCACCAAATATTATTTTATCCAAAAGGTACCTTTCCAATTGTTTTAATCAATAATTTCACACCTCTTGAAGGCATTTCTACTCCTATAAATAGGGATGCCCATCATTTGTAAAATGACACACAAAATACTTCCAATCTTTTCTTAAGAGCAATAATGGCCATATTCTCTTAATAGAGTTATTACTCTTTCTTGTTCCTCAATTTGTTCATCATACTCTTTAAGAGAGTTTTCTTGTAGAGTTTTTTATCTCTAAAGTAAGATTGATATTCAGAGTGGTGTATCTCTGAGGATGTTTTTTTTGGATGTGGTGTAGCATCCAAGGGTGATGTTCTTGGATGTGGTGAAGCATCCAAGGGTGATGTGCTTGGGTGTGGTGTAGCATCCAAGGCATTTGTGATCGGGGTGTGAGTCCCCATTGTGGTGTAATCAAGGGATTTGATTATAGTGAATTTCCTCAAGGGTGTCTTGAGAAGACTGGACGTAGGCAGTGGTTGGCCGAACCAGTATAAATCTCTGTTTGCACTTCTCTAACCCTTAAACTCTTTATGTCTTAAGCATTATTATTCAAATCATATATCATTGCATATTGAGTTCTTAGAGGAGAAATTTATTAGTGAAAAAGTTCCTAACTACTCAATTCACCCCCCCTCTTGAGTTTCCTAGAGGCCACCTGGGCTAACATGGTTCTCCAACATTTTATTATGGGTGGCAAGAGTGTCCACCTTGGTGGTTAGCTTCTTAATAACATTGGAGAACTCATCATTTTTTTTCAACTGGGTGGTCAAAAGGTCTCCATCAAGGACTCCAGCTTAGATTTTTGAGGAATGTAGAGTCCTTGTGGTTGTCAAAAATTACTCGAATTTCCTTGATAGGGAGGTGGTCGGCTTTGGAAACCAGATAGTCCTTGTGGCTATCGGAAATTATTGCCATAATTTCCACCGTAGTTCCTAATAGCATCCACTTCTTGCATCTCTAGCTTGACATTCTGAGTCACTCTAAGCTGACATCCTGAAATATTATGACCTGAAGCACCACACAGCTCATAAACAAGATTAGAAGTACCTGTTCCTAATTTATCAAATTTATCAATTTTAACAGATAATGCTTCTACTTTAGTAGTTAATAAAGAGAGAACATCAACAGAGTACTTACTGGAGTTCTTGGTAAACTCATTTCTGAAGACCATCGGTAGGTATTTTGGGCAACCTCCTCAATGAGATTATAACCTTCTTCCATGTTCTTACTCATGAAGGCACCTCCAGCTACGGCATCCAAGGTTACCTTCTGGTTCGGAGTAAGCCCATTATAGAATATATGCACTATCAACCAGCGTTCAATACTGTGGCGTGGGTATTCCCGGAGCATTTCGTTGTACCTCTCCCAGGCATCATATAGAGTTTCATTATCTTTCTGAGTGAAAGTGATGATTTGCTTCCTCAACTAGTCTATTTTTCCCCTTGGATAATATTTGTTGAGGAAGGCATGAGAAAGCTGCTCCCATGTAGTGATTTAACCCTCCGGAAGTGTATATAACCAAGCTTTGTCCTTGTCCCTTAAAGAAAATGGGAAAAGCCTCAGCCGGATTGCATCATTTGAGACCTCATTTACCTTGAGCGTGTCACAATACTCAAGAAAAATCTGGAGATGCAAGTTGGGATCCTCAGATAGAAATCCTCCAAACTGAGTTTGTTGAACCATCAAGAGCAAGGATGGCTTCAACTTAAAATTATTCGCCTCAATGTTTAGTCTAGTGATGCTAGACCTTTGACCCATCGCATTAGGTGCTGCAAAATCACGGAGTGCTCTGTTGTCTTGATTTTCCATTTGTGTTTGGCCTGTTGAACTTGAAGGTTGGTGCCTATTTTATTCAATGCGTGTCCTAAGAATTCTGATCTTTTGAAGGGTTCTTTCAATCTTAGGATCAAATATATGCTCAAAGCTGTCGCTTTTTCACATAAAGGGTACTGCACAAATTTATAAGCAACAAAGAGAAACAAGCGTAATTTTGTAGAAAAATTGAAATAAAAATGAAAAATGTAGAAAAATGTAGAAAAAGGTAGAAAATACAGACTAGTCTAATCAAACACCGCTTAGCCAATATTGGGGGAAACATAATCCGCGGCAACGGCTCCAAAAACTTGATAGCCAACCACAAGCGTATGGGGTATCGAAGTAATAAAAAGATATTGTTCCCACAGGGATTATGCCCATGTACTAGTTAAAATAGTGATTCAATTATCTAGTGGAATTGATTAAAATGGATTACCAAAATAATTATGAATAGTAAATCAGAGAACAGAAAATTCAATGTCTTTTATAAAAGAAAATCAGAGCAAGTTTAGGAAATTGAATCAAAGGTAAATCTTGGGGTATTAAGGGTTCATATGCCAGTATCAAAATTAAAGGTTACTCGCCTATCCAATTATATGATTTTGTTCCTAAGGCAGATTCCCCTAAGTTAATTAATACCTTCCTCTCGAAAGCCTATTAACATGCCTAATTCCTAAAGAACCATGTTTAATTTGTTAATTAGACCCTTTACGTTCTATGGAAATTTGATTAAACCCTCAAACAATTTCGCTTACCGTCATAAATCAAAATTATAGGTTCAATTTAGGTATTTTTGAATTACATTACAATCTCTCGATTACCCATATAATTTGTGATCATCTACGCTTATCTCTAAGTCTTGTAGAAGCATTAGGCATACATAAATTGAATAGAGATTGAAATCATATGAATTGGAATACGAAGAACAATTAATTGTAACACATAGGCATACGACATCCTTAGCCTCAAGAAAAGAATTTAGTGTGCCATAAGGATTGTGGTCATCATGTCACATATCACAAAATCAATGCCAAACATGAAAGATAACAAAAGTGTAAACTAGGGATTCAGAAATTACAAATTAGTTCTCACTAGGATTTCTAATTCTTCCTCCCAAATCTGCAGATTTGATTGCCCTTGATGAATTTGACTCTTGATTCCCAATGAAATATTCCCAAAGAGTTCTTCAAAATCTCACAAAATATGTGCCAAAATTTGTCTATCCCTAGATGTTGGTGTATGCACTACGAGCTATTAATGTATCAATTTTAACTTATCAATAAAATTAGTATTTTTAGTTTTTAGACTAATTTTAATGCTATTTCTCCTGGAATAATAGGTCATATAAGAATTATTCCTAAAACGTCCCTAATCAAGTATTTACATGGGGACATGTAAATACATTAAGATTGGTGTCTGAATGTACTGAGGATTTGATCTCACAAATCATGGATATATGATATTAAGTCTTTACACGGCTACATATTAAGAGTAATGTTGTACTGCACAGACCCACCATGAGAACGTTGCATGGATCCTTACATGAGTGTCATAAATGGTTATCAATGTGATAATGGTATATAGTCCTTCGACCTGAAGTCACTACGATTCCTACATAAGGAGTTTATTGTTTTAATATAATCAAACGTTATCTGTAATAAGATGACCATAAAGATTGTGATTAGGCAATAGATAAATTATACAGAGGGATGTAAGTGATGTATATGGAATTTGTCTCTCCTATGTGACAGGAGTGATATCTATGGGCCACTTGATGGAGTGAGACTAACAAAATGCATGGTCATGCTAGGACGAATAAATATTAGATATTTGTTCTATAAAGTCTACTCTGGTATCAAGTAAAATGAATTGGGCCATACAAGGATGACGACGACCATGCCTTAGGCCCAATTAGATATCGTGACAAAAGGAATAAATAAATAAAATAATTATCACTTATAGGTCATGTCGATGATAAATAATATTCAGACATAATGATGTATTGCTAGATACCGCTCTTATTTTATATTAATAATAAAATAGTTTATTATTAATATAATCGAATATTTTACCTATAGGGTCACATACATAGAGTAAGCCCACCAGAGGATAGTTTTATTTTAGTTAGACTGAAAATAAAACTATTTGGGCCTAACTCATTTAGAATGAGTCAGGAGCCCAATGTTTAATAAGAGCTCAGGTCAAAACCTAAGCCTATATATAGAGCATGAGATGCTCATAGGCTGCTGCTCAGAAATTAGACTATAATCAAATTTCTATACTAGCATTTGGAACCTTGTTTTTTGGTGGGAGTGTTCGTGTGAACTCCTAAGGGCGAAGCTACAATTGCTTCGATCGAGGAACTCGTTTTGCATCTACAAGAGGTAAACCCTAATTAAAAAATTTTAATTTTGCATAATACCTTGAGATATTTGTGTTTGCAATTTTTTTGGGAATTCTTTTAGTGTGCCATAAGGATTGTTGTCATCATGTTACATATCACAAAATCAATGCCAAGCATGAAAGATAACAAAAGTGTAAACTAGAGATTCAGAAATTACAAATTAATTCTCACTAGGATTTCTAATTCTTCCTCCCAAATCTACAGATTCGATTGCCCTTGATGAATTTGACTTGATTCCCAATGAAATCTTCCCAAAGAGTTCTTCAAAATCTCGTAAAAGATGTGCCAAAATTTATCTATCCCCAGATTCCTTTCAAATCCCCTAGAGTGCCCATTAAAAACCTTAAACAATTGAAAGATTTAGACCTCGTAGGGGACAACCACGGCCAGTGGTGGATAACCACGACCCGTGGTTTGGGTTCTATTCCATAAATTTACCTTTTCTAAAACAAACAGAGCTAACCACGGCCAATTGTGGATAACCATGACCAGTGGTGGCTTCTAACTTGCTCTGCTTTGCTCCACATTGGCAACCACAGCCAGTGGTGGTGATGCTGATGATGTTTTGTACTTAGACAGAGCCAACCACGATCAGTGGTGGGTTCTGTGACCAATTTCCTCTTTTCTAGTGCTAACCACGGCCAGTGGTTGGCCACCACTGGCAATGGTTTCCTCCAACCTTGCCAAAATGCACTCCCAAGGGTCTCAAAAGTCTCTTCTCTCATCCACTTTGCCATTTTTACTCAAAATAGACCTAGAACATCATTAATCCTACAAAAATAAGAACAACTAAGCAGTATGTGTGGAAAGGAATCAAAATCAAGGGAATCAGGCAGAAATAATATGGAAAAATCCTTAAAACTAGACCTAAAAATAACCAAGAACAACACCTAATGCACACTTATCACCTTGGTAATGTATATTGATGATAGTGATATTTAAATTGATACCAAATTGGTGAATGAATGAGGTCAATTTTGGAACATGATTATTGGAAATGTATGTTGTATAAATGTATATAGATATAATGGATAGGAGATGTATGAACGTTAGGAAGTGGATAGTCCATATCCTCATTCGAGGATCAATACCTCATGCGGAGGCTACCTACGGTTTGTAATACATATATATGTGACTTACGTGTAAGGTCGGTTGTGGCCAAATAGGCTCATGTTGGGAATTGGCATGCTTGGTTGAGCCTTTTCTCATATCTATATATATGGGACTAGGCATACGGCTTGTATACACATTCTTCTTCCGTGGTAAACTTAAATTATTTTGTATACACATGTGGGCAATTTATTTGTCGATCTAGTCTATAAATCTTTAAATCTCACTCTTCAATTTTCTGTGGCTCGGACCTTGATGTAATGATAAGGTGTTTGGAATCCATTTAATCGTGAAAAATTTACTCATATTTTTATTAATTATTTATATTGATTACATCGGGATTCGGGTTGAGGAAATCGGGGTGTGACACATAGGTGGTAATTTGTTAGAGTATTTGAGTAGGACCATTATGGTTGAGTAGTAATCGATTAGCTAATCGATTAAGGCCATTTTTTATGTTTGGTAATCGATTATTGTAATCGATTAGGGTTATTCTAGATAGTGATAATTGATTAGCTGGTCAGCGTAACATATTAGCTAATCGATTAGGGTAACAGATTAGCTAATCGATTAGGGCAATTCTAGAACTGCATTTTATCCATCATTCCAAGCTTACTCATGAGAGAATTAAAGGAACCAATATCAAGAGGCTTGGTTAGAAGATCAGCTATTTATTCTTTGGATGGAATTGGTAAGAGATGAATAAGGCCAGCTTAGATTTGATCTCTAACCGTGTGATAATCAAGCTTAATATGCTTGGTCTTTTCATGAAAAACCAGGTTATTGGTAATGAACCTAGTTGATTGGTTATCACAAAAAATGTTGACAAGGGAAGAATGGGTAAAACCAAAATCAATAAGAAGAGAAATGAGCCAATATGCCTCACAGGTGGTTAGTGCCAGGGCCCTATATTTGGCTTCTAGAGAAGATCTAGAAACAATTGACTATTTCTTGCATTTCCATAAGATCAAAGAGTGGCCAAGGAAGAAACAAAAACCTGAAGTGGATCTCCTTGTAATAAGGGAGAATGCCTAATCCGAATTTAAGTATATAGTGAATTTTAAATCAGAGGAGAAAGGGAAGAATAGGCCTTTTGTAGGAGCTGACTTAATATATTTGAGTACTCTAAGGGCTGTTTTGTAGTGTTCAGAAGTGGGCTTTGATAAAAACTAATTGAGTTTGCTCACAAAAAAAGAGATATTAGGTCTGGTATTTATGAGGTACACAAGTCTACCAATAAGCCTTCTATAAGGTGTTACATCAGGAAGATGAGTGCCTGATTCAGAATTGAGAGTAGCAGTAGAATCCATGGGAGTGATGCAGGGCTTAGATGCCAAAAGGCCATCATCCTGAAGGAGTTCCAATGCATACTTTCTCTGATAGAGAGTAATGCCTTGTAATGATCTAGAAACTTCAAAACCCAAAAGGAACTTAAGTTGCCCAAGGTCCTTAATACCAAACTTAGTGTGTAGGAGCTGCTTGATAGACTTAATCTTTTATAAGTCCTGACCTGCCAAGATGAGGTCATTGATGATTTAGAGTCAAACTTAGAAGGGGAGTTGACTAAGTCACAGACTCTTTTTGCACAAATTAAGAACCAAATAAAACACGTAATCAAATGACACAAAAGAGCAAAGGAAAGAGATCAACATAGAGAATTTATATTGGTTCACTTCCAACACAAAAGCTACGTCAAGTCCGTTCCAACTTGAAGGATTTCCATTATTGTAAACTCTCATTTATAATAACAGCACTAGACCAGTGCCATAAGTATTCTTGACTCCAGCCACTTCTGGCTTAAACCCAAGTATTCTTTCTACAAGCCACTCTGGCTTAACCCAAGTATTCTTCTAAAAGCCTCTTTAGGCCAACAATGTTTCCCACACTAACGAATTTTGGCAACACACCAGACTTTTACAGAGTGTTTAAGTGAATGAATGTAACTCACAAAACTTAGTGTATGAGTGATATACAAATGAAATTTCACACTAAGTTATGATACAAGACAAAGTCTGTCAAAAGCAAAACAAACAGGAAAGGTCTTTGTCTTACAATAGAAGAATGAATAGAGAGAAAATTTGACTTAAGAGAGTTTAAATAAGAGCCCATAAGTTTTATATATATTTTGAAGCTCAGTTTTCCTTGGTATATATAGAAGCTGGAGGATCTAACCGTTGCTGCTTCTTGAAAGTAGATATAGTCGTTGGAAATCCTTTGAAGGTATTTACCTTAAGCTTTTAGGTATCAGACCTTAGCATTGATACAGGTTCAAGGGTCCGGTAGTAGACTTCTATAGTTCTTTCATAGAAATGGTCTTTTATACGTTTCCAATGCATAAGGCCATTCTTATTTTACTTCTTGATTCAGCGAAAGATCAAAAGTCAATGCCAAAAAGGCTTTCTGAAATATCCTGACATAAGTTCTGAATATGCTCAGTGTTCTCTGATAATGTGCAAAAGCTAACACTTATTGTTGAGCTTGATCTTATTCCTTATGTTTTTTTATTATGATAAGCATGCATATGTGATACATGCATAAATCCCAATGCATCACTTAAATAGAATTAGGAACGTTGAGAATGTTTCTATTAGTAGTATAAGAATGTGATAGTGCATAAATCCCTATGCATCTCATCTTTTTTGAGTGGCAACGTTCCAATTTTAGTAGTATGCTTCTATCAGACTTTTGATTATCTACCAGACTTCTGGAATGTTGATACTCCCCTTTTGTTTCATAGCCTAAGACTTGTATCCTGAAATACTTAGGCATGAGACGCCCCGAAAATACGGGGAAATTTTTCACGTTTATCAATCATTAATAAATCGAATAATTAGGGTGGTGAAGCTTTTAATTCAACACCTGGATCTATGAGAAACCGCTCCCATATATAAAGATTTGAGAGGGTAAATTAAAAGATGATTTTATAATAAATTTCCAATTAAAAACAACAGAAGAATTAATTAATTTTGATGTTGCATGATTGAAATTAAAGAGAAGGTATTTCATGTAGTGCGGGGATTTATAATATGCCCCAAAACACTCTTAAGATGATGCAAGAAAAAGGGTTCAATGCAAGGGAGATTTAATCATTTGAAATAAAATAAAATTTGTGCATCAGGGAGCTACTCGCTCAAGTGAGCACCATATTCGCTAGAGTGAGCAAGCATAGGCACGCTTGAGCGAAACAAGGAAAGGCTGAGCGAAGAAAAGATTAAGCATCAGGGGCTCCTCTCGCTAAAGCGAGCCCCACCTCGCTTGAGCGAGATTCGAAGAGTACCCTTGAGCGAGCCAATAGGATGCTTGAGCGAGAGAGAGGTATTTGCTTCAGGGGCCAATCTCGCTTAGGCGAGTTACATCTCGCCTGAGCGAGATTGCTCCAGCAATGTTGGGGACTTACTGCCCGATTTTTGCTTGGACGAGGCAAGGCCCGCCTAGGCAAAAATCATCCAGTGTCCAATTCCTTTCCTCTCACTTGAGTGATTACCAAGCCAGGACCATTTCGCTTGAGCGAAAATGGTCCAGTGACCAACCACTGATTCCAGATCAGTCTCGCTTGGGCGAGAAAGCCATTTGCTCAGGTGAATTTTTGCCAGTGACCAAAACACTGATGCAAGAAGATCTCGCTTGAGTGAGATTCTCACTCGCTTAAGCGAGTTCCGACTAGTGACCACACCCCTGTTTCACAAGGGTCTCGCTCGAGCGAGACTAGTACTCGCTTGAGCGAGTTCTATAGAACTTATGCAGATACGTGGGTTTTTCACAACTTGGCATACCAAACTTCAATTCATTCTATGTTAACCTATTTTAATGCATTATATCCCTTCAAACATGCAAATAAAATCTCATCCAACTATCTATACATTTCAAATTCAATTATCATTCATTCAATGCATATCATTTGAACATATCTTTTCATAAATTCCATAAAGTGCTACAAGACACCATACTCATCATTCATTTATAAGAATTAACATCATCCAACATCATAATTCATCATCTTACATCATTTGGGTCATAAATAAAAATTAGCCATACACACCAAGGTCCAATTTTCCTACATGACCCTCAAAATCATCATCTCTAATCTAGATAACAAAATAAGCATACATACATCCTATATGCTATACAAAAATCTAGATTTTTCCGGCCAAGGCACTTCCTATACCACTATTTACCTCCTCAACCAAAATATACTTCAAAATATCCACTCTTCCCATAAATGCCCTGCATCACAAGTCTAAAAATGGATAACATGGGAGAGTGAATCATACATTCCAAAAGGATGAATATGAATACCATGTGATTATGTACATATGCATCAAACATGTATACTTGCATATACAAAACACCTCATTTCTCATTATATATTTATCACACACATAACTCAACATCATTTTAAGTCAAGCAAGGTATACTAGCATGTACATAATTAAGTCCTGCAACATTGGACTAACACACAATACATTATTTTACTCAAATTACTATTTGGTATTCATATTTTCATGTTGTCTTAACACATTATATTATCTCTAATACATCCATTATCATAACTCATCTCCCTTGGCATACTTCCTTGCTATATGCACATGTTGTTAAGCTAATACACATGCACAATAGCATGTTTCAACAATTGCAGATCTGACTGTGGGAATAATAACATCGATTGTAGGTCTCAAGTATGATCATCTAATCATACCCCTACTGCAGTAGTAAATTATGTACACTTATTCTTAAATTTACATGCATTTCACCAATTATTTTACTGGTACCAAACCGCATCACCCATCTTGTAACACCTGATCATTTTCACCATGATCGCGGTAAACAACATATTCAATATATGGTGTTGCGGGCCGGCCAGATATCAAATCATGGTGGCTATGATCCCAAGGACCACCGGGGTCACCTGCTTAAGAGCCACCCCTCACAAGGGTCGGCCACATGTAGCTCCCCGTAGCAATACATGGGCGGCTTCGTGACTTACATACCGAGTCAGAGGGGAAAATAAAATTGCTCGTGCACCGAGCCACCCTCCCACTGGGTCAGTCGAGGGAACTCCCCTAATGTTCCAACAATGGCGGCTATGCAGTATGCCATGGATGCAAATGCAAATCATATGCATTTCTCACTCTATACATCCTATACATGCCACTCATCATACATCATCATCATCATCATCACCAACATCACCATAAGGCTTTTAGTGGATTCAATATTGTTGGTTATTCGTATTAGTTCAAATCTTTATGGGGCGTTGTTACTGTTTCTCATTCATATCATTTACTTTCATCATCAATACAAAGACTCCAATCATTCTCTATTAAACATCATTATCATTCATCATACAACTACGGCGGACATGTATATCATCATATAAAAATCAACAATTCACGCCACCACACAACACACCAAGATTATTCTAAATGCATCAAGCATGTTTCCAAAACATATCGTCAACATCATTCTCAACATTATATAGCACTCCAAGCAAGGCAAACATGCATCTCAATACATATGGCAATCATATACCATTCAAATTCACGCATTTAGAACATAAGACTCCTCTCCTACCTCAAGAGAAGAATTTCGATTGCTACAACGCACCCGCCTCATCGTTCGGAATAGATCCTATATTAATATACATGTAAAACCTTAATCAATCAACTACTCCAAACATAAGTTCAATTCTAATTGACTATTATTACATCTACAACTCATAACATGCATAGAACATGTTATAAACATCATTTTTGTCATTTATTAGGCTTCGGGAATTCCTTCCCATCAAGCCACATTCATTAAATTCAAGGGTTACCAACAATAATAGCCCAACATTCCCATAATCTCATTTATCAACACCTATACCCATCAATGACATGCATTCCCTCTTAAAATACATTCTTGGACCAACATTATTCACTTTCCCCCAAATTCTCATAACTAGGGTTTCCACCAAGGTCCAACCATTCATTAATGCATCATTTTTCTCCATCTCTTCCCAACATAAATGCATCTACCATCATTAACCCCTCATAAATATTCATATTTATGATAACCCACTCTAGGGTTTAAGCATTAAATGCTCTCCTCAAACACCCATGCACATACATTGCTCCCCCAAATCACATTAACACATATACATGGCAAAACCTCAACAAAATGATAAGTATACATACCTCACACCTAAAAATGAAATGGGTTCAAGAAGAGGGGAAATGATGCACGAAAATAGGGATAGGAAGAAAGAGAAGACTTCAACCTCCTAGCTTGCTTCAAGGATGAAAATGAGGGGGGGAGAGAGAGTTCACCACTTGGCTAGGGTTTTTGGAAGAAGGAAGAAGAAGTAGAGAAGAAGAAGTAAAGAAGAAATAGAGAGAAAGAAGAAGAGGGATATTGCCATGGAAAATAAAAAGCCAACGTGAAGGAAGAGAAGAAATTGGGCTTTTGATTTTAACTTTAACTCCTTCATTAAAATTTCATCATTTTATGGCAAACAAGATCTTTATTTGGGCTCAATATTTTATCGAAAAATTATTCCGAGTATATATTCGGAATCCCAATATTATTCCCAACAGCCCTGACCAATATCATCTTAATTAGAGATACTTGGTCCGACACCCATATCTCAACCGGGCTTATTTTCAGCTTATCCGGTCTCAAAAAATCACCAACAGTCCCTAAAAATCTTAATTTAATTATTCTCAATATTTTGGGACATCAAATGACTCGTATTCAATCATTAAATATTTATTTCTTTAATTTATCCTTTTATTTTTAAAATCTGGGATGTTACAATCCACCCCACCAAAAAGAAAATTTTGTCCTCGAAATTTAACATACCGGATTTGAATACATCGGGATATCGTTCTCTGATGTTAAGACACCCCAAATATCAGAGTAAATTTTTCATGTTTTTAGAAAATACCTGGATCTATAATAAGCCACTCTCATATATGAAGATATGAGAGGGAGAATTTAAAAGGATTAACTTTAAGAAAAGTTCCTCAATTAAATCAGCGGAAGGAAAATTGCGTATGTTTATAATTTATGAATGAGTTTAAGAAACCAACCATTTTGGGATTAATGCATTCAGTTTTTATATCCCATAGTGTTTACAATTTATTATGGAATAAAATCACAGTGTGGAAGAGAAGAAGAAACTGATAAATAACGCGAACAGGACCATCAGAGTCCCCTCGCTCAAGCGGACCCCGACTCGCTTGAGCGAGACACTCAAGCCTCGCTTGGGCGGAGCCAGCGAGCGTTGAGCGAAAAACCTCCAGAATTGAATTTAGTAAAACTCGCCTGGGCGAGACATTCCCGCTTGGGCGAGAGACTTCTAGTGCCCAGCCTAAATCCACTCGTTCAATAAGGCTTTCTACACTTAAGTTTTCTCTCAGCAAAGCCCCCCCCCCAAATCCGACTCCCAACACTCAGGTTGTCACTCGGCATAACTCTCCAAAAACCGACTCAAAGCACTCGGGTTCTCACTCAGCAAGATCATCCTGACTGACCCATCATTCACTCAATCCTCTACTCGGTAAAGTCCGTCCAGGCCGAGTCCTCCCTCACACAACATCCACTCGGTAAATTCACTCCAAGTCCAAGACTTCACCCACTCGGTGTTTCACTCGGGAAACTCCCCAGAAACCGACTCACCCCTATTTGGTCTTTCACTCGGAATTTCATTCCAAGACCGACCCATTGTCTGCTCGGCTTTCACTCAGTATTTTGTTACCAATCAGACTTCCTCTCTTTCTCACTCAAGTGAAATTTTTCCAAGGAATTCCTGGGCAACTCACACCGAGTAACACCAATCGGTGTTCTCCCACTCGGAGAATACAAAATCAGGACACACCACTCGGAACAAGAACACTAGACTCGAAGATTCCCCATTCGGGACTCCTCAGCCCAAACCATCCCACTCAAGAACCTTCTCACTCGGGTTATGTACACTTCCTCACTCGGAAAGTCATGACTCGGACATAGGTCACTCGGAATTCACTCGGAAAATTCACCTCAACCTGACTTATTTACTTATATTATTTTTAGAACTTATATTCAGGCAATACCTATCCAAGACCTCACCTATTCTCTGTTCACTCATCTCGCTTGAGCGAGTTTTAATTCCAAGACCCTTCGCTCGAGTGGATTTTGTCCAGTATCTAAACACTGATTCTATTGACATGCTCGCTTGAGCGAAATGGCCATTCGCTTGGGCGAAATCAGTCCAGTAGCTAATTCCCTCGCCCTCGCTCGGGCAAGTCTCCATTCGCCTGAGCGAATTCCCTCCAGTGTCTAAACACTGATACTGGGAGAATCTGGCCTGTGCGAAATCCACTTTCGCCTGAGCGAACATTGCCCAGAGACCAATTTCCCAGCAGGTGTGGCTCTCGCTCGGGCGAGAATCTAATTCGCCTGAGCGAAACCACCAGACATTATGCAGACTTCGAATTTTACCTAACACAATCCACAAAAATTGAATTACCTCTTATTCCATCAGCATGCAGTACATCTAAATTATCATTTAGGTCATTTAAGATTGATACTACACCTACATATACTTAAATTCCATTCAACTCTTTAAAATCATACATATGAATTAATTCTTCTTTTCTTTAGCTTTATAAAAGAAATAATCAAATATAGTTCTTCATTCATTCATCAGCATATAGAAACATTCTAATATCAACAAATCCTTCATACATACTTGGGTCACAAATGAAAATGAGATACACATACAATTTCCTATTTTCCTCCATGACCCTCCAAAATCATCTATCATTTAAACTTCCCAAAATACACATTCATCACATCTCCTGCTACACAAAATAGATATGTTTACATATGACACCGGCCAAGGCGCTCCCTATACACTAATTACCTCCACAGCCATAAGTATACTGCAAAATGCTTACTCTTCCCATGAATGCCCTGCATCACAAGTCTAAAATTGACAACATGGGAGAGTGAGTCTACATCCCAAAGGAATGAATATGAATACCAAGTGATCATGTAAATAAGTATCAACACATGTATACTTTGCACACCAAGACATTCATCATAACATAATTTTACACAAAGCACACAAGTATATGCATAATCACAACAACTTTCAAATGGTATTCATACTTTTGTGTTGTCTTAAATATATTTGTACCACCTCTCACAATCACCATCACCACCCTGGCATACTACCTTCTATATGCAAATGCTCTTAACTAATGCATATGCACAAAGGATTATTTCAACAATTGCAGATCTGACTGTGGGAATTTCAACATCAACTGTGGGATTCAAGTGTGATCTTTTAACCACACCCCTACTACAGTAGTAAAATGTGTACTCTTATTCATTAAATTGCATGCATTCACCAATTGTTTTACTGGTACCAAACCGCATCGCTCATCTTGCAACAGCTGGCCATTTTCACCATGACCGCGGTACGCAACATATCACGTATGGTGTTGCGGGCCGGCCAGATATCAAATCATGGCGGCTGTGATCATAAAGACCACTGGGGTCACCTGCTCATCAAGAGCCACCCCCACAAGGGTCGGCCACATGCAGCTCCCCGAAGCACTACATGGGCGGCTTCGTGACTTTACACTAAGTCACAGGGGAAAAATACAACTTGCTCGTGCACCGAGCCACCCTCCCACTCGATCGGCCGAGGGAACTCCCCTAATGTTCCACAACGGCGGCTATGCAGTATGCCATGGATGCAAATGCAGATCATATGCATTTCTCGCTCTATGCATCCTACACATGCCACTCATCATCCAACATCATCACACCATTATCAACATCACCACAAGCTTTTATTAACATTGATTGTTCACAATAGTTTCAATCTTAAGGTGGCATTCTTTTTTATTCTCAATCTCAACAAACAACATCAACATTCATATCACATTCATGGTAATACAACTTAACATAACACACCATGAATATTCTAAATGCACAAAAGCATGTTGCCAAACATATTATCTACATCACACTAGAAGTCATCATTTCTTACAACATTCAAGCAAGGATAACATGCATAACACCATATACCACAATCAACTAACATTCAAATTCATGCATTTAGAATTTAGACTCCTCTCCTACCTCAAGAGAAGAATTCCGATTGATAAGACGGTCCTGCCTCATCGTTCAGAATAGGTCCTACATTCACATTCATGTAAAACCTTAATCAATCAACTACTCAAATCATCAATTCAATTCTATTTAGTCACAATCATATTTATAATGTCACAACATGTGTTAAACATGTTGTGGATATCATTTTATTCTCTATTAGGCTTCGGGAATTCCTTCCCATTAAGCCACCATCATTAAATTTAAGGATTACAAGACAACCCTATCCCCCAAGCTTCACCAAACTCCTTCCACCATCATTCATATCTTTTAATATCATACATTTCTCCATAAAACACATTCTCAAACTAACTTTAACTATTTTCCCCAAACTCCAAGGTTAGGGTTTTCTCCAAAACCCATCCACCTTCATTAATACATCATAAGCCTTCACTTCCCATCATCATTAATACACCAACAACCATTTTCCTCCCATAAATACTTGCATTTATGATATCCCATTCTAGGGCATGAGCATTAAATGCTCTAATAAACACCCATGCACATGCATCTTCTTCCCAAAATCATAGTACTCATAATATCATCATCAATCCCTTCTAAAAATGGTGAAAGTGCTTACCTCACACCCAAACGAAATAGGTTCAAGAGAAGAAGAGGATTAGCACGGAAAAGAGAGGAGAAAGAGGGGAGAACTCCAAGCCTTCAAGTTTCTTCGACGAAAATGGGGTTAGAGATGATCACCTCTTGAGTTTAAGATTCTTGGAAGAAGAAGAGAAGAAGAATGAGAGTGAAATGGAGAGTAAGATGAAAAGGAAAGTTTTTCCACAGCAGTAGAAGAAACCAGCGTGAAGAAGGAAAAGAATTTTAGGCTTTTGGGTTTATTTTAATTCCATCTATTAGAATTCATCGTTTTTCTACAAATAGGTTCTTCGTTTGGGCTCAATACTTCATCCTAAAATTATTCCGAATATATATTCGGATTCCCAATATTATTCTCTACAGCCCTGACCAATATCATCTCATTCTGAGACACTTGGTCCGACACCCATATTTCAACCAGCTCATATTCAGCTTAATCGATCTCCATAAATTATCAACAATTCCCAAAAATCTTAATTTAATTAATTTCAATTTATTGGGACATTAAACAATTCAGATTCAACTTGCCAATATTTATTTCCCTTAATTAATCTTCTATTTTAAAATTCAGGATGTTACAGATGTCGTCCTCACGTTCCCATGTGAACGTCTCCACATTTCCATGTTTCCAAACGACCTTCACCAAAGGTACCAGCTTGTTCCACAATCTCTTCATGGAATGCTTGACAACACGAACAGAAATAGGAGGAATAGATAAATCATCTTGTACATCGACATCATCCATAGGAATCACATGTAGGGGATCAGGGACATATTTCCTCAACTGAGATACATGAAATACATTATGTAGATTTGCGAGATGCGGAGGGAGTGCTATCTGATAAGCAATGTCGCCAATCCGCTCAAATACCTCGTAAGGTCCAATGAATCTAGGGCTCAACTTTCCACTCTTCAGCACCCTTCCAATCCCTTTATCACGTGAAACCTTCAAAACACATGGTCATCCACTTGGAACTTAAGTGGTTTATGCCTCTTGTCATAGTAACTCTTCTGTCGGTCCTGAGCAATCTTCATATTCTCCTATATCTTTTTAATCAGCTCAGTAGTCTCTTGAACAATTTCCGGCCCTAAGGCCAAGTTCTCACCAACCTCAAGCCAACACAAAGGGGTTCTACACTTCCTTCCATACAATGCCTCATACGGTGTCATACCAATAGAGCTATGGTAGCTGTTGTTGTATGTGAATTCAATCAATGGCAAGAATCTCTCCCAACATCCACCATGTTCAAAAACACAAGCCCTCAATAAATCTTCAAGGCTTTATATCGTCCTTTCGGATTGTCCGTCGGTCTGAGGATGATATGCAGAACTAAGTTTCAACTTAGAACCCAACTCATTATGCAAACTTCCCCAAAATCGAGAAGTGAATCGAGGATCACGGTCGAATATGGTACTAGTCGGCACACCATGCAGCCTAACAATATCCTTTATATATAATTGTGTCAATTTCTCCAAGGAACTCTTCATATTCATGGGCAGGAAGTGAGTACACTTCGTCAACCGCTCCATAATTACCCATATGGCATCATTTCCAACACGAGTTTTGGGTAGTCCAGAAACGAAATCCATAGCTATACTATCCCACTTCCAAATAGGGATCTCCAAGGGCCTCAAATAACCAGACGGTCTTTGATGCTCGACCTTAGCCTTCTGATAAATAAGGCAAGATGCTACGAAGTTTGTCACATCACCCTTCATACCGGGCCACCCAAAATTCTTCTTCAAGTCTTGATACATCTTGGTAGAACCAGGATGAATGCTCAATACGCTTTTGTGAGCTTCCTCAAGTACACATTTCCTCACATCACTATTTGAGGGAACATAAATTCGGCCCTTCACACACCAAATGCCATCTTGACCTTCCATTAGGAATAAGTTTTTTCTTTTCTCTTGGGTTCTTTTCATCTCAATCAAATACTCATCATTTGGTTGTTGTACTTTCACATACTCAAGAAATTCATTTGTGACTTTCAACATTTCAAGCGACATCTTCTTGGGAGTATATGTCTCTATGCCTATATTCAAATCTTTAAATTGTTCTATCAACTCCATCTCTTTTGCCATCATCATAGAGATATGCAACGACTTCCGGCTCAAAGCATCGGCAACCACATTGGCCTTTCCGGGATGATACCTCAACTCGAACTTATAATCCTTTAGGAATCCCATCCACCTTCTTTGGCGCATATTAAGTTCTTTTTGGTCAAACAAATACTTAAGGCTCTTGTGATCACTAAAGACCACAAACTTAGAACCATATAAGTAATGTCGCCACAACTTTAAAGCAAATACTACTGCCGCCAATTCAAGGTCATGAGTAGGATAATTAATGTCATGCGGTCACAATTGTCTCGACGCATAGGCTATCACACGCTCCTTTTGCATCAATACGCATCCAAGACCAAGCTTAGACGCATCACAATACACCACAAAATCATCCATCAAATCAGGAAACGCTAACACTGGTGTGGTAGTAAGTCTCAACTTCAACTCTTGGAAGCTTTCTTCGCATTCACGGGTCCACACAAATGGTTGATTCTTACGAGTCAACTTCGTCAACAGTAAGGCTAAATGGGAAATCCTTCAATGAACCTCCGGTAGTAACCGGCAAGACCAAGAAAACTTCTTATCTCCGTCACGGACGTCGGTCTTTCCCAAGCCATTACAGCTTCAACTTTCGATCTATCGACGGCAACTCCATCACCAGAAATCACATGACCAAGAAAAGAAATCTTACTCATCCAGAATTCACATTTAGCGAGTTTAGCAGATAATTCTTTCTCTCAAAGAATGTTCAATACAAGACGAATATGTCTTTCATGCTCTTCATGACTCTTAGAGTATACTAGAATATCATCAATAAACACCACGACGAATTGATCAAGATACTCGTGAAAAATACGATTCATGTAATCCATGAAAATCGCAGGAGTATTTATCACTCTAAATGGCATCACTACGTACTCATAGTGTCCATATCGTGTTCGGAAGGCAATTTTCAGAATATCTTCGGTCTTCACCCGAATTTGGTGATATCCGGAGCGCAAGTCAATCTTAGAGAATACCACAACACCCTTCAACTGATCTAGAAGATCATCAATTCGAGGAAGAGGATATTTGTACTTAATAGTTAGCTTGTTGAGTTGGCGATAATCAATGCACAATCTCATGCTTCCATCCTTCTTTTTCACCAACAACGTAAGAACACCCCAAGGAGACACGCTTGGGCAAATAAACTCCTGCTCAAGTAATTCCTCGACTTGCTTCTTCAGCTTGGTCAACTCCATAGGGGATATCCTATAAGGAGCTCTAGAAACAGACTCAGCGTCGGGGATGAGATCAATAGAAAATTCCACTTCTCGTGGAGGAGGTAGTCCAAGAATCTCTTCCGGAAACACATCGGGAAACTCCGAAACAATAGGAATCTCACAAGATTGGGACGTACCATTCCCATCAACCAAACAGAACATCATAAGAAGCTAAGAGATACCTTACACATCAAAGCCTTCAGCATTTAAAGTCGGGAAGATCACCATCTTGTTATGGAAATCCACCAAGACTTTGTTAGCGGATAACCAGTCCATGCCTAGAATAATGTCTAGGTCCTTCATAGGCAAACAGACGAGGGATACGACAAACTTTCTACCCTCAAGGTTCTTCCTGACATCCTTATATCGAGTCACCGATCTTAAACAAGTACCGGTCGGTGTAGTCACCATTATAGAACCTCTCATCATGCAAACAGGCACCTTTAAGCGCCTCACACAATCCTTAAAAATAAATGAGTATGTGGCACCAGAATCATATATAACATTTACTGAAATACCAAGGATTTCACACTCACCACAGACAAGATCTTCAGCTTGCGCAGCTTCTTCACCAGTAACTGCAAACACTCTACCAGCAGCTTATAGTTGATCACCACCATTGTGGTTACCGTTCCTTCCACCATGGCCATTACCTCGACCATTACCATTTCTTTCACCGTTATGATTTCCACCACGGCCATCATTTCGGCCACCATAATGACCATTACCGTTTCCACGGGCACGGCCTCCAAAGCCACCATGGCCTCCACAGTTACCATTAGGATTCATACGTATAGGGGTATTAGCATTAGTATTAGCATTTAATGGGCAATTAGGGCGAATATGCCTAGGTTGGTTGCATTGGTAGCACACTACATCATCCCGTGGGCAATCTCATGCCAAATGGTTAGCACCACACTTGAAGCAAGTTAGGCCTTGGACATTTCCTCGACCTTGGTTACCACCACCGTAACCACCCCTAAAAGCACCACGTCCTCTAGCATTGGAGGATCCACCACGAAGGAACTTGTTCATCTTGAAGTGACCTTGTTTCTTGAAATTAGAGAATTGGCCCTTCAACTTAGGCTCGTGTTTTCATGACTCAAAGGAGCCACATCATCTTCTTCATAGATACAACACTTATTCACAAGTGTCGGGAAACTTCTAATCTCTTGATGTCGGATAGCCCGCTTGATTTCGGGCCTCAATCCATTTTCAAACTTCACACATTTAGACGCCTCGGTACCCTTTTGTTGATAGGGTGGATAAAACGCACAAAGTTCTTCAAACTTGGAGGCATACTCCTCCACTGTCATGCCATCTTGCTTAAGTTCCATAAACTCAAGCTCTTTCTTGCTTCTATAACTGTCCGGAAAATACTTCTTCAAGAACTCCACCTTGAAGTTTTCCCAAACCAAGGGAATATCAGCAGATATCATGCGTCCCCTAGTAAGACGCCACCAAGCTTCGACTTCATCGTGGATCATAAAGACCGCATACTCTACCTTTTGCGCTTCAGAACATTTGAAGCTAGCATAAATTCTCTCCAGATCGTTAATCCAAGCATATGCATCTTTAGGCTTATAACCTCCATGAAACTCTGAAGGTTTCCTCTTGAGAAATAAATCAAGACCTTGGGAGCCTTGTCCTACATTTAGCTGGCCTTGTCTTTCCAAGAGATCGACAAAGCGATTCAAGGCATTTGCCATAGCAGCAGCCTCACGATTTGGTCTACCAGCCATATTTCAAGCCTATATGTTAAAACATGGCTCACACATGAGTAAACTAGACCAAACAATAACCTTTCGACTTATGAATTCAAGAATTTTAGCACTCATAAGCCTATCATGTACCACTTCACATAATCATATCATTTTCAATACATGATCACAACATATTCATCATTAGAGGTAAATAGTGTAAAGACTCTTGGCCGGACTCAACAACAACTGCATCAATCTTAATTCAATGATAACAACCACAACTCACCCAAATAATCCATAAATCAATCCATCACAGCTCATATAATTCAATCTTAAGCAACAATTACATGAAAAACATTAATCATGATCGTATCAAGAGCAACCAATGCTCTGATACCAGGTTGAGAGGCCCCAAATATACGGGGAAATTTTTTGCGTTTATCAATCATTAATAAATCGAATAATTAGGGTGGTGAAGCTTTTAACTCAACGCCTGGATCTATAAGAAACCGCTCCCATATATGAAGATATGAGAGGGTAAATTAAAAGATGATTTTATAATAAATTTCTAATTAAAAATAGTAGAAGAATTAATTAATTTTGATGTTGCATGATTGAAATTAAAGAAAAGGTATTTGATGTAGTGTAGGGATTTATAATATGCCTCAAAATACTCTTAAGATGATGCAAGAAAAAGGGTTCAATGCAAGGGAGATTTAATCATTTGAAATAAAATAAAATTTGTGCATCAGGGAGCTACTCGCTCAAGCGAGCACCATATTCACTTGAGCGAGCAAGCATAGGCACGCTTGAGTGAAACAAGGAAAAGCTGAGCGAAGAAAAGATTAAGCATCAGGGGCTCCTTTTGCTTGAGCGAGCCCCACCTCGCTTGAGCGAGATTCGAAGAGTACCTTTGAGCGAGCCAACAGGACGCTTGAGCGAGAGAGAGGTATTTGCTTCAGGGGCCAATCTTGCTTAGGCGAGTTACATCTCGCTTGAGCAAGATTGCTCCAGCAACGTTGGGGACTTACTGCCCGATTTTCGCTTGGGTGAGGCAAGGCCCACCTGGCCAAAAATTGTCCAGTGTCCAATTCCTTTCCTCTCGCTTGAGCGATTACCAAGCCAGGACCATTTCGCTTGAGCGAAAATGGTCTAGTGACCAACCACTGATTCCAAAATAAGCATACATACATCCTATATGCTATACAAAATAAGCATACATACATCCTATATGCTATACAAAAATCTAGATTTTTCCGGCCAAGGCACTTCCTATACCACTATTTACCTCCTCAACCAAAACATACTTCAAAATATCCATTCTTCCCATAAATGCCCTGCATCACAAGTCTAAAAATGGACAACATGGGAGAGTGAGTCATACATTCCAAAAGGATGAATATGAATACCATGTGATTATGTACATATGCATCAAACATGTATACTTACATATACATAACACCTCATTTCTCATTATATCTTTATCACACACATAACTCAACATCATTTTAAGTCAAGCAAGGTATACTAGCATGTACATAATCAAGTCCTACAACATTAGACTAACACACAATACATTATTTTACTCAAATTACTATTTGGTATTCATATTTTCATGTTGTCTTAACACATTATATTATTTCCAATACATCCATTATCATAACTCATCTCCCTTGGTATACTTCCTTGCTATATGCATATGCTGTTAAGCTAATGCATATGCATAATAGAATGTTTCAATAATTGCAGATCTGACTGTGGGAATAATAACACCGATTGTGGGTCTCAAGTATTATCATTTAATCATACCCCTACTGCAGTAGTAAAATGTTTACACTTATTCTTAAATTTACATGCATTTCACCAATTATTCTACTGGTACCAAACCGCATCGCCCATCTTGCAACACCTGATCATTTTCACCATGATCGCGGTAAACAACATATTCAATATATAGTGTTGCAGTCCGGCCAGATATCAAATCATGGCGGTTGTGATCCCAAGGACCACCGGGGTCACCTACTCATCAAGAGCCACCCCTCACAAGGGTCGGCCGCATGTAGCTCCCCGTAGCAATACATGGGCGGCTTCGTGACTTACATACCGAGTCATAGGGGAAAATAAAATTGCTTGTGCACCGAGCCACCCCCCACTGGGTCGGCCGAGGGAACTCCCCTAATGTTCCAACAACGGCGGCTATGCAGTATGCCATGGATACAAATGTAAATCATATGCATTTCTCACTCTATGCATCCTATACATGCCACTCATCAGACATCATCATCATCATCACCAACATCACCACAAGGCTTTTAGTGGATTCAATATTGTTGGTTATTTGTATTAGTTCAAATCTTTATGGGGGTTATTACTGTTTCTCATTCATATCATTTACTTTCATCATCAATACAAAGACTCCAATCATTCTCTATTAAACATCATCATCATTCATCATACAACTACGGTGGACATGTATATCATCATATAAAAATCAACAATTCATGCCACCATACAACACACCAAGATTATTCTAAATGCATCAAGCATGTTGCCAAAACATATCGTCAACATTATTCTCAACATTATATAGCACTCCAAGCAAGGCAAACATGCGTCTCAATACATATGGCAATTATATACCATTCAAATTCACGCATTTAGAACATAAGACTCCTCTCCTACCTCAAGGGAAGAATTCTGATTGCTATGACGCACCCGCCTCATCATTCAGAATAGATCCTACATTAATATACATGTAAAACCTCAATCAATCAACTACTCCAAACATAAGTTCAATTCTAATTGACTATTATTACATCTACAAATCATAACATGCATAGAACATGTTATAAACATCATTTTTGTCATTTATTAGGCTTCGAGAATTCCTTCTTATCAAGCCACATTCATTAAATTCAAGGGTTACCAACAATAATAGCCCAACATTCCTACAATCTCATTTATCAACACCTATACCCATCAATGACATGCATTCCCTCTTAAAATACACTCTTAGACTAACATTATTCACTTTCCCCTAATTTCTCATAACTAGGGTTTCCACCAAGGTCCAACAATTCATTAATGCATCATTTTTCTCCATCTCTTCCCAACATAAATGCATCTACCATCATTAACCCCTCATAAATATTCATATTTATGATAACCCACTCTAGGGTTTAAGCATTAAATGCTCTCCTCAAACACCCATGCACATACATTGCTCCCCCAAATCACATTAACACATATACATGGCAAAACCTCAACAAAATGATAAGTATACATACCTCACACCTAAAAATGAAATGGGTTCAAGAGGGGAAATGATGCATAAAAATAGGGAGAGGAAGGAAGAGAAGACTTCAACCTCCTAGCTTGCTTCAAGGATGAAAATGAGGGGGGGAGAGAGAGTTCACTACTTGGCTAGGGTTTTTGGAAGAAGGAAGAAGAAGTAGAGAAGGAGAAGTAAAGGAGAAATAGAGAGAGAGAAGAAGAGGGATATTGCCACGGAAAATAAAAAGCCAACGTGAAGGAAGAGAAGACATTGGGCTTTTGATTTTAACTTTAACTCCTTCATTAAAATTTCATCATTTTATGGCAAACAGGATCTTTATTTGGGCTCAATACTTTATCTAAAAATTATTCTGAGTATATATTTGGACTCCCAATATTATTCTCAACAGCCCTGACCAATATCATTTCAATCAGAGATACTTGGTCCGACACCCATATCTCAACCGAGCTTATTTTCAGCTTATCCGGTCTCAATAAATCACCAACAGACCCTAAAAATCTTAATTTAATTATTCTCAATATTTTGGGACATCAAATGACTCATATTCAATCATTCAATATTTATTTCTTTAATTTATCCTTTTATTTTTAAAATCTAGGATGTTACAAGGCACACAGATTAGTCAAAGATAGTACAGACTTCACTTTCTAATGAAAATTCTTGATGTGTGATATAAACAAATCTGAGGATATAGAAATTGGTTTCTGGTCCAAGATAACTTAGAAAAATTCTTTTCATCCAAACTTTTTCTCAATAGTCATCAACATATGTAAGAACTGTAGTGAAACCTCTAGATGATATTTTGGTAAATAAGGAGTAATCTGCCTTAGATTGTTTAAAGCAATTAGAAAGAAGAGCATCTGTGAGCTTTGCATGCCATTGTCTACTTGCCTCCCTTAAACCATATAAGGACTTCGTCAGCTTGCAAACTAAGTTGGTCTAGTCCGGGGTCAAGGATCTGGATTAGGGTCCAGTCACAAAAGTCTAAGATTTAAGTATTTGTACACTGGTACAGTAGGTATCCGGTATTATAATCCGAACTCTCAGTGGAAGAGTCCGGTCTTGCTGTCCTGAAGATCCTTCACACCAAGCTTTCGCGTTGATGGGGGTGAAAGGTGGTGTCACCTGTGAAGATTCTCCGACACTCAAGTTAGTGAAGAGAATGAGAAAACTCTTAGAAAACTTAAGCAATGCAATAGTGTATTAAGAGTAGGAACAACGTAACCTTATGTGAGTATGAAAATTGACTATTTATAGATGAGTATGGAAAATGAATCGTCAAGCACAAATGGGGCCAGGAGACTCTGACGTAATACTCAGTGTACGATTAAGAGTACTTCAGTGCTCAGTGTACGATTCTGATGCATGAATAGGGAAGATCCGTATTTTTCGCATATCACTCTTGTAGTTGTACTTTGTACCTTCTGACGGGTGACGTGGATACTTTCCGCTATGCAGGGAATCAATCATAGGAAGTGGAACAACCACTTATCCTCTCAAAGTATAGGTGAACGGTTATGTATAATAACATAGGAAAAGCGTAGATGTTGGGTCGAGAGTCAGGAGGTGCATGGCGTGGAGGTGCGCGGCATAGAGTACGTTTCCGACGCATGATACGGGAAGAACGGGGTCTTTACCAATGTCCCTGTGACCAACCATAAAATGGATCATAACCAATGTGCGAAGTGTTATCTTGGACATACCGGTATAGGAAGAATGCCTATACAGTCTAGTAGTCCGGTGACCAACCTGCAACTTTGGTAGCAAGTGGAAAACAGATAAAATGACACCTTTGCCCTGGTATCGGTATCTAGGCCGGATCACATGCATAAATCCCAACGCATCACTTAAATAGAATTAGGAACGTTGAGAATATTTCTATCAGTAGTATGAGAATGTGATAGTGCATAAATCCCAATGTATCCCATCTTTTTTGAGTGAGAACGTTCCAATTTTAGTAGTATACTTCTATTAGACTTTTGATTATCTACCAGACATCTAGAATATTGATACTCCTCCTTTATTTCATAGCTTGAGACTTGTATCCTAAAATACTTAGGCACACAGATTAGTCAAAGATAGTACAAACTTCGCTTTCTAACGAAAATTCTTGATGTGTGATATTAACAAATCTGAGGATATAGAAATTGGGGTCTGGTCCAAGATAACTTAGAAAAATTCTTTTCATCCAGACTTTTTCTCGATAGTCATCAACATATGTAAGAACTGTAATGAAACCTCTAGATGATGTTTTGGTAAACAAGGAGTAATCTGCCTTGGATTGTTTAAAGCCAATAGAAAGAAGAGCATCTGTGAGCTTTGCATGTCATTGTCTACTTGCCTACCTTAAACCATATAAGGACTTTGTCAACTTGCAAACTAAGTTGGGCTTAGGTAAGGTAAGACCTGTAAGTGGTTTCATGTATACTTCTTCATGCAAGTCAGTATGAAGAAAGGTTGTGTTGACATCAAGCTGATGAAGATGTCAATTTTATGTTGAAGTCAATGACAAGAGAAATCTAATGGTGGTTACCTTTACCACTAGACTGAAAGTTTCTAGGAAGTCAATTCCTTCTATCTAAGTAAAGCCCTTGGCTACCATCCTGGCTTTAACCTCTTAATAGTGCCATCAGCTTTCAACTTAGTTTTAAAAACCCACTTGCATTGAATCAGCTTCTTCCTAGGTGGTAGATGTGTGAGTTCCTAGGTCTGATTTTGACTTTAGAGCCTGCAATTCAGCTCTAATTGCATCTTGCCAACACGGATTCTAGATAGCTTCTTGATATGACTTTGGTTCACACAAAGTGGTTAGTGCGAGAGAAACTGTTTCTGTGGTACAGAAAGTTTATCATAAGAAATATAAGAAGAAAGTGGGTACTTTACTAAAGAGAGATTAGGTGTAGTGCCACTATAGACCAATGTATGGTGATAGTCCTCCAAATAGGAAGGAAGTTTCCTATCTCTTGTAGACCTCCTTGGTTGAACCACATTTTCAGGTATTGGAATATCATGATTAGGCACAGGGATAGAAAGATCATGGATAGGCGAAGGAGGAGGAGGATGTGCAGGAAATTCAGATTCATCATTGAGTGGGATGAGACGATCAAAGGACCAAAGAGGGGGATCAATTGAGTCCCTGGTTTGAGAGTGAGGTATGGTATGAGATGCAGGACCAAAAGGTGACATTTGGAATACTTCTTCATGAAAAGTAACATTTCTAGAAACAAAGGTTTCCCTATTGCCTAAATCATACAAAATGTAGCCTTTCATGCCAGGTTTGTAAAATTACATTTTATAGCCCTAGAATCTAACTTAGTTCTTCCTAAGACAAGAAAAGAAGCCTAAAAGAGACAACCAAACACTTTAAGGTAAGAAACATCTGGGATGGTACCAAACAGAACATTATAAGGTGATTGTTAATTAAGGAATTTAGAGGGAAGTCTATTGATGAGGTGCACAACTAGGGAAATTGCATGATTCCAAAAGGATTTAGGGACATGGGACTAAAACGTAAGAGACCTAGCTATGCCAAAAATATATTGATGTTTTCATTCTACAATGCCATTTTGTTATAAGTGTTTCAACACAAGACCTTTCATGTTCAATTCCGTTTTTAGTATACCAATCAAACATATCAAACTTTTTACCATTATCTAATCTAATAATTCATACATGCTATTTGAACTGAATCTTAACATATTGAACAAAAGATTTAAGCAAGAAACTAGTTTCATGTTTATTTTTCATTAAAAAATCCAAGTGAATCTGCTTGTATTTTCTACAACTATCAAGAAGTATCTATGACCAAATACATAAGGTACAAAAATAGGACCCCAATATCTACATGTATAAGCTGAAAAAGAACATTGGCAACAGTATTGCTATGACTAAAAGGAAACCTCTTATGTTTGCCAACATAACAGGCATCACATGGACTTGGAACCTTATTACATGAAATGAAAGGGTAGAGTTTTTTAAGTTGCAGAAGCTTCTCATGTGAGGGATGACCAAACCTAAGATGCCAAGGATCATTATAAGAGTTGAAATTATGTATCCAATGCTGAGGGAAGTCCTACAAAGTTAAGGGACTCATCATATACAAATCTGAAAGCAAATCAGCTACACTAATCATTTTCAGGGTAAGGCAGTCTTAAATTTGACAAGTTGTTGAAGAAAAGGTTAGCCTACATGACAAGGTTTTGGTAAGGTTGGACACAGAAATCAAAGTAAAACCAAAAGATTAATTGAACAGGATATCAATCATAGCTGCTTTGTGAAGAAAATAGTGCCAAAAATAGAAGTGGTAACCTTACTACCATCAAGCAATCTAATAAGAAGAGGCTTGATATGTTTATAAGTATGGAACAATAAAATAGAATTACAAGCATGATCTGTGGCACCTGAATCTATGATCCAGGAGCTAGAATTAGAAATTTTATTCAAATTACAAATGAAACCTGATGGTTATGATCCCAAAATCTTATCATTAACTAGAGAAGATAATTGATTTACAGCATGAATCCCATTTTGTTGAAGTAATGCCAAAAAAGCCTCGTGGTGGTTAGGCATAAAATTCAAACCAGGTTCTCTCATCTCCTGTTGAGAAGTAATGCTGACTTTATCATCTACCTCATCATCAATTTCTTCAAGGACACAATTATTACTGTTGTGATTTTTCTTAACTGAGAAGTGTTGCCACCACCATTATTGAAATAGTGCGGGGGATACTCATGCTTCTCGTAGCAAGTGTCAATTATGTGACCAAGCTTTCCATAATATGAACACTGCTTGTTACTGAAACCCTTATCTTGCCCTAGACCAGAACTGTTTCCTTGACTTCTTCCTCCCCTGTGGAAACCTTTCCCGAATCCACCAAATGCCATCAAAGTTTGTGACTCTGGAATAGGTATGCCTAACTACCTTTCTTGTTGAATCAGAAGAGAAAACACTTTATTAAGAGGGGGTAGAGGATCAATGAACATAATCTGAGACCTTACAACCGAGTATTGCTCATTGAGTCCTTTCAAGAATCTTATGACAATCATTTTCCCTATACTGCTTCATAGTAGGAATCAATTGACAACAACACCTCACCTAACAAGCGCAATTAGGGATAGGCTTGAAGTTCTCCAACTCTTGCCATAAGCCTTTCAACTAAGTGAAATAAGTCATAATCGATAAATACCATTGCCTTAAACCATATATTTCTTCTTGAATCTCTAAAATTCTAAAAATATCCCCCTGGTAATACCAATCTTTAAGATCTTACTAAACTTCAATTGCAATATCCATCCAAAGAATGCTCTCTCGCAATCGATGTTTCCAAAGAATGCATGATCCATGAAAGAATCATGGTGTTACATCTCTCCTAAACATTGAATATCTCATCTTCTGAGTTAGGTTTTAGTAAACAACCATCAACGAACTTTACTTTGTTCTTCGACTTCAACGCCATTAGAGTTGAACGTGATCAAGAATGATAATTTTCGCCATTTAAGGGAGTTAGAGCTATCGATGCCTCAGGGTTTTCACTAACATGTAGATAATATAGACTTGAAACATTAATTAGATGATTTACCATTGATGGCGAGAAGAAGAAAAAGCGTTAATCCATAAAGAAATGAAGGAGAAAGAGAATGATGAAGAATCAAGAAGGTTTATGAGAAAGGTGAAGAAATCAATGCACCAGAATCGAGAGAAAGTAAGAAATGTGATTGAAATTGACAACAAAAAAATCAAAAACAAAGAAATGAATTGAGGGAAAAAAATCAATATTCTAATGTGGAAAATCAAAAACCTTAATCACAAATATTTGAGTTCAACATGCGCAATAAAGCCTCTCTAGGGGCTCTGATACCATGTCAGAACTCTTTCACATCATAAATGAACAAAAAATAGAGAAAGAGCTTTCAAGAAATGAAACAAACTCAAAACTTGATTGAAGATTATTCATTCATTCACTAGCAAAAAAATAGTGAAAAGAAACTATTTATATACAAGGAAACAAAGCTAACAAACTAACTGAAAAACTAACAGAAAGTAATTAGCCTAAAAAACTATCAACTGAATAATAAATATATTACAACTCACAATAATAAAGGATGAGATTATAACAAATGTATTTATTCTATTTCTAAAACGGAGAAATGGTATTTATTTTCTTGAAGTTGATGCAAGATTCATTTTATGCCTTGAAGTATTTTGACAAGCATTTCTAGAACTTAGTGTTAAACCTATTCTGAAGATGAGTTAATGAAGAGAACAAGGTTCTCCCTTTTATTTTGAAGTCCTATCAAGCTTAAAATCCTTACAAGTTTATTTTGCTTGGAACAGCTTACTAAATAATTCATGCAAATTACTTATATTTTTGTTTAAGAGTTTATTTGTGATCATTAAAATTCAATCTCACTTAGAACATGACTTAAAAGTACCAAACGTAATGGAAAGCTATGATAGAAGCTTAATTATTTACTAGCTTGATCACATTGCTTGGTGTCTCGGAAAAGGAAACTTCACCTTGCATACAAATTTCTATTTACCCAACTGAAAAATGAAAATAATATATTTCATTTGTGCATTGTTTTCATTGAACTTTAAGTAAAAAATCGTTGACGGGATTTGCTCGCTCCTCTACCGTATTTGTAATAACATTATAATTTTCTTATGATTTCTTTGTGGTTGATCTCAACGACTTTGACTTACATATTTAACAAATTTTTTGGTTAGGTGCATCCCAAATCTTGAATCATGATACCAGGGATTTCATAGGCTGTTGTATTCTTATTGCTGAAAAAGTGAAAACCGTGTCCAAACTCTCTGTGGTCACCTTTTGTTTTCTGAAAGGCGAAGATGTGTCAAATACATAAGACTGCCTCCCCCAATTTCCCACTTCCTAACCATAATCTCGTGAAAATAAAGGACTTCGTAATGAAACTTTTTAACGTATGATGGTTGAAGTTAATTAAATAGATTAAAAAATAATTTTTAATTAATTTTAACTGAAAACAAAATAGACCGGGTTATATTCAACCACAACAGTGATTTAACAAAGAAAAAAACACAACGATTATAAGTTTATATAATATAATAAGTTTATTTGAATAAACGTTTCAATGAATACTTGTTAAATAAATTATTAAAGGGTTAATATGGAGCATAATTCTTTGTAAGATAAAATTAGTTTAATTTATTTAAATGTTCTCATCCAACATCAATAATGACTATGGTTATCTAACCCTAACCCTAATAGAAGAATCATGGTTTAAGTGATTTAGTTGAGAGAATAAACATATCAACGCCCCGATATTCTAAAAAGGAAACTTGAAAACAAACTTAAAAACAACACAAAAAACAAACAAAATAAATTTTT
The DNA here is from genome assembly GCA_037962975.1 of Clitoria ternatea. Taxonomy (NCBI): domain Eukaryota; kingdom Viridiplantae; phylum Streptophyta; class Magnoliopsida; order Fabales; family Fabaceae; genus Clitoria; species Clitoria ternatea. The sequence goes on along the minus strand of CM075672.1, from coordinate 156,276,243 downwards.
CATCCAACATTTCTATAAACAACTATAAACTTTTATAAGGACTTTTTTTGTAAGTTAAGATTTGAATATTTATTTTATATGAAAAGCTTTTATAAGTTAGACTTTAGTCCAAATTCAATCCAAAGTAAATTATGGCTTTCCCATCAATACCCCAAGATATAAATAAAAAACATAGGATAAGAAGAAAAGACTAGTGTATGATTTCACCTCAACCTCATCATGGTCTACTACAAGTTAAAATTGAAGTTGCATATGTAAGTATGCAAAGTAGTTTTGATGAATGACAAAGTATTCATGATGATGATGGAATGGCAAAGGTTCAGAAACAAGAAGGTTCAAGCACAAAGACAATGGCCAAGAATAAAAAGATGAAGATGCCTCACAAAGAGTTAAAGAAACATGAGCTATGGAAGACAAGGTTGATGACATGAACTAAATCATGAAGAACAAGCTCATAAGTTGAAGAAGAATCAAGGAAACAAGCATGAGGATCAAAGGAATAAGCCATGGGTCAATACATATCAAGAACATATCAAAAACCGTAAAGAATTGTATCAGGTACATGTACTAATCGATTACCACAATGGAATAATCGATTACCATAACTCTGTTTATGGTACAATCGATTACAATAAGAAGGACAATCGATTACATAGGTTCTGGAATGAACATAATCGATTACAGATAAAAGGCTAATCGATTACTAGTTGAAAGTTTGAAGACTGAGCATCAGGTATTCACCATAATCGATTACCAAGTCAAGCATAATCGATTACGTAAGTTCTGTTTTGTCCCTAATCGATTACATGAAGTCCTAATCGATTACCATGCTGCGAGACACAAAATAAGAGCATCAGGTATCAATCATAATCGATTACAAGGCAAGGAATAATCGATTAGAATGGTTCTGTTTCTAAGATAATCGATTACAATACAAATGCTAATCGATTACCTGCTGCATAATACTGAAGATTTCAAAAGCTAATCGATTACAGCTCGAAGGCTAATCGATTACCATAGTGTCAGAACGTGGGAAAATGCTTTTAAGTGGAACTCCAGCTCATTTCTTCACTCCCACTTTATGCCCACTTGAGGTATCCGTTGGAGACACTATGCAATAGCTGAAAACCCTAAAAATGGCTATAAAAGAAGCATGGATTCAAGCAAGAGAAGTAAGAGACCAAGGCACAACACAAGGCAATCAACATCCTTCTTCTAGAGGTCTTCTTATCAGATTTCTCTTGTATATTCTGCAACTCTTGATTCCAAACTTGCATATTGCTTAAGAGTTGTTAGATTGTGAGTTTCAATTTGCATATCCTCTCTTGTTGAGAGTTAGAATTTGTGAGAGCTTTCATTTGTGTATCTACTCTATTAAGAGAGTTAATTGATTGTAAACACAACACCAAACACAAGGTATTCACTCTAGGTTGAGTGATTGTTCACTCTAGGTTGAGTGGTCACAAAGGTTGGGGTTCAACCTTTGGGTATTGAGAGATTGTGAGATTGGGTGGGTTGCCCTTTGCTTGTGAGGATTGAGTTCTTGAGTGTGGGACACTAGGAAGCTGCAATTGCTCAAAGCTTGTATCTCAAATCTTCAATAGTGGAATCCTTCAAGTGGGTTGCTTGAAGGCGAGACGTACACCGGGTTGGTGGAACTCGTTAAATTTGGTTTGCATTTCTCTCTACCTTGAACTCTTTATACAACTGCGCATATAAACTGTTTGTTGAAATGCTTGAGCTGAATGTGTGAATCAAAAGTTGTTGTTCAAGTAGAAAACTAACTTTGCATGCCAAGTGTTTGATAATTTGCTTGAATCAATATTTGGTGAAGTTCTTAAAAAATTGGAATTTGCTATAACTTGCCAAGTATCTAGAACATTGTTTCCCATCAACTCTTGTGTGATACTTACTTGATTGCTATTACTTTTCACATGCACACAAGGTGTTTGATAACTTGAATGAGCTGAATCTTTATAGGAAACATCACATCATTTCTTAAATAAATCTGTGCACTCTAACTGTTTGATAAATTGTTCAAACCAATAACTTGCTTGTTTATCACATTTAAAGCTAAATATTGTCATTGCACATCAAGTGTGTCATAGTGTGATATGTGCATAAAAGTTGTTGTCTCTTCATCATTGCATCATTTGTATATTACTAACCATTTCCAAGGGGATTCCGCGCGAAAATTTGAAACACTCAATTCACCCCCCCTCTTGAGCGTTGAGGCCTTGGCTAACAAAAATGATATATTGGTATACAATATTTTTATTTATAAGATGTTTATACATATGCAAAACAAAGCTGTAATGTCCAAATAAAATAAACTAAACTTGAGTCTCTGTTGAACAATATCAATTTTTAATTAAATAAATTAAACTTAAATCTCTATTGAAAAACATCAATTTTTGATTTTCAAAACATTGATATGTGTGTGTGTGAGAAAATGAGTAAACCCAGTTGATACGAGTTAACTCACCACAAGTTGAAATTTTACCCAACACAACTCATTTTTAATGTGAGCCCAAATTTTTGAACCTGCGCACTTAAAAAGTAAAAGAAAAAATATAACCTTCTTTTATACTAATTTTCCCTAGTTAAGTTTATGGGTTGACCAACCAAGTTGACTCATGAAATAGTCCACCTACTTATTCTTTTATTAAAAAATTCTTAAAATTAGATTTTTGTTTTAAAAAAATGTATTATAACCCATAAACCAACCCGATAGGTTGGTGGGTTAAACTAGATTGACCTAAATTTTTAGTGGGTTAGATGAGTTAAGTTCAAGCTAGATACATTTTTTTGGAATCATTTTTTTATTACTCAACTCATAAAAATGAACGAATTATAAACCATCTATCTTTGCATTTGAAACCGATAATGATAAAAAAAAAATGGCCGAAGGTAGCCCAAAATGCAACATAGAATGGAATGAGTACTCCATTTTAAAATCAATATGTATCAATTATATTCTTGTCTTGGATTCAACTCTGTTGCTTTGGTCTGTTTGGATAAGACGATGGGGAAAGGACAAAGACTTTAGTTACTAATAAATGGAACTTGTGTGGTGTTAATCTCTTGGATGCTTACAATTTCCACTTACTTCTAATAAACAAGACGTGCTTGATTGATGACATATTTGATTCATTTCACACTGGAAGTCACAAAACCAATTAGGTAGCACGGTAATTATTTTATTTGAAAACAAGAAAGTAATTGAGTAGTTCTCCAATAACATGTTATTTTCATCTTTGTTGAAACGTTCTTTCATCATTTTACTCGACAATAATATGTCGCATGCCTTTGAAATCTCACGCGGTAGCAGAAAAGGGATAGAAAATTGTGCACCATTGTCCACCAATATTGGCGTAGGTAGCAAGTAAGGTTTGAACTAGGAAAAGGAGATGACTTGTGGAATTTTGACTTCGTCAAAAAATAAAACTATTTCCTATTATTCGGTTTTTAGAATTTTGGGTATTAAGAATTCACTGTAGTTTATTTTATTCTTCAAATTATAACATGGAAAATATTTTAATTGAATGTTATTTTATGGAAAAAGAAAATTGAACATGTGGGTGCCATAGTATTCAATTTCCATATTCAACTCCTTCCAAAAAAAAAAAAAAACACGTTACATGGTCAGGGGCAGGCGGTCTTTTATATATATATATACTAAGCCAATTTTTTAAATAGGCCTTTTAAGTTAATTAGAATATTTTTATTAAATTTTATTTGAGTTTTAATTTTCTTTAAATATATTTTTTAAACTTTTTAAAATACAAAATTATTTATTAATGTATCATAACTAATTTCATTTAACATTTCTTTCTCAATTGATAATAAAACTAACCCAACTCATCTTTGTTTGCATATAAAAAATTGTTTGATATTGATTGTCTCGAATAAACTAAAACAAACTAGACTTAGTAAAAAAAGTTATTTGATCTCTAAGTATCTCAAGTAAAATATTAGATAAGCAGAAAAGTGATATATTAAAAAAAACACAACATAATAGTTATGTCTTTAATTAAGAATAAAAAAATAAAATAAATTTAATTTATTTTAATTCATAATTTTTATGATAATTTTGTCTTTTAAAAAATTGGACCTTCTTTTTTGGACCTAAGACAAGGGTTTTACTTGCCTTAGGGATGAGTATACATGATGATGTTATTAGTCTCAATTAAATATTTAAGGCATGTTTGATTTCATTTTGTTTCATGTTTTTATTTTTGTTTTTAGTTTTAATTATAAAATTATCACTATGTTTTCTATTTTTAAAAATTTATAAATAAAATATTAAAAATAGTTTTTTTATGTTTTTATTTTTTTAAAAAAATTAAAACAAAAATGATCCGGTATGGATACCGGCCCCTTAAACTAGTTACCCCGGATAATATTAAAAAAATGTCTAATATCTGCAAAAGGTACAGACAGAACCGGTCTGACCACCAGACAAACTAGACTTAAGACCTCTCAGTACGAAAAATATAATAAATAACCCCAGCCAAAAATGGCAAGTGGGCAACTTGCATCTGCCAAAAGCTGTAGACACTGTCTCCTGACACAGGTCAAATCACTAACTTGCACTTAAGGGAAAGACTATATAAAGAGCTCACTCATTAAGACATAACACACTCTTAAGCAAATCAGAGAACATTCTTACCCTCTTACTTTAACCCTGTAATGCAAATTTCTCCGTTGTAACCATACTGACTTAAGCATCGGAGTCCCTTTTACAGGTACACTGTGACGCCCCAAAATTTTGGAACAAATTTTTCACATTTTTAAAAAATCATTTTGAAATTTGTAATTTAAATTTTGAGGTCACGTATAAATTAATAAATGCGGAATATTACCATGCATACTAGTCGTGAACGAATAAAACATAATACATTTATATAACGGAAACGATAAATAAGATTACAGTACATGGTACATAATATTATTACAACCCATTGAAAATTCAAATGAAATCATAGTCCAAGCAATAAAACAAAAAGGCTTCATTAATTGCATCACTCGTCAATCTGTGTAGCACGCACTGTAAAAATAATGTAAGAGTGAGATAGAATATAAAATAAATATAAAATAAATAAAATTGCACAAACACAATCAACAAACCATAATGATATGATGAATATGCCAACCAGGTCATTTGTATTTAATAATCCTTAATTTAGTCAAATGATGTCATGCTGGATCCATTTTGGTTTGGTGGGAATACTGCAGTAAAAAGTCTCATAGAGACACAAGTAGGACTTAGCACAATGCCATGAATCCCTACACTCCATGGCACTCAAGTACCGAAGTACACAAGTAGGACTTAGCATAAACCATGAATCCCTACACTCCATGGCGCTCAACGAAAATAGGGCTTTAACTCATCATAGAGTAACCCCCCACCAGGGTAGGCAATCATGGAACCCCTAAATTCCATGATGCGTCCAAATGCTTATGATACATGAATGCCTTTAATTCTCTTTATCGATTTAACATACCATGATATCAATATTTCCATAATCACTTGGAAAACCACAAGTCCTCAAAGGACACATCACATATAATAATTTTCAGGATCATGGATTTACTGTTTCAACAACATATCTCAATAAATCACAAGGCATTCATGTATACATTAATTTAGTCATTCATAATCATTCATGACAAAAATATATATATATATATTGTATATCGTGTATAGGACACTCAATAACATCCATAATAATCAATAATCCCTCAATAATTCAATAATAAATCATTACTCATATGAAAAATATCATTTTCATCCATAATAACCATTATAGGTAAAATTAAAAGATATGAGAGGGTGAAATTTAAAGATTAATTTTATGATAATTTTTCGAGTTAAAATCAGCGGAAGAATTAATCAAATTAAATGTTGCGAAAATAAACTTTAAAAGAAAGGACCTCATGAAATTCCATGAGTCATACAGAGTCCATAATTCCTTTAAAAAAATTGCATGAATGCACTTTTATTGCAAGGGAAATGAAATGAGTTGAAATCAAGATAAAAAGAGCAACAGAGTGTCTCTCGCTCCTTGAGCGAGACAGCGTGGGCACACACTTGAATGAAGTAAAGAAAAACTGAGCGAAAGGAGTTATTATGCATCAGGGGTCGATCTCGCTCAGACGGGATGGGTTCTCGCTCAAGCGAGAGTCCCTTCTGTGTGACAATAAGTTTCTGGGATGGGTTCTCACTCAAGCGGGATGGGTTCTCGCTCAAGTGAGAGCCCCTTTTATATGGCAATCAGTTTCTGGGCAATTCTCGCTTAGGCGAGAGTGAACCTCGCTCAAGCGAGCTTGCCTAGTATCAGTGTTTGGCTACTGGATAAAATCCGCCCAAGCGAATGGGGTCTCGCCCGAGCGAAGGCGAAGGGAATTAGCCACTGGACAAAATTCGCCCGAGCGAATGGTCTTGAGGATGGCATTCGCCCCAGCGAGGTGAGTGAAAAACCAAGTGATAAAAGAAAAAGGGAGTTACAGGGGGTCACTTCACTCAAGTGAATTCCGACTCGCTTGAGCGAGACACACAAGTCTCGCTTGGCAAGGCTCCCCAACACTTGGGTTCTCATTCAGCAATTTTCCTCCAAAACCGACTCCCAGCACTCGGGTTTTCACATAACTAGAGCTACAAATATCCTTTTAACTTGAAACCACTTTCTATAGATCCTTAACGTAAATATCTATAACTTTTGTGAAGACATCAAGGTCTAAAAGCATATGTATAATTCTCAGATTATTAATATATACACAAAATAGAAGATATGTATTCCAAACAGACATGCTGTAGTATTTTGGCTAAAACTCATGCTTTACATATCCAAATCAGTCAGTTCAAGTCTCAAAATTAACATAACAAAAAGATCTATAACTTTGATGAAGAAGTCAGAATCAAATTCATACGTTTTCAGCTTCAAAATTGAGCAACAAGTTATGAAATAATTCTGGAATCCTATAACAGCATACAATTCTACCCATTCCATATTTATTCACAACCCTGTCCCCTCTTACCTTGATGAAGGGTCTCAGACTGGTTGAAAAACATTTTATTCTTACTATCCCAGCTTCGAATCAGAGTGACTTGTCCGTAGAGAAGGAAATAAGAAAGAGAGACTTTTACTAATTTTTGTTGTTCTGAGAATTCAGACTTGGAAAAGGTGTGGTATTGATTTAATAATGTACAAGACAAGTGGGGGACAAGCTTTCTCGTGACTGGAGGTTAGGTGCATCAATTATGGAAATAATAGAGATTTTAGATAAGGAATGAGCTGTATTGTTCACTTTTACCACCGTCTACCTACTGGAGCCTTGTATGATTGAAGAAAATATATTAAAATATGTATAAAACAGTGTAAAAGATTAATTCTGACACTAGTTCGGTATTCTGGGGATATATGCGACTGGAACTCTACCCGGTCAGCATATATGTCGACTGGACACTACCGAGTCAATATCTTAGCCGACTGGACCACTACCGAGTCAGTCTGAGGAGAATTCATCCATCTTCTCTTTCAGAACTGCTTCACTCGAAAGGGAATTCACTCGGAAGTGCTTCTGCTTGAAACACTCGGTCGAATTTTCCTTCCTCGGAATGACTTTATTCGGAAATGTCTTACCCGGCTCATCCAGAACCAATTCCTCTTTCATTCGGTCTTTTGTTCGGCTAAATCATTCCAGACCGACTCCACAGTCGCTCGGTCTGTCACTCAGCTAAATGTTTCTAAAACTGACTCATCTTGCTTGGTTTCCACTCTGCAGAATCAATCCAAACCTGACTCCTCTCGCTTGGTTTTCCACTCGGCGACATCAATACAAAGCCGACTCATCTTTCGCCCGAAAGTACTTAGAGATCTTTCTTCACTCGAAAATACTTCTCTCGGGAAGTGCATAACTCGGAATTCATATGACTGAAAGGATCATTCGGAATTTGTCACTCGGAAATGTTATAACTGAGGTCATTCAGAGTCAACCTTTCTCTGTTCCAGAAGTACCTCACCTAATGACTCACTCGGTATATATTTCAATCGGCGTCAGGAAAGTTACATTCAACTCTGAGCTAACCCACTCGGAATTTCACTACTCGGATATGCGTTTTCCTTCGGTTGGACGTACTTCTTTCAATAACGTTGTACTCGGAGAAGTTTCATTCGGAAATGAGACACTTGACGATGTTTGACTCGGAAACGAGTCATTTGAAGACGTTTGACTCGGAACGAGTCATTCGAAGGCGATTCACTCAGAACTTTCCTAGAAGTGGTTCTCTCAAACACACTTCACTCCAAATGTCTCCGAGGCCAGGACTCCACTCGGTAGTGTCTCCCTCGGTCATGTCTTACTCGGACAACATAGCCTTCACTCGGAATTCTCAATCTTCACTCGGAATTTTCAACCTTCACTCAGAAACAGATCTCTTATTCACTTGGAAATTCTTATTTCTGACCTGTTTCACTCGGAATTTCTTGCTCACTAACATTTTACTCGGTAATGTTCTAATCAGAGTGCTACCAGAGGTTAATACTATAGAAAACTACTTGAACGAATCAAAAGAAGCTTCAATTCGCAGCTAAACTTATGTAGAAAGTTAATATAACTGGGTAATATCATTAATGATCTAGATTAAAGATGTTTATACATGAGATTGAAATCTTTGGGATGTTACATACACCTCTGGTGTGGTCTCAAGGACAATGACAGGAATTGACTTTTCATTATCTTAACACGAAGGCTTGGAGTCCCCACTAAACCTAAGTTTACAATACCGTAATCCCACTGAGATGGTGTAAAAAGAGAGAGAGAGGTTCAACACTGGTTCAAAAGTCAACAACTGACCACGTACTCCAATCAGATTATTGGCATGCCTGATGGGACCTGTAAACTAAGTACCGCATCACAGAAGTTATGGAAGCAAACCGATGGAACAGAGCCCCTGAGGGACATGTCCAGAATGTTACCCAGAGGGTCGAACCCCGGATCCTAGAGTTCGGGGGCGGAATTATGGAGACTCCTGGGACAGAGCAATCCCAGGGAAGGATGCAAGTTGTACAATGGCCAGATCCTCGAGACGAGCTTATTATGCAACTCCAGATGGAGATACAGGAGTTAAAATAAAGCAGGGAGTTGAGAGATGACGCAACCAGAGAACGGAGGCAACATGTATGACGCCCCTCAGTCTTATATAAGTAAATATAATAGATGTGACATAATAATTATGAGGATAAATTTTTCACGTTTTAAAGTTCATCACCTTGCCTAAGAGATACCACGAATTAAAGAAGACCATTTAACATCGCACCCTAGATCTTTGATTAGTCACACTTCCCATATATGAAGATATGAGAAGCGATATGAGAAAAGTTCATTTTAGTCTTAGAAATAATGGGACATGTCATAAATATCACCTATTAGTCCCAAATTGAAAGTCATAAAAAGTTAGGTTCAAACCCCTTTTAAATTTGAGTTTTACAATGCAGTGGGTCTGGTGTTTTACGCCTAATGAGAGTTAGAAAACTCCAATTGAGATGAGACTAATTTTTACACCTCCGTAACATAATTATCTACAACTTTGAGGAAGAATTCAAAGGTTAAAATGTCATTAAGATACCCAAAAGAGCCAAAAACAGAAAGGGAAAAGTAGCAGTTGGAAAAATCCTGATAGTGGCCAAACCACTGGCCGTGGTTGCAAACCACTGGCCATGTTTGGCTCTGTTTTGGACACCAAAACTCCATTTTTCATGTTTTGAGGCAGTACCAACCACTGGCCGTTGTTGGCTCTACTGCAGGCTCCATTCTGTAGGTTTTTGGTCTTATGTTTTTGCCAACTTTGGGCCCCTTTTTCATTAGCCTATTCAAACTCCAATTTGCATGAAATTTTATACATAATTTACCTACCCTAATATCAATTATATGGCCAAGTTTCAAGCCTAAATTCCATCGTAATCAAAATCTAAGCTTTAGGGTAGTTTTATGCATATTTTAGGCATTTTACATGACATACCAAAATGCAATTGGCTAAGTTTTGATCTAAACTCTCTATAGACCCACATTCACATATATAAATGTGACTTGCTCCATCAAGTCTCATTCAATAACTCATTTCCTAGATCAATATATGCTTTAGTGGCAATTCAAGCCCCCTTTAGCCAAACCAAGTATGCCAAATTGCAAACTAAGCCTCTTTGGCCACAACCAACCATGCACACAAGTTTCATACATATATTATGACTTGTAGGTGACCTCTACATGAATACTTATCCATTAAATGAAAATATGACCTATTCACTTCCTTGTTTTGCATTCAATTCACAACATTAATAATACACAAGTCACATTTTCATTACCAATGATCTTAAATCTCACAATATCATCATTCATTCATCAATATAGCATAAAAAACATTGTATCACAATTAATATCAACCATTGTTAAGGTCACTACCAAAAATTAGCCTTCCAATACATATAAGGCCTAATTTTCATAAGTGACCCTCAAAATAAATGCCTAATCATCATTCAATATTCATAAAATCGGCAGATACACATAATCAAGTGTTTTACAAAAGATTGTCTGCCAAGGCTCATAGACCTTCCTCCCATATTTACCTCCTCCATTGCTCAACCTCCAAAAAAGAATAGGATATCCAACATACCTACATCAACCTTTAAAATGGCAACTAGGAGATGAGTAACATATACCAAATGAATTAAAATTATACATTATGATGATACATATATACATGTGAACAACATATATTTCTCAAAAAGCATCATAGGTTCTATTCACATATCATATCATTCTATTTCAACATAACACACATTCAAATAGATACATTCACAGCATATATCAAATCATTGGTAATTCCACGATATACTATTACATACTTTTAAGGTTAGTACCACAATCTCTTTCTCTTTACTCATCAATCATCCATCGCCACCATGCGCTACCAGCTCGGCATATCTCTGGCTATATGAAAATGCTCTTATGGCTAATGCATATGCACAATGGAATCAATAACAATTGCGGATCCAACTGTGGGAAACAACAACATATCAAATGTGGGTCAAGCATAGGTGTGCTTCTACTGTAGTAGTAAAAGTGCACACTTATATCTTAAATTGTGCATGCATAATATCACTCTTTTACTGATACCAAACCGCTATTGCCCATATGTAGCACTAGTCACCCCGTGACTTATGGATTCATAATAAGGTCTCACTTGCCAAAGTACTACGGGCCCCTTCCGAACACACATCAAGAGAGTCGTGCCCCATAGGGACACCGACGTCACTTGCTCATCATAGAGCCGCCCACCCACTGGGCCCGTTACATAGGGTGCCTCACCACCAAACTATGGGAAACTTCATGATTCCTAGAATCACTAGGGAACAAACATATAATTTTACCTATGCACTGGGCCGCTCTTCCACTAGGCCCACCTATTGGAACCCTTAACATTCCATATAGATAGCGAATGATATGTCATGGATACAAATTCCAATCAATGCATTTCTCACACTATGCATCCTAAATGTCACTCCACAATAAAAAATTCACCATCAATACCTAGTGGATTTTAATATCCTCATCATTCTCAATCCTTATCAATTATCATTGGATTTCATTCACATTAATAGTTAGTGGCAATCACATATCAACAAATCATATATCATGGGATGTTTATCATCATTGCAAATAACTCAATCATAGTGTCAAGGCCATTCATAACAAATCTCATTATCATGAGTCAAATTCAAAATCGTAATCGTCATCCCAACAACACATGCCATATAACACCATTCATTCTAAATGCATTTCAATCATATAATCATCAGATCATCCATCCAAGCCAAATTAGCATAGCATAATCATATACACACATCACTAATGGATGAAATCATGCATTTAGAAATGTTACCCCATCCTACCTCAAGAGAAGTAGAAATCAACGCGGTTCGATGGTCCCGCCTGGTTGATAGGGTTGTTTCCTACATTATACAATATACCACACAATCAATTTTTATTTAAACTACCAAGATTTAAGTGCTCATATTTATTTCTTGGTGTTTTATACCATTTCAATCTTAAACCTCATTTATTTCATTTCATCCACCACAACCACTATTGTTTGGTGCTCATAATTATTCATTATGCAATTTAAGTTATGCCCCTTAATGGCTTTCAACCACCATTATCAATCATCCAACCTCATCAATGCCCATCCACCATCAATGTTGCCATCTCACCTCATTAAATACATTCTTCTAACATCAATAAATACTCTTCTACCTATATTTTACATTTCCCCCAAATTATAAGGTTAGGGTTTCATTAAAACCCAATTACGATTATCAATGTTCATCTTCTTCCATCACAATAATTGTCATTTTCATGTACCCCTCCATGCCCTCATAAAACTCACATTAAATGCACCCCACCTTAGGGTTTCACATTATAAATGCCTCCCTTTAATAACCCATATGAAATCAAATACTCTCCCAATAACCATAACCCAAAACCTAGGGCTAAAGCTCAAGAAAATGAAGAGCAAACCTTACCTCAAGCCAAAGGAAGTGAGCTCCAAGAATGGAAGAGAGGGAAAACGAAAATTACAAGAGGGAGAGGGAGAATTTTAAACCACCATCATCATCTCCTTCATGCTTAGTGCAAATGAAAATGGAAAAAGAAAGAGGGCACACCACACAATGGGTTTCAAGAGGAAGAAGAAGAAGAAGAGTGGAAGGGAAAAGGAGAAGAGAAAGAGAGAGCTTTGCCTTTGAGAGTGGTAACGTGAGATGAGGAGAGGAAGTAGAGTTTTTACATTTAAAACTTAATCCCTCACTTAAAGTTCTCTATTTTAAATCAAACAGGATCTCTATTCGGGCTTAATACTTATTCTAAAACTTACTTCGAACATATATTCAGATTCCCAATAATATTCTTAACAGTCCTGACCAACAGTATCTCAATCAGAGATACTTGATCCAACACTTATATTTTAATTGGGTATTATTTTTGGCTTTTTAAGTCATAATAAATTATGAATAATCGCAAAAATTCCTAACTTAATTATTTCTTAATTTTGGGATATTAAACTAATTCATGTGTAATTATCTAATATTCATTTCTCTCATTTAATCATTTATATAAAATTTGGGATATTACAACATGAACCTTCCCATACCCAATGAATATTCGTAAGCACAAACATACGATAAACAGGAATCAACATATCAGACCATGAAGTTGAATAACCAACGGAGAGGTCTACTACAAGGACGAACTGGGGAATATAGGTTCAGTGTGCCATTCACCAGAAGGCTTATGAATGTACCCATTCCAAGGTACCTACAAACCCCATAACCGCTATCAATAGGAAAGTATAATGGGGTGTCCGACCCAGGACGACATTTAGATGCCTATGCTAATGAATCATTGTTTTTAGGAGCGGAGGATGATGTAATGTGTAGAATGTTCCCCAGAACCCTATCTGCCGAAGCTTTACGATGGTTTAAAAGTCTGTCGCCGGGTCGATTGATTATTGGGATGACTTGGCTCATGCTTTCCTGTAACATTTCGTTGTATCAAGGGATGTTCCCAGGACGTCCCATACACAAGCCAAGATCAAACAAGGACCAGAAGAAAGTCTAAGAGATTTCTTGAAAAGATTTTATAAAGAAGCTGCATTAGTGACGGGGTTGACTGAACAGATTCAGTTACACATAGCGGTTGAAGCTTTACAACCGCAATCACCATTTGCTTTATCTTTAGTAAAGAGGGCACCCCAGACGTTTGAAGAGTTTAGGAGAAAAGTTTCAAAATATGTAGGAAGGGAGATGCACTTAGCTGCAGTGAAGGGAAAGACCCCGGTTACAGAGGACCAGTTGCAAGCCCATGAACAAAGAGGGCTAAAGTTTGGTGGAAATAGAGAGTGAGATGCCCTTCAAAAGTAGAAGGAGTGCCAGAGTATCAATTTGACTGAGTTCATACCTTTAGTAGTACGACCCAGTCAAATTCTAAGGGAAGTAAGGATAAGAAGTTTTATGGTGAATAGGATTAGAAAGCCCATGCCTATGAAGAGACCAGGCAACGTAAGCAAGTACTGTGAGTTTCATGAGCAGACCGGTCATGACACTGATAAGTGCAGGCAGTTGAAAGAGGCTATCAAAACTTTGATTCAAGAAGGAAAACTAAAGCAGTACCTATTTCGGTAGAGGGTGTACATAGAGCAAGCCAAGGAGCCTCCTAGGAGAAGGGACATCGATACGGTTAAAGAAGAAAAAATAGGGATTTAAAGAAACAAGCCCTGGACAAAGGTAAAGCGGTCATAGATAACATTAAAGAAGATGATGAGTCATGGATGAAGCCTCTAAGTTCGGGAAGAAAGGATGTGATTAATATGATTGCAGGAGGATTTGTAGGAGGGGGAGTATCCAATTCGGCTCGAAAGAACAACTTGAGGATGATCATGTCTGTTGAAACAAAAGTGGATAATAAGCCATACCGGGGTAGAGTGCAGACCCCAATGATCATATTCTCAGATGAAGACTACGGACCCATAATGCCTGCGGGATGATGCAGTGGTTATTGAGGCAGAGATAGCCAATAAGACAATAAGAAGAATCTTGGGGGATCAAGGAAGTTCTTGTGATGTAATCTTTTATGATTGCTTTAAAAAGATAGGGTTAACAGATAACGATTTACAACCTTACACCTAGGATTTAACAGCTTTCAATGTAGCAAAGCAGCCCACCAAAGGCTATTTAGACATAAGGTTGAAATTCGAGGGAGAACCAGGGTCAAAAATTGTCTGGACTCGGGTATTAGTGATAGTTGTGAAATCCCCTTTTAACGGGATCTTGGGCAGGCCGTCCTTGAATGCTCTGGAAGTCGTGGTTTTGACACCACATTTGTTGATTACATTTATAGATAAGGATAATCAGGTATCCTCAGTGAGGTAAGATCAATAAATGACAAGATACTGCTATAACTTGAGTGTTTCGATGACTAAAATCGAGGAGGCAGTCAAAAGGAAGCATCTGAATGATGGCGATTAAGTACCTGGGTCAGTAAATTTGATAAACCTCAATCCAAAAGAGGAAATAAAAGCACATCTATGAATCCTCAGAGGCCGACCTTGAAAGGTGGAATCAAAAAGATAATGTTGGACGATGACCCCAGTAAGACAATCAGAGTGAATGATTGTTTAGAAAAGGATATGGAAGAGCGGCTGGTTAAACTCTTAAGAGAATTCAAGCATGTCTTCGCATGGATAGCGATGGATATGCCCGGTATAGATCTAAACTTCTGCTGTCACAAATTAGCTGTATATCCGAAGTCAAGGGCGGTAGCACAAAAGAAAAGAAGATTGGGACCTAAAAAGCAACAAGCCGCCTGTGAGCAGACAGAGGAGTTATCGAGAGTAGGATTCATTAGGGAGGTCCAGTATTCGATCTGGGTATCCAACATTGTAATGGTGAAGAAAATAAATGGAAAATGACGGATGTGCACTGATTTCACTAACTTGAACAAATGTTGTCCAAAGGATCTTTACCCACTCCCAAGCATAGACCAAATAGTAGATGATTCTTCAGGATACCAGTTCTTATCATTTATGGATGCATATTCCGATTACAACCAAATTCTGATGTGGAAGGATGATGAGGAAAATACTACTTTCATAAATGAAAAAAGAGTTTTTTGTTACACTGTAATGTCGTTCAAACTCAAGAATACCGGAGCAACGTATCAAAGAATGATAAATAAATTCTTTGACGGAATGAGGTCCAAAACAGTCAAAGTATATGTGGACGATATTATAGCTAAGACACTGGCGGGAGGAGACCATGTGGAAGATTTAAGGAAGATATTTCAAAGAATGCAGATGTACAACATTCGTTTAAATCCTCTAAAATGCATCTTTGCAGTTCCAGTAGGGCAGTTTTTGGGATTCATGTTGACTCAGAGGGGAATAAAAGCCAATTTGGATAAATACAAAGTTATAAAGGAATTCTGAAGTCCAACAAACGTAAGGGAGGTTCAGTCATTAAATGGAAAAGTGATTGCCCTATCCCGGTTCATGCCTAAAATGGCACACCGGGTATTGCCATTGTACAAAATCTTAAAGAAAAATAAAAATTTTGAATGGGGAGAAGAACAAGAGGAAGCTTTACGGAGTCTTAAGGAGGTGTTGGCAAATCGTCCCATGTTGACAAAACCTGACCCAGGTGAGTAACTGTTTATTTATCTGGCGGTGTCTGATGAAACACTCGGGGCTAGTAAAAGAAACTGTGGAAGGACAAAGACCAGTTTATTTCATGGGAAAAATGTTGTAAGAATATAAAGGGCAGTATTAGAAGCTTGAGAAGGCTGCCCTGGCATTGGTTTGGACGTCTAGACGATTAAAGAAGTATTTCCACGCCTACCCCATTGTGGTACGGACTGATCTGCCACTACAGGCCATGCTGCATAAACCAGACCTGGCATGGAGGATAATGAAATGGGTCATAGAACTTTAAGAGTTCGATATCTTCTTTGAGCCAAGAACGACTATAAAGGCTCGGGTCCTAGCTGATTTCGTAACTGAGTTAACAGGGGAACCACCTTTGCAAGTATGGTAGTATTAGACCATCTTTGTGGATGGGTCCTTAAATTCAAAAGGATGTGGAGCAGGTATAGTGATAGAGAGCGAAGACAGGGTTAACATAGAAATTTCCCTCAGGTTTGATTTTAAGACGCTGAATAATCAAGCAGAATACAAAGCTTGTTTAGCCACACTAAGAGCTGCACTAGACGTAGGAGCTAAAAGTATCGTACTATGTAGTGATTCTCAGTTGGTAATCTCACAAATTAATGAAAGTTATCAGGAAAAAGAGCCGCTCTTGTAGCAATACTTGGCGAAAGTAAAAGAGTTGGAAGAAAAGTTTACTCAAATTGAATACAAGCATGTACCAAGGGAAGAAAATGTTAGAGTCGATGTTCTATCTCACCTAGCTAGAATGAAGAAGGCAGGATCGACGACTACGGTCGTCCAAAGTACCTTGGGAGAACCTAGCATAATGGCGCCAGTAAAAGTTTGTGCTATTCGATCAAAGGCATTCCCAGATAACTCATGGGTTGTCCCTATCATCAAGTATCTGGTGAACAGACAACTTTCAATAGATCCCTTAAAGAAAAAGAAGCTCAAGAAAGAGTTGTCGAACTACGTTTTAGTGGATGAGAATTTGTTTCAAAGAGGGATATCAGCCCTATACTTAAAATGTTTGAACGAGGCAGAGATAGGAGAAGTAATGGCTGAAGTGCATGAGGGAACATGTGGTCATCACTGCGGAGGCAAAATTTTAGTCAGGAAGATAGCCAGGGCTGGATATTGGTGGCCCATGATGATAAAGGACGCAGTAGAGTACGTCCAGAAGTGTGATGCCTGCCAGAAGAATAGCAACGAGCACCACATTCTAGCAGAGGAACTATTTACTTCGGCAGTCCCATAGCCGTTTCATCAATGGGGGATGGATATTTTGGGACCATTCCCAAAGGCGCCAGGAGAGGTCAAATACCTGATTATGAGAGTTGATTACTTCACTAAGTGGATAGAAACTAAAGCCGTGGTACACATCACAGCAGCACGGACTCAAAGATTCATGTATGAAAACATAATCACTAGATTTGGCATCCCTGGAAGGGTAATTACGGACAACGAAACACAATTCACGAACTTGAAGTTTATGCGCCTACTGGAAGGACTATAAATTCAACAAGTTTTCTCGTCAGTTGAGTATCCACAAACAAACGGGCAAGCCGAAGTCGTAAATAGATACTTAAAGGGCTGAAGAAGCAATTGGGTGATGCGAAAGGGGAGTGGGCAAATCAATTATGCCATGTCCTTTGGGCATACCAGACTATGCCCTATTCCTCAACAGGAGAGTCCCCATTCCGGTTGGTCTATAGAGTCGACGCAGTGATATCGGTAGAAATTAATTATATCTCCCCAAGAGTCTAATAGTTTAACAGAAAAAAATGAATGACGACTAAAAGACGAACTTGAGTCCTTGTACGAAGTAAGAGAAGCTGCCTTTGTCCAGGATCAGGCCATCAAGGCCAAGGTTGCACTACGATACAACAAGAAAATACAAAGAAGGAGATTCAACAACGAAGATCTAGTGTTAAGAAGGGCCTCAGTTGGAAATAGGTTTGCGTATCAGGGAAAGCTCGCACCGACATGGGAAAGCCCATACCAGGTGAATGATTACGGGAGGAAATTATCTATTAGAAACTCTAGAAGGTAAAGTTTTCAAAAACAAGTGGAATGTAAAGAATCTCTGTATGTATTTCAGCTAACCGGCATCATAAGTCATGCACTCTTTTTTACTACCTAAGGTTTTTCCCTCAGGGTTTACTTAGGAGGTTTTTAATGAGGCATAAAGTCGGGATGCTTATTTATCAATAAAAATTTGAAGTTTGAATATTCAATACTTGCTATTTGGTTTTAATGACGATTCATTTATGTTAAACCCCATAGTGGTCAAAAGACCTTAGAGTGGTTAAGTTACATTTAAACCTTGGAGTGGTCGAAAGACCCCAGAGTGGTTAAGTTACATTCAAACCTCAGAGCGGTTGAAAAACCCCAGTGCGGTTCAGTTGTATGTAAAAGTAACTAAGTAAATTGCTAAAGCAATATGCGATGAAGTAATAATGCTTAAAAGAATGTCGAAGTCTACATTACGATGTCGGTCGATACGAGCAATAGAGAAAGGCATGTATAAAAGCAGAATCAATGGAAGATGTTTAAATCATTCAGGTTTCAATGTGATTACAAAAAGGGGCACATCGGCCAAAAGAAATTATAGATTAAGAGAGCGAAGCTCATCCCGCCTACAGAGCAAAAAGAAAAATAAAACTATGGATTAGAGGGGCCACCTTGTTTCTCCTCCCTCTCTGAACTGACGTCAACTTCATCACCGTTTTGATCTCCCTCGGGATGGCCATCATCTTCCCCCACCGCCAGAGGTGCAAACTTGAAGGGCTCGTCAGAAATGACAGAGTACTGACCAACCATCTTGATCACTAGCTCACCATTCTGAAATCAGTTGAAAAAGCCAATCCCATTCAAGTTGAGCAGGGTATCCCGGTTCCGGTAGACTACTTGACGGACCATGTGACTAAAGGAGTCTATGGCAGCACGAGAAAATTGTAGCATGTCTTCTTTATATTTAGCTTGCTCGTTCTTGACCGCCATTGATAGCTCCTAATTTTTCTTTTGAAGATCAGTCATGAGGCCTTCTAATTTGCCCACCTTCCCAAGGAGTCTGTCCTTGTCCTTCTTTAAGCCCTCCTCACACTGCTAGAGAGCTTGGTTTGCCTCATTGAATTCTCTATCAGATGGTTCATCTCTAACTGCGAGCCCTCAGTGGCGGTAGAGTAGATGGCAGAAAGAGTCTTGATGTGGTACCATATCGTCGTGTCCAAGGCAAATGTGATGTCATCTTATTTAAGTCCCTCCTTGAGCTAGAATGGAAGCTCGAAGTCAGTGTTGGGAGGAGAAGTCCTGACAAGGAGTGCCTCCAAAGCGTCCATACCGGATGACGGAGGAGGAGGATGGATGTCATCTTTAGTGGGAGCCTTAGTGACAACCCCCTTGCCCTTGTCTAAAATTTGAGGGGCGGGTCTTGGAAGCACCACCCGTCTGCTTCTTCCCCCTTTTCCTATTTTTAGGGATGTCTTCAATGGCAATCACCCGCCCGAAACATGGAGACTGGAAGACTTTTTCAGTATCGGGGTGACGTTATTTTCAGTCGTAACATCAGCTGCTGCACCCTACATCAATTTTCGGAGGTTCTCCAGAGCATCGGCACTCATGTTTCCTAAAAAGAAAAAATAGGTTATTAGTAAAATCGGGGTACAAAAGCTAAATAAAAGCAAAGTAAAGAAGGGGTAAATACCCAAATGAGCCAAGTACTCATTTCGTGCCTCTGTAGTGCCAAGAAGAGAGCCACATTTGAGGGGAGTACCTTGGGAGAGATTATGGAGGGCGTCGACCACGGCCCTAGAGGATTCAGAAAGGGAGGAGTCCTCAACGGCGTAAGTTGTACTCTCCAACAGAAAGTGTTTGTGAGTCTAGCTAGTGTGAATCTTGAACCAGCCTTCCTTATTCTTCCAGAAAGGGGGTCTGTCCCCTTAACGAGAAGCTTAAAGAAGGAGTTCTTGAAGGAAGCCCAACAATCTTGCAAGACTCTAAAAAAACTTTAAAATTGACGATGTCACTCTGACATCGTAGGTTCACAAAGCCCATTCCAGTACCACCTCGATGCATCACGTGGACTAACCAGAAGAAGATGGAAACAGTAAGCCTAGGTGCTTGCTAAGGACTTCGAGCGCGAGGACCAGGGCCCAGCCGTTGGGATGAAGTTGGCTGGGGGCGGTTTCCAAAAAGCACAGCACCCCTATCTTGAACTTATTAAGGGGGAACCAAACTCTCACCTTAGTTACTGTGTAATCATGAAAAATAAGAAGTGGTCCCTCAGAATGTGGTAGATCCGCTCTGTGAGTGTGGGGGCAAAAAGGGCAAACGAGTTGGCGTACTTCTTTGCGCGCCAGTGGTATTCGATCTCAAGCTCTACCCCATTCATAGGCTTGGCGAGGCGGCTATAGACGGCGAGCACATCTTGGGAAACCTAGAAGTATGAATCCTCAGCTTTCCGAGCTAGCCAATTTACTTTGTCGGCTATCATAAAGGTATCGTGGGGGTCGTTCCTCAACACAGATGAACCAACAGTGTCCATAGTCACGACGTGCGCTAAAAATGGGATAGTGGAGTAAAAGTCAGTATCGTCAGCGTAGTAGTGTACTACGTTGGAATCTTTACCCAGGTTCGAAGATACGAGAGGCAAAGGAGACTGTGGTTCTTGAACCCCGGAAGTGGAAGACTCCAGCTCTTGGGAATTATTACCCTGGTTAGCTGGAGTTATCCACCTGCGGATGTCCGTTTGTGTGAGTCAAGGTTCTTGACGAAGGACCCCGATTGGCCAAGAAACAGAGGGGTTTGAAATAATGTCACAAGAACTGTCTTGTTCTTGGCCGTGGTTAGATGAGAAAGCAGACATGGTAAAAGAAAAGCGATTTTAGAGGCTACCTGTGGGTATGATGCAGGTTGTTCTTCGAGTACGAGCCAGGACGGAGTAAAGAAGAAAGGCAGACTATGAAAAGACAGAGTTTTAGCAGGGAAACGGATAAGTAGCGAAGCAGCTGAAACTCACCAGCTTTTATAGAAGGTGAAATGGTGTGGGCTGAAGTTGAAACGTCGCAGGCCCATGGACGAAATGGAATGCAAAATGTCACAGCCCAGCAATGCTGCGTCGTTTGAGTTCTGAACAATGCAACCGTTCTGACAGGAAGGCGCGTGAAGAAAATACACCGATAAAAAGATGCCAAGTCAGGGATCCACATGCGATGTCACTGTTTCGGCCAACAGACGTAATAAATGCAGTAGTTGGGGCGACGCTGGGAAAGGTCAAGACCACCACGGACAAAAAGAAAATAAGATCCTACAACGGTCAAGATTGCAAAATTCTAAAATCTATCACCTTGGATGACATCTCAATTCTAGTAAAGTTTGAAACTTAGCTCATTATTGCAACCAAGTTACAACAACAAGCTAGGGGAAAATGATCCAGTGTGGATATCAGCCCCTTAAGCTAGTTACCCTGGATAATATTAAAAGAATGCCTAATATCTACAAAAGGTACAGACAGAACCGGACTGACCACCAAACAAACCGGACTTAAGACCTCTCAGTACGAAAAATATAATAAATAACCCCGACCAAAAATGGCAAGTACGCAACTTGCATCTGCCAAAAGTTGTAGACAATGTCCCCTGACACAAGTCAAATCACCAACTTGCGCTTAAGCAAAAAACTATATAAAGAGCTCACTCATTAAGACATAACACACTCTTAAGCAAATCAGAGAACATTCTTACCCTCTTACTTTAACCCTGTAATGCAAATTTCTCTGTTGTAATCGTACTGACTTAAGCATCAGAGTCCTTTTTGCAGGTACACCTCCGGTGTGGTCTCAAGGACAACGACAGGAATTGACTTTTCATTACCTTAACACAAAGGGCTTGGAGTCCCCACTAAACCCAAGTTTACAATACCGTACTCCCACTGAGACGGTGTAAAAAGAGAGAGAGGTTCAACACCAGTTCGGAAGTCAACAACTTTAACCTCGTACTCCGGTCAGATCAAGAAAACATGATGATTATTTTATAACTAAAACTAAAAAAAATAAAAACAAATAGAAATCAAACATGGCTTATGTTACAATTTAAGATATAACCAAACAAGTGCTCCCTCGCTTGCTACAATTGCTATTGTGTTGACCCACTTGAGTTTGAGTTTCTTCTTGTATGTCCCTAGATGTTTCATTATATAAAATCCTTAATTTTGGTTCTTTGCAAAGTGTAAACTATGATATATGTTCAGGGTTTAAGGTTTTTTAATTAAGTAATCAAAACAATGTAATATGTAACAAAGTGTTCTTTTATTTATTTGACACGTGTACCTGGTTAATTATTTGAACATTTTTAAGGACGAAGATTGTGAAAAAGTCATAGTGTAAAAGTTTATTTTAAAGAATAAAAGCATTTAATTAAGTTCACTACAAAATTTGGTGGTGTTATGCAACACTTTTCGGGTAAACAAAGTTCAATGACACTGTTATTTTAAGGAGGGGAACAAACGAGTTGAAATCTCACCGTTAATATCTTTAATAATTAATTAATAAATAATATTTATTGATAAAAAATAATAATGATGTTCTTATTTGGTAGCTCCATCAATTATAGAAAATAAATAAATAATTAACTCAAGATTGAGTTTTGAGAACTATAGTAAAATTTAATGAAATTTTTTATTATTAATTTTACTTGATTAACTTAAAAGAATAATAATAATCACATAATTCTATCTTAAAAAAATTATTTTTAGAAATGGATTTCCTGGATATACAATTATTAATGTAAAACTCCAATTATTCGGATCATTACTTTTAAAAATTTTCTTATTTTGTGGTTAAAATTTTTCTTCATCTTATATGTTATACTTTTAAGGAAGATTTTACGAGTTTTTGAAAAAAAATATACTTATGTCCTTTAATAATACCTTTTACATTTCGCACTGTCATACCCCGACCTAATTTTAATATTAATCCTATTCGTTAAATAAAATTTTATACATTGTCCACTTAATTAACAATTTAATGAATAAATTTTTCACAACGCGAATACGTTCATTTAATCACCAAATGTATACTGAATAGTTTTCCAACTACAAAGCAATAGGCAACCTAAAACAGAGGCAACACAATGATTCTGTTAAATGTGTAAAGCATGATCCGGGGACAGAGCCAGGGAATATGGACGCCCAGGCGTGGCGTGCAAATGCCACTTTTTGCCAAGAAGGGGTGCAATAGAACTACATGGGCGTAAGGACGCCCATGCCAGCATTTGAACGCACGAGGAGGATGGACCATGAGACAAATGAAGCAATGGTTTAAGGAACGCCCATCAGAGGGTCAAGGAGTGAAGTCTTGGAGTTGGAACGCCCAAACCAGCACATACACGCCCATGACAGCAACCATTTCCATGATGTTTGCGTTTTAGTCCGTACACAAATTGTAGTAACTACCATTCATTGGCAATTCAAAGAAACCCAATCAACATAAGGGACCTGTCCATGGATTTAAACTATATATGTGCGTACACCTTATCTACAGCTCAATGCCAATCGCGTCAAACGCATAAATGATATATCAATTATGTCATACTTCATCTAGACCACAGGTCATGGTAATAATCCTCATTTATAAAATGTAATTCAAGCCTGTATCTATCGCATCAGAAAGCATCCCGGGTTAAATAAAGGTAAAAACCGAGACCCGGGAAATTTTTCCCAAATTTACAAAGCAACCGGGACAGAAATAAACAATCTACAGGCGAGGAAGGTAGAAAACCAATCACAAGGCAGCCCAGCGAAATACAGCGCTTGAGCGAACCCAATCAGTGTTCACTCGCTCAAGCGAGGCCCAAATTCTCTTGAGCGAGACACTCACTCGCTTAAGCGAGAACCAACCTAATGTGGACAATTAATTCATTTGCAAAATTTGAGAGCACTTAAGTGTTTCCTAGTGAGAGATTCTCCTCCTTCTCTCTAGAATTTGAGAGCTCTCTCAAGCTCTTATCCAAGGGGTTTCTCCCTCCCTTGGTGGTGAGTGGAGTTATCTTCCTCCACCCTAGGAAGTGGCCTCCAACCTTTCCCTCTCCTCTTTTCCAAGCCTTCCTCCATTGTCCACCTTTTCTCCTTCCATTTCCACTCTCTTTTCCTTTGTTTTGACGTCACATTCCTCTAGCTTATGCTTAGATTTTTCGGTTTCCTTGCCTTGAAGAAGAAGAGTTCTCAAGCTTACTTTGAAGGAAGATAGGAGAAAGAACCCTAGATCCATCTCTCTTCAAGAAAGTGCATGAAGAGCCTACATCATGTGGTATCATTGAGCCTTGGGAGGTTCTTTTCTTCTTCTCTTCCATTTTAATTTTCGGTTTTCACTTCTTTTGCTGGCTGGAATTCTGTTTCTTAGTCATTCATATGCCTTATTAATGCCATGTTAGCATAGAAAAATCATAAAAAGTCTTGGTTCTTTTGAGTTTTTGTGATAGTTTCCTTGTGGTTTCAATCTTTGCATCTTGTAATGGTCATTTTCGGTTAGCAATTGTTACCATTCTGTTTTGGTCTCTAAAATTTCAGAATTGGCACATGTTAAATTCGGTTATTAGGTGGTTAGGTAGTTGTTACATGTTAGTTAATTGTTAGTTGTTAGTTAGAGCCAATTTAGGAAGTTAGTTAGGTGCCATGTGGAACCTTTTCTAGAGTTTTAGGAAGTTAATTGCTTCTCCCTTTTTAGTGTGCAAACCGTGTGGATTAGGGGCAATTCAAGAATCTTGATTAGCTCCTACAAAGGTTCCATTCTAGTGTTGGGAGGTCTCACATTTAAGACACTCCAAAGTCAACTCAATTTTTAGGATTGTTAGTTTCTATTCTTAGTTTGATTCTAGGTTTAATTTTGTTGCACTATTAGGATATCTCTTTTACATTCCTATTTTCATCTTGCTTGCATCAAAATACAAAACTTGTCAAAAAGAATTTTAGTCACCTCCTATACTTCAATTTAGGAGAAGGTTGCATAGTTTGCCTTAAGCAAGAAGCATTAATTGAACTTGTTGAACCATTTGTGCATTTCGGTTTTGGTATTATAAGAGTGGTGTTGTAATCTTGAAATTTTGAGAGGCAAAAGAAAAGTATCAAAAGAAAAGAAAAGTATCAAAAGAAAAGAAAAGTACCAAAGAAGAAAAAAAAAGTGTTAAAGAGAAAGCCTCATTACAAAGTTGAATTTGAGACACCAAACATCATCACCAAAATTTCGAAATTACTAATACCAAAAGAGAATTGTTTCATTACTTGACATTTCTAAGACTTGTTCATTAAGACTTCATTGCTTATTCTTGCAACTCTAGAGTTCTAGGCTAGGTTAGACCTTAAATTTTGTTTCTTGCATTTGTTTTCTTGTTTGTCTTGTTTTGTCAATTTCAATTCTATTCCAAGTTAGCTTTCACTCTTTTGAACTTTTGTTGCTTTTAGAGTCTTGTCATTCCAAATTAATTGTTGAACCTTCATTCTATTCCATTTGAGTAGCCTTTATTTCTTAAGCCTTTTTAGTTTGTCATTTTTGCTTCTTAAAGTTTTGTCTTGAGTTTGTATTCTTTTGGACTTCTAAGATCACTCCATTTTGCCATTAAGTGAGGGTAGCATATTGAAACACTTGAGATTGGTATGGAAATTGATTGAGCTTGATAATCTCTAAGAGAAGGCATACACTTGAGAGATACACTTTTTGTGAGGTTTTAAGTTTTCTTTGTGATTTCCATTAACCAAATCTTGTTTGGAGTTGTTGTTTTGTTCTTTTGCTAGGTAAAGTTGGAGCTTATACATCAAGAAGGACTTTTGAAGACAATTGTAAAGGAGGCAAAAGCTTTGTAACTAGTAGAACTTAGGCAAAGTTTTTTTTCAATTCTTAGGCTTTGTGTAGTAGGATTTTGTCTTGTATTTTGGACACAACAAGGACATTGGACTTTTTGGACATAATAATTTTCCCTTTTGCTTGGTAAATTTCGAATTAGGATAGTGCATGTGCATTTGTTTGTTAACTACTTTTAGTTAATTGGTTAGAGTTAGTTAGAAGTTGCAACTATAATTAGTTAGTTAGTTGGTAGTTAGTTGAGTGTCTTAACTAATTGGTTAGTGGTTGGAACTAATTCTAGTTGTCATAACTAATTGTTAGTTAAGTTAACTAATAGATAACCAAATTAGTTAGGTAGTTATAGTGGTTAGACTTTGTTACAACTTCCATAACTAATTAACTACTTTTGGTTAGGGTTGTTAAGACTTGGTTAGTTAGTTGAACTAATTTTGTTAGGTTAACTACTTCTTAAAACCGAATTTGGTTAGGCTTGTCTAGGGTTAGTTATTCACTAGTAACATCCTAGGACAAACATAATCAACTTAGGTTAAGGACAACTTAGGATTTACATAAGCAACATAGGACTAACCTAGTTAAAGACAACCTAGGACATTGTTTTTCCCTTAGGATAGAAACCTAGTATTGATATTTTAAGATTGTTGAGGTGTTTTTTTCACTTGTATTGCATTCATCTTCCTCGACTAGCTTGTCTATACATACTTTGTTTTTGTCTTACATTTCTTTGTCAACATTAAAAGATGTCATCTAGTGATAGGGAAAACAAAAGCATGCTTTATAACATAATGGATAGCTTAAACACCATTAATGCTAGGCTAAACAATCTTGAGCATATTGAACCCCCTAGAACTAGGCATAGACAACGAAATCAAAGACATAACACTAGTGATAATGAGGAAGAAACAAGACAAAGAAGGCACCATGAACATAGAAAAGATGACATAGGCTTAAGAGAGGTAAAATTAGAAATTCCCCCATTCAATGGAAAGAGTGACATTGAAGCTTACTTAGAGTGGGAGATGAGGGTAGAACAAATATTCAACTCTCATCAAATAAAAGATGATAAAAAAGTTAGGATTGCAACTCTTTCTTTCCAAAATTATGCCCTAGTTTGGTGGACCCAAATTTGTAAGGAGAGAAAAAGAGACAACTTCCCTCCCATAGATGATTGGGTAGACTTAAAAGCTCTCCTTAGAAAAAGATATGTTCCTAACTATTATAGGGGTGAACTATTAGCAAAGCTTAATAGGCTCACCCAAGGCTCCAAATGTGTAGAAGATTACTATAAAGCCTTAGAGATAGCCATGATTAGAGCCAATCTAGAAGAGGATGAGGAAACCCTAATGCATAGGTTCTTACATGGGCTTAATAGGAACATCAAAAATAGGGTGGAACTTCTTCCACATGTGGATATAGAAGAGTTACTCCACCAATGCACCAAAGTAGAAAACCAATTTAAGGAAAGAGAATCCTATAGTGGGGATAACGATAGAGCCTATAAGTCAAAATGGGTAGAAACTAAGGGTAAGTTTGAGAGAAACCCTAGAGAGCGAGAAGTGGGCACTTCCTCCTCTAAACCCCAAAGTGAGTTACACAAAAATGGCAAAGTCTTTCGCAATCAACATGATAAGCATGATCCATCATCAAAACCATAATCCTCTAGATCTTCTTCCATCAAATGTTTTAAGTGCCTTGGAAGAGGACATATTGCTTCGGACTGTCCAACAAAAAGAACAATGATTTTAAAAACCAATGGAACCTACTCAAGTCAATCAGAGTCTAATTCTGATTCTCACTATTCAAGTGATGACTCTAGTAGTGATTCCAGTGACAGTGAGCACATTTTAGGGGATGATGGTGAGTTGTACATGATTAGAAGGTTACTTGGTAGTCATGTAAAACTCGATGACACAACACAAAGAGAGAACATCTTTTATACAAGATGTTACATTAATGACAAATTATGTTCTCTCATTGTGGATAGTGGGAGTTGTGCAAATGTTGCAAGCCAAAGATTAGTCAAAAAGATGGGATTAGAGCTTATTAACCATCCAAGTCCCTATAAATTACAATGGTTAAATGAAAAAGGGGAAATGGTAGTCAATACGCAAGTTCTCATAAATTTCACCATAGGTACATATAGAGATAAAGTCAAATGTGATGTAGTACCTATGGAAGCAACCCATATTCTATTAGGAAGGCCTTGGCAATTTGATAGAAAGGTCCTTCATGAGGGGTTCACCAACACCCTCACATTTAAACTAGATGGTAAGAAGATAGTATTACATCCTCTAACTCCACAACAAGTAGCCAAAGACCAAATCCAAATGAAAGCTAAGAGAGAAAAAAAGTTAGGATCTTCTTCCCATGTGAGTTTAGAAAAACCAAAGAAAAACAAAAAAGACAATAAAGGGAAATGAGTTATTATCTATAATGACTCCCAACCTAATCTCTTCGCAACAAAATATGATGTGAAACATGCCATGTTTTCTCAAAAGCATTGCTTGATCATATATCCAAAAGATATCCCTAACACTTCCTTGTGTTCTATGGGAACCTCTCCTCCCCACTTGCCCAAAGGGATCCAAAATATATTACAAGAATTTAAAGACCTCTTCCCAAAAGACATTCCAAAAGGGTTACCTCCTATTAGAGGCATTGAGCATCAAATAGACCTTATCCCTGGGGCTAGTTTGCCAAATAGACCTGCCTATAGATGCAACCCTAAGGAAAGTTTAGAAATAGAAAACCAAGTAAATGAACTACTTTCCAAAGGTTGGATTAGAGAAAGTTTAAGCCCTTGCGCATTACCGGTTTTACTTGTACCCAAGAAAGATGGTTCATGGAGGATGTGTACGGATTGTAGAGCCATTAATAACATCACCATCAAGTATAGGCATCCCATACCTAGGCTTGATGACATGTTAGATGAGCTTAGTGGATCTACAATCTTCTCCAAGATTGATCTTAAAAGTGGCTACCACCAAATTAGAATAAAAGAAGGAGATGAATGGAAAGCCGCTTTTAAAACCAAGCTTGGCCTATATGAGTGGTTAGTGATGCCTTTCGGCCTGACTAATGCACCAAGTACCTTCATGAGACTTATGAACCATGTTTTAAGGGATTTCATAGGGCATTTTGTTGTGGTATACTTTGATGACATTCTTGTGTACTCAAAGTCCATGACCTCTCATCTAATCCACCTAAGACAAGTTATGCTTGCCTTGAGAACAAACAATCTTTATGCTAACTTTGAAAAATGTTCTTTTGGCATGGATACCATTGTCTTTCTTGGTTTTGTAGTTAGTTCTAGAGGTGTTGAGGTAGATCACTCTAAGGTTAAGGCAATCCAACATTGGCCTACACCTAAAAATGTGAGTGAAGTAAGAAGTTTCCATGGTCTCGCAAGTTTCTATAGGAGATTTGTGAAAGATTTTTCAACCCTAGCCTCCCCTTTAAATGAGTTGGTTAAAAAGAATGTTTCTTTTGTGTGAGGGCCTAGGCAAGAAAAAGCCTTTCAAGATCTCAAAGATAGGCTCACTCATGCTCCAATTTTAAAACTTCCAAATTTTTCTAAAACCTTTGAGCTTGAGTGTGATGCATCAAATATGGGCATAGGAGCTGTGCTTTTACAAGAAGGTCACCCCATTGCTTTCTTTAGTGAAAAACTTAATGGGGCAACTATTAACTATCCCACATACGATAAGGAATTTTATGCCTTAATTAGAGCCCTACAAACTTGGGAGCACTACTTAATCCCAAAAGAATTTGTGATACATAGTGATCACCAATCTTTGAAATTCATCAAAGGGCAACATAAGTTAAACAAAAGGCATGCTAAGTGGGTTGAGTATTTGGAACAATTTCCTTATGTCATCAAGTATAAGAATAGCAAAACCAATACTGTGGCTGATGCTTTATCTAGGAGGCACTCTTTACTTACCTCTCTAGGAGCCAAAGTTATTGGGCTTGATGAAATTAGGTCTTTGTACCCAAATGATCTTGACTTTTCAAATATCTTTAACTCATCTTCCACTTCTACATCTCATAAGGGCTTCTACATTTTAGATGGCCATCTTTTTAAAGCCAATAGACTTTGTATTCCAAGAAGCTCTTTAAGAGATCTACTACTTAGGGAGAGTCATGAGGGAGGACTCATGGGTCATTTTGGAAGAGATAAGACTTTGTCTATATTACATGAACACTTCTATTGGCCCAAAATGAAAAAAGATGTTCAAAAACATTGCTCTAGGTGTATTGTTTGTAGAAAGGCTAAATCAAAACTATCACCTAGTGGTTTATATACTCCCTTGCCAACACCTAGTGCACCTTGGATTGATATATCAATGGACTTTGTGTTAGGCCTGCCTAAGACCCAAAGGGGAATGGATTCTATCTTTGTGGTTGTGGATAGGTTTAGCAAGATGGCTCACTTCATCCCTTGCCATAAGGTTGATGATGCTAGTCATATTGCTAAGATCTTCTTTAAAGAGGTTGTGCGATTACATGGTGTACCTAAAACCATTGTTTCTGATAGGGACACCAAATTCCTAAGCCATTTTTGGAAAACTCTTTGGTCAAGGCTAGGAACACAACTCCTCTTTTCCACAACTTGTCATCCTCAAACGGATGGCCAAACAGAGGTAGTAAACAGGACCCTCTCACAACTTCTTAGGGTCTTAGTACACAAAAATATAAAATCATGGGATGAGTGTTTACCCCACATTGAGTTTGCATATAATAGGGTACAACACTCCACAACCAAGCATAGTCCATTTGAGGTTGTATATGGTTTTAACCCTCTCACACCCTTGGACCTTTTGCCCATTGAGGTTTCTGACTCTGTCCTTCATATGGATGGAGAGGCAAAGGCCCAATTTATCAAAGATTTTCATGAGAAGGTTAGACACCAAATACAAACTAAAAATGAACATTATGCTCGATGTGTAAATAAACAAAGAAAGGAGATCACCTTTGAGGTTGGAGATTGGGTATGGTTACACCTTCGAAAGGAACGCTTTCCCAATTTGAGAAAATCCAAACTCAACCCTAGAGGTGATGGGCCTTTTCAAATTCTCAAGAAAATTAATAACAATGCTTATGTCCTAGATCTACCAGGAGATTATGGTGTGAGTGCTTCTTTCAATATAACTGATTTGTCTCCCTTTGATATAGATGATGAGGATGATGCCTTTGATTTGAGGACAAATCCTTTTGAAGAGGGGGAGCATAATGTGGACAATTAATTCATTTGCCAAATTTGAGAGCACTTAAGTGTTTCCTAGTGAGAGATTCTCCTCCTTCTCTCTAGAATTTGAGAGCTCTCTCAAGCTCTTATCCAAGGGGTTTCTCCCTCCCTTGGTGGTGAGTGGAGTTATCTTCCTCCACCCTAGGAAGTGGCCTCTAACCTTTCCCTCTCCTCTTTTCCAAGCCTTCCTCCATTGTCCACCTTCTCTCCTTCCATTTCCACTCTCTTTTCCTTTGTTTTGACGTCATATTCCTCTAGCTTATGCTTAGATTTTTCGGTTTCCTTGCCTTGAAGAAGAAGAGTTCTCAAGCTTACTTTGAAGGAAGATAGGAGAAAGAACCCTAGATCCATCTCTCTTCAAGAAAGTGCATGAAGAGCCTACATCACAACCCAGAACCTTCCTTCCATTCCACACTCGCTGGGGCGAATCCTCATTCGCTGTAGCGAACCCATTCACTCGGTAATTTCATCACTCGGATTCGGGACCACGCCCACTCAAGAACTGTTCCTATAGGTCATGTTTCACTCGACAAAGTTAAACTTAGCCAAATACTTAGTTTATTCAAAAAGCCCTCACACATGCTTCATTCGGAAGCGTCATAATCTCCACTCGGGAAATGACTCCCTCGATTACTCCACTCGGAGTCCACAAGCTTCCCTCACCCGGAGTATTCCCCTGTCCAATACCACTTGGTATATTTCAACCTTAATTCATTCTAAATACATTATCCATTCTGTAGCTGGCATATTTTAATCTTCCTTCTCTCAGAGGGAGTCTCCACAATCAAATTCCATTCGGATTTACTCTAACCTCCCATCACTCGGAGAAATTTACTAAGTTAAGTCTCACTCGGACTTATTTAAGTCTTATCCACTCGGAATATAGAACTTTATTCACTCAGAGTATGTCTACTAAAATACCTCAATCAGAACCATCACAACACTCCTTACTTCGGAGTTGGTTTAATCAGAATTTCCCACTCGGGAATATTTTTACTCGACTATTTTCACTTGGTACCACATGGACCAGCCTTCCTCTCGAAGTAGTCCAGTCGAGTACATTTTACTCGGAATCTTTTAAGCCTTCAACACTCGGAGGGGCCCACTCGCTAAAGTTCACTCGGAACTATTCTAAGCCTCCATCTTTCAGACAAGCTCTCACCACAATATTCCACTCGGGATTCATTGACTTAACATTATTCATTCAACACCACTCCCTAATCAATCCAAACAACGTCATACCAACATAAAATATATATTTATATATTTATACATCCTTGTTCACAACTCTGATAATCAATCCTCATAAGTAAATACGTTTAGACAATATATTACATAAGAGCCAGCCAAGGATTTAATATATTTATATACAATCGGTACAATGTACTTTGTACACTATAACAGCACAGATACCCTTCACTCAGGTTTAAGGCCTTCTCGTCATTCACCACACCGACCTGCATATACTGAAAAATGTAGTAGGGGTGAGCTTTTACATATTAAATGTTAGTTATTGGCTCAAATTTATCCACAATTCCTTAACTATAGGATAACATATCTCTATCAGTTGTAACACACTATCATTCAACACAACATTACCCGATCGGAAATTATTCAATTTATTCAGGCTCTATAATTCACAATATCCAGCACAACATATACCACAGCCATAATTTTATATTGCACTCGGCAACAGCATCAGCATACATACAATCTACCAATCGTGGTTACTCAATCCATACATGGCTATATAATTCATATTAATCACCACAACATATATCACACTCATGATGTCATATTGCACTCAGTAACAGCATCCGTATGCATACATTCGTCCACTCGGATTTACTCAGATCAATTCCAAACCATATCGTTGAGGTTATTTTCAACAACATATCCATATATATATATATATATATGTATACAAAACACATTGAGCTCAATAACAAATATAAGTGTGCACACATCATTTTAGTCGGATCCGATCGGTTTTTATTAATTTTTATGTTGCAACATAGGCTCCAAGCCTTTTCCTCAGCTCCAAGCTGATCCGGCCGTTTTACTGGTACCAAACCGTTTGCCCTCTCATGTAACACAATCGCTCCAAGCGACAACGGGAGTGTTACGGGCAGCCCCGAGTCCAACTCGGTCGGCTTGCCTTGAGTCCAACCTAAGGTCTTTAAGCGTCCAACGCTTAGTGCACTTGGCACTGCCTCGAGTCCAACCTGAGGTCTTTTATTACATTTGACACGTATTCATCTGATTGTCAATTCAGTATTAAGCGTTCAACGCTATATGCACTCGGCATTTCCAATGGTGAATCAGATGCATACGGTTCTTTCATCAGGCGTCCAACGCCAATGCACTCGGCAATCACAATGCCATTCACTCAGAATTATCATTTACATTAAGCCATACATATTTTTCATGTAAAATCCACTCGGAATTAACACAACAGTCCTCTTTTTATGCACTCAGCATTCACATGTTAAATGGCAAGCATCACATGCATTTAAACACAAAATCACACATGGGGATCAGTACAGTAAACTCATGCACTCGGCTTTCTAGTTAACAGCCACAACATCTCATATATTCATGTAGAATCACAACAGAACTAGCACCGCATTTACACATCACATTCATTCGGTATTCACACTGATTCACAGCACATGCATTCACTCAGCATTACTAATATAACAATCAACAGATATTTTCATCTGTCCCTCAGTATGATGCACTCGGTATCTTCATATTTACCAGTATATATCTCATGGACGGAGTTTAACATGCACCACATAGTTCATAATCCTCACACACCCAGCTATCATTCACTCAGCAAATAACTAACAACACATTACATATACATTACAACACAGTAAAGTAGATTCACCCGGAACCTATCCATAAACCATGCATTTGAGATGTAAAGTTAGCCCCCCTACCTGGAATGAAGATCCAGAAGCTCCCTGAGCTTGCAGCACCCAGTTTTGGAGGAACACCGAGCCACTCGGACACATGATCAACTCTCCTCCATGTCACTCTAGGTTTGGTACGCAAGACAGTGGGAAGTTCCAAACCTCCCACGCATAAAGCCATCCTCACACTCAGTCCAGTGGAGGATCCAAGGCTGCTTCCCCCACTCGAACAGCTCAGTCCTTGCCAACAATGGAGGACCCTATGCTTCCAAGCACTCAACGCTGTTAGGCAGAACAGGGGAGGATCCTAGCCCCCAAGACACACAGCACCATGCTGTTCTCTCAACCACTATGCTGTTCCACTCGGTTCTACTCAGTGTTGAGTGGAAGAAGAAAATGGAGAAGAATAACAGCCATGAAGAAGAAGAAGAGGCTTCAAGAGTTCGAAAGAGAAAAGGAGGAGTGTTTGCAGCTCTTATCCCTTCACTGCCCAACGTCTACTCTCCCTCTCAATCAACAATCCATTTACATTTAATGCAATTCCCATCAGCCATCACATCACCATTAACTCCATCCCATCAGCGTGCCAAAGAGAGAGAAAAAGAGAGAACCGAACTCCATCATAACACCAAGGGCATCTATGTCATTTCCTTGCATTATTATTAATATTATTATTATTCAATCAATAAATCTTAATCATGTAATTAACCTTAATTGGTAATTATTTCTAAACCAGGATGTTACAGACCTCTCTCACCAAATAGATGATTAAGTGGACCAATATGTCAAAAAAAGAGGGCGGGAAATACATTTCAAGCTAACATAATATAAGTGATGCCTCATGTTCCAACATATCCAATTCGTCGGGCACGATTACCTTGCAACATATGGCATTGAAAAACATACACAACCTTGTTATGACATTTCTCACATTTTTAGGAAGAATGTCACGAATGGCGATAGGCAGAAACTGTTGCATCAACATGTGACAATCGTGAGACTTCAACCCAACTAACTTCAAATCTTTCATGGAAACACAAGAGTTGCATCAACATGTGACAATGTATGACATGCTGGGGGCAAAAATATTCTTTTTCCCTTTGATTGTGGATGCAAATCCTGATGTATACCCATCAACTCCAAGTCTATACGCGAGTTTAGGCCATCCTTAGTCTTCCCGGGTATGTTTAAGAGTGTACCAACTAAACTATCGCACACATTTTTCTCCACATGCATTACATTAATGCAGTGTCTTACATCAAGCTCCCTCCAATATGGTAGGTCAAAAAACACTGACTTTTTCTTCCAGTTGTTTTGTGTCAGGTGCTATTTTTCACACTTACCAAATTGCACGTTGACGTCTTTCACCTTTTCATATGCCTGGCGACCAGATAGTGGTGGAGGAGCCATTTCAAAATCTTGGGCACCGTTAAACGACTTCTTCAACCTCCGAAACGGATGATTCGCTTTAAGAAACCTTCGATGTCGAAGATAAACATTTTTCCTACCATGATGCAACCGCACAGAACTAGTCCCCTCCTCACATACTGGACAAGCTTTATGACCCTTCACGTTGTACCCGGATAAGTTACCATACGCTGGAAAGTCATTGATCGTGCAAAATAGCATGGCACATAATTTGAATGACTGCCCGGTAAACCCGTCAAACACATCAACTCCGTCTTCCCACAACCTTTTGAGGTCTTCAACCAATGGAGTTAAATATACATCAACGTCGTTCCCTGGTTGTCATGGACCAGAAATCATCATCGATAACATAACATATTTCCGCTTCATGCACAACCATGGCGGCAAGCTGTAAACAAACAACAAAACAGGCCACGAACTATGGTTTGTGCTCAGGTTCCCAAACGGGTTCATGCCGTCTGTGGCTAGTGCAAGCCTAACATTTCTTGGTTCATGGGCAAATTCCAGAAAAATCGTATCTATTTTCTTCTATTGCGATCCATCGGCCGAATGCCTTAGTAGTCCATCAACAACCCTTTCATCAGCATGCCATGTCATAAGTTTTGCATCATCTGCATTGGCAAACAGACTCTTTAGTCTTTGAACTATAGGCAGATACCACAACACCTTTGTAGAAGACCCTTTAGTGCATACCTCATCAGAATCTGCCTCTTTCTTCCTATACCGTGGCACCCCACACCTAGGACATCGATGCAGCATTTCTAACTCACCCTGGAATAATACACAATCATTTAGGCATGCATGTATTTTCTCATACTCTAAACCCTTAGGACACAACACCTTTTTGGCCTCATAGTTATGATTCGGCAAGGTGTTTCCAGCTGGGAGCATTTCTTTCAACAACTTCAGTAAGTCAATGAAAATTTTATCCGTCCACCCGTTTATGGCCTTCAAATTAAACAATCATAAAATTGCTGATAACCTCATGAAATTGACGCAGTTTGGATACAACGGCTTCTCAGAGTCCTCACACAGAGTCGTATATACATGAGCTTTCTTAAAACCTTCTACCCCCACATCACGGATCATATCCTCGAGTCGGTCATCCATGTCGACATCAGTCTCATGCATCGAGCTTCGATTGTTAGTTTGAGAGCTGTTACTTGACACCACCACATCTTCACCATGCCATATCCAACGTGTATAACTACGCAGAAAATCGTCACACAGTAGATGTTCTTGTACCTCCAAGTCTACCCGACGCAGGTTCAAGCATTTAGCACAAGGGCAAAAATACTTTCCATTCACCTCCACTGTATTCCTCGCTACGAATTCTATAAATGATTCAACTCCCCCTTCATACTCCAAACTTAGGCGTGATGTAGTTATCCAACTCCGATCCATACCAACTGTTTACAAGGTGCTATGATCAACCTCACTTTTTCTACAAAGGTGGTGGTCCTATACCCATTCAGGATGACAATTATTTTTATACGTCATTCATATATATAGGTTAGGACTTATTTTAAAATTTGATAAAATTTTGGCAGCATTTTGCATTGGTCTCTAAGTACACAAAATGAGAGTGGTCAAATCAAATTCAACCACAACCAAATATGCACCCATAGAACAACACAAAATACAAGTTACCAAAAGTTTATCAAATTTTAAAATAACTCTTAACTTGTACATACTAATAATGACGTATAAAAAATAATTGTTCATCCCAAACTGTCCAAATGGATATATTCAAGATTCAACATAAATGATGAAATTAATTAATTTAATGACCATTTGTGTTGAATCTCAAACGGGGAACTACGGTTCACTCATTCACAGCAACTTTCATACTAATTAACTAGTATATGAGCCTCTGAGTTTGCAAGATTAACAACCACACACATACAACATCAATAGAAATAACATATAAGAACAACCAACAACAACAGAAATAAAATGGATAAAAAATTAGTTAACTTTTTTCCTAAATTAGTATGATGTTTTTAATTTGTGTTATTTTGAAGTAGAAGTATAGTGTTGGAGTATGAATTATGGATTATGGATTATGATGTTGGTTTATAAGACTTTTAAACTTTACACTTTTATTTAGTAATTAGTATGATGTTTTTAAATTCTATTATTTTCAAGTAGAACTATGGTGTTGGATGATGGATTATGGATTATGAGAATTTTGAAGTTTGAACTTTCATTTTATAGATTACAGCTTATGTATGGTGTTGGATGTTGGATTATGGATTATGGATTATGTATTATGGATTATGGATTATGTATTATGGATTATTGTAGACACCATTCCCTTCTTTTATTATTCATGCTTTTTAGAAAGATAAAATAAAAAATTAAGAGCCCAGACCCTATTTTCCAGCAGCTCCATTCTGGGCATGGAAAGAGTAAGGAAAAATTGATTCAATAATCCACTAGACCTTGTTTAAAAAACCATACAAATCAACATCAAAGGTCTTCTTTTTCTTTGGACACGGATTGAACATCTTCATCTTCTTCACTTTCACCAATCACCAAATCAAAAAACCAGAGAACAAAAAAAAACTTCATCATCCCATCCCAATCCGCTTTGTTAACCCGATCCACTTAAGGGAAATTTTCTAAAAAGAGTTAAAACTTCATTCAATATAATTATAATTTTTATTAATAAATTCACACTAAGTATCCTATTAGTAAAGTAGATAATTTTTGGTCGTTCTGTGAATGTGAGCCTTGCCTTCAAACAGAGTCATAGTATACTCACCAAAAAGAAACAGCCATGGGATATAAATTAATTAGCAGATTCCAAGTTTTATTATATAGTATATGTTAAATCAAATGCATAAGATACATATACACAAGATACATAACAATCAATTAGTTTCAGATGACATTTTATGAACTACCATCTATAATAACTAAAAACAAAATGCTAATATACATAGAACCAACAAAACAGAATAGGCACATTATACACAGAACCAGTAAAACAGAGACAGAAACCCCTTTCAACACAAAATAAAACCCATATAACGCATCAACATAACCTAAAATAGATTTAACTCAAACAGGGACCAACACAAATAGTGACGAGTAAAATAGGGATGACTTACAGGACAATGCAATGAGCAACGAGCACAATGGGATAAGCAACAAGCAAGAAGAAGGCGACAACAGCAACAAGCACACTGGGATAAATGGAGAAGATGAGAAATAGCTCGAACGAAGAAGGAGAAAATAAAAAAGCAAAAAATAGGGACGACTTACCTGACAAGGACGATGAAAGAAGAGGACAAAATGAGATAGAGAACTTGCGCAAATACAAGAGCAACAGGGCAAAGAAAGGTGGAGGAAACAAAGAAAGACCAGCACGAAAGAAGGAGAAGAAGCAAAAAGCTATCAGGCGCGACTTTTGAAGTTTCTAAAAATATATATATTCACGGTTACCATTGAAACTGAGAACATATTACACATATATTCATGGTTCAACAAAAACCCGTGGATAAATGTTAACTATATCACCACGGTTACGACCCCAACCGTGGATAAATATTAAATCTATAATCACAGTTATAGAAACAACAGTGGACATACAGTACCCAGTGATTAAACCCCTAAAACTTGAACTATATATCCATAGTTGGAAATATAACCATGATTATAGACATCAATATATATCCACGGTTAACATCACAACCCTGATCATACCCATGAATATATAGTCACAGTTGTGCACACAACCGTGGATATATATTTCAGGTACTATATATCCACGGTTGACTCCTCAACCGTGAATATATATTAAGGGTACGATCACAGTTATGATGTTAACCGTGGATATATAGTTTTCTCTGATTATATCGTTCACCTTATAATTTCAAAAATGCCACCGCGCATATTTTTATCACTGATCTACTTCAACCCGTGAATATATCCCGTTGTTATATCCAATTTTTACACTAGTGATTAACCTTGGTAAATATATGCAAATAAAAGAAATAAAGAAGGTTACTTGCCAAATAGAAGAATGTAGGGGGAGAAAATGGAAACAGGAGAGGAAATGCTTCTCTATGTTGGTGTGTGTGGAAGAATGAAGGAAGAGAAATGGAAACCGAAGAGGCACTGTTTCTCTTTGTTGGTGTCCCCTTGAATGCTTCACTTGCTCTCTATTTATAACACTCTAAAAGGCAAGGCTTTCAATTTAAAATTCTCCACTGATCCATGATTTGTGTAGTGCTTGTCTTCTTAGTGCTCCATGTTTCCTGGTCCATGTTTCCTGGCTTACTTTTCATAATTAATGCAAATGATGTTTCTTCAGAATTCAAATTTCAAATTCAAAATTCAACTTTCAACTAAATAAATAGATTCATTTAGTGTATTTTGACATTTAATTGCATATGAACAGATTCAGGAAGTATATGAATAGATTCAAGCTTGATTTTTACATGATTTTGGCAAGTAACAAACGTATAAATGGATTCAGGACCAAAATGAATCAATTCATCCTTAATTTTTATGATTTTGGGCCAAAATTCATGCATGAATCGATTCACATGGGCTTTGAATCGATTCAAGCCATTTGAAATTGAAATCCTGGAGCTGTTTTACGTATGAATCGATTCACATACATCTTGAATCGATTCATATGGCTGTTTGTTGATTTTCTATGCTTTGTTTCACCATTTTGAGATGTGATAGCTTATGGCTTGGTTCCTTTGGTACTTGGATGAATATTTTTCACTTGTTTTAATCCTTTATAAATGCTTTGACTTAAATCCTTGGTGTTCATCAAATTTCAAACATAATTAAATTGTGTGGTGAGGCACCCTATGTGGCAGGCCCCGTGGGCGGGCGGCTCTATGATGAGAAAGTTACCTCGGTGTCCGACGGGGCACAACTTTCTTAATGTGTGTTCGGGAGAGGCCTGTAGCACTTTTGACAAGTGAGGCCATGTTGATCCGTAAGTCACGGGGTGACTAGTGCTACATATGGGCGATAGCGATTTGGTACCAGTAAAATTGGTGATTATGCATACATTATGAGATATGTGTACACATTATACTATTGCAGTAAGCGCATAGTAGCACACCTATGCTTGACCCACATTTGGTGTTTATTCCCACAGTCAGATCCGTATTTGTTATTGACTATTCCATTGTACATATGTATTAGCCTAAGAGCATTTTCATATAGCATAGAGATATGCCAAAAGGTGATGATGATTGATGTTGATTGAGATTGGGATATGACGATGATGAGATGGGTAAATAAATACCTAAAAGACAACATGTAAAATATGAATACAACAAAAAGATAATGAATATGATGCTGTTATATGTGATGGCCTAATGTGATGAAAGGCTTGTTTGTCTATGATTGAAGACGATGATGTTTGCCTATTGCGGCATTGAGAAATGATATATATATATATATATATGTGCTTGCTTTGTTATGAATTGATGGATGAATACGATACATGTATATTGTTGAAATGAATGAATTATGATGATTATTGATGATTTTAGCAAAGCATACATGATGTTGATATACATATACATATAATCTCAATTGTATTCATATTCGTCATTGGAAATGTATAACTTACTCTCCCATGTTGTCTATTTTTAGCATTGATGCAGGAAAATCATGGGATGAGGATATTTCAAAAGTAAAGCTTTTGTGAAGGTAAATAATGGTAATGGAATGCCTTGGCCGGCAGCAGTTGTAAATTATTTCATTGTGAATAACATGTATATAATGATATGATTATTATTGATATTAGTGGATGTATAAGTGTTAATGATATATGACCTTGAGGATTTATTCAAATGGGGTTAATTATGGGGTATGGACATTGGTAACGTATGTTGTATGACCATACATATAAATATATTTTAGGCAATGCATGATTATGATTTATGTATGAAAAGAGTTATGGCCTAATAGGCTAGTGTTGTATGCTTGCATGCTTCGTCGAGCCTTTTCTCATATCTTCATATATGGGACTAGGCGTGTGCCCGGTATACATATTCTTCTTCCGTTGTAAACTCTATTATTTTGTATACCGTTATGGGCAATTTATTTAACGATCCAGTTGTAAACTTATTTATATCTCACTCTTTAGTTTTCTCTGGTTCAGGTCTTGATGTAATTGGAATTCTTTTGAACGCGCATATTTTTATTAATTAATTATCTTGATTACATCGGGATTCAGGTTCGGAAGATCAGGGGTGTTTCAAAAACAGCCCAGGGAAGAATGCC
This sequence comes from Clitoria ternatea, assembly GCA_037962975.1. Taxonomy (NCBI): domain Eukaryota; kingdom Viridiplantae; phylum Streptophyta; class Magnoliopsida; order Fabales; family Fabaceae; genus Clitoria; species Clitoria ternatea. Next base: position 156,234,274 of record CM075672.1, on the reverse strand, counting down.
TAGGCTTTTTGATAGAAAATAAATGACTTAGAAGGATGCCCCGACAACTTTTGAGTAGCCTAAGAATGGGTACCTGAAACTTTGGAATAAATGACATAGGGGATTGCCCTTGACTCTAATTGAGAACTTGGAATAACCTAAGGGTAGGTACCTGAGGCTTTGACATGAAATAAATGATTGCCAGAATGCCTCTGATTCTTTTAACTAAAGAATGAAATAGCTCAGGGAAGGATGCCTAAGGTTTTGACATGAAATAAATGACTTGGGTCTAAATGAGAAATGGAATAGCCTAAGAGTGGGTACTTGAGGCTTTTTGACAGAAAACAAATGACTTGGGGAATGCCCCTAGCTCAAATTGAGAAATGGAATAGCCTAAGATAAGGTACTTGAGGATTTTTGACAAAAAATAAATGACTTGGGGATGCTCCTGGCTCAAATTGGGAAATGGAATAGCCTAGGAGGGGGTACCTAAGGCTTTTTGATAGAAAACAACTGACTTGGGGGGATGCCCCTGGCTCAAATTGAAATGGAATAACCTAAGAGTGGGTCCCTGAGGTTTTTAGTATGAAATAAATGACTGGGAGATGCCCTTGATTGGTTTTGATTGAAGCAGTCCAGGGAAGGATGCACGAGGCTTTTTTGTAGAAAATAAATGACTTGGGGGGAATAAAGGGCTTGAAAAAAACCAAAGCTTGAAAAGGTGAAAACTTTGACAATGAGAAAACTTGAGAAGTCCAATCCTTGGTAGTGTAGAAATTTAAAGGGGTGCCCATTTGAAGATTGAGAGAAGCCAACTTTGGCGATTGAAGAAGTGGCTTGAAAGGTGCTAGTTTTTGCAGTTTTAGTTCCACTAGGGAAGAAGACTTGATTGAGGTGTCAAGACTTAACATGATCGTCTACTTTTAGAAACCTTTAAAAAAGGGTAAATAGTGTAGAGATAAAATAAATAGAAATTCGGGCAGAAATCTTGAGAAGATGCTAACTCTGACAACGAGAAAACTTGAGAAGGCCAATTATTGGTGGTAAAAGCTTGAAAAATGCCAACTTTGGCAATGAGAAAACTTGAAAGGGCCAATCCTTGGCTGTAAAAGCTTGAAAAGGTGCCAACTTTGACAAATGAGCAAATTAAAAGTGTTGTGAAAGTTCAAAGAGGTGTCGATTTCGGCCCTGTAGAAACCTCAAAGTACAATGGAGTTAAAAGGGGAGCCAACTTTGGCACTGTGGAATCCTGGAAGAATGCCGTGTTCGGCAATGGAAAAGTAAAAAGGTGCCTCGTTCGGTGATTGGAAGGTAGAAGGGTGCCTCGTTCGGCGACTGGAAAGTAAAGGGTGCCACGTTCGGTGACTTGATGGTAAAAGGGTTCCTTGTTCGGTGACAGCTTTGGCGATTGAGGAGGAAACTTTGAGAAGTGCCAGCTTTGGCAATTGAGGAAGAGACTTTGAGAAGTGCCAGCTTTGGTAATCGAGGAAGAGACTTTGAGAAGCACCAGCTTAAGCGATTGAGGAAGAGATGCCAACTTTAGCGATTGAGGAAGAGACTTTGAGAAGTGCCAGCTTTGGTGATCGAGGAAGAGACTTTAAGAAGTGCCAACTTTAGCAATTGAGGAAGAGACTTTGAGAAGTGTTAGCTTTAGTGATTGAGGAAGAGATTTTGAGAAGTGCCAACTTTAGCGATTGAGGAAGAAATACCAACTTTGGCGATAGTGATTCTACTGGGGAAAAGAACTTGATCGAGTTATCGAGACTCGACATGACTGTCTGTTGCAATAACCTGCAGAAAAGGGTTAGTAGTACAAAGTAAAACAAATAGAAATCTGAGGAAACTTCTCACAGAACCATAATCCCCACAGACTTGAGGCGACTCATGACTGAAACAGAACGGATAAGGTAACCCTAGCTTCAGGGAATGTGTCTGGCCCAGTCTCGTAATGATTGCTTGAGGTGAGATCAAGTAACAGGAGCGTCTTGTCTTCACGACTTTAAATAATCATTATTTTCTCATCTTATATATTAAGGGAAAACACATGTTTTATCAAATCAAAGAAACTCACAACATGAACACGTATCGAAAAGGGTGAGATTTTATTCATGAGTTGAGCGGGTATAGGAAAAGGAAAGCAAACAGAGTCAAATTGATAATTGGTTGAAAATAAGGAGGGTTTCACAGATCCTTAATTGAATCCCTGAGAACAATGCATATCTTAATCCCATATCACGACCTTAAGTTCACCCTTTGACTCTGCCTCTGAGAAGGTAGTCCAACCATGATCCACGTGCCCCAGTTTGGACTTATGCTTTTTGTATGGGAAACTTTAGTCACTCTGCCGAAATCTTGACCCTAATTTTGTCTGAGCCACCTTTTTAGGTTTTCGACTCGTTGAGTCGCTCTAACTTTTGCCTAGGCCGCCTATTTAGGTTTTCAACCTAGCGAGCTTTTCTTTCTTTATGACGTGTTTTTTTTAATCAAGGTTGTGTCCTTCACAATAAAAGGTTTAAGCTGATTTCATTGAAAATGAGCCTGTCTGGCCTCTCTTAATTTAGTTTCATCCTTTAGGGGAATAGATGTCACTTCAAACAGGAAACTTTGCCCCAATGCCATGTACCCAAGGAAATAAGGATGAGCCTTTTGGAATTAATGAGAGGGACCATCCTGAGTCATCCTTTTGGCTTTTGTTTTCTTATTTTTTTGTTTCATTCTCACTCTCTTTTTTTCTTGACTTTTTCTTTATCGTTGTTTTCTTGTTTTATTTTTTTGTTTTTGTTTTTTTTTGTTTTGACCTTCGAATGACCCTCTTGGTGCCTTGACCGCTGTACTCGCCCTTAACCAGTGTGGCAAAGAACTGTGATGCAGATGGTCTTGTAAGCGATTACTCATCATGGTAGACCATTTCCTTGGTTATATCAGCATAGGAAGTAGTTATAACCCTTTAAGGTTGGGGTGTTAATTGCAACAAGGATGAAACATTGTTTTTGTCACGTTCTTGTCTTGATGACATCTGTGCCCCCATGTAGAAAGGTGACGGTCTGCTCTATGATCTAAATGTGCCCCAATATGAGAATACGAGGGTATCAACTCTCCCCAATTGGTATGTGCGTAGGGCACCAACCTTAATTCTTTTGTTTTCTTCTTTTTTTCTTTTTTGTTTTATTCTATTATATTTTTTGGCAGAGTATCTATTGATCGCGTTTGCATTTATGGGCCTCAGCAAGTCCTTGCCAACCATGTTGGTTAATACTGAAACTTCCTTGAATAATAGATAGCCCTTGTTCATTATGGGATCTGGTAGTGTTGTTGTCCACATAAACATCTTCATTATGTCATCAGACTAGGCTACCATCGTCCTTTGATAAATTACCCCAATGTCTTCTAAGGCAACTTGATCAACTTTCCCTGTTGTTCATGAATCTTGACCTCTTGTTAACCTCTTAACTTCATGTGTTGGTGGTATCAATCATCTCCTGATAGGGCTGAATGCCCCTTTTTTGAACATCCTGGTTAATTTGGTGAAAGGACCATAGTCTTAGCCACCCTCTTTGTCAACATGATCAACCGGGTGGTCAAATTCGTGAAATAGGATTGTGATCTCATTGCTCTCAAAAGGATCATTTTTTTGGATCTGTACTTATTTAGTATATGATGACGAACAAAAAAGGAAGTAAATGAATAGAGGGGAAAGGATTCAAAGCAGAGATAAAGAAACCAAGAAGAGATATTTTGAAATTCGACACGCATTCGTTGAGGGAAACTTAAAATGATAAAAACATGTTTTTGCCTTTATTATATAAACATCCCAAAGCCTTAGGTATAATAATGGGGTAAAAAAAAGTCATTAAAGCATTACTCAGTCATAGGGAGTTTGACAGTCTCCCAATTACGAAGTTTTCCACTTGGTAGGAAAGCAACCACAAAGTCTGCATCTCTTACATTCCTTCATCCTCCTTAGGTCTTGGTTTTGGTTAGGGGTGGAAGGCTGGCCCTATTATTTGAGAGGATGGTTTGGCATTGGTTATGGATTTGGTGCTCTAGTGGTAGGTGGATGATAATGAGATTGTGGTGGGGTAGGATGAAAGGTCTGGTTATGGGTGGTAGCAGCCACATATGGGTATGGTGCATAAGGAAAGTGGTTGGCAGGTTGAAAATTGGCAGGGGTGAATGGTCTCAGTTGGGTCCTCCTTTGGTGACAAGAGACAATATTTATTTCCCCATCTCGTCTTCTTTCATCTCGTCTTCTTTCACCTCCTGGCATAGGCCTCCTTTAGCGTGGGACCATGGGATTGAGTCATAACATGGATTGGCTGGGCTATCTGGGTTGTTTTAGGGGATTGTGCGGCTTGAGCTTGGGCGATTTGTGGCTCATGCAGTGGTGGTATAGTTGGCTGGGCAGGCTGTGAGATGTTGGGATTTGCTGCTTGCTGTTGGGCATCCTCAATATCTGCAGAGGAGCCCTCCTCTGTGATTCTCTTTTCTAGGAGCAGGGTTAACTCTACTACCTACTTCTTTGGCTAGTTGACCTTATTCCTAAGATCTTCATTCGTATGTTCTATTTCAGACATGAGTCTCTTCTGAAGTCGAGTTCTGTAAGGGTGTGTCCCTGTGGTGTCTTTGTAATTACAAATAAAAAGGAAATCAGTCAAATGGAACTTGATGTGTCCCATGAATCATTACTTCCCTCGTAACTTATTTTTTTGAAAATATTTTTACACCCGGGGAAGTAACGATCAAAACCACTCGTGAGAGTCATGTGGGTTACAGACCTTCCGATCATCATCAACGTTTTTTTATATTTTTTATTATATATTTATTTTTTTGGTTTTTTGATTTTTTTTAATGACTCGGAAAATCTATAACTCTGGACACAAAGATTCAAGTAAATAGGTGTAAAAGGTAAGGACTGTTTTCCCATTAAAGGATCACTAGTTAAAAAGTGTGTCATTTTTGGAAAAAAAAAGTTATCCGTTAAATGGGCAAGTGGTCTATCAATTTGGATTACAAGGGAAAGTGGAAATGAGAGAAGGTAGAGGGAAGTAGTCCATCAATTCGTATTAGATGGCTTATACTACTGTTTAAAGGTCACTAGAGCCAAGATCCTACTCATGGTGTTGACCACAACAGTAGGAAGTCTACTAGGTGTGGGACACCATAAATAAGTTGAACTCTAACTGAGGTTCTCACGATAGCCAGACAGGACGTACGTCCCAAATGACACCGCTATCAACCTCCCCTAAACTTAAGTTTTATTTGGGCCCAAGTATAGGGTCCCACTCAAAAGTGTATGCAAATTGTGAGTGTAGTGTGTGAAAGAGACATTCAATACCTATACCTTTCTTATCCTGCATAGAGAATAAACACAGAATAACAAAATAAAGTCGTCTACACTAGGGTTCAACAACACAAAAGCAATGACATTAATAGAGCATAAATGACAAAATATAAATAAAATAGAAACCACATATAAGCATTGACAGAAAATAAAATACAGGAAGAAGTTAAATAATTAACAGGCTATTTAAAAACATGCGCTATCAACTTGATTGGCTTGACTCTTAAAGTCCCCAGGGGAGTCACCATCTGTCACGACCGGGATCACAGCGGCATGGCCGGCCCTCAAAAAACAATAAAACGGATTTCAAAATGCTTTCAAAAAATAGGGAGTCGCCACCAATATTTTTAAAGGAAAAATACCATAAAAACCTTTGTTAAAGCACTGGTCAATAAAGAATGAGATTTTAAGTTTGGGAGTCGAATTACAGGTGAGGAAGGTATTAGCACCTCATAACTGTCCGTTATAAAACGGTTACCTCAAATTGATAGCGCGCATTATAAGTAGCCCGTAAATTATTTTAGCTTCTTTAGAAAAGGAACACACAAAACAGATGAGGAAGTTTCGAAATAATATTAATAGGATGTCCCGTCCAAATTAATTTTAAATCGAACAACTTGATTAAACAGTGATAATAAGAAATGAACAAATAGTGTCAGTAAAAAATTTAACCAAATAGTCACAGTAAGAAAGAAGAAAACAAAGTGAAAGTAAAGATTAACAGGATATTCCGTCCAAATTAACCTTAATTTGTAAACAAAAATTTAACGAGTAAAATAAATTAAAATAGAATGAGGTAAAATAAAGTTGATTAACAAAACTGGAGATTAACAGGACGTCTTATCCAAATTAACCTCACTTTTTATAAGAAAAATGGAATACATTGAAGACACGAGAGGATCAACAAGACGTCTTATCTAAATTAACCTCCTTTTAAAATATTATTATTTAAAGAATAAAGACATATTGAAAAATTGAAAAAATTAACAAGATGTCTTGTCTAAATTAACCTTCTCATGATAAAAAAATTTAAATTAAGCAATAATTATAATATAAATTTAATCGAGGTGAAACAAATATAAAAAGTAAGTGAAAGTGGGCCCAACAGGAATTGATTCCCGCTCCTATGTATTCTCGAGCTTTCGAGAAATCAGGGTCACGTAGTTCTTGAGAAAATTAACCTTGGTAAATATATGCAAATAAAAGAAATAAAGAAGGTTACTTGTCAAATAGAAGAATGAAGGAGGAGAAAATGGAAACAGGAGAGGAAATGCTTCTCTCATTTGGTATGTGTGGAAGAATAAAGGAAGAGAAATGAAAACTGAAGAGGCACTGCTTCCCTTTGTTGGTGTCCCCCTGAATGCTTCACTTGCTCTCTATTTATAGCACTCTAAAAGGCAAGGCTTTGAATTTAAAATTCTCCACTGATCCATGATTTGTGTAGTGCTTGTCTTCTTAGTGCTCTATGTTTCTTGGTCCATGTTTACTGGCTTGCTTTCCATAATTAATGCAAAAGATGTTTCTTCAGAATTCAAATTTCAAATTCAAAATTCAACTTTCAACTAAATAAATAGATTCATTTAGTGTATTTTGACATTTAATTGCATATAAATAGATTCAGGAAGTATATGAATAGATTTAAGCTTGATTTTCACATGATTTTGGCAAGTAACAGATGTATGAATGGATTCAGAACCAAAATGAATCGATTCATCCTTAATTTTTCATGATTTTGGGCCAAAATTCATGAATGAATCGATTCAGATAGGCTCTGAATCGATTCAAGCCATTTGAAATTAAAATCCTGGAGCTGCTTTACGCATGTATTGATTCACACACGTGTTGAATCGATTCATATGGCTTTTATTGATTTTCCATGCTTTGTTTCACCATTTTGAGATGTGATAGCTTATGGCTTGGTTCCTTTAGTCCTTTGGCACTTGGATAAACATTTTTCACTTATTTTAATCCTTTGTAAGTGCTTTAACTAAATCCTTGGTGTTCATCAAATTTCAAACATAATTAAATTGTGTTCTTGCGTATATTTGATCTTGAGCTTCAATTGTTCTTTATGGTGTTGTTCGTTATCAAGACAAATTGGCCAGACAAAATGAGGTGTTCATAGTAATATCATTCCCACAAACCGCCCACCTTTTGTTTAGTAGACCAAGACAATATGATTAGAGAATTATCAATGATGGTGCTACTAACACTTATTCCTTTTTCCATGACAAAAAAAAGTTTATGTTGAATCCTCTAACACCTCAATAGGCAAAAGAAGATCAACTACAAAATGAAGCTTAAAAGAGAAAAAAGTAAGTGAGGTATGTGAGAAGAAAAAAAGGAAAGGAAACATAGAAAAGATGCAAGTGAGTCTAGTAACCAAGTTGGTGAGAGTCATGAGTTACTCCCTGCAAGAAAACAAAAAGAGTTAGACTACATTGTTCTTTCCATCCCAAGTACCTTTCCATGTCTTGTGACTTTTGGAGAAGTCTCTGCTAACATGATGGTTTCTAAGGAAATTTCTCCAACTTCTCACCTTGACCTTGGTTTGGATTGGACTTTATATGTACATAGTTATCTTAGAGTTACTTGTAATATACATAGTGACTATAGGATCTTATAGGATATGGATGTGTTTTTACTCCTTTGAGTTAACTTTCCTTATAGTTATGTTATTTCTTGTTTTGCTTGAATCTAAAACTTCTATAGGTTTGTCTTCTTATCCATCTCATATAGTATGCACTCATATAGGACCATATAGTGACCTTGACCATGTTGATATCATCTATTTGCATGAGGGGTTACGTAGGAAACTAGTTGCTTCGTTGCATGACATGAACATTATAGTCCCTAGTTTGAATGCTATTACATATTATGACCCTATTTGTGAAAAACATCCATTGACCATCCACGATACGCTTATGCTTATTGATACATCACATGCTTGTACATCCACATCTAGTACCACATCCACTTTGCATACCATAGATAGCATCATCCTTAGCACTCATGGGATACCCCATAGTTTTGCATGTGTATTCTTATGGGATCATCTCATTATTTTCTATAATAATATTCTATTTCATTAGTTTTTCCACTTCAAGGGTACAAAGGTTAGTCTTTGATCCCAAATGATTTCCATTACATAATTAATAAATTCTCTATCTTTGACTTTTGGTTTTAATTTCTTTTCTCCTTTATTATCATATTATGGGCTTTTTTCTCCTTTACTTTGTAATGATGTTGATGATTGATCTTTCCTTAGGACCTTTAAAGGAAAAACTTAGATTTGAGGGAAAATCCTTTTTAAGAGAAGGAGTATGATAAGGACCCAATCAGTGTAGGAATTAGGATTCTTTGTTAAGGCCATCCTTAGCCCAATTTCTTTTGTATTTTGTTCTTAGGGTTTTTCTTGTTAGGGTCAAGAGTTATCCTTAGACTTAAGACCATTTTTGCATTATTTCATAGTGGGCTTAACCTTGGGTTTTAGGTTTGGGCTTAGCCCATTAGTAGTCTTAGATTGGTTTTGGGCCTTGCATGACCTTTTTCTTGCTTTGGACCACTATTAAGCCTTGTATTCTTAGGAGTAGGCCCATAGGGGAAGCTTATGCAATCCCATGCTAGCTTGGCCGAAAATTCTCTCCTTAGGAAAACCAATATATTGGCTTCTCCTTTCACATTTGTGAACAGTTGATTCATTTTGTTGAATTATAGAGTTTTTAGTGAGAAGATTTCCTCTCTTTAGAACCAAGAGACTCTTAAATCTCTCACTTTGATATCATCTTTGGAGCACCTTAAAAGTGGTGATCACTATGGCTTATCTCTTTTAAAAATGGTGCCACATCCTTCCATTCCTCACCTAATCCGTATTTTCAATTCTTCTTCTAGTTTTATGCCTTAGGAAACCAAAATCCATTTCCATTCTATACACGCATGATTCAACCAACAATACACTTCCATAAGGGAGATGATTCAATTTGATGGAGTTTGATGCTTAAGACTCAGGAAAGGCCTCAACATATTCATCTTTCTCCTTGAAAGGAAACCTACAACACGGCTCAAAAGGAGCTTGCCCAGAACTAGTCAACCCGTTAAAGATGGGTACAGGAGGACTCCTCTGCCCTATGATGTGGAAGAAAAGTGGATTCTTAGGCCTATTGATCAATGTAGGTATAACTGTTTAATAAAATTATATTTCAAATGCCCTATGATATTTGTAATTAATGTTTTCAATAATTGTCTTAAGTTTAAATCATTTAGGTCAAAGAGGAACATCTATACTTTGCAAGATGATCTACTCTCACTTTAGTGGACCCTAGTATTAGTGGGGTCTTGTCCTAGAGAGGATTCTACAACTTTGGTGGGACAAATGCCTAATATGTACTTTCAATTCAAATTTTAATTTTCTTATATTACATACTATATTCTTTGATTAACTATTTAATTGTTAAGTTATTTAATTATTTTATATTGTCTCTACAACACAAAAAGCGATGGCTTTTAAAGAGGTTCATCTAGATGCTATAAAGAATGCCTTCTCTAAAGTCAGGTCACATCAACTAAGGCATGTGCTTGGGACCATGAACTTTCATGGACATTTTGACACAAATCAAGCATTTATTTTCATGGTATTTGAACTAGAATCAAACCTAAACATCTAGGCTTTGTATAACATCATTTCTTGCACAAAATTAGATCATCAAGCATGCATTAATCATGAATCATCATCAATACATATACATGCACAAAAGGACTCCATGTCCAACATCATTTCATATATGCAATTCATCAATTCCTTATTGACATGAATATCATCACCATAACAATGGTATCCAATTACAATTGTCCAAGCATTATATAGTGTTAGATATAAAAGAATGACCAATACATATTACCAAAAGAATAGAGGTGTGATTCCTCAAAGTAATATCAACACCATCATTCTTTTACATTTCCATCTACATATCCATAAAATCACTAAATTACCAATATTACCGGCCAAGGTATTCCTTTACAACTAATTACATTCTCCAAAAGCTTTGATTCAAAACATAATCTTATCCTATGACAATTCTGTATCATAATGTTAAAAAAAGACAACATAGGAGAGTGAGTTATACATTCAAAATGACGAATCTGAATATATTGTAATCATGTGTACATGCATATAAACAACATGTGCACTTTATAATATAATCATCAATTTATCACCGAGCCTTCATCAAGATATCATCATAGGTATACAAGTCTCATTATTTACCACTTATAGTAAGCACATCCACATACACATTCACATTGCTCTTCATCATCATGGGCTATCATAAGTATCAACATCAAGTTTTTACATCTTTCATCAATATACACTCTTAATAGTTACCATTTTTCTTGGCCATCTCCAACTCAATGCCATGTTCCTATGGCTAATGCATATGTCATAACATGAAATACATATGCAATATATCCGATTTGAAAGAAATATTTATGCATATGTGTACATAATTTATCAAATAATCACAACCAATAGTTGCTTAAACATTTATTTCCCCGCAAGGGTCCTTTTCACAAGATTCGTAAGACCTTAATTATTTCCATATGTCACGTGATCGCAACCACATAAAATCATTTAAATATTTGTCCCTATGCAAGGGTCCTTCTCATAAGATCCCCCAAGACCTTAATCATTTCAACATGTCAAGTGATCACAACCACATATAATTATTTAAATATTTGTCCCACGCGTAAGGGTCCTTTTTTTCACAAGATCTCGCAAGACCTCTATCATTTTAACATGTCAAGTAATCGCAACCACATATAATATGATATGTCATGCATGCCATGAATGTAAGAATGCACATGCTAGCCTCAGCTTTTCAAGAATCTCTCACCCTTTCACTTAGGGGTATATTTTATGCTTAACATTACAAATGTAACATCCCAATTTTTATATAAATATCCAATTAAAGGAAATAAATGACAAATATTTATATGTGGAAAGATTAATCCCCCAAAAATATGAAAATAAATTAATTTGGATTTATTATGATTTCTCATAAATTACTAAGCTTTATGAGCTAAAATTTATATCCGGTCAAAATATGGGTGTCAGACCAAGTATCTCCGATTGAGATGCTATTGGTCAGGGCTATTAAGGATGATATTGGGAATCCGACTATATGCTCGGAATAATTTTTAGATAAAATATTTAGCCTGAACGGAGATCCTGTTTGTTGTAAAACGGAGAAATTTAAGTGATGGGTTTAAAAATTAAATGAAAACCTCACCATTTTACTCTTATTTTCTCGTGACATCCCTCCCCCTTGGAAAAACACACTTAAATCTCTTTTCTCTTTATTCTCCCACTCATCTTCTTCATCACTTCCACTTCCTAAAACCTAGACAAATCAGTGCCTCTTCCCCTCTTCAATTTTGTTTCTCCATTGTGCAAGAAGGAGACCATGGTGGGTTAAAGCTCCTCCCTCTCTTCCTTCAATTTCGTGCTCTCTCTTACTCCCTTGGTGCCCACTCTTTTTTCTTGGTTTGAGGTAAGTCTCTCACCAATTTTAATGAGCTAAAGCCCTAGGTTATGGATTGTAGTGGTTGGGAGAGTGTTTAAATGCACATGGGTATTGAATGGAACCATTAAATGTGTAAACCCTAAGGTGGAGTGAAATAAATGCGAACTTTTATGGGCATAGAAAGGAGTACACAAAATTTCCATGGTGGAAGGTGATGAATCATATGCATCAATAATGTTTGTTGGGTTTTTAATGCAAACCCTAACCTTTGATTTTGGGGAAAAATATGTAATGTAAGTGGGATAGGCCTTTAATGATGATGAGAATGTCATTAATGATGAGAGATTGTAATAAATGATGATTTATGATAGTAGTTAGGAACCATTAATAAGAAAAACCCACTTAAGTGTTGGATATGAAAATGATATGTGTGGGTGACTTGTGTTGTTGCCCTTTTATTCATAATGAGTCTTGATTTAAGGAAGAGAATTCCCGAAACCTAAGAAAAAGAAGAAATGAAAACTATTGCAAGTTATGATATGATGGAACTCATATGTATGTATGCATTAGTGATATACAAGAAAATTGAAGATGATGTTGAATGCATGATTGATGTGGTCCTACAATTGATTGATCTAGGATTTGATAACACTTGTGAGGTGGGATCATCGAATCTGGGAGAATACTCTTCTTAAGGTAGGAGACAAGTGTATTTTCTAAATGTATGATACCTTATGTAATGATAATGTATGTATTGATGCCCATTTGCATGTTCTTACTTGAATGGATGTAGTACCTTATGTGCATGATAGGAAATTGAGATTGACTCTTGAGATGATTGATTGTGGAATGATACCTTAATGAGGTTTTGGATTATAGAGTGTATTGATGATATGCTATTTGCTTCCATATATGGATGGACAGTTATATGAAATCCTTGGATAGAGTAATTTATAAGTATTGTAAATGGTATGCCTTGGAGAATGATATATATATGATTGTGTGTCACTAACTATGATGTTGAATGTGAATTATGCCCCAAATTGAGAGGGTGAGATATTCTTTGTGAGGTTAAGGCTAGCATGAGCATTATTGCATATACAGCATGCAAAGCATATCATTTGAATATGTAACATCCCGATTTTAAACAAAGTACCGGATGAAATAAAGCCATTAAAATAATAATTTTAGAAGTGGGGAGTTGTTTGATAATTACCATTAATTTAATTAATCAAATGAGTGCTGATTAAGTGTGATTAGCCATTAGTGGTTGCTGATGGGACTGGGTGACGTGAGCAGACTGCTGCTTCACGTTTTCCCCACCCCACCTTTCCATTCTTTGTGCATGCATATATGTAGTTGGTCGATGGTCTCTCGCCATTCATTCTTCAGAATTCCCTCTGTGATTTCTCTCTTCTTCCTTCTTCTCTTTCTCTCTCATTCTTCTTCTTCTTCTTCTTCTTCTTCTTCTTCTTCTCCTTCTCTGCCCTCTGTTCACATTTTCTGCTTACGGAAGTCACGTTGACGGTACTGCAGAGGAGTCAGAGCTTCCTTATACGAGTGAAAGGCGATCGTCGAAGCAGAAGCAGGAACAGCCCCTGTACCCGAGCCGATCACCAGAGGCAACAGTGCTTAAGTGAAGGTTGAACTAGTGGAAGTATTGAGCGAAGTAGCAAGGCAGAGGACCTACACCCAGGCAGAAGAGTCTCTCGGAGTCTCGTAGTTGGTAGGGGGAGTACCTTATATGTTAAATGTATGGATTATGAACGGGTTCCGGGTGTTGATGATTGTTATTCTGTATTCTGTTTGTGTGTTATGCTTGCATGTGAAGTGCGCAATACCCGGGTGCATGACAAGTAGGAGTTGAGTGTTGCATGTTTAGTATTATCCCTGAGATGCACGCCGATAGCTTAGAGAATGTTGAATGATTGCATGGCAAGGGTGTGCTGTATTGTTAATGATGATAATTGTGTAGTTTACGTGACTTGTGAGTCATTAAAAATATAAAATGATGACTGCATGTGATCGAGTGTTGGTGTAGTGGATCTGATAATATTCATATTGATGCATACGTAGTTGAGTCCTGATATTGATGAATACCGATTACATGTTATGCTTGTGTTGAGTGGAATACTTTATTGAATCCTGATATTAGTTGATATCAATTGCATGGGAAGCACGTGTTGCTGTATTCATCTACTTAAGCAATGATACTGATTGCATGGAAGTATGCGTGTTAAATCAATATATTGAGTTCTGAGAATTCGTATTACCGACTGCATGTGAAGTATATATGACTGAGTGAAAAGTTGTGTGTATGAATTCTGTATTGTGTGATGAATTCGCGTGTGGCGCATGGGATGCGTTGTGCTGGGAGCACGTAGTGTGGGACACTACTATCGGTTAAATGAAAAGCGTGGGACACTATGAAATCCTTGAGTGTGACTCAAGGTAGTTTCCGAGTGGGACTCGGGCTGCCTGTGAACACCTCCGTTGGTGCTGAGAATGTTGGTGTCACCTGTGGGCAAACGGTTGGGTACCTGTAAAACGGCCAAGCAGCTGGGAGCTGAATGGATAGCTGAGAGCTATGTATAAAAAGGCTGGGAGCCTACGTTGCAACGTCAAAACCGATTACACACAAATACGGAACCGAGTGAAATACTCTGTGTATATTGATTACTGATGCTGTTTGAAATGGATTATGCAAGTGATGATGTTAATGAGATGATGAATATATATAACCGAGGAAACTATTCTGTGTGCACATGCTGTTGATGCTGATTGAGATATGTTTTATGAATGCATGTTAATATTATTGAAAAGTTGTGTATGTATAGCCGAGTGAGAATTGTTGAATCCTAACTGAGAAATGTTCAATATGTGCATTCTGATTCGTAGGCATTATTATGTCACTGATTGTTGTGTGTTAATGTTATTAAATTGATACGTGCATAAGGCCGAGTGATAATTGGTGGATTCCGATCGGTAAGAGTCTGATGTGGGTCCTGGTTGATTGGTATTGCTTTGACTTTGATCGTTGCCATGTATGGTTGTGTGTATGTATATATATAAAGTTGTATAATTATGGACAACCTGAGTTGGTATCTATCACTTAATATTTAAGATACTCACCCCCTACTGTGGCAATCTTTTAGTGAATATCTCTCGCAATGAGGAGTGAATGAGGAGCTGAATACCGAATGGAGTGCTGGTGCACTATGGAGACAGATGTTATGTATATTCTATTTATGTGTTTTGTTAAGCCTTGGCCGGCTCATGTTAGTCTTAGTTCCTTTTATTAGAACCTGAACCCTTTGGAGTAGAGGACATGATTTGGTGCCTGTAATTAATTATATCTACTATGTTGCGTGAAACCCTATATTGTGCATGAAAATCTGAGTGACCTATGTACGCGTATTTGTTGTGGGTGAGAGGTTAGTATAATTGTAAGCCGAAATGGAGTCGAGTGATGGCATAGGAAGAGAGTTAGTGTCTTCATCCGAGTGAAAGGAAGGCCAGGTAATCCCGAGTGAACGAGGCAGTGTGATGCCGAGTGAGAGTTTACCGACCAGAAGACGACACCTAAGACTCTAAGTGGATCCATTGTAATAAATTAGTAAATAGCTGGGAAAGTCCGAGTGAGTCCTGACTTAGAGGGAAAATCAGAGTAGGAGAGATTACGGGTACCGAGTGAGAATCGACCCTGATACCTTAGAGTGATAACTGTTAAGGTTCCCGAGTGAGGAATGACTAAGTATTTCCCGAGTGAGGAGCGACTGAGTATTTCTGAGTGAGAGGTCTTCATAGATCCCGAGTGAGCAGCCTTGGGAATCATTTGCGGGTTGCCAATATATATACCTATATATAAACCAATCGAGTAGAATCGTGGAGTGTGATATACTGCTTGGGGGAAACTGGGGTGCCTTAGGGTCAATCCGAATGAACTAAGAAGTGGACCTTCCCGAGCGAACCATACCCTGAAATCCGAGTGGAGTGACAGATGCCGAGTGCAGTTTCGCTTAAGCGTTTCTTCCCTTCGCTGCGCGAGAGTTCATTTCCCTTGTCTCTTTCCCCTTCTTCTCCTCGGTGGGTCGGATTTATTAATTTGAGTAGATTTTGTATGGTTATTAACTTTAAAATTTGGAAAATTTTCCCTGTTGATTTTGTTTATTTAATTAAAAATTAGGGTGTTACAGAATATGGTTATGATCACACACTAAAAGTCTTGCGGGACTAATGTTTGATTGATTATAGTGGTTGCGATCGCTTGGTACCTTGAAATAAAATTGGTCTTGTGGGACTATGAAGGGAGTACCTCATGCATGGCGGGAAACCAATATGAAATAAATAAAACGTGGTTGCGATCACGAAGAAAGCCTTGCAGGGTTATGAAAAGGGAGTACCCCATACGTGGCGGGAAACCAATATGAGAACAATTAAAATGTGGTTGCGATCATAATGAGAGATCCTACAGGATTCTATGAAAATGAACCCTTACGTGGGGGACATATCTTAAATGAATAACAGTGGTTGTGATCACTTGATGAGATGAAAATTGGATCCGTTGCATATGTATTTTAAAACACGGCATATGTATTAGCCATAAAAACATGACATTTGAGTGAAGTAAATCGAGAAAGGGATACCTATTGAGATTGTTGTGAGATAGATATGGAATACACTTTTGGTCACTAACTATACTTATGTTGTTGATTAGTGTGACCCCTTATGAATTTCATGAATTGTGACAATGGATGTAATGAAATCATGAATTGATGATATGGCCTTGTTTGATATGTCCTTGAGGATGGACTTGTTATATATATGGGTATATGAACATGTGTGTCCAATGGATTGTATAAATTGGTTGGTTCCATTGTTATTTGAACTCCTTGATAGGAGAAAGTGTTGATTTGCACTCATATTTATATTATCATAATTGTTGGATTTTCATCATTGATAAAGTATGCTCACTCTCCATGTTGTCTACTTTTTAGCCTTTGTGTTGTAGGGCTTGACCATGGAGTAGGACCCTCCTTTTTCAAGAGATGAGGTATGGTGTGAAGAAGCAATTGGTAAATATGCCTCGACCGGTATTGGTTTGGATTTTGATAGTTTTGTACATCTCTTGGAAGTATTGTATATATGGCCTTGTTTTGTATAGCCATACCATGGTGATACTTTATATGTATGTTGATGATTTGATGCTCTAGTATGATGTTGATACATTAGGATCATTAGAAATGAGCTTGTGATCATTTTGTATCATTTATGCAATTCAAGATGATTGTTGATAATGGAACATGTTGGCCATTGATGGCATTGACACCTATATATGTAGTTGAATTAGAATATGCATGATGATTGAGCTGTATCATGTGTTAGAATGTTGGTTGAATTTAGAGACATGAATATGATGAATTTTAAATGACTTTTATGCATAATTGAGGAACCAATAGGGTCAAATAGAGTTTTATGAGAATTGGATAACATCAGATGGTCCTAATAGCTTCCATGTATGGTTGATGATTTGTAGAAACTAGAATAGGTCAATTCCATTAAGAATTAACCCTTGAGTTGCACAAAAGGCTTAAAAATGGACTAAACGTGTTTATGTGCATAAGTCCCTCATTTTTAGGAATTTTTGAGTATGGCCAGTTGCCACACGTCATAAATGGTGTATAATTGATGGTGTAAAAATTTTGTAGCGTTTGGATTTGATATGAAAAAGTTAGGGTAGTTGGAAGTTGGAAAATTATGAAAATTCTACATTATGCAACAAGGATGCTGTCTTGAATCGATTCAAGACTTCTCTGAATCGATTCAAAAGCCCCTGGATATGTTTGAATCGATTCAAAAGCTTCCTGAATCGATTCAAGAGCTGTTGGAATTGTTTGAATTGATTCATACGAGCCTTGAATCGATTCAAGAGCTCCTGTTTTCACTGTTCACCATTTCTAACTTGCTTGAATCAATTCATACGAGCTTGAATCGATTCAAGAGCCTATGTTTTCACTGTTTTGAGCTCCAGAAGCGTGTGAATCGATTCATGGCCATGTTTCACATATTTTCATGAGTTTTGATGGGTGGTTGATATCATTGAGTCATGGTACCCTTATGTAACTAAATGTACATCTTCTCCACATGTTTTAACCATCAATTCATGCATCCTTGATCCTTTTTCCCGATCCTTTCATACTTATGAATTAATATGCGTGTTCCGCTATTCATGGAACAATAACTATGCAATCATTAATCAGGATGAACTCCTCATTTAGGCTACTCATCTTCTCATATCTTCATATATGAGATAGGTCTTTATATAGATCCAGGTTAGTTGTTGAATATCTAATATATGGTGTTCTTCTTCCCTCGTTTATTTTCAAAACTGCAAAAAAAATTTACTCTCATTTCCATTATCCAAATAATTAATATTAATAACTTATTTACCGGATTAAGGGTGCTATAACAAATGGTGGCATGCAACCAATTATAGTACTCTCCAAGGCATACAACTTGTCACATAATCTCTAAGGCATCAATTCATATTTTTCATAATATAATAACCAAGGAGTCTCATCATTATCAATCAACACATTAAAATCAAGAAGGCATATTGTAACATCCCGAATTTTATAGAAATGAATAATCGATGAGAATAAATAATAAATAATTATAGGTAAGTTGATTTGTGTCCCAAAAATATGGGAATAATGAAATTGGGATTTATTATGTGTATTTATAATTTATTGAGCTTATATGAGATAAAATTATACCCGATTTGAAAATGGGTGTCAGACCAAGTATCTCCGATTGAGATGCCATTGGTCAGGGCTATTAAGAATATTATTGGGAATCCAAATCTATATTCGGAATAATTTTTGGAGTTAGTATTAAGCTCGAACCGAGATCCTGTATGTTGTAAAACGGAAAATTTTAATGAGGGGATTAAAAATTAAAACAAAAACCCTTCTTCTTCCTTCTCTTTTTCGTTGGCCTCTCTCCCCCTCTTTCATTCACTTTTCTTTTCTTCCTCTCCCTCCATTCTTCTTCTCCAAAAACCGTTCACTCTCTCTCTCTCCCTCCATAAATTATTTTTCATCCAAAGGCTTGGGAACTAATGGAATCATGAGGCAAGGAAGGCACTTGGAGCAAAGCTTGGTTCATTTCTTCTCCTTTTCATCTCATTTTCATTTTGGGGTTTAAGCTTGGAGAATAAGGTAAGATCTTGAACACCCATGGCTCTTGTTTATGGTTTTGAGTCTATTTATGTATTGTGATGGAAGATTGGGTGTTGTTTTGGTGAAAAATGGCTTAAGGAACCAAACCCTAGGTGGGGTAACCATTGGGGATTGTTATTGTTGTTGATGATGAGTGGGATGCATTATTGTTAACCTATGAATGTATATAAATGGTTGAAATTGATGATTGTTAATTGTTGATGGGAAATTTTAGAGGAAACCCTAAGTATGGTAAATTGGGGGTTTTGGCTAAATAGGTGATTTTGATGATTTTTGATGTCTTAGAATGATTTTATATGAGGAGATGAATGTTTGAAACATTGGTGTTGATTCTTGAGGATTGGGAGATGAGTGCATGTGAGTGAGTATGTGATTAGAGGAGTTGAACCCCTTGAGTATTGGCAACTATGATGATGATAATGACAATGATAATGGTGGATAACCATTGATGATGAATAGATGAGTTAAGATGAGGATTTGATGAGGCCTTAGACCATAAGGTGTGTCACTTGAATTTTGTGAATTGTTGATGGCTTTGAGTAAAGCTAAGAGGGCTTATAATGAGTGACAATGATGGCAAATGGATGATTTATATGATGATTGGATGTATTATGGATAAGGGATGTGATATTGATGTTGTTGGGTAAAGTTGGCCCTTTAAGATCTAGAGAATTTTGGTTTTGGGAAAGGAATTCCCGAAGCCTAACACAATGGTATGGATTGGTGTTTTGTTAAGTCTAGGACTTGATATTAAAGCCTTGAGATATGTTTACAATTGCTTAGAATTAAAATCATGCCTTGTGTTGGCTCATTGATTGGATATATGTATATATGTGTATTGATGTAGATGATATTTCGGGCAATGTAGTAGAGCATTTGGAGCATGCATTGGATTGTGGTTCTTCCCTCGAGGTAGGAGAGGAGTTTACATTCAAATTGCATGAGTTATATAATTGATGATTATTGTATGTCTTGATACTCATGCTTGCCTTGCCATGTTTGTAGTGAAATGATATGAATGGCAAATTATTGGCTATTGATGATAATGTATGTGTATATATGATGATGAATAACCTATGAGGGGTTGAGATATGTACATGTTAATGAACCATCCTTGAGGGGATGAAGTATATGTTTTGTGAATGGAGAAATTAAGTGGATGTTTGGCATTGAATGTGATAACCATTGTGGTGACATTAATGATAAGATTAAGAGATAATGCATAATTAAGGAGCTTATAGAGCCAAATAGAGTTTTATGTGGTTTTGATGGCATGCGGTAGTTCCAATAGCCTATATATGTAGTTTATGACTTGTAGGAATTGGAATGGGCCAATTCCATTGAGAATAGGCCCTTGAGTTGCATAAAAGTGCCTCTAAATGGGTAAAACGCATTTATGCGCATAAGTCCCTCATTTTTGGGAATTTTCGAGTGAGGCCGGTGGCCACGCGTCACAAATGATGTGTATTTGTTGTGGTTAAAATTTCGTAGTATTTGGAGTTCATACGAGAAAGTTAGGAGGGTTAGAAATTGAAAAATCTTGCGTTTCTGCATAAAAATAGCAGTAGGGCTGTCTTGAATCGATTCAAGACCCTTTGAATCGATTCAAGAGGTGCCGTTTTCACTATTTTGGGCTCCAGGGGCGTTTGAATCGATTCATACGAGTTTGAATCGATTCAAGGCCCTCTGTTTGTCAAATTTGGGATTTTATGATGCTTGAATCGATTCACACGAGCTTGAATCGATTCAGGGCCCTGTTATGGCCACTGTTGTGTTGTTTTTCCATCTGGTCTGTTTTCCTTGCTGTTTTTGGACCATTTGGGCATCTTAATGAAATTTTTGGCCTCTGTATTCTTCATGAAAGTTGTAGATATTTATGTTGCGGAGGTGTGAGAATTGGTCTCACATTAATTGGAGTTTTCTAACTCTCATTAGACATAAAACACCGGACCTACTGCGTCATAAAATTCAAATTTAAGAGGGTTTTGAACCTAACTTTTTATGGTGGCCAAATTGGGACTAATAGGTGATATTTGTGACATGTCCCACTATTTTTAAGACTAAAAGTAAGATTTCCTCATGCCTTAGTACTGAAATTTATCATGGGTTCATTATTGCCCAAAACCCCATTCAGTATGTAAAAATGAGCGAATTCACTAGGGGTACATGTGTGATGTGTCTTAGTGGTGATTGAGGAATGGCTTAAGGCCTTGGCTAGGTATGTGTATGCCTATGCTATGTTATGAATACATGTATGCTTCACCACTATGGATATATTGGGAATCATGATGGACAGTAAGTGATATTGTTACATGACACACCTTGTGTAATGAAGAAATTAATGAGAGGGAAATTGAATGGCAATGAGTGTATAAGTCAATGGATTTGAAATAGTATCGATGATGATTAAAATTTAAGGATACCACATATATTGAATGATAAATGATATTGTTGAATGAAAAGGGACGTTGTTGTTGAACATGCCCTTGAATAAGCAGTGTTTGCTATTTTGGATGAGTGTGGTGCTAATATGATTAATGCAAGTATTGACTTGTACGTATGAGATGCAATGATGATTGCTGAATGTATGTTTTGAAATAACTTGATGGCTTCCATGCGTGGATAAATGTTATGATGATTGATATGCTATGATTGCCATGTGTGGATTTATGAACATGTAAATGTTGAGCCTTGAGGGGCCTTGTGGTTGATTGTATGCCAATGATAATAAAAACCAAATATATAATATACCCCTAATTGAGAGGGTGAGATATCCTTGTGAGGTTGTTGCTGAGCATATGCATTATTGCATTGCATTCATGGCATGGCATAGCATTGATACTTTGTGGTTGCGATCACAGTGATGAAAGATCCTGCGGGATTCTATGAAGGGAGTACCCCTTACGAGGCGGGAAACCAACTTGGTTGTGATATGATATTGTGCCGGTGGTTGCGATCACCTGGTTATGGAATGTGAAAGGCCCTGTGGGGACCATTGTATAATAAGCCAGTGGTTGCGATCACTTGGTAATTGATATGATAAAGGGCTTGCGAGCACCTATGATGCCCATGGTTGCGATCATGAGGCGGGAGTACCCCTTGCGAGGTGGGAAACCTATGAGAATTGTTGAACGTGGTTGCGATCACGAGATACACCTTGCGAGGCTGCTATAGGGAGTACCCCTTGTGAGGCGGGAAACCAATGATTATGAATGATTGATTATGGTGGTTGCGATCACCCGTGTTATGAAATCGGATCCGTTGCATATGCATTAAATAGTTGACATATGCATTAGCTTTAAGACCATGGCATTTGAAATGGGATGACCACGAGTGATGAGAAACCCCTTGTGAGGAGGTATTTGAGTGAAACCTTAATGAATTAATGATGGTAATGATTATGAATGCCCTTGTTGATAAGTGGCAAAGTGATGGTGTTTGTGATTGTGTATATGTTGTGCTTATTTATGATATGAATTGTGATTCATGAGGCTTGTATGCCTATTGTGATAATGAGATAATGAATGAATGATAATTTGATGTTTTGATAGCAAAGCACATATGATGTTTGTATGCATATACACATGATCACAATATATATATTAATCGTCATTTTGAATGTATAACTCACTCTCCCATGTGGTCTCCCTTTTAGCATTATGATGTAGCTTGCTGTAACATCCTGCTTTTAATAAAAGCTCTATTTTGTAAATTTTGAGGTATAGAAGATCTGTTAGTGTTAATCAATGAATAAAAACACTCTATGGATGGTTTGTAATACTCCAAAATTTCATTTTTTAAGTATAATTATAGAAATTACATAAACCTTTAATGATAAGACCCAATTTCTGAGTGAAAATGCTTTAGAAAGAACTGTCCGAGAGAGAAAGAGACTCTGTTCTGAGTGAAAACTGCAAATTCCGAGTTACCAAGAGGAATTCCGAATGGAAAATGGAAATACCGAGTGCAAATTGTGTTTTCCGAGTGGAACATGGTCAAGAGGACTTATTCCGAGTGAAATTCTGTCTCAGAGACTCACTGCTGAGTCAAACATGTCAGGAAGACTCAATTCCGAGTCAAGTTCTTCAAAGGACTCATTTCAGAGTCAATTATTCCTGAGTGACTCGTTTCCGAGTCAAACATCCCAGAGAGACTCATTCCTGAGTCAAGCATCTTCCAAAGACTCATTTCCGAGTCAATTAGGATCAGAAGTTGCAATCCTGAATGAAGGAATTCCGATTGACAACATATATGTCTTGGGTCGGTTTAGGATCAATTATACCGAGTGGTAACTTATGTACCTTGAGACGTTTTCAGGAGAATCTGTCAAGTACGAAAACTGAGTGAATGATGAGCAATAAGGATTACCTTGCCAAATGCTTTCTTTTTCCGAATGAAATTTCTCTGATTGTAGTATTCCGAGTGAAGAGACTCAGTCAGGGATATATCCGAGTTCAGGAAGGGGATAGTATTCCGAGTAGAATGTATATAAGTATAAGTGTTTTATGTTGATTTGATGCTTCTTACCGACTGGAATGTGTTGTTGAATTATGTAAGACGTGTTGATGGATGAAATAGTATTAAGTTAATGATTCCGAGTGAGGCTGTAGTGTTTGGCCTTCTTTTCCGAGTAAAGAACACTTAAATGGATTCTGAGAGAAATTTCTTTAGATGAATAAATACTGTGTAGGCTTTGATGGGAGAATTTCCCGAGTGATCATGGGCCTAAATATTACCAAGTGAAAGATATGGGTAAACCCGAGTGGGGAATGATTTGCATATGCCCGAGTGGAAACCCGAGTGAATCTCTTCCGAGGGAAGATTTGTTGTAATGGGTTAGATTGGAATAAATTTTAAGTATGTGATACAAGTATAATCCGAGTGATGAATGTGAAGTACATTCCCGATTGAATATATTCTAAGAGTATGAGTTATAAATGTATTCCGAGTGAATAAAGATAATGTGTATTCTGAGGGTCTAAGTATGGAATGAGTCCGAGTGGGACTTAACTTAATGGTTTTCCCTAAGTGGTTAAGTAATTCATAAGTCCGAGTGACTTACCTGGTGAATTAATACCGAGTGGAGTACGGTTGTGGAGACTCCTCCTGAGAAATGAATGGCTAAGGTATTCTTCGAGTAAGAATAGGCATGAATGCCAAGTGTGAGGCCGAATGAGTGTTGGTCGGTCTTGGTATTAGTTACCGAGTGAGACACTGCTCAGAAGAAGAGTTGATTATGAATGGTGTACCGAGTGATGAACTTGTAGAATACTCCCGAGTGAAATAAGGTTGGGATATGCCGAGTGACATTTGATTGGGAGATATTCCGAGTGAGGGTTTATGGAATCCGAGTGGGGTAACCCTCAGTTGCCGAGTGGATTGTATAAGTAATTCTTGAGGTTAGAAAATAAGAGGCTAAGTTATGGCACGTATGAGATGGGATCGAGTGATTGGAATTCCCTTATACTGAGTGGACTTGGGAATGAATCCCGAGTGGGCTAAGTCATTACCAAGTGAATGGAACACCAGATTCCGAGTGATGAGAATTACCGAGTGTCACTCGCCTCAGCGAATGAGGTATCCGCTCCAGCGAGTGTGTGTTGCTGGAAGGCATTTTGGTTGGCTTCGCTTAAGCGAGTCGGTATTCGCTTGAGCGAGATGACTTGGATTTCTTTTCCTTCACATTTTTTAGTCGGCCTATATGCTGACTGGGAGGAATTCCAGTCGGTTTAGAGGCTCACCGAGTGGAATTCCAGTCGGTTTTCAGTGCCAGGAGTAACTTTTGACTCCTTTCTTGTCTCTTATGCATAGTTTAATGCATTTAGCCCCATTAATCCTCTCTAGTGAGTAGGACGGCCAGAAGTGGACCATTATAAGCCACTTTCTTATTTTTTAATTCTCCATTATCTCCACTATCAAAGCACTAACAGCACTAAACATCCACTCACGAAGATAATGTTCCCCACTTGTCTTGCATTATTAACTCTGCCCCTTGCTAGACCAGAATGCATTAGAACAAAGTTAGTGAAATATCTTTCCTTCAATTTCTCTCCTTCATCAAAACATCTTCGAGCTGGAACTAGGAAAACAAGGAGGACTTCTTTTCAGTCAGCCATAGATCATCAAACCAAGTAAGAGGGGACAGGGTTGTGAATATTTGTGAAATGGGTAGAGTTGTATGCTGTTCTAGGATTTCAGTTTTAATTTCGTATCTTGTTGCTTAATTTTGAAACTGAAAACGTATGAATTTGTCTCTGACTTATTCTTGAAAGTTGTATATCTTTTTGTTATATAAATTTTGAGACTTGAATCAATTAATTTGAATATGTATAGCAAAAGTTATAGCCAAAATACTACAGCATGTTCGAGTGGAATATTTGTTCTATGATCTGTGTATATATTGATATTCTGGGAATTTTACAAGCATAATCATCCTTTGATGTCTTCACGAAAGTTGTAGGTATTTATGTTATGGATCTATAGAAAGTGGTTTCAAGTCAAAATGATTTTTTTAGCTTGAGTTATGCCTGAAATACTAAAGTATGTACAAGCTGTAAATCTGTTAACTATGAAATCTGAATCTTATTTTCAAAACTGGGAATTTTGTGGTGTGAATTAGTGGTTGGTGTCTTCATAAAAGTTGTAGATAATTATATTAAGAGTAATTTAGGACTGGTATCATGTCAAAACTAATTTTTTAACTCCAGAAACGTTGAAAATACTAATATATGTACGTTTTGAAAGCTCATCTGGAGGCAGTGTTGTATTTTGTGGATAAATGGTATTTCTGCTTAGAATTTGAATTTATGACCTGCATGAAAGTTGTAGATATTTGTGTTAAGAATAATTTAGAACTGGTTTCATGCCAAAATTGCTTTTGTAGCTCCAGAAACATTAAAAATACTAATCTGTGTACGTTTTAAAAATCCTCTTTGAGGCAGTTTTGTATTCTATGAATAAGTGATGGTTCTGTTTAGAATTTGAATTTATGGTCTTCTTGAAAGTTGTAGATATTTATGTTATTGAGCTATAGAAAGTGAAATCACATAAAAAGGATTTGATTTGCTCATGTTATGACTGTTTTACTAACGTGTGTCGCTGTTTGGAAATGCTGAAATTTACTAATAATGGTTATTATGGATAAAAAAGATATTTTCTCTATGGGTAATAATTTATTATTGAACTCTTGAGTGATTATGAATTATTATGAATGTTGTTGAGTATCATACAGTTTTTTATATTGTGGTGGTGAATAATTATGAATAACGGAATTAATTTATACGTACATGAATGCCTTGTGGTTATTGACATATGTGGTTAAAACAGTAAATCCATGATTTTGTGAATTATTATGTGTATTGTGTCCCTTGAGGACTTGTATTTTCCAAGAGGTTTTGGAAATGTGGATATCATGGTATGTTAAATGGTAATAAGAATTAAAGGCATTCATGCATCATAAGCATTTGGACGCACCATGGAATTTAGGGGTTCCATGATTGCCTACCCTGGTGGGGGGTTACTCTATGACGAGTTAAGCCCTGTTTTGTTGTGCGCCATGGAGTGTAGGGATTCATGGTTTATGCAAAGCCCTACTTATGATAATTGTGTACTTCGGTACTTAAGCGCCATGGAGTGTAGGGATTCATGGTTTATGCAAAGCCCTACTTATGATAATTGTGTACTTCGGTACTTAAGCACCATGAAGTGTAGGGATTCATGGTATATGCTAAAGCCTTATTTGTGTCTCTAAGAGACTATTATTGTAGTATTCCCACCAAACCAAATGGATCCAGCATGACATCATTTGACTAATTAAAGACTTATTAAATATAAATGAACTCGTCTGGCATATCCATCATATCATTATGAGTTGTTGATTATGTCTGTGTAATTTTATCTATTTTATACTTATTCTATATTCTGTCTCACTCTTACATCAATTTTTACAGTGAATGCCACACAGAATGAAGAGTGATGCCATGATTGATGCCTATTTGAATTATTACTTGGACTTTCATTTTATGGGTTGTAATAAATATAACATATTATGTACCATTATCTTCTAAATCGCTTCCGCTACTTAAATATTTCTTGAATTTAATTATTCATGACTAGTATGCATGATAATATTCCGCAATTATCAACTGTTACGTGAACTCTGAATTTAATTTATGAATTTTAAAATGATCTTTTAAAAACGTGAAAAATTTATTCAGAAAATTACACGGGGCGTTACAGTTGCCATGGGATGAGTTCGGATTTTAATTAAAGCTTGGGTAAAGGTAAATAGTGGTAGAGGAAGTGCCTTGGCCGGCATCATTTATGAGTTCTTGTGTAATGAATGAATTGATTATGAGAATGAAGATGATTTAGAGATTTTGAGTATGTATAAGATAATTCTTGAATTTGTGGATGGTGAATATATATGTAGAATGTAAGAGATAATTTGTTGTATATTAGAAAGATTGAAATTGAAAGATGTTCATTGATGATTGAGATAATCGGGAGAAGATTCCCGAATGTATATGTATATATATATATAATTATATCTTAGGCATTGCATGCTTATGTAATTATGTAAAATGATGATGGTTGTCTATTAGGTTTACGACATGCCATTGCATGCTTTGCCGAGCCTTTTCTTATATCGTCATATATAGGACTAGGCGTGTGCCCGGTATACACATTCTTCCGCTGTAAACACTATTATTTTCGTATACCGTTATGGGCAATTTATCTATCGATCCAGCTTAGGGTTATTTAATCTCACTCTTGGGTTTTCTGTGATTTGGGTCTTGATGTGATCATGGTGAAGTCTTGGAAATATTTTCAAACGTGAAAAATTTATTCGCATTTTCATTAATTATGACGATCATATCGGGATTCGAGTACAGAAAATCCAGGGTGTTATAATCTGGTATCAGAGCATATTTTGCTCTGAATTGGAGTTATTGGTTATTACCAGAGCATGGCTGCTCTGTGAGGATTTGATATCATGGATGATTGGAGCATGATTGCTCAATGGTGAGATACTTATGGTGATCTTTGGAGCGAGATGCTCATTATTGGAATATGGTTGTTTGTATAGATTTAGGAATGATAATTATCTAGAGAATGATGACAATATGTTTTATTGCCCTATATGGACTTGTGAATGGTTAATTGCCTAAGGATTGTGAATCGAATTATGAGGGCATAATTGCTTATTGAGGAATTATTGTGAATCATTAGAGTTGAGTTGGGTTTGATGCTTAATGAGGATTTTTATGAGATTGTGATTCATACGATGTGGTTGTTGACTATTGGGAGTATACCCTTTTTCATTGAGGTTGTCTGATGAACTTGTGGAGCCTAGTTGCTCATTGATAATCATGAATGAATTATGGGATTAAATATGAGTGAATGAATTTCCTCAATATATGATGGATGTATTTATTGTGTAAGTCCGGCCAAGTTCCTTATCCTATTACCTTTGAATGACGAATAAATTGTTATTGTGTATTGATGTCGATATATGAAATGCAAATTGATTTGATGATGAATCCATGATTGAATGTTAATCATGGAAATGAAATATTGAGTTATGAATATGAAATATGAGATATGACTTGGATTGATGATGATTTTTATGCCATGTGTTGATCATGGATAGAGAATATTGAGAAAGAAATTGATATGGTAGTAGACCATATATGTTGAGACCTTGATGTGCGTATGCACCTTGAATATAAATTGTTGGTTGGGTCTCTTATATGCATTATGCTTGTGGCGTTTAGCCAAGGAATGCTTGTTAAATGAAATGAAACTCACATGCTTGAGTTGAATGAATAAATAATATTGAGTAATTCCCTAGCATGAGTATGTTTGAATCTAAATGATTGGTTGTGCCATTTGTGAAGGATGGATTTTATATCCTTTGGCACAAGAGCCTTATATATAAAATGATACAAGTGATTTGTTGTATCCCCTAGATTGGGAATTTGAATATGTGATAAATAATTAAATATGAAATCGAATACATGTTAGATTGTGGTTGTGTCTTGGATTTTGGTGTGTGAAAACTGAGTGAATAATTGAATTGATTTTGACCCACTAGGCGTGGTAACCCTAGATGACTTGATGCGATCTTGTATGATCGAACCTTTTGGAATTTGACCTATGGCGGTCTAGGCTCTACGATGCTCCTATGAGCCATGTTAAATGATTTTATTTGTTGTGGAAGAATTCCACAATGGGTACTAGGTAACCCTTAGACTTCCTAAGTCTAGTGATTGATCGAACCTTATAAATGGTTGAGCCATAACGAAATTAATTGTGAAATACGTTGTTGAAGCTAAAGCCGGTATGTAATGGAATGTGAAAAATGAATGTAAACCCTGATGATTGATGAATAATAATGTTAAATTTGGGGTATGATTGGTATTGGCCATGGTGTACATGATTTTATGGTATGACTTTGGGCTAAATTGTGTGCCCAAGAGATTATGATTGCTGGATTAATTATGGATGATGATATGATTTAGAAATGACATGCATGATTGTGAGCCGGTAAATAGAGATTTAATTATGCCATTACCCTCCACTTTAATTGAAAAGTGCTATATTGATGATAGAAGCCATGTAATGATGTGACACAATATAGGTTGTGCGTCCAAATTATGGACTTGGGTTATGAATAGAGAAGAGAATTCTGAATATGAAAGCACAGTATATGATTGGAAACCCTATGTTAACCTTAGAGTTGCGTACTTCCTGCGAGTTAGTGACTTATTTAGGCTGGGATCAATCTATAGCCAGCGATGTATGAATGAAGTAAAGGATTATTAGGTGATTTGATCATGACCTCGAGATGGATGAGGCCCGATAATGTGGTAATTGTCCCACAATGATTAAAAATCTATGGTTGGTACACCAATTTATGGTGACGTTAACTGATATTTGATGATAGGTATGGCTTGATGTATGCCAAATTAATTGCATAATAACGATAAGGTATGAATATATTAATTATGGACTTGTGAGAATTTTCACTAAGTCTCATATGAATTGAGGATATTTGTGTATGTATGACCAATATGAGCAATGGGAATACGAAGTATTGGTCCCGATATGGCCTTACATGCCATAGGCATTGTGGTGACATGCACTTATGCGCCAACCTTATGTGTTTGTGGTAACCACTACGGGATTGGGACGCCTTCCTGTATGTCAGATGCAGCAACACATAGGCCGGGCAGGTGTAGAGATTGTAACTGCTTATGGTGAATGTACTGTGCCTATCTGGTCATACTGAGTATGAACATGTGAGCTCTGTTGAGTGAGTTATGATCGATGACATAAGACACGGTTGGAAATGGAAATTTTATGCTAAGAATGATGACATGATGGTAAACATGCTTTGATGGACTTTGAGAAATCCGATGCTACTTCGTGATATTATTGAACTCTATTGGTGTGTGGCCGAAGTGTGGCCTTATGGTGTATGCCGATGTTAAACTTCGAGGACGAAGTTTCTTTTTAGGAGGGGTGGATTGTAACATCCCGAATTTTATAAAAATGAATAATCGATGAGAATAAATAATAAATAATTATAGGTGAGTTGATTTGTGTCCCAAAAATATGGGAATAATGAAATTGGGATTTATTATGGGTATTTATAATTTATTGAGCTTATATGAGATAAAATTATACCCGATTAGAAAATGGGTGTCGGACCAAGTATCTCCGATTAAGATGCCATTGGTCAGGGCTATTAAGAATATTATTGGGAATCCAAATCTATATTCAGAATAATTTTTGGAGTTAGTATTAAGCCCGAACCGAGATCCTGTATGTTGTAAAACGGAAAATTTTAATGAGGGGATTAAAAATTAAAACTAAAACCCTTCTTCTCCCTTCTCTTTTTTGTTGGCCTCTCTCCCCCTCTTTCATTCACTTTTCTTTTCTTCCTCTCCCTCCATTCTTCTTCTCCAAAAACCGTTCACTCTCTCTCTCTCTCTCCATAAATTATTTTTCATCCAAAGGCTTGGGAACTAATGGAATCATGAGGCAAGGAAGGCACTTGGAGCAAAGCTTGGTTCATTTCTTCTCATTTTCATCTCATTTTCGTTTTGGGGTTTAAGCTTGGAGAATGAGGTAAGATCTTGAACACCCATGGCTCTTGTTTATGGTTTTGAGTCTATTTATGTATTGTGATGGAAGATTGGGTGTTGTTTTGGTGAAAAATGGCTTGAGGAACCAAACCCTAGGTGGGGTAACCATTGGGGATTGTTATTGTTGTTGATGATGAGTGGGATGCATTGTTGTTAACCTATGAATGTATATAAATGGTTGAAATTGATGATTGTTAATTATTGATGGGAAATTTTAGAGGAAACCCTAAGTATGGTAAATTAGGGGTTTTGGCTAAATAGGTGATTTTGATGATTTTTGATGTCTTAGAATGATTTTATATGAGGAGATGAATGTTTGAAACATTGGTGTTGATTCTTGAGGATTAGGAGATAAGTGCATGTGAGTGTGTATGTGATTAGAGGAGTTGAACCCCTTGAGTATTGGCAACTATGATGATGATAATGACAATGATAATGGTGGATAACCATTGATGATGAATAAATGAGTTAAGATGAGGATTTGATGAGGCCTTAGACCATAAGGTGTGTCACTTGAATTTTGTGAATTGTTGATGGCTTTGAGTAAAGCTAAGAGGGCTTATAATGAGTGACAATGATGGCAAATGGATGATTTATATGATGATTGGATGTATTATGGATAAGGGATGTGATATTGATGTTGTTGGGTATAGTTGGCCCTTTAAGATCTAGAGAATTTTGGTTTTGGGAAAGGAATTCCCGAAGCCTAACACAATGGTATGGATTGGTGTTTTGTTAAGTCTAGGACTTGATATTAAAGCCTTGAGATATGTTTACAATTGCTTAGAATTAAAATGATGCCTTGTGTTGGCTCATTGATTGGATATATGTATATATGTGTATTGATGTAGATGATATTTCGGGCAATGTAGCAGAGCATTTGGAGCATGCATTGGATTGTGGTTCTTCCCTCGAGGTAGGAGAGGAGTTTACATTCAAATTGCATGAGTTATATAATTGATGATTATTGTATGTCTTGATACTCATGCTTGCCTTGCCATGTTTGTAGTGAAATGATATGAATGGCAAATTGTTGGCTATTGATGATAATGTATGTGTATATATGATGATGAATAACCTATGAGGGGTTGAGATATGTACATGTTAATGAACCATCCTTGAGGGGATGAAGTATATGTTTTGTGAATGGAGAAATTAAGTGGATGTTTGGCATTGAATGTGATAACCATTGTGGTGACATTAATGATAAGATTAAGAGATAATGCATAATTAAGGAGCTTATAGAGCCAAATAGAGTTTTATGCGGTTTTGATGGCATGCGGTAGTTCCAATAGCCTATATATGTAGTTTATGACTTGTAGGAATTGGAATGGGCCAATTCCATTGAGAATAGGCCCTTGAGTTGCATAAAAGTGCCTCTAAATGGGTAAAATGCATTTATGCGCATAAGTCCCTCATTTTTGGGAATTTTTGAGTGAGACTGGTGGCCACGCGTAACAAATGATGTGTTTTTGTTGTGGTTAAAATTTCGTAGTATTTGGAGTTCATACGAGAAAGTTAGGAGGGTTAGAAATTGAAAAATCTTGCGTTTCTGCATAAAAATAACAGCAGGGCTGTCTTGAATCGATTCAAGACCCTTTGAATCGATTCAAGAGGTGCCGTTTTCACTATTTTGGGTTCCAGGGGCATTTGAATCGATTCATACGAGTTTGAATCGATTCAAGGCCCTCTTTGTCAAATTTTGGGATTTTATGATGCTTGAATCGATTCACACGAGCTTGAATCGATTCAGGGCCCTGTTATGGCCACTGTTGTGCTGTTTTTCCATCTGGTCTATTTTCCTTGCTGTTTTTGGACCGTTTGGGCATCTTAATGACATTTTTGGCCTCTGAGTTCTTCATGAAAGTTGTAGATAATTATGTTACGGAGGTGTGAGAATTGGTCTCACATTAATTGGAGTTTTCTAACTCTCATTAGACATAAAACACCGGACCTACTGCGTCATAAAATTTAAATTTAAGAGGGTTTTGAACCAAACTTTTTATGGTGGCCAAATTGGGACTAATAGGTGATATTTGTGACATGTCCCACTATTTTTAAGACTAAAAGTAAGATTTCCTCATGCCTTAGTACTGAAATTTATCATGGGTTCATTATTGCCCAAAACCCCGTTTAGTATGTAAAAACGAGCGAATTCACTAGGGGTACATGTGTGGTGTGTCTTAGTGGTGATTGAGGAATGGCTTAAGGCCTTGGCTAGGTATGTGTATGCCTATGCTATGTTATGAATACATGTATGCTTCACCACTATGGATATATGGGGAATCATGATGGACAGTAAGTGATATTGTTACATGACACACCTTGTGTAATGAAGAAATTAATGAGAGGGAAATTGAATGGCAATGAGTGTATAAGTCAATGGATTTGAAATAGTATCGATGATGATTAAAAGTTAAGGATACCACATATATTGAATGATAAATGATATTGTTGAATGAAAAGGGACGTTGTTGTTGAACATGCCCTTGAATAAGTAGTGTTTGCTATTTTGGATGAGTGTGGTGCTAATATGATTAATGCAAGTATTGACTTGTACGTATGAGATGCAATGATGATTGCTGAATGTATGTTTTGAAATAACTTGATGGCTTCCATGCGTGGATAAATGTTATGATGATTGATATGCTATGATTGCCATGTGTGGATTTATGAACATGTAAATGTTGAGCCTTGAGGGGCCTTGTGGTTGATTGTATGCCAATGATAATAAAAACCAAATATATAATATACCCCTAATTGAGAGGGTGAGATATCCTTGCGAGGTTGTTGTTGAGCATATGCATTATTGCATTGCATTCATGGCATGGCATAGCATTGATACTTTGTGGTTGCGATCACAGTGATGAAAGATCCTGCGGGATTCTATGAAGGGAGTACCCCTTGCGAGGCAGGAAACCAACTTGGTTGTGATATGATATTATGCCGGTGGTTGCGATCACCTGGTTATGGAATGTGAAAGGCCCTGCGGGGACCATTGTATAATGATGAGCCAGTGGTGGCGATCACTTGGTAATTGATATGATAAAGGGCTTGCGAGCACCTATGATGCCCATGGTTGCGATCATGAGGCGGGAGTACCCCTTGCAAGGTGGGAAACCTATGAGAATTGCTGAACGTGGTTGCGATCACGAGATGTACCTTGCGAGGCTGCTATAGGGAGTACCCTTTGCGAGGCGAGAAACCAATGATTATGAATGATTGATTATGGTGGTTGCGATCACCCGTGTTATGAAATCGGATCCGTTGCATATGCATTAAACAGTTGACATATGCATTAGCTTTAAGACCATGGCATTTGAAATGGGATGACCACGAGTGATGAGAAACCCCTTGCGAGGAGGTATTTGAGTGAAACCTTAATGAATTAATGATGGTAATGATTATGAATGCCCTTGTTGATAAGTGGCAAAGTGATGGTGTTTGTGATTGTGTATATGTTGTGCTTATTTATGATATGAATTGCGATTCATGAGGCTTGTATACCTATTGTGATAATGAGATAATGAATGAATGATAATTTGATGTTTTGATAGCAAAGCACACATGATGTTTGTATGCATATACACATGATCACAATATATATATTAATCGTCATTTTGAATGTATAACTCACTCTCCCATGTGGTCTCCTTTTTAGCATTATGATGTAGGTTGCCATGGGATGAGTTCGGATTTTAATTAAAGCTTGGGTGAAGGTAAATAGTGGTAGAGGAAGTGCCTTGGCCGGCATCATTTATGAGTTCTTGTGTAATGAATGAATTGATTATGAGAATGAAGATGATTTAGAGATTTTGAGTATGTATAAGATAATTCTTGAATTTGTGGATGGTGAATATATATAGAATGTAAGAGATAATTTGTTGTATATTAGAAAGATTGAAATTGAAAGATGTTCATTGATGATTGAGATAATCGGGAGAAGATTCCCGAATGTGTATATATATATATATAATTATATCTTAGGCATTGCATGCTTATGTAATTATGTAAAATGATGATGGTTGTCTATTAGGTTTACGACATGCCATTGCATGCTTTGCCGAGCCTTTTCTCATATCGTCATATATAGGACTAGGCGTGTGCCCGGTATACACATTCTTCCGCTGTAAACACTATTATTTTCGTATACCGTTATGGGCAATTTATCTATCGATCCAGCTTAGGGTTATTTAATCTCACTCTTGGGTTTTCTGTGATTTGGGTCTTGATGTGATCATGGTGAAGTCTTGGAAATATTTTCAAACGTGAAAAATTTATTCTCATTTTCATTAATTATGACGATCATATCGGGATTCGAGTACAGAAAATCCGGGGTGTTATACATATCAACAAGTATACTTTAAATGTATAAGAGCAACATATACATTGTCATCACACAATTCTTATTGGATTTTAATTTCAATTATCTTGCCATTGTTACAAGTTTTAGTGTGGCATTCACAATCTCTTTAATCATTTTAATTTTTTGACATCATTTCCAATTCACTAATTGGCAACAAATACAATGGCATTCAATATTTGTCTCAATATTTTCATCATCACTCATGGTTGTGTCACACAACCACATCATTTAATTTCCATCATCAAATATCATATCTCATCAATAATGAAACATACATGGTTTTCACAACATGACATAGGCACATACTTTTGCCAAAATCTTAAGTCACTATCAATCACCACCAAGGACACACCACATACATATATTCTAAATGCAATCACATATTTGCCAAGCACATCATAATCACAATATCAATCATCACATCATTCCAACATAACTATACCAAGGCGAACATGAGTGTTAGAGTCAAGTCTGAACTCATGACTGAGTAGTCTGAACTCCATATGATTTGTTAATAATACACATCAAGATTCTTAGCTAAAATAAAGTTTGCACTGTTTGTTTATCTAACAAGTCTGTTCAAGTGTGACAGGAGTCCGTAGAACTCCATTTGTAAAAAATAGGGGGAGTCCGTAAAATTTAATTCACTCCTAAAATAAAGAAGTTTGTACTCACTCAAAGCTTCACTGAATCAAGCTAGTCTAAACCTACAGACCATAAGAAGATTTCTCACTCTTCGAGTATTTGAAAAAGGATCTTTGCTTACCAAATATGAAGTTGTATGAACTTTCTCATGTCATCTCTAAAGCTATCATCAAAAGGGCAATCAACGGAAAAGTTGAAGACTTTCTTGTGTATATCAAGAAAATTGTCTCACATGTATCAAGGTGTCAGAAAAGTTGAACCTATTCAGAACAGATAGCCTAAAGTTAACTGCTATAGAGTGTACATGTTTTCCTAAAGCACACAAGCAA
This sequence comes from Clitoria ternatea, assembly GCA_037962975.1. NCBI lineage: Eukaryota > Viridiplantae > Streptophyta > Magnoliopsida > Fabales > Fabaceae > Clitoria > Clitoria ternatea. The sequence continues at coordinate 156,197,703 of CM075672.1, read as the reverse complement.
AAGGGATCTTTTGTTGAAGACTTTCCAAGAAATCCAGTTAAGGAAACTTCTCTGAAGCATGTATTTATACTCACCGATAGTACCTTCCTCAAAGAAACCAATATCCTTTAAGCTGAACCAACAGATATTTTTCAACAGGACTATAAATACAAGAAGCTTTCAAATTCAAGATAGTTACGCTGCTCAATTTCATACTTGAACACTCTCTTGTCTTCTCTCAAGAAACCAAAGTCTAAAAGATTTTTCTTTAAGTTTCTAAGTTCTTGTATTCATTACTTAAGTCTTCTTTGTAGTTCTGCTTCGTACAGACCTTGACTTGTAGTAGTCTGTAGCTTAGTGTACCTGTGTAAGCATTTCATTGTCTTGTACACTAAGTTATTTGATTGTAACTTCAAACACTTCATTACTTTACCTTGTACATTTTGGTGTGTTGCCAGAATCTGTTTGTGTTGGGAAACACTTGTGGCCTGAAGAGGCATTCGAACGAAAACTTGGGTCTGTAGCTAGGAGTGGCTAGTGTCAAAAATACTTGGGTTTAAGCCAAAAGTGGATGGAGTCAAGAATACCATTGAATTAGGCTAGTACAGTATTGTAAAGGTGTTTTACAATAGTGAAAAATCCTTCAGTCTTAAGGACTAGATGTAGCTTCTGCGTTGGAAGTGAACTAGGATAAATTCCACTACGTGATTTTCTGTTCCCTTCTTTGGTCTGTTAAATTGTTTTCTACTGAAGCGGTCTGTACTATCTGAAAAAGAGTTTAAGACTTATTCAACCTCCCTTCTAAGTCTAACTTTGTACCATCAATGAGCAACATCATATGCATTAATCATCAATTATTCAAATCATGCATTTAGATTATAAACTCCTCTCCTACCTAAAGAGAAGTAATCCGAGCGATTCAACGGCCCTACCTCATCATTTAGAGTAAGTCCTACATCATTATATATATGAATCTCAATCAATTAGCCATTCAAGGCATCACCATAAATTCTAAATATTCAATATTACATTATAAACTCAACAACATGCCTTAGACATGTTATAAACACCATCTTCTCAACCTCATTAGATTTTAAGAATTCCTTACCATTAATTAAGATTTTCTATTTTCAAAGTGGGTTAAACATACCCAATACTTAACCATATCAACTCCAACATTATTTATTTTACCCCATTACAACATTGTCTCTCAAACTTTAATATACATCATTCCAATCAGCTTTACGGTAATACAATACTTCAACCTCAATCTTAATTCCAATTACCAATACTTGAACATTGCTCTACAACTCATCAACACCCATAATTAATACCAATCACATTAAAACTCATTTCTCCATACAAAATCACTTAAATGGCAATTAACCATATTTTCTTCAAAGTTTTGCCAAAAGCCCCAAATTCACCAATATAAGGGTTTTAATTTAAATTAGCAAATATCAATTTCTAACCATTTCTTTGTATCATTTAAGCATCTTCAAGACAACCACATCATATTCACACATCATCAACAACAACAAAAATTCTCAATGGTCACCTACCCTAGGGTTTAGGCTCCACATGCATTTTCTCATCATAATAACACTTAATCCTCTATTATTAAGCTCTAACAACCTTAAAACACTTACCTAAATGCCATCAATATTATGAAAATTTACCTCTTTTCCAAGCTCAAAGAGGAACACAAAATTTAGGAGATGAGAAGAAAGGATGAGTTAAAATATGTGCCAAAGTGCCTTCAATGCCACATGAAACCAAGAAAATCATGAAATTTTGAGTTGAAATGGCTATGGAGAGTAGGTGACATTTTTGCACATGGAAAAGGGAAAGAGAAGAAGAAAAATGAAAAGGAATGGTGATGGATAAGTGAATCACCAAAAATTAGAAAGAAAGAAGAGGAAATTGTGACAAAAATTAGGTATTATCCAATGGTTAAAAGGATGTACCAACCCATTACCCAATGGCTCATGAAACCCCTTTATCCAATGGGCAAAAGAGATTAAAGAGAGAGGGAAAAAGTGGATGGAAGTGGAAGAGAGGAAAAAGGTAATTTTGTATTTTTCTTTAATTCATGTCCATTCGTATTTTTGTCATTTATTAACATACATCGTGTCTGAATAAATATCTCCTTAACACCAAAATTTATTTTGAACATACCACCATAACCATAATAAATTTCTCATTATTCTAGACCCTTTAAATGTCCAAAATTATTTAATGGGTCCCACACCATCTATTAAATTGTCCAGTTTCAATAAATTTTAATTTACCAATAAATCATAATTAGTGTCTAATTAATTTTCCCACATATATTGGGCCACAAATAATTAATTATCATTATCTAATAATTTTATTTCTCTAAAATTTTGGATGTTACAATCCACTCCACCTAAAAAGAAATTTCGTCCTCAAAATTTAACATACTTGATTTAAATATATTCAGATATCGCTTCCGTATACTATTTTCACGTTCCCACGTGAGAGTCTTAATATTACTATGTTTCCAAGCTACCTTCACCAATGCTACCAACTTGTTCCGCAATCTCTTAATGGAATGTTCAACACACTTTTGTGAGCTTCCTCAAGCATAGATTTTCTTAAATCACCGCTGTCTGGAATATAAATTCAGCCCTTAACACGCCATATACCATCAGGACCTTCTAACAACATCAAGTCCTTTCCACTAGCTTAAGTTTCTTTCAACTCAATCAAATACTCATCAGTTAATTATTTTCTTTCCGCCATAAAGAACTCACTACAAATTTTTAAAGTATCCAATGAAATCTTATTCAAGGTATATATCTCCACACCAACATGCAAATTACGAAATTGCTCAATTATTCCATTTCCTTCACCATCATAGATGAAACATGCAAAGATTTACAACTCAAGGCATCAGCTACAACATTTGCCTTTCCGGGATGGTACTTCAAATCGAAATCATAATCTTTTAAGAATTCCATCCACCATTGTTGGCGCATATTCAATTCCTTTTGAGCAAACAAATATTTAAGGCTTTTGTGATCACTAAAGACTACAAATTTAGAACCATACAAATAATGTTGCCATAATCTCAAAGCAGAGACCACCACAGCCAATTCAAGATCATGAGTAGGATATTAAGCTTCATAAGGTCGCAACCGTCAAAACACATAAGCTATCACACGTTTATTCTGCATCAATACACATCCAAGTCCAAGATTGAAAGCATCAAATAGACAATAAAGTCTTCTTGTAAATCGGGCAAAGCCAATACAGGTATAGAAGTAATCCGTAGTTTCAACTCTTGAAAACTTTTTTCACATTCAAGTGTCCAAACAAAAGGTTAGTTCTTACGAGTCAGTTTGATCATAGGAAAAGCAATACGGGAAAATCCCTCGATAAATGTTCTATAATATCCCGCTAGACCAAGAAAACTTTAAACTTCAAAAATAGATTTCGGTCATTCCCAAGCAATAACAGCTTCAACCTTCGATGGATCGATAGCAATGCCATCACAAGAGGTCACATGACCAAGAAATGAAATCTCATTCAACCAAAATTCACATTTAGAAAGCTTAGCGTATAATTGTTTCTCTCAAAGAATAGTCAACACAAGGTGAATATGCCTTTCATGCTCTTCATAGCTCTTAGAGTACACCAAAATATCATCAATGAACACCACGATGAATTATCCAAGATACTTATGAAAAATGCGATTCATGTAGTCCATGAAAATCGTAGGAGCATTTTTCACACCGAATAGCATCACCACATACTTATAGTGGCCATATCGCATTCGGAAGGCTATTTTAAGAATGTCATCGGTCTTCACCCTGATTTGGTGATATCCAGAACGCAAATCAATTTTGGAAAATACAACAACACCCTCTAATTGATCCCAGAGATCATCAATGCAAGGAAGGGGATATTTGTTCTTAATAGTTAATTTATTGAGTTTGCGGTAGTCGACGCACAATCTCATGCTTCTATCTTTCTTTTTCACCAACAATACAAGTGCGCCCCAAGGAGAAACACTTGGGTGAATAAATTCTCTTTCAGGAAATTCCTTGACTAGCTTTTTAAGCTCAGATAGCTCCATAGGAGACATCTTATAGGGAACTCAGGAAACAGGCTCAACACCAGGAATCAAACCAACAGGAAATTCAACCTCACGAGTAGGAGGTAAACTAGGAACCTCATCCAAAAAAACATCTAGAAATTTTAAAACAATAGGGATTTCAGAATATTGGGAGATACTATTCCCATCTATCATGCAGAACATTACACTGAGTTGAGAAATACCTGTAGGTCAAAACGCTCAACATTCAGAGTAGGGAAAATCACCGTCCGATTATGATGATCCACCGTGACTTTGTTGGTAGATAACCAATCCATGCCTAGAATGATATCTAGATCCTTCCTAGGAAAACAAATAAGGGATACGACAAATTTTCTATGCTCAAGGATCATTTCAACATGTTCACACTGTGTCACTGATCTCAAATAAGCACTGATCGATGTAGTCACCATTATAGCAGTTCTCATCATAGAAACAAGCAATCTTAATCGCCTAACACAATCCTCTTCAAAGATAAAGATACTATATTTGTCCACAAGTATCAGAAGCTTTAAATTTCTTGATGTCTAATAGCCCACTTAATCCCGGGCCTCAATCCACTTTCAAACTTCACACATTTGAAGCCTTAGACCCTTCTTGCTGATAAGGGGGATAGAATGCATATAGCTCTTCAAACTTCAAGGCATACTTCTCCATAGACATGTTACCTTGCTTTAATTCCATGAATTTGAGCTCTTTATTGCTCTTGTAACTATCCATAAAATATTTCTTCAAGAACTCAACCTTGAAGTTCTCTCATGTCAATGAGATATTAGCAGCTATCATGCGCCCCTTAGTAAGACGCCACCAAGCTTCAGCTTCATCGCGGATCATAAAGGCCGCATATTTAACCTTTTGAGTTTCAGAATATTCGAAGCTTGCAAAGATTCTCTCCAAGCCATTAATCCACAGATAAGCCTGTTCATGCTTATATCCTCCATGGAACTTGGAAGGTTTCCTCTTGATAAAACAGTCAAGGCCTTAGGCACCTTGTCCCACATGCTATTGGCCTTGCCTTTCTAAGAGATCCATAAATCAATTCAAAGCATTAGCCATAGCAGCAACATCACGATTATGTCTACCAGCCATGTTTCACGCCTATAGATTAAGACATGACTCATACATAAATAAACTAGACCATATCATTAACTCCAATCCATAACTAAGGTTTCAACATTTTATGGTTTATTATCATATCAATTCATAATTAGTAGATCAATATCAATACATAATAGCAATGTATTCGTCATTGGAAGGTAATAGTGTAAGGAACTTGGCCGGACCTAGCACAAACAAGTACATCAATCATATTTCAAGAATTCATTCACATGAATCAACTAATATTATCAATAAGCAATTATGCTTTACTAGTGTATCATACAACTGCAATGATAAATATACACATTTCCATGAACAACAATCATAACTCAATAATAATAACACACAAAGAATCAACAATGAGCAACCAATGCTCTGATACTACCCAATGTGGCGCCCTTAATCTAGTAAATGATATTAAAGATATTATTATTTGGCTATTAAAAGTGAGGATAAATTTTTCACGATTTAAACAATTGTTGGATGAAGAACACCACAAATAAAACTTTAACAATTAACCCTAGACCTTTTTAAAGACCTATCTCATATATGATGATATAAGAAGGTAAATAATTTAAACAAACGTCTACTTAGGGCAATCAACTACATAATCACCATACAAGTATTTGCGGAACATGTAAGTTAATTCAAGAGCAAGAGTGGATATGAGAAATGATCCAACTAAGTATAAGGTGATTGCCAAAATTTAATAAAAATATGTACATTCATCTATACAAACATCCCATAATTAGAAATATATGCCTTTAATTAAGGAAAACATGTCAAAGAAGTGTTTTGTGAGCAATCAAGTATAAGAGATTGAAGTACAAGCATAGGGACCCAAGGAATATAATACCATGGTAAGAAAAGTTCATTTTTAGTCTTAAAAATAGTTAGACATATCATAAACATCACCTATTAGTCCCAAATTAAAAGTCATAAAAAGTTGGGCTCAAACCCCCTTTAAATTTTAGTTTTACATTGCAGTGGATTCGGTATTTTATGCCTAATGAGAGTTACAAAACTCCAATTAAGGTAATTCTAATTTTATACCTTCATAACATAATTATCTACAATTGTTATGAAGAAGTCTGAGGCCAAAAATGTCATTAAGGTGCCTAAAAGAGCCAAAAACAACAAAGGAAAAGCAATAGTGAGGAAAAGTTCTAACAGTGGCCATTCCACAGGCTGTAGAACCATTCCACAGGCCGTGGGATGCACTACACAGAAGCCAAAAATTCACATTTTTTAAAACAAAGCATTCCACAGGCCATGGAATGCAATGTGTTCCATGCCCAAATTACGTAATTCCACAAATAGAATGATCCACATGCCATGGGAATATTCCACAGGCCGTGGATCACACCCGGTTCCTCAAAAATCCATTTTTCAAAGGGCTATGCATTGGCACTTAGGACCTTGAACTTTCTTGGACATTTTGACACAAATCAAGCATTCATTTTCATGGTATTTGAACTAGAATCAAACCTAAACATCTAGGCTTTGTATAACGTCATTTCTTGCACAAAATTAGATCATCAAGCATGTATTATTCATGAATCATCATCAATACATATACATACACAAAAGGACTCCATGTCCAACATCATTTCATATATGCAATTCATCAATTCCTCATTGACATGAATATCATCACCATCATAATGGCATCCAATTACATTTGTTCAAGCATCATATAGTGTTAGATACAAAAGAATGACCGATACATATTACCAAAAGAATAGAGGTGTGATTCCTTAAAGTAAAATATCAACACCATCATTTATTTACATTGCCATCTATGTATCCACAACATCCTTAAATTACCAATATTTTCAGCCAAGGCATTCCTTTACAACTAATTACATTCTCCAAAAGCTTTGCTTCAAAACATAATCTCATCCCATGATAATTCTGCATCACAATGCTAAAAAGAGACAACATGGAAAAGTGAGTTATACATTCAAAATGATGAATCCAAATACATTGTGATCATGTGTACATGCATATAAACAACATGTGTGCTTTGTAATATAATCATTAATTTATCACCAAGCCTTCATCAAGATATCATCATAGGCATACAAGTTTCATTATTTATATTCATAGCAAGCATATACACATACATAGTCACATTGCCCTTCATTATCATGGGCTATCACAAGTATCAACATCAAGTATTTACATCTTTCATTAATTCATACTCTCAATAGGTTACCATTTTTCTTGGCCATCTCTAACTGAAATGTCATGTTCCTATGACTAATGCATATGTCATAACATGAAATACATATGCAACGGATCCAATTTGAAACAAATATTTATACACACGTGTACACAATTTACCAAATAATCGCAACCACCATAGTTTCTTAAACATTTATTCCCCCACAAAGGTCCTTTTCATAAGATCCGCAAGACCTCAACTATTTCTACATGTCACGTGATCACAACCATGTATAATCGTTTAAATATTTGTGCCTCACACAAAGGTTCTTCTCACAAGATCCCACAAGACCTTAATTATTTCAACATGTCAAGTGATGGCAACCACATATAATCATTTAAATATTTGCCCCTCACGTAAGGGGCCTTTTTTTCCACAAGATCCCGCAAGACCTCTATCATTTTAACATGTCAAGTGATCGCAACCACATATAATATGATATTGCCATGCATGCCATGAATGTAAGAATACACATGCTAGCCTCAGCTTCACAAGAATCTCTCACCCTCTCACCTAGGGGTATATTTTACACTTAACATTACAAATAGTGGCACACAACCAATTATAGTACACTCCAAGGAATACAACTCATCACATAATCTCTAAGGTATCAATTCACATTGTTCATAATATAATAGCCAAGAAGTCTCATCATTATCAATCCACACAGGAAAATCAAGAAGGCATATCAACAAGTATACTTCAAATGTATAATACCAACATATACATTGTCACCACACAATTCTTAGTGGATTTCAATTTCAATTACCTTGCCATTATTTCAAGTTTTAGTGTGGCATTCACAATCTCTTTAATCATTTTTTTTTTTACATTATTTCCAATTCACTAATTGACAACAAACACGATGACATTCAATAGTTATCTCAATATTTTTTCATCATCATTCATGGATGTGTCACACAACCACATCATTCAATTCTCACCATCAAATATCGTATCTTATTAATAGTGGTCAAACATACATGGTTTTCACAATATGACTTAGGCACATACTTTTGCCAAAATCTCAAGTCACTATTAATCACCACCAAGGACACACCACATACATATTTTCTAAATGTAATCACATATTTACTAAGCACATGATCATTACAACATCAATCATCACTTTATTCCAACATAACTATAGCAAGGCAGACATGAGGAACATTATATACATTAATCATCAACTATTCAAATCACGCATCTAGAATATAAACTCCTCTTCTACCTCAAAAGAAGTAATCCGAGCGATTCAACGGCCCCGCCTCATCATTCATAATAGGTCCTACATCATCACATGAATGAATCTCAATCAATTGGTCATTCAAGGCACCACCACAAATTCTAAATATTCAATATTACATTATAGACTCAACAACATGCCTTAGACATGTTATAAACACCATCTTCTCAACCTCATTAGGTTTTGGGAATTCCTTCCCATTAATTAAGATTTTCTATTTTCAAAGTGGGTTAAACATACCCAACACTTAACCATATCAACACCAACATTATTCATTTCACCCTCATTACAACATTGCCTATCAAACCTTAATATACATCATTCCAATCATCTTTATGGTAATATAACACTTCACCCACAATCTTAATTCCAATTACCAGCACTTGAACATTGTTCCACAACTCACCAACACCCATAATTAATACGAATCACATTAATACTCATTTCTTCATACAAAATCACTTAAATAGCAATTAACCATATTTTCTTCAAAGTTTTGCCAAAAGTCGTAAATTCACCAATCTTAGGGTTTAAACTTAAATTAGCAAATATCAATTTCCAACCATTTTATTGTATCATTTAAGCATCTTCAAGACAACCACATCATATTCACACCATCATCAACAATAACAAAAATTCCTAATGGTCATCTACCCTAAAGTTTGGGTTCTACATGCATTTTCTCATCATAATAACACTTAATCCTCTATTATTAAGCTCTAACAACCTTAAAACACTTATCTAAATACCATTAATATTATGAAATCTTACTTATTTTCCAAGCTCAAAGAGGAACACAAAATTAAGGAGCTAAGAAGAAAGGATGAGTTGAAATACGTCCCAAAGCTCCTTCAACGCCATATGAAACCAAGAAAATCAAGAAATTTTAAGTTGAAATGGCTATGGAGAATGGGTGACGTTTTTGTACATGGAAGAGGAAAGGACAAGAAGAAAAATGAAGAGGAATGATGATGGAGAAATGAACCACTGAAAATTAGAAAGAGAGAAAAAGAAATTGTGACAAAAATTAGGTATTACCCAATGGTTAAAAGGATATATCAACCGATTGTCCAATGGCTCATGAAACTTGAGACGCCGAAAATACGGGGAAATTTTTCGCGATTTTGAAATCATTATTCAATGAACAGAAATTAAGCGGTGAAGCTTTCAAGTTCGACACCTAGATCTAGAAAAGCCACTCCCATATATGAAGGTATGAGAGGGTAAATTAAAGGATGATTTTTATAATTAAATTTTCAATTAAAAATAGCGGAAGAATTAATGAATTTAATTATTGTATGCGTAACATCCCTGATGTTTTAATGAGAATTATAAGAAATGGGAAATGATTAGTAAATGTTTTAGAAGTTTTATTTAATATTTGTTCTGTCTGAGCCAGAGACAAGAAAGCCGGTGTCGAGATCGGTCTCAGAAGCGCGAGCAGGCGGAGTTGAAGATCGGGAGTGTAGGAGAAGAGCGGGCAGGGCTAGGTGGTCTGGTCCAACCGATGTGAGGAGAGCGCCTCACACGGGGTCATAGCCCGGATTAACCTCATAATGACTGAAACAACGGGTGTAGGTAACCAAGAGGTGAGCACGGATGAGATATCCGACCTCTCAGGTTGTAGCTCGGATTTCCGAGGTATGAACACTAAGCTAGGACACCGGGGGGCCGATATTCATATTGGGCCTATACTCTTGCGAAGTATTAGAGAATTGTGAATAATTAAACGTTGAGGGAATAAATAAGTGTAATTGATTTGATAACTATGCAATAGTTTAATATAGTGAAATTGATTAAATTTAGTAAGAATACAAATAAAATAAAGGAAAAGACGATCTTGCCCATGAGCTATATATATATATAAGGAGATTCTCTTCCTTCCCTCTTTATTATTTACAAGTTACCTTTGCTGCTGGTCTGCCCCTTCTCTTTCGTTTTCTCCTCTCTTAACGCTGAGTTGCATGCGCTGGAGAGGGACTCCATTTGTGTCTAAACTTCAATTGAATCTCATTCCTGTGATCGAGGCTTCAAGGTGAGTCTACTGATCCGTTCCAATTGTGATTCCCTTATCCCTTTTATTCTTTGGCGGTTAAGGGCCATGCATGGCTATATTCGAGGCTGTTCTCCACTCCTCCGGTGAGTGTGAGCCCAAATACAGTCCATGAACTAAGGGTGTTGAAGTGACGAGCTGTACTTTATGATCCGTAGGTAGTAGGTTAAGCAACGGAAGACTGAGTGAAGGAGTTGAGACTGCGAAACCAGTGCTCAGAGGAAGGAATCGACACAGAGAGCAGATTATCGAAGCGTGGAACCAATGTAAGGGGGGTGTTCGGGTTATAATTAATTAGAATAGGACTCGCTTCTTATTCAGGTAATTGAGGTAATGTAAACAGGTTAAGGAAAATGTTTCTAAACGTAGTTGTGTGTTTATGCTTGTGCATGTGTGACTGAGTACATTAATTAGTGGAGGATCGGGTGTGGTTGAGTTTATCATGTTATGATCTTGTGATATCTAATGTTGAAATGATCAGTGTTATGTGACGACGGGTTAGCAAGCAGGCTACCCGAGTGATGAGGAATTGATATTATTATGTGAAAGGTAAACTGTTGAATGACTATGTGGTGTGGGATGGCCAACGGTATATGATAGACCCTCATTTCCGGCTCCCGTGGTTTTCGTGCCCAGTTGAGCTACCCAGTGGTCAAGTAGGACCCAGTGGTCGAGGTGGAGAGTCAAGCAGGACTCGGTGAACCAAGCAGGGTTCACGGGGTGTCAAGTAGGACCCCCAGCTGAAGGCCAATCCTTTAGTATCCGGATACTAGGAGTCAGATTGTATGAGAGTCAGTTGTGATCGTGATGGATGTGATGGAATTGCGTGGTTGGGTTAATATAGTTACTGTATGTAATACACTATGTTTCGGTATGCTTACTTTCGAATGATGCTTGATGTATATGTATAAATATGCATGTATATTTGTTAAGTTCCATTCTATATTAATTACAATGCCAAACACTCACCCTTGCCCTTTTTTTTTAGTAACCAGTGACAGGGAGGGGGAAGGAGCCATGGAGTCGCGCCAAGGGGGAGATCGGTGCCAGGGTCCGAGTGACTTTGAGTGACTCTCTATAGAGTTATATGTGTGTATAAGAACTTCCGAGTATTATTATTAGTTGTGTTTAACTAAGACCGGACCGGATGCAAATCTATATTTTAAAATACATCACTGTCATTTACATATGCTCTCATGGTAGCTATGACAAACCTTTGGTTAACAGAATCATTTTTAGGGTGAGATTTTTGGGAGTCCGTTTGCATGTTTTGTCCAATCCGATGTGTGAAAGGTATTCGCTCAAGCGAATAGAAACCTCGTTCAAGCGAGAGTCCGGAATCTCGCTCAGACGAGTAGGGGCCTCGCTCAAGCGGGAAGCCCTGATTCCCTTTCTCCCTTCCGTTGTGCTTAGATTAACTTGCTCTTCTTTCTAGATCTTATTTATTTAATCTAACTGTGACTGCTGTCACTTGAATAAGTCAGTAAAAATAAATGCTATTTCACTAAACCTCGATTAATTTTCAAGAAAAGGAAAAATTTATCGTAAGATGTAATCAGTTGAATAAAAATAAATGCAAAAATAACCTAGGACGTTACACTTGGTATCAGAGCGGTTCTTTCTAGAGCCGGTGTATGGGTCGATCTAGTGATTGTGATAGTCTTATGAAGGTTGATTGTATTTCGTTGTATTGAGATTGTGTGTGGCCTGGCATCGTTCCCTTGGCACTCCACTGGCGTAGTATTCTATGAATATAAGGTAAATTTACGATCCCCTGGCTGATCTTGGTTATTAATGGTGATGTGTTTGCTCATTGTAGAATTACTAAATGGCCGGAGAGACTAGTTCTGGGGGAGGAGATGATTTCTTCTCTAGATTGACTCAGCTGATGAGTAGGACCGAGTCCGGTCCCACTCTGGATAAATTCCTGAAAAGGAATCCTCCGACCTACAAAGGGGGACACGACTATGACGGGGCATACATCTGGATCAGGGATATCGAGCAGGTTTTTGAATATTTTGAGTGCTCAAAAAAGCAAAAGGTTTTATTTGCTACTTACCAACTAAAAGAAGAGGCTAGAGTATGGTGGTCCCGAGTGAAGGTGTAGATGAACGCAGCAAATGAGCCGTTGGTATGGGTAAATTTCCGAAGAAGGTTCCTTGTTAAATACTTCCCGGACAACTACAAAATCCGGAAGGAAATGGAATTCCTGAAGTTGGAGCAAGACCGGATGTCTGTAGCCGAGTACACCAGCAAGTTTGACGAGCTGTGTGATTTTTACCACCCTTTCTCGTTAGAAGGGACTGAAGGTAGCAAGTGCGCCAAATACGAAGCTGGACTACGGATTGAGCTCCGTAGTGTAATCGTACCGATGGAGATTAGGGACTACCCAACCCTGGTGAACAAAGCAAGACTGACTGAAGAGGTGCAGTTACAAAGGACGTCCCAGCCGAGAGATAAAAAGCCACTGAAGGCAAAAGGATTCAACTTCAAGAGGATGAGTCAATTCTTCCGGGGCGGCAAGTCTTCTGCTACCTCCTCATCCTCTTCCGGTCGGGGTTCCACTGGTCGATCGGGTAATCCTTCTGGTAGTCGTGCATGCTACAATTATGGTCAGGAAGGTCACATTGCCAAACATTGCCAAGCCAATCAAATTGTGTGCTTCCAGTGCGGACAACTAGGGCACCTCAGGCCCGATTGCCCTCAGAGGCAGCAGCAGGGCAGGTCGGACAACCGAACTAACTCTTCTGGGACCCGGGGTTCCAACTTTTCGAGGGGAGGCCGGAATGGAGCTGGTAGAGGGAACCAACAATCGGGAAGATATGATGCCCAATCTAGCGGTGCCCAGAACGCCACGACCGGGCGTGTATTTGCGTTTGATGCTTCAGAAGTTACGAGGAATGACAATTTGGTACAGGGTAAGTGCCTCATCTGTGGTTATCTGGTTGATGTAATTTATGATTCAGGTGCCACCCATTCCTTTATTTCGGAAAGTTGTGTGCGACAACTTGGTCTGCCAATCGGTTTAATGGAGAACGCTCTTATTGTTTCCACTCCAACTGGTTCCACTTTCCGTGCAACTACAGTGTGTAGAGAACTGCCGATACAAATCGAAGCCCGTACTTTTCGAGTAAATTTTATCTGTATGCCATTGAAGGACTTAGATGTTATTCTAGGTCTCGATTGGCTTGCTGCTAATCATGTGTTGGTCGACTGTTATCGGAAGAATATTGTTTTCTCTCAGGAACTTGACATGAAGAACGGGGTGAGCGATGTCCTAACCACGTATGTTGTTTTATTCGCTTCGGAGGGTAGACATAACTTCCTGCCGAGCGATATTCCATTTGTTTGCGAATTTCCTGACGTTTTTCTGGAAGAAATTCCGGAGCTACCTCCCAGTCGGGAGATTAATTTCTCTATTGACTTGATTCCCGGGGCAGAACCTGTGTCCCGAGCGCCATATAGAATGTCTTCGGTGGAATTGACCGAAGTGAAGAAACAAGTAAACAAATTACTAGAAAAGGGCTTTATCCCACCCAGTGCCTCACCCTGGGGCACTCCGGTGTTACTGGTAAAGAAGAAGGACGGTAGTATGCGAATGTACATTGATTATCGACAGCTGAACAAACTGACAATCAAAAATAAATATCCACTACCTCGGATTGATGATTTACTGGACCAGTTGTGAGGCACCGTTGTGTTCTCTAAGATCGACTTGAGGTCGGGGTACCACCAGATCCGAGTGAGGCTGGAGGATATCCCAAAAACAGCATTTCGGACTCGGTATGGGCACTTCGAGTACGTAGTAATGCCCTTTGGAGTAACGAACGCTCCTGCCATTTTTATGGACTATATGAATCGGACCTTTCAACCGTACTTGGACCAGTTTGTGGTAGTATTCATTGATGATATTTTGGTATATTCGAGGTCGGACGAGGAGCATGCTCAACATCTTCGACTTGTTCTACAAGTACTCCGAGAGAAGAAGTTGTACGCTAAATTATCTAAGTGTGATTTCTGGGGGAGTAGTGTACAATTCTTGGGGCATGTAATTTCCCAAGAGGGAATCTCAGTTGATCCGACAAAAATTGAGGCGGTTATGGCTTGGGAGAGGCCGAAGTCAGTAACTGAAATCAGGAGTTTCCTCGGATTAGCTGGATACTATCGACGCTTCATTGAGGGGTTCTCTCGGATAGCACTTCCTCTGACTCGGTTAACAAGGAAAGGAAACCCCTTCGTGTGGTCGGAAAAGTGTGAATTAAGCTTCCAAACTCTCAAGTGATGTTTAACGACTGCCCTTGTGCTTGCACTGCCCGATGTAACACAGGAATTTGAAGTATATTGTGATGCATCCAAATTTGGATTGGGGTGTGTGTTAATGCAAGCTGATCGGGCAATTGCTTATGCTTCGAGGCAATTGAGGTCACATGAGGAGAATTACCCGACTCATGATCCGGAACTTGCAGCAGTGGTGTACGCACTGAAGATTTGGCGCCATTATCTGTATGGAGCTCGCTTTGTAGTATTCAGTAATCACAAGAGTTTAAAGTACTTATTTGATCAAAAGGAGCTAAATATGAGACAGAGGCGATGGGTGGAGTATTTGAAGGATTACGACTTCGATTTAAAGTATCACCCGGGCAAAGCGAATGTTGTAGCAGATGCACTAAGCAGGAAGGTATTACACGTGGCTTACCTGATGGGTAGAGAACAGGAATTGCTGGAAAGCTTTAGAGATATGAATGTTGGAATTGTTATGGACGCGCCAAACCGAATGACAATCGGAATGTTAAAAATCTCCAACGAATTTCTGGAGTCGGTGGTAGCTGCACAGAAAGACGATAAAGAGTTACTGAGGCTGATTGATACTCAGACCCAAGGCAAAATGTGGAGATAACTCGGGGTAACGATGGTATATGGAGATTCAGGAACCGAGTGGTGGTGCCTGCACATAGAGGCTTCAGGCAGGCGGTGCTATCAGAAGCACACAAGAGCTCTCTGAGTATACATCCGGGAGTGACAAAAATGTATCATGACTTAAAAAAGGAATTCTGGTGGCCAAGCATGAAGAAGGCAATAATCGAGTATGTGAAATCCTGTGTGATATGCCAGAAGTGCAAGGTTGAGCACCAACGACCTCCAGGTTTGCTTCGACCTCCAGAAATTCCGATCTGGAAGTGGGAAGGTATCACCATGGACTTCGTGTCCGGACTACCCCGCACTCGAACCGGATACAACGCGATTTGGGTGATTGTTGATCGACTAACCAAAAGTGTGCATTTCCTGGCAATAAATATGAAGTGGTCGCTAGATCGATTAGCTAAGTTGTACGTTGCGGAAGTTGTACGACTGCATGGTGTGCCCTCAAGCATTATCTCCGATCGGGATCCCCGATTCACTTCAAGGTTTTGGGGGAGTTTGCAACAACAACTGGGTACTGAGCTCAAACTGAGCTCAGCCTACCATCCCCAGACCGATGGCCAATCAGAATGGACTATACAGACTCTTGAAGATATGTTAAGGCATGTGTACTGGAACAGGGCGGATCATGGGAGAAATACTTGCCCTTGGTAGAGTTTTCATATAATAACAGTTACCATAGCAGCATTGGGATGGCTCCATACGAAGCTCTTTATGGTCGGAAATGTCGTACTCCATTATGTTGGAATGAGAACGGCGATGCCCTTTATCTGGGGCCTGAGATGATTCAAGAGATGAACGAACAAATCGCTTTACTCCGAAAGAAGATAAAAATTGCCCAAGACCGGCAAAAGAGCTATTATGACAATCGGCATAGACCCCTTGAATTCCAAGTGGGTGATTGGGTGTTCCTAAGGATTTCACCGACTAAGGGTGTAGGTTGAATTTTGAAGAGCCAAAAGCTTAATCCGAAGTATATTGGACCATACCAAATACTAGAACGGATTGGTGAAGTCGCTTATCGACTAGATCTTCCCCAATCGTTGACTAACATTCACAACGTGTTCCACGTATCGCAACTTCGAGCCTACATTCCGTGTGATACCATGATTGTACCGAGTGACTCCATTGAAGTGAAGGAGAACCTGCCGGTGGAGGCTGTACCAATCAGCATTGAAGAGCATCAAACCAAAAGGTTAAGGAACAAAGAGGTACCGCTGGTGAAGGTGAAGTGGCAGAATTTACATTGGATGAACTACACTTGGGAGTTAGAATCCGATATGAGACGAATGTACCCTCATCTTTTCCAACCGGAACACTGATTTCGGGGATGAAATCTCCTTTTAGGGGGGGTGGATGTAACATCCTTGATGTTTTAATGAGAATTATAAGAAATGGGAAATGATTAGTAAATGTTTTAGAAGTTTTATTTAATATTTGTTCTGTCTGAGCCAGAGACAAAAAAGCCGGTGTCGAGATCGGTCTCAGAAGCGCGAGCAGGCGGAGTTGAAGATCGGGAGTGTAGGAGAAGAGCGGGCAGGGCTAGGTGGTCTGGTCCAACCGATGTGAGGAGAGCGCCTCACACGGGGTCATAGCCCGGATTAACCTCATAATGACTGAAACAACGGGTGTAGGTAACCAAGAGGTGAGCACGGATGAGATATCCGACCTCTCAGGTTGTAGCTCGGATCGGATTTCTGAGGTATGAACACTAAGCTAGGACACCGGGGGGCCGATATTCATATTGGGCCTATACTCTTGCGAAGTATTAGAGAATTGTGAATAATTAAACGTTGAGGGAATAAATAAGTGTAATTTATTTGATAACTATGCAATAGTTTAATATAGTGAAATTGATTAAATTTAGTAAGAATACAAATAAAATAAAGGAAAAGACGATCTTGCCCATGAGCTATATATATATATAAGGAGATTCTCTTCCTTCCCTCTTCATTATTTACAAGTTACCTTTGCAGCTGGTCTGCCCCTTCTCTTTCGTTTTCTCCTCTCTTAACGCTGAGTTGCATGCGCTGGAGAGGGACTCCATTTGTGTCTAAACTTCAATTGAATCCCATTCCTGTGATCGAGGCCTCAAGGTGAGTCTACTGATCCGTTCCAATTGTGATTCCCTTATCCCTTTTATTCTTTGGCGGTTAAGGGCCATGCATGGCTATATTCGAGGCTGTTCTCCACTCCTCCGGTGAGTGTGAGCCCAAATGCAGTCCATGAACTAAGGGCGTTGAAGTGACGAGCTGTACTTTATGATCCGTAGGTAGTAGGTTAAGCAACGGAAGACTGAGTGACGGAGTTGAGACTGCAAAACCAGTGCTCAGAGGAAGGAATCGACACAGAGAGCAGATTATCGAAGCGTGGAACCAATGTAAGGGGGTGTTCGGGTTATAATTAATTAGAATAGGACTCGCTTCTTATTCAGGTAATTGAGGTAATGTAAACAGGTTAAGGAAAATGTTGCTAAACGTAGTTGTGTGTTTATGCTTGTGCATGTGTGACTGAGTACATTAATTAGTGGAGGATCGGGTGTGGTTGAGTTTATCATGTTATGATCTTGTGATATCTAATGTTGAAATGATCAGTGTTATGTGACGACGGGTTAGCAAGCAGGCTACCCGAGTGATGAGGAATTGATATTATTATGTGAAAGGTAAACTGTTGAATGACTATGTGGTGTGGGATGGCCGACGGTATATGATAGCCCCTTATTTCCGGCTCCCGTGGTTTTCGTGCCCAGTTGAGCTACCCAGTGGTCAAGTAGGACCCAGTGGTCGAGGTGGAGAGTCAAGCAGGACTCGGTGAACCAAGCAGGGTTCACGGGGTGTCAAGTAGGACCCCCAGCTGAAGGCCAATCCTTTAGTATCCGGATACTAGGAGTCAGATTGTATGAGAGTCAGTTGTGATCGTGATGGATGTGATGGAATTGCATGGTTGGGTTAATATAGTTACTGTATGTAATACACTATGTTTCGGTATGCTTACTTTCGAATGATGCTTGATGTATATGTATAAATATGCATGTATATTTGTTAAGTTCCATTCTATATTAATTACAATGCCAAACACTCACCCTTGCCCTTTTTTTTTAGTAACCAGTGACAGGGAGGGGGAAGGAGCCATGGAGTCGCGCCAAGGGGGAGATCGGTTCCAGGGTCCGAGTGACTTTGAGTGACTCTCTATAGAGTTATATGTGTGTATAAGAACTTCCGAGTATTATTATTAGTTGTGTTTAACCAAGACCGGACCGGATGCAAATCTATATTTTAAAATACATCACTGTCATTTACATATGCTCTCATGGTAGCTATGACAAACCTTTGGTTAACAGAATCATTTTTAGGGTGAGATTTTCGAGAGTCCGTTTGCATGTTTTGTCCAATCTGATGTGTGAAAGGTATTCGCTCAAGCGAATAGAAACCTCTTTCAAGCGAGAGTCCGGAATCTCACTCAGACGAGTAGGGGCCTCGCTCAAGCGGGAAGCCCTGATTCCCTTTCTCCCATCCGTTGTGCTTAGATTAACTTGCTCTTCTTTCTAGATCTTATTTATTTAATCTAACTGTGACTGCTGTCACTTGAATAAGTCAGTAAAAATAAATGCTATTTCACTAAACCTTGATTAATTTTCAAGAAAAGGAAAAATTTATCGTAAGATGTAATCAGTTGAATAAAAATAAATGCAAAAATAACCTAGGACGTTACAGTATGATTGATTTTGAAGGGGAGGATTTCATAGTGTTCAAGATCCCTTAGTATTTCCAAAATAGCATTTAAATAATGTAAGAAGGGGTTTTATTGCAAAAGAAATGCAATCATTTAAAACAGGACAAAATATGTGCATCAGGGTGCCCCTCGCTCAAGTGAGTCCCACATTCGCTTGAGCGAGTCAGCGTAGGCACGCTTGGGCGGAAACGAGAAAGGCTGAGCGAAGGAAAATTTGAGCATCAGGGGCTTCTCTCGCTTGAGCGAGTTCAACATCGCTTGAGCGAGAATCGAGAATGTACCCTGAGCGAGCCAGCGAGGCGCTTGAGCGAGAGAAGAGTTTTGCATCAGGAGCCAATCTCGTTTGGGCGAGTTCCTTCTCGCTTGAGCGAGATCGTCCTAGTGACATTAAGAACTCTCTACCCGATTTTCACTTGGGCGAGGCATGTCTCGCCTGGGTGAAAATTGTCCAGTGTCTAATTCCCTTCTTCCTCGCTTGAGCGATCACCAATCCAGGACCATTTCGCTTGAGCGAAAATGGTCCAATGACCAACCTCTGATTCCAATCTAATCTCGCTTGAGCGAGAAGGCCATTCGCTTGAGCGAATTCCGGCTAGTGGCCACACCCCTGTTTCATAAGCATCTCGCTCGAGCGAGATTCCCACTCGCTTAAGCGAGTTCTGTAGAATTTGTGCAGAAACGGGAAATTTACTCAACTTGGCATATCAAATCTCATTTCCTACCATTTAAGCCTATCCTAATTCATTAGTTGCACTTTATTCTATATTTATAAGATCTCCTAAATCTTTATACCCTTTAAATCAAATCTCTTTCACTCAGTGCATAGGATTTAAAATCATTCCAACTTAAACTTCACAAAATGCTATAAATTATAAAATGCCTCATTCATTCATGAAATAAAACATCAACCAGCATCATCATTCAT
The DNA here is from genome assembly GCA_037962975.1 of Clitoria ternatea. NCBI lineage: Eukaryota > Viridiplantae > Streptophyta > Magnoliopsida > Fabales > Fabaceae > Clitoria > Clitoria ternatea. The sequence continues at coordinate 156,177,403 of CM075672.1, read as the reverse complement.
TGCATTACATAATTTGGGTCATTAATGAAAATTGGCCATGCTCACCAAGGTCCAATTTTCCTACATGACCCTCAAAATCATCAAATACAATCTAGATCACAAAATAAGCATACATATACATCACATGCTACACAAAAACCTAGATTTCGCCGGCCAAGGCATTTCCTATACCACTATTTACCTCCTCAACCAAAATGTACTTCAAAATGTCCACTCTTCCCACAATTGCCCTGCATCACAAATCTAAAAATAGACAACATGGAAGAGTAGTCATACATTCCAAAGGAATGAATATGAATACCATGTGATTATGTACATATGCACCAAAACATGTATACTTTGCTCATACATATCACTCATCACACTCTTTATAATCACAACACCATCATACATACATCACAAGTAACCTTACAGTTTAGGCAAAGTACACAGCATATACATAATCAAGTCCCACCACAATTTGGCTATCACACAAACTATTATTTGGTACTCATATCTTTTATGTTATCTTAGTATATCATTACATCCTCCTCACATCCATCATCATATCTCATCTCCTTCGACATACTTCCTTGCTATATGCAAATGCTCTTAAGCTAATGCGTATGCACAATAAAATATTTCAACAATTATAGATCTGACTGTGGGAATATAGACACCAATTATGGGACTCAAGCATGATCATCTAATCATACCCCTACTGTAGTAGTAAAATGTGTACACTTATTCTTAAATTTGCATGCATTTCACCAATTGTTTTACTGGTACCAAACCGCATCGCCTATCTTGCAACACCTGGTCATTTTCACCATGATCGCGGTATACAACATATTCAACCTATGGTGTTGTGGGCCAACCATGAGACATATCATGACAGTTGTGATCCCAAGGACCACCGGGGCCACTTGCTCATCAAGAGCCACCCCCCACAAGGGTCAACCACATGAGGCTCCCTGTAGCATAACATGGGCAACTTCGTGACTTACACACCGAGTCACAGGGGAATACAAATTGCTCGTGCAAAGAGCCGCCCTCCCACTGGGCCAACCGGGGGAATCCCCTAAAATTCCAACACTGGCAGCTATGTAGTATGCCATGGATGCAAATGAAAATCATATGCATTTCTCACTCTATGCATCCTATACATGCCACTCATCATACATCATCATCAACACCATTACCAATATTTCCACAAGGCTTTTAGTGGATTTATTATTGTTGGGTTATTCTTATTAATTTAAACATTTGTGTGGCATTGCAATAGTTCTCAATCAACATCATCAACAATCACATTACATTCATGGTGGATACAAGCATAACTTCATATCATTGATCATTCTACACCACCATATAGCACACCATGAATATTCTAAATGCATCAAAGCATGTTGCCAAACACATTATCTACACCATACACCACATTACAATTTCTTATATCATTTCAAGCAAGGCTAGCATGCACACCAATACATATGGCAATCAAATAACATTCAAATTCATGCATTTAGAACATAAGACTCCTCTCTTACCTTAAGAGAAGAATTCTGAGCGCTACGACGTACTCGCCTCGTCGTTCGGAATGGATCCTACATTATCATGCATATAAAATTCTAATTAATCAACTACTCAAAACATTATTTCAATTCTATTTAATCATAATCATATCTATAATTTCTTAACATGTACAAGACATGCTATAGACATCCTTTTTATTATTTGTTAGGCTTCAGGAATTCCTCCCCATTAAGCCACATTCATTAGATTCAAGGGCCATAAAACAACCATAGCCCAAACCTTCATGTAACTCCATTCATCCACATCCATGTTCATTAATGTCATGCATTTCTTCATAAAACATGTTCTTAAATCAACATTAACCATTTCCCCCAAATCTCAAAATTAGGGTTTTCACCAAAACCCAACCACATTCATAAATACATGTATCTCTCATCTCCTTCCCATCATAAATGCATCACCATTATTAAGCCATTGCCAACCATCTTAGGGCATAAGCATTAAATGCTTCTCTACAACCACCCATCCACATACATTACTCCCCAAAGAATAAATACATATACCCATGGCCAAAACTCAACAAAAGAGTGAGTATATCTTACCTCACACCTAAAACAAAATGGGTTTACAAGGGAGAGGAAGGCCACACGAAAATGAGGGAAAGAATAGGGGAAGAACTCCAAGTTTCCAAGTCCTCTTCAACGAAAATGTAGAGAGGGGAGAAGTCACCACTCAAGGTTAGGGTTTTAGAAGGAAGAAGAAGAAGAAATGAAGAAAAGGTGAAGAGAAGAAGAAGTGAAGTGTTTTTCTTATTCCCTTCAGCATGCCAACGGAAGAATAAGAGAAAGAATAGGCTTTTAATTTTTCTTTTTGATCCTTCTCATTAAAGTTTATCGTTTTACCACTAACAGACTCTTTATTTGGGCTCAATACTCCATCTGAAAATTATTCCGAATATACATTCGGACTCCCAATATTATTCTCAAGAGCCCTGACCAGTATCATCTCAATCAGAGATACTTGGTCCGACACCCATATCCCAATCAGGCTTATTTTTAGCTTAACCGATCTCAATAAATCACCAACAGTCCCTAAAATTCTTAATTTAATTGTTTTCAATATTTTGGGGTATCAAATAACTTACATTCAATTTGTCAATATTTATTTTCTTAATTAATCCTCTAATTTAAAATTTGGGATGTTACAAAACCCCTTTATCCAATGGGCAAAAGAGATTAAAGAGAGAGGGTAAAAATGGACAGTAGTAGAAGAGAGGAAAAGGGGAATTTTACATTTTTCTATAATTCATATCCATTCGTATTTTCACCATTTATTAACATACGTCGTGTCTGAATAAATATCTCCTCAACACCAAAAATTATTTTGAACATACCACCATAACCACAATAAATTCGTCATTATTCTAGACCCTTTAAATGTGTAAAATTTTTAATGAGTCATATACCATCCGTTAAATTGTCCAAATTCAGTAAATTTTAATTTACGGATAAATCATAACTAGTGTCTAATTAATTTTCCCTTATATATTGGACCACAAATTATCTAATAATTTTATTTCTCTAAAATTTGGGATGTTACACTTTTCATTTTAAAACTCCATGAAACAATACTGATAAGTGCTTTTTAATACAATAAAATATATCTAGTTTGCTTAGGATTTTTAATCATAATACACTGTATTTCCTTTATTTATTGCGATTTTTGCTTTCTTTCCACTCTATTCTACTTGGGTATGTTATTTTGCAGGAATTAAGGTAATAGAGGGTCAAAAACAAGAGAAAAACGACCATAAAATGATAAAGAAATAAGAAGAACAAGCCCAAAGTGGAAAGAACTCTCTTTTTATGCTGAATTCCGACCCAAAATATTGAAATCCGACTGAGATATGACCAAATCCGAGTGGAAGGACTCAGAATGGAGCAATTCTGAGTGGAATACTGCACTGTTAAAGGTAAATCCGAGTGGAACGACTCAAAATGACCAAAACCGAGTGGAATGACTCAGCATGGAGCGAATCCGAGTGAATACTGCACTGTTGGAGCCAAATCTAAGTGGAAAGTTCCCTGTGAAAGCCATTCCGAGTGATAAATGGCTGAGGTTCAATGCTGAAATGGAATGAGTCTCGATTGGAGGAGATTCCGAGTGGAAACTTCCCCGACTACGTCCATTCCGAGTGAAAAAAGGGGACTGACGTTGAATAGATGCTGTCCAAAGCTATTCTCCGAGTAAAAGGCTTGCTGATTGAAGTGAATCCGAGTGGGAGCTTTCTGATTTGCAACTAATCCGAGCAAAAAGCTGTTCCGAGTGAATGGATTCTGAGCAGAAAGAAGCCACTGAATGAATAAGTGCTGAATAAGGAGGAATCCGAGTGGTTCCATTCGGAGAAGAAGGCATTCTCAAGCGGAACAAGACATTTCCGAGTAGAAGTCTTATCAAGCAATGAAAGATCCGACTGGGAATAAATCACACTCGGGCAGACTCTCAAGTTTTACACTAAGCCCGAGTGAGATGTCTCTAAGGAAGACTTCCGAGTGAGTTGGGCTATATTTCCGAGCAAAGTTTTAACCGAGTGGTTCAAATTCAGAGACAGCCGAGTGAAAATGGTTGGGAACCGATTGAATAAATTCTGATCCTGAGTGAGTCTTCAATCAGTTCCAAATGAACTCCATGAACCTAAGCCGAGTGAATGGTTTCAGTCGGTTCCGAGTCCTTCTGCAGTCAATGTCCTTCTATAGTCAATTCCGACTGAATGGCTCAATCAGAAGTTGTTCTTCAGTCACTCTTCACTCGTCCTTTCATCCAGCTTCATCACCGACCGGTTCTCCTCCAAACACCGACCCCCCAACAACACTGACTGGCTTTCACTCAGATTTGTGTCCAAAGTCATCTTTTCACTCGGTCTTTTGCACAAAAGGCCTCTTTTCCACTCGGATTCTAGAGAGAAGGTGAAAACCGACCCAATTCTTCACAATGCAACACCGTATCACTACCTCCATCAACACCGACTCCTTCCATCTCTTCACAGGCCCAACATTGGATCAATAGAACACCGGCCACAATCAACAACACTCCTCTCCACACCGTCCAGCAACTCCACTGTCCCTCAAGCCATAACACTGTCCCTTCTCCTTTCAAAACTGACCTACACTCCACAACTCCAAACATCAAAACACCCAACCGTCCTCACTTCTCAACACCGGCTCCAACACTTTCCTCTCCACACCGTCCAGATCTCCATCCAACAGCAACTCCTCTCCACGCTGTCCAGTTTGCACCCACACCATCCAGCACTCAGTAAACCACCCTCCAGCAAGCTTTCACTCGGATTTGTGGGAAAATAACATTTTTCCACTAGGAATTTCATCATTCTGCACCAATCATCACTAAAATCCAAGCACCAAATTATTAGAAATATTAAAATACATAAATTGGAAACAAGTTGGCACAGCTGGAACTCACATGCACCGAAAGTTTCTTCCACTTGCAATTTGAACGCGTTTTCATAGCTGGAATCCTTCATCCATTTGCCTATAAAAGCAGCAGCAACCCATCAGCAAAATCATCATCTCTTCCCATCAATTACCATCAGCTTCATTCTATTTTCTTTTATTTTCTTCGTTACTTTCTCTCTTTTTCTCTTTAGTTTTCTTCTTTTCCATTTTTCTTTCTCTGTTCGTTTTTCTTCTCTTTCTTTTTATTTTATTTTCTTTGTTTTATTTTGTAAGAGTGTGAGGGCTGGAAAAGTGAGAATTTAAATTTGTAATTGGTGGAGAAATTATTGCAACAAGGAATTATAGTGGTAAATTATTCTAAGCTTTTGGAGAAACCCGTAAGTCTTTATTTTTACCATATCTTGTATGTTTTATTTTTCCATTATATATATGAATTTGAATTATTTCATGCGTAGCTAAATTAATTATCTTGGGATAAAGGGGGTATGATAATATTTTATTTTAATGTTATTTTGACTTGGAATTAAATAAATTTTTGTTTTCCATTTAGTTCAATTATGCTCAATGCTTTTAGTAATTCCTAACAAGAACCTAAATGATAAAACTGTATACTTACGGGTATATTAGTAAGTTTAGGTAATAAATAGAATCAAGAGATTTATTTTTACCGGAAAGCTTTGAACTAAACCTAAGATTTTTGAAATGCTTTTTGTGACCTCGGTAAAACCGTGAAAGTAATCAAAATTCTTTTGAGGAAATAAAAGGGATTTTCATAAAACGATAATGGGCCTTTCTGAGGATTAAGCAATGCTTTCCATAGGTTAGGTACATTAATAGGATTCCGAGAGGAACATATTAATTAGCTTTTGGAAAATTCGCCTTGGAAAACTTAATTCGATTCTTATTTATGAAAAGTTAAAATTCATTAACATAAAATAGAGTCTTAATCCCCCGAAATCCCAAGATACTCTCAACTCTGATTTTTTAAGTGTCAAGTAAATTTTATTTTTGTATTCTGTGCAACTTAATTTTGTGTTTTATTTTACAAAAACCTTAAAAATCAATTGTGTGGATAATTAAATTTTAATATGTCGGTACTTTAAACACAGTCCCTGTAGAGAACGATAATCTTTTATATTACGCGACATAACTCGTGCGTTTACGGGCCCTGTCAAGTTTTTGGCGCCGTTGCCGGGGACTGTTGTCCCTCAAATATCGGCAATATTGAAATTCGATTAGATCATACTTGTTAATATTTTTATTGTTATTTTTATTTTTATTTTTATTTTCTTTGTAATTTTGTATTTTGTTCTATATTTTGTGTATCTGTTGTTGTTTTATTTTTGTGATAATTTGTTTTATTTGTCATTTATTTTCTATTTATGCGACGAAGCCGTAGTGTCGATCTAAACTTAGGATTTGACCCTGAGATAGAACGTACCCTTAGAGCTTTGAGAAAACAACAAAAACAACAAAAAGAACAAAAAGAAAAATAAATGGCAGACCAACACAGACCCTTAAGAGATTTTGCCGCTCCAAGCACTAATGGAAGAGGATCCAGCATCCTCAGACCCACAGTGGAGGCTAACAATTTTGAATTGAAGCCTTCACTACTCTCAATGGTTCAATAGAACCAATTCGGAGGTTTACCCTCTGAAGATCCAAACCTTCACCTTCAAATCTTTCTTGAATACTGTGACACCCTGAAGATGAACGAAGCCACCAATGATGCCATTCGCTTAAGACTTTTCCCCTTCTCCTTAAGAGATAAAGCGAGAGCGTGGTTATACTCTCTTCCTGAAGGATCCATCACGACTTGGGAACAATTGTCCAGTGCTTTTATCAATAAATGGTACCCAAGGAACAAAACTGATGTGCTGAGAAAACAAATCATCAATTTTTCACAAAAAGATGATGAATCCTTGTATGAAGCCTGGGAAAGATACAGGGAGTTGCTAAGAGAATGTCCTCACCATGGGATAGAAAGGTGATTGACAATCCATATGTTCTATAATGGACTAACTTCCACACAAAAGATCTTTTTAGATGCTGCAGCTAGAGGAGCCTTCATGAGTAAAAATGTTGATGAAGTTGAGAACCTGATTGAGGAAATAGCTCAAAACACTCACCAGTGGAACTCTGAGAGAGGATTACCTTCTAAAACACCAGGTAAGTACTCTGTTGATGCTCTTTCCTTACTTTCTGCCAAAGTTGAAGCATTAACATTAAAACTTGATAAAATAGGGTCAACAGGTGCTACTAATATTGTTTGTGAAGTTTGTGGTGTTTCAGGACATGGAGCTATAAACTGCCATTTAGCAATGACTCCTAATCAAGAACAAGAAATGCATCAGGTGGATGCTATTGGAAACTATGGTAGAAATTATCAAGGTAACTACAGACCTCCACAAGGTCCACCTGGCTTTAAAAATAGGCCACCTCAATTCCAAAGTAACTACAAACCTCAACAAGGAACCTATATTCCACAAAAATCAAAGCTAGAGTCCTTGATGGAGACATTTGTAGCTACTCAACTTAAACAAAATGATGAATTCTCTGATGCAATAAAAAACTTGGCTTCAAAAGTGGACTCTCTTGCCACTCACAACAAAATACTGGAAAATCAAATTACCCAACAAGCCTCCTATTCTCAAAGAACACCGGGAACATTTCCTGGAAAACCAGAGGCTGGACCATCTAACCAAACCATGGCTGTCACTCTTAGGAGTGGTACTCAATACAATAGGCCAATTGACAAGACTGCAAAGAAGGAAAAGAAAGTAGATGAATCTTCATCTCATCCAGTAATTGAAGAAGAGAAACCACAAGAAAAGAAGGAGGAAGTTAAGCCATATCAACCTCCCATTCCATTTCCTCAGTGCTTAGCCAAAGCAAAGTTGGACAAACAATTTAGTAAGTTCCTTGATGTTTTAAAGAAATTGTATATTAATATTCCCTTTACAGATGCTTTGCAGCAAATGCCTACATATGCGAAGTTCCTGAAAGACATTTTGTCCAACAAAAGAAGACTGGAGGAAGATGGTACAGTTGCACTTACTAAAGAGTGCAGTGCTCTAATTTAAAAGAAACTTCCACCCAAGCTCTAAGATCCAGGTAGTTTCTTTATTCCTTGCATGATTGGTGACATGAATATAGATAAAGCATTATGTGATTTAGGAGCGAGTGTGAGTTTAATGCCATTATCTATTGCTGAAAAATTAGGATTGGGTGAGTTAAAACCTACTAGGATATCTTTACAATTGGCTGATAGATCTGTAAAATATCCTGTAGGAATTTTAGAGGATGTTCCTATTAAGATAGGAAAATTTTTTATACCTGCTGACTTTGTTGTGCTTGAAATGGACGAAGATTCTTTGATTCCTATTATTTTAGGCAGACCATTTTTAGCAACTGCAGGTGCTGTGATCGATGTCAAGAATGGTAAGTTGTCTCTAACTGTTGGAGACCAAAAGGTTGACTTCAACTTGAAAAATGTTTTAGAAAAACCTTATAATGATGTTTGTTGTACTGTGGATTTTGTCAAACAAGTGGTAAAGGAAGCAACCCTTCCTAATGACCCACTTGAAACTGTTTTCATGATTGAGCCGACAGAAACATCTGATTGCTCTGAGGCCTCACATGATACTGAGGTCATGTGCGACAAAGTGGTAAGCCCCAATGTGGAATTAAAACCTTTACCAGCTTCTTTAAGGTATGAGTTTCTTGGCCCTAATTCCACATATCCTGTGATTATTAATGCTGAATTGAATCCATCTGAAACTGAAAAACTTTTAAAACAACTTAGGTTGTATAGAAAGGTAATAGGTTATACAATGGATGATATCAAAGGGATTAGCCCTTCTCTTTGTATGCACAGGATTACTGTAGAAGATGAAAGTAGGCCCACAGTAGAACCACTTAGGAGATTAAATCCTAAAATGCAAGAAGTGGTTAAAAGGGAAATTTTGAAATTGCTTGATGCTGGAGTCATATATCCTGTTGATAGTAGTAAATAGGTAAGTCCTGTCCATGTGGTGCCTAAAAAGAGGGGAATAACTGTGATTGAAAATGATAAACATAACTTGATTCCTACTAGGATTGTCTCTGGTTGGCGCACGTGCATTGATTATAGGAAGTTAAATAGCGCCACGAAAAAAGATCATTTTCCCCTCCCTTTTATTGATCAGATGCTTGAAAGACTTGCGAAACACTCTTATTTCTGTTATTTGGATGGGTATTCAGGTTTTCATCAAATTCCCATTCATCTATCTGATCAAGAAAAGACTACCTTCACTTGCCCTTATGGGACTTATGCTTACAGACGTATGCCTTTTGGTTTGTGTAATGCACCAGCGACTTTTCAAAGGTGTATGCAAGCAATTTTTTCTGACCTTATTGAAAATGTGATGGAAGTCTTTATGGATGATTTTTCAGTGCATGGTTTGGATTTTGATAATTGTTTAACAAATTTGTGCCAAGTCTTGCAGCGTTGTGAAGAAACCAATTTGGTTCTAAATTGGGAAAAATGCCATTTTATGGTAAGAGAAGGCATAGTTCTTGGACACCTGGTGTCTGAGAGAGGTATAGAAGTTGATAAGGCTAAAGTGGAAGTGATTGAAAAATTGCCTCCACCCACAAATGTGAAAGGTATTCAGAGTTTTCTTGGACATGCAAGGTTTTATCGCAGGTTCATTAAAGATTTCTCCAAGATCACAAAGCCTCTTACAACTCTTCTTGGTAAGGATGTGCCTTTCAATTTTGATTCATCTTGTATGGAAGCTTTTTACAGGATTAAGCAAGCTCTAATCTCTGCCCCCATCGTGCAACCACCTGATTGGAAACTCCCGTTTGAGTTGATGTGCGATACGAGTGATTACGCAGTGGGGGCTGTGTTGGGGCAAAGAAAGGATAAAAAGCTCCATGTAATTCATTATGCCAGCCGGACGCTAGATGATGCTTAGGTAAATTATGCCACAACTGAAAAAGAATTGTTAGCTATTGTCTTTGCTTTTGATAAATTTAGATCTTACTTGGTAGGTTCACACGTTACTGTTTACACTGACCACTCTGCCATTAAGTATCTATTGAATAAAAAGGAAGCAAAGCCTAGATTAATTAGGTGGATTCTAATATTGCAAGAATTTGACTTGGAAATTAAGGACAAAAAGGGTACCGAGAACTTGGTCGCTGACCACCTATCTAGGTTGACATCTGAAAAAGAAAAAACAAATAATATTCCCATCAATGAATCTTTTCCAGATGAACAACTCTTGAATCTTAGTATCCAACGTGTTCCTTGGTATGCTGATTTTGTAAATTTTCTTGCATGTGGTATCTTACCTCCTGATCTTAGCTTTCAGCAAAGGAAAAAGTTTTATGCAGATGTCAAGCATTATTATTGGGATGAACCACTCCTTTTCAAGCAATGTGCAGATGGTATGATTCGGAGATGTGTTTCACAAGATGATGTCCATGCTATCTTGGATCGTTGCCATTCTCTTTCCTGTGGAGGACACATGAGCACCTCTAAAATAGCCGTTAAAGTATTGTAAGCTGGGTTCTATTGGCCAAATATTTTTAAGGATGTACGTAAGTATGTTCTAACTTGTGATTCTTGCCAAAGAACAGGTAATATTGGTAAGAGACAAGAAATGCCATTAAATACCATTTTAGAAGTTGAATTGTTTGATGTATGGGGTGTTGATTTTATGGGTCCCTTTCCCTCTTTTTTTGGAAATCAGTTCATATTAGTGGCAGTTGACTATGTGTCAAAATGGGTGGAAGCCATTGCTTCACCCCATTCCGATGCTAAAACTGTTATTAAACTTTTCAAGAAAATAATATTTCCAAGGTTTGGGGTCCCAAAATGTGTTATAAGTGATGGAGGGTCTCATTTTATTGAGAAAACTTTTCAGACCCTTCTAAAGAAATATGGAGTTAAGCATAAGGTTGCTACACCTTATCACCCACAAACTAGTGGACAAGTTGAGGTATCCAATCGGGAAATTAAAAATATTCTTCAAAAAGTGGTGAATACATCACGTAAGGATTGGTCTATTAAGTTAGATGATTCCTTATAGGCGTATCGAACCGCATACAAAACTCCCATTGGAACCACGCCTTTTAAGCTAGTATATGGGAAGCCCTGTCATTTACCTGTTGAGCTAGAATATAAATCTTTTTGGCTGTTAAAACTCTTAACTTTGATCATAAGGCTGCAGGTGAACAAAGATTGTTGGAATTAAATGAGCTTGAAGAACTCCGTCTAGATGCATACGAAAATGCCAGAATTTATAAAGAAAAAACCAAACAATGGCATGATCGTCACATCCAACAGAGAACATTTAATCCAGGAGATATGGTTTTACTATTTAATTCCAGATTGAAGCTTTTTCCAGGTAAACTGAGATCCCGATGGTCGGGACCATTCAAGGTGACAAAAGTCTTTCCCTTCAGAGCTGTTGAACTATGGAGCGAGAAATCTGGTACATTTAGGGTAAATGGACAGAGAGTAAAGCACTATCTGACAGGTCAACCAATACAACAAGCAAGTGACTTAGACTTGTTTGATGCTCCTGATGAGTAAATCCAAACGGTGAGAAGTCTGGCTGAAGACTTAAAACTTAGCACTGATAGGGAGGTAACCCTATAAAAAGTTATTGTTTCATTTTAAGTTAAAAAAAACCTAACTATGTCAACTGCTGGTTTAGGGTTACTACAGGTAAGTTTTCTTATACTTTTATAATCCATTTTAACATTGAGGATAATGTCAAATTCTGGTTTGGGGTGGTAGGTAAGAAAACTTAACTGTTTTGTTTACGTTGTGTGATTGTTATTTTATTTTGCATGTGTGTTTTCCTTGATTTGTTTGTAATCTTGTAATTTACCATGATTGCATGATAAATTTACTTTGAACACAAGGCTAAAGTATCTAAGGATCCCAAAATTTTGAGTAAAATTTTCAAAATTTGATTGTTTAAATGCCAAATAAATGCTTAAATGAACCTTATGCGATTAAAATTTTCTTTGAAAAGACTTTCCATGGTTAGACTTGAGCCAAAATGGGTTATTTATCAAAAAAAATTTCAAAACCCATATTTTCTTGATTGAGTGAATCTCATAGTCATTAATATTCTAGAACTTGTTTTTCAACCGATTCAAAATGGTTTTTGATTATATGTCTTAGGATGATAAAGGCACAATTAGGTCTTATTCTTAAGCCTCAGAATTTTTGCACAATTTGACCCCTAGTTGCCTTTTTTGAGCCTGAAAGTGAAAATTTTTCTTTGAAACCTTTCATTGACTGATATTCTCTTAAATGGTGAAAAAGTTGGAAATTTAGTGGAGCAAAGAAAGAAAAAAGGACTTAAGAAAAAAATATGGTATTAAATGCAAAGAAAAGCAAGAAAAAGAAAAAGAAAATCAAAAGATGATATTGAATGAATTCCAAAAAGTCCATAAAAGTTCAAAAATTTGCTCTGTTAAATTTATAATGTTGATTTGAATCATTCATGACTCTTAAAGCCCTTTTGTATTCCATTTTTCTTGAAATTCCTACCTTAACAACACAACCCAAGGCCACGTTACAACCTTTGAAAGACCTTTAGACTTTGACATATTTTCTATCTAAACTGTGAAGTTTCTGGTTTATTAACAAGCTTATGGTAATGTTTTTTGACTATGATGATTTGAGAGATACACAAACCTTGAAACACTTGAGTGAAAATTGTGAGAAGAGTATCTCAAGTCTTGACATTGAAAATTGATTCACATAAGAAAAATAAAATTGGCATTTGAATAAATCTGTTTCTCTATTTTGGATTCCTTAGTTTATTAAGCTTAGTGTTTTCTGTATTTTATCTTGTAAATATGGTGATTGCTTGAAGACAAGCAATGTTTTGGTTTGGGGTATTTTGATAAGTGCTTTTTAATACAATAAAATAGATCTAGTTTGCTTAGGATTTTTAATCATAATGCACTGTATTTCCTTTATTTATTGCGATTTTTGCTTTCTTTCCACTCTATTCTACTTGGGTATGTTATTTTGCAGGAATTAAGGTAATAGAGGGTCAAAAACAAGAGAAAAATGACCATAAAATGATAAAGAAACAAGAAGAACAAGCCCAAAGTGGAAAGAACTCTCTTTTTATGCTGAATTTCGACCCAAAATATTGAAATCCGACTCAGATATGACCAAATCTGAGTGGAAGGACTCAGAATAGAGCAATTCTGAGTGGAATACTGCACTGTTGAAGGTAAATCTGAGTGGAACGACTCAAAATGACCAAAATCGAGTGGAATGACTCAGCGTGGAGTGAATCCGAGTGAATACTGCACTGTTGGAGCCAAATCTGAGTGGAAAGTTCCCTGTGAAAGCCATTCCGAGTGATAAATGGCTGAGGTTCAATGCTGAAATGGAATGAGTCTCGGTTTGAGGAGATTCCGAGTGGAAACTTCCCCGACTACGTCCATTCCGAGTGAAAAAAGGGGACTGACGTTGAATAGATGCTGTCCAAAGCTATTCTCCGAGTGAAAGGCTTGCTGATTGAAGTGAATCCGAGTGGGAGCTTTCTGATTTGCAACTAATCCAAGCAAAAAGCTGTTTCGAGTGAATGGATTCCGAGCAGAAAGAAGCCACTGAATGAATAAGTGCTGAATAAGGAGGAATTCGAGTGGTTCCATTCGGAGAAGAAGGCATTCTCAAACGGAACAAGACATTTCCGAGTAGAAGTCTTATCAAGCAATGAAAGATCCGACTGGGAATGAATCACACTCGGGCAGACTCTCAAGTTTTACACTAAGCCCGAGTGAGATGTCTCCAAGGAAGACTTCCGAGTGAGTTGGGCTATATTTCCGAGCAAAGTTTTAACCGAGTGGTTCAAATTCAGAGACAGCCGAGTGAAAATGGTTGGGAACCGATTGAATAAATTCTGATCCTGAGTGAGTCTTCAATCAGTTCCGAATGAACTCCATGAACCTGAGCCGAGTGAATGGTTTCAGTCGGTTCTGAGTCCTTCTGCAGTCAATGTCCTTCTGTAGTCAATTCCGACTGAATGGCTCAATTAGAAGTTGTTCTTCAGTCATTCTTCACTCGTCCTTTCATCCAGCTTCATCACCGACCGGTTCTCCTCCAAACACCGACCCCCCAACAACACTAACTGGCTTTCACTCAGATTTGTGTCCAAAGTCATATTTTCACTCGGTCTTTTACACAAAAGGCCTCTTTTCCACTTGGATTCTAGAGAGAAGGTGAAAACCAACCCAATTCTACACAATGCAACACCGGATCACTACCTTCATCAACACCGACTCCTTCCATCTCTTCACAGGCCCAACACCGGATCAATAGAACACCGGCCACAATCAACAACACTCCTCTCCACACCGTCCAGCAACTCCACTGTCCCTCAAGCCACAACACCGTCCCCTCTCCTTTCAAAACCGACCTACACTCCACAACTCCAAACATCAAAACACCCAACCGTCCTCACTTCTCAACACCGGCTCCAACACTTTCCTCTCCACACCGTCCAGATCTCCATCCAACAGCAACTCCTCTCCACGCTGTCCAGTTTGCACCCACACCGTCCAGCACTCAGCAAACCACCCTCCAGCAAGCTTTCACTCGGATTTGTGGGAAAATAACATTTTTCCACTCGGAATTTCATCATTCTGCACCAATCATCACTAAAATCCAAGCACCGAATTATTGGAAATATTAAAATATGCAAATTGGAAACAAGTTGGCACAGCTGGAACTCACATGCACCGAAAGTTTCTTCCACTTGCAATTTGAACGCGTTTTCATAGCTGGAATCCTCCATCCATTTGCCTATAAAAGCAGCAGCAACCCATTAGCAAAATCATCATCTCTTCCCATCAATTACCATCAGCTTCATTCTATTTTCTTTTATTTTCTTTGTTACTTTCTCTCTTTTTCTCTTTAGTTTTCTTCTTTTCCATTTTTCTTTCTCTGTTCGTTTTTCTTCTCTTTCTTTTTATTTTCTTTTCTTTGTTTTATTTTGTAAGAGTGTGAGGGCTGTAAAAGTGAGAATTTAAATTTGTAATTGGTGGAGAAATTATTGCAACAAGGAATTACAGTGGTAAATTATTCTGAGCTTTTGAAGAAACCCGTAAGTCTTTATTTTTACCATGTCTTGTATGTTTTATTTTTCCATTATATATATGAATTTGAATTATTTCATGAGTAGCTAAATTAATTATCTTGGGATAAAGGGGGTATGATAATATTTTATTTTAATGTTATTTTGACTTGGAATTAAATAAATTTCTGTTTTCCATTTAGTTCAATTATGCTCAATGCTTTTAGTAATTCCTAACAAGAACCTAAATGATAAAACTGTATACTTACGGGTATATTAGTAAGTTTAGGTAATAAATAGAATCGAGAGATTTATTTTTACCGGAAAGCTTTGAATTAAACCTAAGATTTTTGAAATGCTTTTTGTGACCTCGGTAAAACCGTGAAAGTAATCAAAATTCTTTTGAGGAAATAAAAGGGATTTTCATAAAACGATAATGGGCCTTTCTGAGGATTAAGCAGCGCTTTCCATAGGTTAGGTACATTAATAGGATTCCGAGAGGAACATATTAATTAGCTTTTGGAAAATTCGCCTTGGAAAACTTAATTCGATTCTTATTTATGAAAAGTTAAAATTCATTAACATAAAATAGAGTCTTAATCCCCCGAAATCCCAAGGTACTCTCAACTCTGATTTTTTAAGTGTCAAGTAAATTTTATTTTTGTATTCTGTGCAACTTAATTTTGTGTTTTATTTTACAAAAACCTTAAAAATCAATTGTGTGGATAATTAAATTTTAATATGCTGGTACTTTAAACACAGTCCCTGTGGAGAACGATAATCTTTTATATTACGCGACATAACCGTGCGCTTGCGGGCCCTGTCAAATACATCCTTTGAAAATCAATATGTTTTAAAAGACACGACCATTTGAAATGATATCTTTTCATGCATCACTTGAAACCTATAAATTAAGATGATTTCATGCATTTTAAACATAACTCAAAAAACCATTCTTGCATCATTCTATTCCAATAAACTTTCAAAGGCCATTATCTTAATATTTCAAGTTAAATCGTTAAATGCTTTAAGTTGTTTATCTTACTCTTAAAAGAGAGATTCCTATTGTTATCTTATTTTGAGAACTTAGGGTGAGGTATCCCTAATTTGTTACTGGTACTTAGAGTGGGGCATCTCTAAGGGTTCTATACTTGAGTCAGCATCCCAAGGTGTATGTAACTGGAATGAAGTATCCTCATTGTGCTATAATAAAATATTTTGATTAGTGGAAATCTCAAGGTGATCTTGGGAAACTAGACGTATGCACTGTGGTTTGGCTGAACCAGTCTAAAACCGAGTCTGTTTATCTTCTTCCCTACCCTATTTTATTTCAATTATTGTATTCTGTTTCTTATCTCCTACATCTCTTTTAAGTTAATCATAATTTTAAGAAAAAGGTGCAGTTTAGTTTAGAAATGTTAAAACTGAATTCACCCCCCATCTTGAGTGATTAGAGGCCACTTAAATAACAAGTAGTATCAAAGATATCTTCTTGTGAAAGGATTTACATCTTCAAGAAGTAAAATGGCCACTATAAACTCTCTATTTCCTGAAGGAAATTCCATTAATAGGCCCCTTGTGTTTAATAGTATTGGGTATCAATATTGGAAAACCTGAATGTAAATTTTTATAGAAGCTATAGATTTAGATATTTAGGATGCTATTAAAAATGGTCCCTTCATCCTAATCAAAACAGTTGATGACGGAGTCATAGAAAAACTTAGAATAAAGTGGAGTGGGGAAGAAAAGAAAAAGGTTTAATTTAATCTTAAATCTAAAAACATCATTTCTTCAGCATTAGGAATCGATGAATATTTTAGAATATCCAATTATAAAAGTGCTAAGGAAATGTGAGGCATCTTAGAAGTAACCTATGAAGGAACTAACGAAGTTAAAAGGTCAAGAGTTAATACCTTAACACAGAGTATGAATTGTCTAGGATGAACACTAATGAAAATATTCAAGATATGAAAAAATGTTTTACACATATTATTAACCATCTTGCATCTCTTGGAAAAATTTTATAAAGTGTTAAGATGTATGAATAGGAAATGGCAACCTAAAGTGATAATAATTGCAGAATCCAAAGATCTAACCAACATGTCACTAGCCACACTCTTTGGTAAGTTATAGGAACATGAAATGGAATTATCAAGACTAAATCAACATGAAGAGAATGATCAACATGAATTTGAATCATTTGTTAAAAAATTCAACAGGTTTGTAAAGAAGAAAGGAAATCAAAGAAGACCAAACTTTATTTCTAAAAAGCCCTCCAAGAAAAACAAAGAATCATCACATGGACCAAAATGTTATGAATATGTGTAAAATCAGACATATGAAGATGGAATGTCCAAATAATTAAAAGAAACCAGAGAAAACTGGAAAAAATATTTCACAAGGAAAGAAGAGAAAGAAAAGCTTACATTACATAGGACGAAAATGATATAATCACTTCATCATATGCATCACAAAGTGAGGAAGCCAACCTATGTTTAATGTCTGATATTGACGAAGATAACAAGGTTAGTAACAATACTGACTCAAACTATAATGAATTATTAAATACATTTAAAAAATTGCATGACAAATCTTTAAGTATTGCTAGAAAGTTGTCTAAAGCAGTTAAAAAGATTTCATAATTGGATAAAGAAATTTTCCTTACTTAATGATGAAATAAAAATTTAAAACAATGAAAAAATGATTTCAAATTTGCAATGCTCATCTCTAACAATATCTTCTATAATATGCCTAAAATATGAAACATTACAAAAAGAAAATGATGATATGAAAAATACATTAGCCAAGTTTACACTAGGAAGAGATAATTTAAATAGGTAAGCAAGGATATCACTTTAATAAAACAAAACTAGGGTATAATCTTAACAAACAACATAAATTATTTAAAAATTTATTTAGTTCACATAAAGCATCCAGTAGTCCTTTTATAAAATGTTTTTACTGTGGAATTAATGGACATAGTGCTACTACATGAAATATTTGGAGAAATGGCATGACATGTAAAAAGATATAGGTTCCTAAAAGGTCTACACAAGCATCACCTAACAACATGAAATAATACATAAAACACATAAGTTCTTGTCATATTTTAAGATTATTTTTTATGCATATGCATAAAAAATAACAATATATGTGACTAAAGTAATCGATTACTAACTTAAATTTAGGGCATACATGACCATACCCATATTGTTGTTATAATTTGTTTAAAATTCAAATTTTTTGATATCCCTGACTCATATCTCTTCAATAAATTATTAATATTTAGTAACTTTTAAAAATTTCCAAATTGTTTCAAGAAGTTGAAACATTTCTTTAAAACTTGATTTTTTTCATCAATTCCCTATATATCTCTTTAATTTTGTCTTTTCCTAAATCAAATTCAAAATTCCCATAAATACCTTCCCTATTCCTCTATGCACGATGATTCCTTAGGCATAAATCATATTAAATCCTTCCTCTATTCAATACTTATAACAGTGTTACTTATGATTTCACTACCAAAATCCTATTCCCCATAAAAGTTGTTCATGTATTGTCATTTTAACTTTTTTAAATTTTCTCACAAGTAATCAATTACGTTGTGCTGTAATCGATTTCCATGAGTTTCAGGATATATAATTCATGTTTCAAATAGCATACAAAGCATACCATGTTCTTCCTAATTTTCCATGGCTTCCTCCTCTCAAAGAGTCCAAAAGAAAAAGAGGACTACCTTTAGAATTGAAACTCCTCTGGTACCTAGAAATCCTATCTCCGTATCTTTGTTGAATTCTTTTCTACCTCTTTTCAGCAAGAAAAATACTACTCAAAGTTCCATTTCCATGATATCATTGATCCAAAATATGTCGATAATCTCATTATAAACGACTTTCAATCCCTTGCTGCTCAAAATAGTTTGGTGTTTTTATGCGTAAAAGAAAATCATTATCCTAATCTTGTCTGCCTCTTCTATAGTAACCTTGAGATCAAAGATGATTGCATTTACTCCGAGCTCAAAAAGGTGCCCATTGTCATTAATGATAACCTTTTTCATTTATTTACCCACTTTCCTTTTGGTGGAGAAATTTTTGATGACCAAGTTCCTGAAGAATGGGAACTTGATTATGACCTTCTTGAAGCAAGAGGCCTCATTTGCTCTGAAGAAGCAAATATTTCTGATTGCACTCTTGTAGGATCTTTAAAGATGGAGTGTCGCTTATTGCATTGCATTATTGTTCGTGCTCTTCTCCTTCGCACCATAAATTTGGCACAACTAATCGAAGAAGACATTATTATCATGTGGGCTTTGCTTACTGCTTATTAGTCCTCAAATTTACAATAAATTCTTTAATAAAAATTATGTAAAAATAATAAAAATTAGTTTAATTTGTTAGAAATTTAGGTTTTAAATTTATTAAATGGATGTTGTTGAAAATAATCTGCCCTTGATCAATTTTCTCTAGTTTTGTAGTGAAAAAGTAAAGAAATTAAAGAGAAGAATTGAAGAACTGAAGAGCTAATGTGTAGCATCAACACCACGCATAGCGTGGGAATTTTTTATTCTAACGCCAAATAATGGCCAATCCAATCAAGCTAAATACCAAGCTGAATGGGGAACATGTGGAACCGTTATCTGGGAATTATTAGATTAATTAACTTTAATAATGGCCATTTAATCACGTTTTTAATGGGGGCTGAGTCAGGAACCTAACGCGTAGCGTCAGGACCCTTCTTCAGCCCTATAAATAGGGCCATTCTCCACACATTCACAACATCCCCTTCTGAATTCTGAGTTTGTAAGGTTAGAGTGATTTCTAGATACTTGAGAGTGTTTCGTAGTAGTGTGAGCTCTTATATCATGAAGTGTTTCCAAGTTTTCGTAATGTCAAACTCTGTAAGTGTTGTTCTTACTTTTACCATGTGTAACTAAATTGTTTATGTTGGAATTTGGTGAATCAATCTAGTATATGATGTTGTGATTATGAACTCTGTATATTTATGATTCAAGTACATGTTAGTATTTCAACTCTTTATTAATATGAACATCAAACGGGAGAATGATTTTCATATGTATTAAAACTTGTTTTATTAGTATAAATGTCAAACGGGAGAATGATTATTCATGTCGAATTAAAATCTGTTTTAATGAAAGTAAAAGTTGAAATACCCTTAATATGCCAATTACTAGGGATAAAATTGGTAATTATTGTTGCCATAAGGCCAGGACTTAATGCAAGTTTTTATTGAGAAAGCTCACGAGGAATCAGACTTTACGGTAAATACATAGAATTTATATCACGAGGGATCGGTTATAATGACTCTAAGCTACAATGACATGAACTTGATAATTAAGTATGTATGTTTGTAATTACTTCATTATATTTTAGTGCGAGGATCCTAATTCTAACATAATTTGTTAATCTGTGTTTTTACATCAAGTATCTGAATTATTTTGAATTACATCTCAATTTTCTAGATAGATTTTATATTTACCATCTTTTTACCACATGAACAAATTAATTGTCAAATTCTGTGAATATTGTATAAATTGTTTATAAATTATTCTTTTGTTAATAAATTTTGATAAATTTACCATAGTAAATAAGAATTACTGTGAGTTACTGAAACTTTCAATCCCAGTGGAATGATATCTAAATTTGAAAACTACAAACGATTGGTGCACTTGCCAATTAAAAACCCAACAGTAACACGGGGTATAACACTGCTCGCCCTATTAATTAGGCATATCTCATTAGTAATCACATGAAGAAAGCTTTGCGTGACAATGCTCCTCTTCCTTATGTTGCCTTTATAACCTAAATCATGCAACACCTTAATATCCCCATTAACGATGAACTTTTTGTCAACCCACAACGTTCATATCTTATTAGCACCAATAATGTTTCCTCCTTTAGGTACAAGCAAAATGCGGAAGATGAATGGGTAATAAGCAAGCGAGTGGCTCTTCCATCCGATCTTGATGATGTTGAAGAATCTTCCTTCATACGTGATCTCATGAATGCAATCACCAACTTCCAAACTCATTTTGAATCTTTTGAAACTTGCATTGATGCTTGCTTCAACTCTTTTGAAGATTCTGTCCACAACATCCAATCCTATTTTCCACCCGCCTAGTTTCTTAAATTGCTTTTTGCTTATGTTTAGTTTTAGTTCTTTTTTTAATTAGTACATTAAGGTTTCTATGTTCATTTTTGTTATCAATGGAATGAATGATTTTACTTTCTTTTTGTCATTGACAAATGGGGAATGAGTTAGTGAGAAGACAAATCAAATAGAAAAATCAAATCAATTAAGCCAAACCATTATCATAACTTATCATCATCAAATATAAACTCCCTTAATTAATTCTTGCCAACCAAACCAAAATCAAGGGGGAGAGAGCGTTCTATTTTTTGTATGTTATGTTATTTTCTTCTCAAGTAATGTTGTCAATATCAAAAAGGGGGAGAATGAAGATCCAAGGTTTTGATATCAATAATATGACAGATCAACAAACACATAATCATAACAACGCTTAATAAACACTCTAAAAGAAGTACTTGAAGACTTGAAGATTCAAGCAACTGTCACAAAGATTCAAGAAAATAATGTGTCATGAAAAATATGTAAGGTTTACTCACAATACTAAGATCATGGCCTTAAAATATTTTAAACAAATACATATGCATGAAGGCATCAAATGAATTCATCTCAGCATGTAAAAGTTAAATTTTTTATACGCAGTAATCGATTACAAAACAACAGTAGTTGATTACATAATTTTCTATAGGAAAAGACATGACTTTTCATTTTAAAACTTCATGAAACAACACATCTTTTGAAAATCAATCTGTTTTTGAGAGACACAATCATTTGAAATGATACCTTTTCATGCATCACTTGAAACCTATAAATTAAGATGATTTCAAGCATTTCAAACATAAGTCAAAAAACCATTCTTACATCATTCTATCTCTAATAAACTTTCAAAGGCCATTATCTTAATATTTTGAGTTAAATCATTAAGTGCTTCAAGTTGTTTACCTTACTCTTAAAAGAGAGATTCCTATTGTTATCTTATTTTGAGTACTTAGGGCGAGGCATCCCTATTTCTTACTAGTACTCAGAGTGGGGCATCTCTAAGGGTTCTATACTTGGGTGAGACATCCTAAGGGTGTATGTAACTGGAATGAAATATCCTCATTGTGCTATAATGCTATAATCAAAGATTTTGATTAGTGGAGATCTCAAGGTGATCTTGGGAAACTAGACGTAGGCACTGTGGTTTGACTGAACCAGTCTAAAACCGAGTCTATTTATCTTCTTCCCTATCCTATTTTATTTCAATTGTTGCATTCTGTTTCTCATCTCCTACGTCTCCTTTAAGTGAATCATAATTTTAAGCAAAATGTACAAATTAGTTTAGAGAGGTTAAAACTCAATTCACCCCATCTTGAGTGATTAGAGGCCACTTCAATAACAGAATGTTGTAGAATTATAACATACTTTAATTTTAATTTGAATAGACAAGATTTCAGTAAAATACAATAACCATAAATAGTCACAAACTACCTAGATCATGATAATTTAATCCCGATTGTATTTAGTCAAAGATAGACGAGTGGCAAGTGGATGCCAAGAAGTTTCGTTAATTCTAAATCGAAAATAGCCATTTTCTTACACCTTAATTTCATTCCAAAAGCTTTGATTATCATATCGTCACCATAATTTTTAATCATACATATAAGTATCCCACCTTAAAATTAATGTATGTTTATAACATAATAATATTATTTATTTTCTTGGGTAGCTTAATCCCTCCTAACTCACCTCTAGTTTTAAACTTTGAAGTTTTCTTTTCTTTTTTTCTTCATATTATACATCTATAATTATTAGGTTTGGATTCACCATATCAATTTTCAAGTACATCTTATATTTTTATTTTTAGAATTTATATTATTATCTATTCAAGTTCAAATTAAATTAATTTATTTTCTCAAATGGTATTATTTTCAAAACTCTATTTCTATTTCTGTCACTGAAATATTATCTATACCATTATTTTTGTGGTTACAAAAGAACATTAAATGTCGAGAAGGTGAAGGGAAAAGAAAGCTAAAATCAAATCCAGTCTTTTTTTTTATGAGTGTATGTCGCTCATGTAGGCTATTAACCACTGTTGTATCTCTACCCCTATATAAATTTAGAATTTAATTTTAATATTTTTTATTATAAATTTAATTTTAGTATTAGGTGAGTGTTAAATTATTTTTGCGTAACATAAAATTGGAAAGTATTATATAAGTGAAAGTTCATGATTTTTAAGAGTTATTTTAAAAAGTCAAATCGAAAGTAATTTTCAATTAGTTCAAGCAATAAAAATTCCATTAACATTATATCATTATTATTATTATTATTATTATTATTATTATTATTATTATTATTATTATTATTATTATTATTATTATTTGTGTTTATCTGTTTGTTGGTTTTCAACCAATCTGACCTTCCCAAGAAAACAAATTTTTTTAATATATTAAGAGTCATGAAGAGGTTGTCTTGCTCTTTTGCTTTGTAATAATCTCTCTAGTGCTTGGTCAATAGCCTTAGCTGAGTTTCTTTCTCTGCCTCTAGAATCATTTCTTACTATCATCCTAATCTGACTTCTTGATAGGACAGGGAGGTTGCTGTGGCCTCTCTGTGTTATTCTTGGTTTCAATTCACCCAAGGTACCCTTTATCTCTTGTTTAATTTTCTCCCTTTACACTCTTGATTATATGGTATAAGTTTTGTGCCCTGGGTCATTACTTCCAACAAGAGGTACTATGTTTCAAACCATGTGAATAATTGAGAGTTTTAAGTAAAGGGTCACTGGAAAAAAAAGGACAGGGTCTTTGTGAACGGATGTTGTGCTTTTTCCTATCACAGGTTGGTTATCCATAAGGGTTTTTGTTTGAAGCTTTTTTGTTTCAGCAATTGTCTTTGTAGAACGTTGTTTCGTCATTAGCATATACTACCTCCGTCCTTGAACATGTGAAAATAACTACCCTAGTTGAGTACTAAGTTATGTATGGTCATCAATTTTATCCGTTAACAATATGAATTGTAACCGTAGTTGTGTAATTGTTGCATGAGTCTCTTGTGTTTTAACATCAAAATTTTTGTTCCCTGCAGGAGATTCATTCTTTGTTTTTTTTGGGCTAGAATGAACATTTCGTATTCAGAAAAGCAAGTGCTTTTTTTGGTTGGAAATTCCTCTTCTTCAGTGGCAGAAAAGTTTAACAATTAATGTCTAAAGAATCTTAGATTAATACAGAAGTTTTTGTTTAACTGGGCATTTTCATTTGATTTCAAGAATGCATTTTATGTTGAATGGGTTGTGATATCTCACCATGTTGTGCATATGGGTGCAAACTGTAAAAGAGTCGTCTTTAATGTTTATTGTTTTTCTATGCTTAGAATAATGTTCTTTCCTATGCAGGGTGTAACTTTATCTGCCACTTAAATTCATATATGAGCAAAGCTAATAACTAAATTCTGTTCAAAAGGAAGTTTTAGTTATCTTATTTCGCTGAGTGGGATGTTAATAGTCACTTCTTGAGTACATTCAAAATCAGAGTGGTGGTCTAAGGATCTGAAAAAATCTGTTTGTGTTTAATTCTAAAGCACATAATTGCATAGGTTTATTTTGACTTTTATATAAAAACTTATGTGAATTGAAATAATTATCAACCAACTTGCATGAGACCCTTGCTATGTAAAGCACTTAACTTGTAACACTATTTAATATGTTTTCTCATGTTTATAAAGATCTATGGTCTAGCTCAAAATGTCTTCTAATTCTGTCATCTTTCCCCTTTTGTTTCTCTAATCTCAGCAGAGAAATCCTAGGAAATTCAACAAGATTTCATCAAATGTCGTTGGTTATATCTACAGAGCTGGCTGATACATCATATAGGAATGCTAAGCTCTACTCACTAAAGGGAACAGATATTACACCTGACTTGTCCTCCAACAATTTTGCCGCTGATAAGCACAGAAACATGTATATGACAGAATCTTATTTGAGCAAGAGTTATGAAAAGTACTTCCTTGATTCACCTGTAGAAGAACTGATAGAACCATCTAGTTCCAGCATATCAGGAAATTCAGTTAACCTGGATGGTGCTTCCTCTTACCAGCTTAGAGCTAATTCAGGAGCTTCTACGATTGCTAATAACCCGTTTGATACTTCTCTCTTGTCTAGAAGGCACCATGATGCCTACCAGTCCAATTTTAGATCAGATTTCTTGGAAAGTGGAAGCCCGGATTGCCTTGACTTTGAAGGTGAAATGCGATTAAAACTACAAGAATTGGAGAGGGCTTTACTCTCTGATACTAATGATGAAGAGGATGAAGAAGAATACATATTTGAGACAGTTCAAAGCATGGAGATTGATACTGACATGGCTGATTGGGTCAACCCAATTCAAGATATGCTACTCCATGATTCACCAAAGGAGTCTTCATCCTCAGATTCTTCCAATCTTAGTTGCATCAGTAGCACCAAAGAAACGCCAAAGCAATTGCTCTATGATTGTGCTAGAGCACTTTCAGAAGGAAACGAAGAAGAAGCCTTGTCTATGATAAACAGTCTCCGGCAAATGGTGTCAATTCAGGGTAACCCCTCTCAAAGAATTGCAGCCTACATGGTGGAAGGACTTGCAGCTCGTATGGCTTTGTCTGGAAAATGTATCTACAAAGCACTGAAATGCAAGGAACCTCCTTCTTCAGATCGCTTAGCAGCTATGCAGATACTGTTTGAGGTCTGCCCATGTTTTAAATTTGGATTTATTGCTGCGAACGGTGCAATTGCTGAAGTGGTTAGAGATGAAAAGAAGGTTCACATAATAGATTTTGACATCAATCAAGGAAGTCAATACATAACTCTAATCCAAACACTTGCTTCATTGCCAGGTAAGCCACCTCATGTTAGATTGACCGGGGTTGATGATCCCGAGTCTGTGCAGCGATCTGTTGGTGGTCTAAACATCATAGGACAAAGACTTGAAAAGCTGGCAGAGGCACTTGGATTGCCATTTGAGTTTCGAGCAGTGGCATCTAGGACTTCAATCATCACTCCATCGATGCTCAACTGTTGTCCTGGGGAGGCACTTGTGGTGAACTTTGCATTCCAACTTCATCACATGCGAGATGAAAGTGTATCAACAACCAATGAGAGAGACCAGCTTCTTCGCATGGTTAAGAGCCTGAATCCGAAACTTGTGACAGTTGTGGAACAAGACATGAACACTAACACCTCCCCCTTTCTCCAAAGGATTGTGGAAGCCTACAGTTACTACTCAGCTGTGTTCGACTCACTCGATGCAACTCTCCCTAGAGAGAGCCAGGACAGGATGAATGTTGAAAGGCAATGTTTGGCAAGGGACATTGTCAACATCATTGCCTGTGAGGGCGAGGATAGAATAGAACGGTTTGAAGTTGCAGGAAAATGGAGGGCAAGGTTGACAATGGCTGGCTTCACTCCATCCCCAATGAGCTCAAATGTGAGAGAAGCAATTAGGAAACTCATTAAGCAGTACTGTGACAGGTTCAAGATAAAGGAGGAGATGGGGGCTCTTCATTTTGGGTGGGAAGACAAAAACTTGATTGTTTCCTCAGCATGGAAGTGACCGGCACATTCTTTTGTTATTTTGAGAGTCACACTTGGAGTGTTGATTTAGTATTTGTTGTGTCTTTAGTCTATATCTATTGACCCAAAAAAAGTTAGTCTACATCTATATGTTTAAGCTTTGGTTCAGAATCAGATGTATTCTAACGTGTAATCTTATGCTAATACAAACTTCATGATATGGAAGTGTTTGAGTATGTGACAATATAACAGAGCTATGCTTAGGCTTGTGATGACATTGCATGTTATCATAAATTTGTAAACTATTCAACTACGTGGCTTGATTCAGTTATTTTCAATTTGGTTAGGATGTGGCGATGACATGCTAGTAGCTCAGGGAAGGTATGTTAAAATATTCTTTTTTTTAAGGCTTTGATAATTGAAGATGAGAAGCGCATTTTAACCATGTAAATGTCTCCATCAAGCTGGTTTGTAAAGCAATGATGGAACCAAATTATTTGCGCCAAAAAGTTTGACTGAGAAAAAATGCATAATTCAAAAAGGGTTCACTCTAGTAAAAACATAACATAGCACTACTATATATTATCAGATTAAAATAGATGGTTTCTCAGAAGTTTCTTCTATTTCTTTTGTAAATGATTACTTCGGTTTTACTCCTCCAAAAAGGTAGAGTAATGTAGGCTGATTTTCTTCCCATTTCAGAAACAACTATGATGACTTCAACGCCTCTTTCTTTGGCATTCTATTTACACTCATTTCTTATTTTATTTTCTGCTCTTTTCACATTATGAGTCAAATGAATTTTTAGCCTCTAAAATAAGGATTTTCTCATTTAGTTTTTTTAAGTATTCCAAAATGGTTCTTTAAGGGACATACCAAAAAAGTGATCAAGGGAGAAGACCGAATCTCTTTGAAGATGAATAGACTTTACATACACACATGTTCATATCCACTAAAAATATTTTAATTAAATATCGCAAAATATTCTTTTTCAATGTATCACTTAATAAATACACTGCAACAAAATGACATTTTAAAGATTTTGATACATGCTACGTTGCGTCGGACATTTTAAACACAACGTCAAATAAACTTAGACACAATGCAAGTAGTGGTGGTTGCGTCCGACAAACTCCAACACAAAATGTGTGGGTTGTTTCAAACATAATTAAGGTTGGTTGTTGCATCAAATATTTTTCCTAGTGCACGGGAAAAAGCCGACGCTAGTATTTTTCCTGGGAAAACTCCAACCTAGTGTGAATTTAAACAACCACGTGGGAATATAAGAAGGAGAAGTATAAGAGAAGAAAGTATAAAAAGAAAAGAATGGGAAGAATAAGGATGAGAAGAGAAAAAGAAGAGAAGAAAAGAGAAGAAGAGAGTGGTGCTAGAGGAGCGCTATCACACTAGGAGCGTGACGTAGTGAACGCTGATGAAGAAAAAATGATGTTAGAGGAGAACATACATAGGGAGAACGCATATAAGGAGAATGCGCACAGCGGAGATCACTGCCTAAGGAGAGCGTGCATAGAGGAAAAGATACCCCTGATGTGTGAGATCGGCAAGAAAGAGAAACCTGATGCCTACGGAGGAGAAGAGGACACCGATGTGTACAAAGGAGATTATCGTAAAAGAAACACGCGCAAAGAAGAATGACGATGATGTTGCGCCGGATGTAGTTCTACGCTATATAGTCTTAGACAGCCTTGAAACATTAGTACGCTAAATGTGCGAATGGGTATTTCAAAAGAGTCTCACATTGCTTGGTTTGAGAGAGTTGAAAGGGTATATATTAAAACATGTGTTTTGGGCTTATGAACAAGTAAGAAAGATTATGGGCTCACGCGCATACAAGATTGACCAAAAATGCCAATTCTAGTGCAAATCTTCTGTTTTGCCCCCTTATGCATGCATGATTATGTGGATGTGGAAACCTTTTTATGTTTTGTTTTAAGATTGATTTGAATTTTAAACCTTACCCAAAAATATCTCCTATTTCTGAATTTCTTGCCCACATTCACTCCCTTATTTGTATGTTAACCGTCCACTAATTACAAATAAGATTCCTTTTAACCTTGTAGATAAAATCTTTTCAAAAGTTCAAATTATTTTTGCTATCTTTTGCTAATTGTCCAGATATTTTATTTTTAAAATATATCTTGGTTATTTTAAAAATATTTTTATTAATTGATTTAGGGTTTGTATATATATATATATATATGTGGTTCTCGAAAACCCTAATATTGTATCCTAAAACTTTTATCTAGGCGTTTTCTCTCTCTTTTCTCTGTTGGGTTTCTCATTGCTTTTTCCCTTGCTAATTTTGGCCTTAGTTTATACCAGAAGGGGTTGTTGTATCCTGGAGAGTACGCATAATGCGAATAAATTCTTAAGGGCAGTGCCCTCACACACCTCAACCTACCTTATTTTCTAACAATCTTAAGAGTTTATCCTCCCATGGTTGACATTGATACCAACGCTTCTCTCAATACGGGTTCAAATGTAGATGGTAATCTTAACGCAACCACCACCATGAAATAGCCACTTGTCATTACCGCTCTAGTCACTATGGCCAAGCCCCTCCTAAACGTATCAAAGATCAAAGTTTTTTATGGTCATTTTAACACTACTGGCAGGAGCGTGTGTTCTCGGTGCTTAACATGCACAACGTCGCATGGGCGATATCTGATTCCAAACCAACCTAACCTAAACTTCTCAATGCATGGACCAATGCAACAAGCTATGTGGGTACACTATTCTCAGTACTTTAGCTAACAATTTGTTTGATGTTTACTGTACCTATAAGCAAGCAAAGGAAATTTGAGATTCCCTCAAACTGAAATACACCGTTGAAGATGCTGGAAAACAGAAGTTTGTTGTGGGCAATTTCTACTATTGGTAGATAACTGATGACAAGGACATAAGGGCGCAAATCAACGAATACCATAGACTTCTTGAAGATCTTTCCCCTTTCCTCTCATTTTCGGCAATCACTTCTTCTTCTCCTTCATCTCTTTATTTCTCATTTCCTCTCTTCCCCCATTACTCCAAACCGTGACCCTTTATGTGTACCCATTTTCTTCAAAAATTAATTACAATTTCTTGGAATATGAAGTTCTAATTGTAATTTCTTGGAATATGAAGCTCTTATTGCACTTTAGAGCCAATATTCACCCATTTCACCTTCTTCTTCACTTCTCAATTTCTTCAAAGCTTGGAAGTGAGGTAAGGCATTATGCCTTTCTTAGTGTTCTATTCATTATTTTAGAGTTATCAAAGCTTGAAATCGGTAATTTTGATGTTGTTGAGTTAAAGAATGCAAATGAGTATATTGAACCCTAAGGTAGATGACTATGGAAAAAAAGGTTTGTGATAATGACTATGTGGAACATGAAATTAAGCTTGGTACATGATAAGTGCTTTTTAATACAATAAAATAGATCTAGTTTGCTTAATGCACTGTATTTCCTTTATTTATTGCGATTTTCGCTTTCTTTCCACTCTAGTCTACTTGGGTATGTTATTTTGCAGGAATTAAGGTAATAAAGGGTCAAAAACAAGAGAAAAATGACCATAAAATGATAAAGAAACAAGAAGAACAAGCCCAAAGTAGAAAGAACTCTCTTTTTATGCTGAATTCCGACTCAGAATGCTGAAATCCGACTCAGAAATGCTGAATTCTGACTCAGAATGCTGAAATCCGACTCAGAAATGCTGAATTCCGACTCAAAATAACCAAATCCGAGTGGGATGACTGAGAAAGGACCAAATCCGAGTAGCATTACTCAGAATGGAGCAAATCTGAGTGGAATACTGCACTGTTGAAGGTAAATCCGAATGGAATGGCTCAGAATGGAGCCTTTCCGAGTGGAACGATTCAGAATGGAGCATTGCCGAGTGGAATACTTCACTGTTGGAGCCAAATTCGAGTGGAAAGTTCCCTGTCAAAGCCATTCCGAGTGATAAATGGCTGAGGTTCAATGCTGAAATGGAATGAGTCTCGGTTGGAGGAGATTCCGAGTGGAAACTTCCCCGACTGCGTCCATTCCGAGTGAAAAAAGGAGACTGACCTCCAATAAATATGTCCAAAGCTATTCTCCGAGTGAAAGGATTACTGATTGAAGTGAATCCGAGTGGGAGTTTTCTGATTGCAACGAATCTGAGTGAAAAGCTGTTCTGAGTGAAAGGATTCCGAGTAGAAGAGGCCACTGAAATGAATAAATGCTGACTAAGGAGGAATCCGAGTGGTCTCACTCAGAGAAAATGGCATTCTCAAGCAGAACAAAGCATTTCCGAGTAAATCTTAGCAAGGAAGGAAAAATCCGACCGGAAATGAATCACACTCGGGCAGACTCTCAAGTTTCACACTGAGCCCGAGTGAGAAGTCTCCAAGGAAAGCACATCCGAGTGAGTTGGGTCAGAAAGATGCATTTCTGAGCAAAGCAAAGGCTCGGACATAAGAAGAAATTCAATCAGTCAAATTCCAACCCTTCAAGTGCAAGTTCCTGAGTAAAAGTGAAGGCCATTCCGAGTGATTTGATTGACGACTGAAGTCAATTCCGAGTGGAAATCAACTCGGACTCCCGAATGAAGATATCATTTTACCATTTGAATGTGACCGAGTGTATTCCTGAGAAATCCGAGCAAGGTCTCTCTCCGAGTGGTTCAAATTCCATAGACATAGCCGAGTGAAACAGTGAGCAGACTTCCCAATCCTGAGTGAGCCACTTTCCAGTCGATTCCGAGTCACCTTTTAAACAGTTCCGAGTGAATCACTTTTCACTCGGTTCCGATTCACTCTGCAATCAGTTCCGAATGAACTCCATGAACCTGAGCCGAGTGAATGGTTTCAGCCGGTTCCGAGTCCTCCTGTATTCAATTCCGACTGAATGGCTCAATCAGAAGTTACTCTTCAGTCACTCTTCACTCATCCTTTCATCCAGCTTCATCACCGATCGGTTCTCCCAAAAACACCGACTCCTTCCATCTCTTCTAAACACCGTCCCAAACCAACACCGTCCCATCCACTTTGAACACCGGCTCCATCCACCACACCGTCCAGCAACTCTGTCCCTCAAACCAACACCGCCCAGACTCTTCTCCTCAAACCAACACCGCCCAGACTCTTCTCCCCAACCAACACCGCCCAGACTCTCCTTTCCATCCACAACACCGTCTAGCAGTACTCTCTACACCGCCCAGCAACCCACTAAACACTTTCCTCTCCATACTGTACAGATCTCCATCCAACAGCAACTCCTCTCCATGCTGTCTAGTTTGCACCCACACCCTCCAGCAAGCTTTCACTCGGATTTGTAGGAAAATAATATTTTTCCACTCAGAATTTCATCATTTTGCATCAATCATCACTAAAATCCAAGCACCGAATTATTAGAAATATTAAAATATGCAAATTGGAAACAAGTTGGCACAGCTGGAACTCACATGCACCGAAAGTTTCTTCCACTTGCAATTTGAACGCGTTTTCATAGCTGGAATCCTCCATCCATTTGCCTATAAAAGCAGCAGCAACCCATCAACAAAATGAATCATCTCTTCCCATCAATTACCATCAGCTTCGTTCCAATTCTTCTTTCCTTTCTCTTTTCTTTGTTTCTTTTCCGTTTCTCTTTTCTTTCTTTTCTTTCTTTTTCTTCTTTGTTTTTCTTCTCCTTTTCTTTTCTTTTTCTTTCGTTTTATTTCTCTTATTTTCTTTCTCTGTCCCGTTCTCATTTTTTCTTTTACTTTCTTTTTCTTTATTTTATTTTAAGAGTTGTGAATTGTAAAAGTGAGTTATTTAAATTTGTAATTGACGGAGGAATATCGCAACAAGGAAATACAGTGGTAAATTATTCTGAGCTTTTGGAGAAACCCGTAAGTCTTTATTTTTACCATGTCTTGTATGTTTTATTTTTCCATTATTTATATGAATTTGAATTATTTCATAAGTAGCTAAATTAATTATCTTGGGATAAAGGGGGTATGATAATATTTTATTTTAATGTTATTTTGACTTAGAATTAAATAAATTTCTGTTTTCCATTTAGTTCAATTATGCTTAATGCTTTTAGTGATTCCTAACAAGAACCTAAATGATAAAACTGTATACTTGCGGGTATATTAGTAAGTTTAGGTAATAAATAGAATTGAAAGATTTATTTTTACCGGAAAGCTTTGAATTAAACCTAAGATTTTTGAAATGCTTTTTGTGACCTCGGTAAAACCGTGAAAGTAATCAAAATTCTTTTGAGGAAATAAAAGGGGTTTTCATAAAACGATAATGGGCCTTTCTGAGGATTAAGCAGCGCTTTCCATAGGTTAGGTACATTAATAGGATTCCGAGAGGAACATATTAATTAGCTTTTAGAAAATTCGTCTTGGAAAACTTAATTTGATTCTTATTTATGAAAAGTTAAAATTCATTAACATAAAATAGAGTCTTAATCCCCCGAAATCCCAAGATATTCTCAACTCTGATTTTTAAGTGTTAAGTAAATTTTATTTTTATTTATTCGTATTCTGTGCAACTTTAATTTGTGCTTTATTTTATAAAAATCTTAAAAAAATCAATTGTGTGGATAATTAAATTTCAATATATTGGTACTTTGAACACAGTCCCTGTGGAGAACGATAATCTTTTATATTACGCGACATAACCTGTGCGCTTGCGGGCCCTGTCAGTACATGCTTGGGTTAATGGTTGAAATTGAAGGAAATTATTGTTAGTGTGTTTAGTGAAGAACCCTAGGTTTTAGTAAAAATTGACATGATGTGAAAATTGGGGAAAAGGTACCCAAAAGCCTTGAATGCTCCATAAATGGTGTCAAAATAATTATAGGTTTAAATTAACGTTGTTGAATTTATTTGGTGTTGTTAGCATGGAAAGTAGACTTATTGGTAGGTTTTAGAAGTCATGTAATGTAGGAAAAAGATGACTCTTAAATATGTTGTTAGAACTTGAATGTTGTTGGCTCGGTAGTTTAGAAATGATATAAATGTTATTAAATATGGTTGGTTAATGTTGGTGAAGCATTAATTGTAGTTTTGGAATAGAACCATTACTTTAAATTTGGGAAAAACTGCATTCAAGAGCCTTGGATACTTCATAGATGACACTAAAATAATTGTATGACCTGAATTAATGTTTTTGAATTGACTTGGTGTTGTTGACATGAAAAATGGATTTGTTAGTAAGTCTTGAATGTCTTTTAAGGTAGGAAAATAGTGGTAATAATTCCATAAATGCATAAGCCTAATTGGTGTACTTGAGAAGATATTGTTGGGTATAGATTAGTATTTATGGTGGTTATTGTATAATTATTGATTGGAAAAGTATAGCATGTGGTGACTTTAATGAAGGACATGAATGATTTATAGGAAATAAATATGTCATTGATTTTAGAAAACCTTGTTCATATTAGAAATTATTGAGATAATTATTGAGCCTAAGAAGTCATATTAGAAAGGATGAAGAAAAATTAGTATGACACCTTATTAGAAATCCTAAGTAGAAATTTGAAAGAATATCACTTTTATGCTTTAAAAATATTTCTAATGACTAGAAATGAATTATTGGACATGTGGTAGTGTATTTATTAATGATAGAGAATAATTGTAGTTGAAGGGCTAATAGATTAGTAGCCATTAAATCAAGTAAACATAGTATTAGAGACCATGGGTTTGCTAATACTTGTAGGAAAATGATTATTAGACTTGAAATAATAACTGTAGAAGCTATTTGGTATTTATAGAGATAGTTATATATTTATTTAAGAAGAAAACTTAGTGTTTATGAGGATATTTAATAAGAACCTAGATGTAGGGTGAATGATAAATGCTTCTAATGACATGAGATGATTTACGGAGGTGTTAGAATGCTCATTAATGGAGATTGATATTTTTAGATATTGAAAAACAATGTTTATAAGATTATAATGATGAAAAACTTGTTGGTTGTCAAGATAAAAATATTGTAAGTGTTAAGAATGATGTGGGAAAAATAATTTGAAAGTTTTGTAAAGCTAAATGAATAATTATTGAACCCTCGATGATCTATAGAAATGATTTTATACCTTTAAAATATTGTAAAATGTTGTAAAAGGGAAGGAAATCCTCAAAACCAAAAAGATAATAATTATACAACCCTAGTATGATGTTGTTTATGTGATGATTATAATTATTAACATCAAGGATAAATTTTGATGGTGTTTAATATAATTCTACATTTATTTAATGTTGGAATTGATAATTCTAGTGAAGTGAGACCGTCAAACCTCATGGAATACTTCTCTTGAGGTAGGAGAATAGTGTATTTTCTAAATGCATGATTGAATTCTATGTTGATGATATATGTATTGGTGTATGCTTATATATTTGTCTTGAATGAGTGTGAATTCCTTTATTATGTAATTGAATATGATTGAGTCTTATTCATGAATTATTCTGGGTTGGCAAGTGTTAATGACATGTATTTGGAATATATTTATATGATATGCCTTCTTGAATATATTTATATGATATGCCTTCCAGCAGACTCTGGTCTTGTGTCAAAATACTTAGTGTTTGATCTCAAATTTGCCTACCATTTTTTTGTACACTAAGTTCTTAGAACATTTCTCTTCTTACTGATTGTATAAGTCTGGTAGGTTACCAGGACTAGTTTGAGTGTTGGGAAACACATCGGCCTGGGGAGGCTTTTGAAGGAATACTCAGGGTTTAAGCCAGGAGTGGCTCGTGAAAGAATACTTGGGGTCTGCCCCAGGAGTGGGTGCATGCAAAAGAATACTCGAAAGCATGGGGTGTGCTTAGGCCAGGAGTGGCCGGACTCAAGAGTACTCAGGGCCAAGAGTGGCCGGCGTCAAGAATACTCTTAGAGATATCAGAGAAGTCTGGTATTGAAGCACGGGTTGTGCTTGGGTCAGGAGTGGCCGGAGTCAAGAATACTCTTGGCCAAGAGTGGTCGGTGTCAAGAATACTCAGAAGCATAGTTTGTGCTTAAGCCAAGAATGGCTGGAGTCAATAATACTCGTAGGCTCGGTCTGAGCTGTTGATGTAAAATATTTTTACATAGTGGAAATCCTTCAGATTTGAAGCTATTGGATGTAGTCTCTGAGTTAGAGGTGAACCAGTATAATTCTCTTATGTATTATCTCTTTCTCTCTTACACTTTACTATCAACAGTCTGGTGCATTATGATTGTTAAAATCGATAGTAAAAGTCTAGTAAAATAAGCGCTCTCTCTTACTCTCTCAATCAAAGAATCACACTCTCAGTCGCTTCATAAGTCTGATCCGCTGCATAACGCTGCAAAAGTTTAAATATCACTTTTTGGTTTGAAACAGTGAACAAATTTATTCAACCCCACTTCTAAGTCTATTCTCCAAACCAGCAATTGGTATCAGAGCATGGCCTCTTAGGGTTGAACACTCTAACGAGTGTAGAGGAAGAAAATCCATGAAGAAACTCACTCCTATAAAGACTAAAAGGAAGAATCAAGAAGAAGAAGCTCCTTGAAGACTCAAGAATTCAAAAGTCTAAAGATGATCAAGAGTTCAAGAAAAAGACAAGCTTATGAAGATAGAGGATCAAAGCACGAAAAATGGAAGAAATCAAAAGACTTAACATAATTCTCCATTGGATGATCACAAAATTCAAGTCTGAAATTTACCAAGTGCTCACCAGACATCACAACAAAGGAAGTGCAGAATCAAGCTCTCGGGATCTAACTCAAGACTAAAGAGAAGTTTAATCAGATACAGTATTTTCAATTTCAACAAACAAGAAAGCATGTCCAAACCATAAAATCTCCACTTAATGGTTGGGAAACGATACGTGACTCTTCGATAACTCCTTAAATTTATTTATCATATGATTACTTTAGCATTTATTGAAATTTCTTGGTAACTGCTCTTTATCATTAAGGAACGACATCTGAATTTTTGAAAATTGTAATATTTCAAAACAACATGTCTCTCACCGATTAAATGTTTTAATGATATTTCAAAACTCTCAATATACCACTATTTCACCATCTTAAAAAAAGGTTTTAACAATCTGGGTTTACTTATTAAATTTCCTCTTCTATTTTATCAAACTATCTCTTTGTTCCTCCATTTTTCAAACTCCTATCATTAAAATGGCTTCTCAATCACCAAACCAGGATGGATTCTTCATTGGCAATCCTTTTATAGATTCTGATTCTAAAAACGCTCCTCCAGTTTTTCTGGAAACTTTCTCTGCTTTCTCTTCTACTTCGTCCGACCCTTCCTTTTCTCTTTCATCGTCTCCTGAACCAAAAGACATTCTTGCATCTATATCTATTTGGTCCCTCTCAAATACAAAGTCTGGTAGGAAAGAAATATGGATTTGTTTTTGTTGATGATTACACCAGATTAACCTGGGTATACTTCCTAGCCCATAAGGACGAGTCCATAAAAATATTTAAAATCTTTTGCAAGGAAGTTCAAAATGAGAAAGGATATTGTATTGGTACAATAAAAAGTGATCATGGTAGAGAGTTTGAAAATGAAATTTTTGAAAAATTTTGCAACGAGTCTGGAATAACTCATAGTTTTTCCTCACTAAGAACTCCTCAACAAAATGGAGTTATGGAAAGGAAAAACAAATATCTGCAGGAAATGGCAAGAATAATGCTTTGTGAAAATGATCTTCCAAAATATTTCTAGGCAGAAGCTGTGAGAACTTCTTGTTATATTCAAAATAGAGTTTTTATCAAATCAATACTTAATAAGACTCCTTATGAATTGTGGAAGGGTAGAAAACTCAACATTTCTTATTTTCATCCTTTTGGGTACACTTGTTACATTCTGAATACCATGGACTATCTTGGGAAATTTGATTCAAAGTGTGACAAAGGTATATTCATGGGATATTCTACTACATCAAAATCCTACCAAGTATTTAACACTCAAACTCTAACCATAGAGGAATCTATACATGTAAGATTTGATGGCCTTCAAAAGACTGATAGGAGACTGACAGATCTAGATTTTGATGATGCAGGAATACAACAAGAAAAAGAGCAATCAATAGATCCACCTACTGAAGATGGTCAACCGAATTTAACAAATTATGAAAAGACTGAACAAGATCCAACCCTTGAACCTAAAAAGCCAAAAGAATGGAAATTCAAGGTTTTTCATCCTTGAGACCTTATTATTGGAGACCAAGATGCTGGAGTAAGAACCAGATCCAGCCTTCACAATCAGTTAACAGTTGCTCTCATCTTGGAAATAGAACCAAAGAACGTCCAGGAAGCACTAAAGGATATAGATTGGATTCTTGCCATGCAAGAAGAACTCAATCAATTTTAAAGAAGCAAAGTGTGGACACTTGTTCCAAAACCCAAAGATAAAAGTATTATTGGTACTAAGTGGGTATTCAGAAACAAGTTAGATGAAGATGGAAGAGTCATTCAAAACAAAGCAAAATTGGTGGCTAAGGGATATAATCAACAAGAAGGTATAGACTTCACTGAAACCTTTGCTCCTATAGCCAGACTTAAGGCTATCAGGATACTTCTTGCATTTGTAACTTTTAAAGGTATTACATTATATCATATGGATGTAAAGAGTGCTTTTCTGAACAGTTTTATTGAAGAAAAAGTTTATGTAAAACAGTCTCCTGGTTTTAAAGATATATCTCTTCCCAATCATGTTTTTAAACTAAGTAAAGCACTATATGGTCTGAAACAAGCTCCTAGAGCTTGGTACGACATACTCAGCAAATTTCTTATTTCAAAAGGCTTTACAAGAGGACAAGTTGACACAACCCTCTTCAGAAAAGGCACTAAGAATCACTTTATTATTGTACAGATCTATGTGGATGATATTATTTTTGGTGCTACTAATGATAGTCTGTGTAAAAAATTTTCAACAATAATGCAAGCAAAATTTGAAATGAGTATGATAGGAGATTTTAAATTCTTCTTAGGATTGCAAATTCAACTGACTAGTGATGGAATTTTTATTCATCAACAAAAGTACACTAAGGAACTACTCCAAAAATTTAAAATGGCTAATGCCAAGCCCATGAGTACTCCTATGCATCCCAACTGTACTATAAATAAAGATGAGTTTGGTACATCAATGGATCAAACCGTATATCGAGAATGGTTAGTTCACTCTTATATCTTACATCTAGTAGACCTGACATAATGTTTAGTGTATGTGTATGTGCAAGATATCAATCAGATCCCAAGGAATCATACTTGTCTATAATGAAGAGGATTCTAAGATATCTTGTTGGAACAACTAATCTTGGGCTCTTCTATAAATAGACAGACTCTTTCTCTCTTTTCGAATTCTATGATGCAGACGTTGCCGGAGATAGACTTGATAGAAAAAGCACCAGTGATGGATGTCACTTCTTGGGGAGTAACTTAATTTCGTGGAGCAGCAAAAAGCAAAACTCTATTGTACTTTCAGCTGTCGAAGCAGAATATATGTCTGTAGCTGGGTCTTGCTTTCAACTTTTTTAGATCAGATATCAACTTGAGGATTACTCAATCAAAGAAAACAAAATCCCAGTCTTTTGTGATAATACAAGTGCAATAAACCTTTTCAAGAATCCTATTCAGTATTCCAAAGCAAAGCACATTGAAGTCAAATATTACTTCATTCGTGATTATGTGCAAAAAGGCACCCTGGACCTAACATTCGTGGACACAGATCATCAATGGGCGGACATACTTACTAATCCTCTAACAGAGGCCAGGTTTAATTTCATTAAGCATAATTTAAATTTAAAAATTATTACTTAAATAGTCTGCTCTATGTATCAGTCTACTATACATTACCTTGTTTGACTTCACACTCTAAGAGACTTTCTATAGAAAATATTTTTCAGTTTCTACTTTCTAAAATGTGGCAGTAGTTATCACACTTTAGTATAACCACTCTCTAAATACATTTTCTCTCCCTTCTAGTGTAAATTTTTGTAAACGTCCCCTCACTTTCACTCTTTCCCACCGTTTTTCATTATATCTCTCTCTTCCCTCTTCAACTTCTCTTTCGAAAAATTTCTTCTCTCTTCTGAAAAACCCTCTTCTTCTCTTCTCACCAAAGAAATTGCATTCAAAGTCTCTGACATTGTTGAATCCTTGATTCTCAACCTCAAGCAGTATAAGCTAGAAGGGCGTGATATCTCTGAAGAACTTGACAACACTGGCTGGACTCAGTTTTGTCTTGATCAGACTACTGTCCATCTATCGTTCTTGATTTTTGGAACACCGTCTCAATAGAAAATCTCGATTTCTTTTCCTTGGTACTCTTCAGGGTAAACCATTGAAATCTCTATGGACCTCATTGCTATTGTTACAGGATGTCCCAATGTAGGGAGGTGTACGATGAGCTCTTCGAATTCAATGTGGTTTCTTCTCTGGAGATCAATAAACTGTTGTATGGAAATCAATATCCGGTGAGGTTTGCATGTGGGTCTCTCCTCCCAAAGGCCAAAATGTTGCACCTTGTGATGAAGCAAATATTTTGCCCTAGAAAAAGTGTGAAGGACACTGTCAACAAGCTTGATTGTTTTTGCATGTATCACATGCTCTTCAAAGAGAAGGTTAGCTTGCCTAACATCATTTAATCTCATCCATAGGGAAGAAACAGAATAAGATTCCTTATCCAGTCTTTCTTATGAAAGTCTTTGCACTTGAAAATATTCAACCAACTTCAGTATCGGACTTGGTTACCCCTTCCATGATGGTTAGTAAGTTACCTGCCTTCTCCTCTGCATCTACTTCACCTTCAAGTACTACTTTGACCCTCCAAAAGAAGAAGAAAAAGGCTATTTCTTCAAAGAAAAGAAAGTCTGATCCATCTCGCA
The DNA here is from genome assembly GCA_037962975.1 of Clitoria ternatea. NCBI lineage: Eukaryota > Viridiplantae > Streptophyta > Magnoliopsida > Fabales > Fabaceae > Clitoria > Clitoria ternatea. The sequence continues at coordinate 156,136,829 of CM075672.1, read as the reverse complement.
CACCATGTACTTGTTCCACTAAGAAGCCAAGGAGGTTGGTTCTTGAAGAGTCTGATGCCACTTTCTGATGATGAAACACTGGCCTTCTTCACTTCTGTTTTCACTACCTTGCATCCTGATGTCGCTGTCTCAGATTATACTCCCTCAGACTGGAAATCCAAATTCAATAAGCTTTGAACTGACTATCAGAGAGTCATGGATGACAATCATGATACATTACAAGAATATGGTGGCTATCCTGCATATGCTTACTATCTCAGCTTTATGTGTGGATACCTACAACACCATCCCCTCTCCAAAGTCTGCACCTGGGAACATCTTGATTAGCTCAATCAATTCTATGCCTCTATTGCTATCTATTGTAGTGACAAGAATGCCTTCAAAGCTTTACTCAAGCGAAAGAGGTCTCCTTCCCTGAGACATCTCATAACAGGCCAAGGTCTAAACCCTTGCCTTCCCCAGACTCTGCTCCCTCCTCTCCCCATCCTATTCCTCTTGCCATTTTGCCTCCACCATTACCTCACCCCGCCTCTTCCCTCGTTATTGTCCCCTTTTCTCCAATCTCCACTATTTTTCACAAGTCTTGCCTTCCCCCTCTTCTCAAACACTACCCCACTTTACCTTAATATTTTGATTTCAAACCTGTGCTTGACACCTCTGACCCTGCCTATTCTATCCTTCAAAATCAAGTCATTATGAATAAGCCTTCCTTCAATCCATACAGACTTCATATTCGCCCATTTGCCCCTAAACGTTACCCTTCTCTTCCCACTGAACGGCTTCTTGGCTTCCCAGACCTGTTTGCCAATGATGACCTGGGGATGTATCATGTACTTCAAGCTAAATAGACATGTGTGGCTCGTGATCTTAAGCATGGCTTCATCACTCTTAATGATGTCTCCATCAAAAACTGCCTTGTCGCTACTCCCTGGAAGAAGATTCTTTTTGAACATACCATATTTGCGTGCTTATCATCGAAGAACAAAAAGAACAAAATCAATATGAGCAGCAGCTGCCAGCGTACCTACTTCTACGAACTCTGATCAGAAGTCAAAAAACTTTTCTAGACATCTCTGAAAGCAACTTCTCGTTTAATCAAGGATAAACTCACGAAGGGTTTTCTACATGGAAATGCATGAGAAACTATTTTCATGAAAATATCAAAATATGATTCAGACCTCTCTCAAGCTTGGATTGAACTTTGAGGTCTGATCTCTAGAAGCCTATGGCAAAATACCTTCAAAGGATTTCCAATGTATATATCTCCTCTAAAGAAACATCAACGGTTATTACCTTCAAGCCTCTATAAATATCAAGGAAGTTTAAACATTCAAGTAGAGAGAAATATATGAGAAGAAAGCTCCTTAAGTTTCATCATTCAATCTTAGTTCACTTTCTTGTAAAAAGACAAAGACCTTCACTATTCTCTAGCTCTGCTTCCAGTAGACTCTGGACTTGTGTCAAAATACTTAGTGTTTGATCTCAAATTTGCCTATCATTTTTTTGTACACTAAGTTCTTAGAACATTTCTCTTCTTACTGATTGTATAAGTCTAGTAAGTTACCAAGACTAGTTTGAGTGTTGGGAAACATATTGTCTTGGAGAGGCTTTTGAAAGAAAACTCAGGGTTTAAGCCATGAGTGGCTTATGAAAGAATACTTGGGTCTGCCCTAGGAATGGGTGGGTGTAAATGAATATTCAAAAGCATAGGGTGTGCTTAGGCCAGGAGTAGCTGAACTCAAGAATACTCAGGGGCCAGGATTGACCAGTGTCAAGAATACTCTTAGGGATATCAGAGGACTCTAGTATTGAAGCACGGGTTATGCTTAGGCCAGGAGTGGCCAGAGTCAAGAATACTCGTGGCTAGGAGTGGTCGATGTCAAGAATACTCGAAAGCACGGCTTATGCTTAAGCCAGGAGTGGCTGAAGTCAATAATACTCGTAGGCTCGGTATGAGCTGTTGATGTAAAATATTTTTACATAGTGGAAATCCTTTAGATTTGAAGGTATTGGATGTAGTCTCCGAGTTGGAGGTGAACCAATATAAATCTCTTGTGTATTGTCTTTTTCTCTCTAACACTTTACTATCAAAAGTCTGGTGCATTATGATTGTTAAAATTGATAGTAAGAGTCTAGTAAAATAAGCGCTCTCTCTTACTTTCTCAATTAAAAAACCACACTCTCAATCGCTTCATTAGTCTGATCCTCTGCATAACGCTCCAAAAGTTTAAATATCACTTTTTGGTTTGAAAAAATGAATAGACTTATTCAACCCCCTTTCCAAGTCTGTTCTCTGAACCAACAATGAGGTTAGAAATGAACTTGGCCAATCCTCTGACGAAACCATTGAGTGAAAAACTCATTATGAAAACATTGAGAGGAATGAGACAATAGTCCATATCAAAATTAACAATGATGAGAACCCAATCTTTGTGATGGAAGACCCCATGAAGAAGGCTCATAAGGGTAATAATAAGTCATTGTTAACTCTAACACTAATTTTCCCATTCCTATGGTGTGTGAAGTGCTAGGCTGCATTGAATGAGAGGCTAGGCTGTGAAGCCTTTAATGATTTCATATCCTTTATAGGTGGTGTATATAATGCGGGATACACTTGATGAAATCACCTATATGAGTGTCAAGTGGGGCCGCTTGCATGAGGTTAAGGCAAAACCTCTAGAGCACTTAAGAATTACCAAGCATGTGCACGACCTTAATGCTAAACGACTATAACGACAAGAGTAGTGGAATGTAATATGACAGGTAAGCCTCTAGCTTACTCTCAAGTAATGTTTGGTTCATAGAAGCTCTGCTTCACCAACTCATTGCATGGTATGCTTATTTGTCTAGGATTTGGTTCATACTCCAAAAGACACCAAGTCTGATGTATTAACACTTATGATGTAAACCTAACAAACTTAACAATATTTTGAATTCTTTTGACTGGTTTGAAATTCTTTAACTGTTTTGAAATTCTTTTGAAATATGTAGGGGATTGTCATGTGAATGGGTATTTCAAACGAGTCCCACATTGCTTGGTTTGAGAGAGTTGAAATGTTATATATTAAAACATGTGTTTTGGGCTTATGAACAAGCAAGAAAGGTTATGGGGAGATTGGCCCAAAATGCCAATTCTAGTGAAAATCCTCCAATTTGCCCACCCCCCCCGGTCGTGCACAATCATGCGGATGTGGAAACCTTTTTATTTTTGTTTTATTAAAGATTAATTTGAATTTTAAACCTTACCAGAAATGACTCTTTTTGAATGGTTGCAGAATAGATTCCTCTTATCCGTTATTTTACGAGGTCAAACTTCATCTCTTATTTTACGTGGTCAAAATGTCTCCTATTTCCGGATTTCTTGTCCAGGTTCATCCCTTATCTGCATGTTAACCGTCCACTAATTACAGGTAAGATTCCTTTTAACTGTGCAGATAAAATCTTTTTAAACATTCAAATTATTTTCTCCATCTTTCACTAACCGTCCCAGTTATTTTATTTTTACAATATATCTTGGTTATTTTAAAAATATCTTTATTAACCGGTTTAGGGTTTATATATATGTGTGTGTGGTTCTCAAAAACCCTAACAATGTATCCTAAAACTTTTTTATAGCCATTTTCTCTCCCTCATCTTTGTTGGGTTTCTCACTGTTTTTTCCCTTGTTAGTTTTTGCCCTGGTTTATACCAAAAGGGGCTGTTGTATCCTGGGGAGTACTTATACTGGTAGTGCCATCACATGCCTCGGCCTACAACCTTTTCTAACATTAAATAGTGTAATATTTATATCAGGGGTCCTAAGAACCTCATACGTTCTTTCGAGACTTAACATGATGTTTATGTAACCCTAAGAGTGATGGTGGTCTTAGGGTGAAACAAAATATGTGGGTGTAGGTGGAAGATGAGTTATGTTTAACATCTTCCCTTCTACTTTGTATGGTGGAATTCATCCCTTTTTTCTTTCTGGGTATTCGTGTGGGAATGAATCCTAGACGTATCTAGGTTTGAAAGTCATTGGTTTATTCTTTTTGCTTCTGTTTATTGTCTTGGAAGAAAATGTTTATATGTATTGGAGGAAGGTTATTTTGTTGAATGTTATTCTCAATAATCTTCCAATACATGTTTTGTTACCTTATGCTTACAACAGTTTCAAAGGAGTTGATGAAAATTAAGAAGACATTTCTTTGGAGTGGAGTGTTTGATAAGTCTAAAATTCATTGGGTGAAGTGGGATGATGTGTGTAAACCTAAGAGTGAGGTGGTTGACGTGTGATTTTTAATTACAGTCGTGGTTCCGTCAAATTAGTACTTAACATTAATTAATGTAGTACTAGGGTGTCAACCTAGGTCGTTCTCTCAAGGATCAACACAAAAATTTAGGAAAATCAAGTTTAAAATTAATCTTTACAAACAAAAAAAATTCAACAAACATACAATTACAATTGGGGGGTTTGATTGATTGGTTATTACAATAAAAGTCAAAACAAAGTAAATATAGGATTTGAAACAATAAATAACAAGCGATTGATTTTCTTGGAGTATTGTAATTAAATTTATCCTTGGTTCACTAAAGATAATTTGTACACTTTTATTACTGTTGATTTCTTAGCTCAATTTGAATTAATCAACTAAGCGTCTTTTTTAATTCATAATTCCTTTACTTTTATTTAAAAATGAATATTTTAATCAAGCATCCTAATTAAGCAAAAGGAGTCAAGATCGTAAAATCTAGGAATTATTGAGCATATGTAAGAACATCGCCTACACACATAATCTATTCTCAAATTATGGAATTAAGCAAACCATAATTATTAAAAGTGATTATGAAAATATTCATTAAGCATGCATATTTCCTTAATCCATTTTAATTTAAAATCTTATTTTATTCCATTTGAATAATTAAACTGATTAAGCATACAAATTTAATTAAACAGAATAGAATTAAATAAGCAGAGTAAGATTATGAAGAAATAAATAATAATAATAAAAGCATACTATATTAAGAACAAGAACCTCAAAATTATATTACAATATTCTCCAAGAAAATCAATCTAGGGGTTTTAGCCCTCCATAATTAAAACAAACTAAAAAAAACTAACCCGGAATGAAGAATGAAAGGAAGAAGAAGAAGAAACAGAGAGAAAGAAGAAGGAAGAATGAATGGTTTCTGAAGGAATGGTGTGTGTCTTCAAGGCTGAAATCCCTCCTATTTATAGGAGAAGAAATGGTGCTGGATACAATTAAAAATGGTGAGTGGAATGTTAATGCGCAATTAAAAACGTTCAGTGCTGATTCCACTTGACATAATGCGTTATCTGATGTTTCTACTAGATGAATCAGTGCCTGAATCGATTCATCAAGGCAAATGCTTACAAATTTTCAAGCAGGAATCGATTCCTAAGGGGTGGGAATCGATTCCCAAGCACATGAATCAATTCTCAATGGCATGAATCGATTCCCAGGCCTTTAAAACTTCATGAATTAATTCCTAGGGGGTGGGAATCGATTCCCAACTGTATGAATCAATTCCCAGGGTGGTTGAATCGATTCCTGGCTTTGATTTTGTGTAGGAATCGATTCCCAGGTAGGTGAATCGATTCCCAGACCTGTTCTGGTGCTTTCCTTACATTTTTGACCATTTCTTGAGGCGTGGCTTCTTCCGTTTGACCTGTGGTAGTTATTTTTCAATTGCAGGCTCAATCATACACTACAAAACAAGAGAAAACCAAAATTTATTAAAAATTAATCCTTAATTCATTTTAAAATCAAATATTAAATAAAGCTGAAATGATTAAAATGCGTTAAAATGTAATATATTACACAATAAGTGATGGTAAATAATACACATTTAAAGTGAAGAATTAAGGATAAATCATGCATCATCAAATACTCCCACACTTATTCTTTTGCACTCCCGGGCAAAATCAGAATAAAAACAAGTATCACAATTTATTGAAAACATTAAGTTGAAAACAACAATACACAGAATTGGCATGAAATCTTAGGAATATACAGAGAAACAAGAGTTATTCAACATGCAAGATACAAAGCATCAAGATATATATAAAAATCATTCAAACACTTAGGCATGTGAGAATTGAATTAAACTGAAAACAAGATCATAAGTGACAGAACCTCACAAGACATACTCTCAACTCTCAAGTGTTTAGGGTTTGTGTATACTCTCAAAACATTTCCTGAAAAACAGACAGTCTAAAAATTTGGCAAGTTTCTCAATTCCACAATCAACATAAATGCATGTATAGATCAACAGGGCTTTCTAAGGTTGTAATGTGGCCAAGGTTAAAATGGGTGGTAAAATTTTAAAATTTTTGGCAAGTACCAAAAAGAATAAGGAGCAAATAATTTTATAGGTAAGCATGAGGATATAACACTTTGTGTTCCAATTTCTTTTGGTCGCAATCATCAAAATATTTCTTTTTATTCATTCATCATCATTTTTTTTATACGATTGCTTAACACTTGAAAACAAGAGTTACGGCTCCTTTTTGTATACTCCCACACTTATTTGAATGCCTGTTTTTGACTTGATTCCAAAGCTCCAATATATTCCTTAAGGTAGGTATATATATATATATATATTTTTTCATGGCTTATTTGAGCTGCAACATAGAAATGGTTAGGTAGGCTCAAAGTGGCTTAATTGAACAAAATGCCTGTGTCCTTTCAAATACATGTATATGAGTTTCAAGTATCATCAAGAAATAAGACAAAGATTGAGATGTAAGTATTCAGGAATAAATCACACATGAAAGACTTCAGATGGCGTAAAGTGATCCATCAAATTTTAAGGCTCAAAAATCTCACAAGGTATAATTCTATCATATATGATCATCTCTCAATTATCATGTCATTCTCATCATACTTAAATTGCTTGAGTTCAAATTATAACATATCATTAGGCTCATATCAATCATGAAAGAATTTACCTGTTACTCATGCATATCCTTAAAATTTCAATAAAACATGCCATTTTAAACAAAAACACACATAAAAACCTTTTTTTTTCTTTCAAAAACTAGTCACACAAAAATAATCACAAAAACAGGAACACACAAAAATAATCCCAAAATATCATACAAGAACAATCCCAACCCCACACTTAAATCATACATTGTCCTCAATGTAAGACAGAGCATACAAAATAGACAACAGAATAAAAAAAGTAAAGAGATGGGTAAGAAAAACTCCCTCAAGGGGGATCAAGAAGTGGTTCCCCCAAAGTATGTTCCTCCATTGTAACATCCACAAGTGAAGGATTTTCATGAAATAGCTTCAAACGTTGTCCATTAACCTTGAAGCTTTTATTGGAGTTTTCACTTTTTATTTCAACAGCTCCATGGGGAAATACATTAGTAACAATGAAAGGTCCTTCCCATTTAGAGCGCAATTTTTCGGCCATCAATTTCAACTAGGAATTAAACAGTAGCACTTTTTGTCCAGCAGCAAAATCCTTTCTAGCTATTGAGCTATCATGGAATTTCTTTGTTTTCTCCTTATAGAACCTTGAGTTCTCATAAGCTGCGAAACGAATCTCATCAAGCTCATTCAGTTGTAATTTTCTTTCCTCACCTGCTTGATCAAGTGCTAAGTTGCAAGCTTTTACAGCCCAATAAGCACATGCTCAATCTCCACTGGAAGATGATATGCCTTACCAAAAACAATTCTATAGGGAGACATTCCTATAGGTGCATTAAAAGTTGTTCTATGTGCCCAAAGAGCATCATCCAGTTTCCTGCTCCAATCCTTTTTATTAGGCTGTACTATCTTTTCCAGGATTCTTTTGATTTCTCTATTAGAGACTTCTGCTTGTCCATTGGTTTGGGGGTGATATGGAGTAGAGACTCTATGAATAACCCCATACTTTCTGAGCATAGCTTGCATGGTCCTATTGTAAAAGTGTGTTCCTTGATCACTAATGATTGCTCTCGAAATGCCAAACTTGCAAAAAATTTGAGATCTAACAAAATCCATAACAACTCGAGCATCATTAGTTCTGGTGGCTTTAGCTTCCACCCATTTAGAAACATAATCTACAGCCAATAAAATGTAAGTAAAACCAAAGGATAGAGGAAATGGACCCATAAAATCAATGCCCCAAACATCAAATACTTCACAAAACAACATAGGTTGCTGAGGCATCTGTTGTCTCCATGTGATAGCATTACCAGCTCTTTGGCATTTCTCACAGGTGTTACAAGTTCTCCATGCATCCTTAAAAATTGTGGGCCAATATAAACCAGAATCCAACACCTTCCTTGCTGTTCTTTGTGGACCAAAATGTCCATCAACTGGTGAAGCATGGCAGAATTGAAGAACCGATTCTATCTCATGATCGGGAATGCATCTTCGAGTCACCTGATCATTACATAATTTCCACAAGAACGGGTCATCCCATATATAATATTTTGCATCACTTTTTCATTTTGAAATTTGATTTCTGGATGCATATGGTGGAAAAATAGAAGCAATAAGATAATTTACAATGTTAGCAAACCAAGGTGTATCAAAAGAGTTAGAAATACTCATGAGGTGTTCATCGGGAAAATGGTCCCGAATAGGTGCTTAAATGGTCTGCACAAGGTTTTGTGTTCCACTTCTGTCACAAATTTCCAAGTCAAACTCTTGGAGCAAGAGTATCCAATGAATTAATCTTGGCTTGGACTCACCTTTCTTCAACAAGTACTTCAAAGCTGCATGGTCAGTAAAGACAACTACTCGAGAACCGAGTAGGTAAAATCTGAACTTATCTATTGCAAATACAATGGCCAAGAGCTTTTTTTCAGTAGTAGTGTAATTTACCTGGGTAGCATCTAAAGTTTTAGATGCATAGTAGATGACCCTAGGCTGCTTGTCAATCTTTTGACCAAGGATAGCTCCCAATGCATAATTAGAGGCATCACACATCAACTCAAATGGGGCTGTCCAAACAGGTGCTTGAATTATTGGGGTAGTAGTCAATGCTTGCTTGAGGCAATTAAAAGCCTCCTTACACTTTTCATCAAACTCAAATACCACATCTTTTTAAAGCAGACTGGATAGTGGTCTAGCCTTCTTGCCAAAATCCTTTATGAATCTTCTGTAGAAACCTGCATGGCCAAGAAAAGAACGAACCTCTTGAACACAAGAGGGGTAAGGCAAATGTGATATAACTTCTATCTTGGCAGGATCTACCTCAATTCCTTTCTTAGAGATTACATGCCCTAAAACTATTCCTTGTTTTACCATAAAATGACATTTTTCATAGTTCAAGACAAGGTTAGTTTCAATACATCTGTTTAAAACTTTATCCAAACTATCCAGGCATGCATTAAATGAAGATCCATAAATAATAAAATCATCCATAAACACCTCTATGCAATTTTCAATGAAATCATGAAAAATACTTATCATGCATCTTTGAAAAGTTCCAGCAGCATTGCATAGGCCAAATGGCATTCTCCTATAAGCAAATATGCCAAAGGGATAGGTGAATGTGGTCTTTTCTTGATCCTCAGGTGCAATGTGAATCTGAAAATATCTAGAGAATCCATCAAGAAAACAGTAGTGAGATTTACCTGCAAGACGCTCAAGCATTTGATCAATGAAGGGTAAATGAAATGGTCTTTCTTTGTTGATTGGTTTAGTCTTCTGTAGTCAATACAGACTCTCCAACTATTTTGCACTCTGGTAGGGATCAATTCATCTTCTCATTTTTCACAACTGTGATCCCTGTTTTCTTAGGAACCACTTGAATCGGACTCACTCATTGGCTATCAGAGATACGATAAATGATTCCTGCTTGTAGAAGCTTGGTAATCTCCTTCTTAACCACATCAAGGATTACAGGGTTGAGTCTCCTTTGAGGCTGTCTCACTGCTTTAGCATTTTCCTCCAGAAATATCCTATGCATGCATATGGATGGGCTAATTCCAGGAATGTCTGCCAGTGTCCAGCCTATAGCCTTTTTGTGTCTTTTCAGAACCTGCAATAATTTTTCTTCTTGATTTTCATCAAGAGAAGTGGAAATTATCACCGGGAGCTGTTCATCATCCCCTAAGTATACGTACTTGAGGTTTTCAGGTAGGGGTTTCAATTCTAACTTAGATGCCTGCAAAACAGATGGAACTAACAAAGTAGATTTGGATTCCGCTGCTTGCACCTCAAAAATTTTGTTAGAATTTTCTTGAAATCCTGCACTCAGATCCTTATGGTTAACAGGTATATCTAAAGACTCTGAATCAGAAATTATATATTTATCAATTTCAGCACAAATATCACAACTTCCAGAATCATTGCATGCAAAACAATTGTTTGAATCATCTATGTATTCCAAATCAACATTAGAAAAATGTTCAAAAACTAGTTCATCAATAATGTCAATTTGGAAAACAGAAAGATTTTCAGTTGAGTATTTCATGGCATCAAGAATATTGAATTGAACTCTCGTGTCACCAAATTCCATAGAAAGGGTTCCAAAATGAACATCTATTTTGGTTCGGGCTGTTTTCAAAAATGGTCTTCCCAAAATGATAGGAACAGGAATTTGAGGCATACCTTCTTCCATATCGAGTACAAAAAAGTCAACAGGGAAAACAAGTTGTTCTACCTGAACCAAAACATCCTTTATGACTCCAGCAAGGTAAGCATCACTTCTATTGGCTAGTTGAATTACTACACCAGTAGGTTGTAAATTTCCAAGAGACAGAGATTTGAAAACAGACATAGGCATCACATTTATTGAAGCTCCTAAATCTAACATGTAATTTTTAAATTTGTTATTGTCTATGATACAGGGTATAGAAAACGTACCTGGATCTTTGCATTTCTTAGGAATATTTGGAACTTCCTTACCAAGCAATGCAGAGACATTTCTTCCCATGCTTATCCTTTCATTTCCCTTGAGTCTCCTCTTGTGAGTACACAACTCCTTCAGAAATTTGGCATACTTAGGAATTTGCTTGATTGAATCAAGAAGATGTATATTCACTTCCAGTTTCCTGAAAGTGTCCAAAATTTCTTTATCCACTTCTTCCATCTTCTTACTTGGAATTGCTTTTGGTGGGAAAGGAAAAGGGATACGAGGTGGGATTTGGGGTGGTTGCATCTCAGACTTGCTTGTGCTTGAAGAGGGTACATCATTCTCAACTGTTTCAGGCTCAGTTGTTTGTTTTTCAGGTTCCTTGGGTATGGGTACTTCAAGGTTCTTACCTGATCTTAACTGAATTGCACTCATATTTCTTGGATTTGTAGTTGGTTGAGATGGTAATTTGTAAGAGTTTTGAGATTGTAACTGGCTTAATGATGAAGCCAGTTGCCCAATTTGGTTACTTAAACTCTGGGTGGTAGCATCATTCCTCTGTTGATACTCTAAGTTCTGTGCAGCCATTTGTTTCACCAGTTCTTCTAAAGAAGGGCCACTTGTGGATGGTTGAGGTGTAGGTCTTTGGAAGGTTGGTGCATTGCTTTGAAATGGAGGTTGGGGATTTTGCTGTTGATTACCCCATCTCAAGTTTGGATGGTTCCTCCAACCTGGATTGTATCTGTTGGTGGAAAGGTCATGGTTTTGTTGTTGTTGTTGTTGTGGTGGAGGTCTATCATGGTAGATGTTAGCTGCATAGGCTTGGGGACTATTATTATCCTTTTCTTTTAGAGAAGGACAACAATCAATGGGGTGCTCCTGTGAAGAGCAAATGCCACACACTTTAGCAGTCATGGATTTTTGATTTACTGCCAATTGTGTGACCAGAGTGGTGAGAGCATCAAGTTTGCTCTCCAATTTAATTCCAGATGAACTAGAATTTGAATCATACATGGGTTTGAAAGAATCATTTCTCATACCGAATTATTGAGAATTAGATGCCATCTTTTCAATCAAGTTCCTTGCTTCAGCAACAGTTATATCTCCTAAAGCTCCTCCATTTGCCGTATCTATCATGTTGCGATCAATGTGGTGCAGACCTTCATAGAAGTACTGAAGAAGTTGTTCACAAATTTGGTGGTGAGGGCAACTTGCACAGAGTTTCTTAAATCTCTCCCAATACACATAAAGACTTTCTCCAGATAGTTGCCTAATGCCAGATATGTCCTTACGGATTGCAGTTGTTCTAGAGGCAGGAAAGAACTTTTCCAAGAACATTTTCTTTAAGTCATTCCAAATTGTAATTGATCTTGGAGCAAGGTAGTACAACCAATCTTTAGCAAAACCCTCTAAAGAATGAGGAAACGCTTTAAGATAGACATGGTCTTCTTGAACATTTTGGGGTTTCATTGTGGAACACACAATGTGGAATTCTTTGAGGTGTTTGTGCGGATCTTCACCCGCAAGACCATGAAACTTAGGCAACAAGTGTATAAGTCCGATCTTAAGCATAAAAGGGACATCCTCTTCAGGATATTGAATACACAAACCTTCGTATGTGAATTCAAGTGAAGCTAGTTCTCTAAGAGTTCTTTCACGGGGTTCAGCCATATCAGAAAAACTAGCAGTAGTACTTTCAGCAGATTCAGATGAGATACTATCACTATTAATATCCACAAATTTATTATTAAATCTAGCTTCTCTAATTAATCTATGAAAAGTTTTATCAATTTCAGGATCAAATGAATATAAATGCTCAAAAGTTCTTCTAGTCATACAACAAGATATTTGATGATCATGAGCAACAAATCATAAGAATCCTAAATCATACAAAAGGAAAAAAATAAACAATCAAAAGAAATTTTTTTTATATTTATTTTTTTGGATTTTTTTTTAATTTTTTTTAATTTTCAATTTTAAAAAAAATTAATTTAAAACAAGAATTTTCCTAAAGATCGTTGATCCCCGGCTGCGGCGCCAAAATTTGGCGTGTGATTTTTAATTACAGTCGTGGTTCCGTCAAATTAGTACATTAAAATTAACTAATGTAGTACTAGGGTGTCAACCTAGGTCGTTCTCTCAAGGATCAACACAAAAATTTAGGAAAATCAAGTTTAAAATTAATTTTTACAAACAAAAAAAATTCAACAAACATACAATTACAATTGGGGGGGGGGGGTTTGATTGATTGGTTGTTACAATAAAAATCAAAACAAAGTAAATATAGGATTTGAAACAATAAATAACAAGCGATTGATTTTCTTGGAGTATTGTAATTAAATTTATCCTTGGTTCACTAAAGATAATTTGTACACTTTTATTACTGTTGATTTCTTAGCTCAATTTGAATTAATCAACTAAGCGTCTTTTTCAATTCATAATTCCTTTACTTTCATTTAAAAATGAATATTTTAATCAAGCATCCTAATTAAGCAAAAGGAACAAGATCGTAAAATCTAAGAATTATTGAGTATATGTAAGAACATCGCCTACATAATCTATTCTCAAATTATGGAATTAAGCAAACCATAATTATTAAAAGTGATTATGAAAATATTCATTAAGAATGCATATTTCCTTAATCTATTTTAATTTAAAATCTTATTTTATTCCATTTGAATAATTAAACTGATTAAGCATACAAATTTAATTAAACAGAATGGAATTAAATAAGCAGAGTAAGATTATGAAGAAATAAATAATAATAAAAGCATACTATATTAAGAACAAGAACCTCAAAATTATATTACAATATTCTCCAAGAAAATCAATCTAGGGGTTTTAGCCTTCCATAATTAAAACAAACTAAAAAAAACTAACCCGGAATGAAGAACGGAAGGAAGAAGAAGAAGAAACAGAGAGAAAGAAGAAGGAAGAACGAATGGTTTCTGAAGGAATGGTGTGTGTCTTCAAGGCTGAAATCCCTCCTATTTATAGGAGAAGAAATGGTGCCGGATACAATTAAAAATGGTGAGTGGAATGTTAATGCGCAATTAAAAACGTTCAGTGCTGATTCCACTTGACATAATGCGTTATCTGATGTTTCTACTAGATGAATCAGTGCTTGAATCAATTCATCAAGGCAAATGTTTAGAAAGTTTCAAGTAGGAATCGATTCCTAAGGGGTGGGAATCGATTCCCAAGCACATGAATCGATTTCCAATGGCATGAATCGATTCCCAGGCCTTTAAAATTTCATGAATCGATTCCTAGGGGGGTGGGAATTGATTCCCAGCTGTATGAATCGATTCCTAGGGTGGTTGAATCGATTCCTGGCTTTGATTTTGTGTAGGAATCGATTCCCAGGTAGGTGAATCGATTCCTAGACCTGTTCTGGTGCTTTTCTCGCATTTTTGACCATTTCTTGAGGCGTGGCTTCTTTCGTTTGACCTATGGTAGTTATTTTTCAATTGCAGGCTCAATCATACACTACAAAACAAGAGAAAACCAACATTTATTAAAAATTAATCCTTAATTCATTTTAAAATCAAATATTAAATAAAGCTAAAATGATGGAAATGTGTTAAAATGCAATATATTACATAATAAGTGATGGCAAATTATACACATTTAAAGTGAAGAATTAAGGATAAATCATGCATCATCAGTGGTCTTGGGGTGACACAAAAGTTTGTTAAGTGGATTTGGAGAAGTATATAGTCTCTTTCGATTCTTTGGTGTAAAACCCTCTAAGCAAGACACGATCCTTCTTTTTTTTATTTTGGGGGGGGGGGGTAATAAAAGTAAAGCATCTTCATGGTGGATTGATCACATGTTTGTTTCTACTTCTGCGAATTAATGGTTGGCTAATCATATTTTAGTATCTTTGGGCATGAAGGATTATACTCTCTTTTGGGAGGAAAGATATGTGGTTGGATTGTCTCTTAAATCTCTTTTCCCAATATTACATAGCCATTGTTTCTTATAGTAATCATAGTTTGGTGATGGATAATGGTTCATGGAGGGATGGTGCTTGGTGTTGGGATATTGGCTAAAGGAGGGAGTTATTTCTTTAGGAGAAGAAGGAGCTGGAAGTGGAACTTATGAGTTTAATTTCAATGGTTTTCCTTGTTAAAGAGAGGTTAAATGGGTGGAGTTGGATAGAAATAGGTCGGGTGAGTTTTCAGTTAGAAGTATTTATGTTGTGTTGGATGTAATTTAAGCCCATATAAGGGCTTTACATGATTTGGTTGGTATAGCGTTGAAAAGGGGTGTGGAAGGGTTTTGCTCCATTGAAATTTTTGGTGTTTGCTTGACAAGTTATCTTAGATAATTTTCCATAAAATATTATGTTGTTTTGCTAGTTTAGTTGATGGGAGTCGGGACCATTTACTTCATTGTGATTTTGCTCTTGATGTATGGTATTTTATGTAGAATTTGTTGGGGATTTCATTTTTTGTTCTATATGATCTTGTGGTTTATGCTTTGAATTTTCCCTCATTTTTTAGGGGAGCTAATTAGAGTAAAGTACTTTTGATGATTTGGATTGCAATTATCTGGTCATTATGGACTCATAAGAATGATATTTAGTTTTGTAAATAACGAATAAGGTTTCTGAGGTAGTTAAGTCAATTAAGTTCAAATCACGGGAATTGTTCCCTGGTTTAAGCCTGATATCGGCCTAGATTCCTAGGGATCATATCAAACATGATGTAAGCACACCGATATACCACATGGGTAATAAACCAGTATGGTGATCCCTACATGAGGAAATCCGCATGAGGCCCCCACACCGGGATCTAACGGATCCGGTATTAGGTGGAGGTTGCAAGATAGCTAGGGGTATACTGGCCAAAAGACTTACAAAGGTTGTCAGGATCGTCTACGCCTATGTCAGGTAAGACTTAACCACCACCAAACTCTATAAATATCTCATATTTACTACAGCTTAAAGTACATTCACCAACTCATCGCTTGAGCTCTAGTATTATTTACCTGATATTGACTTGAGCATTGGAGTGTCTTTATAGGTGATGCCCTATTTTGCCCTACAATGTGAAATACTGGTGGTTGTTCGACAGGAAACACCTAGACCTTGAGATTCCCACTGGACTCAGGGATATAATATCGGGTTTTCACTAAAACGGTGTAATACGAGAGAACTCAAGAGACCGATATCTATACCAATATCTGTTTCCTTAGACCAAAGAAAACATTTCCCTTCAAGTTGAAAAGTGGGGAACTAATTTAGTTAGATTGGTACCGAAGGATTTGCTGTGAACAATTTGCTTGTGAACTCAAGGATGAGTTTTGGTTGATTCATTCTTTTCTTCATCATTTTCCCTTTAGGGTTAATTCACACACTTCTCATTCTCATCTCCATTATGCTCTCAATCAGCATTGCTTGTGTCGCTTGTTATCATGCCACTCATTATCGTGTCGCTCTCTACTGTCATTCCTCGACTTGCCTTTCTATCAGATCGATTGTTAAAGGTCCGTGGTTCGCTCACACCACTAGGTGAGCTCATTACTTGATCATTACTTGATTCTATTGTTATGGTTGTATATTTCCTCATTGAATTTTCCTTCAAGATTTTGCCACTAAAATGCCATCAATCTTTGTTTTTTTTTTCTATTTCTTGATTCCATTGAGTTGTTTTTAGATAGAACCCTTAAATTCTTGTCCAACATTATACTTAACAATTTTTAAAATTAGGCTACCAAATTTAAAATTAGTTTTTTAAAAACTAAATCAAACGCATTGCATCCATTTGTTTCACGCATTCCACCTAGCCAATTCCAATTTATTGATATCCGAAAGTAAATTATTCTAATGCAAAATCAATATTTTACCGGAATATTCTACATTATTATAGGAAAAGCTGACATTTAAACAAATTGAAAAATATAATTTGCAACTTTTTTCAGAACTCTTATTTATTTTAATAAATTACAAAAATAAATATTAAAATAAAATCTTTATCTTATTGTAATAAACTTCCTCAGTTGATGAATTACCATTTATTGACTTAGTTAACTGTTTATTAAAATAAGTCCTTAACTATGAAATCGATAGTAAACCATACCAGGCTAGTCCATCTGATGGAAGGAAACAATAAGAGAATCTAATGTCTAATCCAAAATAACTTCCGAATTGGTAAAAACCGACCACAGCAATGATTTATTAATTGGATTCATTTGTATCAAATTCAATAAAAATTATGAAAGGCTTAAGATGTGACTTTAGCCTCAATCAAATGCATATAAATGGATACTTACACCATTGATCTACCATAGAAATTTTCATAAGAGTATTATTTTTATTTTAACTACAAATGTCATCTACCAGTAACAATCTTGTTTAAATTAAGAGCATCTGTGAGACCAACTCTCAACGAAAAAATTTTCTGTTCAAACCTAAGATAACCTTCATTCAACAATGGTTGAACAATGAGCTGTATGCTTGATCTTCACCTACAATTACTAATCCAGTAATCCAGTTTTATAAACATCGATGAAACAGTACTTAAGAAAGTAGTTGAGGACTAACAAACGGAGCTAAAACAATACTTTCAGACAGAATTAAAACTCTTACCACTGGACATTTTCCAAAATTTACATTTACAGCGTTTGCCATCATATTGTGGGCAATCACCACAGATTAACAAGAAATAATTTAAGTTAACTTTTCTATTTTCTAAACTCAATGCTTTACGCCTACAAAACACAAGGCTACTTCTGCTCGAGCCTGAACCTCTTCCAATATTTCTACAATCTTTTCACGACATAAACTACTTTCGATCTGCTCCGTAAGCATTCTCCTCAACCTTCAAAAAGGGATAAAGTGAAAAAACTCTAATGTTAAATAAATTAAATAAGTTAATTCACCAAAAATATCTAAAGCTGAGTTAACTGAACCATCAAATATATAATTACTCTTTTCGGTCTTGAATATAAACAAATGAAAAATAAAATTATTTTGGTCTCACATAGAAGCAAAATTATCTTTTTTAATGTCATCCATATTTGTATATCAAATATATCATTCTTAAAAATATTTTGAAAGACAACTAACTTTTTATGTAATAAGTGAGATTAAGGTATTTTTGGAAGTATATCAAACATTTAATAACACTAATGAAAATAACTACCTTTAACTAACCTTTTTAATAAGTGTGAAATTAATTATAATTTTGTTTATATTTGTGAACTACGAAAACTAAGTTTAGCCAATTGGATCATTTAAGGGCTAACATTAATCTCACACGCCATTCGAGACACTTGCAAATTCTATTTGACTAACAAATTAAAATACATGACTAAAAATTAAAATTTTGCTTCTGACCAACCGAGAACCAAGGAAACCCTATATTGGAGTCACACTAAGGGATATTGAGTTTGGATCTTCTTTACTTCTTTTTTTCCCCTCTATTCGCTGCATTTTTCTGAGTTACCTACACAATGTACCTCACATAATCATTCTCTTTTCCTCTCTCCAACTAGAATTCTCCAAAACGGAGGAGGTTCTAGATTCAGATAAGGGTACCCCTTTATCTAGGGTCTGTTCCTATCAATGCTAAATTTGCTAACAGAGTCAAAATCCGCAAGTTAATTCAGAGGCTTCAATTAAAGATGCTAAAAAAGGGGACATCTGGCCTAAGAATCATATATTAAGTTTTCTAGTGAACATCTGATAGTGATATAGGACCAGCCATGCAATTTGTGGACCACTCACCAACTACACATAATCAAATTCATGCAAACCAGTGAGTCCAATTTGATCCCGAGGTGCATTATCCACAGGGTGTATCAATTAATAAACTAGGACTTCTGGATTCATTGAAACAAAAGAAACTTGCGTGTGTACTTGGTGAGTGGTCCACAAATTATGTCAAGGGGGATTCTGGAAATATTACATGATTCTTTGGTCAAGTGTTAGTTTGCTCCTACATTTTTGTAAGTGAAAACTGTATCAGGTAAAACAGATATAAAGATAGAACACTGGATTTAAGAAAGGTATGCATGTTTACCTGCGGACAACCGCCGTGTCTCCATGACCTGTGCAAACTATCATCATAGTATTTATGGGTAGTGACAAATACAGATTACGAATTCTAGCATCCATGCGAGTCAGAATTTCCTTCAGTTCGGCAGACACTTTCAACTTGAAGCCTTTCCCTTTTTCTGAATTCCTCTTACATGTATGTAATGCCATCATTTCCGCAAGTCTTCTATTCAAATTGTCCGAATCTTCAGCTTGTTTCTTCAAATACGTGTTTAACTCTGAAAATTGAGTCCAGATAAAATGTACCTTTTCATTCTTCACCTGAAACAAAAAAGAAAGGCATGGAACATGACATAAAGTAGTTATCTTGTAACAGTTAATCAGAATGGAAAAGACGTGCATACATAGCCAGCTAAGACATCGAGACATCTACCTCCTTGTTGGCCTTCCCAAGTGCTTCGTCATCAGAGGTTACTGGAATTGCATGCGAGGAGTCAGCTGCATACCGTTTCACAATGGATATATCATCGATCAATGAGGAAGTTCTACCAGACTCACTCAAAATGGAAAGGAACTTTTTCCGCATGAAGGACGGAGGGGCACCAAAGTCAGGCCCTGTTTCAAGAGTGTCACAGCAGTTATGCTAGCAACAATAGGGCAAACCAAGTAAATATAAAGGATAATACAGAAAGATACTAGGGGGTGTTCATGGTTTCTGAAAACAACTAAAATAAGAAGTTTGGTTTTGAAGACTTAAACTACACAAAAATAAGTTGTTTGGTTTCATGATCCATTTATTGAACTGGGTTTTTTTTAATCTATGTGCTATTTTTCTAAATTCGGAGAACTAAACTCTAAAAATAAGTTGTTAGGTTCCATGATCTGTTTATAACAGTTTTTTTGAAGTTTGGTTTAGTTGTTAAAACAGTTTCTGGAGGTTTTTAAACACCATGTACACCCTACAGAAAGAAAATAAGTAAAAGCTTAAAAAATATTAAAACTACTTTCCCAGCATGCTTTAGTCTTTAGTCCAAGGCACACATGAAACATAGTTCATGTCTCAGAAAATAGTTTATCAAATTAATATAGAGTCAACTAAGTGACTGATTAACAACCACAATAAGACATAAAAGTATGAGAACAAAGCTTTATTTAAGACTATTGAAGCAGAACAATCCAAATAGTAGTTCAAGATGGACACGGGTAAGATACAGAGTCAAGATATATATACAGTTATACATTAAAAAACTGGTTAATATACAATTATACATTAAAAAAATGGTTGTCAGGAGGAACACAAATTTCTGCAAATAGTTTCTATTACATGTTCTTAAATTTTGGGTATTGGGCCTAACCCGATCTTAAAAACTAGCTCATAGTAGAAATTAGCTCATAGGATGAGGATTACCCTCCATTTTATATACTTTTGATTGGTCATATCTCTAGTCAATGTGGGACTATTAACACACTCCTTCACGCTCAGGAATGGAGCGTGGATGAATATGGGTGGCCCACGGGACTTATTAACACACCCCTTCACACTCATGAATACGGGTGGCCATTGGGACTTATTAACACACCCTTTCACGCTCAGGAATGGAATGTGAATGAGTACAGATGGCTCATGGGACTTATAGAACACCCCCACACATAGGAAAGGAGTGTGAGCAACAAAAACTAATTGGCAATGGTTGGAGTTGCCCACAAGGAATTTAAACCATGCGAAATATGATGAGACGGGTGATGTGAGACTTCCAACACGCCCCCTCCAACGAAGCCTACCATACTAGGCAAAAGGTAACTTTTGACCCACAATGAAAAGGCAACAATTGGCCCATAAGAATCGGAAAGAATGCTCTAGCTCTGATACCATGTTAAAGGTTCCATCCCAAAATCAATTGGCAATGGTTAAGTTGCCCAACAGATATTTAAACCGTGCGAAATAAGATGAGGCAGGCGACGTGGGACTTCCACCACCCCCCTCTAACGAAGTCTGCCGGACCAGATAAAGGGTAACTTTTGACCCACAACGAAAGAACAACTCCTGGCCCATAAGAACCGGAAAGAATGCTCTAACTTTGATACCATCTTAAATTTAGGGTATTGGGCCTAACTCAATCCTTAAAGCTATCTCATAGGATGAGGATTACCCTCCACCTTATATATTTTTGATTGACCATATCTCTAGTCAATGTGAGACTATTAACACATGTAAAAACTGTATGACATTATATGTTTAAAATTTAACTAAAGAATCAGGTAAAAAGAAAGCTTTGAATACTTGAGACATGCTTTCCCCATGACAAGAAGCATAATCCTTCATTAGTGCCTTAAACATTTTATTGATACTTCCTATTTTCTATAAATCAACCCAAGTCCCTTATTCCTTTTCACCCATGATGCAGAATGAAAGAAAGAACCAAAGAGGATGGCCCTTGAAACTTAAACTTACATTTGGATGGAGAATTTTGAAATTAACAATATATTTTGTTAAAATATTAGTCTTTTGGGTTATTTAGATAGCTGTCTTTTCCTATTCCTTTTTAGCTTTTCTAGTTCCCTCTTCCTTTAATGCTGTCTCTCTATCTCCCATTCCTTTGTATATTTATTTGCTATTGTGCTTAATAAAATATACAGTACATAATTCAAATACATATCTCAAATCTCAAGTTATTTCAATGATCAGGAAGAGTCTTAAGAATACTACAAAATTTTAACTTGATAATTTTTAGTACAAATAGGAAGAATTTCAAATGAAATTTGTTCAGAAAGAATTTTGAAATTCCTCTTTATGTTTCATTAATCTTATATTATCCTTTACAATTACTTTTAGACTTGACTATTTTTATAATCATGACTCATTAGTTTAACAATCCCTAGAATTCACCATCCAAACACAACCATAAGTTCATAACTAGAACAAAGGGCAGAATCTATATAAATTTCACTACATAAATAGATCTCAGTAAATTATTGTATATTTGATGTCATTGTCATTGTCATTCTATTTGAATAACAGTATATGCTTTCAAAGTAATACCCAACAAGAAGCAGAGATGAAGTATTAAATAATGAACACAAATTTTCATACATAAATGCACTCACACTGATAAGACCCTTGGGAGAACCACATCACAAAAGCTAGCCAATGTAGTTGGGAGAGCCCAAGGCCTTGTAAACCACACACTAGAATCCCATATTTCTGATGTCAATTGGTTCGTAACACACAGAGTTAAAAGTATAAATGGTAACAACTCTGTAGTCTGTACACATGATCTATTTGAATCTAATGCAAAAACAACATCCAATTGCATAGATTATATACTTAAACTGCATATTTACTTAAAACTAGAATGCATTTAAAATTTCTAACATAAAGATTGCAGGACTAACACATGCAGAACTACTTGCCATTTCTGATCTTCAATACTGCCAATTCCATGGTAGCTCTGGCATCTTCAATGCTGTCATGTCCATTCCCTGATTGCTGTATCTCCCTAGAAAGAAATCTCTTAGCAAGAAGCCGCAGAGCAGTTTTATGAGATGATCCTCGGGGATGTTTGTATAACACTGCTGTGTCAATGACCAAGTCATGACATATCTTCAATGCTAATAAATCATTTTCCATAGAATGCCCAACGAGGATAGTCTCTTTGTAAACCAACTTTAGGAACTCTTCCTGAAAATGGGAAGCAGCTGCTGAGATTAAATAAGTAAAACAAATAGTTTTAACTGAAATTGTTCAGCATTGTACCAAAACAACCAGCACTTTGAGCATATTGGCTGTAATAAGACATATCAAAGCAACTCAAGTAACACAACCTGAATGTCCCTCAGACTTGTTGTCACCCGCTCTAACATTTCAGGTGTTATACCACTATATCTGCAAGGCAAAATCAATTAATTATTACTTGACGCAGACAATTTTCTTTGAAATCCAAGGAAGAAAAATAGATCATACAGAAGAAACTTTTCCTTTCATTTTTTTTACACATTTCATCTTATTTTCTGCTTGACTTAATTGCTTTACATTGAATCAATACAAATAGATAACACTATCCCAATATTGACACATCACCCAATAGTCTCCAAATCTGTTCAGGGCTTGCTAGTATTAGAAACAACATTCTGATATGTTCCTCTCAGTATTTTAATGGCCTGAGATCTCTCCCCAAGATCAGTATTCTGATATGTTCCTCTCAGTATTTTAATTCCCTATTTCTTTTATAGCCTATCTCTGTTACATTCTGTACATGCATGCACACTTACGTGTAATTCAAATTCAAATAAATTAGCTACTAAAATCTAGGAGAAATTAAAAATGAAGATTCTTAAATTTAGGTATTGGGCCTAACTCAATCCTTAAAGCTAGCACATAGGATGATGATTACCCTCCACCTTATATACTTTTGATTGGCTATATCTCTAGTCAATGTGGGACTTTCGATACATCCCCTCACACTCAAGGCGATTACATAGAGGTCGCGGCTTATCGCGGTAAGCTAAAAAAACTTTATAAAGGTCATAGCAGCCGCTATAACAGCCTATGACGGTTACATAACGGACACAATAAAATAATGCAAAATATATATATATATATATAGCTGCATAATGTCATATAGAAGCAAAACAAACTACCATAATATCATTTTAAAGCCAAGAAAACATCATAAGTCTTTAGTCAACCCAATACTAATGCATAAAACATAAATCCTACACTAAAAGAGAAGGAAAACAACAATGCAACATATAGAAAAGGCCTAGAAATCTAATCATCTTCATCTTCCTCCCCTTCCTCTTCTTCAACATAATCATTCTCATTGTGAGGAATTAAGGAAAATCCTTCAGCTTCTTCTCCTTCCGAGCTGTCGAAAACAATATCTTCCAATTCTTCCTCTAAGTCATCATCAAAACCAGCTTCTGTTTCTTCTTCTACTTCAACCACTATCTCTTTTCCTTTTCTTGTTGAAGAACCACTTCCTCTACCTCTACTCCTTTTAGACACGGTTAAAGCAAATGTTTGTTCTTTTCTCCTTTTCCTTTGCCTTGTGTAGACTCTGGGCTCTCCAATCCCTGAAATTTTATAAACATCTCTCCACAATAAAGAATCATCTCCCTCAAAAACCCTCTCATCATCATGACCTCCATCATCCATTTCTCCAACTAGCCATTCATTACAATCATCAATCTCATTAAGGCAAATTGGATCAGTTTCATCCTTAAGGTTGTATCTCCGTTTGAGTGTTTGGTTATACTTAACATAAACTAAATTATGCAATCTTTGATGTTCAAGCCTATTCCTTTTTTTAGAATGAATCTGCATAATTTAGAAATAAAAAATGATAAGAAAATATTGTAGTGAATTTACTTTTAGAAAGTAATTCAAAGATGATAATTCATAATTTAGTTGCTCAAAGACACTCCAATTTCTTTCACAACCAGATGCACTGCAAGTTAAGCTAAAGATCTTTATGGCTAGATGTTGCAAATGAGGAGCATCAGAACCAAAGAGTCGCCACCAGAGCTGCAAAGCAAAAATTTAGGGTTGTTACTTCTTACTAACTTAACAATAACACTTATATGCAAAGTAATTGTTGCTTTGATCTTACCTGGGGCTGTTGTGTTCCTGATAGTTACTGCAAGCTGACTACCGAACAATCCCTTTGCAGTTTTATAAGCATGTAGCTCCATCATTATCTTTTGCTCCACCTCTAGGTCTACCACCAGCTTATGAATGCACTCATACAGCCCTCTAACAACCTCACTATCAAACTCCATTCTGGGGTTAGCATAAAACAACTCCGGATTCAAAAAGTGACCAGCTGCATGTGATGGGTGATGAAGCTGGCAATTCCACCTTTCGTCAATGATCTGAAAAACTTCTTTGTACTTTATCTCTTTATTCTTGAAAGACTTCATAATAGCTTCCTTTGCCTTGTCCATTGCTTCATAAATATAGCCCATAACTGGCTTTCTTTCTCCATCCACAAGGCGAAGAACCTTCACAAGTGGAGCCATCACTTTCACGATATACACAACGTTCCTCCAAAAACTAGGCATTAGTACAGTTTTGCAAGCCTCCCTACCTTTGGCCTCCAATGACAACTTGTTTGTAGTCCACTCATCCGAAACAAACATTTTCCTAAGATTTGCCTTCTCTTGATAGATCCTCTCCAAGGAAAGATAGGATGTGGCAAATCGAGTCACTGCATGTCTCACTAGCTCTCTTTTGTTTGTAAACTGCCTCAACTAACTCAAAGTGCTTGAATGGCTATAAATGAAACCCACCAATGAGATTGCCCGTTGAAGTGTCTTCTTAACGATTGGGATCTTGCCAATATCCTCCAAGATCAAGTCTATGCAGTGTGCTGCACATGGAGTCTAGAAAATCTTTGGTCTTTTTTCCTCCAACTTCTTCCCAGCAAGAACATAATTGCTTCCATTGTCTGTTATGACTTGCACTATTTTTTCCTCTCCAATCTCCCCTACAACAGCATCAAGTAATTCAAACAGCTTCTCCCCGGTCTTCACAAAGTTAGAAGCATCAATAGACTTGATGAACATTGTCCCAACGGAAGAGTTCACCAAAAAGTTAATCAAGCATCTTTGTTTCCTATCTGTCCAAGCATCAGACATTAAAGAGCAACCAAAAGTTGCCCAATGCTCTTTATGATCCTTCATTAATTCATTTGTGTACTCCACTTCCTTCGTGAGGAGTGACACTCTAATCTCATGAAAACTAGGAGGTCGCAGATGCTGTCCTTAAAGCTTTGCAACTTGATCATATAGAAAGACAACCCAGCTTGGTACCAAAAACGAGCTATGTATTGATGTACCTTTGATGTTGCCTCCTTATCACAAACATCTCTTATACTTGTTTGTTTTAGACTTTCTCTAAGAGGCTGAGAGGCAGAGAGCTGAGAGGCAAACTGGTCGGAGAAGAGAACAAAGCTTGCAGGTGAGAGCTGAGGGGAGCACACAAGTGGTCTGAGAAGAGAACAGAGCACGCGGAGAGAAGACAACACGCGCGGACGAAGAGGAGGCAGTCGTGGTCGAGCGGTGGTCGTGTAGTCGTGGCTGGCCGGAGAAGCTGCTGGTCGGAGTTATGGTCGGGCACAGTAGGGTGGGAGTGAAACGAAGTGAAGGGGGAGAGGGTGAAGGGGTCGGGTTAGGGTGAGGAGCTGATGGGGGACGGTGAAATGGGCCACAGTCCCAGCCCATTTAGGAGGGAAAAAAAAATTTGGCCCTAATCGCTATCCCCCGTTATGGCACGCCGTACCGCCACGTGCATAACGGTGGAATAGCGGCGTTTTTCTCCAAATAGCGGACGTTGGTATTTGTGGCATTTTTTCACATAGCAAATAGCGGCGGTTCCAAAAACCTCCACGCTATTCCGTTATAATCCTGGCATACCCGCTATTTGATAACACTGTTCACACTCAGGAATGGAGCGTGGATGAATACGGGTGATCCACGGGACTTATTAACACACATCTTCACACTCAAGAATGGAACGCGGATGAATACAGGTGGCCAGTGGGACTTATTAACACACCCCTCATGCTCGGGAATGGAGTGTGGATGAATATGGATGACTCATGGGACTTATAGAATACCCCTACACTCAGGAATGACGCATGGACAATATGGGTGGCCCAACAACGGATTTAGGATAGATTCTGATACCATCTTAAATTTGGGTATTGGGCCTAACTCAATCCTAAAAGCTAGTTCATAGGATGAGGATTACCCTCCACTTTATATACTTTTGATTGGCCATATCTTTAGTCAATGTGGGAATTTCAACAAAGATAAATTAAAAATTGATCTAAGAGCATAAATATCTTAAATTTGACATGAAAAAGGAAATTTTAATATAAAAGACAAATTTATAAGTAATATAAGATGGGATTTAGGATGCAAACATAAATCTTAATGAACAAGGAGAATTTAAAACCTATTGATAGTTTAAGATTTTTTTGAAATATATATGCTAAATAATGCTAAGTAGTCAAATGGAGAAAATCAAGTGCATTAAGAGATGTCCTCACAATAAAAATGAGGACTCAGATTTTATATAGGTACTGATTAATTCAATTAACTTAAACACATGTGCACATACAACATGCAAGATACTAGCAATAGTTTTTTATTTCCCATATTAAAGATTGAACATATTCAAGCACATGGACTGATATTTAAACAGCAGCTTACCTTGTGTTGTAATCAATGATAGCATTTGATGGTTTAACCAATTTATCTATCAAAACCTGAAAAATAAATATTAAAAAATAAGCCATCATTGTGCAAGTAATAGCTCCCAATTTCAAAGAGTTGGCAAAGTCTTACTATGCAAAAAGGCTGCTTAAATTTCTTAAAGATTGCAAATGAGAAAGAATAAAAGGCCCAGAATGGAGTTGCAAAGCACAGTATGGAGTCTTGAGATAGCAAATATGTAAGGCTTCATTAACAAGAAAAAGACTAGGTTCTTTTCTATGGGGCAAGCAGCAAGGATATCCATGAATAAGAAATTATGAGAAACATAACAGAGAGAAAGGTTATAAGAAAACAACTTCCAAGTTCAAGAACCTTCAGTAAGGAAATACATTCCAATTTATATCAATAGAAAAAGATACATAGAAACCAACATGAGATATAAAGAATTAGAATGTTCATAATTATTAATTAAAATTTTAAAACTAATGAACATTCTACCTAAAATCAATAGGAAATGCATTTACTTAACAAAATCTAGTTCAGAAGATAAATTCAAGAATACCTGTCCTTTGACATCCACCAGAGTAATTCTTGTCAGCTCAAAACCTTCACTTGTTATGCACTAAAACAAAATGAAGATTCAAGATTACATGAATCATTAAAAAATTTTATAACAATAATTTTGTTCAAAATAAAACTAAGATATATAAAATTTTTATCTAAGATTCCAAAACCTCAGCCGTTATGAGTTTCAGCTATGATAGAATAATGTGAAGTTCATGTGAAATTGTTGTTACATGCATTTTTGTTTTCATATAGAAATTAGTGTTGAGTAGTATATCAAGATGTGTGTGTTTGTTCTGCATAACCTAACTAACAATTGTACAATCAATCAATTTGACTTAAGCTATATAACTATTTCTCCCTCTAAATTCAACAAGCTATCTCCATCTCAATTTCATGAATATGAAATGAAATGAATCCATATTATGGAGTTTTGCCTTAGCCAAGAAAAATTTGAAAAGAAATGAGTTCAACATAAAGAAAAAAGAAATGAATTCCTGTGGAGATGAATAATAAGTATCATTGTTGTCTCAGAATACATGTCCAGATTTGAAAAGCTTGTAAAAAATTGTTAAGTTCCATCATTAAATAAAAATATTAATCTCTTTATACACAGGGAAATTGAAAGAAAATTCTATATGGTATCTCTCACATTCTATAAAGCATATTCTATAAGCATAGGGATAACATAATGAACATATTACATCCCCCTTGGACTGATAAAAAAGTGATAAGTTTATCATCTTCCAGAACTTCATTTCTAAATGGTAAAGACAGTATTATCTTTAAACCAAACTGTTATCCATTGATTTACCATCTCACAATCAAGTGCCAACAGGGAGCAACATAATAAACATATTACATCCCCCTTGGACTGATAAAAAAGTGGTAAGTTTATCATCTTCAGAACTTCATTTCTAAATGGTAAAGACAGTATTATCTTTAAACCGAACTGTTATCCATTGATTTACCATCTCACAATCAAGTGCCAACATCTCATAAAAAGCAGATCCTGAAGGAGCAGCCAGAGTAAAAAGAAAACCTGGAGTAAACAACCAAAAAAAGTGTCTAGTAAGTGCTATGTCCCTAGGGACTAATAGTAATATATAATTGGAGCAGACTAAAAGTTACCCGGCTTATTAACAGAATATCCATTCTCCTCTAGTTCTTTCTCTGTTAGTGTGTAGTATGTAGCAGGGAAAGGTATGTCTTTTGTAAGCTCCGTAAACGACAGACTTTCAGTACCACTAGAGCTGTCTGCATGAAGACACCGTGTTACATAAAGTGACCGAATCTATATCGGTTACAAGGTAATCACATAGCGGTCGCGGCTTATCGCGGTAAGCCAAAAAAACTTTATAAAGGTCATAGTGGCCGCTATAATGGCCTATGGCGGTTACATAGCGGACACAATAAAATAATGCAATATATATATATATATATATATATATATATATATATATATATAGTTGCATAATATCTTATAGAAGCAAAACAAACTACAATAATATCATTTTAAAGCCAAGAAAATATCATGTCTTTGGTCAAGCAAATAATAATGCATAAAACATAGAATCTACGATAAAAAACAAGGAAAACAACAATGCAACATTGGTTTGGGGGGTGTTATTTGCCATCTAAGGAAGAGAGGTGAGGTAGAGAGGTGGTGGTGAGGCAGAGAGATGAGGCAGGCAGAGGTGAGGCACAGCAAGCTTCAGCTGAGAAGAGAACAGAGCAGTTGAGAGCTGAGACCAGAGGCTGAGACCTGAGACCAGAGGGGTGCGGTTGAGAGCTGAGAGAGGATGAACTGAACAGAACAGAGCAGAGCACGCGAGTGAGGCTGAGAGGGAACTCGTGTAGGTCATGACAGGCCACGAACAGAGAGAAGAATGCACACAGAGAGCGAGGAGAAGAAGACAACGTGTGGACGAGGAGGAGAATGCGCGAGGTAGTTGCGCCATGGTCGCTCAGTGGTCGCGGTGGTCGTGCGGTGGTCGTGCAGTTGAGCTTGATCGGCGACACTCGCTGCTGGTTGGGGTTGGGTCGGGCATGATGGGAGTGAAGGGAGGAGATAGTGAGGGTTTGTGAGAGAGGATGAGGGGTAATTGAAAATGGCCAACAGTTCCGGCCCATTTAGGGAAAAAAACGAAAAAAAATTGGGCCACCCGCTATGGCACGCTACACCGCCACCTAAATAGCGGTGGAATAGCGGCGTCATTAGACAAATAGCGGACACCGCTATTTGCGGCGTTTTTTCTCATGGCGAATAGCGGGGGTTAAAAAACCGCCACAAAAAACCGCCATAACGCCGCTATGCCCGCTATTTAATAACACTGATCGGTTACATAGTAGTCAATCCCAAATAGCGGCGCGGAGCGGCCGCCCTTAAAACTGGGATAGCGGGATAGCAGGAAGCGGGATGACCGCTATTTTGATTAAAATTATATAAATATTTCTTATATTTTCTACACATATATATGCAAAAAAAATCACACAAAAATTAAATTTAAAGCCATACAATCATATTCAAATCATAACAATATTCTTGACAAACATGAAACGAAACATCACAATCATATAACAAAAACATAGCATAAAATTTATAACAATCCTAAATTCCTAATATGCATCATCATCTTCATCTTCAAGGTTTGGCTCTTCATCTCCTACATCATCTTCATCACCGCTTAGGTAGATCTCTTCCCCATCTGATTCAATGTCTTCACTGTCAAACTCCTCTTCCTCCTCTTCTTGCTGAATTACCTCTTTTCCCTTCCTAGAAGTAGAAGGGGCAGCAGCTGTATTCCCTCCCTTTTTGCTCCTCCTAGTGTATGTCAATGGCTCTGTAGCCCCAGTAGCTTCAGCAACATCTCTCCATGTTAAGACATCATCATCAAAGACCAAATCACATGCCCCTTCCTCATCTTCATCCTCCATCCTTCCTAGTACCCACTCATTGGTATCATCTTCAACATCATCTAGCACAATAGGATCAATCACATCTTGACAATCAAAACGCTCCCTAAGAGTTTGGTTATATTTAATATAAACCAAATCTTGTAATCTTTGATGTTCTAGCCTATTTCTCTTTTTAGCATGAACCTAAATAAAAAATTAATGGAAATGTTAGAAACTACTAGACTACATGTTATCAAATTGAATGTATTGACTTGAGAACTCAACTCTACTTACCTGCTCAAACATACTCCAGTTCCGCTCACACCCAGATGAGCTACAAGTTAAACTCAGCACCTTAATGGCAATAGTTTGTAACTTTGGAGTATGTGATCCAAAACTTACCCACCATTCAACTGTAATTGAAGAATATATATACAACAAATAGTCAGAACCAAAATAGCAAATAACTCAACACCTTATTCAACTCCAATCCTAAAATACACTCTTACCAGGAGCCATTGTAGATCTTTTCCTTATAGCTGCCTTGATTCCAAAGAGGCCTGCAGCTCTCCTATACAGTGATATCTCATCTAGAGCCTTGTCTTCATCATCTGAGCTAGTGGACAACCTTTCAATACATTTGTACAATCCATCCATCACCTCTGGGTCATTTTCTACTTGTGGGTTGCCATAGAAGAATTGGGGATTCAAGTAATGTCCCGCTGCGTGCAATGGATGGTGAAGTTGACATTCCCATCGTCTATCAATGATAGAAAAAATATCCTTGAACTTGGCTTCATCTCCTTTGAAAGAATTTCGGATACTTTCCTTGGCTCTATCCATAGCTTCATATATGTAGCCCATCGCCGGCCTCTTCTCATTGTCAACTAGCCTAAGTACCTTCACAATGGGTGCCATTGCCTTTAGGCTGTAAATAACATCACCCCAAAAGGTAGGCATAAGGACAATGTCCGCTACTCTTTTCCCCTTGGTCTCCTTGGCATTGTTGGACTTCAACCACTCATCTGAAGTAAACATATTCCTAAGATCATTCTTCAAATTATACAGCCTTTGCAATGTAAGAAATATTGTGGCAAATCTAGTGACTCCGTGCCTAACCAACTCCTTATGAGTGAATTGCCTCATAATATTCAAGGTTAATGTATGGTTATAGATGTAGCCCACAACAGAGATCCCTCTTTTTATGGTCCTCTTCACTCTTGGAAGCTTCCCAATATCCTCTAGCATCAAGTCTAGGCAGTGTGCAGCACAGGGAGTCCAAAATAAATGTACTCTTGTTGCCATCAACAACTTGCCTAATAGTAAATCAAACTATTAGTAGTTATACACAGATTATAAAGTATAAAAAATCTTAAAGTTAGTTTGTAACTCTTACCAGCTTTCACATAATTACTCCCATTGTCGGTGATCACTTGCACCACATTACTCTCTCCTATCTCCTCAACAAAATCATCTAGCAACTTGTAGAGTTTTTTCCCGGTCTTCACATATGGTGAAGCATCAACACTCCTAATAAACATAGAACCCCTTGGACAATGGACCAAAAAATTTATCAAGGTTCTATTCTTCCTATCTGTCCATCCATCTGACATTATACTACAACCAAAACGCTCCCTCTCTCTCACATGATCCTGCAACAATTCCTTAGTGTACTCCAATTCTTTTTTCAAAAGAGGAACTCTAGCTTCATGATAGCTTGGAGGTTTAAGATGCTTCCCATAATTTCCAATAGCTTCCACCATTAACTTGAAGCTTTTTGTGCGCAACACATTAAAAGGAATTGAGTTCCTACAAAGGAACCGTTCTATATATTGTATTGTTCTAGCCCTTGCTTCCTTGTCACAAGCATCGTTTATGCTTGTTTGCCTTGAAGCCTTTCCCCCCAAATGAATGGTTGATTCAGGATTTTTAAAAAATAACAAATCCAATGGACCTTTAGGTTTCTTGGCAGTGGAATCTGTTTTTGATGATGCAATCGACGTTGCCATACTTGCAGCTCTTTTCCCATGTCGAATGGCTGAAATCTTTTCTACTACTTCATGATCCTCATCAAGGTCATCAATCTCTTTCAAATATGCATCTCTTTCATTTTTCTTGTTTATAAATGCAGCCTTAAGAGTCTGTTTAACATCTTCTGGGCACTTATGACAACTACCGCAGTCCCCCCTCACACCCATTTGATGTCTTTTAGCCCGGGTAATTCCACCAGTTGTGATCTTACCACAAAAATCACAAGTGACTTGCTTTCGATTGTTGATGTCTTTCAAGCTATTCCAATCCCAAGCAATGTCTTGGTTAGGTGCATTAGGCTTCACATGTCCAGGAAGTGGTGAGGGCCTAAACCTGGCAGCATTCCCTTCAACAGCTCTTGCTGTATTTTCTTCAGCCATTGCAGATTGGATTGATTGGTAAAATAAAGAGTTGATTGGTAATAAAAACAGCCTCCCAACAGCCCTTCCAAACAGTCTCCAACAGCCTATTTAAAACAGCCTCCAACAGCCTCTTTAAAACAGCCTCCAACAGCCCTTCCAAGACTTCAAACAGCCTCACCAACAACCTTCAACAGTCTCAACAACAGTATTTCAACAGCCTTCAACAGCCTTCAACACTCTCAACAGTTTCAACAGCCCACCGGAGAAGAAGAGAAGAAGACCTGAAGTAGAGAAGAGGTGAAGAAGAACAGAACCAGAAACTCGCCGGAGAAGACACAGGATCGCCGGAAAACACAGAGGCTCGCCAGAGAAGACAGGGACTCGCCGGAAATGGCCGGGACAGGCCGGAAATGGGAGGGAAACGCCGGAAAACCTGTGAGGAACGCCGGAGAATGAGTGGGTGTCGCGGAAATGGAGTGGGTGTCGCGGAATAGACCTTTCGCGTTTGAAAGAAATGGGAAAGTGGCTGCTGAAGGTTTAGGGTTCAGAAAATGGGAGGGAAAAGAAAGCAAAAGGGCTAAAATACCCTTAAAAAATCATTTCACACAGGGGCAAAATAGGGAGGAAGCAGGTGCGGGTGTTTCGCCCCGCGATTTGCTGCACCCGCGACTCCGCTATTCACCCCGCTATCGCCGCGATCAGAGGCATCCCGCGATGGACCTCCGCGTCGCGTCCTGGCCCCGCTCCGCTCCGCTCCTCCGCTATAGCGCCGCTCCAGGCGCTATTGACTACTATGATCGGTTATATAATGACAGTGATGCAATGATGTTGTTAGCAGGAAAAAGAACAAATCAAATAAGGTTTTTCTCTATTGGTCTGTTTGGTGCCCATTTAGGGTTGGTTAGAGGCAGTTGACCAACCTAAAATGCTGTGTAGGATCAGTATTAACCATTGAATAATTCTGTTTCCACAAGGCTTTTTCATAACTGGTTACAAAATGGGCACTATGTAGATTGTAGAACAAACACATGAGAAAAAGGAAACTACTAAATATTTTTAAAGAAATGCATACACCAAAAGGAAACATGGGCCAGAACAATGCTACTTCTTCAAGTTGTGACACCAAACTCTTAAGAATTAATAGTAGGCAAAATAAAGGAACCAATATCAACTAAATGAGGACTTCCAACCACAGTTGTGGACTTGTATTTTGACTAGGAGGGAAGGAAAATAATAAGGCAGTCCAAATAAATGACAAGGCAACATTCAGACATTTTATCCATTTTCCCTGTACACTAAACCACAGACCTCAAATTCAAAGACACAATTTCCCCTATCTAAGAAATTTATGTCATGTTTGGAAGAATGAAAACCTTGTTGAGATTTCAGGGAAGGATTCCTCATAATCGAACTATTTTGGTCCCTCTTCCTTTTCACCTTGCATGCTAGGAGTGCATCTACTGTCTGCATACCATCTGATACACAGCTAGCCAGAAAGAAATAAAAAAGAGAAGAAAAACATAAGTGCTAAGTAATAATATTTTGAAGAAAATAGGAAGTAAATACATTTTCTACAGACCTAAGAGCAAGGAGTGGCCTCGGTTTGCTGCAGAATTTTTTTAAATTAGGTAGCACTTTAGACTCTGACAAGTACAAAGCAGCATCCAGGCCTGGCATATAAAGCATAACCACCTTATGAATAAGAGGTTTATTCTGCAAATCATGAGTACTGCATTAGTGACTTGCAAAATTGGAAGTTATATGCTGTATGAGGTAAAACTTGGAAGGTTTATTGCAATTTTTAATTAACACAAGTGACCAATTTGGATTTAGAGTATCAACCAACAGGTATTTAAACTTAAAGCATTTTAGAGTAGTCAAACATCTATACCAAGTCTAGTGACATTCTCTTTTAATAAGAAGCATAAAGATTGAGAAAACTTGTCTCTGTTATATTAACAAAAGAACTAGTCATGTGAAATGCAAATGCACAGCCAATATATGACCCCACTGAATGATATCAAGTAGAAATGCAGAACCACTAGGTTACACGCTTTGTAACTCATGCAATCTTGAGAAAACAATGCAAAAGTAGAACATTTTACAGCAAAACATAATATGATAACAAAGAAATTTAGATCACTTTCAGCAAAACTGAGAAAGTCTACAGCTGAGAATTCATTGTCTAAATCCATCAATACTATGATCTGGTAGGAAGGGGTAAGGACTAAGGAGAGTGTGTATATAGTGCTATTTACAGATCCCATACAAAAGGTTGTTGTTGGCAACAGAACTTGAAACTAAGTTTTTCAAGCAAAGTTCTTTTTACGCTTACCAACTCAGAACCAACCATGATTTGCAAATAATTTTAGTTGTTTACAATTACAAAGAACACCTCCTAGTTCCCAATGTGAATTCACTTTTAATAAACAAAAATAATTTAATTATAACACATTTCTATGAACAATTGAAATTGAAATGCCCTCTAAGTGCTACAGACTACAAGTACTAGTACTACACCCTAAAGGCATAAAAATAAATGCATCTTCCTTTATTATATAATTGGATTCTCTCTCTTGTATAATAATAAAGGAAATGTCCTATACTACAGAGCTTGTCAAACTGTCTGAAAGAGTAAATTAAGAATATCTCTAAAAGACAGATATTAGTATTACACTTAGGAAAAACACGGTTACATTACAGAGAGCATATATCAAATATCATATTGCAAATCAAAAAGCTGAATTTTGAATCAAAAGCATCATGTTCATAAACCATAGGGTCAATAATGTTAGTGTATATGCACTAAGAGTTATAATGTTTTTTATTGTATCATTTTATATTTATCAATAAAATAAGTCTTTTCAATTTTTTAAAAGTTCTTTAAAACTTATTTATCCTTGGAATAGTAGGTCATAGTCAAATTTTACATGGAGACATAAAATTATTAATACTAGTGAGTATACTAATGATCTTTTCTCAAATATCATGGATATGGATAATATCGCATTCACATAGGTACAAATTATGAATCATTATAGGAGTTTCATAAACGATTCTCAATGTGATAATGATATATTTAGTCCTTCAATCTAAAGTTACTACAATTTCTACTACATGAGGAATTTGTTGTTTTAATAAAATCAAATTGTCATCTGTAATGAGGTGACCATAAAGTTGTAATTAGGTGGTGAAAAAATCCTATAAAGAAATTTAAGTGATGTAAATGAGATTTTGTCTCTTCTATTTGAAAGAGTGGTATATATAGGTCACTTGATAAACTGCGACTAAAAAAATGCATAACTATGTTAGGGAGAATAAATATTAAATATTTATTCAAGTAAAGTTTCATCCAACATCAAAAGGAACGAATTAGGCCATACAAGGATGACGATGACTATGCTTTGAGCCCAATTGGATATTGTGACAAATGAAACAAACATATAAAATGGTTATCTATTATAGGTTATATTGATGTTAAATAATGTTCGGATATAATGATGCATTCTTAGATGCCGCTTTTATTTTATGTTAATAATGAAAAAGTTTATTATTAATAGTACTGGTATTTCACCTATAAGGTCACATGCAAAGAATAAGTTCTCCAAAAAATAGTTTTATTTTAATTGGACTAAAATAAAACTATTAGGCCTAACTCATTTAGAATGAGTTAGAGCCTAATCATTGTAAAGAGTTCATCAAGTCAGACCTGAACCTATACACAGAACATAAGATGCTCATAGGCAGCTGCTCAAGATATACACACATAATCTTGTAATTATAAGGGTTGCACTCTGACGAATTAGCATTCGAAGGTGTAGTTTCTAATGGGAGTGTTCATGTAAACTCTTTAAGGACGATGCTACAATTGCTTTGGTAGAACAACTTACGTTACATCTACAAGAGGTACGAAAACTTTAAACGAAATCCTTTTATATGTATATGCTTTGAAAAACAAAACTTTACAAAACCAATGAAAATTCTACATGTTTCCTTTCCACTGTCTAACCTTGCGGGATTCCCTAACAAATAATAAATCAAAATATTTTTCATCTCACATAACAAAACTGAACAAAATAGAAATATGTATAGAATAAAATTTTTTATTTCTTTTTTTGTACACATTAATAGATGAAAT
This sequence comes from Clitoria ternatea, assembly GCA_037962975.1. Lineage (NCBI taxonomy): Eukaryota > Viridiplantae > Streptophyta > Magnoliopsida > Fabales > Fabaceae > Clitoria > Clitoria ternatea. Next base: position 156,099,814 of record CM075672.1, on the reverse strand, counting down.
TTTCCATGACCTTCTCCCTCGTAATGGTATTTACAACTTGGCAAAAAATAAAACTATCTATTTTAAGCCATTTGTTTTGTTTATTGCGCATTTGTCATTAATCATTGTTCATCTCATTTATAAATATAAGATGTGTTTCCTCCCCCATCACTCTCATTGCTGGTAGTAGATAGTCCAATAACCATATTATGTTGAAAACAAACATATCTTTGGAAATAAAAGGATGGAAAAGATTTGTACCTTGATAAAAACCCACGATGGCATAAATCCTTCACCAAGCACCCAAGTTATAAGTCCTTGAACATCCTGTTTCACAAAACAAACCCTAGTCATACATATTGTGCTTTGCAATTTAAGTTACATAAAGATGGTATAAACCCACATTAAGATTCAGAGTTGAATTATCATTTGGCGACTTGAAAACAACATCTGCCTTGCCCTGCAAAAGCACAACCAATTAATCACACCCTGTTAATTATATCTCCATCAACAAAACAAAACTCGGTAAAGAAACAAACAACAAAAGCATAACAAGGCATACTTATTGTAAAATTTACGACAACACCTAAAAGACTCGCTACTAGTAATCCATGCCGGGGATATATTTATGAGTGAGTGTTAACAAATCAACTAATATTAACAACATAGTATTTCAGTATTTCAAGGGATAATATAACTGTATCCGTTCACAAGGAACTACATAACATAACCAACAAGGATGTTGCCATCGCAATAGAGACACTACGACCATAGTAGAAGCACCACAATTCGAGTTGTGGAGGACACCAGTTGCGAAAGTAAGCTTAAGTATGCTCTTGTCCGCACAAGGTACTTACGAGAAAAAAAAAATAACATACCAACCTAACCAGGACAAACCAATGAAAAACCCAGTAATGAATAAATAATTAAAACAAATAGTTCCAAAACACACAAAAGAGGAACAAGGATTCGGGAACTCTTAAACCATTTCACCCCAATTGCATTGCACAGACAACCCAGAATCAGCTAAAAGTACAAGGGTATTTGGTTAAACAAAATAACAGTTTCGCTTTAACTCAAACTACAAACTAGAAAATCAAAGTAGCCCAAAGCTCAAACCACTTACATATTATTGAAACCATATTGGCACACCAGACTTAACATCCAAAAAGAGATAGAAGCAGAGGACAAAACCTCCTTCTGAAGAAAAAAGCCTAAACAAATAATAGTGCCATTGTATACGAAAATAAAAGCACAACAATGAAGAGATGAAAACATACTTGCGGTCCATAGACATCATAAAACTTGTCGCATTTTTTACGAGCCGAAGAATCCTCTTTGACGCCACAGCTAGCTTCGTTTTTAGCCTCGGAGGAATCCATTCTCGCTTCTACCTGTGACTTGGATCGATTCGTAGAGAATACAATTTTAAACAACAAAGGGGCGATTAATGGGCTTGGCCCAAATTAAAACTTTGAGGACCCAGCCCACTAATGAATATGCTTCTGCTAACAAAAACAAGAATGATTCCCAAAAAAACAAAAATAATAATGATGCAGCTCCAAAAAAAAATATAATGATGTATAGTTTTCGCTTTATTTTCTGAAATTTCTTCTCTCATGTTCGTTCAGTTTCAACTTTCAAGGTAGAGAGAAAAAAATGTCGAGAACGCTTGTGCAACCGATAGGGCAAAAGAGGCTAACGAACGTGGCAGTGGTGCGTCTCAAGAAACACGGCATGCGTTTCGAGATCGCTTGTTACCCTAACACCGTCCTTTCTTGGCGTTCTGGCGTGTAACCTCTTCTCCTCATTTTTCTATCATTTCATATCATATACAATACAATCTCCGATTATTATTTTTTAAATTACCATTTAAAATTTTAACAATAATTACAACAGGGAAAAGGACCTGGATGAAGTGCTGCAGTCCCACACCGTTTACTCTAATGTTTCAAAAGGGGTTCTTGCCAAGTCTAAGGATTTAAATGCAGCTTTTGGCACCGATGACCACTCTAAGATATGCTTGGAGGTAACTTCAACTGAGCCTCACATTGAAAACTTTACCTCCATCTCATACTAGACCTTGATTTGGCTTAAATTTAAGATTTAAATGTGACTACTTACTCCTAATATTTTTAATAGAAACATTTTGGTGAAATACGGCTATTTTATTGTAGAAAGTAACGAAGTCGATTATTTTCTTAAGATGTGTGTATAATATTAATCAACATTTATCATTGTATTTTTGTTTGAGGGGATAGATTTTAAAAAAAGGGGAGCTTCAAGTTGCTGGGAAAGAGAGGGAATCGATGCTCTCTAATCAGTTTAGGGATATTGCAACCATAGTGATGCATAAAACTTACAATCCTGAAACTCAACGCCCTTACACTATCAGCATGATTGAGCGCCTAATGCGCGAAATCCATTTCGCTGTTGATCCACACAGCAACTCCAAGAAACAGGTCTCACCCAATGCTATCATCTCTTCTTTTTTTAACTGTTGCCATCGTGTGATTATAGTGATGGTGGTGCAAGTTATGAGAGGGATGTTGGTGTTTATTTGCATCTAATATAATGTTAAATGATAATACAGGCTTTGGAGTTAATTCAAGAGCTGCAAAAGCATTTCCCTATAAAACGGTGTCCCATGAGAGTTCGAGCAACTGCTCCTGAGGACCAAGTGCCGGAACTTTTAGAAAAGCTGAAAGCATGGGATGCCACTGTTGTTTCTAAAGAAGGATCTTCTTCTCAGTTATCTGTTGTATGTGCTTGCTATTTCTTCTCTACAGTTTTGTAAGCACATTATTGATATTTTGTTTGTATATATAATTACAACAACCACTCTTATTACACTTTGTTAAAAGATTCTCACCTTCTTTTATGTTTTCAAAAATTTGTACCGAGAATCATGTAAATAGTGAAATAAGATGACCATTTTGTGATTAAGAGTGAAAATAGGGAATAAAAACAATAAACATTTTCTTAAACCAAATAGCCCCTTAAGTTCCTCAGTTTGGTTCCATTCCACCACTTTCAATTTTGCTTTGCTAGGTTTTCTGATTGTTTGATATTGTCTCGTTATAAATGGCCACAAAGTGAAGCCAAAAGTAGCACTATGGTTGGCAGTTGAAAGAAGTCCTTATTGTCTCTTTTGTGCATGTTTGGGTGTAGAAGTACTTTTTTAATAGCAGCCAAGGTAATCACATAGCGGTCGCGGCTTATCGCGGTAAGCCAAAAAAACTTTATAAAGGTCATAGCGGCCGCTATAACGGCCTATGGCGGTTACATAGCGGACACAATAAAATAATGCAAAATATATATATATATATATATATATAGCTGCATAATGTCATATAGAAGCAAAACAAACTACAATAATATCATTTTAAAGCCAAGAAAACATCATAAGTTTTTGGTCAAGCAAATAATAAAGCATAAAACATAGATCCTACGATAAAAGACAAGGAAAACAGCAATGCAACATATAGAAAAAGCCTAGAAATCTAATCATCTTCATCTTCATCTTCATCTTCCTCTCCTTCCTCTTCTTCAACATAATCATTCTCATTGTTAGGAATTAAGGAAAAGCCTTCAGCTTCTTCTCCTTCCGAGCTGTGGAAAACAATATCTTCTAATTCTTCTTCCTCCATGTCATCATCAAGTTCAGCTTCTCTTTCTTCTTCAACTTCAACCACTTTCTCTTTTCCTTTTCTTGTTGAAGAACCACTTCCTCTACCCCTACCCCTTTTAGACACTGTTAAAGCAGATGTTTGATCTTTTCTCCTTTTCCTTTGCCTTGTGTAGACTCTAGGCTCTCCAATCCCTGAAATTTGATAAACATCTCTCCACAACAAAGAATCATCTCCCTCAAAAACCCTCTCATTATCATGACCTCCATCATCCATTTCTCCAACTAGCCATTCATTACAATCATCAATCTCATTAAGGCAAATTGGATCAGTTTCATCCTTAAGGTTGTATCTCCGTTTAAGTGCTTGGTTGTACTTCACATAAACTAAATCATGCAATCTCTTATGCTCAAGCCTATTCCTTTTTTTAGAATGAATCTGCATAATTTAGAAGTAAAAGATGATAAGAAAATAATGTAGTAAATTTACTCTTAGAAAATAATCCAAAGATGATAATAATTATTTGCTCAAAGACACTCCAGTTTCTTTCACAACCGGATGCACTACAAGTTAAGCTCAAGATCTTTATGACTAGATGTTGCAAATGAGGAGCATCAGAACCAAAGAGTCGCCACCATTGAGCTGCAAAGCAAAAATTCCCGGTTGTTACTTCTTGCTAACTTAACAATATCACTTTTATATGCAAAGTAATTGTTGCTTAGATTTTACCTGGGGCTGTTGTGTTCCTCATACTTACTGCAAGCTGACTACCAAACAATCCCCTTGCAGTTTTATAAGCATGTAGCTCCAACATTATCTTTTGCTCCACCTCTAGGTCTACCACCAACTTATGAATGCATTCATATAGCCCTCTAATAACCTCACTGTCAAACTCCATGTTAGGGTTAGCATAAAACAACTCTGGATTCAAAAAGTGACCAGCTGCATGTAATGGGCGATGAAGCTGGCAATTCCACCTTTCATCAATGATCTGAAAAACTTCTTTGTACTTTATCTCTTTATTTTTGAAGGACTTCATAATAGCTTCCTTTGCCTTGTCCATTGCTTCATAAATATATCCCATAGCTGGCTTTCTTTCTCCATCCACAAGGCGAAGAACCTTCACAAGTGGAGCCATCACTTTCAAGATATACACAACGTTCCTCCAAAAACTAGGCATTAGTACAGTTTTGCAAGCCTCCCTACCTTTGGCCTCCAATGACAACTTGTTTGTAGTCCACTCATCCGAAACAAACATTTTCCTAAGATTTGCCTTCTCTTGATAGATCCTCTCCAAGGAAAGATAGGATGTGGCAAATCGAGTCACTGCATGTCTCACTAGCTCTCTTTTGTTTGTAAACTGCCTCAACTAACTCAAAGTGCTTGAATGGCTATAAATGAAACCCACCAATGAGATTGCCCGTTGAAGTGTCTTCTTAACGATTGGGATCTTGACAATATCCTCCAAGATCAAGTCTATGCAGTGTGCTGCACATGGAGTCCAGAAAATCTTTGGTCTTTTTTCCTCCAACTTCTTCCCAGCAAGAACATAATTGCTTCCATTGTCTGTTATGACTTGCACTATTTTTTCCTCTCCAATCTCCTCTACAACAGCATCAAGTAATTCAAACAGCTTCTCCCCGGTCTTCACAAAGTTAGAAGCATCAATAGACTTGATGAACATTGTCCCGACGGAAGAGTTCACCAAAAAGTTAATAAAGCATCTTTGTTTCCTATCTGTCCAAGCATCAGACATTAAAGAGCAACCAAAAGTTGCCCAATGCTCTTTATGATCCTTCATTAATTCATTTGTGTACTCCACTTCCTTCGTGAGGAGTGGCACTCTAATCTCATGAAAACTAGGAGGTCGTAGATGCTGTCCATACGCTCCAATGGCTGCAATCATGTCCTTAAAGCTTTGCAACTTGACCATATTGAAAGATAACCCAGCTTGGTACCAAAAACGGGCGATGTATTGATGTACCTTTGATGTTGCCTCCTTATCACAAGCATCTCTTATACTTGTTTGTTTCAAACTCTCCTTCCGATTTCTAGCAATAGCGGATTCCGATCGCCGACAATAGAGATCAATGGGACCCTTCAAATTAGCCTTCTTATTCAATGCAACACTGCTGGCAGATTGGCTTTGGGATTGAGATTCTAATCCTTTAATAATGTCTTTTGCAGCAACTTCATCCTCCTCCCCACCATCACTATCAACAATCTCTTGCACCACTTTTTTGATAGCTTCTCTAGTCTTCTTCTTTTTTTCATTTACAACAGCCAAGAGTTCTTCCCTAACCTCCACTGGACAAGTTAGGCAAGGTGCAACATTACCCGCCTTTCTCATGAGATGCTCCTTTCCTCTTGTAATCCCTCCTTTCATCACCTTTCCACAAAATTTGCACTGAACCACATTGGTGTCTCCTTCATTCACAGTTGTGCAATATTTCCACCCAATATTTGTCCTAGTGTTCCTTGGAGCAGCGGCTGCAACATTGGTTTGGGGGGTGTTATTTGCCATTTAAGGAAGAGAGAGGTGAGGTACAGAGGTGGTGGTGACTCTTGTGAGGCAGGCAGAGGTGAGCTGAGAGAGAAATAACAGAGCAGAGAGGTGAGCTGAGGTGCGGTGAGGCGAGGCAGGCAGAGGTGAGGTGAGGTGAGGTGTGACCTGAGCTGAGATCAGAGGCTGAGACCTGAGAAAACAGAGCAGAGAGATGAGGCTGAGAGAGGAATAACAAAACAGAACAAAAAACGCAGGTAGCGGACAACCAGAACAGGGCACGCGGAGAAGACAGCGCGTGGGTCGCGTGGTGGTCGTCTGGTGGTCGCACGGTGGTCACACGGTGGTCACACGGTGGTCGCGCACTCGTGGCTGGCCGGAGGCAGTGGATGCTGGTCGGAGATGGTCGCTGCTGGTTGGGCACGGTGGGCTGGAACGGAAACGAAGAGAAGGAGGGAAAGGGAAGGAGACGGGTTCTGAGAAAGGGTTAGGGTGGGATTGTGAAATGGGCCACAGTCCCAGCCCATTTAGGAGGAAAAAAATAAAATAAAAGGCCATAACCGCTATCCCCGCTATGGCCCGCCGTACCGCCATGTGCATAGCGGTGGAATAGCGCCGTTATTCAACATATGGCGGACGCCGCTATTTGTGGTGTTTTTTTGCGGGGGTCTCAGAAACCGCCACAATTTTCTACTATAACGCCGCCACAAACGCCATTTAATAACACTGATAGCAGCTTTATATATGAAAACTTGCTCATAAACTTGACTATAAATATTAAGGGATTAAGCTAAAGATTTGATTTTTTTCATTTCTGTATAAAGTATGTTGAAATAAGCTACAAAGGTCTTGTAAGAAAGTCATAAACCACTTTCATTAGCTCAAATAAGTTTCTAGAAGCTCTTCCAAACAAACACCCTCTATCCAAAACAGGAGGAGGTCAATTTTCAAATAGTATGCCAATGGTGTGTTTTGCATGCGTTTTCAGTGACATGGTCCCAGTCCCTTATGTGGTTTTTGGTTTCAAGTTTGAGCCTACATTCATCAGTAAAATGAAACTTAAGTATTCTGTTGTTGCTGTTAGCTAATAATGACTGATATTTCACTTCGATAGCAACAGAAAAATGAAGATGTCTAAACCAATGCAAAATCAACTTTGTATTTAGTGCAATCAAATAACCTGTAAAATGGCATAGCGGAAGTCCATTTTATTAGTTCCATGATTCTTATGATTCAAATGCTACTACTGTGAAGTCCCTGTTTACAATTATTGGTTGAAAATATAATCTTTTCCAAAAATCATATGGGTTTGGTGTATTTACATAGTATATAATCATATGGTTGATCTTGACTCTGCTGAGGGATATCAGTGTAATATCTGATTGTATTGCAGATTTTTGAATTGGAACCTGGTCTATACAAGGATTGTCATGACTTGATTATGAATAAGATGCATGGACGATTTGAAGTTCTGGCACACTCTCTTTATGTGGAGGGGGATACCCATGTGGAGCAATACAATGATTATGAGGACGTACCTGCACCATTTCCCAAAGAAACCCATGATTCTGCGCTTGAATTGAATGAGAAACTCCAAAAGCAAACAATTTCATCTACAAGTAGGCCCACTGAGGGGCAACAACATAAGCAAAACAAGTGCAACACATGTAATGCTTCTTTTGAAGACTCTAAGCTGTTCAGGGAACATCACAAGAGTGAGTGGCACAAGCACAATATGAAGCGTAAGACCAAGCAACTCCCACCACTTACTGAGGAAGAGTGTGTGGCGGATATGGAGTTGATGGGCGACTCAAAATCTGATTTGAAGGATTATTCATTTTGAGATGATAAAATCAGTGTCCAGAGATGTTACATAGTAATCACATTATCAATATCTTGTTTCTATATTTAGGCCAATTTTGTCATGATAGTATGGGTTATTGTGGACACTGTTCACATTGAAATCCTTATCTTAAAGTACTCTAGTATGCTTCAGTACAAATTACGAAGACTAATGCATTTTAATTTTAATCCTGGCAGTATCTAAATGTACCATTAATGTGAGACTAAAGATGTTTGTGGGTTTACTTCAATAGTGATTGTGATCGTGGTTGTGGTTTAAAGAAATGAAGCAGGTTGTCTCTTATCTACTGTTAATTAGCATAATAAAATGGACTTTCTTTTTGTCTTTTAAAATCAATTTGTGTATTGTTTTTTAAAAAAATCGAAATATGTATATTTAGAACAGAATGAACGTTGATTAGTGTTCTATCGCTGAAAGGCAATATGCTAAGCCTGTCAATTTCTCAAATATTACAATTCGGTGTTTCCCATGAAGTGGAAAAGTTGTGGGTCTCGTGCTCTGCTATAGTTCTCCTGGAGGGATGTATTCAGTATTTACGGCACCAACAATTTGCCCACGTGTTTTTTAGTATTTGGAATTTTTTAAAATTTTAAAAATATACTTTTTAGAAATTTTATTTTTTGGAGAATAAATGTTTGATATGTTAAACAATTTATGCCAATGCTATTTAAGTATTATTAAAATTTTTTATCTATTTAAAAAATTAAGATTCTCAATTCTAATTTAAAAATGAAGTCAAAGTTGTTGACTTAGTTGCTTGTAGTGTAAGTTTCTTCCATTTCCTTGTATTTTGGTGTTTTTTTACCATTTTTCGTTTGATTCTTGTCATTTTTGTTATTAGAAGAAAAAATCCAGTATAGTACCTTGCTCATTTTGTGTATTTTTGGTACTGCCTACCATGTGTTTGTTGATTGTTTTTAGTGCTTAGAGGTTAGGTGTAAGGTTGTCATTATGGAGTTGGTTCTTGTCATTGTGGAGCTTGTTCTTGTTTTTCTTCTAAGTTTTTGTTGTTAATTTTGCTTGAGTTTAGGTGCTGGATTTTTAGGCATTTTATGAACATCTTGTAAAGTGTCTAACAAGCTTCATATAGTGTCTTAATCCATCTCATTTTTAGGTAGAATTTGTAGCTCACAAATTTGTAGGATTGTTAAAATTTCCTTAGGCCTTTTATCTAGTGTTTGTTTTCATTTTCCCAGTAGTTATAGGTAACCTTTTGCATGCTTTTTTTCCTATCAAATAATTGCATTTTATGTCAAATAATGATGCCTTCCATGCCTCATAATTGTTAGAAGAAGATGCTTGCTTAATCACCACTTGTTTCCATTTATTGTGATTTTTGTGCACTTTTGTAGAACATTTATGGGGTTGTTTTTGGGAAAAGTATAAAAACAAGTTGGAAAAGAAAAGCTTGAAAGATCCTTGAATCTCTACAAAATCTTAGGCCATTTCTTGGCAAAATTGTAAATTAAAAGTGTATACCCCTACAAAAAAAAAAATCAACACCTTGTATTTGTTTAAAGTGTTTGTTTGCCTTGTATTATGTGTATTTGAAAAGCCAAAAATAATTGTAAAGTTGTTGCAAAAAAATTATAGTGTTGCTTGCATTTTAGAGTTTCTAGTTTGCCTTTTTGTGTGCTTGCCTTATTGTTGCATTTGGTTTTAGTTTGTCTTCTTTGACTTTAGTTTATCACATTTTTATTCCATTCTTGTGTAAACCTTCTTTCTTTGTCCCTTTTATTGCTTGTCACATTCTCTTGTTTGTCACATTCTTAATCCTTAGTTTCTAATTTTGCTTTTCTTGCTTATCTTTTTATTTCTAGTTTTGTGTGTAGAGTATTTCTCTTTATTGACTTTCTTGATATTAGTTTAAGCGAGACTTCACTTTTGGGTAGCATATTGAGGTGATTGAGACTAGACTTAAGGGATTGCTCTAAGTAACTTCAAGGGGATAGAGAGTTGGTGGAATGTAAACACTTTATGAGCTTAGAGTGTTTTCTTTTTGTTTAAATATTTATTGTTCTAACCAATTTTTTGTATTCAAACTTTTCCCTTGCTAGCTTGGTAGACCTTTGAAGATTTGTAATTGGAATACACGCTTAGTAGTTACTTGTGTGTCTCTTATATTTCATTTTCTCCTGGTATTTTGAGAGCGTGTAAAAAAAAAGAATTCTTTTAATTCATTTTTCCTAGTCATTGTATTTGGACTTTATTGGACTTTGGACTTTTGGACTTTGGACTTTAGATTTTTTTTAATTAGTTGATTAGGCTAATGCCCTTAGGTTTTAGTTTACATTTTTGCACCTCGACTAGTTCTTGTTTTACTTTGCTTTTTAGGTTAGTCTTGCTTTATTTTTTATTTTCTATTTTGCTTCTTAGGATTATTTTGCTTTGCATTGTTTTAGCTTATTTATTTTACCTTGCTTTTAGACTGCTTTGCTTTACATTGTTTTCATTTCCTTTCCTTGAGAGATGACTAGTGTTCCCCCCGAAGTCAAGGGGCCCACACGACCTTCTAATTCCCTTATTCTAGCAGAAAATTGACTCTTTTTCAGTTATAACTTAATGGGCCTGGGCCGGATTCCTCTAGCTCTAATCCATGTATAAATGTGATTTATAAAGGTATTTTGTAACCTAAGTGACAAAATTAAGAGAATAAACTTACTTTCCTAAAGTATTTCTCTAGGGTTTCTAGTAATCATTATTCTGGTTGTGAAATTTTGGCACCCACCATGGGGCCCGGTAAAACGGATCCTATACCTCAATTTTCAAAGAGAAACCCTAAAACAGCAATGGTGAACACGCACAACACTCGTCAGGAGGAAGCTGCTGGCCATAATCAGGGGTCCAATCGCGACGATCAATTCCAATAACTCAAGGGAATGGTGGAAACCCTCCAACGCATGGTGGCAGACCTATAGAAAGAAAACGCTAAACTGCGTCAGAAGAGAAGAGAAAAACAAGAAGCCTCTAGCCACAATGCCACTCAATCAACCCACCACAAAACTGACAGCCACGCCTTCTGAAGGACTTAGGAGACAACAAAACCTGGGCTCGCACACCCCTATGCTGCCTATCCATTTATCGAGCATATCATGGACGCTCCGACCCCTCTAAACTATAGACCCACACTCACAGAAAAATACGATGGCGGAGTAGACCCTGAAGAACATCTCACAATGTTCACTACCACCATGCTGATCACCAGAGAGTTGGACTCACTTTTTTACCGAACCTTCCTTACCAAGCTGACTAAATCAACACTGTGATGGTTCTCTCACCTCCCCCAAGGAAGCATCATTGATTTCTCTGACCTAACCAGGAAATTTCTCAGCCAATTTGCTACCAGCGGAGCAGTGCAACAAACCTCCCATAGCCTGGTGAATCTGAGGCAGTTCCCTAATGAAACTTTAAAATAATACATGGCTCACTTTTTTGAGCAAGCCATTCAAATCCGTGACCTCAGTCCAGAAGTGGCCCTATATGTTGTACAGACTAGCCTCCGCTTTGGAAAATTCTCTAACTCCCTGGCTAAGAAACCACCCCTCGACATGGATGACTTTAGGACAAGGGCCTCTTGGTACATCAGTATGGAAGAAAGAGAAGCGGATTATGTGGAACACTCAGAATGAACTATTCACTGATCGGATCATAGAAGAAAAAGCCCTAAACCAAGTCAGGACAATTGATTCGAAGCTTTTACAACCTCCAAATACAACAACTTTACACCGTTGAACGACTGCCGTGATTGAATCATGCATGAGGTTTACAGCACTGTCCTCCTTACACTCCCCCTGGGAGAGGGGCCCAAGGGGTTGGATAAGACTAAGTTTTATGAATTCCATCTAGCCCATGGACACGGAACGGAAGATTGTCACTCCCTCGGAAACCAGATCGAGCACTTGATCCGTCAAGGACACATAGCCAAATTTGTCGCTTAGAGAGATGATAGGCCGAGGAAGGAAGTCAGATAAGAGAGAGAGAGAACACCTCGACCAGGTTGAACTCCAAACTTGGGACCGCCCACGGGTCCTTTGTTCTCAGCCCCTAAGACCAGAAGAAGATAGAGACGCTAGGAGGTGAGTCATCCATACATGTGCAAACACGCCAACGACAACAGAAAGAACGGGTAAAATTGCTGCAAGAGGACTCAGAGATAACAGTCATAATGTTTGATAGGTTAGATTTTTTTGAAGGAGGCCCTAACAGAGACAAACTGATGGTGGTCATTATGGGAGTTACAGACTTTGTGGTGGAACGAGTACTTATAGATCAGGGGAGCTCTGTGAACATTTTACACTGGAAGGCCTACCAGAAAATAGGCCTCCCCCTTGATGGTTGAAAAGGTATGACGGAACCTTACTTAGCTTTTCTGGTGATTCTGTGCAGGTCTTAGGGTTCATCAATTTGAGAACTACTTTCGGGTCGGGAATCAATAGCCAAGTTATTATGGTCAAGTTCCTGGTTGTCGATTTCCCCAACTCCTACAACGCATTGCTAGGACGACTATCCCTAAACACCCTAGGGGCAATAGTCTCCATCATGCACCTGACTATGAAGTTCCCGCTTGGTGATGGGAGAATTGGAGTTGTTAGAGCAGACCTGGAGGTAGAGCAGGAATGCTACTACGAAAGCCTACGACCCAAAGAGACTTTCATAATTGATGAAGATATTGAGACAGGTTTTAATCCCCGAGACGGCAGGCATCATGAGAGACCTCAACCAATGGAATCCTGAAGCTTATCTAGGTTGGCCCTAATCCGGGCCAATTCACATGACTTAGTACGATACTCGAGCTGGACCTTGAAGAATCCCTTGTCAAATTATTAAGAGCCAATACGGACCTATTTGCCTAAAGCCCCGCTAACATGCCCAGCATCGATCCTACCATAATCTGTCACTCACTCAAAATCAAGCCGGATGCAAAGCCTATGGCCCAGAAGCGTAAAAAGATGGGACCCAACCGGAAAGACATAGTAAAGGAAGAAATAGACAAGCTCATGTCCGCAAACTTCATCAGAGAAGTAAAATACCCAACTTGGTTGTCCAATGTGGTCATGGTGAAAAAGTCAAGCGGAAAATGACGGATGTGTCAACTTCACCGACTTAAACAAGGTATATCCTAAAGATCCCTACCCTTTACCTAGTATGGATTATTTGGTAGATGGTACTTCAGGTTACAGGATTTTGAGTTTCATGGACGGTTACTCGGGCTACAACCAAATTTGAATGGACCCCAAAGATGAGGAGAAAACAGCCTTCATCACAGGCGGGGTAAACTTCTGTTACCGAGTGATACCCTTCGGCTTGAAGAACGTGGGAGCTACCTATCAAAGACTAGTAGACAAAATCTTCGCCATACAAATTGGTTGGAACATGGAAGTATATGTAGATGATATGGTCGTCAAGACCAAAAAAGAGGAATTACACGTCCAAGTTCTGGAAGAAACATTCACCGAGCTGCGCAAACACAACATGCACCTGAACCTTGAGAAATGTTCCTTTGGGATCCAAGGCCGGCCGTTCCTAGGGTATATGCTTACCCATTGTGGCATCAAGGCAAATCTAGACTAGTGTCGAGCCATACTTGAAATGCGGAGTCCTTAAAACGTTAAAAAGGTCCAGCATCTCACTGGCCGGATCACAGCCTTGTCCTGATTCCTCTCCAAGTTTGCTGAAAAATCCATGCCCTTCTACAAAGTGTTGAAGAAAATAGAATCATTTGAATGGAGTTCAAAATGCGAGAAGACATTCCAAGATTTTAAGGCCTATCTAGCATATCCCCCGATCCTGACGTGACTAGACCCGAGGTTGGAATTGGTCCTTTATCTTTCCGCAGGGACAGATGCAGTCAGCTGAGTTTGAGTTCAAGAAGATGGCCCAATCCAGAAACCAGTATACTTCACTAGTAAAACATTATAAGGGGTAAAAGCACATACCAGAAAGTGGAAAAATTCATATACAACCTTGTCGTAGTATCACACTGACTCAGACCTTACTTTCATAGCCATCAAGTTATGGTTATAACCGACCAACCACTCAGTAAGATACTTCAAAACCTTGAGCTCGCAGGAAGAATGGTTGCATGGGCCATTGAACTCTCTGAGTATGGCATCCGATACGAAGCTAGGGGTCCCATCAAGGCCTAAGTACTGGCAGATTTCTTAGTAGAACTCAGAGATGGTGAGGAAGACTATGATGTTGAGCACGACTTATGGACTTTCTCAGTAGACGGATCCTCTAATGTGAAAGGAAGCAGGGCGGGACATACTAGAGTAACCCACAGGTCTAGTCGTTGAAGAATCACTCAAGTTCATATTCAAGGCTAGCAACAACCAAGCAGAGTACGAAGCTCTCATTGATGGGTTAGGAACGACTCTAGATTTGGGGGCCTGGTGCGTTCAGGCAAAAATTGATTTGCAATTAGTCGCCAGGTAAGTAGAGGGATCGTACCAGGCGAAGGACCCAACCTTGGCAAAGTACCTGACACGGGTAAATCAGTTAGCCGGTAAGCTCAAGCATTTCCGAGTGGGACACGTTCCGCGGATAATAAACGAACGCGTCGACTCTAACATCCTAAATTTTAGAGAAATAAATATATTAGATGATGATAATTAATTATTTATGGTCTAACATAGATGGGAAAATTAATTAGACACTAATTATGATTTATTGACAAATTAAGATTTACCAAAATTGAATAATTTAACAGATGGTGTGGGACCCACTAATTCAAATTAGATATTTGATGGGTCTAGAATATTTAGAAGATTATTGTGGTTATGGTGGTGTGGTTGAAATAATTTTTGGTGTTGAGGAGATATTTTTTTTGGACATAATATATGATAATAAACAGCGAAAATACGAGCTAATTGGAATTAAAAGAAAATGTAAAATCCCTTTTTCCCTCTTCTCATCACCATGTGGAATTTTTCCTATTTTCCTACTTTCTTTTGCACAATGGGTAAAGGAAATATTGGCCATTGGAAAAAGTTGAATGGTGCACTCTTTTGACCAATTGGTATGAACCAATTTTCATATCTTTTCTCTCTCCTTTCTCCTTCATTTTTGGTGGCATTTTCCCTCTCCTCCATTCTTCATTTTCTTCTTCTTCTCCCCTTTTTGCCCAAAAACTGTGACCCCCTCTTGTGTGCCCATTTTTCATCAAAGTTAACATTGAAGCTTGGATTCATGAAGGGTTAATGGAACATTGAAGCAAAGCTTAACTCATCTTCCTCTCCCTCTCCCTATTCTTGTGCTTCTCCTTGCGCTTGGAGAAAAGGGTAAGTTTTCATAACACCCATGGTTTCCTTAGTGATTTTAAGGTTGTTGAAGTATTACAGTGGGAGATTGAATGTTGTTTTAATGAATGGATGCATGTGAAACCCAAAATCCTAGGTTAGATGACCATTGGAATTTTGTTGTTATTGATGATGGTATATGATGTTGTTGTCTTGGAAGTGATTAAGTGATGCAAAGAAATGATTGGGCAATTTTTGTTAAAAACCCTAACATGTGAAAAATTGGGGCTTTTGGTTGAATTGATGAATTTGGAGTCTATGGTCTTGAGAATGATTTTTGGATGAAGAAATAAATATTGGAATGGTTGACAATAATTATTGATGTTAGGAGTTTGAGAAATTAAGAGACGGTGGAAGACACCAAGTTGGAAAAACTAGTAGAAATGATATTTAGTATATGTTGGACTTAGAAGTTGTTTGTGATCATTTAATTTTAGAAAGTATAGATTAATGGGAAAGAATTCCTGAAACCTAACAAAATAAGAAAAACAAAATTGGCGTTAAGACATGTTAAGTGTTTTAGATATAATGATAAATGAATAGAATTTGAAGTTAATGCCTTGATTGGCCAATTGATTGCAAATGGTATATGTGTTAATGTAAGATCTATTCCGAACAACGAGGCGGGGCCATTGGATCACTCAGATTACTTCTCTTGAGGTAGGAGAGGAGTTTATATTCTAAATGCATGAGTAGAATAATTGTTGATTATTGTATGTGATATTACACATGTTTGCCTTATCCTTGATGTATTGGTGAATTGTGATGTGGGATGTTGTGATGCTATTGTGCTTGGCAAATGTGTATCATGCATTTGGAATATCGGTGGTATGCTTTATGGTGGTTATCAATTGTATTGAGAAATTGGGCAAATGTTATGCCTTTTTATTATTGAGAGTGTATGTGTATTCACCACAAATCTTGAATGATGAATATTGATATAGAATAGAAATGGATAATATTGTTGAGCATACCCTTAATTATGGATGAAAGATTGATGGATATTATTGTTGTTGATAATTGATGCCATTGTTGTTGATGTAAGTATAAACTTGTATGTATGAATTGAATTTGTGTTGATTGAGAATATTGTGAATGCCACACTAAATTGTGAAACAATAGTGATAATCAATGAAACTAAAGTCCATTAAGAATTGAGTGGTGATGTGATGATGGTGATGATTGATGAGTGGCATGATAGGATACATAGTGTGAGAATGCATATGATTTGCATTTGCATTACATCCATGGCATATTGCATAGCTGGCGGTATGAGATGTTAGGGGTTCCTCCAGTTGGCCCAGTGGGAGGGCAGCTCTGTGCATGAGCATTATTGTTGTTACCCTAGTGACTTAGTGGTAGAGTCATGAAGCTACCCATGCTTAGCTACGGGGAGCTGCATGTGGTTGACCCGGTGGGGTGGCTCTTTGAGGAGCAGGTGTCCCTGGTGGTCCTTTGGATCACAGCTGCCATAGTATGATTCATGGTTGGCCAGCAACACCATATGTTGTATATGTTGTTACCGCGGTCATGGTGAAAATGGTCGGTGTTACAAGATAGGCGATACGGTTTGGTACCATTAAAATATGGTGTTATGCATCCAATTTATGATAAGTGTACAGATTTTACTACTGCAGTAGGGGCATGATTATTTATCTATGCTTGATACCCACGATTGGTGTTTTTATATTCCTACACTCAGATCTGCAATTGATAATGATTTCCTTGCGCATATGCAAAGAGCATTTGCATATAGCATGGTGATATGCCAAGAAGAGGATGAATTTGAGTTGATGATTAAAATGGGTGAAAGAAAACCTAAAGACAACAAATGAAGTACCTATATGATGAAAAGATTTTGAGTATTGGTGATGATGCTTGTGTTAGCCAATATGATAAAGGGCAATGATATGTGTATGAGTATGTGCTTTGCAATGAAATTTAGTTGATGACAATGATATATGTTTATGTGATAGAATGATGAAGTTATGATGATAATTTATGTTCTTGATGCAAAGTCTACATGTTGTCATATGCATATGCACATAATCACAAGTGTATTCATATTCATCACTTAGAATATATAACTCACTCTTCTATGTTGTTTATTTTTAGCCTTGTGATGCAGGATGTGTATGGTGTTAGATGCATCATATTTTAGAAACATATGTTTTGATGAGAAGGTAAATTAGTGGTAATGGAATGCCTTGGCCGGTAATCATTTGAGTTTTTGGATCGTATATGTAATGAATGACAATGATGTTAATGTGTATGTGATGTAGATGACTTAAGTTTAGTGGTATAAGGTCTTATATTCTTTTGTGTATACATATGTATACAATAGGCCAATTCTTTTGTAAAGAACTATATGCATATTGACAATGGATGTTTGATAGCCATCTTGATGGTCTTGACATGAATGATTAATGGAAATCCATGAATGAATGAATCATTTGAAGTGTGAGTACATGATCGTAATGTTTGGGTATAAATTAGGAATGTATTTGATTATGTTAATGATGCTTGATTCGATGAATTAGGGCATGGGGTAATGTTTCCCCACCTTAAAATATTGTTTGTTAGTGATTCCTAGCCCTTGAATCGATTCATGAGTCCCTTGAATCGATTTACAGGTTTCTGGATCCCCCTGAATCCATTCACATGATCCCCTGAATTGATTCAAAGGCTATTGGATTCACATGAATTGATTCATGACTGAGCTTGAATCGATTCATGGCATTCTGTTTCTAATGGGGGGTGATTCCCAGGATCATGAATCGATTCACATGATTTCCTGAATCGATTCAGAGCCTACTATTTGTGTGGGTTTGCTTTTTAATTCGTATAAATCGATTCATACGAGCCTTGAATCGATTCATAAGCTCCTGTTTTGACTGTTTTGGATTTCTAATTAGCATGAATCGACTTATGGACTGCTTGAATCGATTCGTGGCTTGTTGTTTGTCAAAATTTCATAACTTTTTATGCTTAATTGATGTTGTTGAGTCATGGCATGTTTATGTAATTGGATGTACACATTTTTAACATATTTTACCAACCAATGAGGGTATCCTTGAGTTACTTCTCATATCCATTCACACATATCGAATTAACTTACACATTCCGTAATTCCTTGGACGATGATATGTAATTGACTGTCCAAGGAGCACTCTTGTTTAAAAATACATACCTTCTCATATCTTCATATATGGGATGGGTCTTTTGAAATGGTCTGGGTTTACATGTTGGAGTTATATTTTGGGGTGTTCTTTATCTATTGTTAATTTTCTAAATCGTGAAAAATTTACTCTACTTTTTATTACTAAATTAATATTAACTTTAATATTATTTACCAGGATCTTGGTCGTCGCATCGACTTGCTCGCCAAACTGGCTAGCACGGTCAAAGTAGGGAATCTGAAGACAATTGTCCAAGTGATCCTTGATGAACCCATAATACAAGAAGTTTAGCAAGCACTCCAGATAAATAAAGTAGCATCTAGAGAGACAGGGATAACCCTAATTATCAACTTCCTCCATCACGAGATCCTCTTGAAAGATGCTTAGCAAGCAAAAAACTCTAAGTACAAGCAGCCAACTACACTCTGTTGGAAGGACAACTCTATAAACGAGGTTTCACCATGCCACTCATGAAATGCTTGAATAAAGAACAAGCAGACTATGTCATAAGAGAGCTACGCTCAAGAATCTGTGGCCTTCATGGAGGAGTCTGACCCCTAGCCACTCGGGTGCTTCAGGCAAGATATTTCTTGCCAACTCTGTGTGCAGATTGCTTCGAGTTTGTTAAGAAGTGTGACCCATGCCAGCGAAATGCTAACTAAATCAACAATCACCCCGTGCCTATGGAATCTTGGCTCCCCACATTTCAACACATGGGGAATGGATATCTTGGGGCTATTTCCCCCTGATTCGGTCTCGATACTGGTACCTAAGGTAGATAGGTAATTATATCCGCTCTCATTGTGCTACTGGCCTCACAAGTATACCTTCGGATTGTAAACCCGTATGAGGCGTTCTCTATACCGGTATGCCCAGGTTCATACCTTGCACACCTAAAAGTATCCATGTCACCCGACAAAAGGTACAAGGTACAGCCGCGAGGGGGATTCACGGGAGTGGCGGCTCTCCCCGCGCCGTGTGTCAGAATCATACATTGAGCAGTGTACTATTTGTCTACTGGCCCCACCTACACCTAACAATTCATTCTCCATGCTCACTTATAAATAGTCGATTCTCACACTTAGAAAATGTTACACTATTCTTACTCCTTGTTTACTGTTGCATTGCTCAAGTTCCCTCGAATTCTTATTCTGTTCACTGACTTGAGCATCGGAAAATCTTCCCAGGTGACACCACCTTTCGCCTATCTTCAGCGTGAAAGCTTGGTGTGAAGGATCTCCAAGATAACAAGACCGAATTCTCCCACTGAGATTTCAAACCATAATACCGGATACCCACTGTACCGGTGTACAAGCATTCTTATCATTGACTTTTGAGGCTGGTCCCCACTACGTATCCTTGACCCCGGATCAGACCAGCTCATTGGCACGCCCAGTGGGACGCGTTAGAGTTATTCCCACCTCTCGTAGAAGTTTAGTAGTCACCATGGAGATTAGTGGTCATAGCTTTATCGAAGGTTATGTCGAGGACGTGACCAACCAGCAAGCAACACACGAGACTTTTTTTCAAATCTCCTGGAGTTAGTTCAAGGAGGATGGTACAGGTACCAACTCCTGACCCTCGTGATGAGCTTATAAGACAGCTTAGGGAAGAGTTTGCTGAGCTGAAGAAGGATCAAAGGAAGATAGAGGAAAAGGTGGTGTCTCAGGCTGAGGAGACTCACCACACCTCTGGGAGAGAAAAATCTACAACTCTCCAGTATTCAAAGATTTCTACATACGAAGAAAGGGAACAAACTTATGCCTCTTGGGATAGAGTCAGTGGAAGAAAGAAGGAGCCAGTGATTGCAGCTTTCAGGACGTATCGGCTCAATGTCCCAATCTCACGAAGGTTGATGAGTATGTCTATCCCTAGGCACCTGCAGACGACTCAACCACTCTCCATTGGGAAGTATAATGGAGAGACTTACCCTACTAAGCATCTTGATGCTTACACATATAAGGCCATGTTCCTGGGGGCCGAGGAGGATGTTATGTGCAGAATGTTCCCCCGCACTCTAGTTGGTAAGACTCTCAGCTGGTTCAAAGGACTGCCTTCTGGCTTGATAGACTCTTGGGAAGAGATGGCAATAGCTTTTGGGGATCATTTTGTCATTTCTAGGGAAGTTCCCAGGACGTCTCACACCTTGGCCCAGATTAGGCAAGGAGAGAGCGAATTCTTAAGGAGTTTCTGAAGAGGTTCTACAAAGAGGCAGCTATGGTGCCTAATCTCACAGAAGCTATTTAGCTACATATCGTCATTAAGGCACTACAAACCGGATCAGCTTTTGCCCTGTCTTTGGTAAAGATTCCTCTGACGACATTTGAAGAATTCTGGAGGAAGGCTTCAAAGTATATGGGTATAGAGATGTATTTGGAAGCCATGACGGCTCGAGGTAAGCCACCAGTTCCTTCACCTCAACCACAGAGAGATAAGGAAAGGGTGAGGCAAGACAGGCATTTCCAGAGGGATGATTTCAGGAGCCCTCGATCCCAGCAGCAGGAGAGGCGAGTAGCTTCTTTCAGCAACTACGTACCGTTGAACGCTAAGCCCTCTCAGATCTTAAGGGAGGTCAGATGGCCTACACTTAGCGTGTATGGGATTAGGAGACCAGCTCCAATGAAAAGGCCTGGGAATCCGTGTAAGTACTGCAGTTTCCATGAGTAGGTTTACCACTCCACAGACAAGTGTAAAGTGCTGAAGAACGTTGTGGAGACCCTTATTAGAGAGGGAAAGTTGAAGCAGTACCTCTTTAAGGAGAAATTTCTCGATGAGCCAGAGCGAATGGAGAAGCGAGGTCATGACTGTGACGATGAAGGTGATAATATCCGCACTCTGGTCAAGAGGTTTACAGCCGCTGAGAAACAGAAGAGAGTCGTTATCAGCGAGACCGCTCAGCAGGATGACATGCCCCAGCAACAGCGTCAAGGCCGATGCAAGGTTATAGATTTGATAGTAGGAGGATTTGTTAGGGGTAGAGCATCCATCATAGCCAAGAAGAATCATCATCGCATGATTCTTTCGGTTCAAGGAAGACCCAGGGATAATCGCCCATTCAGGGGCGAAGTGTTGGCACCGGTGGTTTCATTTTTTGTTGAGGATTTTGGCCCAACCATTCCTGGAGGAGATGACGCTATGGTCATTTTGGCTATGATTACAAATAAAGATGTCAAAAGAATCCTGGTTGATCAGGGAAGTTCCTGCGATGTGATTTTTTATAATTGTTTTAAAAGAATGGGGTTTAACAATTCTGACTTGCAGCCCTATACATAGGAAATGACGGCTTTCAATGGAGCCAAACAGCCAACTATAGGGTATCTTGACACATTTATCTCTTTTGAGGGTGAGCCCGGAGCAAGGACGGTGAAGTCCAGGGTGTTAGTGATTGATGTCGAATCACCTTACAACGACATCATAGGCCGCCCTATGTTGAAAGCTATGGAGGTAATCGTCTTAACTTCTCATCTCTTGATCAAATTTATTGATAAGGAAAATGGTGTGTCTTCTCTCCGAGGTGATCAGGAGATGGCCAGGTACTGCTACAACCTGAGCCTAAACATGGTGAAGCTGGAGGCATTCAACAAAAAGAGGAAGTTAAATGATGGAGGAACAGCGACAGGGTCAGTCAGTTTGATTGATCTTGATCCTAGAGCGGAGTTAAAGATTGATCCACTCAACCCATCGAAGCCCACGCCGGACGGAGGTTGCAAGGACATTGTTTTAGGAGATTCCCTAGAGAAGGTCACTCACATCTATGACAAGATGGAGACAGTAATGGAACAATGCTTACTTGCACTCCTCTAGGAGTTTAAGGACCTTTTTGCATGGACTGCTGCAGATATGCCTGGGATGGATCCCAACTTCTGCTATCATAAGTTATCCGTCTACCCAAAGACAAGGCCAGTTGCCCAAAAGAAGAGAAGATTTGGGCCAGAGAAGCAGAAGGCAGCTTACGAGCAGACTGAGGAATTGTTGAAGGCCAGATTTATCAAGGAAATCCGATATTCCCCGTGGCTCTCAAACGTGGTCATGGTACAGAAGGCCAACGGTAAATGGAGAATGTGTACAGATTACATAGATCTAAACCGTTGTTGCCCAAAGGACCCATATCCTCTCCCAAATATAGATCGTATGGTGGATGATTCATCTGGTTACCAATACTTATTATTTATGGACACTTATTTGGGGTATAACTAGATTTTGATGTGGGAAGAGGACCAGGAGAAAACGGCTTTCGTCAATGGCCACGGTGTGTTTTATTACACCGTCATGCCCTTCAGACTAAAAAATACTAGAGCCACATACCAGCGTATGATCAACAAAGTTTTTAAAGGCATGCATAACAAGGTGGTGGAGGTGTATATTGATGACATTATCACTAAGACACCGGTTGAGGGTGATCACATTAAAGATTTGTGCCAAGTATTCATGCGTTTGAGGCAATATACATGAGGTTAAACCCTTTGAAGTGTACCTTTATGGTTCCTGCGGGGAAGTTTCTGGGTTTCATGCTAACTCAGCGAGGCATTGAGGCCAATCTTGGGAAGTGTCAGGCGATCTTGGGCATACAGAGTCCAAATAGTTTAAGGGAAGTCCAGTCTTTGAATGGAAAGGTTACAGCCATGGCACAGTTTATGCCTAAAATAGCGCATAGATCCCTTCCCCTGTATAAGGTCTTGAAGAAATCCAAGAAGTTTGGATGGGGACAAGAGCAGGAGCAAGCTTTTTAAGAGCTTAAGGAGGTGTTATCTAGCCCTCATATTTTGGTGAGACCTGATCCCAGAGAAGTGCCCATTCTCTACTTGGCCATTTCGGATGAAGCCTTGGGTGTGGCGTTAGTAAAAGAGACTCCGGAAGCGCAGAGACCTATATATTTTACAAGCAAAACACTACAAGGAGCAGAGGGACGGTATCAGAAGATTAAAAAAGCCACCCTCACAGTTGTTTGGGCCTTGCACCATTTAAGTTCGTACTTCCACACGCACCCAGTCATAGTGAGAATGGATTTGCCACTCCGTTCCGTGTTGAGCAAGCTGGACCTCGTAGGAAGGATGATTAAGTGGTCTATCGAACTCTCAGAGTTCGACGTTTCCTATGAACCACGAGGCGCTATCAAGGCTCAAGTGTTGGCTAATTTTATTGTAGAGATGACGGGGGCAGATCCAGCCGCACCTCGCGCTCACTGAACTGTTTATGTCGATGGTTCATCCAATAGTAAAGAATATGGAGTAGGTGTTGTGGTTGAAAGCGACGATGGTGTGCACTTAGAGATTTCTCTCCAATTCAATTTTAAAACTTCCAACAATTAGGCTGAGTATAAAGCTTATCTTATCAGACTCAGAGCTGCAATTGATATCGGAGCCACTGAAGTAATTTGCAGCGATTCACAGCTTGTGATATCGCAGATTCAGGGAGAATACCAGGTTCGTGAGCCCCAGCTCCAGTTA
This sequence comes from Clitoria ternatea, assembly GCA_037962975.1. NCBI lineage: Eukaryota > Viridiplantae > Streptophyta > Magnoliopsida > Fabales > Fabaceae > Clitoria > Clitoria ternatea. Next base: position 156,075,915 of record CM075672.1, on the reverse strand, counting down.
TATTTGAATTATATGAATAAGTTGAAAGAGAGGTTTTTATTACTAGAGTTCAAATATGTGCCTTGAGAAGAGAACACCAGGGCAGATATACTATCCAAACTTGCAAGTACGAAGCATCCTAAAAGCACAACCATAGTGGTGCAAAGCACTTTAACATCACCCAACATTCCCTTAGTTCCATTGCTGAACGCAATAACAACTCGCACTTTCAATAAAGACTCATGGGTAGTTCCTTACGTCCAGTATCTTGTTAATGGATAACTACCCACTGATGAATCTGAGAAGAGGAGACTAAGGAGGGAGTTGCCTTATTTCACAATATGGATGGAAAGCTTTTTAGAAGAGGGTTCTCCGTGCCCTACCTCTTTTGTCTAAATGAGAGTTAGATACAAGAGGTTCTGGAAGAGGTGCACGAGGAGCAATATGGACATCATTCTGGTGGAAGGAGTTTGATGAGGAAGATCCTTAAAGCAGGGTATTGGTGGCCCACAGTAAAGCAGCATTCCATAGAATTCATCAAGAAGTGTGATCCATGCCAATGGTTCTCGAACCTACATCATACACCGGCTGAGGAGCTCTTTAGATCTGTTGTGCCCTGGCCTTTTCTCCAATGGGGTTTGGACATCCTGGGTCCATTCTCAACCGTGCTTGGGGGCATCAAATACCTCATAGTTGGGGTAGATTATTTCATGAAATGGATAGAAGCAGAGCCAGTTATGCACATCACATCTGCCTGAACTCACCGTTTTGTCTATGAAAACATCATAGCATGGTTTGGGGTGCCAGCATAGATAGTTACTGATAACAACACTCAATTCACTGATAGGAAGTTCACAGAATTGCTTGAAGGGCTGGGGATAGTCTAGATCTTTTCATCTATCGAGCATCCAAAAACTAATGGCCAAGCTGAAGTGGCCAAAAGAGAAGTGTTGAAGGGGCTGAAGAAACGCTTAGGAGAAGCTAAGGGCGGTTGGACGGATCAATTATGCCATGTCTTATGGTCATACCGTACCACACCTTATTCTTCAACCAACGAATCCCCATACCGCCTCACCTATGGCGTAGAGGTGATGTTGCCAGTAGAGCTCCAGACCGCCTCAACAAGGGTGGAGTACTTCTCAGAGGAGGCACCAATGCTAATCTAGCGTCAGAGCTGGATGTTATCCAGGAACTCAAAGAAGCCGCCTTTATCATAGATCAAGCTATTAAGGCTAAGGCCGCTCTACAATACAATAAACGCGTTTAGCATAGAATGTTCAACGCTGGAGACCTTATTCTGAGAAAGGCTAGTGTAGGTAATAAGTTCGTTCACTAAGGCAAGTTGGCTCCGACATGGGAAGGCCCCTACAGAGTATCTAAAGTGACTGGAAAAGGCTCATACCATTTAGAGAACCTCGATGGCGCACCAATCCGCAACAAATGGAACACCCAAAATTTACACATTTATTATAGCTAGTTGGTAAGACGACATGTACTATTTTTCCTTACTTGAGTTTTTTCACAAGAAGGTTTTAATGAGGCACGACCCCTAGTACGCTCCCTTTGTAATTCACATTTCATTCAATAAGAAATTCATTTATGACTACAATGTCTTCATTTTAATCTCGTGTTTATGATTTATAGCTTTTTGCGCGGTGTGCACAAGATCCCTCAGGACAGATGATCTCAATCACCTATTCTGTGATTGGTGATGTAACTCCTTGAGTGAATAAATGGGTTATAGGATTATACTAAACCCCGATGAAGACCTAAGTTGTAGGATTACACCAAACCTTAATGATGGGCTGTAGGATTGGTCCTTTTGTTTTTCAAGGCCATACCGAACCCCAACAAAGATTCACCCTCAGGACGGATGATCTCAACTACCTATTCTGTAGTTGACGATGTAACTCCTTGAGCGGTTCGACACAACCTTCAGGATGGATGATCTCAATCACCTAGTCGGCGATTGATGATGTAACTCCTTGAACAGTTAAATGGATTGTAGGATTGCACCTTATACAAGGCTATACCGAACTCCATAAAACATCATCCCAGTTACCCACTTTATAATTAAGTGTGAAGACTCAGCCTCAGGACAGATGATCTCAACTACCTAGTCTGTGGTTGACGATGTAACTCCTCGAATGGTTCAAAGGGTTGTAGGATTGGTCCCTTTTCAAGGCCGTACTGAATTCCAAGCAAGGTGCACCATCTGAGTGGATAATTTGTTTTTACTCCAAAAAATTAACAACATTATCCAGTGGATAATTTATTCTAATCAACACGTGTAAAGGGACAATAATTGTTATGCAAAATATCTTATTTGACGATGCGATTCTAGTAACTCACTTTAAAGTCTCAGTTTAGAGAATGGCTAATAGGTTTTACAAAAAGTTATTGATCATGCTCACTTCGGAGACAGCATCGAAAAGAAATGAAAACTTTATTAATTGCACGGTTAAGGTTATACACGGCATTCAAAGTATATTAAAAGCTGGAGCTGATCCCAGAACACAGCTTCACAATTCAAGAAAGGTAAACAGAGCTAGGAGGGGGGAGCAGCGGTTTGAGCCTCTTCACGCTCTTGTCCTTCTTTAGAAGTTTTCTCCTCCCTATTGGTCTTCTTATCAGAAGCTGCCTCATCTCCGGTCTTCCCACCTTCCACTCCTTCGTCTCCCAGAACTCTTTCAGGGCCCGGAGTAGCTGACAAGATCTCCATGCTTTGACCCTCAGGAAGTGGAGAGAGCTTGTACAGGAAGTCCACCGGTTCCTCATGCCGGCCATTGACCACTGCAACCAACTTCCCCCCGTGAACCTCATAGAACGAATGCATGCCACATAGATTGAGTTTCACATTGGGGTTGCGATAGAAGATCTGACACACTGCTAGCCTGAAGGACTCTTCAACAACTTGAGTACAGATCTCTACGGCCTCCTTGGCTTGGGTAGTAGCAATAGCCAGTTCTTCCTTCAGTGCGGCGCTATCTCCCTCCTTCTGACTGGTCTCCATGCCTTCCACCTTTAAATTTTCAATTTGGAGGAGCAACTCTTTTTCCTTCTAGGCCCACTCCTCAACTTGTTTTGAGCGACTCTCTAGTGTCGCCTTCAGCTCTTCTTCCAACTTAGTGTTTCTGTCCTGGCCAGTACAAAGTTCTTCGTTCAGCTCAGAGGTAATCTTTTCTTGTTCTGCTAGTTTTCCCTCCAGCTCCTTTGTCACTACTTTGAGCTTAAGGGTCTCTGCATACTTGCGGTCACCATAATCTTTGGATTTTTCGAGGCGGTCTTTAGATAACCTCAGAGCCGCCTTATCTTTCACAGCAACAATGCTAAGGTGCTCAACCTTGGCGCTCAGTTTGTCAACTTCGATGACGTCATCCACCAACCTGCTAAGCGACTTAAGAAGCCCGAAATGTTCGGCTAGTTGCCACCTTCCGGCTTCACAAGCCTCTTTGATTTCTTTTGGTTCAAGTGTGGGCCTTAGTTTGTACTGTGGCTTGGGGATTGACACTGACATTGGACCCTCGTAGGAGAGGAAGGGTGATAGAAATGAGTTGATTGGAGGAGTGCTAGAGACCCGAGGTTGGAAAAAGTTGGGAGGAATGCGCTGGAGGAATACCGGACCCTCAGTAGCCGTATCCGACGTCTCCACTGTAACATCCCAAATTTTAAAATAGAGGATTAATTAAGGAAAATAAATATTGACAAATTGAATATGAATTAATTAATGTCCCAAACTATTGATAATAATTAAATTAAGATTTTTAGGGACTGCTGGTGAATTTTAGAGACCAGTTAAGCTAAAAATGAGCCCGGTTGAGATATGGGTGTCAGACCAAGTATCTCTGATTGAGATGATATTGGTCAGGGCTGTTGAGAATAATATTGGGAATCCGCACATATGTTCGGAATAATTTTCAGATAAAGTATTGAGCCCAAACGATGAGCCTGTTTATGGAAAAACGATGAAGCTTTAATGAATGGGATTAAAAATAAAACCAAAACCCAATTTTTCCTCTTAAACTCACATTGGCTTCTTTTCCCCTGTGCAAAACCGTGGTTCTTCTTCTTCCTCTCTATTTCTTCTTCATTCCTTCTTCTTCCTTCCAAAACCCTAACTTTGAGTGGTGAGCTTTCTCCTCCATTTTCGTTTTTGAAGAAGCTTGGAAGAGGACCATAGGAGCTGATTTCTTCTTCCTCTTCTCCTCTATTTTCGCAGCCCTCTTTTCTCCCCTTGGAACCCATTTCGTTTTGGGTGTGAGGTAAGCTCTTTTCACCATTTTAGGATGGGTTCATGTTGATATTATGTGATGTGGGGGTTTGGAGGAGTAATGCATGTACATGGATGTTTACTAGAGCATTTAATGCTTATGCCCAAGAATAGGTGACCATAAATATGAGTATTTATGAGGGGATAATGGTGGTTGATGCATTAATGATGTGGGAAGTGGAGATTGATGATGCATTAATAAGAGTTGTTGGGTTTTGAGAAAACCCTAACTTTGAAATTTGGGGGAAAATAGTTAATGTTGATTTAAGAATATGTGTTATGAAGAAATACATGACATTGAGAAATATGAATGTTGGTAGATGGTGTTTTGTGAAGAGTAAGGACAAAAGTTGTCTTGTAATCCTTGAATTTAATAAATGTGGCTTAATGGGAAGGAATTCCCGAAGCCTAATAGATGATAAAAAATGATGTCTGTAACATATCTTGTACATGTTATGAAATCATGGATATAACTATGATTATATAGAATTGAAATGGTGTCTTCAATAGTAAATTAATTGAGGTTTTACATGTATATTAATGTAGGACCTATTCCAAACGACGAGGCGGGTGCGTCTTATCAATCGGAATTCTTCTCTTGAGGTAGGAGAGGAGTCTTAAGTTCTAAATGCATGAATGTGAATGTTTTTTGATTGTGGTATGTATTGTCATGCATGTTAGCCTTGCTTGAATGTTGTGAGGAATGATGATGTGGTGTATGATATAGATGATATGTTTGGCAACATGCTTTGAATGCATTTAGAAGAAATTTTGATGTGTGGTGTGGTGGCATGAGTTGTTTGATGAACGTGTAGTTAGATAAATATATGTCCACCGAGAAAGCATAACGAATGCTAATGATTTTGGTGGAGAATAAATTGTATCCTTGTATGGTATTAAAGTTGAATGATGTGATTAATAACTATTGAGAACGCCACGCAAAGATTCAAATTAATGGGAATAACCAACAAGATTGAATCCATTAAAATCCTTGTGGTAATGTTGGTATTGATGATGATGTATGATGAGTGGCATGTATAGGATACATAGAGTGAGAAATGCATATAATCTGCATTTGCATCCATGGCATACTGCATAGCCGCCGTTGTGGAACATTAGGGGAGTTCCCTCGGCCGACCCAGTGGGAGGGTGGCTCAGTGCACGAGCAAGTTGTATTTTCCCCTGTGACTTGGTGTGAAGTCACGAAGCCGCCCATGTATTGCTTCAGGGAGCTACATGTGGCCGACCCTTGTGGGGGGTGGCTCTTTATGAGCAGGTGACCCCGGTGGTCCTTGAGATCACAGCCGCCATGATTTAATATCTGGCCGGCCTGTAACACCTTATGTTGATATGTTGTATACCGCGGTCATGGTGAAAATGACCAGGTGTTGCAAGATGGGCGATGCGGTTTGGTACCAGTAAAACAATTGGTGAATGCATGCAAAATTTAAGAATAAGTGTACACATTTTACTACTACAGTAGGGGTATGGCTAGATGATCATACTTGAATCCCATATTTGGTGCTTATATTCCCACAGTCAGATCTGCAGTTGTTGAAATATTCCTTTGTGCATATGCATTAATTTAAGAGCATTTGCATGTAGCAAGGAGGTATGCCAAAGATAATGAGATATGATGATGGATGTGATGAGAATGTAAAAATATATTTTAAGACAACATAAAAGATATGAATACCAAATAATGGTTGTATGATGGTTTAATTGTTGAGGGACGTGATTATGTATGTGCTTGTGTACTTTGGTTGGAATTGTGATGTTATTGTAATAAATGTACGATGGAATTGTGATGGTATATGGCATGGTGTAATGTTATGAATATGCAAAGAATACATGTTTAGATGCATATGTACATAATCATATGGTATTCATATTTATACTTTTGGAATGTGGACTCACTCTCCCATGTTGTCTATTTTTAGACTTGTGATGCAGGGTACTCATGGGAAGGGGTTGACATTTTGAAGTACACTTTGCTTGAGGAGGTAAATAGTGGTGTAGGAAGCGCCTTGGCCGGCAAAATCTAGATTTTTGTATAGCATGTAATGTATAAGAATACTTATTTTGATATCTTGATTAGTGATAATTGATTTTGAGGGTCATGAAGGAAAATTGAACCTTGATGTGCATGGTCAATTTTCATTTATGACCTAAATGAGGTAAAGAATGAATTATGATGATTGATGATGTTAATTCTAATGAATGAATGGTGTGTATTGTGTTTTGTACCATATTATGGAGTTGGTGAAATGATGATGATTTCAAATTATATGCATTGGGTGAATGGTAGTTGGATGAGATTATATTTACATGTTGGAGGGGATATAATGCATTAAATAAGGTTAATATAGCATGAATTGTAACTTGGTATGCCATGTTATGAGAATTTTCCGTTTCTGCATAAGTTCTACAGAACTCGCTCAAGCGAGTGAGAATCTCGCTCGAGCGAGATTCTCATGGAATAGGGTTTTGGTCTCTGGCCCGATTTCGCCTGAACGGGTGTTTATCTCGCCCAAGCGAGATTGATGTTGAATCAAAGGTTAGCCTCTGGACAGTTTTCGCCTAGGCGGGAGGGTGGTCACTCAAGCGAGGAGAAGGTGAATTAGTTACTGGATGATTTTCACCCAGGCGGGAGATGCCTCGCCCAAGTGAAAATCGGCCAGAGAGTTTCCATCATTTCTGGGGCAATCTCGCTCAAGCGAGATAGACTTCGCTCAAGAGAGATTGGTTCCTGAAGCAATTCCCTTCTCTCGCTCAAGCGTCTCGCTGCTCGCCTAGGTTAGGCTTTTGCTTCTCGCTCAAGCGAGATGGGGCTCGCTCAAGCGAGAGGATCCCCTGATGCAAAGCACCTCTCTTCGCTCAGTCTCACCTCGACTCGCCCAAGCGTGACTACGCTGTCTTGCTCAAGCGAATGGGATTCTCGCTTGAGCGAGGGGTACACTGATTCACATAATTGCTTGTTTCAAATAAATTTTTGATTCCTAGGCATTAATTCCTCATTAAGCATAACCTTAAGGGTATTGTTGATATAGTATAAATCATGGAACCCTATAAAATTTCTTCTCTTAAATTCAATCATACAACCATCAATTAGATAAATTCTTCCGCTGTCTTGATTGGAACTCCATTATCAAATCAATTCCTTTTTATGATTATTACCCTCTCATATCTTCACATATGAGAGTGGCTTTCATAGATCCAGGTGTTGTCTTAAATGTTCCACCACTCATTTTCTCATGATCGAATAATAATCTTAAATCGCGAAAAATTTTCCCCGTATTTTTGGGGTGTCTCATCCATAGCCTTTCCCTTAGAGGCACCAGCCATGCTTGAGTCCTTCAAGTTTTTTTGCTTTTTTGGTGGAGGTGGAGAGGAGGCATTCACCCTAACAGCATCATTCTTTATTTTCCTCATTCTCTCCTTAATTTTTGGCTGCTCTTCAGGCAGGGCGGGGTTCGTTGATCCGCCCACAGTTAATGGAATCTCGCCACCTGCTGTGGAGGTAAGGATGATGGATTCAGAGTGAACTTTTACGGAGTTCCTCTTTGGTTGGACATCGTTCTTTGCCGCAACATATTTCCCCCAGCCATCATTGACTTTAGCTTATACATGTCAGAAGATTTCCTTTCTATCTCACCTGCATAAGCAAACAAGAACATCAGCAGTATAATAAATAATCAATACATGCAAAGTAAATGGTTAAAGGAAGACAATAGAGAATTACGTAAATACTTATTTCGGATAAATTCCAAACCTAGGAGACGTTTGCAAGAAAACACCTTATGATATGTGGTGTAGGACTCAAGAGCGAATAACACTGTCGTCGATTCGGTCGATAGTTCGGCTTGATCCGTATAATAGGTTTGGGAAGTTAGAAGAAAATGCTCATGAGTCCAGCTCAAGGGGAATTTGTTTAAACCTTCTTCATTCTTCTAGAAGACTAGTTTATTTGGTTGAATCCACACTCTAGTGTAATAAGACTTGAAAGATCGTCCATCCATCTTAACGGAATCCGTGAAAGACTCGAAGTTGACAAACTTAGAGAGGGTTTGGAGAGTAATCAGACTCACTCCGTCTTTTTTGTTGGCCCTGCGTGCCACTTAGGTGTAATAAAAAAGTATGGCTACTATTGGGGTGAAGTTGAAGTAATCCCCTAGTACCTCCAGAGCCCGGATTAACCCCTAACAATTGGGGTAAAGTTGTGAAGGTGCAGTCCAAAAACCTTAGCACACTCATCTGAAACTCAATTAAGGGAAAACAAACACCAAGGTTAAGGAAGAAGAAGTCATACATGTATACTGAGCGCTTATCTAGAACGGCATGACAGACCTTTTCTGTGGTATGAAGTGTGAGCACCATAAACCGCTCTCTCAACCTCTCTTCAGTGTGAACCCTAAATCGTGGCTCAAGCCGAGCTCCATCATCCCTGGCGTGATGAGAAACCAACTCCCGTATTTCATCAGCTACCCAACAATAAGGGTATTTGGGTTGTAGCACCACCCAGTCTATCCGGTGTGCTACTACATTGGACAGACCTTCAATTGTTTTTAAGATAAATTGCTCACCAGAAGTTCCTTCTCCGGATATTACGCGAATGGAGTGAGTGAAAATTTTGGCACTACGATAAAAGGTCACATCGTCAGAAAGGTAACAATCATTACTTAGGTAACAATCATTACTTACCTCACTATCAGAAGAACAACTATACTCAGAGGATGATTCTGAAGAGGGAATAATCACCCTCTGTCGTAAGATGTTGATTCCCTTTCCGAGCGACGTGGCCCTGCTCTGGAAGAAACCATTGGGATTCTTCCTCCCCGATATCCAAGGGTTCGAGAGAAAACTCTCCCCCTTCCGGAGTTAGGGTTAGCGTGACTCTGCCTAGGGTGCATCATCGCAAATATATGGAAAAATGGAGAAGAAACTAAGAGGAAGAGGAATTATGGTTACCTAAGAGTTTGTAATGTTGGAAGAAAAGGGAGCTTCGTAAGGATCACAACAACAAATCTTCTCTGAAAATTTCAGCAGAATTTTGTTAAGATTTTAAACAATGTGGTTCTAGAAGTTGCTAAGTTTTTCTTATATAGGCAGTGGAGGGGTGAGATCGCCAATAAAAGAAGATGTCATTTGTAGGGAAACACAACGCTTCCGAGACTAAACGACACCATCGTTTCATTCCTTAACATGCGAAAGAATGTGGCGATTCATTTAAAGTTGCAATTTGACAGGCCCAAAATTCAAATTTTAGGCCTACAGTAGTCCTAGCGACGATTATCGAGCTACATGATTAGAGATCATTATCACTCACGTTTTAATAGCATTGATTGCTCATCATTAGAGGCATCTCAAGGCATAGGTGTTACAAAGACTTAAAGGTTATAGTTACAAGTTTCAAAAATTCTTGGGTTTCACTCCAATACATCGTTGTCTGAATCCACAGTTCAGTTACGTCACTTGCATCCGCAGAATGGAAAAAATGACAAGTTTCACAGTTCAGAGTCCGTTCACAACAAGCGTAAGTTTTGGACTTTATGTCAGTATCAATACTCTTGTGCATGCAGTTTAGCTTATATGAGTGACTCTACCAGTCCCCCACACAAGCTAGGGGATAGATGATCCGGTCTTGATATCGATACCTAAGGCATATAGGTAATTGTATCCGCTCTCACTGTGCTACCGACCTCACAGGTATACCTTCAAAATGTAAACCCGTATGAGGCATTCTCCATACCGGTATGCCCAGGTTCATACCTTGCACACCAGAAAGTATCCACGTCACCCGACAAAAGGTACAAGGTACAGCCGCGAGGGGGATTCGCGAGAGATGCAGCTCTCCCCGTGTCGTGTGTCAGAATTGTACACTAAGCAGTGTACTATTTCTCCCCTGGCCCCACCTACACCTAACGATTCATTCTCCATGCTTACTTATAAATAGTTGATTCTCACACTCAGAAAAGGTTACATTATTCTTACTCCCTATTTACTGTTGCATTGCTCAAGTTCCCTCGAATTCTTATTCTGTTCATTGACTTGAACGTCGGAGAATCTTCGTAGGTGACACCACCATTCACCCCTCTTTAGCGCAAAAGCTTGGTATGAAGGATCTCCAGGACAACAAGACCGGTTTCTCCCATTGAGAGTTTGGACCATAATACCGGATACCCACTGTACCAGTTTACAAGCGTTCTTATCATTGACTTTTGAGGCTGGTCCCCACTCCCGATCCTTGACCCTGGATCAGACCAGTTCACCCCTGAAAAAGGTCAAGTGAAATTTCTCCTTGTAGCAATCGACTTTTTCACAAAGTGGATTGAAGCGGAGCCACTATCAACCATCACCACAGCTAAATTCCAAACCTTTACCTGGAAGAACATAGTTTGCCGACACGGGCTTCCCACACGATCATCTTAAATAATGGCCAGCAGTTCATGGATAAAGGTTTTGTTCAGTTCTGCAAAAATTTGGGTATCAAATGGAGATTCTCCTCTGTAGAACACTCATAGACCAATGGGCAAGCCAAAACAGCTAGCAAGGTAATCTTCCATGAACTCAAAAAATGGCTTGGGTAGGACAAGGGGAGATGGGAAGAAGAATTGCTAGGTGCTATATGGGCATATCATACGACTCCATACTCTTTAAATCATGAAACCCTATTCTGACTCACGTACAGGGTCGACGCATGATTCCAGTTGAGCTGGGGGAGCCATCCCTTTGGCGCATCACCTATGATGAAGAGATGAGTAACGAAGGAAGGCATGAAGACTTGGACCTTATTCTAGAAGAACACGATGTAGCATACATCAAAATTCAAGCTGCCAAACAAAAATCCGCTTAGCGGTGGAACTCTTTGCTCTGTCCCTGACCATTCTAAAAAGGAGACCTTATCCTGTACATCATAGACAATAACCGAAGACTATAGGAAGAAGGAAAATTTACGCCAATTGGGATGGTCCATACCGAATCAAAGACGTCATCAAAAAAAGATGCGTACTGATTGGAAGAGCTATCAGGGAAAGAAATTCCAAAGACGTGGAATGTCACTCACATGAAGTTTTACTATAGCTAATAATGTACAACAAAAAGGGCACTCATTTTCCTACCTAGGAGATTTTTTCCCACAGGGTTTTTTCTCTTTGGAGGTTTTAACGAGGCCCCCGTTTTCTAATAAAAACTATGAATATTTAGTTAAGAAAACTAGTACTAGCTACTAGCTACAAAACAATCCGAGCGAGTACTATCCCTCGATAATACAGTTCTAAAAGTTAAATTATGTTAAGTACGAAAAGCCCAAGTGCTATCCCTCGGTAATACGGTTCTAAAACTTCAACTACAAAAATCCCGAGTACTATCCCTCGGCAATACGATTCTTGAAACGTTAATTATGTTTTAGTATGAAAAGTTTGAGAAACTTAAACGCTCAAGTATCGAAAGCTCAAATGAAAATGATTACTTGGAAGTATCCATGGCTCAATCCCACACAAGTCAGAGATGAAAAGGAAATATAACACTGAGCACAGTCCACAAAGGTAAAATTCATTAAGATATCATTGTCATACATAGCAATCTTTTCGAAAAGAAAACAAAAGCAATCATTACATCAGGAAGCAGTGTTAACATCCATATTAGGAGTCTCTCCCTGAGGAACCTCCTCACTCGCAGCCTTGGGGTTCCGTGGCTTGGTCTGAAGTGGTACGACAACCTGGCCCGACCCTTCACCAATAAACGACTCGGAAAGGGAGGGGCTCCACAACAACTTTGGACCCAGGAACGTCTTCAGTAGTCGCTTCCTCCTCATCCTCAAAATGAGAAAGGTTGACAGTCTCACCATTCACCATAACTCAGAAAGGATTGACCCCTTCCAAGTTAAGGTTCATAGTTGGATTCAACACTCGGATTTGCTCCTAGCATAGGTTGAAGGCAGCCACATACTTCTCAGATATCTGTGTCTCCAAAGCCACTATATGGGTTGCCTCCTCCTCCTTGCGCATTTCAAGCTCGCCCGTCACCCTCTTAAGCTTCTCCACCAACTCCTTCTTCACCATGCACACCAGACCATACACTTCCTCCATCGAGCCCAAGCGCCTCCCAAGGTTGGCACACCTATCCTCGGAGTGGCTAGCTTTGACTCTGCCAGCTCTCATCGTGATCGAGCCTCCACCAAATCAGCTTCAGCTAGTTTTAGGTCATCCATCAGCCCCCCAATGGCCTTTATGGCATCCCTGAGTTGTAAGGATGTTAGCTTGTTGGAAGCCTTCAAGAAGTCTTTCTTATTGTGCAAAGCCGCTTTTTCCCTCCTCAGTACCGCCAACTCCTTCTCCTGCTCAACAAAGCGTTTCTCCAGAAATCAAGTCATTGAAGTTGCCCACAGATTGAACATCTCCATGACTTGGCACATAGCCACTGCATTCGATCCCTCGAACTTCTTCTCGTCCTCCTTAAAAACCACTGTCCAGTCGACGACACTAGGAACCGAAAAGCGAATATCCCATAATGAATGAGCAGGGTTGTTGTTTCCACATAGAGGCCCATTAGCAAAACTTTTCCACCATCGATCCTGGAGTTCCATCTCTCTAGGTAAAGCGCCAGCAATCTTCTTAACAGAAATCTTCTCAATAGAAGAGGCTTTAGAAACTTTTTTAATGCGCCCGACTCTGAGTCGTCAGAGATTCCATTTCTCGCTCAGGGCTATCGAGCACCAGTATGGTAATGGGACCTTCTTCCATGAGAGCTTCAGTGTAGGGAAGAGACTCGGGGTGATCAGCTTCTGGAGTTACCAACCCTGTTGAACTATGAAAAGTATCCTCCATAATGGACTCACCTTGGTGATGACTTTTTGATGTTTAGCCCGTCTCCCTCTCCAACTGTGAAGCAACAAGAACCACAGTAATAGGTTTAGCGATGGTTACAGTTCCCGTAGGGACTCAAGACTTACCCGTTGGAATAGCAGAGATCGCCCTCTTTTTTAGAACCACCTTTCTTCCCAACGATCCGAGTGTCATTTCTAGGGTAGCGCTTCTTCAAGTCCTTGATTGACAATTTATGGGAGCCATATCAGCTTCATAAATAGAAAGAATCAGTGAAAAAGTAGAGTCAAAAAATCTGAGTAAGAAGCAATAAAATCAAAACTACACTTACCTATCTAGGCGTCTAGGGTGCTCGGGTGAAGAGACAGGGCTATCAGCACCTGAGAACTAAAATATGTTCCCACATCATCAACAAAGAACTTAGCATCTGCCCTTTCAAACAGGGACAGATCCTTCCAAGACACGCCAAACTAGACAGGTGTACAAGTCTAATAAAGGGGAAACCACGGTCAGGTATCAGGAAAATGCAAGAAGTCTTCCCCGAGAGGATCCAATCCGTCTCGAATTTTGAAAAACCCCATTTTAAAATTCTTGTAGGATTAATCAAAGGCCCTGATCAGGTTGCATCAGGCGCGCCGTTTAGGGAAACCCAACCCACGGGTACCCCCACTTTTTGGATTTTAGTATTTAAAAAGTAAAAAAAAAGGTACAAAAGGGAGTTGGCCAAAGTGCTCACACAGCACCTCAAAGGCCTTTATGAAGGCCCATCCATTCGGATGCAGCTGGGTTGGAGCAATATTCAAAGCATTCAAGACCCCAACCTTGAAATCGAAAAAAGGAAAAGAGAAGTGCAGCAAGGAAAAAAAGGTTTCATATACCAAGGTAAAGTCTAACTCGCTTGGGTCTATGCGCTTGTGGCAAACCCTATTAGAGGAGGAACAACAGATGCACTCCACATTGCAGGCAAAAGAAGAATGGTTGAACGTTCCCCCTCTCATAACTTGGCTACAAATTCCTCACTCTGAAGGGATAAGGAGATGATTAAAACCTCACCCTTCACCTAGTCGTAGACACCCCTCACAGATGACGCCATAACACTCTCAAAGTAAGGGGAGTGAGAAAATGGGAGACACTAACCTTATGGGTAGAGCAGGGAATGCTAGGAAGAAAAAGCTTCAAAGTAGCAAAGTCCAGCAACAATAACTTCTAAGAAAGCAAGAGGATATAGATAAAGGTAATGGGAAGCCTAAAGATTGTAAAATGGAGAAAAGGATCAAATTTGTAGGCAAAATGGTGACTTTCATGACCCCAGATCCAACAGATAGAATGCGAGAAGGCCTGAAGCCAATGGGTACGATAGTTCAGACAACTTCTTTAGAAGAAGTGACGCGACTCCAGATCCAATGGATAGGGTACGAGAAAGCCTGAGATCAACGGATGCTGGTTCAAGACAGCTTTTTAAATGAAACAACACCCCGTATCCCGAAAAGGAACACTTTTAATGGAATAGGGATACAGAAATGACACAATCATAATAGGCACGCGTAAACACTCCCTCGAAAGAAGAAATGACGGTTAACAACTCCCCATCACATGGCAAAAACGTTCATCACGTGTGTGCACAAGCCTCTCTTCCAATCCCTCAGCTCGGAATTGATTCCCGTCTGGTCGTTTCACATACGCCTCTCAGAATTGATTCTGCTCGGCTCGGTTCATGTACGCCTCTCAGAATTGATTCCCTTCGGCTCGGTTCACACACTCACCTTAGAATCAATCACTTTACTTAGAATTAGTTGGGATTGATCGCTCAATCCTAGGGACTTAGTTCGATGCTGAAGGTATCTCATGCTTGTGCTTAGCCACTTCACTCGGCTTTACCCCTAGAGCTCATGACTAAGGGGATCCTGTTCCCCCTGGAGTTGGGGGGAAGGGGCCCATAGGACCTTCTAATCCTCTCATTCCAGCAGAAGATTGATTCTCTTTCAGTTATAACTTAATAGGCCTGGGCCAGATTCCTCTAGTTTTGATTCATGTATAAATATGATTTGTAAAGGCATTGACACAATTAAGAGAATAAACCTACTTTCCTAGAGTATTTCTCTAGGATTTCTAGTAATCTTTATCTAGTTATGAACAACTAGTATATCTTTATCATCTCTTTTGCATATTACAACATGACTTCATATAGTGAGTGAAAGAGAGAGATCCTACCCCCTTATTTTAGAAAAATTAAATAACATGAGTATGTGACTAGATAATTTAGAGCATGAGGAGGAACGTGAGAGACCTACTAGATATAAAACTAGACATAGAACTAGATATCATAATGGTGAGATTGAAGATAGGCATCATTAGAGGCACTATAGACCTTATGAAAAGGTGGGGCTTAGGGAAGTAAAATTTGAGGTACCCTTTTTTCATGGTAAAAGTGATATAGAGACCTATCTTGAATGGGAGATGAAAGTTGAACAACTCTTCAACTCTCATCAAACAAAAAATGAGAAAAATATAAGAGTTGCCACTCTTGCCTTCTAACCTATGCCTTAGTGTGGTGGACCCAATTGTGCAAGGAAAGAAAGAGGGATAATTTTCCTCCCAATGATGAATGGGATGATTTAAAAGCCTTTCTTAGAAAGCGGTATGTTCCTTCTATTATAGGGGTGAGTTATTGGCTAAGCTCAATAAGCTCTCCTAAGGGTCCAAAAGTGAAGAGGATTATTATAAGGCATTGGAAATGACCATGATTAGAGCCAACGTGGAAGAAGATGAAGAAGTTCTAATGTGTAGATAATGTGGACATACCCACGGAAGACCCTCACACTACATTGGAGAAAGGACTTGAAGCATATAGAGGTCCCCTCACAAGGGCCAAGACCAAACGGGCCAAAGAGAGCATTCATAAAGCCTTTTTCTCTTTTCTCTCTTCTAGTGGGCCTAAGCCCAATAAAGGAACCTATGAGGACCTATGTGTACTTTACTTGTAATATACTTTCTAAATAGTTTCTCTAGGCTTATAGGATAGATTTGGGCCTTGCAAGGTCAAATGGGCCACTTTTGGGCCTTGTACTTTTCCTTTTGGGCCATGTATGGGCCACTTGCTTACCTTTTTCTCTTAATGGGCCTTGGATTCATGACCAAGCCCATTTAGCTAGTCCTTGGCCGAAATTCCCATGGCCTATATAAGGACTTCTCCTTTTGTAATCAAGCATAATTAATTCATTTGCAAAATTTGAGAGCACTTAAGTGTTTCCTAGTGAGAGATTCTCCTCCTTCTCTCTAGAATTTGAGAGCTCTCTCAAGCTCTTATCCAAGGGGTTTCTCCCTCCCTTGGTGGTGAGTGGAGTTATCTTCCTCCATCTTAGGAAGTGGCCTCCAACCTTTCCCTCTCCCTTTTTCCAAGCCTTCCTCCATTATCCATCCTTCTCTCCTTCCATTTCACTCCCTTTCCTTTTGTTTTTGCGTCATACTCCCCTAGTTTTAGGCTTTAGTTTTCGGTTTCCCTTGCCTTGAAGAAGAATTTCTCAAGCTTACTTTGAAAGAAGATAGGAGAAAGAGCCCTAGATCCATCTCTCTTCAAGAAAGTGCATGAAGAGCCTACATCATGTGGTATCATTGAGCCTTGGGAGGTTCTTTTCTTCTTCTCTTCCATTTTAGTTTTTCATTTTTTCACTTCTTTTTCTGGCTGGAATTCTGTTTCTTAGTCATTCATATGCATTATTAATGCCATGTTAGCATAGAAAATCATAAAAAGTCTTGGTTCTTTTGAGTTTTTGTGCTAGTTTCTTTTGTGGTTTCAATTTTGCATATTGATATGGTCATTTTCGGTTAGCAATTGTTAGCATACTGTTTTAGTTTCTAAAATTTCAGATTTGGCACTTGTCAATTTCGGTAGTTAGGTGGTTAGGTTGTTGTTACATGTTAGTTAATTGTTAGTTGTTAGTTAGAGCCAATTTAGGAAGTTAGTTAAGTGCCATGTGGAACCTTTTCTAAAGTTCTAGAAAGTTAATTGCTTCTCCCTTTTTAGTGTGCAAAAACCGTGTGGAGTAGGGGCAATTCAAGCATCTTGATTAGCTCCTAAAAGGTTCCATTCTTGTGTTGGGAGGTCTCACATTAAAGACACTCTAAAGTCAACCTAATTTTTAGGATTGTTAGTTTCTATTCTTAGTTTGATTCTAGGTTTAATTTTGTTGCACTTTTAGGATATCACTTTTACTTTCCTTTTTCATCTTGCTTGCATCAAAAACACAAAACTTGTCAAAAAAAATTTTTAGTCACCTCCTATACTTCAATTTAGGAGAAGGTTGCATAATTTGCCTTAAGCAAGAAGCATTAATTGAACTTGTTAGTAACATTAGTGCATTTCGGTTTGGTATTATAAAATTGGTGTTGTTATCTTGAAATCTTGAGAGGCAAAAGAAAAGTATCAAAACAAAAGAAAAGTATCAAAAGAAAAGAAAAGTACCAAAGAAGAAAAAGAGTGTTAAAGAGAAAGCCTCATTACAAAGTTGAATTTGAGACACCAAACATCATCACCAAAATTTTGAAATTACTAATACCAAAAGAGAATTGTTTCATTACTTGACATTTCTAAGACTTGTTCATTAAGACTTCATTGCTTATTCTTGCAACTCTAGAGTTTCTAGGCTAGGTTATACCTTAAACTTTGTTTCTTGCATTTGTTTTCTTGTTTGTCTTGTTTTGTCAATTTCAATTCTATTCCAAGTTAGCTTTCATTCTTTTGAACTTTTATTTGCTTTTAGAGTCTTGTCATTCCAAGTTAATTGTTGATCCTTCATTCTATTCCATTTGAGTAGCCTTTATTTCTTGAGCCTTTTTAGTTTGTCATTTTTTGCTTCTTAAAGTTTTGTCTTGAGTTTGTATTCTTTTGGACTTCTAAGATCACTCCATTTCGCCATTAAGTGAGGGTAGCATATTGAAACACTTGAGATTGGTGTGGAAATTGATTGAGCTTGATAATCTCTAAGAGAAGGCATACACTTGAGAGATACACTTTTGTGAGGTTTTAAGTTTTCTTTGTGATTTCCATTAACCAAATCTTGTTTGGAGTTGTTGTCTTGTTCTTTGCTAGGTAAAGTTGGAGCTTATACATCAAGAAGGACTTTTGAAGACAATTGTAAAGGAGGCAAAAGCTTTGTAACTAGTAGAACTTAGGCAAAGTTTTTCAATTCTTAGGCTTTGTGTAGTAGGATTTTGTCTTGTATTTTGGACACAACAAGGACATTGGACTTTTTGGACATTATAATTTTCCCTTTTGCTTAGTAAATTTTCGAATTAGGGTAGTGCATGTGCATTTGATTGTTAACTACTCTTAGTTAATTGGTTAGAATTAGTTAGAAGTTACAACTATAATTAGTTAGTTAGTTGATAGTTAGTTGAGTGTCTTAACTAATTAGTTAGTGGTTGGAACTAATTCTAGTTGTCATAACTAATTGTTAGTTGGGTTAACTAATAGATAACCGAATTAGTTGATTAGTTATAGTGGTTAGACTTTGTTACAACTTCCATAACTAATTAGCTACTTTTTAGTTAGGGTTGTTAAGACTTAGTTAGTTAGTTGAACTAATTTTTCTTAGGTTAACTACTTCTTAAAACCGAATTTAGTTAGGCTTGTCTAGGGTTAGTTATTCACTAGTAACATCCTAGGACAAACATAATCAACTTAGGTTAAGGACAACTTAGGATTTCCATAAGCAACATAGGACTAACCTAGTTAAAGACAACCTAGGACATTGTTTTTCCCTTAGGATAGAAACCTAGTATTGATATTTTAGGATTGTTGAGGTGTTTCTTTCACTTGTATTGCATTCATCTTCCTCGACTAGCTTGTCTATACATACTTTGTTTTTGTCTTGAATTTCTTTGACAACATTAAAAGATGTCATCTAGTGATAGGGAGAACAAAACCATGCTTCATAACATAATGGATAGCTTAAACAATATTAATGCTAGGCTAACTAATCTTGAGCATAATGAACCCCCTAGAACTAGGCATAGACAAAGAAATCAAAGACATAACACTAGTGATAATGAGGAAGAAACAGGACAAAGAAGGCACCATGAACATAGAAAAGATGACATAGGCTTAAGAGAGGTAAAATTAGAAATTCCCCCATTCAATGGAAAGAGTGACATTGAAGCTTACTTAGAGTGGGAGATGAGGGTAGAACAAATATTCAACTCTCATCAAATAAAAGATGATAAAAAAGTTAGGATTGCAACTCTTTCTTTCCAAAATTATGCCCTAGTTTGGTGGACCCAAATTTGTAAGGAGAGAAAAAGAGACAACTTCCCTCCCATAGATGATTGGGTAGACTTAAAAGCTCTCCTTAGGAAAAGATATGTTCCTAACTATTATAGGGGTGAACTATTAGCAAAGCTTAATAGGCTCACACAAGGCTCCAAATGTGTAGAAGACTACTATAAAGCCTTAGAGATAGCCATGATTAGAGCCAATCTAGAAGAGGATGAGGAAACCCTAATGCATAGGTTCTTACATGGGCTTAATAGGAACATCAAAAATAGGGTAGAACTCCTTCCACATGTGGATATAGAAGAGTTACTCCACCAATGCACCAAAGTAGAAAACCAATTTAAGGAAAGAGAATCCTATAGTGGGGATAACAATAGAGCCTATAAGTCAAAGTGGGTAGAAAATAAGGGTAAGTTTGAGAGAAACCCTAGAGAGAGAGAAGTGGGCGCTTCCTCCTCCAAACCCCAAAGCGAGTTACACAAAAATGGCAAAGTCTTTAGGAATCAACATGATAAGCATGAACCATCATCAAAACCACAATCCTCTAGATCTTCTTCCATAAAATGTTTTAAGTGCCTTGGAAGAGGACACATTGCTTCGGACTGTCCAACAAAAAAGAACAATGATTTTAAAAACTAATGGAACCTACTCAAGTCAATCAGAGTCTAATTCTGATTCTCATTATTCAAGTGATGACTCTAGTAGTGATTCCAGTGACAGTGAGCACATTCTAGGGGATGATGGTGAGTTGTACATGATTAGAAGATTGCTTGGTAGTCATGTAAAACTCGATGACACAACACAAAGAGAGAACATCTTTTATACAAGATGTTACATTAATGACAAATTATGTTCTCTCATTGTTGATAGTGGGAGTTGTGCAAATGTTGCAAGCAAAGACTAGTCAAAAAGATAGGATTAGAGCTTATAGATCACCCAAGTCCCTACAAATTACAATGGTTAAATGAAAAAGGGGAAATGGTAGTCAATAAGCAAGTCCTAATAAATTTCACCATAGGCACATATAGAGATAAAGTCAAATGTGATGTAGTGCCTATGGAAGCAACCCATATTCTCTTAGGAAGGCCTTGGCAATTTGATAGAAAGGTCCTTCATGAGGGGTTCACTAACACCCTCACATTTAAACTAGATGGTAAGAAGATAGTACTACATCCTCTAACTCCACAACAAGTAGCAAAAGACCAAATCCAAATGAAAGCTAAGAGAGAAAAAGAGTTAGGATCTTCTTCCCATATAAGTTTAGAAAAACCAAAGAAAAACAAAAAAGACAATAAAGGGAAAGGAGTTATTATCTATAATGACTCCCAACCTAATCTCTTCGCAACAAAATATGATGTGAAACATGCCATGTTTTCACAAAAGCATTGCTTGATCATATATCCAAAAGATATCCCTAACACTTCCTTGTGTTCTATGGGCACCTCTCCTCCCCCCTTGCCCAAAGGGATCCAAAATATCTTACAAGAATTTAAAGACCTCTTCCCAAAAGACATTCTAAAAGGGTTACCTCCTATTAGAGGCATTAAGCATCAAATAGACCTTATTCCTGGGGCTAGTTTGCCAAATAGACCTGCCTATAGATGCAACCCTAAGGAAAGTTTAGAAATAGAAAACCAAGTGAATGAACTACTTTCCAAAGGTTGGATTAGAAAAAGTTTAAGCCCTTGCGCATTACCGGTTTTACTTGTACCCAAGAAAGATGGTTCATGGAGAATGTGTACAGATTATAGAGCCATTAATAACATCACCATCAAGTATAGGCATCCCATACCTAGGCTTGATGACATGTTAGATGAGCTTAGTGGATCTACAATTTTCTCCAAGATTGATCTTAAAAGTGGCTACCACCAAATTAGAATAAAAGAAGGAGATTGGGCATTTTGTTGTGGTATACTTTGATGACATTCTTGTGTACTCAAAGTCCATGGCATCTCATCTAATCCACCTAAGACAAGTTATGCTTGCTTTAAGAACAAACAATCTTTATGCTAACTTTGAAAAATGTTCTTTTGGCATGGATACCATTGTCTTTCTTGGTTTTGTAGTTAGTTCTAAAGGTGTTGAGGTAGATCACTCTAAGGTTAAGGCAATCCAAGATTGGCCTACACCTAAAAATGTGAGTGAAGTAAGAAGTTTCCATGGTCTCGCAAGTTTCTATAGGAGATTTGTGAAAGATTTTTCAACCCTAGCCTCCCCTCTAAATGAGTTGGTCAAAAAGAATGTTTCTTTTGTATGTGGGCCTAGGCAAGAAAAAGCCTTTCAAGATATCAAAGATAGGCTCACTCATGCTCCAATTTTAAAACTTCCAAATTTTTCTAAAACCTTTGAGCTTGAGTGTGATGCATCAAATGTGGGCATAGGAGCTGTGCTTTTACAAGAAGGTCACCCCATAGCTTTCTTTAGTGAAAAACTTAATGGGGCCACTATTAACTACCCTACATATGATAAGGAATTCTATGCCTTAATTAGAGCCCTACAAACTTGGGAGCACTACTTAATCCCAAAAGAGTTTGTGATACATAGTGATCACCAATCTCTAAAATTCATAAAAGGGCAACATAAGTTAAACAAAAGACATGCTAAGTGGGTTGAGTATTTGGAATAATTTCCTTATGTCATCAAGTATAAGAATGGTAAAACCAATACTGTGGCTGATGTTTTATCTAGAAGGCACTCTTTACTTACCTCTCTAGGAGCCAAAGTTATTGGGCTTGATGAAATTAGGTCTTTGTACCCAAATGATCTTGACTTTTCAAATATCTTTAACTCGTCTTCCACTTCGCAATCTCATAAGGGCTTCTACATTTTAGATGGCTATCTTTTTAAAGTCAATAGACTTTGTATTCCAAGAAGCTCTTTAAGAGATCTACTACTTAGGGAGAGTCATGAGGGAGGACTCATGGGTCATTTTGGAAAAGATAAGACTTTGTCTATCTTACATGAAAACTTTTATTGGCCCAAAATGAAAAAAGATGTTCAAAAACATTGCTCTAGGTGTATTGTATGTAGAAAGGCTAAATCAAAACTTTCACCTAGTGGTTTATATACTCCCTTGCCAACACCTAGTGCACCTTGGATTGATATATCCATGGACTTTGTGTTAGGCCTACCTAAGACCCAAAGGGGAATGGATTCTATCTTTGTGGTTGTGGATAGGTTTAGTAAGATGGCTCACTTCATCCCTTGCCATAAGGTTGATGATGCTAGTCATATTGCTAAGATTTTTTTTAAAGAGGTTATGAGACTACATGGTGTGCCCAAAACCATTGTTTCTGATAGGGACACCAAATTCCTAAGCCATTTTTGGAAAACTCTTTGGTCAAGGCTAGGAACACAACTCCTCTTTTCCACAACTTGTCATCCTCAAACGGATGGCCAAACAGAGGTAGTAAACAGGACCCTCTCACAACTTCTTAGGGTCTTAGTACACAAAAATATAAAATCATGGGATGAGTGTTTACCCCACATTGAGTTTGCATATAATAGGGTACAACACTCCACAACCAAGCATAGTCCATTTGAGGTTGTATATGGTTTTAACCCTCTCACACCCTTGGACCTTTTACCCATTGAGGTTTCTGACTCTGTCCTTCATATGGATGGAGAGGCAAAGGCCCAATTTATTAAAGATTTTCATGAGAAGGTTAGACACCAAATACAAACTAAAAATGAACATTATGCTCGTTGTGTAAATAAACAAAGAAAGGAGATCACCTTTGAGGTTGGCGATTGGGTTTGGTTACACCTTCGAAAGGAACGCTTTCCTAACTTGAGAAAATCCAAACTCAACCCTAGAGGTGATGGGCCTTTCCAAATTCTCAAGAAAATTAATAATAATGCTTATGTCTTAGATCTACTAGGAGATTATGGTGTGAGTGCTTCTTTCAATATAACTGATTTGTCTCTCTTTGATATAGATGATGAGGATGATGCCTTTGATTTGAGGACAAATCCTTTTGAAGAGGGGGAGCATAATGTGGACATACCCACGGAAGACCCTCACACTACATTGGAGAAAGTACTTGAAGCATATAGAGGTCCCCTCACAAGGGCCAAGACCAAACGGGCCAAAGAGAGCATTCATAAAGCCCTTTTCTCTTTTCTCTCTTCTAGTGGGCCTAAGCCCAATAAAGGATCCTATGAGGACCTATGTGTACTTTACTTGTAATATACTTTCTAAATAGTTTCTCTAGGCTTATAGGATAGATTTGGGCCTTGCAAGGTCAAATGGGCCACTTTTGGGCCTTGTACTTTTCCTTTTGGGCCATGTATGGGCCACTTGCTTACCTTTTTCTCTTAATGGGCCTTGGATTCATGACCAAGCCCATTTAGCTAGTCCTTGGCCGAAATTCCCATGGCCTATATAAGGACTTCTCCTTTTGTAATCAAGCACAATTAATTCATTTGCAAAATTTGAGAGCACTTAAGTGTTTCCTAGTGAGAGATTCTCCTCTTTCTCTCTAGAATTTGAGAGCTCTCTCAAGCTCTTATCCAAGAGGTTTCTCCCTCCCTTGGTGGTGAGTGGAGTTATCTTCCTCCATCTTAGGAAGTGGCCTCCAACCTTTCCCTCTCCCTTTTTCCAAGCCTTCCTCCATTGTCCATCCTTCTCTCCTTCCATTTCACTCCCTTTCCTTTTGTTTTTGCGTCACACTCCCCTAGTTTTAGGCTTTAGTTTTCGGTTTCCCTTGCCTTGAAGAAGAAGTTCTCAAGCTTACTTTGAAGGAAGATAGGAGAAAGAGCCCTAGATCCATCTCTTTTCAAGAAAGTGCATGAAGAGCCTACATCAGTAGATTTCTTCATGGTTTAAATAAAAACATTAAAACAAGAGTGGAACTTCTACCTCATGTGGACATTGAGGTATTACTCCATTAATGCACAAGAGCAGAAGCTTAACTTAATGAGAGAGACTCTTACTATAAAAGGAATTTCCAACCCTTTAGGCCTAAGTGGAAGGGCAAAAAGGACTCCCACTCAAAAAGAGAAGGTAGTTGGAGAAAGGGTAGGGAGAATGAAGTGGACACTTCCTTTTCTAGGTCAAAAGTAAAGTTTATAGAGAGGGTCCATCTTCTAAACCCTCTAAAAGTGACCATGCTAAGCCTACCCTTTTTAAGCATTCAAACTCCACCTCTACTCCATCTTTTTCTAGGACAAGTTTAATAAAATGTTTTAAATGTTTAGGAATATTTCATATTTCCTCTTAATGCCTCAATAAGAAAACTATGATTTTAAGGGGGATTAATCACTACTTTAGCCAAGAGGAGTCTTACTCTTCACATTTTACTGATGGCTCAAGTAGTGATTTCTATGAAAGTGAACATGTCATAGGAGATAAAGGAGAATTGTATATGATTAGAAGGCTTCTTGAAAGCCATATTAGGGAGGATGATACTATACAACGAGGGAACATCTTTTACACAAGATGTTATATTAATGAAAAACTTTGTTCTCTCATCATGGATAGTGGGAGTTGTGCCAATGTGGCTAGTCAAAGGCTAGTCCATAAACTTGGTTGTGAGCTAATAGATCATCTTAGACCTTATAAATTGCAATGACTTAATAAAAAGGGTGAAATACTAGTAAACAAACAAGTCCAATTTTCTTTTTCCATAGGAACATATAATGATAAAGTTTAGTGTGATGTTGTTCCTATGGAAGCTACACATATTCTTCTTGGGAGACCTTGGCAATATGACAATAAGGTCATCCATGAGGGTTTCTCTAACACCTCCACTTTTATCCATAATAATAAAAAGTTTATGCTGAATCCCTTAACTCCAAAGTATGTCTTGGAGGATCAACTTCAAATGAAGCTAAACAAGCATAGGGAGGTTGGTCCTTCCATCTCCCACCAAAAATCTAGAAAAACCAAAAAAGAGAAAGGTAAAGGAGTTATCTCCCTTGATGACTCCAAAAGGCATTTTTCTCTCAATGCCTCCAAACATGAAGTGAAGAGAGCCTTACTCCTTCACCAACCTTTGTACATGTTATATGCTCAGTACACTCCAAGCACCTCTATATACTTAGTGGGCACATCTTTTTTTCCCTTTAGAGTGTCCAACCTTTTAGAGGTAGTTCCTTCAACTTTCCATTTTAACTTATGGATAGATTGGACCTTAAGTGTACATAGTCTGCTTAGGATTACTTGTGGGATGTATATAGTTACTATAGGATCTTATCGGGTAGAGATGTGTTTATATTCATTTTAGTTGACCTTGCCAGTAATAATTTCTTATGTTGTTCTACTTATATCTAGGATGTATATAGGTTTACCTTTTTCTTCATCTAATATAATTTTCATTAGGACTCTTTTAGGACCACGTAATAACTTTCATCATGTTAATAATATCCATTTGCATGAGGGTTTATATAGAAAGCTAGTTACATCTTTTCATGACATCACCATAATAGCCCCTAGTTTAAATTCCATAACACAATATGATCCTCTTAAGGCATTACATCCAATGATTATTCATGATATACCTATGTTTTATGTTACACCCTATGTTTTTACATCCATGTCATCTACCATATCCTTTATGCATACCACACATAGGATCATCCATATGGTTATTGAGATGCCCCAGAGCTTTGTCTATGTATTTTTATAAGACCATCTCATTTTATTTTTTGATGATATTTGTGTTTTAATTCTTTCAAGGGTCATAAGGTTAGTATTTAATCCTAGTTGATTTCTTTCTATTAAACAAATAAATCATTTTTTTGTTTGTTCATTTTTCTTTATCATAATGTATACTTATTGTTTCTCCTTTTTATTGTAGGAACTCATGTCTTGGATTTGGGGACAAATCCTTTTAAAGAAGAGGAGCATGATGAGGATCCAGTCTCCATATGTTTTTCACATCTTGGATTTAATAAATTTGTAACAAAACAAATTTTAGAACTTTATTTTGGGTAAATTTTGGGCTTTGTATGTTGTTTTGGGCCTTGGGTGAAACTTTTTCAAGCCTACTCAAACCAATTCTGAATTCTACATGGAGTATATAAGCTCCCTCTCGTTTGTATTTCATTAGCTAAGAATCATTTGTCAGTTTTAGTGAGATTTAGTGAAATTTTCTCTCTCTAGACTCTTTAAGTACTTATCTCTCTTCCTTGTAGACTTGTTTACATTTTGGTCAAAATAATTAATACCAAGATTCCTTAAATCGATTATCACGATGAAAGAAGGAACTCACAAAGTTACTTCTAGACTGGATGGTAAGAACCATTGATGTATTTCTCCTTTATACTTATTTTTTTATAATCCCAAAAAGGGGTGTAATATACATGCATGTGGTTTCATAAGGAGAAATATGCATGTTTGGATTTTTGTAATAATGTTATCATATTTTTGCAATATATAATGTTTTAAAATGTGATGCACATAATTAAATACTATTATACCAAGGGGAAGATTATGTTATGGGATATATATAATTTAGGGGGAGAAAAGTGTACATTATTCTTTGTATAAGTTGGCTTTCAACTAGTTTGATATCTTATTTCAAATCGATTTCGACTAGTCATGTTCTTAAATTAATACAAAGAAAGAGAAAAAGTTCTTATAATTAAAATTGTTTTCAAAATGGTATCTCTTTTCAAAGAAATTATTTCTTTCCAACAATAAATTCTTAAGACAATAAGTGGTATATATTATATA
Source organism: Clitoria ternatea (assembly GCA_037962975.1). Lineage (NCBI taxonomy): Eukaryota > Viridiplantae > Streptophyta > Magnoliopsida > Fabales > Fabaceae > Clitoria > Clitoria ternatea. The sequence goes on along the minus strand of CM075672.1, from coordinate 156,048,895 downwards.
ACAAGTGGTATATTGTATCATGACAACTAGAATATATGATTCAAGTCTTTAAATTAGTTGTTTTACAAATGGTATTACATTTGCACTAAAATCACCTCTATAAGATGCTTGACATCATAAAAGGGGGAGAATCTATTTGGATGTGCGGTAACAAGTTTTAAGAATGCCAAACATGTAGCAAAAGCAAACGTATGAAAATTGATGAAGCACAATGACAAAAATCAAATCAACAAATCACGCCAACTACTTTAGGCCTCTTAAGTTTTTACATATAAATCTTATAGGCTTAGAAGTTATGTTAGAAGGCACTAGTAAATCAAAATAACCTCCCAAGGATTTTCAAAAAATCAAAAAAGTATTTTCTAAAAAGAATTTTTGAGTACAAAATGTGAAAAATGTTTCAAATTTTTTTTATGAAGAAATAGTACCCAAAATGTTTTGTGATCAAAAGAAAATGATTTTATCTTATTTGGAAATGTTTTGGAACAATTTAAAATCATTTTCTTAAGGTTTTCAACCAATAATTGATGGTCAATACCTTAAAAATGGATTGTTGGATGCCCAATGTTCAAAAATTTAAAAAGAAAGGCAGATTGAAAAACTAATAAGAACAATCAGTTGTTCTACCTAACAATCAATTGTTGCACCAAAACAATCGATTATTGGGTTCAAATTTTGAAAAATTTGACTGACTCTCTTAACAATGGATTATGTATACCTAACAATCAATTATATAAGTTCAATATCTATAAATTGAGTGTTTTGGCTCTTATTTCTTCTCCCAAGCCAAAAAGCATTTCCTTTAGCTATCAATATTTCTCTGATCTTATTCTTTCTCATATTTTCCCTTATCTAGTGCTTTTAATTTATATATCAAATCTATGAGAAAGTGCATTCATTTCTTGAATCTCAAACTGAGATTGAGTTATGCTATAAAGGTTAGGGTTTAACTTATGGATTAAGATTAAGTGATTGTGAGTAAGGGTGAATGACATCCTAAAAGTTAGAAAGTTAAACTTTTGGTGTAGGACACCAAGAAGTCGTGATTGCCCTACTTGTAACTTAAATTATTCATTAATAAAATCTTAAGTGATTTGCTTGGGGATTGGATGTACATCATGATGGAAGTGGTGGAACCAGTATAACTCTATTTTCACGTTCTTCTCTGTATCTTTTTTATTTGTGTTTGTTATATTATGCTTGTATTTGTTATCTTGTTTCCACGATTCTTAATCTTTATTCATCTCAAGCTTGATAGTTTATCATCATACAGAAAAGTATCTTACATTATGTGATTTCCTTTAGAGTATTCTCTAAATTCAAGGTGTCACATATATGAGATTTTAAAAAATAAAAATGGAATTATATGCATTATGAGATAAAAGGATAAAAAAACTTTAAAGGATGATAGCTGGTGTACACACTACGAGCTATTATGTTTTTTAATGTATCATTTTATGTTTATCAATAAAATAAGTCATTTTAGTTTTAAAAGTAGGTTAAAACCCATTTATCCTTGGAATAGTAGGTCATATGAAAACTATTTCTAAAATGTCCCTAGTTAAGTATTTATACAGGGATATATAAACACATTAAGACCAATGTTTGAGTGTATTGATGCTCTGATATCATAGATCATAGATATAGACCATATCAATTCTTCAAACGAGTACATAGTAAGAGTAATGGTGTACTAAATAGACCTACCATGAGAATGTTGCATAGAAGGGTCATTCTCAATATGATAATGGTATATGTAGTCCTTTGAACTGAAGTCACTATGATTCCTATATAGGGAGTTTGTTATTTTAATATAATTAAACTTTATATGCAACAAGGTGATTATAAAGCTTGTAATTGGATAATGAATAAATAATGCAGAGTGATGTGAGTTATGTACATGGCCATGATGTTTGTGTTTTCTATAATAATTATATGTGATACACATTATGAATTTTACTCAATTGTGTATTTGGTTATCAACTAGTTTTGATATTGCATTGATTTTCAAGCATGAATGGTTCATTTTGTGGAGTGTTAAGTGATAATGTAACAGCCCTGGTTTTTCGTAATGGGAGCCCAAGCTCTCGGAACCCCTGAGAGTACCTTGCTAAGTGTTTTAAGAGAATGAGGCTTAGGCGTGTCCCTTAGATCATCGTGAGAATGTGAGAAAGAAAGATTTAAGAGGATGTGAGTAGTGAATAGTTTAGTTAAATGAAGACGAGTGAGTAAAGGAGGCTGTGTGCAATAGTAACCCCTAGAGGAACTTGTTGATTTGTTGATAATTTATGCAGAGATAATTGTGTTTGACCCGACAATTGAATTATTGATGAAGTGTTATAGTCATGAATATATTCTATTATTGATAATTTGTGAATAATATTTAATTTTAGTAGATTATAAATAATAATGGTCAATCATCTGTCGATAACAGATTTAGGATAATTAGATTTATTTAAGTATCGAGTTAGATTTAGAGGATAGGTGATTTTTAGAGCCCAAGATTTCATAAGACTTAATTAAGTTCCTTTAATAAAATAATTACCGAATAATACATTACTTGGATATCAATAGGTAAACAAACGTTATTATTAAAGAGTTTAGTTAATTAATATAAAATAAGGTGAATAGATAATATCTATTTTGGTATTTGACATTAATTGTGACAAGCTTAATATATGGAAAATATATTTATAATATGTTTTAGTTAAGAAATTATTTAACTACTGTTATTTTAATAATAAACGTTGTTCGGTTCCTCAAGAATTAAACTATAGGACCCAACTTAAGGCCAGACTCCGACCAATAGAACCAAGACTAGTGGTCCAGTAGGGAGACTAGTCCTCTTAGGATCACTTCGTAAAGAATCGAGGGTGCTTGACTTAGCCTAACCGACCAAATCAAAATCCTCAACGTCTCCTACGTTGACTGTTTATATATCTCGGGATGTCTGATGGTGACACGGTCAGTCCCTAGTCCCTGATTACTTGTTTCGACGGTTTAGTAAGGTTTCCTGAAGAGCCCGAAACTTAATTCGGACTTTGCCAACCTCATCCATGAGCTATTCTATTCCTTTGGAAGCTCAATCTGCGTGTTTCTGACGTTTCTGACGTAACTTTCTCAAACGATGTTTGATTGAGGTAATTCTAGTTTCATTCACTTTGTTTCAAAGATATATTCAAACTCTATTTCTGGCCTCGATCTCAAATTCCTACTCTGTCATGCTCAAATTCAAGAATTTATTAAATTCATCATAGAGCCATGATTATTCACGTTTTTGTCTTGTGCATGGTTCGTTAAAAAATTCATAACTCTCTCATACGACCTCCTTTTATTGAAAACTTGGTGTCAAAATCTCCGTATCAAAATTATCTATGTTTTTCATGAAGACCCCTAAAGCTAAATCCTCACAGATTGGTACAGTTCATAGAATCTTTTCCAGTCCATGACTTTCACATCACTATGCTGATAGGTCCCAGAAAAATAGCTATATCAACCTCTTCATGAACTTACATTGCTTCGTTCTTTTTGACATAGATCTATATCGAAAATGTCTACAATTGTTATGAAGGGCATGAAACCCAATTTGCAAGGGAAAATTCTTGGTGAATTTATTTCTGAACACCTACCTCATTCAAAGACAATTAGAGCATCCTGTCGTATTTTGACTATATCTCGGGCTACAGGTGTCCGATCATTGTGTATGATATATATATTTAAATAGAAAAAGAAGACCTACAACATTTATGTTAGAATTTTTCTCTGATTCTGACTCCATGAATTATCCCAGATTTGTTTTTAACGTGATTATTTTTCCGGTTCATGAAAATCCTGCACACCTAGAATCATCGGGTAACAATTTAATTTTTCCAGCCACCGATTTCCACCTCAGCACCCCTAGACACCACAGCGGACAGGTGTCACCACCAGCCCTTCCCACCCACTCAGCTCCTCACCTCCCTCCTTGGCCAATCAGATTTCATGCAACTAAACCCACATCAAATCACTCTAATTTACCATCATTGCTCCCAGCCCTCCTTTGTGATTCACGGCAGTAACCATTTCACACTCCTCTTCATTTTGTTTCTACCAAATTGACAAAAAATTATCCACTCTCACTTTGAACCAACCAATTGAATCTCATGCAAATAACTTCTTCAACCTTTTACACCTTATTACCTTGCAAGAGACAAAAAAAAATCTAGCCAATCATTTTCATTTCTTTCTTTTCATTTCAGCAATTTAATTCTTCACCTCATAGCCATGCTTCCTTAGCTTCCAGCCTTACAACTTAACATGAATCTCTTTCTCTTCCTCTTCAAACTCATGACCAAAAACTTGCCACCACCATTTTGAACCATTCAAAAGGTTTGTTACTCTCTTCTTCTCCTTCTTCTTTGCAACGGCCAACCACCATAACAAACTACCATCCAACTTCATTTCTTTAACATGCAAGGGTCTTGAAGATCACATCCTATCTCCTTACTTTGAGGCTTCAAAACCGTGAAGCTCATTAAGACCACACTAGGTAAATTCAATAAAACTTTCTTCTTAAACCTTGTTCTTGAAAATGTTGGGTCAAATTCTATTTTTGGAACTTGAAAATTTATGGCATTTCCTTATTGATTTGGAGGCTAGAGATATGACCATTTCCTTTTTTTGGATCTTCAAGGTCGTGACTTTGTAAAGGCTATCATAGGTAAAAATTGTCACCTTTTCTTTCGATCATTACTCTTGATTTCTTGTGGTCAATGCTGTCCTTATTTTAGAAATTTTAATGATGGAATCCTTGCCATTTGGAGCCAAAAACCATGACTGGTCCTTCCTCTTCTAACCATGCATGTCCATTTTTCTAAGGATCAGGAGGTTTAGACTACGATCGGAACACGTTAGGAGCGATCGGCGAAATTTTCGGCAAAACTTTCAATTTTCTCCTCCGGGAAGCAGCAAAATCATGAGGTAAAGGAGGTCTCCATCTTATTTGATTTCAATTTTGGCTGTGTTATGATGATGCTTGTGTATTTAGGAGCTTGCATTTCGAATTTTGTCGCGATCCAACGGTCGGATCTTAAATTGTAGAATTTTTTTGTAACCAAAGACTAAAAATTATGTTTTTTATTTAATCAATATTCTAAAAATTTAGTCGGCATAGTACGACGTTCATATACTCGAAGGAATTTTATTGCGACTGGATACACGAAAAAGAAATTAGTAAAAATTAATGTTTAGGCGGGCTCGGTTACTTTCGATATGGTTGTATTAAATAAATTTTTAATTCGGAGATTATTATGTAATTTGTAGCATATTTTTCGGTAAGCCCCGCTATTAAATAGTTAATTACTCGTTAATTAGCATCGAATTATTTTAAAAAATATCACGTTCGGTAAAAGAATTTTCAATCGGGTAGTTATAAATTTATAACTTATTTGAAAAAGTTAAATTTAAGGAATTAGATTTCTAGAAGATTTCTTAAAATAATATGACTTAAGAATTGAAAATAAAGAAACTTAATTTTTAAGAGAATTAATGGTAAAAAGTTTTACTCTTGTCTTTTTAAATGATGATTTCTCAAATTAAGCAAATAAATGTACCTTTGTATTTAAGCAATTGGATTTCAAAATAAATAAATAAATAAATGGGTGTAATGATATTACAAAACAAATTGAAGATTTTATTCAAGCTTCCCATAACTTAAGCCCAAATAAGATTTTTGGATGAAATGAAAATAAGTGAATTTTAGCATAATAGATATTAAGAGTAAAAGAAGAAAATATTAATGACCAATTTTAGCAACTACTTTTGTGACCACTTTGGTGACCATTTAGAAAAAAAGAAAAGATAACTTTTGAGATCAAGAAAAAGGGATAGATTTTTTAGAAATGATTTGATTAAAAAGAATGAACTTAGGAATTAATTGTTTTAGAAGACTAAAGGGATTTAGAACTAGAAATAGCAAATTAGTACTTGAAATTTTGATCAAGGTACTAAGAAAGATCCTAATAGATTAATAAGTTGGCTTCTTTAAATAAACAGAATTAGAACCAAAAATTTTTATTGGGTAATAATATAAGAGAGGATAAGTTAATCATTATGAATAGAAAAAGAAGCCAAAGGAAATTTTGACCTAGACTAGTTAGTAACTAAGAGATGAATTTTTGGGTATACTAGCTTTTAAACTTAAAATAAAAACCAATAGGACTTACCAATTCACTGGTGACTTTTGGGGGACTAAATAATAGATCAAGTTATGACATTTCAAATTAAAAGGGTTCTAAGTCTTTAAGTAGCAAATGGACAATCATATGGCAAAAGAAATTAATTATGGTTAAAGAAACAAATTAATCAATTTAGTCACCAAAGAAAGGGTTTTAGGACAAAATCTTAGACTTGCCGTGAAAAGAAACTGGACCTATTAATTAAATATTAACTTTTAGTAAGTAAGTAATAATGAACTTAATTTATGATATCAAGGTCAAGGTAGTGTCTAGATTTCTAAACATCTAATGGACACTCATAGAGGAAATAAATTTAGTTAATTAAAAGAACGTAGTTAAGGAAATAATTTAGTTAATACAGATAAGGATAGTAGAAATAAAGTAAGGAGTTACAAAAATGTTAAGCTTAAGTTGAAGAGAAACATCGCTAAAACGCTACTAGAACATAAAGGATTAGTGACCCATTTAGTGACCAAGAAAATAACTTATTCAACAAATAAAGCTCAATTAAATGGGTGAAATGAAATAGACAATGAGTTCACTTGAAGAAGACCTAAGAGATTATAATTGGACATTAGGGAATTAAATTATGAAATAAGTCAATTCTATCCGATTAAACTAATAGGAACATAAAGGATTCAAGAGAACCCAAATACCTCGAAAAACAACCCGATCCGATGTGTAACTTAAAACGTCTAGTAATAATCCAACATAAAAGCTAGCACATCAAATTTAAGATCGATAAATATGTCATTCACTTCACATCCATAAATGGTAAAATTAGAAGCATGCATTGTTGTGTATGTCATGGTATCTCTGTATAACTATTAATGTGATATGCTGATGAATGTTTAAGTATAGTTTCTCATAAGTATATGGCTTGTACACGTTACATGGAATAGGTGTTGTATTGGATGATGTGATACTATTAAATGGTTATTAATGTATGATTATGAATGTGTGGATTGAGTGAAGTATTTCATAAATGTAGTATGCTGATGGTTATTGTGTGATGCATGGATAACTAGATAAGGAAGTTTATAAATAAGAAATTTGGAACATAGTATTGGTACGGGTCCTGAAATGATCAAAATATAAAAGTATGTCAGACTCGGATCCGAGATGAATTATGGGCGTTGAAGCGCCAATGTACCCAAATTGAGAAAGTGTAAAACCTCACTTCATTCCTAAATGTCGAGTAAGTTTACTAAAATAAAGAAAATGAGAAAATTTGGTTACACTGAGTAAAGAAAAGAACTCGACATTAGATGGAAGAGAGTCATTTAGGGGACCCTACCAAGGACCACTGAATAAAATTGAATTTTTAAATTATGCATCATAAATTGGAGATAAGAAGGGATGTTGAAATAATCCCCTAGAGCATACAATGATAGGTACACTGAAGAATCTGTCGTGCCTCGATACCCGAGTGCATTCCAGGGAGTATAACCGAAGGTAGGAATTCCAAGTGGTATCAGATTTGTGCTCGTCGCTGAATAGCCCGTAGAAAACTCTGGTGTACTTCGATAAGAGACGGGATTTTCTATGACCGTGGAGTGCCCATTCTGTGGTGATGTGTAATATGTGTGATTGGCCATTTTGATATTGGGACTGTGAGTCCTTATCCATTTATGAAAATCAGAACGAGGAGAGCTCCGGTCGCTCTAGTTGGGCAGGGGAGATAAGGGTGGTGGATCGTGCATATAATTATTGGTATATAAGATTGTTAAGGAGGAGATGGGCCCACATGCATCATGGTGACTAACAAAGTAATGGAAATAATGAAATGAACTTAGGCATTGCATCGTTGTATTGAAATTATGATTGTGTATTAATTGTATAGATCCTAGCAACCTGAGAGGAGGATAAGGAGCTGAAATGGTTAGAAAAATAGGAGTGGTGAGACAGCTTGGAATACATGTTAGGAATTCCCAGGGAGAGTTAGGAAGGGTTAATTGTGATTGATTAAATTGCATGGGGTGAGTGATAGAAATGACACTCCCTGACTGTTGTAGAGGTAGAGACTCACCTTTACAACTATTTTTCTAGACTTCTGGATTGGACCATACACCGTAGAAGATCATACAGGCTTCACATCAAGGACCAGCTAGACTCTTCATGGGATGAGGACGAATAGAATAGGTTGAAATTTATCTTCATTTATGGGAGCCTGTATGCCCCTTTACTTTCAGTGGGTACAGTTACTGTTATAACCATGTATTATATATGATTATGTTGTATCTGTTCCACTAAGTCTTCTCGCACAAAAAAAACTTCCACATTTTTCTAAACTCGTAACCTCTCAGTTGACCAGGATAATCTAGTAGAAGGGATTGTCCTAGTTAACTGAGGGTGTTACAGATAAGGTTTAAGAGTTAGACCTTGGTTATTCCTAAATCTAGGGTTCAAATGTTGAAACCTAGATGACTGTCATGAGACAGGCGATATATTGGTAAAGACACAATCTTGATTCTAGGTTTTTGAAACGTAAACAGTGTTGCATCTATGAACCTTGATGGTTGCATTATGAAGCATTCATAAGGAATTAGGGTTTTAAAACCCTAGCCTAAATTTCAAATTTGTTAATGGTTAGTGGGACATTATGGCTAGGAAAGACTTGGTACTTAAACAGTCACTCCATACCCACTTCTCTTTCCTAGAAACCAACCTAATCATAACAGGACCCTTGTACATTATCTGTATAGCATGTTATTGTCAAACCCATATATTTAATTACTCATTTTAAATTTTTGGTTTATTTTAAATGTTATTGATTTCTTAATTAATCGATTAGTTAACACATCAAATGGTGAATAATTATGGTCTTAGATTTTTCAATTCATTTAAATATAGCTTGCGTGTGGTGCCTTTCTCTATCATGTTGTACTTGTTTTCTCAACCTTTCACTCCTATGTAAAATAAGTTTATATATGATTTTGTAATGTTGATCAGGCCAACAAGATAGAGACCTATATGAAAACTAGAGTGGTGACTCTAGATGGCATTGACCTAACTAGAAACTAAGGAGTAATGACTCCAAAAAGGATAGCGGATTCAAGAAATGAGACTTCAAGAAATGGTGACACCATAATTTCTTTAGGTTTATTTTATTTCCTAGGAAGACCATAACTATCTCACAACTTCATTTACATGTTTAGGGGTTATTCTTTATGTTAAAGAGTTTAACAAATACAGTTATTTCAAATAGCCTAAAATCCCTCAAGATAAATATCAAGTTTTAAACGTCTTTCAATAAATAACACCCCTCAAGACTAATATCAATAAATAGTGGGTCTACCAAAGCAGAGTACTATTATTTAAATTAGTAAGGCATAATAGGATAATTGTAATTTCTAAACTATTTTTATTGGACCTTAACTTAACTAAGTTTTTTCTATTGGATTGAAAATAACTTAGAGGCGTAAAGATTGGGCTAAACATTTATAAAATAATGAACAGTAATGGTCACCTAACCCAATATTCAAGAGTTGTATAAGATATAATTGGTGATGGTTCACAGTCAGACTTAGAAAGGGGGTTGAATAAGTCTTAGACTCTTTTTTATGGAAAGTTGAACCAAATTGAAACGAGTAATCAAGCAAGTAATGAATAAGAGAGATAAACACATAGAGTTTATACGAGTTCACTTCCAACACAGAAGCTACGTCCAGTCCCTTCTAACTTGAAAGATTTCCACTATTGTAAAATCTTCTTTACAATAACAGCGCCAGACCGTGCCATAAGTATTCTTGACGCTAGCCACTTCTAGTTTATCCCAAGTATTCTTTTAACAAGCCACTCCTGGCTCAACCCAAGTATTCTTTTGAAAGCCTCTTCAGGCCAAAGTGTTTCCCACAAAAACTAGTTCTGGTAATACACCTGACATTTATAAATTGAATGAAAGAAAAGAAATTTTTAGAACTTAGTGTACAGGTGATAAACAATTTGAGTTTGAACACTAAGTTTTTGACACAAGACTAGAGTCTACTAGAGGCAGAACAAAAAATAAGGGTCTTTGTCTTATAAGGAATGAACAAGAGAATTTTAAAACTTGGATGAGATTGAATAATAGCTTGAAGAGATTCTCTCTATATTTTCTTGTCTCACTTTGATGTTCAATCTTCCTTGGTATTTATAGAGGCTAGAGGATATAACCGTTACTGCTTCTTGAAAGGAGATATAGTCGTTGGAGATCCTTTGAAGGTATTTTTCCTTAAGCTTCATTATTATCAGACCTTGAAGATGAATTAGGCTTGAGATAGGTCAGGTTCATTTCTTCAATATTTTCATGAAGATAGTTTCTCATGCATTTCCATGCACAAACCATTCATAAACTAATTCTTGATTGAGCGATAAGTTACTTTTTGAGATGTTCTGACGAAATCCCTGATTGTGATCAGAATGTACAGAGGTAGGTACATTGACAACTGCTGCTTATTTTGATCTTGTTCCTTATGTTCTTTGGTGATAAGTATGCAGATATGATAAAAGCATTACTCCCAAAACATCACTAAAATAGAATTTAAGAACGTTAAAAAAATGGTTCTTTGATCAGAAAGCTTCCATCAGACTTTTATTGTTCTACCAGACTTTTTAGAACACTTATGCTCCCCTTTTGTTTTCATAGCCTAATATCCATATCCTAAAATTGCTTAGGTACATAGAAAAATGTTATAAACAATACAGACTTTATTCTTTTAGCGAAAATACTTGATGAACAGTAGAAATATATAAAATCCAGGGTCTGGTCCGAAGGGATTTAAATTTATATTTTCAACCAGACTTTTTCTCAACAATCTCCCCCTATTTATTTATAACAAACATCAAGTCTTTTCATAAGTGAAGCCTGAAATTCAAAGAAATCAAAGTATCGTTGAATCAAGGGATCATAATAAGAATGAAATAAAATGATTCTTCATTAATCAAAATATTGCATACATCATGTATTATACTAGGCCATTACACTGCTTCATAAAAGACTTCTAATCTACTAAACTACTCCTCTTTTTGGAATCAACAAAAGAAAGAGGACATCAATGAGACTTGAAGAGTAAATCCCGAGTGACGGGTGAAGTAAAAAGTGGGAAAGCAACAGAGCAAAACAACAGTGAAAAATCAAGTTTGAAAAACATAGAAAAGAAGAAGAGAACGTTATTAGGGAAGGACAGTAAAAAAAATAGGATTGTAGGAAGATGAGGAATAAGAACAGGAAGGTTCTTCTTGAAGAGTCCAGAGATAGTGGCACTATAAAGCATTGGCATGAGCTTCAGTCGGCTTGGGAGTAGTCTAAAGACTCTTAAGTATTGTTGTAGGTAACGGCTTTGGCTGAAGAGGACCCTTGTAGTGGGGCTTATGCTTTGGGAGCATGAGTTTCTTCAGTCTTCCCATAGAAATTCACTTAGCCAGCAGAGGACTACGAGGTACCGCAAACAAGATCTTCTTCCAGGGTATAGCCACAGGACAATTCTTGATGGTCACATCATCGAGAGTAATAAAGCCATGTTTCAAATCTCTAGCTACGAAGCTTGCTCAGCTTGAAACACGTGAAACATTCCAAGGTCATCATCAGATAATAGGTCTGGGAAGCTGAGAAGCTTCTCAATGGGAAGAGAAGAGTAGTGTGTAGGGGCTGGTGGGTGAATATAAAGTCTTCAAGGGTTAAAGTTGGGGTTACTAACAATAGCTTAATTGTAAGGGCTATTATAACTAGGGTCAGAGTTGTCAAGGACAGGTTTGTAGTATATATACTCAGGTAGGGTGTGGTAATGCTTAAGAAGAAGGGAAAGGAGATTTATGAACAATGGTAGAAATGGGAGGAAAAGTAACAATGGCTAAGGATAACGGGGTCTGGGGTAAAGATGGAGGTATAATGGCAAGAGGAATGGGTTGAGAAGAAGAGGGATCTGAGTCTGTAGGGGGTAAGGGTTCAGACCTTATGCGCTTGGAATATTTTTCAGGAGAAGCTAACCTTTTGTGCTTGAAAGAGGCTTTGAATGCATTTGTATCACTTTGATAGAGAGCAACAATGGCATAAAACTGATTGAGCCAATCAATATGTTCCTAGGTGTAAACTTCTGAGACTAGATGATTCTTCAAATAACCACTAATGAATCTCAAATAATGGGTGTAAGCAGATAACCGCCACATTACTGAAGAGTGTCATGGTTTTCAGCCATGACTTGCTGGTACTCATCACAAAGCTTAATGAACTTAGTACTCCAGGTTAAGGAGTCTTATTCTGTTACTAAATATCTGGGTGTAGGGAAGTGAAGACTGATACACATAAATCAAAAACTTCATCACCCGAGAGTTTCCTCAAATGGGATTCAAAAGAGGGGCGGGACAGAGGAGGTTGAGTCTGTGGAGCCTTAGGGGAGTAGAAACCTTAACTCTTTTCCTAGTGTCAAATTTCTTCTTTGCAAAGCGTTGTTGAAGTTTACCAATAAGAAGATGATCATCAGAATTTGAGAAGCCCTTGGTTGGTGTGGAAACAGGATTCGCAGGAGGTGCTGATGCCGTAACATGAGATGAGGAGAGAGATGACTGACATAGTGCCACCTCATGAAGAGAGTCTGATTCTTCTGAGGGTTCATCAGACTTTTCTAGAACTAATTTTCTGACCTTCTTAGCAGAGCGAGAACTCTGAGTACATTCAGGAGCAGAGTTTCTTTTCTTGGAAGGAGCTGACTTTTTCTTTATATAAGGAGCCAAGGAAGTACCCTGAGGTTGATCCAAGAGAGAAGAAAATATGGGCAACTTGCTAACTGTAACATCCCAAATTTTATAAAAATGATTAAATATGAGGAATAAATATTAAATAATTATATATGAGTTGATTTATGTCCCAAAAATCTGGAAATAATTAAATTGAGAGTTATTATGGATATTTATAATTTATTGAGAAGTAAGAGCTAAAATTATACCCGATTAAAATATGGGTGATAGACCAAGTATCTCTGATTGAGGTGCTGTTGGTCAGGGCTGTTAAGAATATTATTGGGAATCTGAATATATATTCAGAATAATTTTCAGATAAAGTATTAAGCCCGAATAGAGATCCTGTATGTTATAAAACGGTAAAATTTAATGAAGGGTTTAAGTTAAAACAAAAACCTTCTCCATTTTTCTTCACTTTCCCATGGCTTCTCCTTCTCCTTCTCCCTTCTTCATTTCTTTCATCTTCTTCCTCCTCTCTTCTTGCCCAAACCGTGCCCCTTTCCATGACCATTACCCACCAAAATTTCTTGGTCTCCATGGATTCATGAAGCATGAGTGTAGCACTGGAGCAAAGCTTGGTTCTCCTCCTTCCCTCTTTTCTCATTTTTGTGTTTGTCATAAAGCTAGGAGAAAGAGGTATGATTCTTGAACACCCATAGCTTTTGTTGATGGTTTTGAGTTTATTTAAGTATTATGATGGGAGATTGGATGTTATTTGGGTGAATAATGGCTTTTGGAACCAAACCCTAGATGGGATAACCATTGGGGATTGTTATTGATGTTGATAATGAATGGGATACATTGTTGCTAGCCCAAGGATGTTTGAAATGAGGCATAAATGTAGTTGGAACTGATGATAGTGAGTTCTTGATGAAAACCCTAGAAATTAGGATTTTGGGGCTTTATGAAACCCTTAAGAAAATTGTAAGTTATTGATGTTGGAGTGGTTTTATATATGAGAATGAGTTTTGAATAAGTAACATTGATGGTTAATGTTGGGAATTATGAAATCAAGGAAATAGAGTAATAGCTCTAAGATTGGTAAGTGTGTTAAGAGTTATGATATTATTGTGGAGGGCTTGAATAATGATGAATGATAGTGAAAATGGTAGATGACCATTAATGGTGGAATCAATGAGATATACATATTGGTTAGTAAATCGATAGGCCATGATTTATGCCATTAGAATTTGTTAATTGAGGATGGTTTAAAAGAAGCAAGGTTAGCTTATGTTGAGCTCTAAGTAACGATGATGATATTTGAAAGATTAATTTAATATGGGATTGCATTATGTGATGAAATAGATAATGATGTTATTGGGTTTGGTTGGCCCTTTGAGACTTAAAGAATCTTGGTTTTGGGAAAGGAATTCCCGAAACCTAACACAATGGTATGAATTAGTGTTTTAGCAAGTCTAGGACTTGATATTAAGCCTTGAGATATGTTTACAATTGCTTAGAATTAAAATGATGCCTTGTGTTGGCTCATTGATTGGATATATATATATATATATATATATGTGTGTATGTGTGTGTATTGATGTAGATGATATTCTGGGCAATGTGGCGGAGCATTCGGAGAGTGCAATGGATTGTGGTTCTTCCCTCGAGGTAGGAGAGGAGTTTACATTCAAATTGCATGAGTAGAATGATAGTGATTATTGTATATGATTAGTACTCATGCTTTCCTTGCCATGAATATGTTGTATGTTGAATAGACGATGTGATGGATGATGGCTTAGCTCATGTTGATTGTTATGAAAATATATATATATATGATGATGATAAGTTAATTTTGATAGGATTAATGAATTGGAATGGAAATTATTGAGTATGAATGTTTGAGACAAGTTTTAAATGCTTAATAAGAGGTATATGATGTGTTGAATTTGACCAATTTGGCTTTGTATGGGTTTTGGTATGTAAAGTTGTGGAATTCTCATGTTTTCTACACTTGGGCTGATAATCTTGCTTAAGCGAGATGGATTCTCGCTTAAGCAAGAATCCCCTGTATCAGTATTACGGCCTCTGGCCCAATCTCGCTCAGGCGAGTGAGTGTCTCACCCAAGTGAGACGTGTGTGGGATGGGTGGATGAGATACTGGACGAATCTTGCTCAAGTGGGTATGGCCACGCTTGAGCGAGCGACAGAGGAAATGATTCTGGATGGATCTCGCTCAAGCGAGTAGTGAGGCTGGTGGAGTCTCGCTCAAGCGAGACGCGTATGCAACAGAGGGATGCTTACTGGACGAATCTCACTCAAGCGGGTGTGGCCGCGCTTGAGCAAATGAGAGGAAAAGAAGGTTCTGGACGGATCTTGCTCAAGCGAGTATCGAGGCATGTTGGGTCTCGCTCAAGCGAGCGAGCGGGGAATTGGCTACTAGATGGTTCTCGCTCGAGCGAGTGACCAAGTGTGAGGAAATCTCACTCAAACAAGCAAGTGTGGAAACGCTACTGGATGATTTTCGCTCACACGAAGGGGCTCGCCCAAGCGAGCTATGTTAATCTCGCTCAAGTGAGTGAGGGTCTCACTCAAGCGAGTTACCCAGAACTGAATTATATTTCATTTTCTTGTTTTGGGCTTATGATAGATCTCTTCCTTTATATTATGAGATACTTGAGGGAATGCATATGGGGGATTTAATGGTGATGTGATGTTGTAGGGTTTGAAATCAATTGATATGTTTGGGATGATAGGTTTATACCCCTAATATACCATGAAAAGGAAAAGGTTTATCATCAAGAGTGAAATACAATGAATAATGATGAAGGTTGATGATGGGGGGTTATGAGATACACCCTAGCGTGATTATGAAACCCATGAGAGAATGATTCAATGACATAAGATTTGTTATAAGTCGATAAATCGGGAATGACACTGATAATGTATAATGATTTATGGTGATGTTGATCACTCCCTTGAATAAAGGGTGATTACTATTATTGATTTAATTATAGAATACCATTGCGTGAAATCTTGTGTATGTAACTTGAATTGTATTGGCTAACATGTGGTGCAACGAACTTGAAAGGTGTTTGTTATCATGCCTTGTTGATTTCCATGCGTGGATTAATGTGAGAATGATGTTGTGGCTATTGAGATGCCAAGTATGTGAATAAAAATGCCTTGAGGGGCTTTGTAAATGATTGTATGTTATTGATTGAAAATGTCAAATTAAAATATATCCCTGTGTGAGAGGGTGAGATATCCTTGCGAGGATGATTGGCATATGCATTATGGCATTTTGCATTGATGGCATGGCATAACATTGAATGTGTGGTTGCTATCACAATGATGAAAGGTCCTGTGGGATTCTATGAAGGGAGTACCCCTTGCGAGGTGGGAAACCAACATGATGATGGTATGATATTGAGCTGGTGGTTGCGATCACCTGGTTGTTGAAATGAAAGGCCCTACGGGGACCATTGTGGATGAATATCCATGGTTGTGATCACGAGGAGGGAGTACCCCTTGCGAGGTGGGAAACCATTATGAAATGATTGACATGTGGTTGCGATCACAATGAGACATCCTGTGGGGTCGTATGATGATAAGCCAGTGGTTGCGATCACTTGGTACTTGAAATGAAAAGGGCTTGCGAGTTCGTATGATATTCCGTGGTTGCGATCATGAGGAGGGAGTACCCTTTGCGAGGTGGGAAACCATTATGAAATGATTGACATGTGGTTGCGATCACAATGAGACATCCTGTGGGGTCGTATGATGATAAGCCAGTGGTTGCGATCACTTGGTACTTGAAATGAAAAGGGCTTGCGAGTTCGTATGATATTCCGTGGTTGCGATCATGAGGAGGGAGTACCCTTTGCGAGGTGGGAAACCAATATAATGATGATTATAAGTGGTTGTGATCACTTGAGATAACATGTGTGCATGGGTGATTGAAATGGATCCATTGCATATGCATTAAACAGTTGACATATGCATTAGCCATAGGTGCATGGCATTTGAGATGGGATGGCCAAGAGAGATGAAAAACCGCTTGCGAGGAGCAAATGATTAAAGACTTAATAATTTGACGATGATGATTATGAATGCCCATGATTGATATGTGGCAAAGTGATTGTGTATGTGCTTATGCTTGCTTATGTTGTGAATTGCGATTCATGAGGCTTGTATGCCTATTATGACAATGTGATGATGATTGAATGATGAATTAATAATTTTATAGCAAAGCATACATGATGAATGAATGCATGTACACTTAATCATAATATATTATATTCGTCATTTTGAATGTATAACTCACTCTCCCATGTGGTCTCCTTTTTAGCATTGTGATGCAGGTTGCCACGGGATGAGTTTGGGTTTTTGAACTGAAGCTCATGAAGAAGGTAAATAGTGGTAACAGAATGCCTTGGCCGACAGCATTTGTTAAATATAATGTAATAATTGAGTTATGAATAATAATGTTGATAAAGAGAGATTTATAAACATGTATATATCATGGTTTATTGATGATGTGTGATGTCAACTATGGAATGTGACTAGCGAATTTGAGTATTGTATAATCTCATTTATATACTTGAGGCATCGGAGATGTATGTATGTTAGGTATAGAATAGCTTATATTCTAATTTAATGATTAATACTTCATGTAGAGGCTACATGCAATTAATGATGTATGATTATGTTCTAGGTGCATAGTCGATTGTGGTCTAATAGGCTTATATTATGAAATTGTATGATTGCTTGGGTCTTTTCTCATATCTTCATATATGGGACTAGGCATATGCCCGGTATACACATTCATCTTCCGCTGTAAACTCTATTATCTTGTATATCGTTATGGGCAATTTAGTTATTGATCCAGTTGCATTTTTATAAATCTCACTCTTTAGTTTTCTGTGGTTCTGGTCTTAGTGTGATATCAAACTTATTTTGAAAACGTGAAAAATTTACCCGTATTTTATTAATTATTTATATCGATCACATCAAGATTCGGGCAAACTAACCCTTTCCTTTGTAAGCATATGGTACATGCAGAAGCGGTCGAGCTTGCTTATAGTATCTTTTGCACTTTTCCTAGGGCAAAAGACTTGCTTCATCACAAGATGCAACATCTTTGCTTTTGGAAGAAGAGACTCAAAGGCCAACTTGGCTGGGTGTTAAATACTGCATAACATTTCATTGATTTCCAGTAATGACACAACATTGAACTCAAAAAGTTCATCAAAGACTTCACCTTCATTCGGATAACCAATAGCAGTAGTGATAAGATCCGTGTAATGCCCCGATCTCGAAATCGGAAACAGGGGTTAATTTTTTGCAATTTAAAATAATTAAAAGTAAAAGGAATTCAATATATAAAATACTGAGTGATTACCCCAAATCATTGAATAACCGATCTCATATATGAAGATATGAGGACAGTATCAGAGTGCACCTTGGACGACCGGACTTGAGGCCGTCATAAGGGAAAAACAGAAGATAAAATAATTTCAAGAGTGATTAAAACATTTACCAAGAGGGGATGAAAGACACTTCATCGGTTTGTTTAACCACAAGATGTATTTTCATAAATAATCATAATATCATTCATACATTTTCAAGGTCATTAATGAAAATTAGTCATACGCATCCCGTCTAATTTTCCTACATGACCTCCCAAAATCATCCGTTGTCAAATTAATTTCAAAATAAGCATACACACATCGTATACCATACAAAATGCATACATATATGCCGACCAAGGCTCATCCACATCTCCCTTCATATTTACCTTCTCCAATACTCGACCTCTAAAAAGAGTAGGAATTTATCGCACCTACATCAACCTTAAAAATGGCAACAGTGAGGTGAGTAACATAATCCAAATGAATTAAAGTCATACCTTATGATGATACTTTACATATGTGCATCTTTCCACTCGGTAGAGTATATTCACAATCTTACACATAGAATACATCATTCAACTCGGCATAGTATATTCACAATTTTACACATAAGGTACATCATTTCACTCGGTACAGTATACTCACACACATGTGATACATCATTCTACTCGGCACAATATATTCATAAGGCAATATCATATATATCATATCGTTAGCCTTCTCAATAATCATCACACATATAATGTTAGCACCTCGGCTTACTTTCTCTCTATTCATCCATCACCCATTTCCATCTCGACTATCAACTAGGCATATCTCGGCTATATGCAAATGCTCTTAAAGCTAATGCTTATGCACAACAGAATTATTATCAACTACGGATCCGACTGTGGGAAAACAACATAATCAATTGTGGGACAAGCATAGGTGTGCTACTATGCCCCTACTGCTGTAGTAAATGTGTACACTTATATCTAATTGCATGCATGTTCAACCTCGTATTTTATTAGTACCAAACCACCCTCGCCCATCTATAGCACTAGTCACCCCGTGACTGCGGATTAATAACATGGTCGTACTTGCCAAAGTGCTACGGGCCCCTCCTGAACACACATCAAGAGAGCCGTGCCCCGTCGGACACCAAGGTAACTGGTTCAGCATAAAGCCACCCGCCCACTGGGCCTGCCACATAGGGTCCCTCGTCACCGAACTATGGACAGCTTCGTGATTCCCAGAATCACTAGGGAAATACAATGATATACCCGTGTACTGGGTCACCCTCCCACTCGGCCCGCTCATTGGAACCCCTAACATTCTATATAAGCAGCAAATGATATGCCATGAATGCAAATTCCAATCAATGCATTCTCACACTATGCATCCTAAATGCCACTCAACCAATCATCAATTCACAACCACCACTTAGTGGATTTCAGTATTCTCAATCTTTACAAATTTTCATTGGAACTCACACACATCGGCAGTTAATGGCAATCACAATTGTCAATTCACATATACATCATCGGGATATTTCCCATTATTGATTTCGATTTAAACATAGTATCAAGTATCATAACATATTTCATCATCATATTCAACATGAAATCTGATCCGGCCTCTATACTGGTACCAGAGTACGGATATCACTTCATCCGTTCTATATACGATATAGACTCAGCAAGTAAAACATTAGTTATTAAAATCGGTCTCCTCTCACTAGGATACCGGATAATCATACCGGAAACGTACAACACCGGTCTAAAACCTCTGCCATCTACTAACTCACTGATCCCATACAGGGTCATTGACTCTGGCTCAGTTCAGTACAATAATACATTCATCATTCAAATGCATGCTACATAACATCAATCATTCTAAATGCACTTAAATCATGAAATCATCACATCGCCCATATAGGAAATCAATAAACACAATCATATACACATACTTTCACATTAAGAATGGATGAAATCATGCATTTAGAATAGTTACCCCCTCCTACCAAGAGAAATAGTAATCACTACGGTCAGAAGGTTCTGCCACGTAGCCGGGGTTACTTCCTACATCACAATATATCACACAATCAATTTCCCATTCAACCACATCGGCCTAACGTTCATATTTATTTACTTGGTGACATTCAGCGTCTTAACTCTTAGTTCAATTTATTTCACTTGTTTAGCCATAACCACCTCGGTTTAGGCGTCAGCATTTGTTTTTATGCACATTCAGTACCAAACCCATTACCGGGTTCCCACAATAATGGTTCCCAACAACCATTTAACTTTATTAATGGCCATTCACCATTAATAATAGCATTTTACCTCACCAAAAATAGTTATTTAACATAATAAATGCTTCTCTATTTACATCTCACATTTCCTACAAATCTTAGGGGAAAAGGGTTTTTCATTAAAACCCAACGACATTCTTTAAATCACATTCCCAACATCAAAACCCATGGTTTATACTCTTGAGAAATAGCAAAGACCTCAAAAGAAGAAATGGAAGAGTTTTCCGAAAGAGGGAAAACCACATGAAAATGAGGAGGAAGAAAGAAGAGACTTCAAGCTCCAAGCTCCTCCAAGCTTTCCTTCAAGCACGAAAATAGGAGAGGAAAAGCCACCACCTTTGCTTAGGGTTTTTGGAGAGAAGAAGAAGAAATGAAGAAGAGTGTAGATGAAGGAAAGTGAAGTACAAGTTGTGGGGAACCAAAATCTGACAGAAATAAGAAGGGAAAAATAGGCCATTTGGCTTTATTTTTAATTCCCCAATAATTATTCATCGTTTTATGATGTACAGGATCATTGTTTGGGGTCAATACCATATCCAAAAATTATTCCGAATATACCATCGGATTCCTAATACTATTCTTAACAGCCCTGACCAATATCATCCCAATCGGGGATACTTGGTCCGATACCCATATTTTAACCGGGCTCATTTTCAGTTTATCCGGTTCCAATAAACCATAAATAATTCCCACAAATCTTAATTCATTTATTCCTAATTTTGGATCATTAAATAACCCAAATATAATTATTTAATATTTATCTTCCCAATTAATCCTTTAGTTTAAAATCTAGGGTGTTACAATCCACCCCTCCAAAAAGAAATTTCATCCCCGAACTTTAACATATCGGATTCGAACACATCGGGGTACCGTGCTCGTACATCGTCCTCACGTTCCTACGTGAACGTCTTAGTATTTCCGTGTTTCCATGCAACTTTCACTAAGGGTACCAATTTGTTCCGTAGCGTCTTAATAGAGCGTTCAACAATACGAACGGAAATAGGAGGGATGGACAGATCGTCCCGTACATCAACATCGTCCATCAGAATTACATGTAGAGGGTCATGGACATATTTCCTCAACTGGGATACGTGGAACACATTATGTAGATTAGACAGGTGCGGAGGAAGTGCAATCCGATATGCAACATCGCCAATCCACTCTAGAACCTCGTAGGGTCCAATGAACCTCAGGCTTAACTTCTTACTCTTTAAAGCTCTTCCAATGCCCTTATCTCTTGATACTCTTAAAAATACGTGATCACCAACTTGAAACTCAAGTGGCTTCTGCCTCTTATCATAATAACTCTTCTGCCAATCTTAGGCAATTTTTATCTTTTCTTGTATTGTCTTGATTTCTCCATTTGTCTCTGCAACTAACTCCGGCCCCAAATTTAAACTCTCTCCGGCTGCAAGCTGTCGCGACCGGGGTCCCGGCGCACGACGCGGACTGGTTAAAGACAAATAAAAAAAAATTGAAACTGCATTGAAATGAGGCCCTTGGGAGGCCTAAAGAAAATAAAGGATTCAAGGAGTCGCCACTAATATTTATTAAGGAAAATATTAGGAAAACCTTTAAATAGCACTGGTTTTTTTTTTAAAAAAAAAGAGATTTTGTTTAGTCTAGGAGTCGAATTACAGGAGGGAAAGGTATTAGCACCCCACACCGTCCGTAAAAAAAACGGTTACCCAAATTGATTATGCATAATTTTAAAAAAATGATTATCAAATATTTCATCCTTCATAAAAACAATGATAAATAATATACATAATAATAAAAAATATATACAAATAAGAATAAAAAAAATAATAATGATATATATCTCCTAAGTTTTGTTATTTTTTAGTTCTAAGAAAATAAACAAACAAATGATTAAAAGACCATAAAAATAAAAAAACAATAAGACCGTCTTGTCTTAATTATTTTCTAGTAAAAAAAATCCATTGATTTTATTGAGAAATATAAAGTTCAAAACAAATAAATAAATTAAAAAAAAGTAAAAAAACGTAAGAAAGAAAAAAATAGGATTAAACACATCAACATAAAAATAAAGAAATATATATACACTTAATTAATTAAAATTGACAAAGAAATGTTATTTAATTATTTTTTAGAAAAAATAGGATTAATAAGATGTCTCATCTAAATTAATCTCATTTTAAATTTAAGAAAACGATAAATGAATAAATAACACATTACTTATTAGTCTTGATTTTTTTTTAATTTTTTTATGATAATGATTTTTCTTAATTATCAAAAGGTTACTAAGAGAAAATAATAGGAAATCATGATCATAATAAAAATGGATAATTATGTATATATATTTATAAATTATTTAAAAATGGTCAAACATAAATAAATAAATAAAAAGTAAAAAAAGTGCAGAAAGATAAATAACTAAAAATAAAAGTACAGAAAAATAAATATTTAAAAAATAAAGGTATAGAAAAGTAAAAATAAAGGTATAGAAAAGTAAAAATAAAAGTGCAAAGAAAAAATAATAAAAATAAATGGGTGGAAAAATAAATACCTAAAAATAAAGGAGCAGAAAAATAAATATATAAAATAAAGGGGCAGGAAAGTATATAATAAAAATAAAGAGGCAGAAAAGTAAATAATAAAATAAAGGGGCATGAAAGTAAATATACAAAAATAAAGAGACAAAAAAGTAAATAATAAAAATAAAGGGGTAGAAAAGTAAATATATGAAAATAAAGGGGCAGAAAAGTAAATAAAAAAATAAAGGGGCGGGAAAGTAAATACATAAAAATAAAGGGGTAGAAAAGTAAATAATAAAAGTAAAGGGGTAGAAAAGTAAATAACAAAAATAAAGGGCCAGGAAAGTAAATACATGAAAATAAAGGGATGAAAAAGTAAATAATAAAAATAAAGGGGCAGAAAAGTAAATACATGAAAATAAAGGGGCAGAAAAGTAAATAAATAGAAATAAAAGGGCATAAAAATAAATAAATAAAAATAATCATGCAGAAAATAAATAAATAAACTAATAATTGCAGAAATGTAAAGTGCGGATAAATAAAGTGCAGAAAAATAAAATAACGAAAATAAAAGTGCAGAAAAGTAATTAAATATGAATAAAAGTACAAATAAATAAATAAATAATGATAAAATGCAGAAAAATAAATAAACAGATAAATAACTACAGAAAAGTAAAGTACAAGAAAATAAAGTGCGAAAATGTAAATAAAGAAAAATAAAAGTGCGGAAAAATAAATAACAATTAAATAAAGTCAAATAAATAAAGCTAAATAAATATTCTTGTATTAATAAAAAAATACCTTAGTACAACAACAATTAAAGAAGAACCAGAACGGAAGTTCAGAAATCAATTTTGTGTAGATTTCCTTTGCTTTTGGCTTCGTTTAGACTCGATTTGAAGATATTTAGACACCGGCTACAACACTTGGATAGTATTTTGGCTCACAAAATCTCACATACTAAGACATACTAGAGTGATGCACTCATTTTCCTAACTAGGATTACACAACATAATTTTTGAAAACCAAAACTTCTAAAAAATCTCACAAATTTTAACACTCTTTCCCCTCTTTTTTCTCCTCTCCTCCTAAAATACCTCAACATCACCTTCTATTTATAGAAGAAAATTGGCCTTGGATTCCCTATAAAATGACATCACTTTCCTACTTTTCCAATTTGTCCAAATTTGATCTCAATTTCCCTAATTTTCTCCAATTATCCAACCAACTAGGTCCCACCTCCAAAATCCACTGAATTCTTCTTTCTTTTTCTTTTTCTTTTCTTTTTTTTTAAATTTTGTTTTTTTTTTAAAAAATTGAACTTTTTTCGCCTATTTTTTGGCCCTTTTTTTTAGACTTTTTTTTGGGCTTCTTTTTTTTATTTTTATTTTTTTCTCTTTTTTTTAAAAAAATAAAAAAAATTATTTTTTTTATTTTTTTTGACTTTTTTTTTAATTCTGATTTTTTATTTTTGTTTTTTTTTATTTTTTTTTGGTTTTTCTTGGACTTTTTTTTGCCCATTTTTTCGTTTTTTAGATTTTTTTGGGGCCCTTTAAAAAATATTAATTTTTTTATTTTTTTTGAATACAAATGAGTAATCACTTACTCTTATGGAAATATAAATTATTTATTACACATATGGCCATAAATAAAGTATCTAATAAAGATAAATTACTACCCACGCTATAAGGAGCAAGAAGGTAGTCACAAAACATCATTTTCCCTCCTTTATTCTTTCCTCTTGGCTTCGGTATCCATCGGTCATTGCTTGAGAGAAATGAAGAAAGTTGATGAAATGAGAGTTGTGGTAGGAAATGAAGAGGGATTGAGTATTTATAGAAATGAGGAAGAGTTACTATTCTAACGGTCACTATGCAATATTATTATTATTTTTTAATAAAATATGATCCGGGGTGGCAACCTGGAATGGACGAGGTTCTAAGTACCGCACCACGTCACCAATAAGAACTGGTAAGTCATAACCAGGGTCTGAAATCATCGGTCAACTATGGATATTTCTCTCCACCCCGATCGATAATTAAGCATTGGAGAATCTTCTGCAGGTTCACCTCCGGTGTGTCTTGAAGTTCGAGTACGGATTAAGACATCAGTTTTCTCTATCTTGAAGAACCTCAGATTCCTACCAAACTGAGGTATAAAATACCGTATTCCACTGAGGCTATACAAACTTAGAGTTAGTGAGGTAACACCGGTCAGGAGACCGTGCTAGGACCCCGGTTAATGCAGTCAACTGGATTTTAGGACAAATATATTCTTTTTCTTTCTTTTTTTTTCTCTTTTTTCTTTTTTTTCTCTTTTTTTTCTTATTTTAATATATATTTTGCCAGACAAAAATAGGTGTTCACACAAGCGAACACAATGGAGTTCTACATTTTTGACCATATAACGCTTCATATGGAGCCATACCAATGGAACTGTGGTAACTATTGTTGTATGTAAATTCAATCAGTGGTAGGAATCTTTCCCAACAACTACCATGCTCTAATACACAAGCCCGTAATAAATCTTCAAGGCTTTGAATTGTCCGCTTAAATTGTCCATCCGTTTGTGGACGATACGCCGAACCGAGCTTCAACATGGAACCCATTGCCTTGTGCAAGCTTCCCTAAAATCGAGAAGTGAACCGTGGGTCGCGATCCGACATAATACTCGAAGGCACACCGTGCAGCCTAACGATATCCTTTATGTACATCCGGGCTAAATTCTCTAATGAACTTTTTATATTCATGGGCAAGAAGTGAGCACACTTCGTCAACCGATCCACCATCTCCCATATAGCATCATTCCTAGTACATGTTCTGGGTAGTCCAGAAACAAAGTCCATGGCAATGTCGTCCTATTTCCATACCGGAATATAAAGGGGTCTCAGATAACCAGATGATTTCTGATGTTCAACCTTAACCTTCTGACAAATAATGCAAGATGCTACGCAATTAGCCACATCCCGCTTCATACCGGGCCACCAGAAATTTTTCTTCAAATCTTGATACATTTTCGTGGCACCAGGATGTATGCTCAACACACTCTTGTGAGCTTCTTTAAGTACCAATCTCCTCAGATCACCACCCGAAGAAACATAAATCCGGCCTTTCACAGCCAAATGCCATCACGGCCTTTTGTCAAAAATGAATTCTTCCCATTAGCTTGAGCTTCCTTCATCTTAATCAAGTACTCGTCCTTCGGTTGTTGCAACTTCACGGTCTCAAGGAACATGTTTGCTACTGTCAACATCTCAAGAAACATCTTTTTTGGAGTATATACTTCTACACCCATGTTCAAATTCCGAAATTGCTCAATGAGCTCCATCTCTTTCACCATCATGGCGGAAACATGCAATGATTTCCGACTCAAGGCATCGGTAACCACATTTGCCTTTCCGGGATGATACCTCAATTTAAACTCATAATCCTTTAGAAAATCCATCCATCTCCGTTGACGCATGTTAAGCTCCTTCTGATCAAATAAATATTTGAGACTCTTGTGATCACTAAAGACCACAAACTTTGAGCCATACAAATAGTGCCGCCACAACTTCAAAGCAAACACCACCGCTGCCAATTCAAGATCGTGAGTGGGGTAGTTAACCTCATGCGGTCGCAACTGTCTCGACACATAGGCTATCACACGTTCTTTTTGCATCAACACGCAACCAAGACCAAGCTTAGAAGCGTCACAGTACACCATGAAATCATCCAATAAGTCAGGCAAAGCCAACACCGGAGCAGAAGTGAGTCTAACTTTCAACTCTTGGAAACTCCTTTCACAATCAAGACTCCACACAAATGGTTGATTCTTACGAGTTAGCTTCGTCAAAGGCAAAGCCAATCGGGAAAATCTCTCAATAAATCTCCGATAATAACCGGCAAGACCAAGAAAACTCCTAACTTCGATCACAGACATCGGTCTTTCCCAAGCCAACATGGCTTCAATCTTAGATGGATCAACTGCCACGCCGTCCTTGAAGATAACATGTCCAAGAAATTGGACCTCGGATAACCAAAATTCATACTTGGAAAGCTTCGCATACAACTCCTTTTCTCGAAGGACATTCAACACAAGGCGAAGATGTTCCTCATGTTCTTCATGACTCTTGGAATAGACAAGGATGTCATCGATAAACACCACCACAAACTTATCAAGATATTCGTGAAAGATGTGATTCATGTAATCCATGAAGATCACAAGTGCATTCGTCATACCGAAAGGCATTACTACATACTCATAGTGGCCATATCGAGTTCGGAAAGCAGTCTTTGGGATATCTCTGGCCTTCACTCGAATTTGGTGATATCTGGAACGTAAATCGATCTTCAAGAACACAACGGCATCTCTCAATTGATCCAAAAGATTGTCAATGCGAGGTAATGGATATCGGTTCTTAATAGTCAACTTGTTAAGTTGTCAATAATCCATACATAACCTCATACTCCCATCCTTCTTTTCCACCAATAAAATAGGTGCACCCCATGGAGACACACTTGGGCGAATAAATTCTTGTTCCAATAACTCTTCAACTTGTCTCTTCAACTCAATTAATTCTATAGGAGACATCCGATACGGAGCTCGGGAAATAGTTTTTGCTCCCGGAATAAGATCAATAGAAAATTCCACCTCGCGTGGAGGAGGTAAACCAGGTGCCTCGTTAGGGAATACATCCAGAAACTCGGATACAATGGGAATTTTTAAAGGATTGGGACCATTTGTCCCATTGGCAAGAGATAATAATATGCAAAGTTGAGTTATACCTTGCACATTGAATTTCCCCACATTATAAGAAGGGAAAATGGCAGTCCGTTGTTGACAGTCAACCAAGACTTTATTAGCGGAGAGCCAATCCATGCCAAGAATAATCTCCAAACCCTTCATAGGTAGGCAAATGAAAGAAGTAATAAACTTCTTTCCCTCTAAGAGCATAACAACGTTATCATATCGGTTAACCGTCTTTAGGCAAGTGCCGGTTGGGGTAGTAACCACAAGGGCATTTTTTGCTAAGCACACTGGCAATCTCAACCACCGTACACAGTCCTCGGATATAAAAGAATGGGTCGCACCCAAATCATAAATAACATGCATAGAATTTCCAAGTATTTCACACTTACTTTCAACTAGGTTATCAGCTTGAGCTGCTTCTTCGCTAGTCACAGTGAATACTCTTCCCGCAGTTGGTTGGTTAGCACCATGATTAGGACCATTCTAGCCACCATTTCCATTACCTCGGCCGTTCCCATTACCATGACCATTGCCACCATTACCGTTGCCATTTCCATTTCCATGACTATGGCCTCTAAGAGCACCATAGCCACCCTGATTTCTATCATTACGCACCACCACATCCGTGGCATTCAAGGGACAATAAGGACGAACGTGCCCCGGTTGGTTGCATCTATAACATACCACCATCTCCTCATGATTACATTCACGAGCCAAATGGTTTCCACCA
Source organism: Clitoria ternatea (assembly GCA_037962975.1). NCBI lineage: Eukaryota > Viridiplantae > Streptophyta > Magnoliopsida > Fabales > Fabaceae > Clitoria > Clitoria ternatea. The sequence goes on along the minus strand of CM075672.1, from coordinate 156,020,357 downwards.
CATCGGAAACAATGAATACCTTAGCCACCACCTTGGCCACCATTAGTACCATGCCTTCCGGCACCTCGTCCACCTCTAAAAGAAGAGGAACCACGCACAAATTGCCTATTTTTCTTGAAATCACCCCTCTTTTTGAAGCTAGGGGATTGGCCTTTCAATCTTTGGTTATGTCCAGCATCGTTCTTGGGCACCACATCGTTCTCTTCAAAGATTCCACATTTGTTCATAAGAGTAGGAAAACTCCTAATCTCTTGATGACAAATCGCCTTCTTAATCTCTTGGCGTAATCCATTCTCAAACTTGACGCATTTCGAAGCTTTAGTACCTTCCTGTTAGAAAGAAGGGTAAAACACACACAGTTCTTCAAACCTTGCGGCATATTCCTCCACCGACATACTTCCTTGTTTGAGCTCTATAAACTCAAGCTCCTTCTTTTTCTTATAGCTCTCAGGAAAATATTTTCTAAGATACTCCATCTTAAAATTCTCCCAATCCAAAGGAGTGTGAGCCGTAACCATACGCCCACGAGTAAGAATCCACCATGATTTAGCTTCGTCTCGGATCATAAACACTGCATATTCGACTTTCTGAGCTTCAGTACATTCCATACTTGCGAATATCCGTTCTAAGTTATGGATCCAAACATATGCGTCTTCTGGTTTATAGCCTCCATGAAATTCAGAAGACCTCCGCTTGAGAAATCGGTCAAGACCATGATTTGGCTGAACAACGAGTTGTTGTTGTCGTTCAAGGATATCAGCAAACCAATTGAAGGCTTCAGCCATAGCGACTACATCTATAGTACGCTCATTCGCCATTAATCACTCTATGCATACAATACAAGCATAATTAGGAACCTTATGTTTCTTTCCTCAATATACATCAATCATTATTAACTACCACCAATATAAATATCATCATAATGTATTCACAATTTGAAGGTAAATAGGGAAAGGAAATGCCTGGCCGGGCATAATATCAACACAATATAAAATAGTGAGCAATCAATGTTTTGATAGTGCTTCTCTATAATTATAACATGTCAACATCAAGGGACAATCACTCTTTAACAACATTTAATTCATCAATGATCAATCAATGCTCTGATACCAGGTTGTGATGCCCTGATCCCGAAATCAGAAACATGGGTTAATTTTTTACAATTTAAAATAACTAAAAGTAGAAGGAATTCAATATATAAAATACTGAGTGATTACCCCGGATCATTGAATAACCGATCTCATATATGAAGATATGAGGACGGTATTAGAGTGCACCTTGGAGGACCGGACTTAAGGCCGTGACAAGGGAAAAACGGAAGATAAAATAATTTCAAGAGTGATTAATACATTTACCAAGAGGGGATGAAAGATACTTCATCGGTTTGTTTAACCACGGGATGTATTTTCATAAATAATCATAATATCATTCATACATTTTCAAGTTCATTAATGAAAATTAGCTATACGCATCAGGTCTAATTTTCCTACATGACCTCCCAAAATCATTTGTTGTCAAATTAATTTCAAAATAAGCATACATACATCGTATACCATACAAAATGCATACATATATGCCAGCCAAGGCTCATCCACATCTCCCTTCATATTTACCTTCTCCAATACTCGACCTCCAAAAAGAGTAGGAATTTATCGCACCTACATCAACCTTAAAAATGGCAACAGGGAGGTGAGTAACATAATCCAAATGAATTAAAGTCATACATTATGATGATACTTTACATATGTGCATCATTCCACTCGGTAGAGTATATTTACAATCTTACACATACAATACATCATTCAACTCGACACAGTATATTCACAATTTTATACATAAGGTACATCATTCCACTCGATACAGTATACTCACACACATGTGATACATCATTCCACTCAGCACAATATATTCACAAGGCAATATCATATATATCATATTGTTAGCCTTCTCAATAATCATCACACATATAATGTTAGCACCTCAGCTTACTTTCTCTTAATTCATCCATCATCCATCGCCATCTCGGCTATCAACTAGGCATATCTCAGCTATATGCAAATGCTCTTAAAGCTAATGCATATGCACAACGGAATTATTATCAACTGTGGATCTGACTATGGGAAAACAACATAATTAATTGTGGGACAAGTATAGGTGTGCTACTATGCCCCTACTACAGTAGTAAATGTGTACACTTATATCCAATTACATGCATGTTCAACCTCATATTTTACTGGTACCAAACCATCTGCAGCACTAGTCACCCCGTGACTGCGGATTAACAACATGGCCGTACTTGCCAAACTACTATGGGCCCCTCCCGAACACACATCGAGAGAGCCGTGCCCTGTCGGACACCGAGGTAACTCACTCAGCATAGAGCTACCTGCCCACTGGGCTCGCCACATAGGGTGCCTCGTCACCGAACTATGGACAGCTTCGTGATTCCCATAATCACTAGGGAAATACAATGATATACCCGTGCACTGGGTCACCCTCCCACTAGGCCCTCTCATTGAAACCCCTAACATTCCATATAAGCAACAAATGATATACCATGGATCCAAATGCCAATGAATGCATTCTCACACTGTACATCCTAAATGCCACTCAATCAATCATCAATTCACGACCACCACTTAGTGGATTTCAGTATTCTCAATCTTTACAAATTTTTATTGGAACTCACATACATCGGCAGTTAGTGGCAATCACAATTGTCAATTCACATATACATCATTGGGATATTTCCCATTATTGATTTCGATTCAAACATAGTATCAAGTATCATAACATATTTCATCATCATATTCAACGTGATATCTGATCCGCTCTCTATACCGGTACCAGAGTACAGATATCACTTCATCCGTTCTGTATACGATACAGACTCGGCAAGTAAAACATTAGTTATTAAAATCGGTCTCCTCTCATTAGGATACCGGATAATCATACCGGATATGTACAACACCGGTCTAAAACCTCAGCCATCTACTAACTCAAGTGGCTGATCCCACACAGGGTCATTAACTCCGACTCAGTTCAGTACAATAACACATTCATCATTCAAATGCATGCTACATTACATCAATCATTCAAAATGCACTTAAATCATGAAATCATCGCATCGCCCATATAGGAAATCAACAAACACAATCATATACACATACTTTCACATCAAGAATGGATGAAATCATGCATTTAGAATAGTTACCCCCTCCTACCTCAAGAGAAGTAGTAATCACTACGGTCAGAAGGTTCTGCCATGTAGCCGGGGTTATTTGCTACATCACAATATATCACACAATCAATTTCCCATTCAACCACATCAGACTAACGTTCATATTTATTTACTTGGTACATTCGACGTCTTAACTCTCAGTTCATTTTATTTTACTCGTTCAGCCACAACCACCTAGGTTTAGATGTCAACATTTATTTTTACGCACATTTAGTACCAAACCCATTACCAGGTTCCCACATTAATGGTTCCCAACAACCATTTAACTTCATTAATGGCCATTCACCATTAATAATAACATTTTACCTCACCAAAAATAGTTATTTAACACAAATGCTTCTCTATTTACATCTCACATTTCCCACAAATCTTAGGGGAAAAGGGTTTATCATTAAAACCTAACAACATTCTTTAAATCATATTCCCAACATCAAAACCGAAAAACCCATGGTTTATACTCTTGAGAAATAGCAAAGACCTTACCTCAAAAGAAGAAATGAAAGAGTTTTCCGAAAGAAGGAAAACCACACGAAAATGAGGAGGAAGAAAGAAGAGACTTCAAGCTCCAAGCTTCTCCAGGCTTTCCTTTAAGCATGAAAATAGGAGAGGAAAAGCCACCACCTTTGCTTAGGGTTTTTTGAGAGAAGAAGAAGAAATGAAGAAGAGTGTAGAAGAAGGAAAGTGAAGTACAAGTTATGGGGAACCAAAATCTGACAGAAATAAGAAGGGAAAAATAGGCCATTTGGCTTTATTTTTAATTCCCCAATAATTATTCATCGTTTTATGATGTATAGGATCATTGTTTGGGCTCAATACCATATCCAAAAATTATTTTGAATATACCATCAGATTCCCAATACTATTCTTAACAGCCCTGACCAATATCATCCTAATCAGGGATAGTTGGTCCGACACCCAAATTTGAACCGGGCTCATTTTCAGTTTATCCGGTTCCAATAAACCATAAATAATTCCCATAAATCTTAATTCATTTATTCCTAATATTTTGGAACATTAAATAACCTAAATATAATTATTTAATATTTATCTTCCCAATTAATCCTTTAGTTTAAAATCTAGGGTGTTATAATCCGCAGAAATCTCAATAGATTTCCCTTGAAGGTTTCAAAGGACAAGAAACTTGGACTTGTCCATAGAGACCATTTTCCAAAATTGAAAAACCAGAGATTAAGAATAGGGAGTTTGGTCGAGGTAAAACTTCATCCAACCGATGCCATTTAGCTCATCAGAGATATCACACCTATCTAGTTTGTGTTGCCGTATATTGAAGACCGAAGACTCAACAATATTGGATGCCTTGTATGCTATCTCTCAGGAGTAAGGAGAAGAAGAAAGGGTTTTTAGAAACAAAAGAAGTTTTTCAAAAGAGAATTCGAAACGGGAAGAGACAGATGTGGTGAAAATGGTGGGAAAAAGTGTAAGTAAAGAGACATTGATATATAAAAAAATGACCATGAATGTGGAGAGAGAAAACATGTTCAGAAAATGGTTATACAAAAAGGTGATAACTGCTGCCATGTTTGAAAAAGCGAAACAGAAAATGATTTAACAAAGTAAGTCTCTCAGAGAAAATTAAATGTCAAGTATGAAGTCAAACAAGGAAAGTTATAACAGACTTATACATGAATCAGACTAATTAAGTAATTATTTTTAAATTTAAATTTTTCTTAATAAAATCAAACCTGGCTTCTACCAGAGACTTAGTGAAGATGTCTGCCCACTAATGGTTTGTATCCACGAATTTTAAATCCAAGGTTCCCTTTTAAACATACTCACGAATAAAGTGATATTTTACTTCAATGTGTTTTGCTTTGGAGTGCTGAATAGAGTTCTTGGAAAGATTTATTGCACTTGTATTTTCATAGACTACTAGGATTTCTCCTTCTTTGATTGAGTAATCTTCAAGTTGATATTTGATCTAAAGAAGTTGAGAACAACATCCAGCTGTAGACATGTATTCTGCTTCAGCTGTTGAGAGTGCAATGGAGTTTTTCTTTTTGCTACTCCAAGAGATTAAATTTCTCCCCAAGAAGTGACGTCCACCACTTGTGCTTTTTCTATCAACTCCATCTCCTACAAAGTCTACATCACAGAATCCAGATAGAGAGAAAGAGTTTGTTTATTTGTAGAACAACACAAGGTTAGTGGTTCCAACAAGATACCTCAGAATCCTCTTCGCTGCAGATAAATGTAATTCCTTGGGATCTAATTGATATCTTACACAGATGCAATCGCTAAACATTATGTCAAGTCTGCTAGATGTAAGATACAGAAGTGAACCAATCATTCCTCTATATAAGGTTTGGTTCATTGATGTACCAGACTCATCTTTATTTATAATACAGTTAGGATGCATAGGAGTACTCATGGCCTTAACATAAGCCATTTTAAACTTCTTGAGTAGTTCCTTCATGTACTTTTGTTGATGAATGAAAATTCCATCACTAGTCTGTTGAATTTGTAAGCCTAAGAAGAATTTAAGTTTGCCCATCATACTTATTTCAAATTCTGCTTGCATTATTTTAGAAAACTCTTTACACAGACTATCATCAGTAGCACCAAAAACAATATCATCCACATAAATCTGCATAATAATAAAGTGTTTCTTAGAGCTTTTTCTGAAGAGGGTTGTGTCAACTTGACCTCGTGTAAAGCCTTTTGAAATAAGAAAGAAACTGAGTCTGTCGTACCAAGCTCTGGGAGCTTATTTTAGTCCATACAGAGCTTTACTTAATTTAAAAACATGATTAGGAAGAGACTCATCTTCAAAACCAGGAGGTTGTTTTACATAAACTTCTTCCTCAATAAAACAATTTAGAAAAGCACCCTTTACATCCATCTGATATAATGTAATACCTTTAAAAGTTGTAAACGCAAGAAGTATCCTGATGGCCTCAAGTCTGGCTACAGGAGCAAAAGTTTCTATAAAATCTATACCTTCTTGTTTATTAGAGCCTTGAGCTACCAATTTAGCTTTATTTCTGATTACTTTTCCATCTTCATCTAGCTTATTCCAGAATACCCACTTAGTTCCAATTATACTTTTATCTTTAGGTTTAGGAATAAGTATCCATACTTTACTTATCTCAAACTGATTTAACTTTTCTTACATAGTAAGAATCTAATCTGCATCCATTAAGGCTTCCAGAATATTCTTTGGTTCTATTTCTGAGATAAGAGTAATTGATGACTGATTTTGAAGACTGGATCTAGTCCTAACTCTAGTAGCTTGATCTCCAATTATAAGGTCTGAAGGATGGTAGACTTTGAATTTCCAATCCTTTGGCCTTTCTGGTTTAGGGGGTTAATCTTATTCAGATTTTTTAGAGTTTGTTAATTGTGATTGATCATTTGTAGTTGGTTGTTCCATTGATTGCTCTACCTCTTATTGAATTCCTACATCATCAGAATATAGATCTGCCAGTTTCCTATCAGTCTTTTGAAGGTCATCAAATCTTACATGCATAGATTCTTCTATAGTTTGCATTCAAGTATTGAATACTCTATAGGATTTTGATATGGTAGAGTATCCCATGAATATACCTTTGTCACATTTTGAATCAAATTTTCCAAGATAGTCCTTAGTATTCAAAATATAACAAGTGCATCCGAAAGGATGAAAATATGAGATGTTGGGTTTTCTGCCTTTCCATACTTCATAGGGAGTCTTATTCAGTATTGGTTTGATAAAAACTATTTTGAATATAACAAGAAGTACTCACAGCTTCTGCCCAGAAATATTTTGGAAGATCATTTTCACAAAGCATGGTTTTGGCCATTTCCTGCAAGGATCTATTTTTCCTTTCCACAACCCATTTTGTTGTGGAGTTCTTGGTGAGGAAAAACTGTGAGTTATCCCAGATTCACTGTAGAATTTTTAAAAAATTTCATTTTGAAATTCTCTATCATGATCACTTCTTATTGTACCAATATAATAACCTTTCTCATTTTGGATTTTCTTGCAAAAGATTTTAAATACTTTTATAGACTCATCCTTGTGGGCTAGGAAATATACCCATGTTAGTCTTGTGTAGTCGTCAATAATGACAAATCCATATTTCTTTCCTGCTAGACTTTGTACTTGAGAGGGACCAAATAGATCTAAATGTAATAGTTCTAGAGGTCTAGATGTAGAAACAATGTCTTTGTTTTTAAAAGAAGTTTTGTGTTACTTCCCACTTTAGCATGCCTTACATGGAAAGGAACTGTTAAAGGAAATTTTTGGTAATCCTTTAACCAGATCCTTTTTGTGAAGTTTCGAAATAAGTTTGAGACTTACATGCCCAAGCTTTTTGTGCCACATCTATTTCTCTTCAGAGTTTGAAAATAGACATTTTACATTTTGATCATTCAGTTCATTCAAGTCAACCTTACACTACAACATTTTGTAGTTTAGGCCGCAACTAAAATCTATAGTTTAAAGTGAAAAAACTGTGGCTTAAATTTTAGGCCATGGTTTGGCCACACTTTTAGTGTTATGGTCTAGGTGGCCGTGGTCTAAAATAAAAGGCCACAGTTTTCTACTTTCAACCACACTATTTTGAAAACTGTGGCCTAAGGCATTAGAAAAAACCATGGTTTTTTGCATTAGTTTTAAGCCACGTTTTTTTTTTTTCAATTTTAGGCTGCAGTTTCTCAAATGTAGCCTCATATTAAAGGCCATGGTTTTTTGAACTAATCCTTAGGCCATGTTTTTTATAATGGTTAAGACCATGGTTTTACAATTGTGACCTCACATTAAAGGCCATGGTTCTTTTGAACTTATCTTTAGACCATATTTTTTTTGTTATAGTTTAGATCATAATTTTATAAGTGGGATAATATATTTAAACTACATTTGAGTCATTACATAACAAAAAGTTTGCTAAATATCTTACAAACAAAAAGTTTACTAAAAATATCAAGATCAATAATGTCATAATAATTTATGGTTTACTTATAAGCTCAAGACTGGTAATATATTACAAAAAATTTGGGTCTAAATTTAAAAGACTAATGAAATAAGGCCTCAATGCTTCAAATAAATCTCTAATGAAAGAAAATAATTTAGAGATAAAAACACACCAAAGCCACTATTAGATCTTGATTCTTATGTGCTAAAGTTATAGTTTAATTCCTCGACGCTACCCGATTGTTCTAGATCTTTCCACCCACTTTTCCTCTTCCGAACCACATGCTGCCATATGTTCTTCAAAGCCTTAATTTGCACAGGCTTAATTAGATAATCATAAGCACCATGTGATGCACCTTTCATTACAACACTATCCATCATTAGCTTACATCACTATAGAAACCATTCAACATATAAGTTCATACCAAATTTAGTGTATCAATAATCAAAACTAATAAAAAGAACAATGCTTACTAATAACTAGAAGGTCCATCTCCATCCCAATATGCTCAAAAAGCTAAAATCCATCTATATCCGGCATATACACATCGCTTAAAACAATATCAAACTCATTTTTATTCTCTATAAGAAATGAGAATGCATTCTCTGCCCAGTTGCATTTCATGACTGAAATAAACCCAATAAGCAAATAGAATCAAATGACAAATTCCATAAATCAAATCAAAAATAACAATAGAAACACCAAATCTGAAATATGTTCATCATGCATAAAACTTTACTTTAGAACTAATTCCAAAGATTTGAAAAGGGAATTAAACACACAAATATGGCTTCACAAGTTGAAAAGAAACAATACCAATCACTTAATGCCATGTTACTTATGAAACCACACCAAAAGCATAAAGAAGTAAACTTGAAAAGATAGATGGCTACTAGAATCTCAAATTTTAGCAATTCTATATCAAACAATGTAACATCCCAATTTTGAAGTTAAATACCAAATGAAATAAACCATTAAGACCTTGATTTCAAAGTGGGAAGATAATTGTTAATTATAATCAATTTAATTTAAGGAATAATGATAAATTAATTTAGTTGGTAAAAAAAATGGCTGCTTGTGATTGGTGAGTCACGTGAGTGGACTGCGATTCACGTTTTCCTATCCCACTTCCTTCCCTTTGCATGCATATACATATACCCTGTATCACCGTGATATTCATCCTTCTTGACTGCTTCATCCTCTCTTTTCTTCTTCTTCGTCTTCGTCCTCTTTTCTTCCCCTGTTTTTATTCTTCGTTTCTGGGGATCACGACGACGGTGCTGGAGAAAGGTCATAGCCCCTTCGACTGGTGAAGGACGATCACTGAAGTAGAGGAAGAACAACTCCCCATCCCTGAGCCGATTACAGAGTACGACGGTGCGAAGGGGGACTGGACGAGTCAGAAAGGGCGTCAGACCAAACGTCGGAGAGAAGAAGAGCTTCTTGGGTTCCTTCTGTAGGTAGGGGGCACTTGCATGTCAAATGCATTGTCCATGAACGGTACCGGATGAATGTACTGCTTTAAGTGTGTGCATGTGTCTGTGACGACTGTGTATTATGCATGATTATTGATCTTGGATTCTATGTGTATGATAGTAGTATCTTGTTAATAGTTATACAATAATTGTATGCAATCAAGATGGTGGTAATGTAGTCTGTTAGCCTTTCTGATATAGACGAGTGTGATGCACGGTTCTATTACTGTTAATACCGTGAGACATGAATGTGTGGCTGTTAGTTGATGCGTCCGATGTTATTACTCTGAACTGTTGATTATTGTGCATGCTGGTGTGATTGACAAAGTAAATATAGGGACTATGTTGAATCGGTTTCTACCTTGGTGGTTACGAAGGAGGTATCGGTTGAGTAACGATGCTTGCTGGTAAAACGCATAAGTTGCATGTGTAGGAATGGGGTGACCCGTGGAAGGTCAAGAGCCCCGAAGGAATGGCTTCCAGCTACAGACCTTCGCTAGATCCTGTGAGAGCTCGTGGTAGCCGTGGGAGCTAGAGATGAGTCTCGAGACGTCAATGGGAGGCCGGTACCACGCGGGAAGAGTTGATGGACGGGCGGCCAGTAAGGGGGAAACTGTAACTGAAAGTCATTACTTAAGTCGGATCCGCAGGCATGCATGTAGATATGATGTTGATTAGGATAGTACGCATGGCATGTGTTGGGTATTATGAATGAATTTCGAGTGTGCGGATGCATGTGTATGTGTGAATAAGGATGAACTTATGTAGTATGTATGTGAGTGTATGTTATTGATATTATTCTAATTTGCATGGCCTTAGTTTAATCTGAATGTGACCGAGTGAACGTAAGTGTGCGTACTGACACTGATACCAAGTTATTGACTGTCATTTTATATGTAAAAGCTCACCCCTACTGTGGCTACATTTTTCAGTGAATATCTCTCGGAATGAAGGATGAAGGAGGAGCTGAGTGCAGAGCGGAGCATCCGAGCGCTGTGAATATATGTGTATATGTATATACTGTATATAAGATCTTGTTAAGCCTTGGCCGGCTCATATTTTGGTTTTAGTCCCTTACATTAGAACTTGAACCCTCTTGGGTAGAGAGAACATGGTGATGCATTTGTAATTATTTAAATACATCCTTATATATATATTGTGTGTTTATCCTACGCTATGAGTGATGTCCGAGTGATGAATATGGGTGTACAAGTATACTTTCCGAGCGTATGAGGTCGGTGTGACTATGGGTAGAAGCGGAGCTAAGTTGTTGCTGGGGAAAGCGAGATAGGGAGATATTCCGAGTGATGAGGAGTCAGATAGCACCGAGTGAGTGAGGTCATATAGCCTGGAGAGGGAATTGGTTTGAATTCTTTAAGTGATATCTGTGAGGTTTTCCCGAGTGGAGATTAATCAACAATTTTTGAGTGAGAATCCGCCGAGTGAGAGTTCACCGACTAGGGAATGGCACCTAAGACTCTAAGTGGGCCCATTATAATAAATTAGTAAGTAGCTAGAGAACCTGAGCGCGCCTTAACTTAGTGGGAAAATCAGAGTAGGAAATATTATGGTCACCGAGTGAAAAGTGAGTGAAATGTCCCGAGTGGCGTGATGGGCATGAAAGTTATTCCGAGTGAGAAGTCTTCATGGATTCCGAGTGAGCGGCTTTGGGGATCATTTTCAGGTTGCCAATATATATATATATATACATAATCCGATCGAGTGAAGCCACAGAGTGTGATAGGCTATCTGGATGAAACTAGTATGTATTAGGGTCAATCCGAGTGAATTAAGAAGTGGACCTTCCCGAGCGAACCATACACATGAAATCCGAGTGGGGAAATACCGAGTGGAGTGACAGGATGCCGAGTGTAGTTTTGCTTAAGTGCTTCCCCTTTTGCTGTGCATTTGCCCATCCCCCTTGTCTTTTTCCCCTCCTTTTTCCTTGTTGCGCCCAGTTTTGTTAGTCGAGCAGATTATGTACGGTTTATTAACTTTAGAATTTGGAAAAAATTTCCCTGTTGGTTTAATTTATTTAATTAAAAATTAGGGTGTTACATTTTGGTATCAGAGCAGACCGAAAGGTCCAAGGCCAAGGTATGCTTACCGAGTGTGAGCGGTTGTATGTATTATGATTGAATGGTCATCATTATTATGATATTGTTGAACCTGATTGATACTGTGATATTGATTTGTGGATAGGAGGTTGTTCCTCCTGGTCTGACTGATTGTGTAACATATAGAAATGGCATAATGTGCTAAGTTACTGAATATTAGGTTGAGATACGATCGGTAGTAAGTGACTTGGTATACTTATCCTTGAAGGGGTGTTAATTTCAGGATAAGGGATGACGAATCGCCAAAGCATGGAGGCCATAGCCACGACCTTCCAACGTTTTGCTGACGTGTTCGAGAGACAGGGCCAGCAACGAGCTGAAGGAGGCCAAGTGTTGGACCGCTTCATGAAAAGGAAGCCGAGTGAATTTCAAGGAGGGCGTAACCCTGAGGCAGCTTTTAAATGGACTCAAGAGCTGGAAAGGATTTTTGGGGGTGTTCGCTATACCGAGGCCCAGAAGGTAGAATGTGCAGTGTATATGCTGCGAGACGAGGCGGAGAACTGGTGAAAGATAGCCAGAAACTGATTTCCTGACGATGATACTCAGCTAACCTGGAACAATTTCAAGACATGCTTCTTAGAGAAGTACTTCCCCGACACAGTAAGGAGTCAGAAGGAATTGGAGTTTATGGAGTTGAAATAGGTTCCATGACTGTGGAAGAATACGCGGCCAGATTTGAAGAATTGTGTCTATTCTACCCACCCTTCCAACAACCGGGGACGGAGAACTCCAAGTGCCTTACATTTGAGAATGGATTGAGATCAGATATTAAGAGAGCCTGTAGATACCAAGAGATTAGGAGTTTTCCTGCATTAGTGAATAAGTGTAGAATATTTGAAGAAGATGACAAGGCCCACTCAGGCCAGAACAGTAGAGTAGGTTCCTCCTTGAGGCCTCAACAGTCACGCTTCAAGAGGCCAGGTAACATGGGAAGAAATGGACCCTTTACTAGATATCAAGATCGCAGTAACCCAGGGAGACAGATGAGTGGACGACCAAAATATGGCAAGTGTTTTAAATGTGGTGGCGACCACTTTGCTCAGAATTGTGATAGTGCAGATGTCAAGTGTTTTCATTGCAAGGAGAAGGGGCACATTCGCCTTGACTGCCCCCAACTCCGTCAAACAAGTACCAATGCGTGTCAGGGAGGTTTCCAGGTGAGGAGCCCTGGAAACAATGGTCAAAGCTCAGGGGGCGGAAGCAACAGAGCCAGAGGAAATATGATGTTTGCCCCAAATAATCAGAGGAGAAACACCGATCAACCAGCTGCTGGAAGAGTCTACGCCATCAGTGCTGAGGAAGTTGCACAGGCGAACGACTTAGTACAAAGTAAGTGCCTACTCGGTAAATATACACTTAGTGTAATTTTTTATTCTGGAGCCACCCACTCCTTCGTAGCTGATGAGTGTGTGAGACGATTGCGATTACCGACTGTGGTTATGGATCGGATTTTGGAAGTAGCCAACCCGACTGGCCCTAAGGTGTTGACATCAACGATGTGCAAGGACGTAACGTTTGTGTTGGACGATCGGAGTTTTACCTTCGATCTTGTGTGCGTGCCTTTGAAGGGCCTTGATATCGTGCTCGGCGTAGATTGGCTTTCAGCCAACAAGGTGTTAGTGGATTGTAGAAACCGAAGGATAATCTTCCTGAGGTAGCACAATGAGGACTACACGGCACAAGGTATAGCTCAATTGTTTATGATGTTTTGTTTAACCAAGGGTGAGAGTAAAGCCCGAGTGAACGAAATTCTGACTGTCTGTGAATTCCCAGAGGTATTTCCCGAGGATGTATCGAGTGTCCCTCCCAATAGAGAAGTCGAATTCTCTATAGACCTGATCCCTGGAGCCGAGCCAGTCTCCAGTGCACCTTATAGAATGTCCCCAACAGAATTGGCCGAGTTGAAGAAGCAGGTGGATGAGTTACTCGGAAAATAATTCATTAGGCCAAGTGTGTCACCATGGGGCGCACCTGTACTGCTTGTTAAGAAGAAGGATGGCAGCATGAGACTATGTATAGATTACGGACAACTAAACAAACTCACAATTAAGAATCGGTACCCATTGCCCAGAATTGACGATCTAATTGACCAGCTACGTGGCGCTTCAGTCTTCTCAAAGATCGATTTACGATCGGGATACCACCAAATCCGGGTGAAGGACTCAGGCATTCCTAAAACTGCCTTTAGGACTCGGTATGGCCACTACGAGTATGTAGTGATGTCGTTCGGTGTGACAAACGCCCCTGCTGTCTTTATGAATTACATGAACAGCATATTCCACCCATATCTAGACCGATTTGTTGTAGTTTTCATTGATGATATCCTAATCTACTCTAAGACTCCTGAGGAGCATGAAGAACACCTCCGAGTGGTACTTCAAGTATTAAAGGAGAAGCAGTTGTTTACAAAGCTCTCAAAGTGCGATTTCTGGATGGGTAAGATCCACTTCCTCGGACATGTGATTTCTGAGGAAGGTGTCTCGGTGGACCCTTCGAAAGTAGCAGCTATAATGGCGTGGGAGAGACCCAAGTCGGTCTCGGAGATAAGGAGCTTTATGGGCCTGGCTGGTTATTATAGAAGATTCATTGAGGGTTTTTCTAAGTTGGCCTTGCCACTGACTAAATTGACTCGGAAAAACATTCCCTTCGTATGGAGTTTCGAGTGCGAGAGCAGTTTCTGAGAGCTAAAAGACAAGTTGACGACTGCTCCAGTGTTGGCATTACCTAACTTGCAAGAGAGCTTCATGGTTTACTGTGATGCGTCAGGACTCGGATTGGGATGCATGTTAATGCAGAAAGACCGAGTGATAGCGTATGCCTCTCGGCAATTGAGACCTCACGAACAACATTACCCGACCCATGACTTAGAGCTGGCAGCCGTAGTCTTCGCATTGAAGATCTGGAGGCATTATTTGTTCGGGTCCAGATTTGAAGTATACAGTGATCACAAGAGCCTCAAATACTTATTCGACTAAAAGGAGCTGAATATGAGGCAGAGGAGATGGATGGAATTTTTAAAAGATTATAATTTCAAGCTAAAGTACCATCCGGGTAAGGCAAACGTTGTTGCTGACGCGTTGAGTCAGAAATCTCTCCATATAGCAGTGATGATGGTAAGAGAAGTGGAGTTATTGGAACAGTTCCGAGACATGAACTTACATGTTGACATCCCCTCCTCTCGGAAAATAACAATCGGTACGTTGAGAATCGCCAATGAATTCCTGAAAACCATGTACGAGCAGCAGCAGTCAGATTCCTACTTGGCTGAGATAAAGGAGACTCAGGCCAAAGGAAAGGACTTGTCCCTGACCGAGGGATCGGATGGAATCTTCCGAGTGAGAAACAGAATATATGTACCGGGTAGAGGAGAATTGAGAAGTATGGTGCTTGATGAAGCTCACAAGAGCTTGCTAAGTATCCACCCGGGTACCACGAAGATGTACCATGATCTAAGAGCACAATTTTGGTGGCTCGGATTAAAGAGGAATGTGGCAGAATACGTGGCTCGGTGTATTACCTGTCAGAAATTGAAAGTCGAGCACCAGAAGCCATATGGTGCATTGCAACCCCTGGAGATTCCCGTGTGGAAATGGGACTCAATTGCCATGGACTTTGTCATGGGATTGCCAAAAAACCGAGTGGGCCATGATGCGATTTGGGTCATTGTTGACCGACTGACGAAGAGTGCACACTTCCTACCTGTGAATATGAGATACCCACTGCATAAGTTGGCCCAGATTTACGTACGTGAAATTGTCCGATTGCATGGAGTGCTGACTTCTATCGTATCGGATAGGGATCCTAGGTTCACGTCCCGGTTTTGGACCAGCCTGTACCAGGAATTGGGTACGAAGCTTTGGCTAAGTTCCGCTTACCACCCCCAATCGGATGGACAATCCGAGCGAACGATTCAAAGCCTGGAGGACTTGCTAAGGGCGTGTGTGTTGGAGCACGGTGGAAATTGAGAGCAGTACCTTCCCCTGATCGAGTTTACATACAACAATAGCCACCACAACAGCATCGGTATGGCACCCTACGAAGCACTTTATGGTCGAAGATGCCGAACCCTACTCTGCTGGTCGGAAACGGGTCAGAGTCTGCTATTGGGGCCAGAAATTGTAAAGCAAACATTAGAACAGATCCGAGTGATAAGGGAAAGGATGAAGACGTCTCAGGATAGGCAGAAGAGCTACCATGACAAACGAACCAAACCATTAGAGTTTTCAGTCAGAGACAGAGTGTTTTTGAAGACTTCACCGAGTAAAGGAGTCGGGCGAGCCTTGAAAGGTGGGAAGTTGAGCCCTCGATACATTGGGCCTTATGAGGTGTTAGAACGAGTCGGCTCCATGGCATACCGGATAGCATTACCGACTCACTTATCCCGATTGCATAACGTGTTTCACGTGTCCCAACTAAGGAAATATCTACATGATCCCAATCACACAATGCTTGATAAGGAAGTGGAAATCAAGGAAGACCTGACCACTGTAGCTATACCAATTAGAATTGTGGACCGATCGGTAAAGTGTTTGAGGAGCAAGGATGTACAACTAGTTGAAGTGGAATGGCAACAGAACAGGACTACCTCTTGTACCTGGGAACGCGAAGACGCCATGAGGCAGCAGTACCCCGAGTTGTTTAACCAAGGTGAGTTGCTGACTGAATTTCGAGGATGAAATTCTTTTGAGAGGGGGAGAACTGTAACATCCCAATTTTGAAGTTAAATACCGAATGAAATAAACCATTAAGACCTTGATTTCAAAGTGGGAAGATAATTGTTAATTATAATCAATTTAATTTAAGGAATAATGACAAATTAATTTAGTTGGTAAAAAAAAATGGCTACTTGTGATTGGTGAGTCACGTGAGTGGACTGCGATTCACGTTTTCCCATCCCACTTCCTTCCCTTTGCATGCATATACATATACCCTGTATCACCGTGATATACATCCTTCCTGACTGCTTCATCCTCTCTTTTCTTCTTCTTCGTCTTCGTCCTCTTTTCTTCCCCTGTTTTTATTCTTCGTTTCTAGGGATCACGACGACGGTGCTGGAGAAAGGTCATAGCCCCTCTGACTGGTGAAGGACGATCACTGAAGCAGAGGAAGAACAACTCCCCATCCCCGAGCCGATTGCAGAGTACGACGATGCGAAGGGGGACTGGACGAGTCAGAAAGGGCGTCAGACCAAACGTCAAAGAGCAGAAGAGCTTCTTGAGTTCCTTCTGTAGGTAGGGGGCGCTTGCATGTCAAATGCATGGTCCACGAACGGTACCGGATGAATGTACTGCTTTAAGTGTGTGCATGTGTCTGTGACGACTGTGTATTATGCATGATTGTTGATCTTGGATTCTATGTGTATGATAGTAGTATCTTGTTAATAGTTATACAATAATTGCATGCAATCAAGATGGTGGTAATGTAGTCTGTTGGCCTTTCTGATATAGACGAGTGTGATGCACGGTTCTATTACTGTTAATACCGTGAGACATGAATGTGTGGCTGTTAGTTGATGCTTCCGATGTTATTACTCTGAACTGTTGATTGTTGTGCATGCTGGTGTGATTGACAAAGTAAATATAGGGACTATGTTGAATCGGTTTCTACCTTGGTGGTTACGAAGGAGGTATCGGTTGAGTAACGATGCTTGCTGGTAAAACACATAAGTTGCATGTGTAGGAATGGGGCGACCCGTGGAAGGTCAAGAGCCCCGAAAGAATGGCTTCCAGCTACAGACCTTGGCTAGATCCTGTGAGAGCTCGTGGTAGCCGTGGGAGCTAGAGATGAGTCTCGAGACGTCAATGGGAGGCCAGTACTACGCGGGAAGAGCTGATGGACGAGCGGCCAGTAAGGGGGAAACTGTAACTGAAAGTCATTACTTAAGTCGGATCCGCAGACATGCATGTAGATATGATGTTGATTAGGATAGTACGCGTGGCATGTGTTGGGTATTATGAATGAATTCTGAGTGTGCGGATGCATGTGTATGTGTGAATAAGGATGAACTTATGTAGTATGTATGTGAGTGTATGTTATTGATATTATCCTAATTTGCATGGCCTTAGTTTAATCTGAATGTGACCGAGTGAACGTAAGTGTGCGTACTGACACTGATACCGAGTCATTGACTGTCATTTTATATGTAAAAGCTCACCCCTATAGTGGCTACATTTTTCAGTGAATATCTCTCGGAATGAAGGATGAAGGAGGAGCTGAGTGCAGAGCGGAGCATCCGAGCATTGTGAATATATGTGTATATGTATATACTGTATATAAGATCTTGTTAAGCCTTGGCCGGCTCATATTTTTGTTTTAGTCCCTTACTTTAGAACTTGAACCCTCTTGGGTAGAGAGAACATGGTGATGCATTTGTAATTATTTAAATACATCCTTATATATATTGTGTGTTTATCCTACGCTATGAATGATGTCCGAGTGATGAATATGGGTGTACAGGTATACTTTCCGAGCGTATGAGGTCGGTGTGACTATGGGTAGAAGCGGAGCTAAGTTGTTGTTGGGGAAAGCGAGATAGGGAGATATTCCGAGTGATGAGGAGTCGAATAGCACCGAGTGAGTGAGGTCATATAGCCTGGAGCGGGAATTGGTTTGAATTCTTTAAGTGATATCTGTGAGGTTTTCCCGAGTGGAGATTAATCAACGATTTCCGAGTGAGAATCCGCCGAGTGAGAGTTCACCGACTAGGGAACGACACCTAAGACTCTAAGTGGGCCCATTGTAATAAATTAGTAAGTAGCTAGAGAACCTGAGCGCGCCTTGACTTAGTGGGAAAATCAGAGTAGGAAATATTATGGTCACCGAGTGAAAAGTGAGTGAAATGTCCCGAGTGGCGTGATGGGTATGAAAGTTATTCCGAGTGAGAAGTCTTCATGGATTCTGAGTGAGCGCCTTTGGGGATCATTTTTGGGTTGCCAATATATATATATATACATAATCCGATCGAGTGAAGCCACGGAGTGTGATAGGCTGTCTGGATGAAACTAGTATGTATTAGGGTCAATCCGAGTGAATTAAGAAGTGGACCTTCCCGAGCGAACCATACGCATGAAATCCGAGTGGGGAAATACCGAGTGGAGTGACAGGATGCCGAGTGTAGTTTCGCTTAAGCGCTTCCCCTTTTGCTGTGCATTTGCCCATCCCCCTTGTCTTTTTCCCCTCCTTTTTCCTTGTTGCGCCCGGTTTTGTTATTCGAGCAGATTATGTACGGTTTATTAACTTTAGAATTTGGAAAAAATTTCCCTGTTGGTTTAATTTATTTAATTAAAAATTAGGGTGTTACAAACAACACCTTTCGAGTAAGAACATAATAAAAAACTCAGGTTCATGGCTGAGAAGATCCAAACATCAGAGCAGAAAACAAACACAGACACCAGATGGTTTTTTTTTTTGTTTTTTCATGGTTGAAACTAGCATCATGCATGGAAGTGATTAGTTTATTATGTTATGAAGTTCAGGTGAAGAAATAGAGAAAAGGGTTACTGAATTTTTTATTTTCTTTTGTGCAGTAGATAGTAATACAATTATATATATAAATAATGAAAAGGATATATATTGATAAATATATAATATCACTCTTTCCAAGATAAACTTTACAAGAATTCTTCTTATCAACCAAATTGCATTTAGAAATATGTCAAATTTTTATTCTCTTTTTTAATCAAGTGCAAAAATAAAATTGTGAATAGATATTTTATTTCTTTGAATCAATAAATGCACTAGTGCAGTTTTCTCATCAATGCTAATAAGGACTTTTGCTTTTAATCTAATGCATTTTAAAAAAAAACAATACCCATGATTAGAATAAAAAAGCTCTTTGCTTTGATTTTATACTTCCAGGTAATTATAACATGTCCAATAGAGGACAAATTCTGTCTATCATAATTTGTTCCATTGCAATGCTATCCAAATGACACTAAGAACTGTTGTTCATATAAACAAGCCATGTAGTAAAAATTAGAGATACTAGGTGGCATTTTATTAATCTACATTATGTAAACAGGAATAAATATAAACCCCCAAGTTGTAATATTATAAAGAGTAGTTTTTACCAATTTAGATTGCTAAAATACCCTTCATATGAATTAGTCCCCACTGGGCTTTAATCCTATTGTTTGCAGAGGAGATTACTATTTATCTAATCAGAAGTTACTACTTAGATTTTTCTATTATTCTACACTGGCTCAACTTGTTTTACACTCTTACTATCAAACCAAATGAAATGAATAATCCATACAGATATTTCTCAAAAAATAAAATGCTGCTTTGGTACTGTCTTCCACAAGCACCAATGATATATTAAGAAGGATGATCAAAACCAAAGAAGGTAAATCTGAACTTGAAATTTAGAAAGCATCAACAATGGCAAGTCTCATACCATGTACTTAATTAAATAATTCAACCAAGGAAGCAAACTCATCAACCACTGAACTGCTACAGAGTGTACACTTAAGTTATCAAAGCAACAGAATTGTCCAAGGACATAAGCCTTGTTAACCAATATTACCTCAATACTTTATTAATGTTCTACACTATTGTTCAGTATAATAAATTACACATGAAGCTTATTTCATTCATTTTTGTTTACTTTTTCTACATGTTCTCATTATGCATATTATTACGACTCATGATTGCTTTTAGAACAACACATGGCATATAAAACTCTGACTCTATTTCATTATTAATTTCTTCTTATGGGATTTGTTATCTAATTAGGAATCAATTGCTAAAGTTTTAGGCCAAATTTAACTTGTGATTTTAATTTCTACAAACTATTTGATGGAAATCACACACCATGAAAAGGGAATTAAAGCATGAGTTAATTACCTAGTGGAGATAATTAAATAAATTATCAATGTTGTATTGGGATCAGATTAATAAGACAAAAAGACAATTCATCCAAATGCAACAATAAAAAAGAATCCATTAGAGCATCAATATTAAGGGAAACAAAGAATCACTATAAATATGTGAAAACTAAAAGGAAAAATAGTGTTTAATCTTTGAACTATACCACTACTTTAGAAATAATTGCTAACTCCCTGAGCTTAAGTTTGGCAAACTCTCATGCTACATAACCCTGCAATTTTGAAAACCAATTAATAAAATCAAGGAACCATAAATTGCTAAAATGAAAAAAATAAAAAAACACGATTTATCTAATCTCATTTTCCTTCGTGCACGGAACCTTATGAAATTTATATTAGCTTCTCACGAAATTAATACATAATTAATTGAAAAATAAGAAATCAGATTTTGAAAGAAAGAATCCATAAATGATCAATCAAATCTCTCCTATCCTCGTGCTTTTGGTGTTGACTAGAGATTTTAGGTTAAGAACAACATCACCGACAAAGGCGTTAGGGGAAGAGATGATGTCTTGTTTTCTAGCTATAAGAGACCGTTTATACCAACGCTCTCTATCATTAAATCGACAATAACCTACCCCAAGTAGCATAATCTCATTGAAGGTGGTAGAGCTCGAAGATGCAGAGATAAGGGATACAGAAAATGTACCATGGTGAAGAAAAAATGAGAAAAAGAATCAATTAGGTGAAAAGAAGTTGGGGTTTGGTTCATGAGTGAGGATTGAGGGCTTTAAACTTGAGAATTGAGAGGTTGAAAGGGTTTTAGAAATTTTAGGGGGAAAATTTGATTTGAGTATTAAAATTTTCAAGTACCATGCCTTTAAAAAAAGTTTCCTGGTTTAGACTCTTTAACCACATTTTTTGTATAGTCTACGCCCTTACTATATTCTACAACAGTAAAAACGTGGCCAAATAAAACCCACGGTTAATGAAATATGGCTTTTTGCAAGAAGACCATGGTTTTGTATCTCACTTTTCAAAGTGAGGCAAATATTGTATATTATTAGCTGCGCATAGAAAAGTGTGGTATAATGGTCCTTTAAGCCATAGTTTTTTATCCATGGACAAGAAGATATGGCCTAAACTATAAAATGTTGTAGTGTTATAGAGGTTGTTATGTCTGTTTGCACTAAAAAGTATGGTTCCATCATGATTGATGATAATACACTTATTCTTGTCAAAAGAAACTTGGTAAGCACTGTCACAAAATTGACTGATGCTCAACGGGTTATGTTTCAGACCTTCGACAAGAAATACATTTTCAATGATAGGTGGGGAAGTTTACCCACTTTACCAGACCCAATAATTCTTCCAGTCTGGTTCCCTCCAAAAATGACAAATCCTCCTTTAAATTGCTCCTGGTCTAGCAAAATAGACCTTCTTCCTGTCATGTGATACGAGCATCCACAGTCCAGATACCATTGTAGAGTTTTTGTTCTTATTTTTAAGTATATCTGCTAAAGGAATAATTAATGATTTTGGTACCCATATTCTCTTGGGTCCTATATTGTTAGTGGATTTATCATTTCTTCTTTTTCTTTTCCTGCATTCATTTATAAAGTGACCATGATTTTTACAATAATTACATTTAATAATCTTGTCCTTCAGAACAAATATAGAAGCTGAAAGATACTTACAATTTTTTGGTTTAGAAACATTTTCTTTTCCACATATCCCAGACCAAGACATTTTTGATTTCCTTTGGATGTTCCTAACAAAGCATCCAAGTTTTTAGTACTATTAACAAA
Source organism: Clitoria ternatea (assembly GCA_037962975.1). Lineage (NCBI taxonomy): Eukaryota > Viridiplantae > Streptophyta > Magnoliopsida > Fabales > Fabaceae > Clitoria > Clitoria ternatea. Next base: position 155,997,978 of record CM075672.1, on the reverse strand, counting down.
CTTGCCTAGGTCTGAGGTAAGAGAGTTGACAAGATTTTTTAACTTAATGATTTCTTTATCTTGAGGGTTGCAGCAAATCTTAGATTTTTTAAAATCTATTGTTAAAGAGGTGTTTTCTTTTCTAAGTTTACTTAACTATTCAAGATGCATCTCTTTGTTTTCTTTCAAGACATTTGTAACATATTTTTCTTCTTTTAACAAAGAAATTTGATTTTCAAAAATCGGTAACCATATCAACATGCTCCAGTTTCAGTTTCTTAAAACTTTTTAGTAGTTTAGAGAAATCATTGAATAACAGTTCATAATTTTGTTTAAGTTTAGAGTAGCTTACTTCTTCAGAGTCTGAGTCACTGAGACTGGCTTTTGAGTCTACTTCCTTACTTTCCATGAGACAGATTTAGGCTGACTCATTCTCTTCATCAAACTCTTTTGAGCTGGACAACCCTTCATCATCCCACGTGATCAGACCTTTTTGTTTCTTGGGAAACTTCCTTCTTTTCCTTCTATCCTTTTTATCTTTATTTAGAAAAGGACACTCGTCTTTTATATGAGCTGGTTTTCTGTAATTAAAACATTCTAAAGTAGATTTGTCAGTTTTAAACTTAAATTAACTTTTACCTTTGTAGTCTTCTAGAACATTTTCGGTTTGAACTTCTTCTTTCTCAGTAATTTATAGAATCTTTTGGTTACAAGCATCAGTTCTTCATCAGTGTCATCGTCTGATTCATCAGAGTTTGGTTCAAAATTAGATGATTCCTCCACTTTTAGAGCTTTGCCTTTTCTTAACTCATCATACTTTAAGGCAATGCTTCTGGTAAAAGAGGATTTGTTGGTTTCCTTCTGTTTGAGTTTTAGCTCATGAACCCTGAGAACCAACCAACTCATCTAAAAATAAGGTACTTAGATCCTTAGCTTCTTCCAGAGTGGAGCATTTTACATCGAACCTTTCAAGTAGGTATCTGAGAAGCTTAATGTTTATATCTTCTATGGAGGGAGTGGTTCCAAGACCTTTTAGCCCATCCAGTAGAGTTTGGAATCTTCTAAACATCTGATCTACGGACTCATGTTCCTCCATTTTGAAGTTATCATACTGTTTGGTCAGCAATATCTTCTTGGATCTCTTGACATTAGATGTTCCTCCATAGTTGCGTTGAAGAGCATCCTAGACTTCTTTAGCTGTTCTATAGCTGAATACCTTGTTGTACTCAGACTTACTAAGAGCACACGTAAGAAGAAATTTGGCTTTGGCATTGATTTCTATCTTTTTGATTTTATCAGAGTTCCATTTATTTTTTATTTAAGTTGACCTTCACTATTTATAGGAGGGCCATGATCACCATTAATGATGACTTCCCATAGACTGGTTTGAATGGATTTTATAAACATTTCCATTCTATCCTTCCATATGGATAGTCTTCGCCAAATAAGGTTGAGGGTCTGTTGATAGAGGACCCTTTTGTGATCAATTGATTACTCTAAGAAGCTGCCATAGATCTTGATCCTTTTCACTCGAGGGAACCCAAAGGACAAGCTCTGATACTAATTGATGGTTCAGAGTCAGACTTAGAAGGGGGTTGAATAAGTCTTAGACTCTTTTTCACAAAAAGTTGAACCAAATTAAAATAAGTAATCAAGCAAGTAATGAATGAGAGATAAACACAATTTATACTAGTTCACTTCCAACACTGAAGCTATGTCCAGTCCCTTCTAACTTGAAGGATTTCCATTATTCTAAAATCTCTTTTACAATAACAGCATCAGACCCATGCCATAAGTATTCTTGACACTAGCCACTCCTAGCTTATCCCAAGTATTCTTTCAACAAGCCACTCCTGGCTCAACCCAAGTATTCTTTTGAAAGCCTCTTCAAGCCAAAGTATTTCTCGCATAAACTCGTTGGACTGCAAATGGCCCTAGACCTCGTAGGTAGATGCATACAAGTAAAAATTGACCCAATTTCACCTGAACAGGTGGGCTTTTACGAAGGCCTTCAAGGTTCTTTGTATGTATTTTGAATGCCCACATCTTTTCTTAAAAAATTTACACCAAAACGCTCGGCATGGGACAAGTTATCCCAGTTCACCTAATACTGGATTGGCACTTGGGTCCAGTACAAAAGGAAGGAAGCTATCCATTCGGGTTGTGAAGAGGTACAAATAGAATAGTTACCTAACTTAATAACCAAGGGTTGGGTAAATATAGATTTAGCCCACTAGAAAAATCTTCCAATGAGATTTTTTTGATTCAGTGAAGGTATGTGCTTTTGAATCAAAATAGTGGGAGAGATATTTGATTACTGACCAAAATTAAATGTTATAAAAGGTTATAGTTATGCATATATTTTGTTTTAGAACAACTATGACAACCAAATACTATTCTCGTTACGATTCGTCCTTTGGAAGACATGTTAAGGGTTATCCTTTCTACAATCCATCTGTAAATAAAATGTTTGTTGCTTAAAGTGTTGTGTTATTGTACGAGAGTGCATCTCTAAAAGAATCAGTGGAAGAATACTAAAACAGAATCAGTGGAAGACTCAGTGCAAAAAGTCTCATAAAATTGAAGTTTTTGATGTTCCAAAAGAGTTGCCCTGTGCCTTGAATCGATTTAGTAGCTCAAAAATGCAATTCAAGAAGAAACAAAATCGAATGAATCGATTCACTCCCTCTCTGAATCGATTCACAGACCTAATTGTCACTAATTTTCACAAACAGTGAAGTGAATTGATTCATGTGAAGTTTGAATCGATTCAAACCCCTGATGCCCCTTGAACTTCAAAAATAGTAATGTCTGAATCGATTCACGCACCTCCTGAATCGGTTCACGCAACAAAATTGGCCTATTTTACGCTGATTTGGGCTCACTTCCTCATCATATTTCAAATTTTATCCTTCTTCTCTCTAAAACCACCTCTTTCTCACTCTACAAACTTTCCCTCCAAACCTCCATTACCCATGGCTTCCTCATCTCAACCTAGAAAGAAACAAAGGGCAAATATCGCTGGTGCCGCCATTCCTCAACACTCTGATCTATCAAGGTTCTTCACCACTCAAAAAGAGTTAGAAAGGTACCAAAACACTTTTTCTGAGAAACATCTAATCTCCCCACATTGGCTTGATATTGAGTTCTTTGAATCCTCTGGCCTTTCCCTCCTTTCTACCCTTCACTAATAAGAGCTTGTTGGATTCATGGCTCTTGAGGAAGTTGCTATTTATCTAGAATTAATCCGTGTCTTTTACTCCACTTTGCGCCTTGAAGATGTTCGACATTATGCCAAAGTGAAAGGCAAGACCATCCTCCTTGATAATGAAGTGCTGAACCAAGTAGGAAAGCTTCCACTAAGCAATGCTCATTTCCATGGAAAAGAACCCTCTCCTTCTTGGAACTACAATCCCCTAGAGGCAAGAACATTCTTCAACCTTGCCGCTCCCGCTAGCACCGTTGGAACTCTTAGCATTGACCACCGTCTCTTGCACTATGTCCTGGTCAAAATCCTCCTTCCTTCAGGTGGAAACTATGCAAGACTAAGTGAGGCTCAGATTATGCTACTTTGGGCTATCCTCCATCAAAAGGAAATTAATTGGATTGATGTTGTGAGGCATCACATGATCGATGCTCAAAACCTTACTCGCCTCCCATACGCCATCCTAATTACCAAGTTGCTGCGTCACTATAAGGTGGACTTGAAGAATGAAGTCAAGGAACTAGTAGGACCCAAAGGACCCATTGGAAGATCTCATCTTACTAAGATGAATATCATTGAGTATCATGGGATATGGCAATATCTCCGCCGCCCTCGTAATGATGATGAAGATGTTGCTCCTCCACCCGCTCCTGTTGATGATTTATTTGCTAGACTCACTGCTCACATGGATCGCCGCCTTGATGCCATGGAAGTAAATCTTAACACTCGACTTGACAAACTTGAAGCAAATATGGAAGATCGCTACACAGAGCTTGCAACTCAGATTTCCAGCATCCATTTTCCTCAGCCTTAGTTGGCTTTCCATTTATGTTTTACTTAACATTATTCTGCTTCATGATTAAACTTGGTTGCCCTTCTGAGGCATTTCTTTTGGATTTTACTTGCCACTGATTTATGGTTATCTATATCATTCTGCTTGGATGTTATACCTATTTGCTTGGATGTTATGATGATTTGCGCTTGGTTGTTAATCTATATCATTGATTTTTTCTTTTTTCCTAAGCTTATATTGTTTTTGATAATGACAAAGGGGGAGAGATACTAGATATTTTCTTACTAGATATTTTATTACATATGCTTAAGGACCAAATAAATGTCTAATTGAAAAACAAAGGGGGAGATTGGGGAGATATGAAAAACAAAGGAAAACATACCCTGATTTTTCAAGAAGTTCCTTATCATTACCTCTTTAAATTATTGATATTAACACCCCAAGAGATGGCCATTGATTGTCATCATCAAAAAGGGGGAGAATATATTTGCATGTTGTTAATAGGTTTTGATAATGAATAAGGCACAAGAATAAGAAGAACTTCATGAATCAAAAACAAATGAAATGATTTTAATTGATGTATCAAATCAAGAGATTCAAGAAATCATGAAGAAAACGCTCCCACAAGATCAAGGAATCAAGAAAGTAATGTATAAAGATAAAGGAAAGGAACCATGGATCAAAACGTATCAAGGAAACATCACCAGGCATGGAAAAACACCAAAAAGCATTGCCTGAATCGATTCACACACGAATGAATCGATTCAGAGCCCTAGAAGTCATAAAATTTGAAAACAGAACAGCCTGAATCGATTCACCAACAGCCTGAATCGATTCATACAAAGCTGACAGCCCAGGAACACAAAATAGAACAACCTGAATCGATTCACTAAGACCTGAATCGATTCATACGAACCTGGAAGTCCAAAATATCCAAGTCAGAATGTCCTGAATCGATTCGAGAAGATGTGAATCGATTCAAGAAGTGGGAAACATCCCTAAAAAGACAGATTTAAGTGGGAACCAAGCACCCAAAACCCAGTATACGTAAAGACAAGCTGGAACCATTACTTGCAACAGCTAGAAGAACTTTGGGACAACTTCAAGGCACTATAAATTGCTCTCCAACTCAAGCACAAAATAAAATGGAAACAAGAGGCAATCATCCCTTACCTTCATTGTGTGCTTAGTGAGTTCATTCTTTTGTATATTCTGAAATCCTTGAGCTTTAACTTGTATATCCTCTCTTGTTGAGAGTTAGAATTTGAGAGAGCATTCACTTGTATATCTACTCTATTTAGAGAGTCATTATCTTGTAAACACTACAAAACACAAAGGTTCTTCACTCTAGATTGAGTGGTCACAAAGGTTGGGGTTCAACCTTTGGGTATTGAGAGTTTGAGAGATTGGGTGAGTTGCCCTTGTGCTAGTGAGGATTGAGTTCTTGAGTGTGGGATACTAGAAAGCTGCAATTGCTCATAGCTTGTAATCTCTAAACTTCAATAGTGGAAATCCTTCAAGTGGGTTGCTTGAAGGCGAGAGGTACACCGGGGTTGGTGGAACTCGTTAAATCGGTTTGCAAGCTCTTCTCCCTTACTCTTTTACATTGATATATTACAGTTGATTGGATTGTTGTTGATTGATTGTGATTTGCTTATTTGAGCTTGCATAAATTAGTTACTTCAAAGCGCTGCACACCAAGTGTTTGACAAATTGTTTCAGCAATATTCACATCTTATTTTGCTTTATTTCTTATATTATACTTGCCTTCACTTGCATAATCTTTAAACTTGTGATAAAAGAATCAAGTTTAAAGGCATTCCAAGCAAAGTTTTAAAAACTCAATTCACCCCCCTCTTGAGTATTGAGGCCACTTGAATAACAAACAATCAAGAGATACTAGTCAAGAATGTATGCAAGACCAAAAATAAGAAATAAAACAACAATCCAAAAAAAATCAAATTCTAGGTTTTCTTCCTAAACATAACATCTATGATGTTTGTACTAGGTCGAATCCTAGGTTGTCTTACTATGATTAGTTATGAGAATTAAGGTTGTAATAAGACAAGCAACAAACCCTAGAAAAGCTAACCAAATTTGGTTTTAAAAGTTAGGCTATCAAACTTAGGTTTACCAACCCTAACAACCCCTAACTAAATTTATTATGTGGTTATTATTGTTGCAACTACCCTAACTTGTTATAACAACCCTAACTACTTAAGACTAATTTGGTTATGAGATGGTTATAACTAACTAGGAGTTTATTCTAACTATACTTAACTAACAACAAACTTAGTTATAACAACCAACCACCTAACAACTTCTAGTTAAGACCACTAACAACCTAACCACTTTTAGTTACAACTACTTAACTAATTAAACTAACTAACAACAATTAGTTAAAACAAACAAATGCAAATGCACTATTCTAGATGAAATTTAGAGCTAAAATTCAAGTCCAATGTCCAAAGTCCAAATGTCCACAAATACAAGGACCAAATTTTGCTACTACAAGCCCTAAAAATTTAAAAACTTCCTAATATTTGCTAAAGAGTACAAGGCTTTGCTTCCTTTTACAAAGGTCTTCAAGCTTGTACTTCAAGTATTTCTCTACCAACTTTACTACACAATGAACAAACTTAAAGAATTGTTAGCAAAAATTAATCCAAAATCTAACCACTCCTCTCACAATTTTGTTTCACTCAACTTCTCCTTTAGGCTTTCAATTGTTTTCACCTTCAATTTTCACTCTTATCTACTACTTCCCAAAGAATGCTACCCTTTGAGATGGGGGAAGAGAAAAATCCAAGAGAATTTCAAAGGAAATGGAAACTCAAAGACAAAACTAGAAGAGAAAAAGACAAGCAAAAAAAAGGTTTAGTTTGAAAGAATTGGTTACTCAAAACGATTTTAAAATTTGACAAGAAATTAACCTAAAAAATCAAATAAATGTTCAAATGAGTAAAGGTGGTACACTATCTATTACGGAAAATACAAGATATTACACAAAAAAAACTAGACAAACTAAATTAAATGCAACAAGAAAATTAAAAAGAGAAAAAAAATCTAGAATGCAAAATTTTTGAATAAGCAAGGTAATTTTTATTTTTTTTAAACTGGGCTTTTTTTAATAGGCCCAAACTTTTTTTTAACTATTGCTTTTGAATGAATCAGTGACACAGAATCAGGAAAACAACATGGCTTTACTTCCAACTTCAACAAATATCACTTTGACCAAGTTACAATTCAATTTTGACATGCACAGTGACTAAAGGCAATTGACCAAATTTTGAATTGAACAGATTTTTTTGCAACAGCACGTACAATGATTAATTGACCACTTACAGAATTCAGCGTGCACAAGGATTACAACAAATTTCAAATGCTCAAGGGAATTACACGTCAATTGACCAAAAGAAACACAATTCACATACAACAAATTTGATAATGGCCCAATGAAAGATTGTAATTTCCAATTGACTAATTTGAGTCAGATTTCTAATGAAGGAATTGCACAGTACCTTACGTGAATTAATCAAAGAATTTGGACAGTGATTGAACAAACAATTTTTTGAATGACCTAGAATTCTTGCAACAATTTGTATGGCACGTAAATGGAATTTATCAATTGACCAACTTGACAAACCAATCAGAAATTGACCAAGAAAATTTGCAATAACTAATTTGACCAATGCTAATTGCTAAGAACGAAATGAAGTTATACAGTAATTGACCAAGGATTATTACTGTATCCTTTACGTGAATTCACACTAGATAAATGGCAACAAATTTCAATTGATCAGGTACAAAGATTATAGCCAAAGAATTGATTCATCAATTAAACGAATTTCAACGTGCCAAATAATTGAATGGAAGTAATTTGGACCAAGTAGCATGACAATTGATAATTGAATCACCAAAAGATTTGATACTGCACATATAGCAATTAACAATTTCACGCGTAACACAATTTGACCACGGCTGAATCAGATTTTGAAATTCAATGAGCACAATAATTGCACAAAAGAAAGAAATAGGCACATACCATTTTCTTGGATTTGGCAGAATTGAAAGAAGACTTTGAGAATCTAAATTCACAATATGACAAGATTGGCGAATTGAGTTGAGAAATCAATTGCACAGTGTGATGAATATGGACGCCAATTGCAAAGATTAAAGCCAAAACACCACAATTTTCCTGATCAGCGTGAAACTCAATTTGACCTTAAGCTTTTGACTTGAACGGAACGCACTTGCCCAGATGGAAGGAAGAAATTTCGGATGCACTATTTTGTAACTTGCTTATAATCTTTTTGCATAATATGGACACACAGAATACGTAATGCAATTTTTTTTAACATGCTACAGATTATAAAGTTCCTATAGTGCTTGACAAAACAAAAATTAATTCCTAGAGAAAATTTCTAAAGAATTGAAACTATAAGCCTAACAATGAGCATAAATCATCACCTTAAAATGAGGCAATATAACTATGGAAGTTGGAGCTTCAATACCAATTAAAAGATGATTTTAAATGGTATAGAATTAGCACAACCTACAAGCAAAATTTTAGAAATTACCTAGAACAAAGATAAAGCTCCAATGTGCACCAAACACCTTAGTTTTGGCTCTAGATTCATGTATTTAACAAGGCTAAAGCTGAAATTATTTTTTTTAAAATGGTGCAAGACTAAAAAACTAGAGAAGATGACAAATCAATGCTAAAAATTTAAAGAAACTCAACACAAAATACACAAAAATTCAAAAAAAAATCAAAGAAGAAAGATGACACCTTAGACTTTTGATACCACTTGATATAGGATGGGGGAGGATCTAGCTATCTTTCTTCAAATTGCTAGGGAAAAGGTTAAACCTAACAAAAATAATCGGAAGCATGGAAACATGGAAGATGGTTGGAGGTTGATGGGAGAGATGGAAGATGATGTAGGAGACGCCACCAATGACTTGGATAAGTCTCTACTCGCCACTCTAGGGATGGTCACCTAGTGATAAGAGCTTGAAAAGGGTTAGACTTTCTCTAACCTAAAGGAGAAAGTTTACACTCAAATCTCACAAAGTGTAAATTTCACTCAAAATTAATGGTGTGGAAATACATGGAGAGGTATTCCTTATTTAGGCAAGGTGGAGTGGTGGCCATGCTAGGCAACTTGGGCTTCCCACTCTTCCTTAGGCCTAAAATCAACTAAACTAGGAAATGTGGCTAACTACAAGGCTCAAAATGATGTACAAGGTCCAAAAGTGACCCAACAATAAACCTAAACTATTTTGAGTACAATTGAAATTATTTACATACTATGTCCGCATCACACAATGAGAGCATTGCATGGATCATTACATGTGTTTCATAAACATTCTCAATATGATAATGATATATTTAGTCGTTCGACTTGAAGTCACTATAGTTCCTACATTAGGAGTTTGTTATTTTGATACAATCAAAGGTTATCTATAACTAGGTGATTATAAATGTTGTAATTGGGTAGTGAACAAATCATATGGTGGAATATGAATGATGTAAATGAGATTTGTCTCTTTTATGTAATGAATGTGATATCTATGGGCTAATTGGTGTAAGACTATAGAAATGCATGGTCATGCTAGGGAGAATAAATATTGGATATTTATTCAAGTAAAGTCTACTCTAGTATCAAGTAAAATGAATTGGACCATATAAGGATGACGATGACCATGTCTTAAGCCCAATTAGATATCATGATAAAATGACTAAAGATCCAAGGCTTATCACTTGTAGGCTATTTTGATATTTATATTTGGAAAATGATGCATTGATAGATGTCGTTCATTATATTATATTAAAAATTAAATGTTTATATTTGATATAAACCAAATATATTTCCTATAGTGTCATAGAATAAGCCCACTAGAGGATGGTCTTATTTTAGTTTAACTAAAGTTAAAACTATTGAGCCTAACTCATTTAAAAAGAGTGAATAGTCCATTTACTATAGAGATGGTGGTTCTATAGCACCTCATGTGCTCAAAATGATTGGGTACCTGGAGAATCTAGCTAGGCTAGGACTTCCATTCCCTCAAAAAGTTGGCTACAAATCCTATTATGAGATTATTTCCTAAAATTTTTAAGCTAGTAACTAACTATAATATGAATGGGCTAGATAAAACACTACTAGAATTACCTAACATGCTGAGGACTATTGAGCCAAATATTTACAAAGGAAAATGCAAGGCCATATTAATGGTAAACTCTGCTAGAGGCAAAGGAAAGAACAAGTGCAAAGGCAAAGAAAAGGATATTATGAGAAAAGGAAAGGCAAGGATAAGCCAAGTACATTGGCCTTAAAACCTATAGATGAGGTGGCTAAGAAAAGTAATTGTTACCACTATGGATAGGAGGAACATTGGTACCTAGGTAGCTGGAAGAGCAAAAGAAAAAGGGAAGTGACACTTCCACTTCATGTACTTTTGTTATGGAAGTTAACATATCTAATTTAACATCATGGGTATTAGATATTGGATGTAGATCTCACACTTGTCTTAATGTGTAGGATCTAAGAAGGAGTAGGTCATTGACAAAGGACAATATGGATCTACATGTTGACAAAGGTCATGCTAAGCCTCACAATTAGGTCTATATCAGGTAACAGGCCAGGCTCAGACCACTGATATCAATAAGTAAGCCATGTCAAGCCCTGTAAAGTCTAGCTCAACCTAGCTTATTTCCACCCCTAACTAACCCTTATTAACCATCAGGTTGTTGGGTTATTGTAGATAGATTAATTAAGTGCACTTATTTCATTCTTGTAAATATTAAGTATTCTTTAGAAAAAGTAACATAATTGTATATACAAGAAATAGTTACATTACATGGTGTTCCATCTAACATAGTGTTTAATAGGGATCCAAGATTCACATCTAGATTTTAGAAAAGTTTACAATAAGCTTTTGGGACCATGTTAAGGATGATTTCAACCTATCACCCTTAAATCAATGGACAATTTAAGAGAACTATATAAACTTTGGAGGATCTTTTAAGGGCTTGTTCCTTACAAGAGGTAGGGAATTGAGATTAGTTTTTGGCTATTAATAAAGTTTACATTTAATAACATTTATCATTTTAGTATAAGGATGACTCCTTATAACACTTTATATGGTAGAAAATGTGGAACTCCTTTATGTTAGTATGAACTAAGAGAGAAAATATTGTTTGAACTAGAAATGTTAGAACAAACTTAGGAAAAGATCAAAACGATTAATTTCCACTAATTTTGTTTCTATCTATTCAAGGTTAATTTCTTATCAAAATTTTTAAATTAAATTTCTATAGAGTTAACCATTAGTCCTTTAGAACTTTATGTTTATTTTGAATTATAGGAATTTTTAAAATTTTTCCAATAAGTTCTGATAATACATGAAAATTTCTATTTTCTCATCAGAAATGACCATTTCACCTTATTTTAGTAAAAATAGTAAATGAATTCAAAACTTTATGAAACTTTGAAGAACCCTTATAGGTGCAAAGATTAAGATTAAATTTTCATAGTTTAATTCAGAAATTATTTGGATAGAAATTTAATTTTTACAATGACACTTATGATATAACAAACAACGAGTGTTAAGACTCATTTTTAGCACCAAAATGTATGAAAAACCTACGTTAGTATACTTATTTTATTTATAAAATTATTGATGAAAATTTCATTTACAATAGTTTTCAATGGCGATTTAATGAATTTTTTATGTCAAAATTTTATGGTAACTTAATATAGGCATGTACTTAACATTCTTACCTTAAGAAGCTTATAACTTGCTCAATATTAGATTTCCAATTCAAATTTTAAATTTTTAAAAGTTAGGCCAAAGTTTTCCACTTTAGTAATCTAGTTACCAAAGTTAGGTTAATGTGTCATCTTTTTATTTTAAAAACCATTATGTTTTTCATAATGCAAAGCCAATTACATATTTTTATCTGGATGGCTAAGTATGAATCCTATAAATACTTATCTTCTCCGTGGTTTTCTCCATATCACTCTATTCTTACAAATCTCTTTAAGTTTTCTTTGTAATTTTAGAACTTTTCACAGTTCTAAACCTTTTTTCCTTACCAAAATTCTAGCTAAACTCAATCATGAAACAAAAGTTCTTAAGTTTTATTATTAGGCCTTCATCATTTATTGAGGAGGGGTCATCATTAAGGAAACATAAAGTTTCCTATCAATCTTGCTTCATTTTGGAGGAAATTCTTGTGGAATTAAGGTAAGAGAGGGAATTATGTTATCACTTTGATAGAATGGAAATAATACATATAGAAGGAGGACCTTTTATCTTTCAAAGTATGGAAATTTTCTTTATAGATTTGTTATAACATGATAATGATAAATTGTAAATGTTATAGTTGTAACACCATCGATTAACTAGGACAATCCCTTCCACTAGATTATCCTAGTCAACTAAGAGGTTACGTGTTTTAGAAAAATGTGGAAGTTTTTTTTTGTTTTTGTACGAGAAACTTGGTGGAACAGATACATCATATATGCTACATAGTCATATAAAACATATGGTCACAATAGTAACTGTACATATTGAAAGTAAAGGGGCACACAGGCTCCCATAAAAGAAAATAAAATTAACTTATCCTATTTGTCCTTGGTTCAAGAAGAGTCTGGCTGATCCTCGATGTGAAGTCTATATCCATCTCCACGATATTAGATATCTGGTCCATCCCGAATTTTAGAAATATTTTACGTAACAGTGAGTCTCCACTTCCATAACAATCAGAGAGTTGTCATTACTGACATTTCTCCCACATAATCCACATAAAAATGCAAACACATAACTCTCTGCTCTCCCCCTCACCACTAGTTACTTTACATATAGGTATTAATTCAATCACAATAATTACAATCCACACAAATAAGATAATGTAATACATGAATTTATTTCATTCATTATGATCTTTTTCTTAGCCATCATGATGCATGTGGGCCTATCTTTCATCATCGTATCATATCAGAATCCGTTCTGCCCAAGCTGCCCCTAGACACAATGTTTCTGCACTAAAGCAACCGGAGCCCACCAAGTCCCTACATCACAACACATGGTATACTTGGACTTGTAGTCCTAATATTATGGATCTAACTCATATCATCATATCCTTTTGTTCTCATTTCCATTCCAATTCACACTTTTCAATATAATTTATTCTAGGAATTATGTAGATTCTATGCATTCATCATATAATTCATTATATTCATTCATCATTTATTGTTCATTTTATCAATTCATGACATTTTTTACATATTTTTATCACATATTCCTCGTTCATATTATCATATCCATCACATATATCTTGTCATACACACTCATCATATATTTTTCACACACATCTGCCATATCATTGACACATACACATACACATACACAACAATCATCACTCATCTTATTATACTCATGGCATCTTTCTATAGCAATAGGGTCATGTAGGTGAACTAAGTATATGAATTACTGACTTCATGAACACACATATCAGACTTATTTATTTTTAATTACCCCTATTAACTAATCGACCTCATTAGTAATAAAGTCGTATCCTTGGTATATGTTTCTTTATCCATAAATTATCCTTGGTTACTGAGCGATCTTATATCACTATTGAGTATATCACTATGCAAATTTGGTTTATTGAAAATATACTTTATCCATTTAACTTTTCAATTTATTTTATGGTTATACTTATTCTCAAAAAATGCTCGTTAAATTTATTTAAGGTGCCAATAACACCTTCCACTATCATTTACTTCTACCATCGGGTCAATTATTCTTTAAATTGCTCATATACTATTTAAATTAGTATTTAAGTTCACTAAACATCATTATATATTACCAATATAAGTATTCCTTCATTTCTGTTGAATTCTTATCCTAAGTAACATTCTTATGAAACTTTATTAACTACCATATGGTATCACCTTCTATTTCTTATTGAATTCTAGTATCTTTGGCACAAGTATACATATACTTTAATTCCTTTGATTCATAATTATCTTAGTTAGTCTATTGCTTTATCACAAAACTTTTCTCAAATTTTTCTAAACTATCATTGCTTTCTAAAATCTCCTTACTCTTTCAACCATTGTTTTAGTCCTTAGTATAATATTGTTATCTCTAAATTTTACTTAATAGTTCAACATAATCCATAATATATTTTTCTAAGAAAATACTTTGAAAGTTCCATTCCTTCAATAATACATGTTACTTAAACTTCATTATTTCTCTAATAATTTATCAAAACTTACTAAATCTTATTACTATTTCTTTGTTAATTTTCTCCTTCATTTTTTTGTACAAAATTGTTTTCTTTGCCATATATATATATATATATGTATATATCTTAGGAAAATACTTTAAAGTTTCTATTCTTTTTATTACTATATATGTATTACTTAAAATGTCATTACTCCTAATTCCTCCTTAGTTATTTATTTCTTTCTACCAAAAATTTCCTTTTTTGTTTATAAAACTCATTTGATCATTTTCTTAAAATATTGTTTGTCATTACTCTAATTCTTTGGCAAGAATGTTAATGGTAAATAATAACAACAATAACAACAATAGTAATAATAATCATAATAGTATATTAGTAACAATAATGATAATAATACAATAATAGTAATGATAATAATAACTTGTAATTTGATATTTTCTTGCACAAAAGAACAAGGTCACAAAGCCGACCATTCTATTCAACAATATAGATAAATAGGAATTAAATAAAAGAAAAGAACGTTGAGAGCGACGGTAGAGCCGACCATTAGACTCAATAAGATAAAAAGAAAATTAATTAAATAAAATAATTCTGAGAGTGACGACAGAGCCGACCATTATATAGATAAATAGAAATTAAATAAAAGAATAGAATGCTGAAGCGGTGGAAAAACCGACCATTATGCTCAATAATAATAATAACAAGAACAACAACAACAATAATAATAGTAATAATGGTAGTATTAATGATATTTTCTTAATTTTTATTTCCTTAAGTATCGGTAGTGTAGTTAATTGACTTTATAATTGTCATTTGTCATTAGAAATTCGGTACTAACGTGATCGGGGACAATATAATGGCATAAGAAATAAATCACAGTCCAAAATATTTATTATAAACTTTCAAGCATTAATTTAATTACACAATAAAGGTCACGTGCCCGTCCATTCTTATATCTCTATTTATCATGTTTTTTAAGATTTACTAATCAAAGTCCACATCGACACTCAGTATTCTTTTTAGCGTTTTCACAGTCCAATACTTAATTATATACACTTGGTAATCGGTGACAACTAAAATAGCGTAACATAAAATAGAACCATCAGATTGCAATGAAACTTGAAGGGGTTATCCCTGAAAATTAAAGGAACAATATAAAGTAATTTAGAACAAAAGGAAATGAAGCGAGACGCCCCTTACCTTACAAAACCGCGGCCGTCCAGAAAGGGAGGAAAAGGTTCGAGGCTCCGATCGTTGCTCGCTTCGTCCTAATCGCTCTCGATCACGTTTGATCGTGTCTTGGACCTTATAAAATTAACATGCGTGAGCCAAGCGAGGAAAGATCATTCACGGTAAGCAAAGAAAGACAAATAATAGCCATGAAATTGAGGAAAATCAAAGAACCAGTTGCCAAAAACTTACCGATCGCTTGATATTTTACGTCGATCATTTCGATCGTCCCTAAAGCCTTAAAATTCAAACATGCAAGAGCCAAGGGGAGGGGTACAGATTATTACCAATATGGGACAAAGGAAATAACCATTACAAATTCTGAATTTGAAAAATAATAGAATTGAGATGAATAACTTAAAATGGGTACCTTGGAAATTCAAGGTGGTGGCCACCAGTAAGAAACAATGGTGCACAGTGGAGGTGGCTAGAAGGTGAGCCGTGATGGTGAAGAGATGAGAAGGATGATGAGGGCTAATGTGGTGGCTGGAGGAAAAGAGTTGTGATATTGGAAATGAAAAGAGAAATTAAGAGAGGAAGAAGGTTGGTCCTGGCCGTGAAAAAGGGAATGGGTAGAGTAATTGATGTTAAGTAAAAATGAGTGACTTTTGCTTTAATTGGATCTGAGAAAACTGAAGAGGGAGGAGAAAATCTTTTATAATGTTTAATGCTATATGGGAAACGTGAATTGAATTTGGCAGAGCATGAGAAACAAATAAGTAATGGCATGATGATTATGATATGATCATGGCATATAACATGGTAACACCTTATAAGATAAGTAGCTTAGGCAATGGTGATTTGAAATAGGAAACTGATTTAGATATATGAATGGTATGGTATGGCATGGTTTTGATGTTATAACATCATGGGGAGAATAAGAGAAAGCAGCATGCATAACCCATAAAAATTGGCACATGAATTCATGAATATGAGAATGAAATTAAATGTCGACGGCTGATGGGTTCCCCTTCGTTGGATCATTCTAACTCTTCGTGTGATCTTCAATCTGGACCCTTAGATTATGATTGTGTTATGCGAGGATTCTTTTTTGGGATTACCTTAACTTTCCACCTGGCACTTCGTGGAAGTCACCTAGCTCTCTTCATTCTGGAAGGATTCCCAACCGTCGGATCCCTTTGTTAATTATGCCCCTGTTCCTTTTACTCTGTGGAGTATAAATAGCACTTCCCTTGGCTTTCTTCATTCCTTCGCTTGTCTTCTACCTTCCTTCGATTCTCTCTTGAGCTTTCGCTTACCATTTCTTTACTACTTCCTCTGTTAGGATCTCTATACTTTCCCTAGGAAAACAGGTTAGTGTATGCCTTGTCCCTTGTCATTTTACTTGTGTTTGAAATACCATGGCGTCTTCTGCTTTTGGGGTTTCCTATAGTTGGGTGAGGGATGAGGTCTTGTCCATTCCCTCCTTCTTTCAAAGTGAGGATTCCATAGTAAGGTTATGGGAATGGGAGAGTTTTAACCATTCTGAATTGGCCCTAACATTGAGTGTGTAAGTTGTTTTAAGTTTGAATGGGTCTGCCATCACCGTACTAACCCGAGTGAGGTAGATTACACTTATGTTTATGAAACCATGTTTCCTCGTCTTCATTTATCTTTCCCTTTTTCTGACTTTGAGGTTGGTATCTTAAATGCCCTTAATATCGCTTCCACCCAGTTGCATCCTAATGGATGGGCGTTCATTATGGCTTTTGAAGTTGTTTGTGATTACTTTGGTCGGGAACCGTCCGTGCCCATTTTTTTATTTTTTTCAAGCCAAGGTACCGAAAGCAAGAGTCGCCCTAGGGTGGGTCTCTCTTAGTGGGGTGACCAATCGTAACTTGATTATGGCTTTTGATCAATCTTATAAAAATTTCAAGGCCGGTTCTTCAAGATCCGAGTAGGGTTGGATATGCCTGGGGGGACTTCCTCCACGGGGCTAACTCTCATCCCTTATTCCCTCTGTACTGGACTCCGAACCCCGTTCAGTACCGAGTGTTATGGGATAACCTGACTGTGTCTGAGAGGTCGGATATGAAGTTTCTGACCGATGACTTGGCCGTATACTTCAGCTCTCAGGCTCTAATTGCCCTGGTTCCTCACCCAGATGCCCTGGATGCCTGGATTCGTAAGTGTGTAGTGTGCCTCATGATTAATATTTGCTATCTATATTGATTATGATAAAGGTTTGTTCTTTTTATTTTGTAGGGGACATGGCTCCTAATTCCCTATCCATGAGGGCCCTGAAGAAACGCTATCAGGAAGCGGATGCCAAGGGCGCAGGGAAGAAAATTATGGCAAAGAAAGTAGGATCTTCTTCCGCCATTGTCTCTGCCTCCTTCTCGACTGCCATACCTACCGCTACCACGCCTATAGCTGCCACACCCATTACTACTATGCCTGCTCAATCGGTGCCCACTCAGTCACTGTTGGAGAAAGAGGCTAGCTGTGTGTCCAAGAGATCTCGTCAGGGGGAGGCAACCACACATACTAGCGAGGGGTCTTAGTCTCTTCCCCCTCCTTCCTTTATCCCGCCCGTAGGAGTTATCATCGTCTCAGAGGGTGAGGAGGAAGAGGTTCCCCCTTTGGCGACCCGGGCTGGGGCCTCTGGGGTGATTAGAGGTGCGCCCCCAATCCCAGCCAGCCTATATCTGCTGAAGTAATAGCAAGATCAATGTCTAGTGTGATGGATGCTTTCGAGCACCTCTAGGAGTCATTTGTGAATGGGTCGATGAGTTCTGACAGGAATCTGACTTACTCTCTCAGTTTGTAGACCGCATGATTCTCTTTAAAGAGGACGAGGAAAAGTTTGCTTCCTCTAATCCCATCGCCATGTGTCGGGCTGTAGAGATGTTCGGCCTTAACATGACCTCCATGTCGCGGGCACTGGACAAGCAGTTGGCTATTCAGGGAAGGGCCCTGGCGTTATTGGCTTGGGAGAATGAGTCACTTAAAAAAGAGAATGACCTACTTCGTGAAGGGACAAGGGCGGAGGCGGCTCGGGTTGAGGATACGTGCAAGTTGGTAGCCAAGTTGAAAAAGGATTTAGAGCAATCCGAGAAGGAGTTAGGGACCGCCAAGGCAGGGCGATCCTTAGCTAAATCTAAATTATCTGTTGTGGAAAAGAGGTGATCTTATTTTGATCGGAAGGTTGGGGAGGTTGAGGACACTTATAATGTGTTATCCCTCAAGAAGCAAGAACTGGAGAAAGACCTTCAGGCAGCCCGAGTGGATTTGGAGACCCTGAGGGAAAAGGCGAAGATGAATCTCATAGTGGCAGAGCAAGATATCACTGTGAAGTATGTCGCCACTTTCCGACTTTGCTAGAAGAGATCTCTATTCTGAACCCTTCTGTCGTGCTGGACTTCGAGGGTCTTGACCTGTTTAAGCTAGTCATGGATGGTCAAATAATGTCTGATCCTAACTCTGAGGATGAACAAATAGGGGCCGGTGTGGAAGGAGGTAGGGTATCCATGAGACAGGGGCTGTTCACGGTCGGTTTGCCTTAGAGGTTTCGATGGGGGAGTCTTCTGAAGCTGCTTCTTAGGAGATTTGTTTACCCAACTTGTGTCTTGCTTCTTTGCATTTATTTAATACAACCTTGCAACAGTAATGAATACATCTTATGTTACTTTGACTCTTTTATATATCACTTTTTTGTGTTTCTTTGCTTTTTTGATGACTTTATGTTAATGAATGAAAATGTACCCCGCATCATGTTCGAACTTTAAAGATATAAATCGTATGTTCCGAGGGATCGATTCCGCGCTCGGACCTTGGTACTTGAACGCATTTCAAGTTTTAAATCGTATGTGCTGAGGGATCGATTCCGCGCTTGGATTTTGGTACTTGAACACATTTCAAGTTTCAGATCATATATGCCGAGGGATCGATTCTGCGCTCGGTCTTTAGTACTTGAACGATTTTTAAGTTTCAAACGTATTTACCGAGGGATCAATTCCATACTCAGTCTTTAGTACTTGAACGATTTTTGTATTTGCCGAAGGATAGACTCCGCGCTTGGACTTTGGTAGTTGAACGTATTTCAAGTTTCAAATCGTACGTTCTGAGGGATCGATTCCGCGCTCGGTCTTTAGCACTTGAATGATTTTCATATTTGCCAAGGGATCGACTCCACGCTCAGACTTTGGTACTTGAACGCATTTCAGGTTTCAAATTAAATGTGCCGAGGGATTGATTCCGCGCTCGGACTTTGGTACTTGAACTTATTTCAAGTTTTGATTGTATGTGCTGAGGGATTGACTCCACGCTCGGACTTGAGTACTTGAACAATTTTCATATGTTTTGTTTCTTGACTAAATAACATGGAGAATTTTTATTGAGAGAGATGGGGGCCTTGTTAAAACCTCCTGAAAGAAAAACCATGTGGGAAAAACCTCTCAGGTAGAAAAAAGACTGCCCCTATACATAATAATTAACTGACATAGAGCTTTAAATGGGTCACATTCCATGTTCTGGGTAGTTCCTTTCCTGACAACTCTTCTAGGTGGTACGCACCCTTCCCTAGTGCTTCTTTGATTCGGTATGGGCCTTCCCAGGAGGGAGCGAGTTTGCCTTCTTCTCGTGGTCTTCTATTGTTATCTACAGTCCTCAGAATAAGGTCACCCTTACGAAGAGGTCGGGGTCGGAGGATGGAGTTCCATTGCTTAGCTGACTTTTGCTTGGCTGCTTGTATCTTAACATATGCCACGTCTCATTATTCAATACTGAGATCTAAGTCTTCTCATCTTCCTTCACTGTTCGTATCCTTATTATAAGCAAGGCGTCGGAGGGTAAGTTCTCCCAGTTCAACAGGTATCATGGCATTGGCTCCATATGTGAGCCAAAAAGGGGTCTCATGGGTCAATGAATATAGGGTGGTGTGATAGGCCCACAGTGCTTCGTGTAACTCCTCTTCCCATCGGCCTTTGGCTTTCCTGAGACGCCTTTTTAGTTCTTGGAGGATTACTTTATTTGCCGCTTCTACTTGACCATTGGTTTGCGGGTGTTCAATAGAGGAGAAATTTTCATTTTATGCCCAGATTCTCATAAAATTCCACAAAGCCTTTGTCTGCAAATTGCCTTCCATTGTCCGAGATGATGGTATGGGGGAATCCGTGTTGGCAGATAATATGTTTCCAAGTAAACATTTGTACCTTAACTACAGTGATGGTCACCAGGGCTTCGGCCTCGATCCATTTAGTGAAGAAGTCTATTGCTACCCGAAGAAATTTAACTTGCCCTTTCCCCGAGGGGAAAGGACCAAGGATGTCCATTCCCCAGATGTTGAAGGGCCACGGAGATAGGATCCTGTGTACTGGTTCAGGCTGACTGTGGATCTAATTAGCATTACGTTGGCACGAGTCACACTTCTTAATGAGGACACACCAAGGGAGGACCCTCACACTACCCTAGATAAAGGACTTGAAGCTTACAAGGGTCCCCTCACTAGGGCAAAGTCAAAGAAAGTGAAAGAGAGCATCCATAAAGCATTAGTTTTCTACCTCTCTTTGCTTAATGGGCCCAAGCCGAATGAGGACACCTTGAGGATCTACTCACACTTTTCTTGTAATATAGTTCCTAATTAGATTCTTTAGACTTATAGGTTTTAATTGGGTCTTGCATGGTCAATTGGGCCACTTTAGGGCCATGTACTTCATTTTGGGCCATGTATAGGCCATCTTCCTTTCCCTTTTCTCTTTTGGGCCTTGGATCCTTGAACCAAGCCCATTAGCTCATCCCTTGGCCAAAATCCTCTAGGCCTATATAAGGGCTTATCCTTTTGTAAAAAGATACACATTAATTCATTTTGAGATTTTGACACTTTGAGTGTAAATTTATAGAGAGAGATTCTCCTCCTTCTCTCTAGGATTAGAGAGACTCTTGCAAGCTCTTATCCAAGGGGTCTCTCCCTCCTTTGGTGGTGAGTGGAGTTATCTTCCACCCTTTGGAAGTGGCCTCCATTACCTCACTTTATCTCCTTGACCATTCCCCATCATTTCCACCTTTTCTTCTTTCATTTCTTCTTTCTTTTCCTTTCCATTTTTGTCCAACCTTAGCCTTACTTGGCCTTTTTGGTTTTGGTTTCACACTGAAGAAGAAGACATTTCCACTTTGCTTGAAGATTGAATAAGGGAAAGTTCCTAGATCCACCCCTCCAAAGGAGATTAGAAGCTTCTCCTACATCATTTGGTATCAATTGAGATTAGAGGTTCTTTTCCTACTTCTTCTTCCTTTTTTTAATTCTGAATTCAATCTTGTTCTTGGCTGGTTGTGTTTTCATTTTCATGTTTAATTGTTGTTAAATGCTATGCTATATTAGAAAAATCATAAAAATTATGAAGTTTCTTTGTATGTTAAATCATTTTCCTTTAATTTTTGCATCTTGAATTTGTAGAGTCTAGTTTTATGATATCATATGCCTTAGTGTATGTTTCAAATTCTAATTTGGCACTTGTTCTTATTTCGGTTTTGAAGTCATTGTATGCTTATATTGGTTTGTTGAAAGCTAGAGTCAAATAGGTGTGTGTTTATGCCATTTGGAGCCTTTTTCTAGTGTTCTAGAAATTTTTGTGTTGCTTCAACCAATAGTGTGCAAATCCATGTGGTTTGAGTTACTTCAAGTATCTTGAGTAACTCTCAAAAAGGTTCCAATCCTTGTGTGTTGGGAGGCCTCACTTTAAGGCTCTCCAAAGTTAGTTCACTTTTAGGTTCTTAGAAATCTATTCTTAGTCTTTTCTAGGTTTAATTTTCAATTTCAAGCACATTAGGTTTTGTTTATAATTCGGTTTGCATTTTAGTTTGCATAAAAGAAAAACTTGTTAAAAAGAATCACTCACCTTCCATTCTGTTGTAGGAATTTCTTCAATTCCTAGCTTTTGTTGAAGGATCTTCTCTTCTTGAACCTTCTTAGATCCACAATGCTTGAAGATTTGGAGAGGAAGCTCTCGGTTTTGGTGTCTTGTGAAGGAAGTTAGAAGAGTCTTACAATGGAAGCTAGAGTATAGGAAAAGTTTAAGAAGAAGAGAACCTAGATCTAAGGAGATTCTTGGCCTAGAAATGAAAGAAATGGAGAGGAGAGGAATGGATTATGGTTCCGTCACTCTCTAGGGGATTTAGAGAGATAAGGTGTGAGAGTCACCACCTTTGGGAGAAGACTAAAGGATAAGACTAAAGAAAGGAGCCTAGAGCTTCTACTTTCTAGAGAGAAGGGAAAGTTTTTCACTCTAAAGTTTCTTAGCATTCAAGTTATGAGCTAATTACAAAGGAGAGGGACTTATATAGTCCGTTGAAACTTTCGGCCAAAGGGTCCTAATCATGGGCCTTGGATTAGCTCCTAAGGCCCAATACTAAAACCTACTCTACTTGGCCTAATACAAGCCCAAAAGCAAAAAGGAACAAGGTACAAGGCCCAAAAGTAGCCCAAACTTAATGGCTATGCAAAGCCCAAACTAATTCCTAAAATATAGTCCTAATATACCTAGAATACAAAAGAATAGAAAATATATACAAGATATATGAGGCCCAATGAAGAGGCTCAAAGGAGGCCCAAACTTCCATACCAAGCCCATTACCCTTCTATAGTGCAAGAGAAAAGAGTAAGGGTCTTCAATAGCTCCTCCTTGGGCTTGGGCCCACTCAAAGAATGTATGGAAGAAGCTAAATGCTTTTTGAGACCTTCCTTGGCTCTCTTGGCCCTTGACCTAGTCATAGGGCCCTTGAAAGCATCCAAGGCAACCTCCAAAGACTTTGTAGGGTCCATGGCTTCTTCCTGGGTGATGGCCATGTCATGCTCCCTCTCTTGAAAAGGATTTGCCCTCAAATCTGAGGCAACTTCATCCAGCTCATCTATAAAATAAGGGGTAAGATTAGAGATATTAAATGTAGCACTGACCCCATACTCACCAGGGAGGTCAAGTACATAAGCATTATTATTAATTCTCCTAATCACCTGAAAAGGACCATTACCTCTAAGGTTAAGTTTGGACTTCCTAAGGTTAGGAAATCATTCCTTCCTTAGGTGAAGCCAAACCCAATCCCCAACATCTAAGATAACCTCTTTTTTCTTTTTATTCACACATCTAGCATAGTGATCATTTTCTTTTGTATATGGTGTTTAACCTCCTCATGAAGTTTTTGGATAAAAGATGCTTTTGCCTCACCATCCATATGAAGGATGTCATCTAAAACCTCTAGAAGCAAAAGATCTAAAGGAGTGAGGGGATCAAAACCATACACAATCTCAAAAGGACTATGCTTGATGGTGGAGTGAACTACCCTATTATAAGAAAACTCTACATGTGGTAGACACTCATCCCAAGACTTAACATTCTTTATAACAAGGACTCACAGAAGAGTAGAAAGAGTCCTGTTAACAACCTCAGTTTGGCCATCTATTTATGGATGGCAAGTGGTAGAAAAGAGAAGTTTAGTTCCTAGCCTGGCTCAAAGGGTCCTCCAAAAATGGCTAAGGAACTTGGTATCCTTATCACTAACTATAGTTCTAGGGATCCCATGTAAGCGAACTATTTCTTTAAAGAATAGTTTAGCAATATGGCTTTGCATCATCAACCTGATGGCAAGGGATGAAGTGAGCCATCTTACTAAATCTATCAACTACCACAAAGATAAAATCCATTCCCCTTTGGGTCCTAGGTAACCCAAGGACAAAGTCCATACTAATATCTACCCAAGGGGAAGTTAGAATAGGCAACAGAGTGTAAAGGCCATGTAGAGACACCTTAGATTTGGCCTTTTTACATGCAAAGCACCTAGAGCAAAGTCTTTACACGTCACGCTTCATATGGGGCCATAGAAATGTTCACTAAGGGTAGATAAAGTCTTATCCCTCCCAAAGTGCCCCATGAGCCCTCCCTCATGGTTCTCAAGAAGTAAAAGGTCTCTAATGGATCCCCTAGGAATGCATAGCTTATTGGCTTTAAAGAGAAAGCCATCTAATTTATGGAATCCACTAGATGCAAGCAAAGAACCACAAGTGTGGTAGGCATTAGCAAAGTCAAGGTCATTTGGATACAATTCTTTTATTTCATCAAGACCATGAAGAGTGCCACCCAAAGAAGAAAGGAGAGTGTGCCTTCTAGATAAGGCATCAGCTACAACATTAGCTTTACCACTACGGTGCTTGATAACATAAGGGAATTGTTCCAAATATTCAACCCATTTGGCATGCCTTTTATTTAACTTATGTTGGCCTTTGATATACTTGAGTGACTCATGGTCACTATGAATGACAAACTCTTTGGGAATTAAGTAGTGTTCCCAAGTTTGTAAGGCCCTAATTAAAGCAAAGAACTCTTTGTCATAGATGGGATAATTAAGGTATGCCCCATTAAGCTTTTCACTAAAGAAAGCAATAGGGTGTCCCTCTTGAAGTAAAATAGCACCTATTCCAATATTAGAAGCATCACATTCTAGCTCAAATATTTTTGAAAAATTTGGTAGAGCAAGAATGGGTGCATGTGTGAGTCTATGCTTAAGGTCTTGAAAGGCCTTTTCTTGCTTTGGCCCCTAAAGAAAAGGAACATTCTTTTTAAGCAAATCATTTAGGGGAGATGCCAGAGTAGAAAAGTCTCTCACAAACCTTCTATAGAAGCTAGCTAAGCCATAGAAGCTTCTAATATCATGTATGTTTTTAGGGGTTAGCCAAGCACTAATTGCTTTGACTTTGTCTTGGTCAACTTGGACCCTTTTGGAACTAACTACAAATCCTAAAAAGACAATGTAATCCAAACCAAAAGAGTATTTTTCAAGGTTAGCAAAAAGTTTGTTTGCTCTTAAGGCAAGTAAAACATGTCTAAGATGGATAAGGTGAGAGTCCATAGACTTTGAATAAACAAGGATGTCATCAAAGTAAACAACAACAAAGTGGCCAATGAAGTCCCTCAAAACATGATTCATGAGGCACATGAAGGTACTAGGTGCATTGCTCAAACCAAAAGGCATAACCAACCACTCATATAAACTAAGCTTGGTCTTAAAAGCAGCTTTCTACTCATCACCTTCCTTGATTCGTATTTGGTGATAGACACTTTTAAGGTCAATTTTGGAGAATATGGTAGAGCCACAAAGTTCATCCAACATATCATTAAGTCTAGGTATAGGGTGCCTATACTTGATGGTGATGTTGTTGATTTCTCTACAATCAGTGCATAACCTCCAAGAACCATCTTTTTTGGGAACTAAAAGAATTGGCACAGCATATGGACTAAGACTCTCCCTAATCCAAACTTTGGAAAGTAGATCTCCAATTTGTTTCTCTATTTCTAGACTCTCCTAGGGGTTACACCTATATGCAGGTCTATTAGGCAAGCTAGCCCCAGGGATAAGATCTATTTGGTGTTCTATACCCCTAAGAGGATTTTGCAATCCCTTGGGCCTAGGAGAAGAAGAACCCATTAAGGATAGGGAAGTGTAAGGGGTAGTGCTACTAGAAGGGCTAGTAGAGCTAGAGGAAGAAGGTGTAGGGTAAAGCATGTAGATAGGTTTGTGAAAAAGCAAGGCTTGCTTCACATCATGCTTAGAGGCAAAGAAAGAGGAATGCCTCTTGGGATCTTGATAGGTGAGAATCCCTTTACCCTTATCTTGTTGAGTGACTTTTTTTTTTTATTTTTTGTCTTTGAGGTTTAGGAGGGGAGGTGGAAGGCCCAACCTCCTTATCCCTCTTCAACTTCATTTGAAGTTGGTCTTCCAAAACTTGTTTGGGAGACAAGGGATGTAAGACAAACTTTTTATTGTTATGTACAAAGGTGAGGGTGCTAGTAAACCCCTCATGGGTGACTTTCTTATCATATTGCCAAGGGCGACCTAAGAGCACATGAGTGGCTTCCATAGGAACCACATCACACTATATTTGATCATGGTAGGTGCCGATAGGAAGAGAGAGAAGAACTTGCTTCTTCACTAACATTTCACCCTTTTTATTAAGCCATTGAAGTTTGTAAGGTTTTGGGTGATCTATTAGAGGACAACCAAGTTTGTGAACTAGCCTTTAACTAGCCACATTAGCATAACTACCACTATCCATAATGAGAGAATAAAGTTTTTCTTGAATACAACATCTTGTATAAAAGATGTTCTCTCGTTGTGTAGTGTCATCATCCCTTATATGACTACCTAGGAGTCTTCTAATCATAAAAATCTCACCTTCATCTCCTAGAACATGTTCACTCTCATAGGAATCACTATTGAAGCTATCACTTGAGTGTAAAGAGGATGCCTCCTTATAGGTTGAATAGTGATTAATGCCTTTTAAAATCATAAGTTTTTTAGTTGGGCATTGAGAGGCAATGTGACCTCTTCCTAAGCATTTAAAACACTTGATTGAGCTTGTTCTTGAACAATTAGGTTGGGATGAAGAGTTGTTGTTCCTAGAAGAGTTGTTCCTAGATGGTCTTGTAGGGGTATGATCCCTATGAACCTCACTTTTGAGTTTAGGAGTTAAAATGCCCACTTCATGCTCCTTACCCTTCTTACCCAAACTACCCTCTTTAGGGATGAAGTCTTTTTTACCCTTTCGCCTAGACCTAAAAGGTTTGGATTCTCTATTATAGTAGGAAGCTCCATCCATGAGTTGAGCTTCTATTCTTGTGCATAGATGGAGAAGCTCCTCAATGTCCACATGAGGTAGAAGTTCCACTTTTTCCTAATATTATGATTCATCCTCCTC
Organism: Clitoria ternatea; assembly: GCA_037962975.1. Classification (NCBI taxonomy): domain Eukaryota; kingdom Viridiplantae; phylum Streptophyta; class Magnoliopsida; order Fabales; family Fabaceae; genus Clitoria; species Clitoria ternatea. The sequence continues at coordinate 155,970,827 of CM075672.1, read as the reverse complement.
AATATTGGCCCTAATCATAGCCATCTATAAAGCCTTATAGTAATCCTCCACATTCTTGGACCCTTGGGTGAGCCTATTGAGCTTGGCCAATAGTTCACCCCTATAGTAGGAGGGAACATACCTCTTCCTAAGTAAGGCTTTCAAATCCTCCCATTCATTAATGGGTGGGAGATGGTCTCTTTTTCTTTCCTTTAGGATTTGGGTCCACCATACTAATGCATAATTTTGAAAGCTAAGGGTGGCAATCCTAACTTTTTTCTCATTCTTAGTTTCATGGGAGGTGAAGAGTTGCTCAACTCTCATCTTCCAATCAAGATAGGCCTCCACATCACTTTTGCCATGGAAGGGTGGGACCTCTAGCTTGATCTCTCTCAAGCCACCCTCCTCATGGTTTCTAGTATGTCTTCTATGGTGCCTATGTTCAACCTCACTAGTATCATCATATTGTCTATCCACATGGTGTCTATTTCTATGTCTATGATGCCTAGTGGTTCTATCTCTTCCCTCCCATGTTCTATGTTATCTAGTGTAGTAGCCACGTTATTAAGTTGCTCTAATATTTTATGCATGTGTGGGGGGTTTGCTCTCCAACTCTCTCATTAGATGAAGACATGTTATAATCCAAGGATGCTAGTGATGAGATACTAGTCGTGTTACTCAATTTATTTGAATCAGCCACAAAAAAGAAAATAGAAGAAAGCTTTTAAAGAAGACTAGTCGAGGTGCAAGAATTTAAACTAAACCTAGCATGCAAGAGCGCACTTATGCTAACTAGAAAGAAATTAAAGCAAACTAGTCGGACAATGTAAAAATGTAAACTAGGCTTAAGATATCAACTCGTACTTACACTAGTCAAAAACAAAAATATAAACTAAGTCCTACGCGCAATTATTTCTAATTAACTTGATTACAAGTATATAAAGGAATTTGAATCAATTGTGAATGTTGGACTTTGAAGAAACTATGGTATCAATATCAAGAAATTTGATTGGATATATATGGATATATAGATTATGGATTGTACTATGATATGAAATAATGAGTACATTAAAGTGAAATCCATACTTTGTGGGATGGAAGTTACAATGGATATGTTGTGGGATTGGTGGGGCATTGGATATGTCTTTATTCCGTAGGGATTCAAGTGATAGGGTGAGTAAGTATGACTTGGCCTTATAACCTATTACATCTCGACGTTGCACACTCCTTATCTTTTGGTATTAGTTAGTGATTCCTTGAAAAGTCTATGTAGATTTATATATTTTGGCCTAAATGTTATGATCTGTCGAGAATTTGCAACTCTTAATCGATACTTCTTGGTGTTAAAAGAATTACAAGCCCTCATGCATAAAGTGCTAGAGTATTAGTAGATTGCATATATGATCATATGGTGGTAATAATATGTGTTATTGAATGATTTTGTTAACAAGGTGTTATGTTAAGTGATATATGAAATTTTAGTTGGTATGAAAAATTTTGTCTAGAACCATAAACATGATGTTATTATTTTTATTCTATTATTGATAAGTGATCATAATATTTTGCTCACCCTATATGTTTTGTGTTGTCCAAATATATATATATATATATATGTTCACATAAAGAATAGTGGGCATAAAACCCTAGCGAATTCCCCTAGGGGTTAGGCTATTATTTCTTAATATGTCTCACTTGTCCTCCCTCGTACATCTATAAGTCGTATATATATTGGTTACAAGACAAGCCTGGCCTATTAAACCACAACCTGAGCTAACTAACATCCCCACAATATGGAGAGATTAGACTGCGTGTTGGGGACCACCCCTCGATCCCCTGGTGGGAACAGAAGCCCCCTAGCCACAAGTGTTGGCTGCAGAGCCAAGCAAAGCGGCTAAGAACGATTCTGAGCTTCTTCTTTGAATAGGATTTCTTTGATTGTTGAGTGTACAACCACTATTTATTTTAAGAAACGGAGTGTAGAGAATCCTGACCCCGAGTGAGAATTTTCTAGGTGAGAACCTTGGTTCCGAGTGAGGGAAACCCAAGTGAATGTTTCTGAGTAGGAGGAGTCTTAATTCCGAGCGGAAAGAAAAATCTCATTTCTGCCACGTAAGAGCCATGCTGGATGGAATTGCCCGTGCCACCTGGCAGAAAGGGGGCCAACCATCATTTTCTTTATCGATGAAAACGTATTAGCTCAATGATTGCGACGTTTTCCATGTTTCCCCAAGGCAATAATGATACGTTTTTATGAAGGGATGTGTCTTTTGGTCTGAAAGGAGCTGTTGACGTGGTTGCTATTAAATGTTCACGGCTGATGGGTTCCCTTTCATTGTGATTGTGATTGTGTTGTTGTTAGTCCTCAAATTTATAATAAAACCCGTAATAAAAATTTTGTAAAAAGAATAAAAATTTGTTTAATTTGTTAGAAATTTAGGTTATAAATTCAATAAATGAATGTTTTTGGAAATAATTTACCCTTGATCAATTTTCTCTAGTTTTGCAATGAAAAAGTAAAGGATTTAAAGAGAAAAATTGAAGAACTAGAGAGCTGACGCGTAGCATCAACACCACACGTAGCGTGGACAAGCACTCAATAAATTAACCTATTATTGGCCAATCCACCAGCAGCTAATGTCCAAGCTGAATTGGGAGACAAGGCCACACATGTCTGGACATTATTGAATAAAAATTCTTAATCATGGCCACTTAATCACGAGCTTAATGGGAGCTAAGTCAGGAACCTGACGCGTAGCGTCAGGACCTTTCTTCAGCTCTATAAGTAGGGCCATTCTCCATACATTTCAGGCATCCTTTTCTGAGTTCAGAACTTCTACTCTCTCTTTTCACTCAAGTTTGAGTGTTTTTCTTTGAGTTTGTAAGGTTAGGGTTGTTTCTAGATACTTGAGAGTGTTGTGTAATAGTGTGAGTTCTTGTATCGTGAAGTGTTTCCAAGTCTTCTTAATGTCAAACTCTGTAAGTGTTATTCTTACTTTTACCATGTGTAACTAAATTGTTTATGTTGGAATTTGGTGAATCAATCTATTATATGATGTTGTGATTATGACCTCTATATATTTATGATTCAACTACATGTTAGTATTTCAAATCTTTATTAATATGAACATCAAACGGGAGAATGATTTTCATGTGTATTAAAACTTGTTTTATTAGTATGAATGTCAAATGGGAGAATGATTATTCATGCCGAATTAAAATCTGTTTTAATGAAAGTAAAAGTTGAAATACCCTTAACATGCCAATTACTAGGGATAGAATTGGTAATTATTGTTGCCATAAGGCCAGGACTTAATGCAAGTTTTTATTGAGAAAGCTCACGAGGGATCGGACTTTACAATAAATACTTAGAATTTATATCACGAGGGATCGGTTATAATGACTTTAAGTTGCAATAACATGAACTTGATGATTAAGTATGTATGTCTGTAATTATTTCATTACATTTTAGCGCGAGGATCCTAATTCCAACATATTTTGTTAATCTGTGTTTATACATCAAGTATCTGAATTATTCTGAATTACATCTCAATTTTATAGATAGATTTTATCTTTTCCATCTTTTTACCTTATGAAAAAACAACCATCAAATTTTGTGAATATTGTACAAATTGTTTATAAATTATTCTTTTGTTAATAATGTTTGATAAATTTACCATAATAAATAAGAAATTACTGTGAGTTACTGGACTTTCAATCCCAGTAGAACGATATCTAAATTTGAAAACTACAAACAATTGGTGCGCTTGCCAATTAACAACCTAACAGTAACACGGGGGTTAACAAGTTTTCTGGCGTCGCTGCCGGCGATTGAATTGATTCAGTTAAACAGTAAATTTTTAAATTACCGTGGTAAAAATAATTTTTTTACCTTAATGAAATTTTTCAATTTTATTCATTCATTCATTCATTTTACTTAACATTGTTCTACTAACTTTTTTTATTTAGTGTGTTAATGCAAACTCGATCTTCTGTAGGAAAGGTGTTCTTTGATCCTGAGATCGAGAAGTTTGTAAAAAAACTTAAAGCATTAAAATCTAAAAAAACAAAAACTTCTTCTTCTTCAACTTCATCTTCTTTTGAAAATTCTAATATGGCTGCTGAAAGAAGAACATTGGGACAATTTGCTGTTATTAATGGACCACCCCGTATTTCAGGGTTGTATCAAGGACCTATTGCTGCAATAGAAATTAAACCAGCTACTTTAAACATTATTCAAAATAATCAATTTGCTGGTTTAAATAATGAGGAACCTTATGAACACTTAACCATTTTTTATGAGTTATGCAGCCCAATTGGTTTTGAACCCAATCAAGAAGAATATGTTTACATGAGATTATTTCCTTTTTCTTTGATTGGGAAAGCTAAAGAATGGTTTAAATCTTGTCCACCCGGTAGTTTTGCAAACTGGTCCGATATTGAAACAAAATTTTTGGAAAGATTTTATTCACCTTCAAAATATTTTGAAGCAATGACAGCCATACATTCTTTTTCATAAAATCATGATGAATCACTTGGTGAAGCATGGGAAAGATTTAAAGCACTTCTTAGGAAATGTCCAAACCATAATTTGGATGATGCTGGGAAGGTAACAATTGTTTATCATGGTTTATTACCTCAGTTCAAGATGATGTTAGATGCATGTGCAGGTGGTTCTTTAATGAACAAAACTATTGAAGAGGCAATATCAATCATGGAGTCCATGTCAACCAGTGACCGTCAGGCCAAACATGAAAGAGATAGTACATCAAGGAAGCCAGGTATGCTTGAGTTGGGAGTAAATGATGCAGTTTTAACTCAGCAAAAATTACTAACACAACAAATAGAGGCAATGAGCAAACAATTAGAAAAACTTCAAATTGCTCAAGTATCACCACCACCTCCTGCTCAATTGAAACAATGTGTGTATTGCATGGGCGAGCAACCATGTGGTTATTGTACCCCTGATGGAAATGAACTAGAACAAGCCAATTATTTGATTCACCAAAGAATACCCTTAGGTAATTTTCCTATCAATCTTGGTAATTCTTTTCTTAACAATTACCCACAGGGTTGGAAGAATCAGAATATTGGCTGGAAACAAGATGTTAGACCTTCCAACAGACCTATCGACAATCAATTCAAACAACAACCATAATCTGATCAAACAACAAGGCTAACTAGGATAAAGGAGTCTATCCAACAATTGCTACAATATATGCAAACAAATAAAGCCGTACGTAAAGTGTCGGATATGCAATTGGGACAGTTAGCAAAAGAAGTAGCTAACATGAAAAGCTCTAGTTTTTCTACAAACACTCAAAATCCAAGAGAACAATGTAATGCTATTTTTACAAGAAGTGGTAAAGTTGTAGGAAATGATTGTAAAGAAGAAGAGAGAAAAGAAATAAAAGAAAAAGAAGAAGAAGAAAAATAACAAGAAAAGAAAAAAGAAAATAAAGAAGAAGAAAAAAAGAAGAAGAGAAAAAAAGAATGATGAAAAACAAAAAAATCAAAAAAACACAAAATAAAAAAGTAGTATTTAGGTCAAACACCTCCAGTTAAGAATTTACCTTATGCACATACACCATCAAAGGATAAGGAAAAGGAATACAAGAGATTCCTTGATATCTTTAAGCAATTACACATAAACATTCTATTTTCTGAGGCAGTGGAATAGATGCCAACATATGCAAAGTTTATGAAAGAATTGCTTACCAAAAAGAGGAGGTATGATGAGGAAATTATTGAACTTCAAGCAGATTACAGTGCTATTTTGCAATATAACATGCCAAAAAAGTCGAAAGACCCTGGAAGTTTCACCATTCCCGTCTCCATTGGAGGTGTGAATATTGGGAAAGCCTTGTTAGACTTAGGGGATAACATTAATCTAATGCCTCTAAGTATGATGAAGCGAATTGGTGACCTTGATCCTTAAAGAACAAAGATGACTCTACAATTGGCCGATAGATCAATCAAAAGACCCTATGGTATTGTGGAAAATGTACTTGTGAAAGTTGACAAGTTCTACTTCCCTGTTGACTTTATGGTTTTAGACATGGAAGAAGATGTTGAAGTTCTCTTGACCTTGGGAAGACCATTCATAAAGACTGCTAGAGTACTCATTGATGTAGATAATGGAAAGCTGGTAGTAAGATTATATGATGAAGAAGTGAACTTCGATGTTTTCAAAGCCATGAAACATCCCAATTCAAAGCAAGACTGTTTCAAGGTGGATGTTCTTAATGAAGTTTGTTTTTCCATATCCACAGGTATGTCAATTTCTAACCCTCTAAATAAGTTATTAACTAACTCTGTGGAATGTTTGAGTGAAGAAGAAGAAAAACAGGTAGACAGGAATCTTGAAGATCTTGATCAAGGGAAAGAAATTTCCCTTGAATCAAGAGAAATTAAAGAAATCCAAGAAGTACCTGTTGAAGAAATCAAGAGGCCTGAATTGAAAGTGCTACCTTCCAACTTAAAGTATATCTTTTTGAAAGAAGGTAATTTAAAACCAGTGATTATTAGTAATTTGTTAAGTGAAACAGAAGAAGAAAAACTGGTAGAAGTGTTGAAAAGGAATCAAGAAGCAATTGGATGGACACTTGAAGATCTGAAAGGTATAAGTCCATCATATTGCACGCATAAGATTTTGTTAGAAGATAATTTTAAACCTGTTGCTCAACCTCAAAGACGCCTCAATCCAACTATAAAAGAGGTAACCAAGAAAGAGGTTTTAAAATTGCTGAAAGCAGGTATTATCTATCCTATTTCTGATAGTGCATGGGTAAGTCCTATACAAGTTGTTCCAAAAAAAGGTGGTATGAAAGTAATTGTTAATAATAAAAATGAATTAATCCTAACAAGAACTGTCACTAGTTGGAGAATGTGTATTGATTATAGAAAATTAAATCAAGCAACAAGAAAAGATCATTTTCCACTTCCTTTTATGGATTAAATGCTTGAAAGATTGTCTGGACAGGCTTACTATTATTTTCTTGATGGATATTCTGGATATAATCAAATTGCTGTTGACTCTCTTGATCAGGAAAAGACTGCTTTTACATGTCCCTTTAGTATATTTACTTATAGGAAGATGCCATTTGGATTATGTAATGCACCTGCTACTTTTCAGAGATGCATGTTTGCTATTTTTGCAGATCTAATTGAAAAGAGCATTGAGATTTTCATGGATGATTTCTCAGTCTTTGGGAATTCATTTGAATCATGTCTAACCAATCTAGACACCGTACTGAAGCAGTGTATTGAAACAAATTTGGTGCTCAATTGGGAGAAGTGTCACTTCATGGTGAAGGAAGGAATTTTACTTGGTCACAAAATTTCTTCTAAAGGTATAGAAGTGGACCAAGCCAAAATAGAGGTAATCTCTAAACTCCTACCCCCTGTAAATGTAAAAGGTATTAGAAGTTTTTTAGGACATGCTGGATTTCATAGAAGATTTATTCAAGATTTTTCAAAATTTGCTAAACCTTTAATAAATCTTCTAAATAAAGATGTTGAATTCAAGTTTGATGAAGCATGTCTTAAAGCTTTTGATTCCTTGAAAGAAAAATTGGTTTCTGCCCCTGTAATTGTTGCTCCTAATTGGAACTTACCCTTTGAACTTATGTGCGATGCAAATGATTATGTTGTAGGAGTAATTTTAGGTCAAAGATATGAAAAAGTTTTTAGGGTTATACACTATGCTAGTAAAGTTTTAAATGAAAATCAAATAAATTATACAACTACTGAAAAAGAATTACTAGCCATAGTGTATGCCTTAGAAAAATTTAGATCATACTTGATTGGATCAAAAATAATTGTTTTCACTGACTATGCTGCAATCAAGTACCTTTTGACTAAAACTGATTCTAAACCTCGGTTAATCCGATGGATTCTTCTCCTCCAAGAATATGATATTGAAATCAAAGATAAAAAGGGTAGTGAAAATATGGTCACTGACCATCTTTCTAGATTGATGAATGATGAGGTCACCGCCAAAGAAAAAGACATCTTGAAAGAATTTCCTGATGAAAAACTTTTTGAAATAACAAAACGGCCATGGTTTGCTAATATGGCTAATTTTAAAGGAGCAAGAATTCTTCCAAATGATTTAACTTAGCAGCAAAGAAATTTTTTTTTAAGGATTCAAAATACTTTGTTTGGGATGACCCTCATCTATTCAAAATTGGTGTGGATAATTTGTTACAGCGTTGTTTACTCGATTGGGAAAAGAAAGATGTGTTGTGGCATTGTCACAAATCACCTTATGGAGGACATTTTAAGGGAGAAAGAACTGCTGTAAAAATTCTTTAATCAGGTTTGTATTGGCCCTCTATTTTTAAAGATTCTCACTTATTTGTGCAAGCTTGCGATAACTGCCAAAGAACAGGTAATGTTAATAAAAGACAAGAAATGCCTCTCACAAACATTCACGAGGTTGAGGTATTTGATTGTTGGGGTATTGATTTCATAGGACCCTTTTCTTACTCTCAATTTAATCAATATATTCTTTTGGCAGTCGATTATGTTTCAAAATGGGTAGAAGCAATTGCTTCACCTAATGCTGACACCAAAACTGTAGTGAATTTCTTGAAGAAAAATATTTTCTGCAGGTTTGGAACACCAAGAACTTTGATCAGTGATGAAGGATCACATTTTTGTAACAAAGTTATTCAGAAAGTGTTACAACACTATGGAGTGAGACATAAAATGGCCACAACATATCATCCACAAACCAATGGAGAGGTTGAGATTTCAAATCGTGAAGTGAAAAGAATTTTGGAAAAGACTGTGTCTTCCTCCAGAAAAGATTGGTCACAAATGCTTGATGACGCACTCTGGGCATACAGAACTGCATATAAGACTCCAATTGGCCTTTCTCCTTTCCAAATGGTCTATGGAAAAGCTTGTCATCTTCTAGTAGAGATGGAACATAAAGCATATTGGGCCTTAAAATTTCTCAACTTTGATCCCAATGTTACAGCTGACAAAAAAAAGTTGTAATTATTTGAGTTGGAGGAAATGAGAAACAATGCTTATGAGACATCTAGAAGTTACAAGAATAAGGTGAAAGCTTACCATGACAAGAAAATTAAAAATAGAAACTTCATACCAGGTCAGTAAGTTTTATTGTTTAATTCAAGATTAAGACTGTTTCCTGGTAAATTGAAATCTAAATGATCAGGCCCTTTTGTAATTAAGGAAGTTAAATCTTATGGAGCAGTTGAAATTGAAGATCCAACTTCCAAAAGAAGTTGGATGGTTAATGGGCAAAGATTGAAACCATATTTGGGTGGTGAGATCGACAGACTCACTATCATTTATTATTTAACTGATTTGTGATGTACAGGATGTCAAATTAGAGACAGTAAATCAAGCGCTCAATGGGAGGCAACCCATTAATTCTTTTCATTGTTAAATTATGTGTAATAATAATAAAAAAAAGTTTATTTAGATTTTTAATAAAAAGTTTTTTTTAAACTGGAAGAAAAGGGTTTTTGAGAATTAAAATTTTAATTTTTGAAAAAAAAACAGAACCCCATGCGTAGCGTCCCACTGACGCGTAGCGTGGAGTAAAAATTTCAACCTGACGCGTAGCGTCCCATCCACGCGTAGCGTCAGAGCCCACGTTTAGTTTTTAAAACTGAACCAGAGAGGCCCAATTTAGGTTTTAAAAACCTAAATTTCTCTGTCTACCTCACTTTTCTCTCAGAACCTAATCTTCACATTCACAAGATCCTACATTCCCTCATTCTCTCTTCGATTTTACAAAAACTCCAAGTAAGTAATTTTCTCCTTTCTCTTTAGTTTGTTTTTGATTTTCAATTTTTAGAATGCATGTGGTTAGGATTAGGATTAGAAAACCATTGGGTTTGATTGCTGTTAGAGTAAGGAACTGAATGGATTGATTCTAGTTTAGAGGGGTTGTTGTTGCACAACCCCTGTTTTTGTGTTTTTTGAAACTATGCACCTCACGCGTAGCGTCCCACTGACGTGTAGCGTGAGGCATGAATTGTAACCCCACGTGTAGCGTCCCAATGACGCGTAGCGTGGGCAGAACAGGCTGACGCGTAGCGTCCCTCCCATGCATAGCGTCAGCCTCTGATTTTGATTTTTGTCAATTTTGTGTTTTATTTTTTGTTTAATGTATATTCTATTTTCCGTTTTTAGTAATTATGTCTCATTTAATTTTTGTTGTTTGTTTGTTTGTTTGTTTTCTTTTTAAATTAATTAAATTTCTTAAATTGTATGTTTGTTATACTTTCTTGCATAAAAATAAATAAATAAATTTGATAAATATGTTTGTTTTGTGAAACTACATGTTGTGTGAATTTAATAAAATGTTGTGTATGTTATATTTAAAAAAATCCAAAAATATGCATGTTTAATTTTTATTATTTTTCAAAAATGTATTTTTATGTTTGTAAATATTTTATTGTGTGAATTTTGCATGAATTTTTCATTCTTGATGATTTGCATAAAATATAAAAACCAAAAATATGAATGTTAATTTTTTTGATGTTTGGCATGTTTTATTATGTGTGTTTGATTTTTGAAATTTCTTTTGCAAATGGCACCAAAGAAATCTATTCTCATTACTGGTCCCAAAAGATAGAGGAGGACCACTAACACTGATACCACTTCTAAGGATCCAGATCTTTAGGGTGAGGAGCAGCTGGGAGCTAGATATCCCACTAGATTTTGCACTGATGTGAAATGGGCCCGGTTTCACCAGATAAAGGGCCAGAGGTTGATTTGGGAGAGAATCCTTGATCTGAATGTTGGAGATTATCCAGAGTTGTAGGATGAGATCTAAAGGAGGAGATGGGGACCCCTGTTTTCCCTACCTACTAAGGGAGATCCCATTTTAGTGATGGAGTTTTACGCAAATGCCTTCAAGACTCACCAGGTCTCACCGAACATCAGTCAACAGAGGACGAGCTGGGTGAGGGATCGGTACATCACATACGACAGGGACACCATTAGTACCCTACTGGGTAATCCTTGGGAGCCTACTCCCGAGAGTGACACTTGTTTCTGGAAGGAAAACAAAAACAAGGTTGCTACTGAGGATGGTGATCTGGGATATTTCCTGGATCAGGTTGCTCATTCCTTGAGCAAGGATGGAATCCTTTTCAACCTGAGTAAGGTTAAAAGGACTCCATCGAACCTTCTCAAGACCCAACTGACCCCTATAGCTCAGGCATGACCTCATCTCATGCTTCATAACATCACTCCTATCACCCATCTTTCTTTTATTCTAGTTGATCATTGCTGCCTTCTCTACTCTATCCTTCAGGGACACACCATTGACATTGTCGAGCTTATATCTAAACAGATTCACTTTTATGCTCTTAGGTATAAAGTGAACCGTCCTATTCCCTTTTCTCTCATCATTTCTACCTTAGTGAGGAGGCAAGGAGTTGTTGTGCCATCACCTGAGTTCACTAGTTCTTTGGGGAAAGTCCCCAAGGTTTTAGTGAACAGAGATTACTTTGTTCAGCAGTGCGAGCTTCCACCTTTGGAGCAGGAGGCTCAGCCCAGACAGAGACGGAGGAGATCACTAGTTCACCCATCATCTACTGATGCTATTACTGATGGATTTGCTAGGATGACCCTTGAGCATCAGCATATGATGCAGATGATGACTGCTACACATAGAGCTTATATGTATCTTCATGATTCTTTTTATCAGTACAGGATTCAGGGAGATGGAGCACCTTATGTTACACCAGCTGAGTTTGCAGCTCATGTAGCTTGGCTTGGTAATTTACCTACATATCCTGAGACAGGTGGACCTTCTGGAGCACGTGCTGATTCCGAGGGTGATACTGATGAGGAGGGGGATGATGAGGATGATCATATGGAGGATTGATTGGTGTTATCTCAAATTTCTTGCACTTTATTTATATACATTTTAGTTTGATATTTACATTTGGATTTTTACATTGTGGATTAAATTATAGTTTGTCTTTTATTCTTATGTGGTGTGTTTTCTTTTTGCATATATCGAAAATAAAAAATAATTTTTTTAATAAATGAATCAAATTTTTGAAAATAAGGAGATTTATACACTTAAGGTTTTTACACAATAGAACTATTTTTAAAATCAATTATCGATTCTTTTTATAATTTAGGGATTTTTGATAAATTTAATCACAATCATATTATTAACTATCAAGCTAATAACCCGATGAGCTGAGTGATCTTTTGAACACTTGAGGGCTTCGACATAACTTCATTCGAATTAATTTTGCTTTAATCTGTGATTTGTGTTGTTGTACAAAGAATTCAAGAAAATGATCAAGGCATATTTTTGGTAAAAGAAACCTTGGGCCAAAAAGCTTACCATGGTAAAATTATTTTTATCCTTTGAAAGCCAATTTGAGCCTAAAAAATAATTTCTTTGGTACCCTTAACCTTTATCAAATTTTAACTATTCCCTTTACTTGATTGATTAAAGAGCAATTGATCAAAATGGAAAGAATATTTTGAGTGTTCTTACAAAAATGGGGAGTGAAAAATAACAACTTCATTCTTTTCATGAAAAATCAAAACAAAAATTGTGTATATAAATAAAAAATGAATATATGCAAATTAAAAATAGTGAAAAGAATCAAGTTGGGGGTATTTATCATCAATAAGGGAAATGAGAGTTAGGCCAAATAAATAAATAATTTGAACAAATATAAATTCAAAATTAATTAAATAACTAAAAATAAAATATTATTATAAATATATATATATTTTTGAAATGATTAATTAAATATTAAATATATGTATAAATTATTAAACATTAAATTATTATTATATGTTAAATTAAATATTATTAGCAAAAAATAATTATCAATTAAATAATTACCATTTAATTAGTACTTAATTAAACAAAATAATCATCGATATATTATCTTTAAATATTATTTATTATTATCTTTCTCTCATATGTGTTCCTTTTCGACTATCAGCACGTTTTCTAATCTTTCTCCTAAGTCTCTGCGCTCCTCTGAGCTAATTTTCTTACTGTTTATACTCTCTCGATATTCCTTTGCCTCATACTAAATTTTTTGATTAACTTTTCTTTTCACTGTTTTCTCATACTAGAACCTCTCAAGGATCCGGCCAAACCCGTAAGCTTTCTATAAAAAGCTAAACAGGGCATCCTCAAGGGCCTCTGAGGGTCTGAGTTTCTATTCTTAAAAATCAGGGATGTTACAATAGTTTTATGATAAATATGCTTAACTTTCTTTGAACATTGTTGAATGTATTCTTAATTAATTGAATTGTGCCCATGAATGATTGAATGTGTTTTTGTATGTTTATGTATATGCTTAAAGAAATTATTTATCCATATAATCCACATATTTATGTTACAAATTGGTATAGAATTTCATTAAGATTGAATATATTTTATAGTATATTCTATATTACAATTAATTTGTGAAAATTCTCAATATATTGAATTGGTAATAAAATATTTTAGTTTAGTGTTTAACTGCAAGATTTTTGAATAATTTAATAAATATCAAATGTAACTCTAAAATATTAGTAAAATAAAAATAATGATAATAAGTTTTATTGTGATAACACGTATTATAAATTGTGCTAGAAAATTCTGTCTAAGATATATATAAAAGATTGATAAATAAAAATATAAGATTTTCTTTAGAATATTTAAAAATATACACTTGATTAGAAGTATATAAAGGAATTTGAATCAATTGTGAATGTTGGACTTTGAAGAAAACTATGGTATCGATATCAAGAAATTTGATTGGATATATATGGATATATAGATTATGGATTATACTATAGTGTGAAATAATGAGTACATTAAAGTGAAATCCATAGTTTATGGGATGGAAGTTACAATGGATATGTTGAGGGATTGGTGGGACATTGGATATGTCTTTATTCCTTAGGGATTCAAGTGATAGGGTGAGTAAGTATGACTTGGCCTTACAACTTATTACATCTCGACATTGCACACTCCTTATCTTTTGGTATTAGTTAGCGATTCCTAGAAAAGTCTACGTAGATTTATATATTTTGGCTTAAATGTTATGATCTATCAGGAATTTGTAACTCCTAATCGATACTTCTTGGTGTTACAAGAATTACAAGCCCTCACGTATAAAGTGCTAGAGTATTAATAGATTGCATATATGATTATATAGTGGTAATAATATGTGTTATTGAATGATTTTGTTAACAAGGTGTTATGTTAAGTGATATATGAAATTTTAGTTAGTATGAAAAATTTTGTCTAGAACCATAAACATGATGTTATTATTTTTATTCTACTATTGATAAGTGGTCATAATATTTTGCTCACCCTATATGTTTTGTGTTGTCCAAATATATATATATATATATATATATATGTTCACACAAAGAGCAGTGGGCATAAAACCCTAACGAATTCCCCTAGTGGTTAGGCTATTATTTCTTAATATGTCTCACTTGTCCTCCCCCGTACATCTATAAGTCGTATATATATATAGGTTACGAGACGAGCCTAGCCTATTAAACCACAACCTGAGCTAACTAACCTCCCCACAATATGGAGAGATTGGATCACGTGGTGGGGACCACCCCTTGATCCCCTAGAGGGAACAGAAGCCCCCTAGCCACAAGTGTTGGCTGCAGAGCCAAGAAAAGTGGCTAAGAACGATTCTGAGCTTATTCTTTGAACAGAATTTCTTTGATTGTTAAGTGTACAACCACTGTTTATTTTAAGAAACAGAGTGTAGAGAATCCTGACCCCAAGTGAGAATTTTCTAGGTGAGAACCTTGGTTTCGAGTGAGGGAAACCTAAGTGAATGTTTCCGAGTGGGAGGAGTCTTGATTCCGAGCGGAAAGAAAAATCTCATTTCCGCCATGTTAGAGCCATGTTGGATGGAATTGCTCATGCCACCTGGCAGAAAGAGGACCAACCATCATTTTCTTTATCGATGAAAACGTATTAGCTCAATGATTGCGACGTTTTCCATTTTTCCCCAAGGCATTAATGATACGTTTTTAGGAAGGGAGGTGTTTTTTAGTCTAAAAGGAGTTGTTGATATGGTTGTTATTAAATGTTCCTGGCTAATGGGTTCCCCTTCATTGTGATTGTGATTGTGTTGTTGTTAGTCCTCAAATTTACAATAAAATCCGTAATAAAAAATTTGTAAAAAGAATAAAAATTTGTTTAATTTGTTAGAAATTTAGGTTTTAAATTCAATAAATGGATGTTTTTGGAAATAATCTGCCCTTGATCAATTTTCTCTAGTTTTGTAGTGAAAAAGTAAAGAATTTAAAGAGAAAAATTGAAGAACTAGAGAGCTGACGCATAGCATCAACACCACGCATAGCATGGGGATTTTTGATGCTGATGCTACGCGTTACAGCCACGCGTAGCGTCAGAGCTACATGGACTCCATTTCTAGGTGGATAAGCACTCAGCCAATTAACCCATTATTGGCCAATCCACCAGCAGCTAATGTCCAAGCCAAATTGGGAGACAAGGCCACACATGTTTGGGCATTATTGAATAAAAAATTCTTAATCATGGCCACTTAATCACGAGCTTAATGGGAGCTGAGTCAGGAACCTAACGCATAGCGTCAGGACCCTTCTTCAGTCGTATAAATAGGGCCATTCTCCACACATTTCAGGCATCCCTTTTTGAGTTCAGAACTTTTATTCTCTCTTTTCACTCGAGTTTGAGTGTTTTTCTTTGATTTTGTAAGGTTAGAGTGGTTTCTAGATACTTGAGAGTGTTGTGTAGTAGTGTGAGCTCTTGTATCGTGAAGTGTTTCCAAGTCTTCGTAAAACTCTGTAAGTGTTATTCTTACTTTTACCATGTGTAACTAAATTGTTTATGTTGGAATTTGGTGAATCAATCTATTATATGATGTTGTGATTATGACCTCTATATATTTATGATTCAAGTACATATTAGTATTTCAACTCTTTATTAATATGAACATCAAATGGGAGAATGATTATTCATGTCGAATCTATTTTAATGAAAGTAAAAGTTGAAATACCCTTAATATGCCAATTACTAGGGATAGAATTGGTAATTCTTGCTGCCATAAGGCCAAGACTTAATGCAAGTTTTTATTGAGAAAGCTCACGAGGGATCAGACTTTACGGTAAATACTTAGAATTTATATCACGAGGGATCGGTTATAATGACTTTAAGCTGCAATAACATGAACTTGATGATTAAGTATGTATGTCTGTAATTATTTCAATATATTTTAGTGCGGGGATCCTAATTCCAACATAATTTTTTAATCTGTGTTTATACATCAATTATCTAAATTATTCTGAATTACATCTCAATTTTATAGATAGATTTTATCTTTTCCATCTTTTTACCTTATGAACAAATCAACCATCAAATTCTGTGAATATTGTAAGTCACATATTCATATTTGTGTGACTAACACTGTTAATATTTATTCCTTGATGTGATTACCTGATGTATGTTATAGAGATTTCCTTGTATCTATTTAGTATTTGTTTTTATAATATCTAGAGCCACCTTTACATGTGAGGTATATGGGTTGAGAGCTTATACTTACCCCTTTTGTGTTATGTGTCTACTTTCCTTTTTGTGATCATCAGCTGAAGGTCAAGGTGAGCGCTAGCAGGACCTGGACTACCTGCAGTAGAGGACGTAGAATCGCGGATGTCGACTGTTTATACTCGCTGTTAGTGTCAAGACTGTTGTAGGTCCTGACATTTAGTTATGACATGTTATTATTGCACTAGCTGGTATTGAGAGCCCCTGTACCTTTTGAGTACACTATTGATGTAAAGAATTGATCTGTTATAATATCTATTTGAACTATGTGCTGATGATCACCAATAAAAAAAACTCTCCTATTTTTCAAATAATTAGTGACTCCTTAATTAAGTACAATGTTTCAATGTGAGAATTAGTCCTAGTTAATCAAGGGTGTCACATTGCTAGTATCAGAGTGTGGGCAATTCTTTCAGCTTAGGGTGTGGACCACTAAGGTTCCCTTGTACTCAAAAGAGTTATTCACGAGACGTTAATACTCACGTAGTAGGATTTGATTACTTGTTGTGTGTGTGGAGCTTTCTAGTATGGGATGACTCGTTGAAATTCTGTTAAACCTTGTCTTTCTTTCAGTAATCATGGCGTACCGAAACAATGCAACGTTGAATGCTGTATTAGATAGGATGGTAGAAGCTTTGGAATGTCAGGCAGCGAATGCTCCCTAAGCCCTGTTGAGGCAAAGTCAAGGACTAGTTGACTTCCAAAAGAACAATCTTACACGATTCAAATGAGGTTTTGACCTTGAGGGAGCTCAGTTGTGGGTCGAACAAATGGAGAAGATCTTCACAGCTATGCGATGTGAGGACAACAACAAAGTAACCTATGTTGTTTTCATGCTAGTGGGAGAGGTTGAACACTGGTTGACTTATGCGAGGCTAAGGTTGACTGTTGATGGGGCTGAAGTTACTTGGGAACGGTTTAAGGATGAGTTCTTGGCTAAGTATTTCCTTGAGGATATTAGGAGGTAGAAAGAGCAAGAGTTCTTCAATCTGAGACAAGGGTTCATGTCAGTGGGAGAATATACGATAAAGTTTAATGAGTTGGCTAAGTGTTGCCCTTACTACACCTAGATAAACGAGGCTTCTCGATGTGCTAAGTTTAAGGGAGGACTACGCTAGGACATTCGTCAGGCGATCTATTGCCAAAAAATACTCAGTTCACTACTTTGGTGGATAGGTGTCGCATCTATGAGCATACCTCAGCATAAAAATCCAAAGAAACTTCCAGTTATAGGCCGGAATGATGTATATTTAACAAGCGACCCTAGAGAGACTTCAAGTCAAGAAGGCCCTATCCCCGGCCAAATCCCAATAGACCTAGTGGATTTACAAGGACTCAATGTGATAGACCACCTACGAGATGCTACGATTGTAGGGGACTTTATTTTGCTAAAGACTGCCCTAGGAAGACCTTCACTTGTTTTAACTGTGGAAAGGCTTAACACAAGAGTACCATCTGTCCTAAAAGGAACTTGGATTATCCCAAGAGGGAGGTTAGAGGTCAAATAGAACGTCCTGCAGGCCGTGGGAACAGAGGACCAGCTACTAGTGCATCAGTTAATAATCCTAGAATGGTGAATCTGAACCGTCTAGGCGGTGGTAATGCTCAGCAAGGACCGATGAGTACTATGGCAGGCAGAGGTAGAGGAAATGCTAGAGTCTTCACCATGAATGGAGCGGAATTCGCACAAGAGAATGACCTGGTGCAAGGTACATGCTTTATAGGTAAAGTGCTTCTAAATGTGTTATATGATTTTACAGCCACTCATTCATTCATATTTGAGGATTATGTGAAGCATTTGAATTTACCATTAACCCCCTTACCTGGCAAAATGATTGTTGTTACTACTGCTAACGAACCCATAAGCATTTGACGGAATAAGGTCCAAAATAGTCAAAGTTTATGTGGACGATATTATAACTAAGACACCAGCGGGAGAAGACCATGTGGAAGACTTAAGGAAGATATTTCAAAGAATGCAGGTGTACAACATGCATTTAAATCCTCTGAAATGCACCTTTGTAGTTCCAGCAGGACGGTTCCTAGGATTCATGCTGACTTAGAGGGGAATAGAGGCTAATCCGGATAAATGAAAGGTTATTAAGGAACTCTGGAGTCCAACAAATGTGAAGGAGGTCCAATCATTAAATGGAAAAGTGGCTGCATTATCTCGGTTCATGCCTAAAATGGCACACCAGGCATTACCACTATATAAAATCTTGAAAAAGAATAAAAAGTTTGAATGGGGAAAAGAGTAGAAGGAAGCTTTCCAGAGTCTTAAGGAGGTATTGGCAAACCCTCTGGTGATGAAAAAACCAGACCTAGGTCAGTAGCTGTTTGTATATCTGGTAGTATTTGATGAAGCACTGGGGGCCGTCCTAGTAAAGGAAATTGTGGAAGGATAGAGGCCGGTTTATTTCATGGGGAAAGTGTTGGAAGGATCTGAGGGGCGGTATTAGAAGTGTGAAAAGGCTGTCTTGGCGTTGGTTTGGATGTCTAGACAATTGAGGTAGTATTTCCATGCCCATCCTATTGTGGTAAAGACTGATCTACCTGGTAGGTAGGATGACAAAATAGGCCATAGAACTCTCGAAGTTCAATATCTCCTTCAAGCCAAGAATGACTATAAAGGCTTAGGTCCTAGCTGATTTTGTAACTGAGTTAACAGGGGAACCCCCTTCGTAAGTACGAGAGCATTGGACCATCATTGTGGATGGGTCCTCAAATTCAAAAGGATATGGAGTAGGCGTAGTGATAGAGAAAGAAGACGGGGTCAGCATATAAATTTCCCTTAGATTTGACTTTAAGACGTCGAACAATCTGGCGGAATATAAAGCTTGCTTAGCCAGACTAAGAGTTGCACTGGATGTAGGAACCAAAAGTGCCATACTTTGTAGTGATTCCTAGTTGGTAATCTCACAAATTAATGGAAGTTATCAAGCAAAAGAGCCGCTCTTGCAGCAGTACTTGGCAAAAGTAAAAGAATTAGAAGAAAAGTTTAATAAAATTGAGTACAAGCATGTCCCAAGGGAGGATAATGTTAGAGTCGATGTTCTATCTCGCCTAGCCAGTAGGAAGAAGCAGAATCGACGACTACGGTCATTCAAAGTACCTTGGGAGAACCTAGTATAACGGCGCCAGTAAAAGTTTATGCTATTCGATCAAAGGCATTCCCAGATAACTCATGGGTCGTCCCTATCATCAGGTATCTAGTGAACGGACAACTTTCAATAGATCCCTTAGAAAAAAAAAGCTCAAGAAAAAATTGTCGAACTATGTTTTAGTGGATGGAAATTTGTTTCGAAGAGGGATATCAGCCCCATACTTAAAATGTTTGAACTAGGCAGAGATAGGAGAGGTAATGGCCGAAGTACATGAGGGAACATGTGTTCATCGCTACGGGGGCAAAAGTTTGGTAGAAAGATAGCCAGGGCTAGATATTGGTGGCCTACAATGACAAAAGATGCAATGGAGTACATCCAGAAGTATGATGCCTGCCAGAAGAACAACAACGAGCACTACATCCCAACAGAGGAACTATTTACTTCAGTAGTCCCATGGCTATTCTATCAATTGGGGATGGATATTCTGGGGCCGTTTCCAAAAGAGCTAGGTGAGGTCAAATACCTGATCATGGGAGTTGACTATTTCACTAAGTGGATAGAAGCTGAAGCCATAGTGCACATCACAGAAGCCTGGACTCGAAGATTCATGTATAAAAACATAATCACCAGGTTTGGCATCCCTAGAAGAGTGATTACGGACAATGGAAGCATGGACTCAAAGTTTATGAGTTTACTAGAAAAACTCTAAATCCAACAAGTTTTCTCATCAGTGGAGCATCCACAAACAAAGGCAAGCTGAAGTAGCAAATAGGAAGATACTTAAAGGATTGAAGAAGCGATTGGAAGACGCGAAAGGGGAATAGAAAATCAACTATATCATTTCCTTTGGGCATATTGGACTATGCCCCATTCCTCGACAGGAGAATCCTTATTCTGGTTGGTCTATGGAGTCGACATAGTGATACCGATAGAAATTAATTATATCTCCCCAAGAGTCAAACAGTTTAACGAAGAAGAAAATGAATGACGGCTGAAAGACAAACTCGAGTCCTTATACGAAGTAAGAGAAGCCGACTTTGACCGAGATCAGGAAATCAAGGCCAAGGTTGCACTATGGTACAACAATAAAGTAAAAAAAAGAAGATTCAACACCAGAGATCTAGTGTTAAGAAAGGCCTCAGTTGGTAACAGGTTTGCACATCAAGGAAAGCTCGCACCAACATGGGATGGCCCATAATACCGGGTACATGATATCACCAAGGGAGGAGCTTATTTGTTAGAAAATTTAGAAGGTAAAGTTTTCAAAAACAAGTGGAATGTTAAAAATCTCCGTATGTATTTCAGCTAACCGCCATCACAAGTTGTGCACTCTTTTTCCCTACCTAAGGTTTTTCCCACAAGCTTTACTTAGGAGGTTTTTAATGAGGCATGCAGTCGGGGTGCTTATTCATCAATAAAAATTTGAAGTTTGAAGTATTCAATACTTGCTATTTGGTTTTAATGACGGATCATTTATGTTAAACCCTAGAGTGGTCGAAAGACCCCAGAGTAGTTAAGTTACATTCAAACCCCAGAGTGATCGAAAGACCTTAGAGTGGTTAAGTTACATTTAAGCCCTGGAGCGGTTGAAAAACCCCAGAGTGGCTTATTTATTTTAAACCCCAGAGTGGTCAAAAGACCCTAGAGTGGTTAAGTTAATTTAAGCCCCGGAGCGGTTGAAAAACCCTAGAGTGGCTTGTTTATTTTAAACCCCGGAATGGTCAAAAGACCCCAGAGTGGTTAAGTTACATTTAAGCCCCAGAGTGGTTGAAAAACCCCAAGTGGCTTGTTTATTTTAAACCCCAGAGTAGTTGAAAAACTCCAGTGCGGTTCAGTTGTATGTAAAAGCGACTAAGTAAATTGTTAAACCAATACGCGACTGTTGGCCCGGTAATAATGGTTGGTTTTGTTTAACTGTTTGTGTGTACTACTGGGTCATTAATTGGAAAGTGCACCAATCGTTTGTAGTTTTCAAAATTTAGATATTGTTCCATTGGGATTGAAAGTCCAATAACAACAATAATTTCCTATTTACTATGGTAAATGTAAAGAAAATTATAGACAAAAGAATGATTTATATACAATTTATACAGTATTCACAGGATAGCATGGCTGAATTGTTCATGAGATAAAAAGAAAATAAAAATCTATCTAAAAAGTTGAGTTGCAATCTAGAATAGGTAAGATACTTGAGGATAAAACACAGATAGACAAATTATGTTGGAAATTGGATCCCTAATCTAGAATAACAATGAGGAACTCAAGACATGCATATTTAATCATCAAGTTTCATGTCATTGCAGCTTAAATTCATTATAACCGATCCCTCGTGATATAAATTCTAAGAATTCACCGTAAAGTCCGATCCCTCATGAGCTTTCTCAGTAAAAACTTGCATTAAGACCTGCCCTTATGGCAACAATGGTTAACAACCCCTATAGAATTGAGATACCAAGGGTATTCAATGTGATTACAAAAAAGGCACATCAGCCAAAAGGGACCATAGATTATCAAAAGAGGGCGGAGCTTATCCCGCCTACAGAGCAAAACGCAGAATAAAACTAAGGATTAGAGGGGCCACCTTCTTTTTTCTCCCTCTCTGAACTGGCGTCAGCTTTGTCATCGTTTTGATCTCCCTCCGGAAGGCCGTAATCTTCCCCCGTTGCCAAAGGTGGAAACTTGAAGGGCTCGTCGGAAGGGGCGAAGGGCTGACCACCCATCTCAATCACCAGCTCACCATTCCGGAATCGATTGAAAAGCCAATCCTGTCAAGTTGTGGAGGTATCCCGGTTCTGGTAGACAACCTAACGGATCAGGTGACTAAAGGAATCCATGGTAGCATGAGTAAATTGCAGCATGTCTTCTTTATATTTAGCTTACTCGTTTTTTACCGCCATGGATAGCTCCTTATTTTTCTTTTGAAGGTCGGTCACGAGGCCTTCCAATTCGCCCACCTTGCCAAGGAGCCCGTCCTTCTTTAAGCCCACCAGACTGCTGGAGAGCTCAGTTTGCCTCATTAAGGGACTTAATCCTCTAATGAGCACGCCCGCAGTCTTCAGAGAGGCGAGAGTTTTTCTCCTTCAGAAGGTTCATCTCTAACTACGGGTCCTCAGTGGCGACGGAGTAGATGGCGGAAAGAGTCTGGACGTGGTACTATATCGCCATGTCCAAGGCAAATATGATGTCATCTTGTTTCAGTCCCTTGAAATGGAAGCTTGAAGCCGGCGTTGGGAGGAGAAGTCGTGACGAGGAGCGCCTATAAAGTGTCCATACCGGAAGACGAAGGAGGAGGATGTTAGTGTATGCACTATAAGCTTTTATGTTTTTCATTTGTATCATTTTCTGCTTATCAATAAAATAAGTATTTTAGTTTAAAATTGTTTTAAAATGTATTTATCCTTGGAGTAATAGGTCATATGAAAGTTATTCCTAAAATGTACCTAGTCAAGTATTTACATGGGGATATGTAAATACATTGAGACTAGTGTGTGAGTGTACTGATGACCTGATCTCACAGATCATAGATATAGATGATATCAAGTCTTCACATGGGTACACACCATGATGTACTAGACATACCCACCATGAAAATGTTGCATGGATCATTACATGAATGTCATAAATGATTCTCAATGTGATAATGGTATATGTAGTCCTTCGACCTGAAGTCACTACGATTCCTACATAAGGAGTTTATTGTTTTAATACAATTAAACATCTTCTGTAACAAGAGGACTATAAAGGTTGTGGTTAGGCAATGAACAAATTATGTAGAGGGATATGAGTGATGTATATGAGATTTTTCTCTTCTATGTAACAAGAGTGATATCTATAGGCCACTTGATGAAGTAAGACTAAGAAAACGCATGGCCATGCTAGAAAGAATAAATATTAGATATTTATTCGGATCAAGTCTACTCTGGTATCAAGTAAAATAAATTGGGTCGTACAAGGATGACGCGACCATGCCTTGGGCAAATTAGGATATCGTGACAAAAGGAACAAACATATTAAATAATTATCACTTATAGGTTATGTTGATATTAAATAATATTCAGACATAATGATGCATTGCTAGATGTCGCTCTTATTTTATATTAATAATAAAATAATTTATTATTAATATGACCTGATATTTTTCCTATAGGGTCACACACATAGAGTAGGCCCATCAGAAAATGTTTTGTTTTATTTTAGTTGGACTAAAATAAAGCTATTGGACCAAACTCAATTAGAATGAGTAAAGAGCCCACTCTTTAGAGAGAACAAATTAGGTCAAACCTAAGCATGTAAATAGAGCATAAGATGCTCATAGGCCGTTCACAAAAGTGAGACACAAATTCGCAAAAGTTGTAAGAGCTACACGCCGTCAAACTAGCAGTTGGCAAGTGTTGCGATTCTGGTGGGAGTGCTCGTGTGGACTCCTAAAGGACGAGGCTACGACTGCTTTAGTGTTCTTCAAGAGGTAATCCTAAAACGAATTTTTTTTGTGTGTGTTTGCCTTGTGATTTGAAACACGACACTTTGCAAATCCTATGGAATCCTTGTATTTTCATTGCTCATGTACTAAGGATTCCCTAACAGTGGTATCAGAGCCTGGTTGCAAAAACCATGTTTTAGGCATTTGTTTGTGTTTCATGATGATATGTTTTCGTTTGTAAGAGCTTTTAGAAAATATGATTTACGAAATCGTCTCTTATTTAAAGCTTTGCATTTTTGTTTTGCGAAAATGTTTTGTGAAACTAGGAATCGAAAATGATCAAGCATGATTATGTTGTTGTTTTTGGTTATCGCATATGATGCATATTATTACAATGATTAATCATGTATATGGTATGACCTGTGTTTTGGCATGATACATATGTTTTTGAGTTATTCTTTGTAAATTGTATACGATGCATGTTATAGAGTTTCTCAATTTTAGTATGCATGTTGTTGCCATTTAATTTTGTATGATGTATGAGTTTATGCAATTTTCGTATTTGATATGTGTTTTACTCATATAATAGTCATCGTACAAATTATGAATCAACTGAGTTGATCTTCGAACATGAATGGTTTATGTTATGGGGCGTTGAGTGATAAGGTTTAAGTGTTAAACCTTGGCCGTTCCTTAATCTAGGGTTCAAGAGTTGAAACCTAGACGGTCGTCATGGAAAGGCATTGCATGTTGGCATTGGCGCAAGTTGAATTCTAGGTTTTGAAACCCTAGACCGCATTGCCTCCATGTTCCTTGACGGCTGTGTTGTGAAGCCTTCACAATAACGAATTAGGGTTTCAAAATGGTTGAAACCCTAGCTGAAATTTTAGAGCTATTAATGGTCAGAGGGACGTTCTGGCTAGGAAAGACTTGGTACTTAAGTGGGAACCCCGTACATTCTCTGAGTAGCACCTTATTACCGACCCCACGTGTTTAGTTGCCCGTTTTAAAAATTAATTACTCTTTTAATGCTTTTAAATGGGTTATAATCAATTAATTAACACATTGCATGGTGAATGGTTATAGTCTTAGTTATTTTATTTAAATACAGCCTATGTGTTGTGCCTCTCTCTATTCTGTTGTATTTCTTTTCTCAACCCTTCACTTGTATGTAAGGCGAGTTTCTATTTAATCATGTAATCTTGATCGAGCCAACAAAGTAGAGACCTAGAAGAAAACCAAGGAGTGGTGACTCTAAGAGGATGATGGATTCAAGAAGTAGGACTTCATGAAGCCATGGTAATATAGTTCCTCTAGGTTTATTTATCTCTTTATTTTTCTTCTAGGAAGACCATAACCATCTCACAATTTCGTTTACATGCTTTGGGGATAATTTTATTGCGTTAAAGTGTTTAACAAAGATGGTAATTTTAAAATAAATTAAAATCCCTCAAAATAATATTAAGTTATAAACATCTTCCAATAAGTACACTCGTCAACACTAATGTCAATAAATAGTGGGTCTGCCAAAGCAGGGCACTATCCTTTATATTAATAAGATGCGATGAGATAATGGTAATATCCAAACTATTTTATTGGGCTTTAACTTAACTAAGTTTTCAATTGGATTGAATATAACTTAGAGGCGTAAACATTGGGCTAAATATAACACCCCTGATTTTTTATACTCGAATCCCGATGTGATTGTCATAATTAATTAAATGCGAGTAAATTTTCACGTTTGAAAACATTTCCAAGACACCACCATGATCACATCAAGACCCAAATCACAAAAAACCAAAGAGTGAGATTATATAACCTAAAGCTGGATCGATAGATAAATTGCCCATAACGGTATACGAAAATAATGGAGTTTACAGCGGAAGAATATGTATACCGGGCACACGCCTAGTCCCATATATGACGATATGAGAAAAGGCTCGGCAAAGCATGCAATGGCATATCATAAGCCTAATAGACAACCATCATCATTTTACATAATTACATAAGCATAGAATGCCTAAGATATAACTAATTTTATATACATTCGGGAATATACTCCCGACCATCTCAATCATCAATGAACATCATTCAATTTCAATCCTTCTAATACACATCAAATCATCTCTTACATTCTATATATATATATATATTCATCATCCATCAATTCAAAGGATTATCTTATACATACTTAAAATCTCTAAATCATCTATATCATCATATACAATTTATTCATTACACAAGAATCCATAAATGATGCCGGCCAAGGCACTTCCTCTACCGCTATTTACCTTCACCCAAGCTTTAATTAAAATCCGAACTCATCCCATGGCAACCTGCATCACAATGCTAAAAAGGAGACCACATGGGAGAGTGAGTTATACATTCAAAATGACGAATAATATATATATTGTGATCATGTGTATATGCATACAACGTCATGTGTGCTTTGCTTTAAAATCATTAAATTATCATTCATTCATTATCTCATTATTACAATAGGCATACAAGTCTCATGAATCACAATTCATATCATAAACCAGCACAAGCATATACACAATCACTTACACAATCACTTTGCCACTTATCAACAAGGGCATTCACAAATTATTCTCATCAATTCATTATATCTTTAATCAATACCTCCTCGCAATGGGTTTATCATCTTTCGTGGTCATCCCATCTCAAATGCCATGGTCTTAAAGCTAATGCATATGTCAACTGTTTAATGCACATGAAATGGATCCATTTCTTACCATCAGGTGATCATATCCACCATACCAATCATTTCCCATTGATTATCACAATACCGTCATCACTCAGGGATACACCCTTCGTGGCACCCCGCAAGGTGATATATTCAACAATAATAGGACAACGTCCTCTTCACTCCGGGATATACCCTTCGTGGCACCCCGTAAGGTGATATATTCAACAATAATAGGACAACGTCCTCTTCACTCCGGGATATACCCTTCGTGGCACCCCGCAAGGTGATATATTCAACAATAAATCAACAACAATAGGACAACATCCTCTTCACTCTGGGATATACCCTTCGTAGCACCCCGCAAGGTGATATATTCAACAATAAATCAACAACAATAGGACAACGTCCTCTTCACTCCGGGATATACCCTTCGTGGCACCCCGCAAGGTGATATATTCAACAATAAATCAACAACAATAGGACAACGTCCTCTTCACTCCGGGATATACCCTTCGTGGCACCCCGCAAGGTGATATATTCAACAATAAATCAACATTAATAGGACAACATCCTCTTCACTCCGGGATATACCCTTCGCGGCACCCCGGAAGGTGATATATTCAACAACAATAGGACAACGTCCTCTTCACTCCGGGATATACCCTTCGTGGCACCCCGCAAGGTGATATATTCAACAATAATGCATATCAATGCCATGCTATGCCATGAATGCAACATTACAATAATGCATGTGCCCAATAACCTCGCAAGGATAGCTCACCCTCTCAATTAGGGTATATTTTAATTTGGCATTTCAATAATCATACATAATCATTTATAAAGCCTTTCAAGGCACATCATTCATATAATTTGGCATCTCACCGGCCACAAACATCATTCATAACAATCCACACATGGATGTCGAAGGCATAGCAAATAATCATAATATTAATCCACACATGTAACAACAAGGTGTTTTCGGAACATATTTATATATATATATATATAGCAATCATCATTGCCTCACACACATACAAGTCAATTACTTGTATCAACCACAAGGGTGTCATAATATTTCTCATTATTCATCAATGCCATTATACATTCATTTAGTGGTTTTCAACCCATCATAATTGTCATCTCCGATTTATTCGGTTATTAACATACACCTTGCTATTCAATCATTCCCATAAAGGGTTCATAATCACTCAGAGGTACAATCTCATAACTCAACGTCAACCCTTGACATTGTTCTCACACACTTCATTCTTGGTGGTTAAGGATTCATGTTTTATATCGTGCATATTATGGGTATAAACAAATTTTCTCAATCTCTCAATCGTTATCCATCACCACCCAATTATGTTATAGACATATTTATATCCCCATACGTTCCCTCAGGTATCGCACAGGATAAGGGGAAGAAGGCCCAATACCATCAGAACTGAGAAAATAAGGGAAAAAATACTATCAGTGTTCACTTGCTCAAGCGAGGCCCACATTCACTTGAGCGAGACAGCCCATCTCGCTTGAGCATCTCAGCTCGCTCGGGCGAAATCGTTCCAGTAAGCATTCCCAAATATATTCGCTCGAGCGAGGGTCCCTTCAACCAGCCACTCGCTCGAGCGAGAATTGTCCAGTAAGGAATTCCATACTCACTCGCTTGAGCGAGCTATCCACTCGCTTAAGTGAAATCCGACCAGAGGTCGTCCTTCCCAACACTCGGTTTTGCACTCGGGAAAGTTATTCCAGAACCGATTCCTCTCATTCGGTCCTTCACTCGGCAATTTACATTAAAGCCGACTTATCACTCGGTCAGTCATTCACTCGGTAATTCACCCTCACACCGACTCAACACCTGATCGATCTTCACTTGGTGAATTATTTCAAAACCGACTCTTCTCTCGTGTGGTCTTTCACTCGGCAAAATAATTCCAAGACCAATCATCACTCACTCAGGTTTCCTCTCGGCAAAATAATCCAGACCGAGTCTTTTCTCACTTGGTTTTCCACTCGGTAATTTATTCCAAAAACCAACTTCCTTTCATTTTCACACGAGTGAAGTTATTCTAGAATACTTCTAGACAAACACACCATATATCCCCAATCGGTGCCATCCCCACTCGGAATTACACACACGAAGGGACTCCACTCGGAACGAGTTACTTTGAACTTGGGAATTCCCACTCGGAACTCCACTACCCGAAATATCATACTCGGAAACCTCTTATTCAAAATTATATTCACTTCCTCACTCGGAAGGTCCTGTCTCGGACATAGTCCACTCGGAAATTCACTACATCATGAAATTATTTTTCTAAGGTTCCCACTCGAGTGAAATTTCGTCCAGAATCTCACTTGCTCACCATTCACTCGTCATGCTCGGTCAAGGCACAACAATACCTGTCACTCGCTTGAGTGAGTACTGTCCGATCATCAGACTTCACACTCTCGCTCAAGCGACTCACCCACGCTTGAGCGAAAAGTGTCCAGTGTAAATTTTCTCTCTAGCTCGCTCAAGCGTGGCCATGCCCGCTTGAGCGAGATTCGCCCAGTAACTCTCCTGATTGCATAACATGCATCTCGCTTGAGCGGAAATCTCACTCGCCTGGGCAAAATTGGTCCAGAGACCATTGTACCGATACAGAGGATCCTCACCTGAGCGAGATCCTATCTCACTTGAGCGAGATTGCCAGAACATAAACAGAAAACAAAAATCCTTACAGCTCAACATATGATTTTACATTTTAGGCCTATTAAATCATATCCAACACATCATATACGATATTTGAGGCACATACAACTCGTTCTAAGAGTTCTTACTCGGAAATTCTCATTATAAGTCAAAATTGGACATATCCAACATTTCTTACACATCATTAAAAGGCATATACACCCTGTTCACACATTCATACTTATAGATTTTCATTCCAAAACATATTGATCATGTTGAATTCAAACTTATCATCATCTTATATACAGATATTCATACCTTGCCACAACAAATCCACATATCCTCACACATCATCCTCAATAATCATCAACTTGCCATTACAATTAATTCAATACATACACATGGCAAGGCAAGCATGAGTACTAACACATACAATAATCACTAACGATTTTACTCATGCAGTTTGAATGTTAACTCCTCTCCTACCTCGAGGGAAGAGCCAAAATGGTTCCAATGCTCTGAATGCTCCATTGTATCACCCAGAATACGATCTACATACCATATGCAAGTATATTCACATAAATAACCACCATAATTTCAAATACTTGCTAGCTTATCATAAAGCTCAACCTCATGTCCTAAACTTGATAAACACCCACTTATGTAATTATGTTAGGCTTCAGGAATTCCTTTCCCAAAGCCAAGATCCTCTAGATCTTAAAGGCTAACTAAACCCAACATCATCATCATCTCATCCGTTACATCATTTAATCTCAATTCACCTCAACTCTTCCAATATCCTCATTATCATTTTAAGCTCACATAATTCATCCTTGCTTCTCTTGAACCATCGTTAGTTATAAAACTCTAAGGGCACAAATCATGGCTTATCAATTCACCAACCAATATGCATATCCCATTTATCCTACCATTGAGGGTTATCTCCAATGTTCACCATTATTCATCATTATAATCAACAATACACATATTAAATATCACCCATTACATTCAATTTAACCTTTCAAACTACATTATATCCATGTCCCAAAATTCTTAGGGCTAGGGTTTCCATCCAAAACCCAACAACATTTACCCATGCTCATTAATCACCACCATTGGCAATTTTTCATCATCAATATCATTCTTCAATATCATTAAACCTACATTCTACTCATATTTCATATTTTCCCCAATTTATTAGAGTTAGGGTTTCACTAAAAACCCATCAACATCATAAATGCTCATTTATTTTCCACTCATCCAAGTATTAATTCCATGCACCTATAACAACCCACCATTAATGCCATAATAACAACACCCCACCTTAGGGTTCCCTCATTTAAAGCTTCTCCCAATAACCCATATGAAATAAACACTCTCCCAAATACCAAGAACCCAAAATCTAGGGCATAAACTCATAAAGAATGGTGAGGAACTTACCTCACCCAAAGAAACAACATGAGGTTTCAATAGAGAGAGAGATCCACACGAAAATAGAGGAGAAGAGTGGAAGAGGATCCAACCATAAGCTTCTCCTTCAAGCTTCCATGAAAACAGAAATGGTGGAGGAGAAGAAGGCTCCACATGGCTTAGATTTTGGAGAGAAGAGTGGAGAGGAAAAAAGAAGAAGAGATGGGGAAAAGAGAATAAGGAGGAGGAGAAGAAGTAGCGTGAAGCATAAGAGAGGAAGAAGGGTTTATGTTTTAATATTTTGCTTCACATTAAAATTTCACCGTTTTATAATAAACAGGCTCTCAGTTCGGGCTCAATACTAATTCCAAAAATTATTCCGAATATAGATTCGGATTCCCGATAATATTCTTATTAGCCCTGACTAGTGGCATCTCAATTAGAGATACTTGGTCCGACACCTAAATTCTAATCGGGTATAATTTTAACTCCTTAAATCTCAGTAATTCATAAATATCCATAATAAATCCCAATTTAATCATTCCAATATTTTTGGGACACAAATCAACTCACATACAATTATTCATTATTTATTCTCATCAATTTTTCATTTTTATAAAATTCGGGGTGTTACAATCCACCCCACCTAAAAAGAATTTCGTCCTCAAAATTCCGCATCAATATACATATCACAAGGCCATACCTCAGGCCACACATCAACAAGGTTCTACGGAACCATATAATAACATTGGACTTACCAAAGTCCATCAAGTCATGTTCATCATCACATCATCATTCTTAACATAAAATTTCTACATCAAGTGTGTCATATGTTATCGATCACAACTCACCCAACAGAGCTCACATGTTCATACTCAGTATGACCAGATAGGCTCAATACATTCATCATAAGTAGTTACAATCTCTACACCTGCCCGGCCTATGTGTTGCTGCTTCCGACATACAGGAAGGCGTCCCAATCCCGTAGTGGTTACCACAAACACATAAAGTCGGCGCATAAGTGCATGTCGCCACAATGCCTATGGCATGTAAGGCCATATCGGGACCAGTACTTCGTATTCCCATTGCTCATATCGGTTATACATATTCAAATGATACCAGTCCACAACTAACATATTCATATTTCCTCATCATTATATAGTTAATTTGGCATCCATCATGCCATATCAGTCATCAAATCTTAATTATCTTCACCATCAATCAATGTACCAACCATAAATTTTTAATCATCACAAGGTAAATACCCCATCCTTGGGTTTCATCCATCCACATCCATGCTCAAATGGCCTAAAATTCTTGTCTCACTTACTTATTTGTTGGCTATAAATCAATTCGAGCCTTAAAAGATTCACCACACTCTTATCAAGTAGGCTACTTAACCACATAATAAGCCTTCACATTAGGAATTCTCCTCAAGATCATAACCAAAGCTCATAATTTAAACATATAACTCACCTTATATCACATCACTATGTGGCTTCTATTACCAATATAGCACCTTTCAGATAAAATAGGGGGGTAATGACATGATCAAATTTCTATTCACCGACTCACAATCACACATGTCACCTCTAAATCATATCGTCATCCATAATTATTCCAATGATCATAGTCTCTAGGGCACACAATTTAGCCCAAAGTCACTTCGTAAAATCATATACCATAATCAATACCAATAATTCCCTAAGTTTGATCATGCAGGATCATACCAAGTCCTTCTAGGTCATCACACCTAGTGGGCTATAATCAATTCAATTACTTACTCGGTTTTCACACACCAAAAACCGAGACACAACCCAATCTAACATGTATTCGATTTCACATTTATTCACCTATCACATAATCAAATTCCCAATCTAGAGGGATACAACAATTTACTTGTATCATTCAATATATGGGGTTCTTGTGCCAAAGGATATAAAATCTATCCTTTACAACTAGCATAACCAATCATTTAAATTCAAAAATACCCACACTAGGGGATTTGTTCAATATTTTTCATTCAATCAACTCAAACATATGAGTTTCGTTTTCATTTAACAAGCACTCCTTGGCTAGACGCCACAGGCATAGTGCATATAAGAGACCTAATCACAATTCATATTCAAAGTGCATATGCACATCAAGGTTTCAACATATATGGTCTACCACCATATCAATTTCTTTCTCAATATCTCCTATCCGTAATCAACATACAGCATAGGTCCATCATTAAATCAATGCATATTTAACATATCATATCCATGATCACACATGGTACAAATTCATCATCAATCTAAGTTATATCTCATATTTCATATTCATAACTCAATATTTCCTTTCATGATTAATATTCAACATAGATCCATTATCAATTCAATTTGCATTATATATATCAACATCAATGCACAATAACAATATATTCGTCATTTGAAGGTAATAGGGTAAGGAACTTGGCTGGTCTTACACAATAAATACATTAATCATATATTGAGGAAATTCATTCACTCATTTTCAATCTCATGATTCATTCATGATTATCAATGAGCAACTAGGCTCCACAAGTGCATCATATAACCTCAACGAAAAAGGGTATACACTCAATAGTCAACGACCACATCTTATGAATCAAAATCTCATAAAAGTCCTCAAATAGCATCACTCACAACTCAATATTAATGATTCACAATAATTCCTCAATAAGCAAGTATGCCCTTATAATCAATTCATAATCCTTAAACAACTAGTCATTCATAAGTCCATATAGGGCAAACAAACATAATATCATCATTCTCTAGATAATTATCATTCTTAAATCTATGTAAAATATCCATATTTCAATAATGAGCATCACGCTCCTTTAATCACTATAAGTATTTCACCATTGAGCAATCATGCTCCAATCATCCATAATATCAAATCCTCACAGAGCGGCCACGCTTTGGTGGTAACCAATAACTCCAATTCAGAGCAAAATATGCTCTGATACCACCTTTATAACACCCCTGATTTTCTGTACTCGAATCCCGATGTGATCGTCATAATTAATAAAAATGCGAGTAAATTTTTCACGTTTGAAAACATTTCCAAGACACCACCATGATCACATCAAGACCCAAATCACAAAAAACCAAAGAGTGAGATTATATAACCTAAAGCTGGATCGATAGATAAATTTTCCATAATGGTATACGAAAATAATGGAGTTTACAGCGGAAGAATATGTATACCGGGCACACGCCTAGTCCCATATATGACGATATGAGAAAAGGCTCGGCAAAGCATGCAATGGCATATCATAAGCCTAATAGACAACCATCATCATTTTATATAATTATATAAGCATACAATGCCTAAGATATAACTAATTTTATATACATTCGGGAATATAATCCCGACTATCTCAATCATCAATGAACATCATTCAATTTCAATCCTTCTAATACACATCAAATCATCTCTTACATTCTACATATATATATATATATATATATTCATCATCCATCAATTCAAAGGATTATCTTATACATACTCAAAATCTCTAAATCATTTATATCATCATATACAATTTAATCATTACACAAGAATCCATAAATGATGCCGGCCAAGGCACTTTCTCTACCGCTATTTACCTTCACCTAAGCTTTAATTAAAATCTGAACTCATCCCATGGCAACCTGCATCACAATGCTAAAAAGGAGACCACATGGGAGAGTGAGTTATACATTCAAAATGACGAATAATATATATATTGTGATCATGTGTATATGCATACAACGTCATGTGTGCTTTGCTTTAAAATCATTAAATTATCATTCATTCATTATCTCATTATTATAATAGGCATACAAGCCTCATGAATCATAATTCATATCATAAACCAGCACAAGCATATACACAATCACTTACACAATCACTTTGCCACTTATCAACAAGGGCATTCACAAATTATTCTCATCAATTCATTATATCTTTAATCAATACCTCCTCGCAAGGGGTTTATCATCTCTCGTGGTCATCCCATCTCAAATGCCATGGTCTTAAAGCTAATGCATATGTCAACTGTTTAATGCACATGAAATGGATCCATTTCTTACCATCAGGTGCTTATATCCACCATACCAATCATTTCCCATTGATTATCACAATACCGTCATCATTCAGGGATACACCCTTCGTGGCACCCCGCAAGGTGATATATTCAACAATAATAAGACAACGTCCTCTTCACTCCGGGATATACCCTTCGTGGCACCCCGCAAGGTGATATATTCAACAACAATAGGACAACGTCCTCTTCACTCTGGGATATACCCTTCATGGCACCCCGCAAGGTGATATATTCAACAATAATGCATATCAATGTCATGCTATGCCATGAATGCAATAGTGCAATAATGCATGTGCCCAACAACCTTGCAAGGATAGCTCACCCTCTCAATTAGGGTATATTTTAATTTGGCATTTCAATAATCATACATAATCATTTATAAAGCCCTTTAAGGCACATTATTCATATAATTTGGCATCTCATCGGCCACAAACATCATTCATAACAATCCACACATGGATGTCAAAGGCATAGCAAATAATCATAATATCAATCCACACATGTAACAACAAGGTGTTTTCGGAACATATATATATATATATAGCAATCATCATTGCCTCACACACATATAAGTCAATTACTTGTATCAACCACAAGGGTGTCATAATATTTCTCATTATTCATCAATGCCATTATACATTCATTTAGTGGTTTTCAACCCATCATAATTGTCATCTCCGATTTATTCGGTTATTAACATACACCTTGCTATTCAATCATTCCCATGAAGGGTTCATAATCACTCAGAGGTACAATCTTATAACTCAACGTCAACCCTTGACATTGTTCTCACACACTTCATTCTTGGTGGTTAAGGATTCATGTTTCATATCGTGCATATTATGGGTATAAACAAATTTTCTCAATCTCTCAATCATTATCCATCACCACCCAATTATGTTATAGGCATATTTATATCCCCATACGTTCCCCCAGGTATCGCACAGGATAAGGGGAAGAAGGCCCAATACCATCAGAACCAAGAAAAGAAGGGAAAAAAATACTATCAGTGTTCACTCGCTCAAGCGAGGCCCACATTTGCTTGAGCGAGAAGCCCATCTCGCTTGAGCGTCGCAGGTCGCTCGGGCAAAATTGTTCCTGTAAGCATTCCCAAATATATTCGCTCGAGCGAGGCTCCCTTCAACCAGCCACTCGTTCGGGCGAGAATTCTCCAGTAAGGAATTCCATACTCACTCACTTGAGCAAGGTATCCACTCACTTAAGCGAAATCTGACCAGGAGTCATCCTTCCCAACACTCGGTTTTGCACTCGGGAAAGTTATTCCAGAACCGATTCCTCTCATTCGGTCCTTCACTCGGTAATTTACATTAAAGCCGACTTATCACTCGGTCGTTCATTCACTCGGTAATTCACCCTCACACCGACTCAACACCTGATCGATTTTTAGTTGGCGAATTATTTCAAAACCGACTCTTCTCTCGTGTGGTCTTTCACTCGGCAAAATAATTCCAAGACCGATCATCACTCACTCGGGTTTCCTCTCGGCAAAATAATCCAGACCGAGTCTTTTCTCACTCAGTTTTCCACTCGGTAATTTATTCCAAAAATCGACTTCCTTTCATTTTCACACGAGTGAAGTTATTCCAGAATACTTCTGGACAAACACACCATATATCCCCAATCGGTGCCATCCCCACTCAGAATTACACACACGAATGGACTCCACTCGGAACGAGTTACTTTGAACTCGGGAATTCCCACTCGGAACTCCACTACCCGGAATATCATACTCGGAAACCTCTTATTCGAAATTATATTCACTTCCTCACTCGGAAGGTCCTGTCTCAGACATAGTCCACTCAGAATTTCACTCGGAAATTCACTACATCATGAAATTATTTTTCTAAGGTTCCCACTCGAGTGAAATTTCGTCCAGAATCTCACTTGCTCACCATTCACTCATCACACTCGGTCAAGGCACAACAATACCTGTCACTCGCTTGAGTGAGTACTATCCAATCATCAGACTTTACACTCTCACTCAAGCGACTCACCCACGCTTGAGCGAAAAGTGTCCAGTGTCAATTTCCTCTCTAGCTCGCTCAAGTGTGGCCATGCCCGCTTGAGCGAGATTCGCCCAGTAACTCCCCTGATTGCATAACATGCATCTCGCTTGAGCGGAAATCTCACTCGCCTGGGTGAAATTGGTCCAGAGACCATTATACCGATACAGAGGATCCTCGCCTGAGCGAGATCCTATCTCGCTTGAGCGAGATTGCCAGGACATAAACAGAAAACAAAAATCCTCACAGCTCAACATATGATTTTACATTTTAGGCCTATTAAATCATATCCAACACATCATATACGATATTTGAGGCACATACAACTCGTTCTAAGAGTTCTTACTCGGAAATTCTCATTATAAGTCAAAATTGGACATATCTAACATTTCTTACACATCATTAAAAGGCATATACACCCTGTTCACACATTCATACTTATAGATTTTCATTCCAAAAAATATTGATCATGTTGAATTCAAACTTATCATCATCTTATAAACAGATATTCATACCTTGCCACAACAAATCCATATATCCTCACACATCATCCTCAATAATCACCAACTTGCCATTATAATTAATTCAATATATACACATGGCAAGGCAAGCATGAGTACTAACACATACAGTAATCACTAACGATTTTACTCATGCAGTTTGAATGTTAACTCCTCTCCTACCTCGAGGGAAGAGCCGAAATGGTTCCAATGCTCTGAATGCTCCATTGCATCACCCGAAATACGATCTACATACCATATGCAAGTATATTCACATAATTAATAACCACCATAATTTCAAATACTTGGTAGCTTATCATAAAGCTCAACCTCAAGTCCTAAACTTGATAAACACCAACTTATGCAATTGTGTTAGGCTTCAGGAATTCCTTTCCCAAAGCCAAGATCCTCTAGATCTTAAAGGCTAACTAAACCCAACATCATCATCATCTCATCCGTTATATAATTTAATCTCAATTCACCTCAACTCTTCCAATATCCTCATTATCATTTTAAGCTCATATAATTCATCCTTGCTTCCCTTGAACCATCTTTAGTTATAAAACTCTAAGGGCACAAATCATGGCTTATCAATTCACCAACCAATATGCATATCCCATTTATCCTACCATTGAGGGTTATCTCCAATGTTCACCATTATTCATCATTATAATCAACAATACACATATTAAATATCACCCATTATATTCAATTTAACCTTTCAAACTACATTATATCCATGTCCCACAATTCTTAGGGCTAGGGTTTCCATCCAAAACCCAACAACATTTACCCATGCTCATTAATCACCACCATTGGCCATTTTTATCATCAATATCATTCTTCAATATCATTAAACCTACATTCTACTCATATTTCATATTTTCCCCAATTTATTAGAGTTAGGGTTTCACTAAAAACCCATCAACATCATAAATGCTCATTTATTTTCCACTCATCCAAGTATTAATTCCACGCACCTATAACAACCCACCATTAATGCCATAATAACAACACCTCACTTTAGGGTTCCCTCATTTAAAGCTTCTCCCAACAACCCATATGAAATAAACACTCTCCCAAATACCAAGAACCCAAAATCTAGGGCATAAACTCATAAAGAATGGTGAGGAACTTACCTCACCCAAAGAAACAACATGAGCTTCCAATAGAGAGAGAGATCCATACAAAACTAGAGGAGAAGAGTGGAAGAGGATCCAACCATGAGCTTCTCCTTCAAGCTTCCATGAAAATGAAAATGGTGGAGGAGAAGAAGGCTCCACATGGCTTAGATTTTGGAGAAAAGAGTGGAGAGGAAAGAAGAAGAAGAGATGAGGAAAAGAGAATAAGGAGGAGGAGAAGAAGTAGCATGAAGCATAAGAGAGGAAGAAGGGTTTATGTTTTAATATTTTGCTTCACATTAAAATTTCACCGTTTTATAATAAACAGGCTCTCAGTTCGGGCTCAATACTAATTCCAAAAATTATTCCGAATATAGATTCGGATTCCCAATAATATTCTTATTAGCCCTGACCAGCAGCATCTCAATCAGAGATACTTGGTCCGACACCCAAATTCTAATCAGGTATAATTTTAACTCCTTAAATCTCAGTAATTCATAAATATCCATAATAAATCCTAATTTAATCATTCCAATATATTTGGGACACAAATCAACTCACATACAATTATTCATTATTTATTCTCATCAATTTTTCATTTTTATAAAATTTGGGGTGTTACACTAAATATTCATAAGATGAATAATTAGCAATGGTTACTTAACCTAATGACTAAGAGTTATATAAAGATACAATTGGAAAAAGTTTCCTACCTAAATAACCAAGTATTAGGTGATCAGCCAAAGCTGACATAACATTTGTCAAAATATGGATCTTAGCCCACTAGAAAATCTTCCAATGGGATTTTCTGATTCGTGGAGGGTATTTTGTTTTGAATCAAAATAGTGGGAGACATATTTAATTTAAATGTCCATAATTTAAATATGTTTTGAAAATGATACTTACTACATATTTTCTATTTTAGATAACCATGACGTCAAACACACCTTCGAACCTTTCGTTGCGATCAATCCTAGACAAGGAAAAATTATTTGGTTCTAACTTCCTTGACTGGTATAGAAACTTGAGGGTTTTCCTCAAACAAGAGAAAAAGTAGTATGTCTTGGAAAGTCCAGTTCTGGAACCACCCACTGCAAACGCCTCTAAAGCTAACAAGGATGCTTATAAGAAGCATCAGGATGATGTTTTAGATATCTAATGCCTTATGTTGGCTACCATGTCTCCTGAGCTTCAGAAGCAGCATGAGGACATGGAGGCTTTTGATATGATCGAAAACCTAAGGAAGATATATCAAGGTCAAGCTGACCAAGAAAGATATAAAGTTTCCTTAGCCCTATTTAGCTGTAGACATAAAGAGGGAGGTTCTGTAGGACCTCATGTGCTCAAAATGATTGGGTACTTAGAGAATCTAGCTAGGCTAGGATTCCCCTTCCCTCAGAAGTTAGCTACTGATCTCATTTTGAAATCATTACCTGACAGTTTTAAGCCAGTCATCATGAATTATAACATGGATGCATTGGACAAAACATTGCCAGAGCTACTCAATATGTTGAGGACTGCTAAGCCCAATATTTCTAAAGGAAAGGGCAAGGCCATAATGATGGTCAATTCTAGCAAAGTTAAAGGAAAAGGCATGTATAAAGGCAAAGGAAAGGCTATTACAGGAAATGGCAAGAAAATTTGGAAAGCCAAGGATAAGCCAAATACATCAGCCTTAAAACCTGTGGGCGGGGTGGCTAAGGAAGCTAAATGTCACCATTGTGGGCAAAAGGGACACTAGAAGAGAAAGTGTCTAAAGTACCTAGAAGAGCTTAAGAAGAAGGGAAGTGAGACTTCCACTTCAGGTATTTTTGTTATAGAAATTAACATGTCAACTTCAATATCATGGGTATTAGATACTGGATGTGGATCTCACATTTGTCTTAATGTGCAGGATCTAGGAAGGAGTACGCAGTTAATGAAGGGCGAGGTAGACCTACACATTGGAAATAGAGCAAGAGTTGCTGCATTAGTTGTAGGGACTTATTTTTTATCCTTGCCCTCAGGGTTAGTCCTTGAATTGGACAATTGTTATTTTGTTCTGGCAATAAGAAGAAACATTATTTCTATTTCTTGTCTTGATAAGAAAGGGTTTTCCTTTATAATAAAGAATAATAGTTGTTCTGTTTATTTAAATGACATGTTTTATTATTGTGTAAATTTAAGTAATGGACTTTATGTTCTAGATCTCGAAACCTCTATCTATAATATTAATACTAAAAGGGTTAAAACAAATGATTTAAACCCAACTTATCTTTGGCATTGTCGCCTAGGACATATAAATGAGAAACACATTTCTACACTCCATCAAGATGGATATTTAGAATCTTTTGATTTTGAATCAATAGATACATGCGAATCTTGTTCATTGGGGAAGATGACTAAGACCCCATTTACCGGGAAAGGTGAAAGGGTGAGTGATATTCTTGGCTTGATACATAGTGATGTATGTGGGCCTATAGGGACAATGGCTAGGGGAGGTTTTAGTTACTTCATCACTTTTACTAATGATTTCAGTAGATATGGATTTGTGTTTCTCATGAAACATAAATCAGAATCCTTTGAAAAGTTCAAGGAGTTTAAACATGAAGTTGAGAACCAACTTGGCAAGACAATTAAAACACTTCAATCTGATCGAGGTGGTGAATATTTGAGCCTGGAGTTTGATGAATATCTTAAAGAGTATGGGATTATATCTTAACTTACTCCCCCTAGAACACCAGAATGGAATAGGGTTTCTGAGCGGAGAAATAGAACCTTGTTGGACATGGTTCGATCAATGATGAGTCAAACTGACCTCCCTAACTCATTCTAGGGACATGCTTTGTTGACAGCAACTTTTACACTTAACCGTGTTCCATCAAAGGCTGTCATAAAGATACTATATGAGATATGGACTGGGAAACGACCTAGTATGTCTTTTCTTAAGATTTGGGGTTATGACACTTATGTTAAGCGTCAAAGTTCTGATAAACTTAGGCCCAAGTCAGATAAATGTCTTTTGTGGGATACCCAAAAGAAACTAAGGGTTATTATTTTTACAATTCTACCAAGGGCAAAGTGTTTGTTGCTTGGAATATTGTATTCTTAGAAAGGGAATTCATCTCTACAAGAATCAGTGGGAGGAGTGTAGAACTTGAAGAAATTCAAGACTCACAAGGCATTGAAGAGCCAATGGTAGAAATGGAGCAAGACCCACAAAATGTTATGATAACACCAGCTCCAGTAGCACAAGACTTGTGTAAATCAAGTAGAATACATCAACAACCTGAAAGATATGGATTTCTTGTAACTCAGGAAGGAGACATATTCCTAATGGATCAAAATGAGCCAACATCTTATGAAGAGGCCATTGCAAGTCCAGAATCTGAGAAATGGCTAGAAGCCATGGAATCTGAAATGGACTCCATGTACACTAATCAAGTTTTGAACTTGGTTGATGCACCTGAAGGGGTAAAACCTATAGGATACAAGTGGGTTTTCAAAACAAAAACTGACATGGATGGTAATATAAGTACCTTTAAAGCAAGGTTGGTGGCTAAAGGTTTCAAGCAAATACATGGTATAGACTATGATGAAACTTTTTCCCCAGTTGCTATGCTAAAGTTTGTTCAAATTCTGCTTGCTATTGCTGCATACCATGATTATGAGATATGGCAAATGGATGTCAAGAATATTTTCCTTAATGGAAATCTTCTTGAGGAAGTATACATGACATAACCCGAAGGCTTTGTTAAGCCTGAAGCATCTAGGAAGGTGTGCAAACTACAACGTTCCATATATGGTTTTAAGCAAGCTTCCAGAAGCTGGAATCTTCGTTTTGATAAAGTTGTTAAACAATTTAGCTTTACTAAAAATGAGGATGAACCTTGTGTCTACAAGAAGGTTAGTGACTACACAATTATTTTTCTGGTCCTGTATGTTGATGATATATTACTTATTGGAAATGACGTTCCTACTCTTTAGTCTGTGAAGAGTTGGTTGGGAAGCTATTTTTCTATGAAAGACTTAGGTAAAGCAACCTACGTGTTGGGAATTAAGATCTATAGAGATAGATCAAGAAAAATTCTTGGCCTAAGTCAGAATACATACATAGACAAAGTGTTAAAAAGGTTTAACATACAAGATTCCAAGAAAGGAACTTTGCCTATGGCTCATGGCATAAGCTTATCAAAAGCTCAATCTCCTTCCACTAAAGAAGAGAGAGAATGGACGAATAAGATTCCATATGCATCTGCTATTGGATCAATCATGTATGCCATGATATGTACCCAACCAGATGTCTCATACGCTTTAAGCATGACGAGCAAATACTAGTCTGATCCCGGTGAAAGTCACTGGACTGCTGTCAAGAATATCCTGAAGTACTTAAGAAAAACTAAGGATTCATTCTTGATATATGGAGGGGAAGAAGAGCTCATTGTAAAAGGTTACACTGATGCTAGCTTCCAAACTGATAAGGATGACTCAAGATCATAATCTGGGTACGTGTTTTGTCTAAATGGTGGCGCTGTAAGCTAAAAGAGTTCAAAGCAAGAGATAGTTGCTAATTCTAGTACAGAGTTTGAGTATATTGCTCCCTCAAATGCTGTAAAAGAGGCAGTATGGATCAAGAAGTTTATAACAAAACTTGGGATTGTTCCTAGCATTGTGGACCCTATAAGTCTCTACTGTAACAATAGTGGAGCAATCGCATAAGCTAAGAAATCTAGATTACATCAATGATCCAAGCATATACTTAGGCGATTTCATCTCATTCGAGAGATCCTTGACCAAGGAGATGTAAAGATATGTAAGGTGCATATTGATGAGAATATTGTTGACCCACTCACAAAACCTCTTACACAACAAAAACATGAGGGGTATAGTAGATCATTAGGCATTAGGCAAATGTCTGATTGGCTCTAATGCAAGTGGGAGATTGTTGGTGTATGCACTATGAGCTTTTATGTTTTTTCATTTGTATCATTTTTCTGCTTATCAATAAAATAAGTATTTTAGTTTAAAATTGTTTTAAAACGTATTTATCCTTGGAGTAATAGGTCATATAAAAGTTATTTCTAAAATGTCCCTAGTCAAGTATTTACATAGGAACATGTAAACACATTGAGACTAGTATGTGAGTATACTGATGACCTGTTCTCATAGATTATAGATATAAATGATATCCAGTCTTCACACGGGTACACATTAAGAGTAATGATGTACTGGACAGACCCATCATGAGAACGTTGCGTGGATCATTACATGAATGTCATAAACGATTATCAATGTGATAATGGTATATGTAGTCCTTCGACCTGAAGTCACTAGGATTCCTACATAAGGAGTTTATTATTTTAATACAATTAAACATCTTTTGTAACAAGAGGACTATAAAGGTTATGATTAGGCAATGAACAAATTATGCAGAGGGATGTGAGTGATGTAGATGGGATTTGTCTCTCCTATGTGACAGGAGTGATATCTATAGGCCACTTGATGGAGTAAGACTAAGAAAATGCATGGCTATGCTAGAAAGAATAAATATTAGATATTTATTTGGATCAAGTCTACTCTGGTATCAAGTAAAATAAATTGGGTCGTACAAGGATGACGCGACCATGCCTTGGGCCCAATTAGGATATCGTGACAAAAGGAATAAACATATTAAATAATTATCACTTATAAGTTATGTTGATATTAAATAATATTCAAACATAATGATGCATTGCTAGATGCCGCTCTTATTTTATATTAATAATAAAATAATTTATTATTAATA
The DNA here is from genome assembly GCA_037962975.1 of Clitoria ternatea. Classification (NCBI taxonomy): domain Eukaryota; kingdom Viridiplantae; phylum Streptophyta; class Magnoliopsida; order Fabales; family Fabaceae; genus Clitoria; species Clitoria ternatea. The sequence goes on along the minus strand of CM075672.1, from coordinate 155,926,437 downwards.
TGACCGGGTATTTTTCCTATAGGGTCACACACATAGAGTAAGCCCATCAGAAAATGTTTTGTTTTATTTTAGTTGGACTAAAATAAAGCTATTGGGCCTAACTCATTTAGAATGAGTAAGGAGCCCACTCTTTAGAGAAAACAAATTAGGTCAAACCTAAGCCTATAAATAGAGCATAAGATGCTCATAGGCCGTTCACAAAAGTGAGACATAAATTCACAAAAGTTACAAGAGCTACACGCCGTCAAACTAGCAGTTGGCAAGTGTTGCGATTCTAGTAGGAGTGCTTGTGTGGACTCCTAAAGGACGAGGCTATGACTGCTTCGGTGTTCTTTAAAAGGTAACCCTAAAACATTTTTTTTTATGTGTGTTTGCCTTGTGCTTTGAAACACAGCGCTTTGTAAATCCTATGGAATCCTTGTATTTCCACTGCTCATGTACTAGGGATTCCCTAATAGAGGAGGGATGTCATCTTCAGTAGGTGCCTTAGTGGCCATCCCCTTGCCTTTGTCTAAAATTTGAGGGGCGGGGTCAACCCTCTGCCTTTTGGAAGCACCACACACCTGCTTCTTCCCCTTCTTTCTGTTGTCGAGGGCATCTTCAATGGTAATCACCTCGCCCAGAACATGGAGATTGAAAGAGTTTTTCAGTCTTGGGGTGACATTGTTTTCGGTTGAACATCGGCTGTCGCACCCTCCATCAATTTCGGGAGGTTCTCCAAGGTGTCGGCACTCATGTTCCTGAAAACAAGACAAGTTATTAGTGAAACTGGAGTACAAAAGTTAAATAAAACCAAAGTAAAGAAAGGGTAAATACCCAAATGAGCCAAGTACTCATTTCGTGCCTCCGTAGTGACAAGAAGAGAACGACATTTGAGGGGAGCACCTCGGGAGAGATTGTTGAGGGCGTCGACTATGGCCTTAGAAGATTCAAAAAGGGAGGAGTCCTCGACAGCATAAGCTGTACTCTCTTGTAGAAAGTGTTTATGAGTCCAGCTGGTGTGAATCTTGAACCGGCCTTCCTCATCCTTCCAAAAAGGGCGGTCCATCCCCTTGACAAAAAGTTTCAAGAAGGAGTTCTTGAAGGAAGCCCCAGCAATCTTGCAAGACTCTACAGAGGCTTCGAAATTGACGATGTTGCTCTAACATCATAGGTTCACAAAGCCCATTCCAGTACCACCACGATGATCATGTAGGCGAACCAAAAGAAGATGGCGACAGTAAGAGTGAAGCCTAGGTTCTTGCCAAGGACTTCAAGTACGAGGACCAGGGCTCAGCTGTTGGGATGGAGTTGGCTGGAGGCGATGTCCAAAAAGCGCAGCACCACTATCTCAAACTTATTGAGGGGGAACCGGACTCCCACCTTAGTTATTGTATAATCATGGAAAAATAAGAAGCGGTTCCTCAGGATATGGTAGATCTGCTCTATGAGTGTAGGGGTAAAAAGGGTGAAGGAGTTGGTGTACTTCTTCACACGCCAGTGGTATTCGATCTCAAGCTCTACTCAGTCCATAGACTTAGCAAGGCGTCTGTAGACGGCGAGTATGTCTTGGGAAACCTAAAAGTACGGATCCTTAACTTTTCAGGCTAGCCAATTTACTTTGTCGGCTATCTTGAAGGTATCTTTGGGGTCATTCCTCAATACAGATGAACTGACGGTGTCCATAGTCATGACTTGCGCTAAAAATGAGATAATGGAGTAAAAGTCAGTATCGTCAACGTAGTAGTGTACCACGCTGGAATCTTCACCCTGGTCCAGAGACACGAGAGGCAAAAGAGACAGTGGTTGTGGAACTCAATAAGTGGAAGACTCCAGCTTTTAGGAACTATTAGACTGGTTAGCCGAAGTCATCCACTTGCGGATGTCCGTTTATGTGAGCCAAGGTCCTTGACGAGGGACCCCAGTTGGCCAAGAAACTAAGGGGTTTGAAATAATTTCACAAGAACTGTCTTGTTCTTGGTTGTGGTTAGATGAAAAAGCAGACATGGTAAAAGAAAAGGGGTTTCAGAGGCTACCTATGGGTATGATGTGGGTTGTTCTTTGAGTACGACCCAGGACAGAATAGAGAAGAAAGGCAGACTATAGACGAACAAAGTTTTAGCAGGGGATGGGATAAGTGGCGAAGCAACTGAAACTCACCAGCTTTTATAGAAGGTGAAATGGTGTGGGCCAAAGTTGAAACGTCACAGGCCCATGGACGAAATGAAATGCGAAACATCACGGCCCAGAAAGGTTGTGTCACTTGAGTTCCAAACGACACAACCATTCTAACTAGAAGGCGCGTGAAGAAAACACACCAACGAAGAGCTGCCAAGTCAGCGATCCGTGTGCCATGTCACTTTTTTGGCTAACAAACACAAAAAATGCGGTAATTGGGGCGACATAGATAAAGGTCAAGCCACCCCGGACAAAAAGAAAATAAGACCCTACAACGGTCAAGATAGCAAAATTTTGAAAATCCATCACCCCGGTAAGGTTCGAAACTTAGCTCATTATTCTAACCAAGTTACAACAACAAGCTGGGGGGCAAATGATCCAGTGTGGATACCGGTCCCCTAAACTAGCTACCCTGGATAATATAAAAATATATAAAATATACATCAAGTATTTGCATAAGGCAAAATAAAACCGGACTTCCCCAGGCATACCGGAATTAAGATTTTTTTAGTACGGAAAATATAACCGTGACCCCGGCTAAAAAGAGGCAAGTGGGCAACTTGCATCTACAAAAGTCGCAGACTCTACCTCCTGACACAGGTCAAATCACCCACTTGTGTTTAAGGGGAATGATATATAAAGAGCTCACTCATTAATACATAGGACACTCTTAAGTAAATCACATAACATATTTACCCTCTCACATCAACCCTATAATACCAATTTCTCCGTTATAACCATACTAACTTAAGCATCAGAGCCCCTTTTGTAGGTACATCTCCGGTGTGGTTTCAAGGACAATGACGGGAATTAATTCTTCATTACCTTAACTCAAAGGGCTTGGCGTTCCCACTGAACCCAAGTTTACAATATTGTACTCCCACTGAGACGGTGTAAAAAGTGAGAGAGAAAGAGAAAGATTCAATACCAGTTCAAAAGTCAACAACTTTGACCCCGTACACCGGTCAGATCAGATCTATAGAGATAGATCTAAAAGACTACTTGGACTTTCTCAATCTTTATACATTGATACGATCTTAAAGAGGTATAGCATGGAAAATTCCAAGAGAGGTTACTTGCCTGCTGGAACTGGAGTTACTCTTAGTAGGAATGATTATCCTAAGACTTCTAAAAAGAGAAAGCGCATGAATAGAGTACTATATGCTAATGCAATAAGGGCTATCATGTGTACTATAACTTGTACATGTCCTGATATCGCCTATGCAATAAGTGTAACTAGTCGATATCAAATAAATCTAGGTAAGGAACATTGGAAAGTGGTCAAAACCATTCTTAAGTACTTAAGAATAACTAAAGATCAATTCCTCATCTATGGAGATTCTGAACTTCAGTTAATAGGTTATACTAACGCAAGTTTTGCATAAGATAAAAATGATACTAAATCCATCTCTGGTTATGTTTTCAAATTCAATGGTGGTGCAATAAGTTAGAAAAGTTCCAAGCAAGCTACAATGGTTGATTCAACTACTGAAGCAGAATATATAATAGCAAGTGAGGTGGCTAAAGAAGTAGTTTAGATAAAGAAATTCATATCTGAATTTGGTGTGGTTCCTTTAATAGAAGAATCAATTCCATTATTGTGTGACAATAATGGAGCTATTGCTCAAGCAAAAGAACCAAGATCACACCAAAAGTCTAAACATATTTTACGAAGATATCACTTGATTGGATAGATCATTAAACGTGGTGATATTCAACTTCAGAAAATGGATGGAAAAGAGAATACGGCAGACCCGTTTACCAAAGCACTTGATCACACATGTAAAGTTTGAGAAAATACCACATGAATATTCTACCATAATGGGTATTCAGGAATCAGTACATGAAATCTTAATGAATTTAAAAGAAATTATATTGAGGAGTAATTTGTATGGATCTCAAGACACGTGTATTTGTTTCATGGGTCCTGGATATGTAATTGCTCAAGACATCATTTTACCACCTTTTGTAGACATCGTTGATAATACACAACATATAGCCAACTTAACGAACCTATAAATTTATGTATTAGATTAAAAATTGAGAGAAACCGAGGCTATCATGTAAAAACACTAAAAAACTCTCAAGACGGAAGTTATACTATAGACGTTGTGTTCACGCCTATATGGCATAAAAGAGTTTGACAAGCACAAGTGGCAAATGAGAATGAAATACATGACAGATTGACTCTAGTGCAAGTAGGAGATTGTTAGGAATAATTAATGTATGCCTAAAATCCAATCATATCAGCATAAATAAGATATTATTTATAATTTCATTATCATATTTATTAGTTGTTTAATTTAATATGGTAATGTCCTTAATTAAAATTAGAGACTTGTTATTATATTAGAGAATATAATAATGAGAAACAGGTCTTTTATAATTTTAATTTAAATTATTCTTGATCTTATGATTATTAAAATAGGACATCAGTAATCTAGATAGATCAATATATATGTAATGATCTTTATTGGGATAAAGATTAATAGATCTCCTTTGTTAATTACATGTATAAATGATACATATGGGGATATGATCATTGAATTGATTCAGAGAGAATTCCTAATGGTTAACATTACCTTCTAAATTGTCAATCTAAATTGTCAATAGGAAAATTCTCGTGAAGAAATATGATAATTTCTTTTGACTTGAGATTATCATAGTAGTTAACAAGTTATTTATTATACTTTGATTCCATACACATAATGCCTAAAGGTATTAGTTGAATGATTATTGCGTATAATTAAATACTTGTAAAATTTATGATAAGTCAAGAAGGAATCCATCAACTCTTGGTAATGAATTCAAGCTTTATGACAAAATAGAGAATTTAATTGAATGAATAAAGAAAAGGGTTTCTTAAGTCGTCATATATAAATTAACTCATTAGAGTTTGACAAAATACCATACTCTAGAGTTAATTTAGAACTATAAAGATAGAGAGAAATATTATATAAATCTTCCAGTCGTTCTTAAAAGTAAAATACATTACTTCATATTATCTAGTCTTTAAGGAATATTGCTAGACGTTAACCTTGATTGTTAAAATAATTTGATTAATTTACTACCAGTTTAGTATTGAACCTACGGGGTGACTAACGAGTGTTATGATCTTTGTTAAAGGAATATATTTTATTTGATAATTAAATTAAAGAATTTAATTTTATCTTTGAAATTGTTTCATATCATTTTAAAATTCAAAAATTACAATTTTATCTATAAATATATGTTTGATCCTTCAAAGTTTATATTATTCCTTTTATGAAAAAAAGGGTTAGTTTTTAAAGCACTCTCTAAAACAAAAAGAAAACAATTTTTCTCTTTGTTGATACATTTTATTGGTAGAAGGTTTCACATTCAAAGTGTTAGGTTTTTTTTAAGGCATGAAGTTTTTAACTAATTAGTAAGGGGTTGTTTCTTCATCATGAATTTTTTAAGGCATGTTTGGTTTTCATTTTTACTTCGGAATGCATCTGCCATCAACCGGGGTCTAGATACATCTTCATGCGTGAGATGTTATTCTCCAAGGCCGGAATCCATTTTCCATTGACAGAGTTCGAGATGGGCGTACTCCGGTTCCTAGACTGCTCTCCCAGCCAACTTCATCCCACCTGCTGGGGTTTGGTGAAGGCTTTGGAGGTATTGGGGGAATACTTCCACTTTGTCCCCACTGTTGCACTCTTCTTCACTTACTGCAGGGTGATGCGCCAGGGTAACCCAGGTGGTGGCCTCGGTTTCGTCAACCTCTGGTGTGATGCCAAGGTGGTGAATTTTAAAAGCTTTACGGAGTAAGCTAAGACTGACGGAGTAAGTTTCAGACACTCCTACGTCAAGGTTCAAGTTAATGAAGGCAGGCCGGTGTTCTGGGAGAATTCTGATAGGAAGTTCTACACCGGCTGGACTCACGAGCACTTCCTCCTGGCCAGTAATGCCTACTCTGTCAGAGAGAGTGTTCTGTCGATGGAGTCCAAGAAGGTGCTGGACGCTCTGAAGGCTTACTCCACCTTCTCTAAGATCTCCTGTAAAATCCTTTTAGGGGAGAAGTCTCGCCGGGATAGCTACTTAGGTAGGTTTTTTTTACATCGTCCTTTTACCGGTGTTAACAACAGTTTTTTTTTTCTTAGGTGAAATGGCTCGGATTGATATCCTGAAGAAACTCCAGTAGCAAGCCGAGGCCAGGAACGTTGCTGCAGCCGATGCAGAGAACAGGGTCACTCCGAGAAGGAGAGGGGCTAAAGTTGTTAGCATACTGGCTGACAAAGTTAGCAACTTGACCTTGGCTCTGGAGGATGGGGCCTAGAATAAAGGGAAGAAACGCCATAACTCCAGCCAAAGTTCCAAGGGTAAGAAATACAAGGCCCAAAGGACTGAGGTCAGGGTTGGGGCTTAAGGCCAAAGAGAAGAGGTTGGGGCCGATGTTAATAATGTTCTTGATCTAATTCTCCCCACAAACGCTGATGCCCCCTACTGTAATTCAAGCATATCGGAGTTCTTGGATTATGTCGGGGAGACTCTGGTAAGGTTCCAAGTCCCCTTCAAGCTCAAGAAGGATCTTCCTGTGACCGAGGTAAGGAGTGCTACCAAGGGAGCAATCTTCAACTTGATCGAGGCTGCCAGGGTTTTGCATTCCTTGGGGCAGTCCTATTATTCCGGTCTTGAGGCTAGGCAATGCCTAGACTAGATGAAAGAGGCTGACGCCCCTAAAGTAGAGGCCCAGACTACCTTGGCCAAGAGGGAAGAGGATTTGGCCGATCTCACTGTGGCGTTCGCCTTGGCTTCCAAGAGGGCAGATGAGGCCAAAGCTAAGCACAAGGCTGCGGAGGATGCCCTCAAAGTTCTTTAAGAAAAACTAGATTAGGCCCTTGCCGATTGGGCCAAAGTTGAGAAGAAGAATAAAGAACTTTCAATCAAGGTGGCGTCCCTAAAGGAGGCTCATCTTCAGGAGCAGAGAGAAAGGGAAGAGGAGATGGCTGAATTTTCAGAGTTGGCCGACGTCGCCTTCAGCACCGCCGTTCGTCAAGTGGTACACTGGAATTCCACTATACAGCCTAACTTGAACGGTATAGGTGTTTACTATGAATTCCATGGTGGACACCTATATGCTATGGGCCGGGGTTAGGCAGTGGAACCTGAGGACGTTCCTTACGTACCTCTGCCTCTCCCCGAGGGCCAAAGTATGGAGCTGAGGATGGTATCAGAGGATTCTGAGAGGACCACTACCATCGCTGGACACGACTCCCCAAACACCGGAATTTAGATTAGTTTTTTTTCCTTATTCCGGGATAGGCTCCACAGCTGTGAATTTGTAAAGCTGCAGGGCCATTTTCAGTGAATGAAATGACTTTTCCATATCTGCCTCTCCCCCTTGACTTCAAAATGATCTGGCAAGAATACAAGTTAAATTAAACTCTTAACCGATGTCTAACTAATGATACAACTTGAAACAACATCGACCATTAAACACTTCACCGATGTCTATCTAATAATGCAACTTGAGACAACATCGTCCATTCCATCCTCTTCATACACCTCGGCTCCTTTGTCAAAACCAAATTAAACCAAGTTTACTAAATTTTATCCGAGGTTCAAATGACAAAAATCCTTCTTCACTCTTATACATCGCCTATTAGAACAAGTCCGTCAAGGGTTAACCGATGTGGAGTGAATCATCAACATCGACCTTCATTCTTTTACATCAATCATCGAGGCCTCTTAGCCTACACCAGTGTCTGCATCCCAAATGAACTTTGCTTGGTTCGGACGGTGTCAAGGGGATATCAGTCTCCTACTTTTGTCATGACCTCGGTACAGTTCTCCTCATTGAATCTATTCTGGCAGAAAACACCAGGTGAAACTTGAACCTCCTTCAGGACCGACATTAACATTAGATCTATAAACCCCCCCTTTTTTGACCCATAGGTATATGGACCCAAAGATCTAAACCTAGAAAAAAGAATCAGGGTGATGCCCTGGTTTCAGCAGGAAATAACTAATTGGATATTGCTTTTTGGTCGACAGAAAATGAAAAGGTTGGGGGTGTTGCCCCTCAGTTGATAGAAAAGGAAAAGGTTAGAGGTGTTGCCCCTAGGTTGACAAGAAAGTGAAAGAATTGGGGGTGTTGCCCCTCGGTTGAAATGAAAGGTTGAGGGTGTTGCCCCTCGGTTAACAGGAAAATAAAAAGGTTAGGGGTGTTGCCCCTCGGTTGACAAGAATATATAAAAGGTTGGGGGTGTTGCCCCTTGGTTGACAGAAAAGTAAAAGGCTGGGGGTGTTGCCCCTTGGTTAACAGGAAATAAAAGGTTAGGGGTATTGCCCCTCGGTTGCAATAAAAGGTTGAGGGTGTTGCCCCTCAGTTGACAGGCAAAAAGGTTGGGGGTGTTGCCCCTCGGTTGATAAGAATATAAAAGGTTGCAGGTGTTTCCCCTCTGTTGAAATGAAAGGTTGAGGGTGTTGCCCCTCGGTTGAAAGAAAAAAAAGGTTGGGGGTGTTTCCCCTTAGTTGACAAGAATATAAAAGGTTGGGGGTGTTACCCCTCAGTTGAAATAAAAGGTTAGGGGTGTTGCCCCTCGGTTGAAATGAAAGGTTGGGGGTGTTGCCCCTCGGTTGACAGGAAAAATAAAAAGGTTGTGGGTGTTGCCCTAAGTTTGAAAAAAGGAATGTAGAGAGTTGAGGGTGCTGCCCCAAGTTTGAGAAGGAAGAGAGAGACTTGGGGTGATGCCCCAAGTTTGAAAAAAGGAATGTAGAGAGTTTAGGGTGCTGCCCCAAGTTTGAGAAGGAAGAGAGAGACTTGAGGTAATGCCTCAAGTTTGAAAAAAGGGAATGTAAAGAGTTTGGGGTGCTGCCCCAAGTTTGAGAAGGAAGAGGGGGCTTAGGGTGATGCCCCAAGTTTGAAAAAGGAATGTAGAGAGTTTGGGGTGCTAACTCAAGTTTGAGAAGGAAGAGAGAGACTTGGGGTGATGCCCCAAGTTTGAAAAAAGGGAATGTAGAGAGTTTGGGGTGTTGCCCCAAGTTTGAGAAAGAAGAGGGGGGCTTAGGGTGATGCCCCAAGTTTGAAAAAGGAATGTAGAGAGTTTGGGGTGCTGCCCCAAGTTTGAGAGACTTGGGGTGATGCCCCAGGTTTGAAAAAGGAATATAGAAAGTTTGGGGGGCTACCCCAAGTTTGAGAAGGAAGAGAGAGACTTGGGGTGATGCCCCAAGTTTGAAAAAAGAATGTAAAGAGTTTGGGGTGCTGCCCCAAGTTTGAGAAGGAAGAGAGAGACTTGGGGTGATACCCCAAGTTTAAAAAAGGAATGTAAAGAGTTTGGGGTGCTGCCCCAAGTTTGAGAAGGAAGAGAGAGACTTGGGTGATGCCCCAAGTTTGAAAAAAAAGAATGTAGAGAGTTTGGGGTGCTGCCCTAAGTTTGAGAAAGAAGAGAGAGACTTGGGGTGATGCCCCAAGTTTGAAAAAGGAATGTAGAGAGTTTAGGGTGCTGCCCCAAGTTTGAGAAAGAAGAGAGAGACTTGGGGTGATGCCCTATGTTTAAAAGAGGAATATAGAGAGTTTGGGGTACTACCCCAAGCTTGAGAAGGAAGAGAGGGGCTTAGGGTGATGCCCTAAGTTTGGACTATTCGCTGGTAGGGAGAGTATGACAACATGGACGGGAAAGGCGCCTAGTGTGGCAATTGGGAAAAGGATGGGTGGAGGAGTGTAAATGCCAGTAGTCGTTACTTCATTGGGAAGAGGATTTTGATTGGCGCTATTTTTGTGGTAATTGTAATCTTACTGGGGAAGATAAGCTAATTGGAGTCTGTTTCTAGAGTGTTGTTCCACTGGGGAAGAAAGGTCTGGTTGGCCCCTATTTAGTGGCAACCGTGGTTTCACTAGGGGGAGGATTCGGTGATTCCACTTGGGGAGAGAGGGCTGCTTGAGGCTGATTTCTAGGCTGTATTTTGCTAGGGATAAGGATATGCTTGATTGCTGAGTTGTATTTCCACAGGGGAGGAAGAGTTTGATTGATTTTATCATATGGCAAGGTGGTTGTACTTGAGGAAATAGGATTTTAGTGGAGTTCTCTCTTCTGAGTCAAAACTCAGCTAAAGAAAAGGGGTTCAATTAAAGGCTTTCTCCAAAGTTTGTACTTCTATTAGGGGGACGGACTTATCCTAAGCCCGATTAGGAAAGTGATTCCACTGGGGAGAAATCTAGTTCAGATTATAGGCTCACTCGGGAGGAGATCTTGATTTGTGCTCTTTTGTGATGGATTGTAATCCCGCTGGGGGAACCACTCAGTGAACTTTTGCTTCTGGACTAGGAATCTTAGCTAACCTTTAGAAAAAAAGATAAGTAATGCATAGATAAAGAAACCGACAATTTTGGGTAAATTTCCTTGGAAGCAAGCCCAGAGATAACTCATGGACGAGATAGAAGTAATTTCTGACTTTGATAAGCGTGACTAGCTGAGCTGGTCATGCTTTCCTGAAGCAAGGTCCGGTGCTGGGAGACTTTTGTTCCTCACGACTCCAAACTTTACCATTTCCATTCTTAAACATTTTAGGAAAACTTGTTTCGTTATATTATTCAGTCATGAACACGTATAGAAGGAAGGGTAAAATTTTATTTATGGATATCAAGCATGTATAGTGATAAGAAAGTAATGTAAAACAGAGGGAACGAATGGAATAACATGTAAGGGACTGAAGATAAATGGAACAAGGGAGGCTCATGGATCCTTCAACGATTTCCTGAGAGTGACGAGAATCTTGATCTCCTATCACGATCTCATATTCACCTTCTGACCCGGCCTCTGAGAATGTAATTTGACGATGATCCATATACCTTAGTTTAGTTTCATAATTTCTACTTAGGAAATTCAGCCACACTGCCAAGACTTTAGACTTTCATTTTGGCCTGAGCCATTGCTCTAACTTTTGCCTAGGCCACCCTTTCAGGTTTTCAGCCTAGCGAGCGTTTTTCTTCCTTTATAATGTGTTTTTCCTTTCTTGTTTATTTTTGGCTGCATCCTTTACAGTAAAAGGTTGAATCTGATTACACGCCAGTTGAGTCTGCCCAGCCTTTCCAGATTTAGTTTGATCCTTTGGGGGAACTGATGTCACTTTAAATAGGAAACTCCACTCCTATGCCATGTACCCAACAAAATAAGGGTGAGTCTTTTGACATCAATGAGAGTGGATTATTCCGAGTCATCATTTTGGCTTTTGTTTTCTTATTTTTTGTTCATTTTTCACTTTCTAGATTTTTTCTTTTTCATTTTTTTTTGTTTTTGTTTCCTTTTGTTTGCTTTTTTCTCTTTTTTTTCTTTTTTTATCCCCTTGATGATGCAATGACTCATCTGATAGACTATTTCCTTGGTTACATGGGGATGAGGAGTAATTATACCCCAGAGATGAAATATTATCTTTTCTTGCGTTCTTGTTTTGATGACATTCATGCCCCATATAGACAGGTGACAACTTGCTTGATGATCTGGACGTAATCAGCTGGCCCCATTTGGCACGTGCATAGAACATCGAGCCTAATTCAGTTTTTTCATTTTTTGATTTGATTTAATTTTTTTTATTTTTTTGTTGCCTCCCTCAATTGCATCTGTATTTATGGGCATCAGTAATTTACCCCTATCCAGGTTAGTGAATAACAAGGCTTTCTTTAATGATGGACGTGCCCTGTTCATTTTAGGACTTGATAGTGTTGCTGTCATGAAACAGGGTTACCATTACCTTCCGATAAATTGCTCCAGTCTCATCATCATGTCGTTCTTGACTTAGTGGAATACCAATCTCGACCCTTTTTTTATCTTGAATCCCCCTATCTTCTTGTTCCAATAACCTTATTAACTTGAAGGACATGAAGGACATGAAGGAAAATGGGATACTAGATTTTTGTACGTGTTTATTAATGAAACAGATAAATAAACAAGTTTTGCCTTTATTACAAAAAAGGGGGTCCCAAAGCCTTAGGCATAGCAGAGGGACCAACAAGTCACCAGGGTGTTATTAAATTACTTTGATAAAACATTTAAAGTCATAAGGAGTTTAATGATCTCCCAGTTAGGCAGCTCTTGGTTTGGCAAGCAAGCATATACAAGTCCAGCGTCACCTTCAAGACCAACTCCAATTGTGGCCACTCGGTCTGAAGGCATTATCCCTACATTCTGAAAACTTTGGTAATGGTCATAGATGGGGATTCTCGCGGTATGAGGTTCTTGGCCAATGGGACGGGCAACCCACTCTTCTCTTTTCTCTTCTTTCATCCTCCTTTTATTAGCGCTCGTGGGCTGGTATCCTAAAATGGCGTTGACTTCTGACCCTCCATGGTTAGCCAAAGGGTTCGTGGACACATTTGGACTTCCCTCACAAAAGTTTATCCAATCAAACCCTGATCAGATCTCTTACTTTAAATTTTAGTGCCAAGCAATTCTCGGTGGAATGCCTTGGTGCACCTGCATGGTAATCACATCGTACACTCGGGTCATATCCCCTAGGGTAGGAGGCTGAACTGGTCTTAAAGGACAAGGCACCACCAGAGTGTTCCTGATGAGGTGAGGTAAGAGCTCGGTATATGTCATGGGGATGAGGTCAAACTGTATATGAGTTCAGTCATTATTTGGCCTTCTTGAATTCAGATTAGGGTTGGGCGGTTGGTTCACTTGCGGCACTTAGTATGGTGCTTGTTGGGGTACAGGCGGTCTTGCAATGGGTGGTCGAAAGTAGGGTGAAGTTGGATTCTATACCGCTGCCACACACAGGTATGGCGCGTAAGGGTTGGCTAGGGGAAATGTGATAGGGGTAGACGGCCTTGATTGGTTTCTTTTCTGGTCGTAAAAGACAGCATTGGTTTCTCCATCTCTTCTTCTGCCTTCACCTGGCGTCGGTCTCTTTATCGTGCCTACCCTAGATGGATCACGGGTAATATTTCCAGTTCTTAACCCGTTCTTTATTCTTTCTCCGATAGTGACAATACCGGAGAAATAAGATGAAACGCTCCCAATCATCCTATCACAGAGAGAAGATTGAAGTGTGTCAATGAACATGGAAACTACTTCTTTTTCCGATAAAGGAGGATCCACCTGTGCGGCAAATTCACACCAATATTACGCATATTCTTTGAATGTCTCTATCCTTTTCTTTGTCATGTTTTGTAATTACACCCTATCTAGTGCCATGTCTAAGTTGTACTTGTATTGCTTCATGAAAGCATCAGCTAAGTCCTTCCAACATTGTATATGAGACCGTTCGAGGTGGGTGTACCAAGTAAGGGTGGCCCCAGCCAGGTTGTCTTGGAAACAATGGATCAGCAATGGGTCATTAGATGCGTGTGATGCCATTTTCTAACAATACATGGTGAGATAGTTCTTTGGGCAAGTTAACCCCTGGTACTTGTCAAACTCTGGCACTTTGAATTTGGGAGGAATAATGACATTTGGGATTAAGCAGAGTTCTGTGGCATCTCCCAACCCGAAACCTTCTGCTCCTTCCATTGCCTTTAATCGTCTCTCGAGGATCTCTATTTTCTCGCGTCTTGGGTGGCAGTGGCGGCTCCTAAGCCAGGGGCAACACGAGGATTCGTATGCCCATAAGGTTGGTAGATATGTGTAGCCGCATGAGGGTGATTTGTTAGGTCTGCATTTAATATAGAGAACTGGGGTTGGGTAATGGCTTGAGGGATATAGGCAGGCTGGGTAGCTTGGGCTTGAGGGGCCTGTGTCTGGGCTTGGGCCATTTGGAATTCACAAAGTGGTGGTATACATGGTTGGGTAGAGTGAAGGACAGGTTCTTGGTGATTTAGCTCTTCTTGTGGGCCAGTGTGGAGAGGGGAAATATCCCGGGGGTAAGCCATATAATGGGAAAGGTATGGCGTTACCATCCGCATCCACGAAAGTATGTTGTTGGGTATATGTCACGTCATGGCTAGGTTGAAGCTCACCCACGGGGTTTGGCCTTCTGATATGGACGGTAAGGGGTGGTACTGCAGGGGGACTTGTTCTTTGGTTGGGCCAGTAGGGTGTCATGGGGTAGGTGGCTAGTGCTGGGATCCTCAATACCGGTGGAGGAGCCCCCTTCTGTGACCTTTTTTTTCTAGCAGCTTAGTCATCTCGGCCATTTATTCCTTAAGTTGATTGAGCTCAACTCTTAAATTCTCATTTTCTTACTCTATCTCTACCATGAGTTTTTTTCGGAGCCTAGTTCTGTAAGGATGTTTACCCGTAATGTCTAAAAAATACAGAGGTTTGTCTGAAGAGAAACACGCTAATGACAGAAATTATAGAATAAAAGTAAAAGATTCTGCCATGTTTTGTGAATCGTTACTTCCTTACTGATTTATTGAAAAACATTTTCGCTTTGGGAAGTAGCGGTTGGCAAAACTTATGCCAAACTAAAGTCATGTGTCTCCTAGATTTTCCAATCATCATTAATGCCTTACTAAAATTATATTTCACTTTTTATTTTTGTCTTGACGATTGGGAAAATCTAAGACTCAGAGATGTACGATGAAGAAGGAACTACCTACCTGTTAAAAGATTACCAGTCCTTTCCAGAAAAGTGAGTTATTTTTGAAAGAAAGAAATCCTTTGACGGGTAGGTGGTTCATTAGTTTGGATTTAAAAAGGGAAAGCAAGAATGGCACAAGGTAAAGTAAAGTCTACCCTTTCGTGGCCACAACAGTAGGGAATCTACTAGGTGTGTACATCATGAAAGGTTGAACTCTAGTTGAGGTTCTTACGATCGCCGGAAGGGAAGTACATCCCAAACGACACCGCTACCAACCCCTCCTAACTCAAGTTTTATTTGGGGCCCGGGTATAGGGCGCCACTCATAAGTGTGTGCAAAAATGTAAGTGTGTGTGTGAAAGGGCATTCAATACCTGTACCTTACCCCATCCTGCACAGTGAACAAACACAAAACAACAACAGTAAACTCGTCTACCCTAGGGTTCAACAATTACACAGAAAAATAACACAGAGTCATCTACCCTACGGTTCAATAATCATGCAAAAATATTAATAGTGCATAAATGACAAAACATGATTGGAATTAAAAGCAAACGTCTACAACATTAACAAAAAATAAAATAAAAGAAGAAATTAAAACAAACAAAAGGCTACATAAGAAAAAATGCACTTTCAACCTAAATGGCCTGACTCTTAAGATTTCTCCCCAGTAGGGTCACCATCTGTCGCGACTGGTATCACGGCGGCATGGCCGACCCTCGAAAATGATAAAACAGAACAGGGAGTCGCCACCAATATTTTTATTCATAGGGAAAAACATTGGAAAAAAACTTATCTTTGTCAAGGTTAAGAATGAGATTCAAGTTCGGGAGTCGGTTATGAGTGGGGAAGGTATTAGCACCCCACATCGCCTGTTAAAAAAAATAGTACCAACATTGAAAAATGCGCATCATAAGTAGCCTTAAGATCACTTTTGTTCCTTCCTTTTTGAAAATGAGAGAGGCAAATGAAATAATTAAATAAAGAGTTTGGAAGAAAGTTAACAGGACATCTCGTCCAAATTAACCATAGTTTTAGTAGGAAAACATGAGGGAAAGGGAGAATACTAACAAGACTTCTCGTCTAAATTAGTCATTCTCATCAAGATGCAGTCTCAAAAAGAGAAAAGGTTAACAGGACGTCTCGTCCAAATTAACCTCATTTTGAGGAAGATGATAATGGCTAGAACAAAATAGAGAAAATCAACAAGACGTTACGTCTAAATTGATTTTTATTGAAAATAGTAAGAATAAGAGTAATTTTTCAAAGAAGGGTAATTTTTCAAATAACCGGTGTAGAAGTACGCGCTGTGAAGACTGGACTCGAGACTCGGGGCCGGTGTAGACTGGGAAGGCAATGACCGGAGTGAGGCAGTAAGAATGGATCAGGCAGTTAACGAATCTGGTGTGGGGGCACAGTAAGATCCGGTATGCTAAATCAGAAAATTTTAGGAATTGGATCCGGTTGTGGGAGCTGAACAGGACAGAGTCATAATCTTTGTGAAAAATGATAACGACCAGGAAAAGATGGAAGAAAGTCAACAAGACGTCGTGTCTAAATTGACTTTCATGAAAAATAATAAGAAATGAGATTAATTTTTAAAAGAAGAACGAGAAGGGAGAAGGAAGGGGGCCGACAGGAATTAAATCCTGCTCATATGTATTCTCGAGCTTTCGAGAAATCAGGGTTATGTAGTTCTTGAGAGGGGTATTCTTAAAATGGCGTTATAGGTTGGTGACGAAAGAGGTCTATGGAAAAAGAGGGGCATACAAGGTGAAGTTCTCCGCACGTGTATGGGTCCTAGGAACAGTGTAGACAGAAGTACTTCTGCACGACACAAACTTAAAATCACTACCGTACTGGTTTAAAGAGATATCAAAAATACATGTTTTTTTTGTTATTTTGCATTATGAATAAGGACATAGGAAAATTTAACAAGGAAACATAACGGTGAAAAAGCAGAATAAACAACAACAAAAAAAGAAGTGGTGAAGGAATTGTAACCGGTGTGGGCATGGGTACTGGAGGAGCCGAAGTCTAGACCAGGGCCGGTGTAGTCTGGAACAGCAGCAACCAGAGTGCTGGCAAAGCAGATCCGATGTGGGAGTTCAGTGCGGATCTGGTATGGAGCTGGTGAATACGAAATCACTTTGGGAAAGGGAATTGATGTTTCACTAAGTTGTAGTGCAAAGGAAATTTTATAGGAATTTGGATGGAGTCTGGGTAACGGGGAAAGCTTTCCTCTCAGGAGATTCAAGGAACAGAGTTTAGACTAGTTCTCTCTTCAGGAATCAGATTCAAAAATATGGACCAGTTTTCTCTTTCGATGGGTTCAGAGACTCAGGAATCGAACCAGTTGGGCTCCTGAATTTCTAAAGTCAGACCCTTTGACCTCTTCAAATGATGCATTTATAGGGGCTCCTCCAACCCCCTCCTAGGCTGCTGAGTGCTTTGACAGCTCAGGATTGCACTAGACCCATACGCGTAGTGGAGGGACAGCCTGGCCACTAACAGTTGTGGGGAACAGCAACGAGTTGAGGTTTTTTATTATTTTCATTTTTTATTTCCTATCTGTCATTTCCCTGGATTTCAGGATCGAATCTGTTAGTGCATTTCCAAGTCATAGTATGGGCAACCGGACCCATCAGACGATGTTATATGGGACTGACTTAGAGTCTGACGTTGGGTTCCATGAGACCTTCACATCAAACACTAGGGGACACCGGTCATTGCTTTGACACCGAATTTTCTTGGGAAAATGACGTCCCTTCTGGTGGCACTAGACCGATGTAGGTGACGATGCCCATCCTTGTTACTTCATTATTCCTTGACACCGGATTTGGGGTGGGACGGTCTCATTCTTGTAGAATGGGATGGTGTTAGGGATGGTGTTCCATTCTTGTGGATCATACCGGTTGTAAAATTCACATTTTTAATTATGGATGGTGTTTATTCGACATTGAAAATGGCCGAACTAAAATAGGTGTTCACAATAATGATTTATGATCTTGCTATATTAGCACAAGCACCTTGTGGTAAAACATTTAAACAACATCCATAGAACAAATAAACAAACAAACAAGTAAAAGGTAAACAGAATCCTTATATCAATGGGGAAGAAACTTCCTCAATCTGAACACTAAATTCCTAACTTGTAGTAGAATTCTTAAGTGAGAAGCTCTGACAAGGCATCTTTAAACAGTGATGTTCAGGCATAAAAACAAATAACTATGGGGTTCAGAAGATGTAAACAAGTAATAACAAGCACAAGGAGTTACTATTAGGGTATCCAAAATTAAACTTTATTAACCATAAAATTAGTACATATATATCATTGGTCTTTTGTTTAATGAGAGGGTCCTACTTGTTAGGGAATCCTATTAGGGTCAGGCAGCGGAAACACAAAGGATTCCCAAGAAAGAATTGCAAACACGTATGTCTTAAAGCATTATGCTAAATTAAAATTTTAATTAGGGTTTACCTCTTGTAGACGCAGAACAAGATCCTCGATCGAAGAAATTGTAGCTTCGCCCTTAGGAGTCCACACTAGCACTCCCACCAGAAAACTAACGATCCGAATGCTAGTACGGAATTTTAGTGTAATCTAATTTCTGAGCCCCAGCCTATGAGCATCTCATGCTCTATATATAGGCTTAGGTCTTGACCTGAGCTCTCATTAAACATTGGGCTCCTGACTCATTCTAAATGAGTTAGGCCCAAATAGTTTTATTTTCAGTCCAACTAAAATAAAACTATCCTCTGGTGGGCTTACTCTATGTGTATGACCCTATAGGTAAAATATTCGGTTATATTAATAATAAACTATTTTATTATTAATATAAAATAAGAGCGGTATCTAGCAATACATCATTATGTCCGAATATTATTTATCATCGATATGACCTATAAGTGATAATTATTTTATATATCTATTCCTTTTGTCACGATATCTAATTGGGCCCAAGGCATGGTCGTCGTCATCCTTGTATGGCCCAATTCATTTTACTTGATACCAGAGTAGACTTTATAGAATAAATATCTAATATTTATTCATCCTAGCATGGCCATGCATTTCATTAGTCTCACTCCATCAAGTGGCCCATAGATATCACTCCTGTCACATAGGAGAGACAAATTCCATCTACATCACTCATATCCCTCTGCATAATTTATCTATTGCCTAATCACAATCTTTATGGTCATCTTATTACAGATAACGTTTGATTGTATTAAAACAATAAACTCCTTATGTAGGAATCGTAGTGACTTCAGGTCGAAGGACTACATACCATTATCACATTGAGAACCGTTTATGACACTCATGTAACGATCCATGCAACGTTCTCATGGTGTGTCTGTCCAGTACAACATTACTCTTAATGTGTACCCGTGTAAAGACTTGATATCATATATCCATGATTTATGAGATCAAATCATCAGTACATTTACACACTAATCTTAATGTATTTACATGTCCCCATGTAAATACTTGATTAGGGACGTTTTAGGAATAATTCTCATATGACCTATTATTCCAGGATAAATAGCATTTGTCTAAAACTGAAAATACTAATTTTATTAATAAGTTAAAATTGATACATTAATAGCTCGTAGTGCATACACCAACAATCTCCCACTTGCACTAGAGCCAATCAGACATTTGCCTAATGCCTAATGATCTAGTGTGTCCCTCATGCTTTTGATGTGCAAGAGGTTTGGTGAGTGGGTCGGTAATGTTCTCATCAGTGTGCACTTTACATATCTTAACATCTCCTCGTTCAAGTATTTCTCAGATGAGATGATAACGCCTAAGTATATGCTTGGATCGCTGATGTGACCTAGGTTCCTTGGCTTGTGCAATTGCTCCACTATTGTCACAGTAGAGACTTATAGGGTCCACAATGCTAGGAACTACCTCAAGTTCTGTTATGAACTTCTTGGTCCATACTGCCTCTTTTGCAGCATTTGAGGCAGCAATATACTCAGATTCTGTAGTAGAATCAGCAACTGTCTCTTGCTTTGAACTTTTCCAGCTTACAGCACCACCATTTAAACAAAACACATACCCTGATTGCGATCTTGAGTCATCCTTATCAGTTTGGAAGCTAGCATCAGTGTAACCCTTTACAATGAGCTCTTCTTCCCCTCCATATATCAAGAATGAATCTTTAGTTTTTCTCAAGTACTTTAGGATATTCTTGACAGCAGTCCAGTGACTTTCACCGGGATCAGACTGGTATCTGCTCGTCATGCTTAAAGCATACGAGACATCTGGTCGGGTACATATCATGGCATACATGATTAATCCAATAGCAGATGCATATAGAATCTTATTCATCTGTTCTCTCTCTTCTTTAGTGGAAGGAGATTGAGCCTTTGATAGGCTTATGCCATGAGCCATAGGCAAAGTTCCCTTTTTGGAATCTTTCATGTTAAACCTTTTTAACACTTTGTCTATGTATGTATTCTGACTTAGGCCGAGAAGTTTTCTTGATCTATCTCTATAGATCTTAATTCCCAACACATAGGTTGCTTCACCTAAGTCCTTCATAGAAAAACAACTTCCCAACCAAGTCTTCACAGACTGAAGGGTAGGAATGTCATTTCCAATAAGTAGTATGTCATCAACATACAGGACCAGAAAAAGAATTATGCAGTCACTAACCTTCTTGTAGACACAAGGTTCATCCTCATTTATAGTAAAGCCAAATTGTTTAACAGCTTCATCAAAACGAAGATTCCAGCTTCTGGAAGCTTGCTTAAGTCCATATATGGAACGTTGTAGTTTGCACACCTTCCTGGATGCTTCAGGCTTAATAAAGCCTTCGGGTTGTGTCATGTACACTTCCTCAAGAAGATTTCCATTAAGGAAAGCAGTCTTGACATCCATTTGCCATATCTCATAATCATGGTATGCAGCAATAGCAAGCAGAATCCGAACAGACTTTAGCATAGCGACTGGAGAAAAGGTTTCATCATAGTCTATACCATGAATTTGCTTGAAACCTTTCTCTACCAATCTTGCCTTATAGGTACTTATATTTCCATCCATGTCAGTTTTCTTTTTGAAAACCCACTTGCATCCTATAGGTTTTACCCCTTTGGGTGCATCAACCAAAGACCAAACTTGATTAGTGTACATGGAGTCCATTTCAAATTCCATGGCTTCAAGCTATTTCTCAGATTCTGGACTTGCAATGGCCTCTTCATAAGATGTTGGCTCATTTTGATCCATTAGCAACACATCTCCTTCCTGAGTTACAAGAAATCCATATCTTTCAGGTTGTTGACGTATTCTACCTGATCTACGCAAGTCTTGTTCTACTGGAGTTGGAGTTATCACAACATTTTGTGGTTCTGGCTCCATTTCCACCATTGGCTCTTCAATGCCTTGTAGGTCTTGAACTTCTTCAAGTTCTACTTTCCTTCCACTGATTCTTTTAGAGATGAATTCCCTTTCTAAGAATACAGCATTTCGAGCGACAAACACTTTGCCCTCGGTAGGATTGTAGAAGTAATAACCCTTAGTTTCCTTTGGGTATCCCACAAAAAGACATTTATCTGATTTGGGTCCAAGTTTGTCAGAAATCTGACGCTTTACATAAGCTTCACAGCCCCAAATCTTAAGAAAAGACATACTGGGTCGTTTCCCAGTCCATATCTCATATGGTGTCTTTATGACAGCCTTAGATGGAACATGGTTAAGTGTGAAAGCTGTTGTCATCAAAGCATGTCCCCAGAAGGAGTTAGGGAGGTCAGTTTGACTCATCATTGATTGAACCATGTCTAACAAGGTTCTATTTCTCCGCTCAGAAACACCATTCCATTGTGGTGTTCCAGGAGGATTGAGTTGAGAGACAATCCCACATTCTTTAAGATATTCATTAAACTCTAGGCTTAAGTATTCACCACCTCGATCAGATCGAAGTACTTTAATTTTCTTGCCAAGTTGGTTCTCTACTTCATGTTTGAATTCTTTGAACTTTTCAAAGGATTCTGATTTATGCTTCATTAGAAACACAAATCCATATCTACTGAAATCATCAGTAAAAGTGATAAAGTAGCTAAAACCTCCCCTAGCCATTGTCCCTATTGGCCCACATACATCACTATGTATCAAGCTTAGAAGATCACTCGCCCTTTCACCCATTCTAGTAAATGGGGTCTTAGTCATCTTCCCTAATAAACAAGACTCGTATGTATCTATTGATTCAAAATCAGAAGAGTCTAAATATCCATCTTTATGGAGTTTAGAAATACGTTTCTCATTTATATGTCCTAGGCGACAATGCCAAAGATAAGTTGGGTTTAAATCATTTGGTTTAACCCTTTTAGTATTAACGTTATAGATAGGGGTTTCGAGATCAAGAACATAAAGTCCATTACTCAAATTTGCACAGCAATAAAACATGTCATTCAAATAAACAGAACAACTATTATTCTTTATTATGAAGGAAAACCCTTTCCTATCTAGACAAGAAACAGAAATAATGTTTCTTCTTATTGCCGGAACATAAAAACAATTTTCTAGTTCAAGAACAAGCCCTGAGGGCAAGGATAAAAAATAAGTCCCTATAGCTAATGCAGCAACTCTTGCTCCATTTCCAACGCGTAGGTCCACCTCGCCCTTCATCAACTGCCTACTCCTTTTTAGATCCTGCACATTAAGACAAATGTGAGATCCACATCCAATATCTAATACCCATGATGTTGAAGTTGACAAGTTAATTTCTATAACAAAAATACCTGAAGTGGAAGTCTCACTTCCCTTCTTCTTAAACTCTTCCAGGTACTTTGGATAGTTTCTCTTCCAGTGTTCCTTCTGTCCACAATGGTGACAATTTCCTTCCTTAGCCACCCCACCCACAGGTTTTAAGGCTGATGTACTTGGCTTATCCTTGCCTTTCCAAATTGTCTTGCCTTTTCCCATAACAGCCTTTCCTTTGCCTTTATACATGCCCTTTCTTTTACCTTTGCCAGAATTGACCATTAGTATGGCCTTGCCCTTTCCTTTAGAAATATTGGGCTCAGTAGTCCTCAACATATTGAGTAGCTCTGGCAATGTTTTATCGAATGTATTCATGTTATAATTCATGATGACTGGCTTAAAACTGTCAGGTAATGACTTCAAAATGAGATCAGTAGCTAACTTTTGAGGGAAGGGGAATCCTAGCCTAGCTAGATTCTCCAGGTACCCAATCATTTTGAGCACATGAGGTCCTACAGAACCTCCCTCTTTAAGTCTGCAGCTAAACAGGACTGAAGAAACTTCATATCTTTCTTGGTCAGCTTGACCTTGATATAGTTTCCTTAGGTTTTCGATCATATTGAAAGCCTCCATATGCTCATGTTGCTTCTGAAGCTCAGGAGACATGGTTGCCAGCATAAGGCATTGGACATCTAAAGCGTCATCCTGATGCTTCTTGTAAGCATCCTTGTCAGCTTTAGAGGCATTGCTCGCAGGTGGTTTCGGAATCGGATTTTCCAGGACATACTGTTTTTCTCTTGTTTGAGGACAATCCTCAAATTCCTATACCAGTCTAGAAAGTTGGGTCCAGACAATTTTTCTTTGTCTAGGATCGATCGCAATGAAAGGTTTGAAGGCGTGTTTGATGTCATGGTTATCTAAAACAGAAAGATATGTAGTAAGTATCAATTAAAAACATATTTAATTTTTGGTCTTAAAATTAAACACGTCTCCCACTATTTTGATTCAAAATAAAATTACCCTCTACGAATCAGAAAATCCCGTTGGAAGATTTTCTAGTGGGCAAAGATCCATATTTGGCCTAATGTTAAGTCAGCTTTGGCTGATCACATAACATTTGGTTATTTAGGTAGGAAACTCCTTTCCAATTGTATCTTATACAACTCTTAGACATTGGGTTAGGTAACCATTACCGATCATTCATCTTATGAAAGTTTAGCCCAATGTATACGCCTCTAAGTTTATTCAATTCAATTGATAACTTAGTAAGTTAAAACCCAATAAAACATTTTGGATATTACAATTATCCCATCGTGTCTTACTAATATAAATGATAGTACCCTGCTTTGGCAGACCCACTATTCATTGACATTAGTATTGACGAGTGTACTTATTGGAAGGCGTTTGTAACTTATTATTTTGAGGGATTTTAATTTATTTTAAATTACCATCTTTGTTAAATGCTTTAACGCAATAAAATTATCCCCAAAGCATGCAAATGAAATTGTGAGATGGTTATGGTCTTCCTAGAAGAATAAATAAATAAACCTAAAGGAACTATATGCCAAGGCTTCATAAAGTCCTACTTCTTGAACCCACCATCCTCTTGGAGTCACCACTCCTTGGTTCCTTTCAAAGACAAAAGCGCTTAGAGTCACCACTCTAGTTTTCTTCTAGGTCTCTACTTTGTTGCCTCGATCAAGATTACAAGATTTTAAAGAAACTCGCTTTACATACGAGTGAAGGGTAGGCTGTATTTAAATAAAATAACTAAGACCATAACCATTCACCATGCAACGTGTTAATTAATTAATTATAACCCATTTGAAAGAATTTAAAAAAAAATAAATTTTTAAACGGGCCATTAAACACGTGGGTCGGTAATAAGGCGCTATGCAGAGAATGTACGGGGTTCCCGCTACCTGGTTAGCGGGCGGGGGTCAAGGGGGGGCCGCCCCTTGCGGGGTGCGGGGCAGCGCCCCGACCTGAAAATTTAGTACTGTAGTCAGGTTGGTTCCCAGGAAAGAGAGGTGGGTCTGGTGTGACCGCTTAAGTACCAAATCTTTCCTAGCCAGAATGTCCCACTGACCATTAACAGCTCTAAAATTTCAGCTAGGGTTTCAACCACTTTGAAACCCTAATTCCTTGTTGCGAACACTTCACAACGTAGCCGTCAAGGCACATGTAGGCAGCGCCGTCTAGGGTTTCAAAACCTAGAATTCAAATTGCATCTTTCTCATGATGGCTGCCTAGGTTTCAACGTTTGAACCCTAGGTTAAGGAACGGCCAAGGTTTAACCCTTAAACCTTATCACTTGACGCCCCACAACACGAACTTTTCATGCTCGGAGATGAACGCATTATCAAAACACAGTTTGTATGACAACAAAGAATATTAACGAATTCAACACATGTATCACATACGAAAATTGAAATCGCAAATATCATACAAGCCTCTAAAATAACATAAACGCATACTTCAAATGAGAAAGCCTATAAACAGTATCTCATACAATTTACAGAAAACATATGAGCATACGAATCATGATATTATATCATACATAACATGCTTGAATGTTTTTCAAAACAAGTTTCGCAAACAATTTCTCAAAACAGAACATAAAGCTTATAACAAGAAAATGATTTCATAAATTGAAATTTTTAAAAGCTTTTGCAGAATGAAAAACATGCCATCATGAAACGTAAACAAATGCCCAAAACATAGCTTTACAACCAGGCTCTGATACCACTGTTAGGGAATCCTATTAGGGTCAGGCAGCGGAAACACAAAGGATTCCCAAGAAAGAATTGCAAACACGTATGTCTCAAAGCATTATGCTAAATTAAAATTTTAATTAGGGTTTACCTCTTGTAGACGCAAAACAAGATCCTCGATCGAAGCAATTGTAGCTTTGCCCTTAGGAGTCCACACTAGCACTCCCACCAGAAAACTAACGATTCGAATGCTAGTACAGAATTTTAGTGTAATCTAATTTCTGAGCCCTAGCCTAGGAGCATCTCATGCTCTATATATAGGCTTAGGTCTTGACCTGAGCTCTCATTAAACATTAGGCTCCTGACTCATTCTAAATGAGTTAGGCCCAAATAGTTTTATTTTCAGTCCAACTAAAATAAAACTATCCTCTGGTGGGCTTACTCTATGTGTGTGACCCTATAGGTAAAATATTCGGTTATATTAATAATAAACTATTTTATTATTAATATAAAATAAGAGCGGTATCTAGCAATACATCATTATGTCCGAATATTATTTATCATCGACATGACCTATAAGTGATAATTATTTTATATATCTATTCCTTTTGTCACGATATCTAATTGGGCCCAAGGCATGGTCGTCGTCATCCTTGTATGGCCCAATTCATTTTACTTGATACCAGAGTAGACTTTATAGAATAAATATCTAATATTTATTCGTCCTAGCATGGCCATGCATTTCATTAGTCTCACTCCATCAAGTGGCCCATAGATATCACTCCTGTCACATAGGAGAGACAAATTCCATCTACATCACTCACATCCCTCTGCATAATTTATCTATTGCCTAATCACAATCTTTATGGTCATCTTATTACAGATAGCGTTTGATTGTATTAAAACAATAAACTCCTTATGTAGGAATCGTAGTGACTTCAGGTCGAAGGACTACATACCATTATCACATTGAGAACCGTTTATGACACTCATGTAACGATCCATGCAACATTCTCATGGTGGGTCTGTCCAGTACAACATTACTCTTAATGTGTACCCGTGTAAAGACTTGATATCATATATCCATGATTTGTGAGATCAAATCATCAGTACATTCACACACTAATCTTAATGTATTTGCATGTCCCCATGTAAATACTTGATTAGGGACGTTTTAGGAATAATTCTCATATGACCTATTATTCCAGGATAAATAGCATTTGTCTAAAACTGAAAATACTAATTTTATTAATAAGTTAAAATTGATACATTAATAGCTCGTAGTGCATACACCAACACTACTGTTATTAAATTTCAAGAGGATATAACTAATAAGGATAGCTAAGTTTAAGTAAAATTTGTATGAATTGGAATATGTAAATTCCAAGACACATGTGGTTAAGTTAGACCCACAATCAATAGATTCCTTCTACACGAGGAATTGACAATTTTTTATAGCTACTATTCCTAAAAGACATGCAGGAAAAGCAAGTTTTGTAATTTTTTGAAGAACTTTCTTTTTATTTTAAGTTAACGTACTTAACTGATTCAGTTTAGAAGCTTATCTTAGGTTAACTTCAATGGGTTTTGGGTTTGGTGGTTCCTCTTCCTCATCATACTTTTGTTTACAACCTAAGCTTCATTCCTTTTTAACAAGAAAACTGGCTCAGAATGCCAAGGAAAAACTCTCAAAGAGAGAAAACTCAAAATGAGCTATGAAGGAAAACTTATTGATTGCTTGATGTAAATAGATTACATTGCCTGGCTATTTATAGAACTCAAAATACTAATAAACTTAATAATTAAACACCACTTGCAAGAAAAAATAAGCTGGAAATGGGTTGGATTTTGAAAAGCTCCCTTTGCATTTGTCAACAATGGCTACACCGTTTTGGGAGTTGGTGGAGAGGAAGCTTCTGGTTCATTCTCCCCAGGTTGGAAAAGACTCGTCCTCGAGTCTAAGCATCTTCTTCTTTAAAGTACGGTGAGAGATCAGCAATGTTATAGGTAGCTAATACACCATAGGAACCTGGTAGCTCAATTTTGTAAGCATTATCATTGATCTTTCGAACTACCCAAAAGGGTCCATCGTCTCTAGGGGACAACTTGGCATTGGGTTGCTTTGGAAATCTTTCCTTTGGAAGATGAATCCATACCAAGTCTCCTTCTTTAGACACTTGTTGCTTTCGATGCTTGTCTCGTTGAGCTTTGTATTTTGCATTTTGCTTTTCGATTCTAGCATGAACTTGTTCATGAAGCATCTTGATTTCTTTGGCTCTTTGGTCAGCATCAGCACTAAACTGATTCTTAATTGAATAAGGAACCATATCCATTGGGCTAATAGGTCGTACACCATACACTACTTCAAAAGGGCACATTCCAGTAGCCTGATTTGTTGAATTGTTGTAAGTGAACTCCACCTGGGCTATGACTTGATCCCATTGAAGAAGATTTTTACTAACAAAACTTCGTAATAGGTTTCCTAGCAATCGGTTGATTGCTTCTATTTGGCCATCTGTTTGAGGATGACTAACACTGTTGAACTGTAGCTTCCTTACCTATCTTTTCCTATAGAGTTCTCTAAAAGTGACTTAGAAATTTGACATCTCTATCTGATGTAATAGTTTTGGGAATTCCATGGAGTCGTACAATCTCCTTGAAGTATAAGTTATCTATGTAGACAGCATCATTAGTCTTTTGATAAGGTATGAAATGTGCCATTTTTGAAAACCTGTCTACAACCACCATTACAGAATCCTTCTGATATTGTGTTCGTGGTAGCCCAAGAACGAAATCCATGCTAACATCTTCCCATGGTGCTTTGGGTACTGGAAATGGTAAATATAATCCAGTATTTTGACTCTTGGATTTGGCAAGGTGACAGATACGGTATCGTTGGATAAGCCGAATGACATCCCTTTCAAGCTTAGGCCAGTAGAAGTTCTTCTTAATCAGTGCAACTATTTTGTCTCTGCCAAAGTGACCAGCTAATCCTCCATCATATGCTTCCCAGATAATGGCTTCTCTTAAAGAACAACGAGGAATGCACAAAACATTGTTCTTAAATAGAAAGTCTTGTTGACGATGGTAACTTTGAAAAGGTTGGTTCTCAATTGACTGCCAAATACTGGTGAAGTCAGGATCATCTTGATACAATTCCTTTAGAATCTCAAAGCCAATAACTTTTGTTTGCAAAGTGGATAGCAAAACATGACATCAGCTGAGAGCATCTGTAACAGAGTTTTGTTTCCCAGACTTATGTTTGATTAGGAATGGATAATCCTATAGAAACTCGATCCATGAAGCATGCCTACGACTGATTTTTTGTTGGGAATTCAAGTATTTGAGAGCTTCATGATCTGAATAGAGAATGAAATCTTTTGGAAGCAGGTAATGACTCCAATGTTGCAAAGCTCGTACGATGGCATAAAATTCCTTATCATAAGTGGAGTACCTCAGGTTAGCATCATTTAGCTTTTCACTAAAGAAAGCTATTGGTCAGCCTTCCTGACTGAGTACTGCACCAATACCAATGTTAGAAGCATCACAACTTACCTCAAACACTTGGTCAAAGTTAGGTAGTGCTAGTACAGGGGCTTTCGTCAAATGCTCCTTTAATTCATCAAAACTCTTTTGTGCATGTTCTGACCATTGAAATTTATCACCTTTGATGTAACTGGTGAGCGGAGCTACAATGGTATTGAAATTCTTGATAAACCTGTGATAAAAAAAAGCTAGCCCATGGAAACTTCTGACGTCATGGATTGACTGAGGAATAGGCCAGTTGTTGATTGCCTTGATCTTGCTAGGGTCTACTGATAAGTGTTTTATAACACAATAAATTAGATTTAGTTTGCTTAGGATTTTAATCTGTATGCACTGTATTTCCTTAATTTTTGTGATTTTCGCTTTCTTTCCACTATATTCTACTTGGGTATTTTATTTTGCAGAAATTAATAAAATTAAGGAACAAGTACAAAGATAATCCAAGGGTCAATAACATGAGAAAAACGACCATCAAATGATAAAGAAACACGAAGAATAAGCCCCGGTGAAAAAAGAGCAACAAAAGCATGAAAATGGGCTTGGCCTAAGTGGAAAGAATTCTGAGAAGACTGAATTCTGACTCGAAATGATCATTTCC
Source organism: Clitoria ternatea (assembly GCA_037962975.1). Classification (NCBI taxonomy): domain Eukaryota; kingdom Viridiplantae; phylum Streptophyta; class Magnoliopsida; order Fabales; family Fabaceae; genus Clitoria; species Clitoria ternatea. The sequence continues at coordinate 155,897,226 of CM075672.1, read as the reverse complement.
GAGTAGTATGACTCGGAATGATCATTTCCGAGTAGGGAGTCTCCGAGTGAAGCGTTGCCGAGTGGATTACCTCCGGGTAAGGTGTTTCCGAGTGGAAGATTCCCGAAGGAGGCGCCTCCAAATGAAAAATGACTTTGAGTGAATATTTCCCGGTTGGAGGTAAATCCGAGTGGAAGATTCCCGATCAAAGCCATTCCGAGTGAAAAATGGCTGACCTTGAAGGAATACATCCTGGTTCGAGTTAAATCCGAGTGGAAGATTCCCGACTGTTTAAATATCCTAACAAAATTAAATAAAATCTGAAACAAGGGAAAATTTTTCCCCAAAAATTCTGAATGGCTAACAGGGAAATCGGGACAAAATCTGTCCAAGAAGAAAGAAGGAACCGGGTCAGAGTCCCCCACGTGACTCCACTGCATTCAACAATAGACAGCGGAAGCAAGTGCCTAAGCGAACCATGATCGCTAGAGCGAGACCTTACTCGCCTAAACGAACAAGGCACTCGGATAATTCGATCACTCGGAATCTAAACTCAAGTCCACTCGGTATCCTCATCACTCGGAATCGTAACCTAAGTTCACTCGGTAACTTTATCACTCGAAATCTGAACCTAAGTTCACTCAGGAATTATTCCCTCGGCCATTACACTCGATATCTATAAGCTTTCCTCACTCAAAATATTTTCCAAAATTCTCGTACTACTCGAAAATGTTTCACATATTTTTCACTCGGCATATTTGATCTCTCTTTCCTTGAGAACTCTACAAAGTCAAGTCTCGCTTAAGGATTTCATAGATTCGTTCACTCGGAATACTCTAGTTTCTCTTCACTCGGGAAATTCTAATAAGTTCTTACTCGGGAAGTTTGTAAGTCATTTCCCACTTGGGATTACATGACTTCACTCACTCAGAATATCATGGCCTTATCCACATTTCTCATATAACACCCTTCGATTGATCCTCCTAGGGAAATAGTCCTTTAATGGACATAACTCACTCGGAATTAGCCCAACCCTTCTTCATTCGGAAGAGGGTCTCAAATCTCACTTCACTCGGATTCACCTTAGTTCTCCTTTACTCGGATTCACGCAAGCATTATTCATTAAGTAGAAAATAAATATACACAACTTAGACATTCATCCACATCATTCCACACTGAACAAGATAAAACACACAGCATTATATATATTGAAATATGTTTAGTTTTACTCTCAATACCGAGAGAGTTCAAATCCTACATATTTAAGTAAAATGTTAAACTAAGAGCCGACCAAGGCTATACAAAAATTATCTATACAATATATATATATATATATATATATATACACATGTACACTTCCAGCAATCGGTGCTCTCCCATCATTCCACATTCCGAGCAACATCCACTGAAATATGGCCACAATAGGGGTGAGCTTTTACATATAAAATGACAGTAATGACTCGGAAAATCCTCTAGTTTTCCACTACACAACATTATCTCATCAATCAATCTATCACATGCACTGTCATTTAATATATCCACACACGGTAACATTCAATCGGAATTTATTCAAATAACACACAGCCATATTAATCAGTAATACATGGCCATATTGCTCATATTGACCTTCCCCATACATATGCATATAACCACATTGAGCTCATCAAAAGTATAAGTATGCACACACATTAATTTTAGTCGGATCCGATCAATTTTAATAAGTTTTTATGTTGCAACATAGGCTCCAAGCCTTTTTCTCAGCTCCAAGCTGATCCGGCCGTTTTACTGGTACCAAACCGTTTGCCCTCACACGTAACACAATCGCTCCAAGCGACAACAGGAGTGTTACAGGCAGCCCCGAGTCCAACTCGATAGGCTTGCCTTGAGTCCAACCCAAGGTCTTTAAGCGTCCAACGCTTAGTGCACTCGGCACTGCCTCGAGTCCAACCTGAGGACTTTCACCAAGCGTCCAACGCTGGTACACGAGTGTTTCACTCGGTATTGCCTTGGGTCCAACCTAAGGTCTTTCGTTATTCTTCCATACATATTCATTAGCACATCAGTTGCATTTCACTCGGTAAAACCATATATCACATGCATCTCATGTATTCATACTTTCAAATATAAAAATCTACACAGGAATTAACCAATAGTCCCATAATATACACTCGGCATTAGCAATATCAATAACATATACCACATGCTGTTAAGTGTTTAACCACACACGGGACTCAGCATAACAACCTCTTAACGCATGCACTCGGCCAATACAGATCCAGTACATTTTCATGCATTCTCATGTTTATTAACACACATCTCATGGACGAAGAAAGGATATAACCTTACTTAACTCAGCTAACACACACACACACCCGGTATTCAAAAGTTATCATCATATGATTCACACAACCAACATATTCACAACCATAAACACAACATACAGTACTTTCACCCGGGATCCGTCCATAACTATGCATTTGAGATGTAAAGCGCCCCCTACCTTCTGAAAAGACGCAAGAAACTCCTCTATTTTCAGCGTTGACCCGTGCTCTACTTTTTGACGTTAATTTTGTTGCTCATTCGCTTCCTCAATCACTCTATCCTGTTCAGTAACCGTCGAACCCAGTCGAACACCACACACGCAGCTTGGAAGACTGGAAGTTGTTCCTCTTCCGAACTATCACTCTTTCCAACAGTGGGGAACTTTGAGTCCTCCACAACACCACAGTCGAAAACTGACGAAGAAGAAGAACGAAGAAGAGGAAGAACAAAGAAGAAGGAGAAGAAGAATTGCAAAGGAAGAGGAAGAGTCTCGAGGGGATTTGAGAGAATGGTGAAGTGGTTCCTCTTCAGCACACGAGCCAAGAGAAAAGTAGAGAGTGAGCGAGTGAGAGAACGTGCAAATGGCAGCAAGTCCACTTCATTGTCATATGTCACAATCAATCAATCACAATCAATGGTCAAGCTTAACTTATAATTAATCCCAATTAACAATTAATCCTAATTTGTAATTAATCTTAATTTTAATCTCGTCATTAATTTAATTAGGATGTTACAATTCTCCCCCTCTCAAAGAATTTTGTCCTCAAAATTCAAACACAAGCTTACCTCAATAAAATAGCTCGTGATGCTGCTACCTCATGGCATCCTCACGTTCCCAAGTATAAGAAGTACATCCATTTTGTTGCCACGCTACTTCGACTAGTTGCACATCTTTGCTCTTCAAGCGTTTTACCGACCGATCCACGATTTTAGTCGGTACAGCAACAGTCGTCAAATTCTCTCTGATTTCAACTTCATCATCCGGCATCTCGTGTTTACAATTGGGTAAACACTTCCTTAATTGAGACACGTGAAACACATTATGCAAGTTTGATAGATGAGTCGGTAATGCCAATCGGTATGCCACAGAACTAACCCTTTCCAATATTTCATAGGGTCCAATGTACTGGGGGCTTAATTTCCCACTCTTCAAGGCTCGTCTGACCCCTTTATTTAGCGAAACCTTCAGGAACACTTTATCGCTGACTGAAAATTCAAGCGGCTTGGTCCGCTTATCATGGTAGCTTTTCTGTCAGTCTTGAGATGCCTTCATTTTTTCCCTGATTACTTGAATCTGTTCAGAAGTCTGCTTCACGATTTCCAGTCCCAACAATAAACTTTCACCGGTTTCCGACCAACAGAGTGGGGTTTGACATTTCCGACCGTACAATGCTTCATATGGTACCATGCCAATGCTACTGTGGTGGCTGTTATTATATGTAAATTCAATCAAAGGGAGATATTGATCCCAACTACCACCGTGCTCCAATACACACGACCTCAGCAAGTCCTCCAAACTTTGTATTGTCCGCTCGGATTGCCCATCCGACTGAGGATGGTAGGCTGAGCTCAATCGGAGTTTAGTGCCTACTTCCTGGTGTAAGCTTCCCCAAAACCGAGACATGAATCTAGGATCCCTGTCCGACATAATAGAAGATGGCATGCCATGCAGTCGGACAATCTCTCAGACATAAATCTGGGCTAACTTTTGTAAGGAATACTTCATGTTCATGGGTAAGAAATATGCTGATTTTGTTAAACGGTCCATAATGACCCAAAGGGAATCATAACCCGCTTGGGTTCTAGGCAATCCGTAACATCCCAGTTTTGAAGTTAAATACCGAATGAAAATAACCATTAAGACCTTGATTTCAAAGCAGGAAAAAATTGACTGTTAACTTAATCTATGAAATAGTGGAAAATTAATTAAGCTTAGTTGGTATGAGGTGGCTGTTTCCGATTGGGAGTCACGTGAGTGGGACTGCAATTCACATTTTCCCATCTCACTCTCCTTTCCTTCCTTGTGCACGCATATGCTTATATATGTGCCTTTGATCATTGGAGTTATGCATCTTCGTTAGACTTCTCTTCTCTTCTTTCTCTCCTCGTACACTCTCTCTTCCCTTTTGTTCTTCGTCTTCCCCCTGTTTACTATTCTGTTCCTGAGAACGCGTGATGACGATACCGTAAAAGACTTGGAGTTCGTTCGGCCAGAAGACGAACAGCCCCTGTTTCATAGTGTAACTTCGACCAAGGAAGCCAGAACGAGTGTGAGCCTGGGTGAGGCAATCAGACCAGCGTCAGGAAAACAGAGGAACCCCTCGAACTTTCTTCAGTAGGTAGGGGGCTCTTGCATTTCGAATGCATAGCTTGTGAATGGGTTCCGAGTGGTTTCTTATGCATGCATATGTGCTTAAGGGTATTTATGATGAAATGTATATCTGATAGATAACTTTGTATACCGAGGCATGCTATGACTGAATCCGTTGGTAGATAGCTTGTAATTGATGTATGTGCTTATGAGATACACCGTTGGATGTGGATGCATGCGTGTGTTATGAGACCGTGTGTGAATGCAGTACATACTCTCAAATTGTCTTGCATGCGAGTGTTGAAAACGAGTCTGTGTTGTTATGAGATGACGACTGAATTGCATGCAGAGTGTGGTTATGATAAATGAAAGGAGAAGTAATATTGTATTGACAGACACACACAAAAGAATGTAATTAAAAGACCTTGAGTTGGACTTGAGGCAGTGCCAAGTGCACTAGCGTTGGACGCTTAAAGTCTTGAGTTGGACTCAAGCAAGCCACCGGGTTGGACTCGGGGCTGCCCGTAACACTGCCGTGGTCGCTTGGAGCGATTGTGTTACATGTGAAGGCAAACGGTTTGGTACCAGTAAAACGGCCGAACCAGCTTGGAGCTAGAGGAAAAAGGCTTGGAGCCTCTGTTGCAACGTAAAACTACTCGAGTGGGGGTCGGATCCGACTGTAGTAAACTGGTGTGTATTGAATGTATATGTATACTCTTGTGCTATGATGAATTTATTGTATTGCATGTGTATAGTGTAAGTCAGAAACGATATAATTTGTACAATGGAATGTTGCATGAATGAATTCTGATTGCATGGCACTGTTACGAGTAGATAAACTAGAGAACAGTTAACGTTATGATTGCTTGAAATGTGATGTGGTATGGTGGGGAGCGTACGGGTTCCCAAGTCATTAACTGTCATTTTAAATGTAAAAGCTCACCCCTGCTGTGGCAATATTTCAGTGAACGTTCCTTGGAATTACGAGTGAAGTGGAGCTACATACCGAGCGGGTTAGCTGTGCATCAAGGAACTATATGTATATGTAGATACTGTGTATAATGTTTTGATTATGCCTTGGCCGGCTCTTGTCTGATGTTAATCCTTTAGAATAGAACAGAATCCCTTGGGGCTGGGAAACATGGCAATATGTTTGTAAATATTGATATACACTCTTATATATATATGGTTATGTTTATGCTATATTGCATGTTATACCATCCTGTGCATGATGTTTGATTGGTATACGTGTTCATGTTCATCCGAGTATGTAGGAATGGAAAGACTTAGTATGAAGGGAGTCAAGATATGATGTAGAGAGTGAATTCGTGATCCTGTTGCCGAGTGGGGAAAGCTTTAGGTGTCCCGAGGGGATAAGGGTATACCATTCCGAATGGGGATTGACGCGGTAGATTCCCAATTGATAAACTGTTACGATTCAGAGTAGAATAGTCTAATCATGCTTTCGAGTAAGGACTAGCCGAGAGAGTGTTTCCGACTAGAGAGCAATCCACCCGATTCCGAGTGTAAACCGTATAGAGAAATAGTAGAAGACTATGGAGCCCTTAAAGGGAGGTTAAGTTAGCACGAGCACTGGGGTAGAATGGACTATACTTGCCAAGCAAGAGATGAGTGAAATACCGAGGGGTAGATGATTGAGGAGATGTCCGAGTGAAGATACCCCTAGTTTCCGAAATGGAACAGCCTACGCTTCCTGGGCGAACTGTTGTGTGTCATGTGGGACAAATAGAGAACTAAGTTATGGGGGTGCGAGTTTGGGGTCGAGAGGAGAGAGTCCCTTTACCGAGCGGATTTAGGAATGAAATCCGAGTAGACTTAGGAATGAAATCCGAGTGAATTAGGCCTTTACCGAGTGAATGATTGTATTGTTACCGAGTGGGTATACGTTATTCCTTGGGCCTGCCCAAGTGTTGCTGGGCTCCACTGGAGGGCTTTTGTTTGGCTCTTGTCTCCCCTTGCCTTCCGCCCCTCCTCCTTCTTGTTGTATCGGGTTATTCGATTTGGGGCGGATTTTACAGGCCTTGTTAGCTCGAAAATTCGGAAAATTTTTCCCTGCAGGTTTTAATTACTTAATTAGAATTAGGGTGTTATATTTTGGTATCAGAGTAGACCGAAAGGTCCAAGGCCAAGGTATGCTTACCGAGTGTAAGCGGTTGCGTGTATTGTGACCGAGTGGTCATCATTATTATGATATTTGTGAAACTTGATTGATATTGTAGTATTGAATTACGGATAGGAGGTTGCCTCCCTCCTGGTCTGACTGATTGTATGGCATATAGAAATGGTATAATGTGTTAAAGTTACTGAATGTTAGGCTGTGATCCGATCGGTAGTAAGTAGCTTCGTAAACTTATCCTTGAAAAGGCTGTGAATTTCAGGATAAGAGATGACGAGTCGTCAAAGTATGGAGGCCATAGCCACAGCCTTTCAACACTTTGCAGACATATTTGAGAGGCAGGGCCAGCCTCGAACTGAGGATGGTCAAGTGCTAGACCACTTCCTGAAGAGGAAGCTGAGAGAATTTCTGGGAGGACGTAACCCTGAGGCAGCTTATAAATGGACTCAGGAGATGGAAAGGATTTTTGGGGGTCTTCACTGTACTGAGGCCCAGAAGGTAGAGTGTGTAGTGTATATGCTGCGGGAAGAGGCGGAAACTGGTGGAGGATAGCCAGAAACCAGTTCCCTGACGATGATACTCAGCTGACCTGGAACGATTGCAAGACATGCTTCCTAGAAAAGTACTTCCCCGACACAATCAGGAGTCGGAAGGAACTGGAGTTCATGGAATTGAAGCAAGGGTCCATGACTGTGGAAGAATAAGCGACGAGATTTGAGGAGTTGTGCCTATTCTACCCACCTTTCCAACAACCGGGGACGGAGAATTCGAAGTGCCTAAAATTTGAGAACGGATTGAGGTCAGATATTAAGAGAGCTTGTAGATACCATGAGATTAGGAGTTTTCCTGCGTTGGTGAATAAGTGTAGGATATTTGAAGAAGATGACAAGGCCCACTCAGGCCAGAGCAGCAGAGCCAATCCCTCCTTGAGACCCCAACAATCACACTTCAAGAGGACAGGCAACGCTAGGAGTATTGGACCTTCCTCTAATTTCAGAGGACGAGGGAACTGTGGGGGTCATTTCGGGGGTCGCTCCGGAAATGGTAGATGTTTCAAATGTAGAGGTAACCACTTTGCTCGGGAATGTGATACTGGAAACGATGTTGTATGCTTCCACTGTAACGAAAGGGGGCATGTTCGCCCCGACTGCCCGCAACTGCAACCAGAGGGTGGCCATGCACGTCGTGGGGGTTTCCGTGTAAGGGGACACGGAACCACCAGTGGAGGAAATAGTGGTAGACGCAATGGAGCAAGGAGCAACATGATGGCTACTACAAGTAACCGAGGGAGAAATACCAACCAACCGACGGTGGGAAGAGTCTACGCCATCAACGCGGAGGATGCTGTGCAAGCGAATGACTTGGTACAATGTAAGTGTTCACTCGGTAAATATACACTTAATGTAGTTTTCGATTGGGGAGCCACCCATTCTTTTATAGCTGATGAGTGTGTGAGACATTTAAAGTTGCCGACTGTGTGTATGGATCGGACCTTGGAAGTGGCCAATCCGACTGGCACTAAGGTGTTGACATCATCAATGTGCAAAGATGTAACGTTTGGGTTGTACAATCGGAGTTTTACCTTTGACCTGGTGTGCGTGCCTTTGAAGGACCTCGACATTGTACTCGGCATAGACTCGTTTTCAGCCAACAAGGTGTTAGTGGATTGCAGGAACCGGAGGATAATCCTCCCGAGGCAGAACAATGAAGATTACACGGCAGAAGGTACAGCCCAACTGTTTATGATGCTTTGTTTAACCGAGGGCGAGAGTAGAGTCCGAGTGAGCGAGATTCCGACTGTCTATGAATTCCCCGAGGTGTTTCCGGGGGACCTGACGGGCGTTCCTCCAAGTAGAGAAGTCGAATTCTCTATTGACCTGATCCCTGGAGCCGAGCCAGTCTCCAGTGCACCTTATAGAATGTCCCCAACCAAATTGGCCGAGTTGAAGAAGCAGGTAGATGAGTTGCTCGGAAAACAATTCATTAGGCCGAGTGTGTCACCTTGGGGCGCACTGGTGCTACTTGTTAAGAAGAAGGACGGCAGCATGAGACTTCGTATAGATTATCGACAGCTAAACAAACTCACGATTAAGAATCGGTACCCGTTGCCCAGGATTGATTACTGGATTGACCAACTGCGTGGAGCATCAGTTTTCTCGAAAATCGACCTACGATCGGGATACCACCAAATCCGGGTGAAGGACTCGGATATTCCAAAGACTGTCTTTAGGACTCGGTATGGTCACTACGAGTATGTAGTGATGTCGTTTGATGTGACAAACGCCCCTGCTGTTTTCATGAATTACATGAACAACATATTTCACCCATATCTTGACCGATTCGTAGTAGTTTTCATTGATGATATCCTAATCTATTCCAAGACCCCTGAGGAGCATGAAGAACACCTCCGAGCGGTACTTCAAGTGTTGAAGGAGAAACAGTTGTTTGCAAAGCTTTCAAAATGCGATTTCTGGATGGATAAGATCCACTTCCTCGGGCATGTGATTTCAGAGGAAGGTGTCTCGGTGGACCCTTCGAAGGTGGCAGCTATAATGGCATGGGAGAGGCCCAAGTCGGTCTCGGAGGTAAGAAGCTTTATGGGCCTGGCCGGTTATTATAGAAGATTCATTGAGGGTTTTTCTAAGATGGCCTTGCCACTGACCAAATTGACCCGGAAAAATGTTCCCTTCGTATGGAGTCCCGAGTGTGAGAGCAGCTTCCGAGAGCTGAAGGACAAGTTGATGACTGCTCCAGTGTTGACATTACCTAATTTGCAAGAGAGCTTCATGGTTTATTGTGATGCGTCAGGACTCGGATTGGCATGTGTGCTAATGTAGAATGACCGAGTGATAGCATATGCCTCTCAGCAATTGAGACCTCACGAACAGCATTACCCGACCCATGATTTAGAGCTGGCAGCTATGGTTTTCGCATTGAAAATATGGAGGCATTACCTGTATGGTTCTAAATTTGAAGTTTACAGCGACCACAAGAGCCTTAAATATTTATTTGACTAGAGGGAGCTGAACATGAGGCAGAGGAGATGGATGGAATTTTTAAAAGATTATGATTTCGAGCTAAAATACCATCCGGGTAAGGCAAACGTTTTTGTCGACGCGTTGAGTCGGAAATCCCTTCATGTAGCAGTGATGATGGTGAGGGAGGTGGAGTTATTGGAACAGTTCTGAGACATGAACTTGCATGTTAACATCCCCTCTTCTCGGAAAATGGCAATCGGTACACTAAGGATTGCTAGTGAATTCCTAAAATCTGTATATGAACAACAGCAGTCAGACTCCTACTTGGCTGAGATGAAGGAAACTCAGGCCAAAGAAAAGGACTTGTCCTTGACCGAGGGATCGGACGGAATTTTTCGAGTGAAAAACTGAATATACGTACCGGGTGGAGGAGAATTGAGAAAAATGGTACTTGATGAGGCTCACAAGAGTCTACTTAGTATCCACCCGGGTACCACGAAGATGTACCACGACCTAAGAACACAATTCTGGTGGCGCAGATTAAAGAGGAATGTAGCAGAATACGTGGCTCGGTGTATTACCTGTCAGAAATCGAAAGTGGAGCACCAGAAGCCGCATGGTGCATTGCAACCCCTGGAGATTCCCGTATGGAAATGGGACTCAATTGCCATGGACTTTGTCATGGGATTGCCAAAAACCCGAGCGGGCCACGATGCGATTTGGGTCATTGTTGACCGACTGACGAAGAGTGCACATTTCCTACCTGTGAATATGAAGTACCCATTACATAAATTAGCTCGGATGTACATCCACGAAGTTGTCCGACTGCATGGTATACCGACTTCTATCGTGTCAGACAGGGATCCTAGATTCACGTCTCGATTTTGGACCAGTCTGCACTAAGAATTGGGTACGAAGCTTTGGCTAAGTTCTGCCTACCACCCCCAATCAGATGGACAATCCGAGCGAACGATTCAAAGCCTGGAGGACTTGCTAAGGGCGTGTGTGTTGGAGCACGGTGGGGATTGGGAGCGGTACCTTCCCCTGATCGAATTTACGTACAACAATAGCCACCACAACAGTATCGGTATGGCACCTTACGAAGCACTATATGGTCGAAGATACCAAACCCCACTCTGCTGGTCGGAAACGGGTGAAAATTTACTGCTAGGACCGGAAATTGTGAGGCAAATATCAAAACAGATTCGAATGATAAGGGAAAAGATGAAGGCGTCTCAGGATAGGCAGAAGAGCTACCATGACAAATGAACCAACCCATTAGAGTTTTCAGTCGGAGACAGAGTGTTTTTGAAGACTTCACCGAGTAAAGGAGTCAGCCGAGCCTTGAAGAGTGGAAAGTTGAGCCCCCGATACATTGGGCCTTATGAAGTGTTGGAACGAGTCGGCTCCATGGCGTACCGGATAGCACTACCGACTCACTTATCCCGATTGCATAACGTGTTTCTTGTTCACAACTAAGGAAATGTCTACATGACCCCGCCCATTCGATGCCAGATGAGGAAGTGGAGATTAAGGAGGACCTGACCACTGTGACTATACCGATTAGAATCATGGACCGATCGGTAAAGCGTTTGAGGAGCAAGAACGTACAACTGGTTGAAGTGGAGTGGCAGCAAGGCGGGACTACCTCTTGTACCTGGGAGCGCGAAGACGCCATGAGGCAGCAGTACCCCGAGTTGTTTACCAAGGTGAGTCACCGAGTGAATTTTGGGGATGAAATTCTTTTGAGAGGGGGAGAACTATAACATCCCATTTTTGAAGTTAAATACCGAATGAAAATAACCATTAAGACCTTGATTTCAAAGCAGGAAAAAATTGACTGTTAACTTAATCTATGAAATAGTGGCAAATTAATTAAGCTTAGTTGGTATGAGGTGGCTGTTTCCGATTGGGAGTCACGTGAGTGGGACTGCAATTCACGTTTTCCCATCCCACTCTCCTTTCCTTCCTCGTGCACGCATATGCTTATATATGTGCCTTTGATCATTGGAGTTATGCATCTTTGTTAGACTTCTTCTCTTCTCTTCTTTCTCTCCTCGTACACTCTCTCTTCCCTTTTGTTCTTCGTCTTCCCCCTGTTTACTGTTCTGTTCCTGAGAACGCGCGATGACGATATCGTAAAAGACTTGGAGTTCATTCGGCCAGAAGACGAACAGCCCCTATTTCATAGTGTAACTTCGACCAAGGAAGCCAGAACGAGTGTGAGCCTGGGTGAGGCAATCAGACCAGTGTCAGGAAAACAGAGGAACCCCTCGAACTTTCTTCAGTAGGTAGGGGGCGCTTGCATTTCAAATGCATAGCTTGTGAATGGGTTCCGAGTGGTTTCTTATGCATGCATATGTGCTTAAGGGTATTTGTGATGAAATGTATATCTGATAGATAACTTTGTATACCGAGGCATGCTATGACTGAATCCGTTGGTAGATAGCTTGTAATTGATGTATGTCCTTATGAGATACACCGTTGGATGTGGATGCATGCGTGTGTTATGAGACCGTGTGTGAATGCAGTACATACTCTCAAATTGTCATACTAAGTCTAGTTAAATATTTACATGTACATGCGTGAAGTGGAAACATATTGTGTGATTTCTGCGTGCTCTGTTTATGGAATAATGAGTAGATCCTGATTGCTATCCTATGTTACCTTGCATGCGAGTGTTGAAAACGAGTCTGTGTTGTTATGAGATGACGACTGAATTGCATGCAGAGTGTGGTTATGATAAATGAAAGGAGAAGTAGTATTGTATTGATAGACACACACAAAAGAATGTAATTAAAAGACCTTGAGTTGGACTTGAGGCAGTGTCGAGTGCACTAGCGTTGGACGCTTAAAGTCTTGAGTTGGACTCAAGCAAGCCACCGGGTTGGACTCGGGGCTGCCCGTAACACTGCCGTGGTCGCTTCGAGTGATTGTGTTACATGTGAAGGCAAACGGTTTGGTACCAGTAAAACGGCCGAACCAGCTTGGAGCTGGAGGAAAAAGGCTTGGAGCCTCTGTTGCAACGTAAAATTACTCGAGTGGGGGTCAGATCTGACTGTAGTAGACTGATGTGTATTGAATGTATATGTATACTCTTGTGCTATAATGAATTTATTGTATTTCATGTGTATAGTGTAAGCCGGAAACGATATAATTTGTACAATGGAATGTTGCATGAATGAATTCTGATTGCATGGCACTGTTACGAGTAGATAAACTAGAGAACAGTTAACGTTATGATTGCTTGAAATGTGATGTGGTATGGTGGGGAGCGTACGGCTTCCTAAGTCATTAACTGTCATTTTAAATGTAAAAGCTCACCCCTGCTGTGGCAATATTTCAGTGAATGTTCCTCGGAATTACGAGTAAAGTGGAGCTACATACCGAGCGGGTTAGCTGTGCATCAAGGAACTATATGTATATGTAGATACTGTGTATAATGTTTTGATTATGCCTTGGCTGGCTCTTGTCTGATGTTAATCCTTTAGAATAGAACAGAATCCCTTGGGGCTGGGAAACATGGCAATATGTTTGTAAATATTGATATACACTCTTATATATATATATGGTTATGTTTATGTTGTATTGCATGTTATACCATCCTGTGTGTGATGTTTGATTGGTATACGTGTTTATGTTCATCCGAGTATGTAGGAATGGAAAGACTTAGTATGAAGGGAGTCAAGATATGATCTAGAGAGTGAATTCATGATCCTGTTGCCGAGTAGGGAAAGCTTTAGGTGTCCCGAGGGGATGAGGGTATACCATTCCGAATGGGGATTGACGCGGTAGATTCCCAATTGATAAACTGTTACGATTCAGAGTAGAATAGTCTAATCATGCTTTCGAGTAAGGACTAGCCGAGAGAGTGTTTCCGACTAGAGAGCAATCCACCCGATTCCGAGTGTAAACCATATAGAGAAATAGTAGAAGACTATGGAGCCCTTGAAGGGAGGTTAAGTTAGCGCGAGCACTGGGAATGGACTATACTTGCCGAGCGAGAGATGAGTGAAATACCGAGGGGTAGATGATTGAGGAGCTGTCCGAGTGAAGATACCCCTAGTTTCTGAATGGAACAGCCTACGCTTCCCGAGGGAACTGTTGTGTGTCATGAGGGACAAATAGAGAACTAAGTTATGGAGGTGCGAGTTTGGGGTCGAGAGGAGAGAGTCCCTTTACCGAGCGGATTTAGGAATGAAATCCGAGTAGACTTAGGAATGAAACCCGAGTGAATTAGGCCTTTACCGAGTGAACGATTGTATTATTACCGAACGGGTGTACGTTATTCCTTGGGCCCGCCCAAGTGTTGCTGGGCTCCACTGGAGGGCTTTTGTTTGGCTCTTGTCTCCCCTTGCCTTCCGTCCCCTCCTCCTTCTTGTTGTATCGGGTTATTCGATTTGGGGCGGATTTTATAGGCATTGTTAGCTCGAAAATTCGGAAAATTTTTCCCTGCAGGTTTTAATTACTTAATTAGAATTAGGGTGTTACACAATCCCATTACAAAGTCTATAGCAATTGAGTCTCATTTCCACACGGGGATTTCAAGAGGTTGCATTCCACCATACGGTTTCTGGTGCTCAACTTTTGACTTCTGGTAAATGATACACCGAGCCACATAGTCGACCACGTGTCTTTTCAATCCGGGCAACCAGAAGTGCATCCTTAAGTCATGGTACATCTTTGTAGTGCCCAGGTGGATGCTTAACAGGCTCTTGTGGGCTTCATCGAGCACCATTCTCTTCAATTTGCCAGCACCTGGCACATATATCCTATCCTTCATCCGGAAAATTCCATCCGATCCCTCGGTTAAGGACAGGTCCTTGCCCTTAGTTTGAGTCTCTATCATCTCAGCCAAGTAAGAATCCGACTTCTGCTCCTCATACACTAGCTTCAAGAATTCATTGGCAATCTTCAACATACCGAGCATCACTTTCCGAGACGAAGAGACATCTGTGTGTAAGTTCATGTCTCAGAATTGCTCTAATAATTCCATTTCCTTCACCATCATTGCTGCCACATGAATCAACTTCCGACTCAAGGCGTCGGCCACAACGTTTGCCTTACCCGAATGATACTTCAACTCGAAGTCGTAATATTTTAAGAATTCCGTCCACCTCCTCTGCCTCATGTTCAGCTCTTTCTTGTCGAATAAATATTTGAGGTTTTTGTGGTCACTGTAAACCTCAAATTTGGAGCCATACAAGTAATGTCTCCATATTTTTAATGCGAAGACAGCCGCTGCCAACTCCAAGTCATGAGTCGGATAGTGCTGCTCGTGTGGCCTCAATTGACGAGAGGCATAAGCTATCACTCAGTTCTTCTGCATTAGCACACATTTGAGACTGAGTCCCGACGCATCACAATAGACCATGAAGCTTTCTTGCAAATTTGGCAATGCCAACACTGGAGTTGTTGTCAACTTAGTCTTTAGCTCTCGGAAACTTCTCTCACACTCGGAATTCCACACGAAGGGAACATTCTTCTGAGTCAACTTGGTCAGGGGCAAGGAAAGCTTAGAGAACCCCTCAATAAACCTTTTGTAATAACCGGCCAAACCCATGAAGCTTCTAATCTCTGAGACCGACCTAGGCCTCTCCCATGCCATTACAGCTTCCACCTTGGAAGGATCTACCGAGACACCTTCCTCGGAAATTACATGTCCAAGAAAATGGATCCTATCCATCCAGAACTCACACTTCGAAAGTTTTGAAAACAGTTGTTTCTCCTTTAATACTTGGAGTACCGATCCGAGATGTTCCTCATGCTCCTCAGGGGTCTTAGAATAAACCAAGATATCATCGATAAAAACGACCACAAATCGGTCCAAGTATGGGTGGAAAATGTTGTTCATGTAATTCATGAATACAGCAGGGGCATTTGTCACGCCGAATGGCATTACTACATACTCGTAATGACCATACCGAGTTCTAAACACGGTCTTGGGAATATCCGAGTCCTTCACCCGGATCTGGTGGTATCCCGACCGTAAATTGATTTTTGAGAAGACCGACGCACCCCTCAACTGATCAATCAGATCATCAATCCTCGATAATGGGTACCAATTCTTTATAGTGAGCTTGTTCAGCTATCGGTAGTCAATACATAGCCTCATGCTGCCATCTTTCTTTTTGATGAGTAACACCGGTGCGCCCCACGGTGACACACTTAGTCGAATGAACTGTTTACCGAGTAACTCATCAACCTGCTTCTTCAACTCGGCTAATTCAGTGGGAGACATCCTATAAGGAGCTCAGGAGACTGGCTCGGCTCCAGGGATTAAGTCAATAGAGAATTCAACTTCTCTATTTGGAGGGACACCCAGCACATCATCCGGAAACACCTCATGAAAATCACAAACAATCGGAATATCATGCACTCGGATTCTACCCTCACCCTCGGTCAAACAAAGCATTACAAATAACTGGGCTATACCTTGCACTGTGTAATCATTATCGTTCTGCCTCGGAAAAATCACCTTTCGATTTTGGCAATCCACCAGCACCTTGTTGGCCGAAAGCCAATCCATGCCAAGTACGATGTTGAGGTCATTCAGAGGCACACATACTAAATCGAAGGTAAAACTCTGATCGCCCAACGTAAAGGTTACATCTTTACACATCATTGATGTCAACACTTTAACACCGGTCGGATTGGCTACCTTTAAAGTCTGATTCATATACACAGTCGGCAACCTCAAACGTCTGACACAATCGTCGGCTATAAAGGAGTGGGTAGCTCCAGAATCAAAAACTACATCAAGAGTATAATTATCGAGTGAGCACTTACTTTTCACCAAGTCGTTAGCTTGTGCAACTTGCTCGGCATTGATCTCATAAACCCACCTAGCAGCTGGTTGCTCAGCATTTCTCTCTCGATTATTTGGGGCAAACATCATATTACCCCGAGCTCCATTGCCTTTGCCACCATTCCCTCGGCCGCCGTTTCCACGACCTCTTCCTCGGAAACCTCCACGCTGTACGTTTGCATTGGCTTGCTGCAGCTGAGGGCAGTTAGGGCGTACATGCCCTTTTTCATTACAATGGAAGCATACAACATCTCTTCCAACATCACACTCTCGGGCAAAGTGGTCACCACCACATCTGAAGCACTTCCCATTCGCAGGCCGACCTCCAAAACGTCCTCCACGATTTCCCCGTCCTCAGTATTTAGAGGAGGGTCCACCTCTTCCAACATTGCCCGGCTTCTTAAAGTGAGGCTGCTGCAGCTTCAAGGACGAGTCGGTCCTGCTGCTCTGTCCCGGTGGACATTCTCATCTTCCTCAAAAATTCTACACTTATTCACCAACACTGGGAAATTCTGAATCTCCTGGTGTCTGAAGGCTCTCTTAATCTTGGGCCTCAATCCGCTCTCAAACTTAATACACTTGGAACCCTCGGTTCCGGGTTACTGAAATGGAGGATAAAACAGGCACAGTGCTTCAAATTTAGCAGCGTATTCCTTAACAGTCATAGAACCCTGCTTTAGTTCAATGAATTCCAATTCTTTTCGACTCCTCACCGTGTCAGGAAAGTATTTCTCCAGAAAACTTGCTTTAAAATTCTCCCAGATTAACTAGGTACCCGCATCGGTCAATCGGGCCTTGGTGATCTTCCACCAACACTCGACTTCAGCTCGCAGCATATATACAGCATAGTCCACTTTTTGGGCCTCAGTACATTGAAGGCCACCAAAGATCCTTTCTAATTCCTGAATCCATGCATAATCCGATTTAGGATTGAATCCTCCTTCAAATTCACTCGGCTTCCTCTTCAGGAAGCGGTCCAACCCTTGGTCATCATCAGTTCGAGGCTGGCCCTGCCTCTTGAATATGTCAGCAAAACGCTGGAAGGCCGTGGCTATGGCTTCCATGCTCTGACGATTTACCATGACTTATCCTGAAATTAACACCCCTTTCAAGGATAAGTTTACAGAATTACTCACTACCGTTCGAACTTCAACCCAACATTCAACAATTATAACACATTATTATACAATCCTTAAGTATCATATAATTAATCAGATCAGGGTAGGAATAATCTTGTACCTCCAAGACAACACCTCATAGGCACATAGCCACTCAAATTGGGCTTAAAACATGGATCAAATCCATCAGATGCTGCAAATAATTACGACACTCGGTCATAATGCTCACAACCGCTTACTAAGAGTAAGCATACCTTGGCCTTGGACCTTTTAAGTCTGCTCTGATACCAAAATGAAACATCCTAACAAAATTAAATAAAATCTGAAACAAGGGAAAATTTTTCCCTAAAAATTCTGAATGGCTAACAAGGAAATCGGGACAAAATCCGTCCAAGAAGAAAGAAGGAACCGGGTCAGAGTCCCCCACGTTAGCACGACTCCGCTGCATTCAACAATGGACAGTGGAAGCAAGCGCCTAAGCGAACCATGATCGCTGGAGCGAGACCTTACTCGCCCAAACAAACAAGGCACTCGGATAATTCGATCACTCGGAATCTAAACTCAAGTCCACTCGGTATCCTCATCACTCGGAATCATAACCTAAGTTCACTCGGTAACTTTATCACTCAGAATCTGAATCTAAGTTCACTCGGGAATTATTCCCTCGGCCATTACACTCGAAATCTATAAGTTTTCCTCACTTAAAATATTTTCCAAAATTCTCGTACTACTCGGAAATGTTTCACATATTTTTCACTCAGCATATTTAATCTCTTTTTCCTTGAGAACTCTACAAAGTCAAGTCTCGCTTAAGGATTTCATAGCTTCGTTCACTCGGAATACTCTAGTTTCTCTTCACTCGGGAAATTCTACTAAGTTCTTACTCGGGAAGTTTGTAAGTCATTTCCCACTCGGGATTACATGACTTCACTCACTCGGAATATCATGGCCTTATCCATATTTCTCATATAACACCCTTCGATTGATCCTCCTAGGGAAATAGTCCTTTAATGGGCATAACTCACTCGGAATTGGCCTTACCCTTCTTCATTCGGAAGAGGGTCTCATATCTCACTTCACTCGGATTCACCTTAGTTCTCCTTTACTTGGATTCACGCAAGCATTATTCATTAAGTAGAAAATAAATATACACAACTTAGACATTCACCCACATCATTCCTCACTGAACAAGATAAAACACACATCATTATATATATTGAAATATGTTTAGTTTTACTCTCAATACCGAGAGAGTTCAAATCCTACATATTTAAGTAAAATGTTAAACTAAGAGCCGGCCAAGGCTATACAAAAATCATCTATACAATATATATATATATATACACATGTACACTTCCAACAATCGGTGCTCTCCCATCATTCCACATTCCGAGCAACATCCACTGAAATATGGCCACAATAGGGGTGAGCTTTTATATATAAAATGACAGTAATGACTCAGAAAATCCTCTAGTTTTCCACTACACAGTATTATCTCATCAATCAATCTATCACATGCATTGTCATTTAATATATCCACACACGGTAACATTCATTCGGAATTTATTCAAATAACACACAGCCGTATTAATCAGTAATAGACGGCTATATTGCTCATATTGACCTTCCCCATACATATACATATAACCATATTGAGCTCATCAAAAGTATAAGTATGCATACACATTAATTTCAGTTGGATCCGATCAATTTTAATAAGTTTTTATGTTAGAACATAGGCTCCAAGCCTTTTTCTCAGCTCCAAGCTGATCCGACCGTTATCGTTTACCCTCACACGTAACACAATCGCTCCAAGCGACAACAGGAGTGTTACGGGCAGCCCCGAGTCCAACTTGATAGGCTTGCCTTGAGTCCAACCCAAGGTCTTTAAGCATCCAACGCTTAGTGCACTCGGCACTGCCTCGAGTCCAACCCGAGGACTTTCACCAAGCGTCCAACGCTGGTACACGAGTGTTTCACTCGGTATTGCCTTGGGTCCAACCCAAGGTCTTTCGTTATTCTTCCATACATATTCATTAGCACATCAGTGGCATTTCACTCGGTAAAACCACATATCACATGCATCTCATGTATTCATACTTTCAAATATAAAAATCTACACAGGAATCACCAACAGTCCCACAATATACACTCGGTATTAGCAATATCAATAACATATACCACATGCTGTTAAGTGTTTAACCACACACGGGACTCAGCATAACAACCTCTTAACACATACACTCAGCCAATATAGATCCAATACATTTTCATGCATTCTCATGTTTATTAACACACATCTCATGGACGAAGAAAGGATATAACCTTACTTAACTCAGCTAACACATACACACACCCGGTATTTGAAAGTTATCATCATATGATTCACACAACCAACATATTCACAACCATAAATACAACATACAGTACTTTTACCCGAGATCCGTCCATAACTATGCATTTGAGATGTAAAGTGCCCCCTACCTTCTAAAAAGATGTAAGAAACTCCTCTGTTTTTAGCATTGACCCCTGCTCTGCTTTTCGATGCTGATTCTGTTGCTCCTTCGCTTCCTCAATCACTCTCTCCTATTTAGTAACCGTCGAACCCAGTCAAACACCACACACGCAGCTTGGAAGACTGGATCGCTCCTTCCAACAGTGGGGAACTTCAAGTCCTCTACAACACTACAGTCAAAAACTGACAAAGAAGAAGAACGAAGAAGAGGAAGAACAAAGAAGAAGGAGAAGAAGAATTGCAGAGGAAGAGGAAGAGTCTCAAGGGGATTTGAGAGAATGGAGAAGTGGTTCCTCTTCACCACACGAGCCAAGAGAAAAGCATAGAGTAAGCGGGTGGGAGAACGTGCAAATGGTAGCAAGTCCACTCCATTGTCATATGTCACAATCAATCAATCACAATCAATGGTCAAGCTTAACTTATAATTAATCCCAATTAACAATTAATCCTAATTTGTAATTAATCTTAATTTTAATCTAGTCATTAATTTAATTAGGATGTTACAACTGCAGCCACTCTGAGTGAAAAAGGGACTGACTTTGAATAAATACCGCCCAAAGATATACGTCC
This sequence comes from Clitoria ternatea, assembly GCA_037962975.1. Lineage (NCBI taxonomy): Eukaryota > Viridiplantae > Streptophyta > Magnoliopsida > Fabales > Fabaceae > Clitoria > Clitoria ternatea. Next base: position 155,876,488 of record CM075672.1, on the reverse strand, counting down.
GAGTAAAGGATTACTGATTGAAGCGAGTCTGATTTGGGGACAAGTGCTTTTTCTGGGCAAAATTGTTTCCAAGTGGAGGATTCCCGAGTGAGTTGATTCTGAATGAAAAAAACTCTGAACTTCGAAAGAACACTTGTCAGGCAAGGATGTCTCCGGGTGGTGTGTTTTAGAAAAGATGGCATTTTGAGCAAAGAAAAGGCCCTTCCTAGTAGTGTGTTTTGGAGAAAATGTCTTTTCAAGCAAGGAAAAGGTCCGACTGGGAATGAATCTCTTTCGGGCAGACTTTCAAGTTTCAAAGTAACCCCGAGTGAGATGTCTCTGAGGAAGGCACTTCTGAGTGATTTGGGGCCGAGAGATGTATTTCCGAGCAAAGCAAAGCTCTGACCTGGAAAGAGCTTCTATCGGCCAAATTCTCTCAAGTTCCAAATTGCTGAGTGAAAAGCAAGGCCGACTCCCGAGTGAATACATCTGAATGGGTTGATTGACGATTAAGGCCATTCTGAGTGAAAAGCAAGTCGGACTTCCGAGTGAATGTATCCGAGTGGATCATTTCAAGGAGCGAAGAAAGGGTCGTTCTCGACTGAATTACTCCCAAACAATATATCCGAGCAAGGTTTCTCCAAGTGGTTCAATTCTAGTGATATGCTTCCGGGTGAAGAAAGACCTTGATTTTGAAGGAATACCCCTCAGGTTGAGTCATTTGAATGAAGAGTTCCCGATTGAATCAATTTTAAATGAAGACTTCCCGAATGAGACGTTCCTGAGTGGGTCACATGTGAGAGAAGAGGGTCTGGTCGAGTGCCTCAAACAGAAACAAGTTCCGAGTAAAGCACCTCCGATTGAAGTAATTCTGAATGAATACTTCAAGCAGTGACATTTCCGGACAAAGCAACACCGAGTGAAGAAATTCTAAATGAACAGAGGTCCTGATGAATACTCCTTGGAAAGAAATTTTTGAGTCAATAATCTGTGAATTCAAGCTTTTACTCGGTCTTTTATATATGAGAGCACCTGTTCCGCTCGGATTAATTCCCACTGAGGATGGATACTGGCTGAGGCACTAATCTGAGTCATAAGGAGAACGCCGGTTCCATATTTCCACCGTTTGCCCATGCTGACTTGGATTCCCACTATCCAAGTGGATCCTTGAATTATAAGGGGGCGACTAACAATGAGACAAAAGAGAATTCCCACTAAGCCACCGTTCCCTATGGTTGTCGAGGTCCAGGCTCTTTCTCTATCACACAACAACGCACCATCCAAGTTGATTTGTTGATCTTGTGGGGCGGCTGACAATGACACAAAAGAGAAGTCCCACTAGCCGCCGTTCCCCATGATTATTGACATCCAGAGTTCTATAAATACAAGAGGGGAGCGTCGCCTATATCCAGTTCTCATTCTTTATCAGCTTCATTCCTTTCTTTTCTTTCTCTTTCGTTTTCTTTCTCTGTCCCGTTTCTTTCTCTTTCTATTTTCTTTTTCTTTCCTTTTTCTTTCTGTTTTGTAAGAGTTGTAAGGATTGTGAAATTGAGTGTTCCAATTTGTAATTGGTGGAGGAATATTGCAACAAGGAAATACAATGGTAAAATTATTTTGAGCTTTTGGAGAAACCCGTAAGTCTTTATTTTTACCATGTCTTGTATGTTTTATTTTTCCATCATGTATATGAATTTGAATTATTTCATGAGTAACTAAATTAATTATCTTGGGATGAAGGCGGTGTGATAATATTTTATGATAATCTTATTTTGACTTTGAATTAAATAAATTTCTATTTTCCATTTAGTTCAAAAAATGCTCAATGCTCTTAGTAATTCCTAACAAGAACCTAAGTGATAAAACTGTATACTTACGGGTATATTAGTAAGTTTAAGTAATTAATAGAATTGAGAGATTTATTGTTACTGAAAAGTTTTTGAACTAAGCCTAGGGTTTTGAAATACTTTTTGTGACCTCGGTAAAACCGTGAAAGTAATCAAAATCTTTTGGGGAATAAATAAGGGATTTTCACAAAACGATAATGGGCCTTTTCCAAGGATTAAGCAGCGCTTTCCATAGGTTAGGTACATTAATAGGATTCCGAGAGGAACATATTAATTAGCTTAAGGAAAATCCGCCTTGGAAAACTTAATTTGATTCTTATTTACGTAAAGTTAAAATTCATTAACATAAAATAGAGTCTTGATCTCCCAAAATCCCAAGATACTCTCAACTCTAATTTTTTAAGTGTCAAGTAAATTTTGTTTCTAAATTTATTTTTTAATTTGTGTTTTATTTTACAAAAACATTAAAAATCAATTGTGTGGATAATTAAATTTCAATATGCTGGTACTTTGAAAATAGTCCCTGTGGAGAACGATAATCTTTTATATTACGCGACATAACCCGTGCGCTTGCGGGCCCTGTCAAGTTTTTGGCGTCGTTGCCGGGGACTGTTGTCCCTCAAATATCGACAATATTGAAATTCAATTAGATCATACTTGTTAATATTTTTTTCGTTTGTTTTATTTCTAGTTATTTATTTTTATTTTTATTTTCAAAGATCACACTTGATCTTTGTCTGTTATGGAATTCTTAACAGGTGCTACTGACTTTTATTGTTGGATTTGTGGTGATTCAGGATATGCTGCTACAAATTGCTATTTTGCAATATCCTTAAACCACCATGAACAAGAATTTCATCAGTTGGATGCTATTGGGAACTATAACCATAGCAGTGATTTTAGAAGCTTACCAGTATTCCAAAACTACCCTCCATAAAAATCCAAACTTGAAATACTGATGGAAAATTTTGTGAGCACCCAAGAAAAACAAAATGAAGAGTTCTCAAATGCCATAAAAACCTTAGCTTCAAAGGTGGACTCTCCGGCCACCCATAACAAAATTTTGGAGAATCAAATTGTCCAACAAACCTCTTTATCTATGAGAACAGCAGAAACATTTCCTGTAAAACCTGAGGTGGGACCATCTAACCACATCATGGATATCACTCTTAAGAGTGGTACTCATTATGATGATCTGGTTAGCATAACTAAAGAAGAAGCTAAGGAAGAGAAGAAATTTGATGAGTCTCTATCTCATCTGATAATTGAGGAGAGCAGTACATTGATCCAAAAGAAGGTACTGCCCAAGCTTTAGGATCCAGGTATTCTAGAGGTTATTCCTATCAAGGTAGGAAAATTTTACATACCTGTTAACTTTGTTGTGCTTGAAATAGATTTTATTGACCAAGTGGTAGAGAAAGAGGCAATCCAAAACCTCCTTCTTGATCCACTTGAATCTGTTTTATCTTATGACTTTTCAGGCATTTCAAAAACACACTTCTGTGATTTTTTGGCTAAAAGAGAACTGATCCCTAAGGTAGAATTCAGACCACTAAAACCTGTGTTCAGGTATGAATTATATAGCTGAAGCTGGTTCAAAAAAGTCTGGCTGAAGACTTAAAACTTAGCACTTATGGGGAGGTAACCCCGTGTCTTTAATAAATTAAAAAAAAAACAACTATGTCAAATCCTGGTTTGGGGTTACTACAGGTAAGTTTTCTTATCCTTTTATCATCCATTTTAACATTGAGGACAATGTCAAATTCTGGTTTGGGGTGGTAGATAAGAAAACTTAACTATTTTGTTTACGTTGTGTAATTGTTATATTTTTCATGCATGTGTTTTCCTTGTTTTGTTTGTAATCTTGTAATTTACCATGATTATATGATAAATTTACTTTGAACACAAGGCTAAAGTATCTAAGGACCCCAAAATTTTGAGTAAAATTTTTAAAATTTGATTGTTTAAATGCCAAATCAATGTCTAAATGAACTTTATGTGATTAAAATTTTCTTTGAAAAGACTTTCCATGGTTAGACTTGAGCCAAAATGAGTTATTTATTAAACAAATTTTCAAAACCCATATCTTCTTGATTGAGTGAATCTTATAGTCATTAATATTCTAGAACTTATTTTTCAACCGATTCAAAATGGTTTTTGATTATATGTCTTAGGATAATAAAGGCACAATTAGGCCTTATTCTTAAGCCTCAGAATTTTTGCATAATTTGACCCCTAGTTGCCCCTTTTGAGCCTAAAAGTAAAAAAAAATAATTTTGAAGCCTTTCATTGACTGATATTCTCTTAATGGTGAAAAGGTTAGAAATTTAGTGGAGCAAAGAAATAAAAAAGGACTTAAGAAAAATATGTATAGGATGCAAAGAAAAGCAAGAAAAAAGAAAAATAAAATCAAAAGGATGATATTGAATGAATTCCAAAAAATCCATAAAAGTTCAAACATTTGCTCTGTTAAATTTATGATGGTAATTTGAATCATTCATGACTGTTAAAGCCCTTTTGTATTCCATTTTTCTTGAAATTCCTACCTTCACAATACAACCCAAGGCCACGTTACAACCTTTGAAAGACCTTTAGACTTTGACATGTTTTCTATCTAAACTGTGGAGTTTCTGGTTTATTAACAAGCTTATGGTAATATTTTTTTGACTATGATGATCTGAGTGATACACAAACCATGAAACATTTTGAGTGAAAATTGAGAGAAGAGTATCCTCTGTCTTGATAATGAAAATTGATTTACATAAGAAAATTAATATTGGCATTTGAATAAATCTTTTTCTCTATTTTGGATTCCTTAGTTTGCTAAGCTTAGTGTTTTCTGTATCTTATCATGTGAATATGGTAACTGCTTGAGGACAAGCAATGTTTTGGTTTGGGGTATCTTGATAAGTGTTTTATAACACAATAAATTAGATTTAGTTTGCTTAGGATTTTAATCTTTATGCACTGTATTTCCTTAATTTTTGTGATTTTCGCTTTCTTTCCACTATATTCTACTTGGGTATTTTATTTTCTAGAAATTAATAAAATTAAGGAACAAGTACAAAGATAATCCAAGGGTCAATAACATGAGAAAAATGACCATCAAATGATAAAGAAACAAGAAGAACAAGCCCCGGTGAAAAAAGAGCAACAAAAGCATGAAAATGGGCTCGGCCCAAGTGGAAAGAATTCTGAGAAGACTGAATTCCGACTCGGAATGATCATTTCCGAGTAGTATGAGTCGGAATGATCATTTCCGAGTAGGGAGTTGATAAGTGCTTTATAACACAATAAATTAGATCTAGTTTTCTTAGGATTTTAATCATTATGCACTGTATTTCCTTTATTTATTATGATTTTTGCTTTCTTTCCACTATATTCTACTTGGGTATGTTATTTTGTAGAAATTAAGGTAATAAAAGGGTCAATAACAAGAGAAAAACGACCATCAAATGATAAAGAATCAAGAAGAACAAGCCCAAGTGGAAAGAAAGCTCTTTTTATATTGAATTCCGACTCAGAATGATCAAATCTGAGTAGGATGACTCAGAAATGATCAAATCCCAGTAGGATGACTCAGAATAGAGCGTTGTCGAGTGGAATACTTCCCAGTTGGAGGTAAATCCGAGTGGAAGATTCCCTATCAAAGACATTCCAAGTGAAAAATGGCTAACCTTGAAGAAATATGTCTCGGTTGGAGGTGAAACCGAGTGGAAGCTCCCCGACTGCAACTAATCTGAGTGAAAAAAGGGAGTGACTTTGAATAAATACTGCCCAAAGCTATTGTTTGAGTGAAGGATTGCTGATTGAAGCGAATCTGATTGGGGAACAAGTGTTTTTCTGGGCAAAACTGTCTCCGAGTGGAGGACTCCCGAGTGAGTTGATTCCGAGCAGAAGAAGCCACTGAATGAACACCTGTTGAATAAGGAGGTCTCCGAGTGGTGTCATTCGGAGAAGATGGCATTCTCAAGCAAAGAACAGGTCCTTTCTGAGTAGTTTGTTTCAGAGAAAATGTCTTATCAAGCAAGGAAAAGAGTCCGACCGGGAATGAGTCTCTTTCGGGTAGACTCTCAAGTTTCAAACTAAGCCCGAGTGAGATGTCTCCCAGGAAGGCACTTCCGAGTGAGTTGGGGCAGAGAGATGTATTTCCGAGCAAAGCAAGGCTCGGACATGGGAAGAGCTTCTATCGGCCAGATTCTCTCAAGCTCTAATTTTTTGAGTGAAAGGCAAAGCCAACTCCCGAGTGAAAACAACCGAATGGGTTGGTTGACGACTGAAGGCTATTCTGAGTGAGAATCAAGTTGGACTTCTAAGTGAATGTGTCCGAATGTATCATTTGAATGAGTGAAGGAAGGTTCGTTCTCGATTGAATTATTCCCAAGCAAATCCGAGCAAGGTTTCTCTGAGTGGTTCAATTCCAGAGACATATCCGAGTGAAAATAGTTTTAGAAGTGCCGATTGGATCATTTGAATGAAGACTTCCCAATCCTGAGTGGGCCACATGTGAAAGAAGAAGGTCTGAACCTGTGCCGAGCGAGTCACTTTTCAATCGGTTCTGAATGAATGTTTTAATCAGTTCCGAGTCACTCTTTAATCATTTCCGAGTGAATCACTTTTCAATCGGTTCTGAATGAATGTTTCAATCGGTTCTGAGTCACTCTTTAATCGGTTCCGATTAAATGTTTCAATCAGAGTTGCTTTGCTCATCCAGCTCTCCTCACAGCCACAACACCGTCCAGCTCTCCTTACAGTCACAACACCGTCCAGCTCCCCTCAAACCACTCACACTGGCTCCTCACAACACCGACCAGCTCCTTCCAGCAACTTAACACCATCCAGCAACTTAACACCGTCCCCTCAAACCAACACCGGCTCTCTTCTCAACACCGTCCAGCTTTCCTCTCAACACCGTCCAGCTTCAAACAGACAAATTCCGAGCAAAGCTTTCACTCGGTCTTCTATGAATGAAGAGCACTTTCCATATTCCCACCGAATGCCCATGCTGACTTGGATTTCCACTATCCAAGTGGATCCTTGACTTATGAGGGGGCGGGTGACAACAAAACAAAAGGGAAAATAATAAAAGATTTTCCACTAGCCACCGATCCCTATAATTGCTAAAGTCCAGGCTGTATCCAAGCTGATCTAGTGGGGCGGTTGACAAGAAGACAAAAGAGAAGCCCCACTAGCCACTGATTATTAACGTCCAGGATCTCTATAAATAGGGGGGAAGTCTGAAGCCAAAAAAGCATCACTTTTAAGCGTCACTTTTAGAATCAGTTCTCTTTCATTTTGTACTTTAATTTCTTCCTTTTCTTTTCTTTTTCCTTCGTTCCCTTCTCCATTTCTTTTCTTCCTCTCTCGTTTGCTTTCTCTGTCCCATTTCTCTTTTATTTTCTTTTTCTTTCTTTTATTTTAAGAGTTGTGAATTGTAAAAGTGAGTATTCCAATTTTTAATTGGTGGAGGAATATTGCAACAAGGAAATACAGTGGTAAAATTATTCTGAGCTTTTGGAGAAACCCGTAAGTCTTTATTTTTACCATGTCTTGTATGTTTTATTTTTCCATTATATATATATGAATTTGAATTATTTCATGAGTAACTAAATTAATTATCTTGGGATGAAAGGGGTATGATAATATTTTATGATAATGTTATTTTGACTTGGAATTAAATAAATTTCTATTTTCCATTTAGTTTAAAAAATGCTCAATGCTCTTAGTAATTCCTAACAAGAACCTAAGTGATAAAACTATATACTTGCGGGTATATTAGTAAGTTTAAGTAATTAATAGAATCGAGAGATTTATTGTTACTGAAAAGTTTTTGAACTAAGCCTAAGGTTTTGAAATACTTTTTGTGACCTCGATAAAACCGTGAAAGTAATTAAAATCTTTTGGGGAATAAATAATGGATTTTCACAAAACGATAATGGGCCTTTTCTAAGGATTAAGCAGCGCTTTCCATAGGTTAGGTACATTAATAGGATTCCGAGAGGAACATATTAATTAGCTTAAGGAAAATCCACCTTGGAAAACTTAATTTGATTCTTATTTATGAAAATTTAAAATTCATTAACATAAAATAGAGTCTTGATCCCCCAAAATCCCAAGGTACTCTCAACTCTGATTTTTAAGTGTCAAGTAAATTTTGTTTCTAAATTTATTTTTAATTTGTGTTTTATTTTACAAAAATATTAAAAATAAATTGTGTGGATAATTAAATTTCAATATGCTGGTACTTTGAAAATAGTCCCTGTAGAGAACGATAATCTTTTATATTACGCGATATAACCCGTGCGCTTGCGGGTCCTGTCAAGTTTTTGGTGCCGTTGCCGGGGACTGTTGTCCCTCAAATATCGGCAATATTGAAATTCGATTAGATCATACTTGTTAATATTATTTTTATTTTTTGTTTTGTTTGTTTCTTTTCTTATTTATATGTTTTCTGTATTTTTATTTTTACTTATTTTTATTCTGTTTGTTATTTTGTATTTTATTCTTTATTTTGTGTATCTGTTGTTATTTTATTTTTTGTGATTATTATTTTATTTGTCATTTATTTTCTTTTTATGCGACGAAGCCGTAGTGTCGATCTAAACTTAATATTTGACCCTAAGATAGAACGTACCCTTAGAGCTTTAAGAAAACAACAAAAACAACAAAAAGAAAAACAAATGGCAGACCAACATAGACCCTTAAGAGATTTTGCTGCTCCAAGTACAAATAGAAGAGGGTCTAGCATCCTTAGACCCATAGTGGAGGCTAACAATTTTGAATTGAAGCCTTCATTACTCTCAATGGTTCAACAGAAACAATTCAGAGGATTACCATCTGAAGATCCAAATCTTTACCTTCAAATCTTTCTTGAATACTGTGACACCCTGAAAATGAACGGAGCCACCAATGATGCCATTCGCTTAAGACTCTTCCCTTTCTCTTTAAGAGATGAAGCGAGGGCGTGGTTATACTCTCTTCCTGAAGGATCCATCACGACTTGGGAACAATTGTCCAGTGCTTTTATCAATAAATGGTACCCAAGGAACAAAACTGATGTACTGAGAAAACAAATCATAAATTTTTCACAAAAAGATGACGAATCCTTATATGAAGCCTGGGAAAGATACAGGGAGTTGTTAAGAGAATGTCCTCACCATGGGATAGAAAGGTGGTTGACAATCCATATCTTCTATAATGGACTAACTTCCATACAAAAGATCTCTTTAGATGCTACAGCTGGAGGAGCCTTCATGAGTAAAAATGTTGATGAAACTGAGAACCTGATTGAGGAAATAGCTCAAAACACTCACCAGTGGAACTCTGAGAGAGGATTACCTGCTAAAACACCAGGTAAGTATTATGTTGATGCTCTTTCCCTACTTTCTGCCAAAGTTGAAGCATTAACATTAAAACTCGATAAAATAGGGTCAACAGGTGCTACTAATATTGTTTGTGAAGTTTGTGGTGTTTCAGGACATGGAGCTGCAAATTGCCATTTAGCAATGACCCATAATCAAGAACAAGAAATGCATCAGGTGGATGCTATTTGAAACTATGGTGGAAATTATCAAGGTAACTACAGACCTCCACAAGGCCCACCTGGCTTCCAAAATAGGCCACCTCAATTCCAAGGTAATCAAAGTAACTACAAACCTCAACAAGGAACCTATATTCCATAAAAATCAAAGCTAGAATCCTTGATGGAGACATTTGTAGCTACTCAACTTAAACAAAATGATGAATTCTCTGATGCAATAAAAAACTTAGCTTTAAAAGTGGACTCTCTTGCCACCCATAACAAAATACTGGAAAATCAAATTGCCCAACAAGCCTTCTACTCTCAAAGAGCACCAGGAACATTTCCTGGAAAACCAGAGGCTGGACCATCTAACCAAACCATGGTTGTCACACTTAGGAGTGGTACTCAATATGATGGACCAGTTGACAAGATTGCAAAGGAGGAAAAAAAAAGTGGATGAATCTTCATCTCATCCAGTGATTGAAGAAGAGAAACCACAAGAAAAGAAGGAGGAGGTTAAGCCATATCAACCTCCCATTCCATTTCCTCAGCGCTTAGTTAAAGCAAAGTTGGACAAACAATTTGGTAAGTTTCTTGATGTTTTAAAGAAATTGTATATTAATATTCCCTTCACAGATGCTTTGCAGCAAATGCCCACATATGCAAAGTTCCTGAAGGACATTTTATCCAACAAAAGAAGACTGGAAGAAGATGGTACAATTGTATTTACTGAAGAGTGCAGTGCTCTAATTCAAAGAAAGCTTCCACCCAAGCTCCAAGATCCAGGTAGTTTCTCTATTCCTTGTATGATTGGTGACATAAATATAGATAAAGCATTGTGTGATTTAGGAGCGAGTGTGAGTTTAATGCCATTATCTGTTGCTGAAAAGTTAGGATTGGGTGAGCTGAAACCTACTAGGATGTCTTTGCAATTGACTGATAGATCTGTAAAATATCCTGTAGGAATTTTATAGGATTTTCCTATTAAGATAGGACAATTTTTTATACCTGCTGACTTTGTTGTGCTTGAAATGGACGAAGATTCTTTGATTCCTATTATTTTAGGCAGACCATTTTTAGTAACTGCAGGTGTTATGATCGATGTCAAGAATGGTAAGTTGTCTCTAACTGTTGGAGACCAAAAGGTTGATTTTAACTTAAAATTTTTTTTAGAAAAACCTTTTAATGATGTTTGCTATAATGTGGATTTTGTTGAACAAATGGTAAAGGAAGCAACCCTTCCTAATGACCCACTTGAAACTGTTTTCATGATTGAGCCGACAGAAACATCTGATTGCTCTGAGGCCCCACTAAAACATGATACTAAGGTCATAGGTGACAAAGTGGTAAGCCCCAATGTGGAATTAAAGCCTTTACCAGCTTCATCAAGGTATGAGTTTCTTGGCCCTAATTCCACATATCTTGTGATTATTAATGCTGAATTGAATCCATGTGAAACTGAAAAACTTTTGAAATAACTTAGGTTGTATAGAAAGGTAATAGGTTATACAATGGATGATATCAAAGGGATTAGCCCTTCTCTTTGTATGCACAGGATTATTATAGAAGATGAAAGTAGGCCCATAGTAGAACCACTTAAGAGATTAAATCCAAAAATGCAAGAAGTGGTTAAAAAGGAAATTTTTAAATTACTTGATGCTGGAGTCATATATCCTGTTGATAGTAGTAAATGGGTAAGTCCTGTTCATGTAGTGCCTAAAAAGGGGGGAATAACTATGATTAAAAATGATAAACATAACTTGATACCTACTAGGATTGTCTCTGGTTGGCGCATGTGCATTGATTATAGGAAGTTAAATAGCGCCACGAAAAAAGATCATTTTCCTCTCCCTTTTATTGATCAGATGCTTGAAAGACTTGCAAAACACTTTTATTTCTGTTATTTGGATGGGTATTCAGGTTTTCATCAAATTCTCATTCATCCATCTGATCAAGAAAAGACTACATTCACTTGCCCTTATGGGACTTATGCTTATAAGCGTATGCCTTTTCGTTTGTGTAATGCACCTGCGACTTTTCAAAGGTGTATGCAAGCAATTTTTTATGACCTTATTAAAAATATGATGGAAGTCTTTATGGATGATTTTTCAGTGCATGGTTTGGATTTTGATAATTGTTTAACAAATTTGTGCCAAGTCTTACAGCGTTGTGAAGAGACCAATCTGGTCTTGAACTGGGAAAAATGCCATTTTATGGTAAGAGAAGGCATAGTTCTTGGACACCTGGTGTCTGAGAGAGGTATAGAAGTTGATAAGGCTAAAGTGGAAGTGATTGAAAAATTTCCTCCACCTACAAATATGAAAGGTATTCGGAGTTTTCTTGGACATGCAGGGTTTTACCGTAGGTTTATTAAAGATTTCTCCAAGATCACAAAGCCTCTTACAACTCTTCTAGGTAAGGATGTGCCTTTCAATTTTGATTCATCTTGTATGGAAGCTTTTTGCAGGATCAAGCAAGCTCTAATCTCTGCCCCCATCGTGCAACCACCTGATTGGAAACTCCCGTTTGAGTTAATCTGCGATGCGACTGATTACGCAGTGGGGGCTGTGTTGGGGCAACGAAAGGATAAAAAGCTACATGTAATTCATTATGCCAGCCGAACGCTAGATGATGATCAGGTAAATTATGCCACAACTGAAAAAGAACTGTTAGCTATTGTCTTTGCTTTTGATAAATTTAGATCTTACTTGGTAGGTTTACATGTTACTGTTTATACTGACCACTCTGCCATTAAGTATCTATTGAATAAAAAGGAAGCAAAGCCTAGGTTAATTAGGTGGATTCTAATATTGTAAGAATTTGACTTGGAAATTAAGGATAAGAAGGGTACCGAGAACTTGGTCGCTGACCACCTGTCTAGGTTGACATCTGAAAAAGAAGAAACAGATAATATTCCTATCAATGAATCTTTTCTGGATGAACAACTCTTAAATCTTAGTATCCAACGTGTCCCTTGGTATGCTGATTTTGTAAATTTTCTTGCATGTGGTATCTTACCTCCTGATCTTAGCTTTCAGCAAAGGAAAAAGTTTTTTGCAGATGTTAAACATTATTATTGGGATGAACCACTCCTATTCAAGCAATGTGCAGATGGTTTGATTCGGAGGTGTGTTTCACAAGATGTGGTCAATGCTATCTTGGATCATTGCCATTCTCTTTCCTGTGGAGGGCACATGAGTACCTCTAAGACAGCTGCTAAAATATTGCAAGCTGGGTTCTATTGGCCAAATATTTTTAAGGATGTATGTAAGTATGTTCTAACTTGTGATGCTTGCTAAAGAACAGGTAACATTGGTAAGAGACATGAAATGCCATTGAATACCATTTTAGAAGTTGAATTGTTTGATGTATGGGGTGTTGATTTTATGGGACCTTTTCCTTCCTCTTTTGGAAATCAGTTCATATTAGTGGCAGTTAACTATGTGTCAAAATGGGTGGAAGCCATTGCTTCACCCCATTCTGATGCTAAGACTGTTATTAAACTTTTTAAGAAAATAATATTTCCAAGGTTTGGGGTCCCAAAATGTGTTATAAGTGATGGAGGGTCTCATTTTATTAAGAAAACTTTTCAGACCCTTCTAAAGAAATATGGAGTTAGGCATAAGGTTGCTACACCTTACCACCCACAAACTAGTGGACAAGTTGAGGTATCCAATCGGGAAATTAAAAATATTCTTCAAAAAGTGGTGAATACATCACGTAAGGATTGGTCTATTAAGTTAGATCCTTATGGGCGTATCGAACCGCATACAAAACTCCCATTGGAACCACACCTTTTAAGCTAGTATATGGGAAACCTTGTTATTTACCTGTTGAGCTAGAATATAAATCTTTTTGGGCTGTTATAACTCTTAACTTTGATCATCAGGCTGCAGGTGAACGTAGATTGTTGGAATTAAATGAGCTTGAAGAACTCTGTTTAGATGCATATGAAAATGCCAGAATTTATAAAGAAAAAACCAAACAATGGCATGATCGTCACATCCAACGGAGAACATTTAATCCAGGTGATATGGTTTTACTCTTTAATTCCAGACTGAAGCTTTTTCCAAGTAAACTGAGATCCCAATGGTTGGGACCATTCAAGGTAACAAAGGTTTTTCCCTTTGGAGCTGTCGAACTCTGGAGCGAGAAATCTAGTACATTTAGGGTAAATAGACAGAGAGTAAAGCACTACTTGACAGGTCAACCAATACAACAAGCAAGTGACTTGGACTTGTTTGATGCTCCTGATGAGTAAATCCAAACGGTGAGAAGTCTGGCTGAAGACTTAAAACTTAGCACTGATAAGGAGGTAACCCTATAAAAAGTTGTGGTTTCATTTTGAGCTTTAAAAAAAAAACCAACTATGTCAAATGCTGGTTTGGGGTTACTACAGGTAAGTTTTCTTATCCTTTTATCATCCATTTTAACATTGAGGACAATGTCAAATTCTGGTTTGGAGTGGTAGATAAGAAAACTTAACTATTTTGTTTACGTTGTGTGATTGTTATATTTTTCATGCATGTGTGTTTTCCTTGTTCTGTTTGTAATCTTGTAATTTACCATGATTGCATGATAAATTTACTTTGAACATAAGGCTAAAGTATCTAAGGATCCCAAAATTTTGAGTAAAATTTTTCAAAATTTGATTGTTTAAATGCCAAATAAATGCTTAAATGAACCTTATGTGATTAAAATTTTCTTTGAAAAGACTTTCCATGGTTAGACTTGAGCCAAAATGGGTTATTTATCAAACATATTTTCAAAACCCATATTTCCTTGATTGAGTGAATCTCATAGTCATTAATATTCTAGAACTTATTTTTCAACCGATTCAAAATGGTTTTTGATTGTATGTCTTAGGATGATAAAGGCACAATTAGGTCTTATTCTTAAGCCTCAGAAATTTTGCATAATTTGACCCCTAGTTGCCCCTTTTGAGCCTAAAAGTGAAAATTTTTCCTTGAAACCTTTCATTGACTGATCTTCTCTTAATGGTGAAAAGGTTGGAAATTTAGTGGAACAAAGAAATAAAAAAGGACTTAAGAAAAATATGTATGGGATGCAAAGAAAAGCAAGAAAAAAGAAAAAGAAAATCAAAAGGATGATATTGAATGAATTCTAAAAAGTCCATAAAAGTTCAAAAATTTGCTCTGTTAAATTTATGATGGCAATTTGAATCATTCATGACTATTAAAGCCCTTTTGTATTCCATTTTTCTTGAAATTCCTACCTTAACAATACAACCCAAGGCCACATTACAACCTTTGAAAGACCTTTAGACTTTGACATATTTTCTATCTAAACTGTGGAGTTTCTGGTTTATTAACAAGCTTATGGTAATATTTTTTGACTATGATGATCTGAGTGATACACAAACCATGAAACACTTTGAGAGAAAATTGAGAGAAGAGTATCCTCTGTCTTGATAATGAAAATTGATTCATATAAGAAAATTAATATTGGCATTTGAATAAATCTTTTTCTCTATTTTGGATTCCTTAGTTTGCTGAGCTTAGTGTTTTCTGTATCTTATCATGTGAATATGGTAATTGCTTAAGGACAAGCAATGTTTTGGTTTGGGGTATTTTGATAAGTGTTTTATAACACAATAAATTAGATCTAGTTTGCTTAGGATTTTAATCATTATGCACTATATTTCCTTTATTTATTGTGATTTTTGCTTTCTTTCCACTGTATTCTACTTGGGTATGTTATTTTGTAGAAATTAAGGTAATAAAAGGGTCAATAACAAGAGAAAAACGACCATCAAATGATAAAGAATCAAGAAGAACAAGCCTAAGTGGTAAGAAAGCTCTTTTTATACTGAATTCCGACTCAGAATGATCAAATCTGAGTAGGATGACTCAGAAATAATCAAATCCGAGTAGGATGACTCAGAATGGAGCGTTGCCGAGTGGAATACTTCCCGGTTGGAGGTAAATCCGAGTGGAAGATTCCCTATCAAAGACATTCCAAGTGAAAAATGGCTGACCTTGAAGAAATATGTCTTGGTTGGAGGTGAATCCGAGTGGAAGCTCCCCGACTGCAACTAATCTGAGTGAAAAAAGGGACTGACTTTGAATAAATACTGCCCAAAGCTATTGTCCAAGTAAAGGATTGCTGATTGAATCGATTCTGATTGGGGAACAAGTGTTTTTCTGGGCAAAACTGTCTCCGAGTGGAGGACTCCCGAGTGAGTTGATTCCGAGCAGAAGAAGCCACTGAATGAATACCTGTTGAATAAGGAGGTCTCCGAGTGGTGTCATTCGGAGAAGATGACATTCTCAAGCAAAGAACAGGTCCTTTCCAAGTAGTTTGTTTTGGAGAAAATGTCTTATCAAGCAAGGAAAAGAGTCCGACCAGGAATGAGTCTCTTTCGGGCAGACTCTCAAGTTTCAAACTAAGCCCGAGAGAGATGTCTCCCAGGAAGGCACTTCCGAGTGAGTTGGGGTAGAGAGCTGTATTTTCGAGCAAAGCAAGGCTCGGACATGGGAAGAGCTTCTATCGGCCAGATTCTATCAAGCTCCAATTTTCTAAGTGAAAGGCAAAGCCAACTCCTGAGTGAAAACAACCGAATGGGTTGATTGACGACTGAAGGCCATTCTGAGTGAGAATCAAGTTGGACTTCCGAGTGAATGTGTCCGAATGTATCATTTGAATGAGTGAAGGAAGGGTCATTTTCGATTGAATTATTCCCAAGCAAATCCAAGCAAGGTTTCTCCGAGTGGTTCAATTCCAGAGACATATATGAGTGAAAATAGTTTTAGAGGTGCCGATTGGATCATTTGAATGAAGACTTCCCAATCCTGAGTGGGCCACATGTGAAAGAAGAAGGTCTGAACCTGTGCAATTTTTAATTGGTGGAGGAATATTGCAACAAGGAAATACAGTGGTAAAATTATTCTGAGCCTTTGGAGAAACCCGTAAGTCTTTATTTTTACCATGTCTTGTATGTTTTATTTTTCCATTATATATATATGAATTTGAATTATTTCATGAGTAACTAAATTAATTATCTTGGGATGAAAGGGGTATGATAATATTTTATGATAATGTTATTTTGACTTGGAATTAAATAAATTTCTGTTTTCCATTTAGTTTAAAAAATTCTCAATGCTCTTAGTAATTCCTAACAAGAACCTAAGTGATAAAACTGTATACTTGCGGGTATATTAGTAAGTTTAAGTAATTAATAGAATCGAGAGATTTATTGTTACTGGAAAGTTTTTAAACTAAGCCTAAGGTGTTGAAATACTTTTTGTGACCTCGGTAAAACCGTGAAAGTAATCAAAATCTTTTGGGGAATAAATAAGGGATTTTCACAAAACGATAATGGGCCTTTTCTAAGGATTAAGCAGCGCTTTCCATAGGTTAGGTACATTAATAGGATTCCGAGAGTAACATATTAATTAGCTTAAGGAAAATCCACCTTGGAAAACTAAATTTGATTCTTATTTATGAAAAGTTAAAATTCATTAAAAATCCCCCAAAATCCCAAGATACTCTCAACTCTGATGTTTAAGTGTCAAGTAAATTTTGTTTCTAAATTTATTTTTAATTTGTGTTTTATTTTACAAAAATATTAAAAATCAATTGTGTGGATAATTAAATTTCAATATGCTGGTACTTTGAACACAGTCCCTGTGGAGAACGATAATCTTTTATATTACGCGACATAACCCATGTACTTGCGGGTCCTGTCAGGAGTCTCCGAGTGAAGCGTTGCCGAGTGGATTACCTCTGGGTAAGGTGTTTCTGAGTTGAAGATTCCCGAAGGAGGTTCCTCCAAATGAAAAATGACTTTGAGTGAATATTTCCCGTTTGGAGGTAAATCCGAGTGGAAGATTCCCAATCAAAGCCATTCCATGTGAAAAATGGCTGACCTTGAAGGAATACTTCCCAGTTCGAGTTAAATCTGAGTGGAAGATTCCTGACTGCAGCCACTCTGAGTGAAAAAGGGACTGACTTTGAATAAATACCGCCCAAAGATATACGTCCGAGTGAAGGATTACTGATTGAAGCGAGTCTGATTTGGGGACAAGTGCTTTTTCTGGGCAAAATTGGTTTCGAGTGGAGGATTCCCGAGTGAGTTGATTCTGAATGAAAGAAACTCTGAACTTCAGAAGAACACTTGTCAGGCAAGGATGTCTTTGGGTGGTGTGTTTCGGAAAAGATGGCATTTTGAGCAAAGAAAAGGCCTTTCCGAGTAGTGTGTTTCGGAGAAAATGTCTTTTCAAGCAAGGAAAAGGTCCGACCGGGACTGAATCTCTTTCGGGCAGACTTTCAAGTTTCAAACTAACCCCGAGTGAGATGTCTCCGAGGAAGGCACTTCCGAGTGATTTAGGGCCGAGAGATGTATTTCCGCCCAAGCAAAGCTCTGACCTGGAAAGAGCTTCTATCGGCCAGATTCTCTCAAGTTCCAAATTTCTGAGTTAAAAGCAAGGCCGACTCCTGAGTGAATACATCCGAATGGGTTGATTGACGATTAAGGCCATTCTGAGTGAAAAGCAAGTCGGACTTCCGAGTGAATGTGTCCGAGTGGATCATTTCAAGGAGCGAAGAAAGGGTCATTCTCGACTGAATTACTCCCAAGCAATATATCCGAGCAAGGTTTCTCTGAGTGGTTCAATTCCAGTGATGTGCTTTCGGGTGAAGAAAGACCTTGATTTCGAAGGAATACCCCTCAGGCTATGGCATTTGAATGAAGAGTTCCCGATTGAATCAATTTTAAATGAAGACTTCCCGAATGAGACGTTCCTGAGTGGGTCACTTATGAGAGAAGAGGGTCTGGTCGAGTGCTTCAAATAGAAACAAGTTCCGAGCAAAGCACCTCCGATTGAAGTAATTCCGAATGAATACTTAAAGCAGTGACAGTTCTGGACAAAGCAACACCGAGTGAAAAAATTCCAAATGAACAGAGGTCCTGATAAATGCTCCTCGGAAAGAAATTTCTGAGTCAATAATCTGTGAATTCAAGCTTTCACTCGGTCTTTTATATATAAAAGCACCTGTTCCGCTCGGATTAATTCCCACTGAGGATGGATACTGGCTGAGGCACTAATCCGAGTCATAAGGAGAACGCCGGTTCCATATTTCCACTGTTTGCCCATGCTGACTTGGATTCCCACTATCCAAGTGGATCCTTGAATTATAAGGGGCGGCTAACAACGAGACAAAAGAGAATTCCCACTAAGTCGTCGTTCCCTATGGTTGTCGAGGTCCAGGCTGTTTCTCCATCACACACCAACGCACCATCCAAGTTGATTTGTTGATCTTGTGGGGTGGCTGACAACGAGACAAAAGAGAAGTCCCACTAGCCGCCGTTCCCCATGATTATTGACATCCAGAGTTCTATAAATACAAGAGGGGAGCGTCGCCTATATCCAGTTCTCATTCTTTATCAGCTTCATTCCTTTCTTTTCTTTCTCTTTCTTTTTCTTTCTCTGTCCCGTTTCTTTCTCTTTTTATTTTCTTTTTCTTTCCTTTTTCTTTCTGTTTTGTAAGAGTTGTAAGGATTGTGAAATTGAGTGTTCCAATTTGTAATTGGTGGAGGAATATTACAACAAGGAAATACAGTGGTAAAATTATTTTGAGCTTTTAGAGAAACCCGTAAGTCTTTATTTTTACCATGTCTTGTATGTTTTATTTTTCCATCATGTATATGAATTTAAATTATTTCATGAGTAACTAAATTAATTATCTTGGGATGAAGGGGGTGTGATAATATTTTATGATAATGTTATTTTCACTTTGAATTAAATAAATTTTTGTTTTCCGTTTAGTTCAAAAAATGCTCAATGCTCTTAGTAATTCCTAACAAGAACCTAAGTGATAAAACTGTATACTTGCGAGTATATCAGTAAGTTTAAGTAATTAATAGAATCGAGAGATTTATTGTTGCTGGAAAGTTTTTGAACTAAGCCTAAGGTTTTGAAATACTTTTTGTGACCTCGGTAAAACCGTGAAAGTAATCAAAATCTTTTGGGGAATAAATAAGGGATTTTCACAAAATGATAATGGGCCTTTTCTAAGGATTAAGCAACGCTTTCCATAGGTTAGGTACATTAATAGGATTCTGAGAGGAACATATTAATTAGCTTAAGGAAAATCCACCTTGGAAAACTTAATTTGATTCTTATTTATGAAAAGTTAAAATTCATTAACATAAAATAGAGTCTTGATCTCCCGAAATCCCAAGATACTCTCAACTCTGATTTTTTAAGTGTCAAGTAAATTTTGTTTCTAAATTTATTTTTTAATTTATGTTTTATTTTACAAAAACATTAAAAATCAATTGTGTGGATAATTAAATTTCAATATGCTGGTACTTTGAAAACAGTCCCTGTGGTGAACGATAATCTTTTATATTACGCGACATAACCCGTGCGCTTGCGGGCCCTGCCATCTACACGGATGCCTTCAGCGCCAACAATATAACCAAGAAACATCACTTCTTTGGTCATGAAAGAGAATTTCTCCAGGTTGGCATAGAGTTTCTATTCTTGAAGAACTTCTAACACCTATCTTATATGTTTTAAATGCTCTTCCTTGCTTTTGCTGTAAATCAGGATATTATCAAAGTAAACAACCACAAATTGTCCATTAAAAGGGCGTAATACCCGATTCATTAGGCGCATGAATATGCTAGGGGCGTTGGATAACCCAAATGGCATGACTGTCCATTCATACAGACCATCTCGTGTTTTAAAAGTGGTCTTCCACTCATCTTCTGGCTTAATTCTGATCTGATTGTATCCACTACGGAGATCAATCTTGGAAAAGCTAATGGCACCATGTAATTGGTCCAACAAGTCATCAAGTCGTGGTATCGGGAATCGATACTTGATGGTGATCTTATTCACAGCTCTACTATCCATGCATATCCTCCATGTGCCATCCTTTTTAGTAACTAATATAACAGGAACAACACAAGCACTGACATTTTCCTGAATTAATCCTTTCTTCAGCAATCCTTCAACCTGTCTTTGTACTTCAGCATGCTCTTGAGGATTCATTTGATAAGCAGGTTTATTTGGAATAACTACTTCTGGAACAAAGTCTATAGCGTGTTGAATATCACGCATAGGTGGTAGTCCTGGAGGAATTTCTTTTGGAATAACACCTAGGAATTCTGATAAAAGTGGCATAATTTCTGGTGGTATATTGGTTCCACAATTCTGCTCAATCAACAATAAAAAGCCCAAATGATTAACTTCATCTGTAGCCACCTTAAATTGATTCTTGGTGACTAAGGACACCAACTGCTTTTCTTCTTTTTTGTCTTTGTTGAATTCATCAGGCGGTAGTGTAGCTAATTTGATTTTCACTTCGTCCTTCTCAAACGAGTAGGTGTTTGTATAACCATCATATTGGGTACGACAATCATATTGCCAAGGCCTTCCAAGAAGAAGATGGTAGAGAAGTTTCGGGGGTCAAATTTTGTGACTGAGGTGCAAGTGAAACTGTGCGTTTTAAACCTTTACTTATTTTTATATACATATATATAAGAAAAAAAAATTGTTTGGGGGGACCACGGCTCCCCCCTGTCAACGAAAAGGTCCGCCCCTGCATCATACAATGATAAAGTTGCAAAAGTTGTGTTGGAAAATGCTCCATATAATTCAAAATATACTTCACATAAAATTCAAAAGGAGATATTGCACATTCTCTCTACTAAAGTGAAAAAACATATTCGTGAGGAAGTTGGAGATTCTAAGTTTTGTATAGTTATTGATGAAGCTCGTGATGAATCAAAAAAGGAACAAATGGCTCTTGTTTTGAGATTTGTTGACAAAAATGGTTTTATTCAAGAACGGTTTTTTGAAATCGTTCATGTTAAGGACACTGCTGCATTAACTTTAAAAAATGAGTTATGTGTTGTGCTTTCTCGTTATATCCTTGACGTTTCTAACATTCGTGGTCAAGGGTATGATGGTGCTAGCAATATGAGGGGGGAATGGAATGGATTACAAGCATTGTTCTTGAATGATTGTCCCTATGCATACTATGTTCATTGTTTTGCTCATCGATTACAACTTGCCTTAGTTGTTGCATCAAGGGAAGTTATTCCAATTCAACAGTTCTTTTCTAAATTGACTTTTATTCTCAATAATGTATGTTCTTCTTGTAAGCGTCATGATGAGTTACAAGCTGCCAAATTAGATGAAATTGCACATTTGTTAGAGATTGATGAGCTTGAAACCGGTAAAGGGGTAAATCAAATTGGAACTTTGAAACGAGCTGGGGATACTCGTTGGAGCTCGCATTTCTCTTCCATTTGTAGTTTGATGAATATGTATGATGCAACTTGTTGTGTTTTAGAAAAAATTATTATTGATGGATCTAAATATTCTCAACGTGGGGATGCTGATAATGCATACAAAAGCTTGACTTCATTTGAGTTTATATTGATACTGCATTTGATGAGGGAAATTATGGGGATAACGGATGTTCTTTGTCAAGCTTTACAACAACAATCTCAGGATGTAATTAATGCTATGCAATTAGTCCATTCTACAAAATCCCTCATTCAAAACTTGAGAGAAGGTGGTTGGGAAAAGTTATTAAAAAATGTAACATCTTTTTGTGACAAACATGATGTGGAGGTACCTCAGTTAAATGCTCCTTATGTAGCAAGGCAAGGGCGTTCTCGTCACCAAAAGGATCAGATAACTGTAGAACATTATTTGAGGGTTGAGATATTCTTTGTCACAATTGATAAACAATTGCAGGAGCTGAACTCTAGATTTAATGATCAAGCAATGGAGTTACTAACTCTAAGTTATGCTTTGGTTCCTAAAGATGCTTACAATGCTTTTGATATTGATAAAATTTGCACTCTTGTAGACAAATATAATCCCATGGATTTCAATGAGCAGGAGAAGATTAATTTGAAGTTTCAACTTCAACATTTTATTGTTGATGCCCATCAAGATTCAAATTTAAAGAATTTATCAACAATGCAAGAGTTATGTGCATGTTTGGCATCCACAAAAAAGTCAGAAGTTTACTACTTGATTGATAGACTACTTCGCCTTATCATGACTCTTCCTGTTTCTATAGCTACAACTGAAAGATCATTTTCTGCAATGAAAATAATTAAGACGAGGTTAAGAAATAAGATGGAAGCTGACTTTTTAGCAGATAGTATGATTGTTTACATTGAGAGGGATATTGCACCAAGTTTTAGTTCTGATTCAATTATTGAAGATTTCAAGTCATTAAAAGAGCGTAGAGCGACACTTTGACCAAAGGTAACATATTATTTTGATGTTTAAATTTATATTAAAATTGGTTGCATATAAAATTTTAGATGCATATAATGATATCACATTTTTTATGCAGTTGCCACTATAATTTGGCCAGTTCTTTTTTGGATAGTTCGTCAATTCTTTTTTGGTTAATTCACTTTTGCTCGACTTGCATTGCATAATTTTGGATATGCAAGTGTTACTACACAAGTAACTTTGAGTATATCAGTATACTATTTTGGATCTAGTGGGAGACAGATAGCTTTGCTTTGCTTCATGTCAGGTAACCTTTCATATTTAATGATATATGAAATGACTATTGAATTATATTAATTTTTCTTGAATTCATTATTATGCATGCTTGTTTTAACGGGAGAAAATAATAAAATATATTATTATTAATAATTTTAAAATAAATTATATAAAAAAATTTACGTGGCACCTCCAACTTTTTTATTCAAGTTCCGCCACTGGTATGATGCTAAGACTTTTACCATCTCAAGAAAATTACCTTGGTTGCTTCATTCACTTGTTTCATCATGACCCCTAAAAGCACAAGCTTGAAGCGATAAATAACGAATGGTGTCAATTGAAGTCTTTAGACGCAAACGATTCTTAACAACTTGATATGAGGTTTGCATTTGAAAAGCATTCCTGATATGGCAATGTTGGTTCAACAAGTCTTGACAAGCTTGTACCGAATTATTGTGTGGTGAGCAAGGATCAGTCCCTATGTGCTTCAAAAAAGCACAATTCTTTCCATTGTTAACTTTCCTCCAACTTTTAAAACCTGTTAGAAAAATATAACTCATAGTTAGTAACTTTAGACGATAATCAATTTATTCATTATTGATTAGAATCTAAATTCAATCACCTGTAGCAATGAAAACATCTGAACCTGGGCGTCCACTTGGTTTTTTACAAAAAAGATAACATGGCAAACAATATGCAGCATCTTCTAAAGGTGAATACTCCAACCATGAAGGAAATAAGCTAAACCAAGTGTATTGAAACCTTCTTGGATGATCATCTTTACCAGACAAAGGATAATGTTTTAGATATATTTGATATGGACCCCATTTCAAATAAGCTCTACGCACTTCATCCATTTGATTTGATGGATATTGCCAAATTTGAGGGAGCTTTCCCGGATCACGTTCTAATAAATTTTCAAATTCATTATATGTAACTTTAGCAACCTTGGGTATTTGCACCTCATTTTCTTCCATTCTTGAATTTGTATTTGGTAAAGAACTTGTATCTTCTTCATTCTTCTCACAAGTTTTTCTCTTAAAAAAAGAATCAATTTTTCTATTCTTCATCATAAATTAATCATATCTATATAGAAAATAAAAACATAATAAATTAGTACTCAATAACTTTTACTTCAGTTTTAAAATAACTTGTCAATTAAAAATTTAACAGCTGATCCGGTCTGGATACCGGCCCCGATCTTGTGACGTCAGATTGACCTCATGTAAGGAAAACCGGTGTCCTGGTTCAACATTACCACACCGGATATCCGATGTCTGGCCTTCCGTTCTCATCTCACAACCGCCCCACTTATTTTCTCTATAACGGATCATTGTTCATTTTCACAGAACATTTATATAACTGTTAATTTCTCAGTCACAGCGAGATAAGAGCCCCTAATAACTTATCAGCGAAGATACTGTATGTAGCAAAATATGTCACGTCAATGGCCTCAGAAAGCAAGTACATGTGTCAGCAGATTATGCGGAAAGGTGATTATCCTCTCTTCTTCCTATGGGATCGTACTCTGATAATTGACCTACCCCCCTGACACACTCTGAGTACTGAGCCACTTTGATTGACACACTTCACACGCTATCAGAACCAAGGGGCCCACTTGCACCCAACGATTCATTTCCTACGTTCAACTATAAATAGCTCATTTCAATACACATACAGGGTGACGTTGTTCTAGCTTACACTTTACTATTGCATCGCTTGAGAATTCACTGAGTTCTTACACTCTTCTAACTTGAGCGTCGGAGAATCTTCGCAGGTGGCACCACCTTTCGCCCCCCTACAACGCGAAACGCTGGTGTGAAGGATCTCCAGGACAACAAGACTGGCATCTCCCATTTAGAGACCGGATTAATACATCGGATACTCACTGTTCCGGTGTGCAAACCCTAAAAACACCTATATTCTTGTGGCTGGTCCCACACCGGATCCTAGACCCCAGTTCAGACCAGTTCATTGGCACGCCCAGTTGGACTGGTTAGAGTTATTCCCATTTTCGCAGAAGTTTGGTTGTCACGATAGAAGGTGATGGGAGAGATTTCGTTGATGGTCACGTGGAGGATGTGACCCATCAACAGACTGGAAGGAGACTTGTCTTTGAGTCCCCTGTAACTCAAACCTGGAGGATGGTGCAAGTGCAAACGCCTGACCCTCGCGATGAGGTTATCAGGCAACTCAGGGAGGAGCTGATGGAGTTGAAGCGGGAGAGAGGAGGAGCTGGGGACAGGGTAACGTCCCATGCAGAAGAGACTCACCACGTATCAGTGAGGGGCAGGTCTACAGCCCTCCAGTATTCGAAGATCCCCACGTATGAAGAGAGAGAGCAGACTCAAGAATCTGATGATAGAGTCAGTACCAGGAGAAGGGAGCAGGCGGTGGTGACTTCAGGGACGTACAAGCTCAGTGTCCCTTTCTCAAGAAGGCTGATGAGCATTGCCATCCCGAAACATTTGCAAACAACTCAGCCACTGTCGATAGGGAAGTATAATGGAGAAACCGATCCCACTAAGTATTTGGATGCTTATGTGTATGAAGCTATGTATTTGGGAGCAGATGAAGATGTTATGTGTAGGATGTTCCCAAGAACACTAACGGAGGAGGCTCTCAGCTGGTTTAAAAGCTTACCCTCAGGATCTATAGACTCTTGGGAGGAAATGGCCGCTGCATTTGAAAGCCATTTTGTCATCTCTAGGGATATCCCAAGAACTTCTCACACCCTGGCCCAGATAAGGCAGGGAGAAACTGAAACTCTTAAGGAGTTCTTGAAAAGGTTTTATAAGGAGGCAGCTTTGGTCCCCAACCTGACGGAGGCCATACAACTTCATATTGTAGTGGAAGCTCTTCAGCCTGGTTCAGCCTTTGCCCTATCTTTGGCAAAGAGCCCCCCAACAACCTTCGAGGAGTTTCGAAGGAAAGCTTCCAAATACGTGGGCATAGAGATGCATCTGGAGGCAACCTCAACAAGAATGAAGCCTTCAGCACCTACTCAGCAGCCACGGAGAGAAAAGGAGAGAGTGAGACCTGAGAAGCATGCCTTTAGAGAAGACTTTGTAAACGCTCGCCCGCATCCACGAGATAGGCGTGTATCATCGTTCAACAACTATGCTCCATTGAACACCAGGCACTCCCAAATCATGAGGGAGGTTGGTTGGCCAACGTTGAACGTCTTTGGTATAAGGAAACCATCCCCAGTCAAGAGGGGTGGTAACCCACGCAAGTATTGCACTTTCCATGAACAGACAGGACACAATACTGATGAGTGCAAGGCATTAAAGAATACAGTGGAAACTCTCATTCGAGAAGGAAAGCTGAAGCAGTATTTGTTCAAGGAGAAATCTGTAGACGAGCCTCAGAGGATGGAAAAAAGGAGTAGAGATCCTGATGACGAAGATGATAATACACGTAATCCAGCAAGGAAGTTCACTGCAGCTGAAAAGCAGAAAGGAGTAGTGATTGCTGGAGATGCCCAACAAAATAACATGCCCCAGCAGCAGAGGCAGAGCAGACGGGAAGTGATTGAGATGATAGCTGGAGGATTTGGAGGAGGAGGAGTGTCAATCACAGCACGAAAGAATCACCACAGGATGATTCTGTCTGTCTAGGGCAAACCAAGGGATAACCGCCCTTTCAGGGATGGTATGGCAGCTCCGACGGTGTCATTTACTGATGATGACTTTGGCCCAACAATTCCAGGAGGTGATGATGCAGTAGTTATCGTGGCAGTCATAGCCAACAAGGATGTCAAGAGGATCCTCGTCGATCAGGGAAGTTCTTATGATGTTATCTTTTATAATTGTTTCAAACGAATGGGTTTCAATGATGCAGATTTACAACCTTACACGCAAGAACTCACAGCGTTTAATGGAGCCAAGCAACCCACCAAGGGGTATCTTGACACTCTGATTTCTTTTGAAGGAGAGCCTGGAGCGAGAACAGTCAAGTCAAGAATTCTGGTGATTGATGTGGAATCCCCATACAACGATATCATAGGCCGTCCTACACTGAATGCGATGGAAGCAATTGTATCCACTCCTCACCTCTTGATCAAATTCATTGACAAGGACAACGGTGTGTCCTCTCTCCGTGGTGATCAGGAGATGGCTCGATATTGTTATAACCTGAGCCTCAACATGGTCAAGTTGGAAGCATTCAACAAGAAGAGAAAGCTAAACGACGGAGGAACAGCGGCAGGGTCTGTCAGTCTAATTGATCTGGACCCCAGAGCGGAATTGAAGATTGATCCACTCAATCCCTCTAAGCCCACACCGGATGGTGGTTCCAGGGATGTTGTCTTAGGGGATTCCCCAGAGAAGGTCACGCACATCAATGATAAGCTGGAGTTTGCTATGGAGCAACGCTTATTAGCCCTTCTGCAGGAGTTCAAGGATCTTTTCGCATGGACAGCAGCAGACATGCCTGGGATGGACCCTGATTTCTGTTACCACAAGCTTGTTGTGTACCCTGAAACAAGACCGGTGGCCCAGAAGAAGAGGAGGTTGGGACCGGAGAAGCAGAGGGCAGCTTGTGAGCAGACAGAGGAGTTGTTGAAAGCGGGCTTTATAAGAGAGATACGCTACTCTTCTTGGCTTTCTAATGTAGTTATGGTGCAGAAAGCTAATGGTAAATGGAGAATGTGCACAGATTATGTGGATCTTAACCGTTGCTGCCCCAAGGATCCATATCCCCTGCCCAACATTGATCGCATGGTGGATGATTCATCTGGTTACCAGTACCTCAGTTTCATGGATGCTTATTCGGGGTATAACCAGATTCCGATGTGGGAGGGAGACCAAGAGAAAACTGCCTTTATCAATAACCGCGGTGTTTTCTGCTACACCGTCATGCCTTTTGGATTGAAGAACGCCGGCGCTACCTATCAGCGCATGATTAACAAAGTCTTTGAAGGGATGCACACCAGGCTGGTCGAAGTTTATATCGATGATATTATAGCCAAAACGCCCGCTGGAGGAGACCACATTGAAGATCTACGCCACGTTTTCACTAGGCTTCGACAGTACAACATGAGGTTAAACCCCTTAAAATGCACCTTTGCCGTTCCAGCTGGGAAATTCTTGGGATTCATGTTGACCCAGCGAGGTATTGAGGCTAACCCTGGGAAGTGTCAAGCAATCTTGGATATGCAGAGCCCCAAGAGCCTGAGGGAAGTCCAATCATTGAATGGGAAGGTAGCCGCTCTGGCTCGTTTCATGCCCAAAATGGCACATAGATCCCTTCCCCTGTATAAGGCGTTGAAGAAACACAAGAATTTTGAATGGGGAGAGGAGCAAGAACAAGCCTTCCAGTAACTCAAGGCCGTTCTCTCGAGTCCACCAATTTTAGTTAAGCCTGACCCTGGTGAGACTTTGATCTTGTATTTAGCAATCTCTGATGAAGCCCTAGGCGTGGCCTTGGTTAAAGAAACCCCTGAAGGGCAGAGGCCGGTGTACTTTACTAGTAAGACGCTTCAGGGGGCGGAAGGAAGGTATCAGAAGATTGAGAAAGCTGCTCTAGCAGTCGTGTGGGCATCACGACGGTTGAGGCCCTATTTCCACGCGCACCCAGTACTGGTGAGAATGGATTTGCCTCTCCGTTCAGTGCTTAGCAAGCCAGACCTCGCCAGAAGGATGATAAAATGGTCTATCGAGTTATCTGAATTTGAAATTTCGTATGAGCCTCGAGGAGCCATCAAGGCGCAAGTGTTGGCTGATTTTGTTGTGGAGATGACTGGGGCGGACCCTGCCACCCCTCGAGCTCATTGGACCATTTACGTTGATGGATCGTCGAATGGCAAAGGTTGTGGAGCAGGTGTTGTGGTAGAAAGTGATGATGGTATGCACCTTGAAATTTCCCTCCGATTCAATTTCAAGACCTCCAACAACCAGGCTGAATACGAAGCATGTTTGGCCGGTCTCCATGCGGCGATTGACATCAGAGCATCAGTAGTCACACTGTGTAGTGATTCTCAATTGGTGATTTCACAGATCAAGGGGGAGTACCAAGCGAAGGAGCCGCAACTTCAATTGTACTTGAATTGTGTTAATGAGTTGAAGGGAAGATTTGAAGTTTTAGAGTTCAAGCATGTGCCCAGAGAGGAAAACACCAGAGCGGACATCTTGTCAAGACTTGCAAGTACAAAGCAGCCCGGCAGCACAACAACGGTGGTTCAAAGCACTTTGGCATCACCTAGCATACCTCTGTATCCTTCTCTGAATGCTGTCATGGTGAGCTATCCATATGAGGATTCTTGGGTCATTCCCTATATTCGCTATCTGGCTGATGGTCAACTTCCCACTGATGAGAAGGAGAGGAGACGAGTGAAGAGGGAGCTACCATATTTTACTATGGTTGATGGTGTTCTCTACAAAAGGGGATTCTCTGTCCCATATCTTTTGTGTTTGAGACAGGATGAGGTTCAAGCGGTTTTGGAGGAAGTGCACGAGGGGCAGTGCGGGCACCATGCTGGGGGTCGAAGCCTAATGAGAAAGGTCCTCAGGGCTGGATATTGGTGGCCCACCGTGAAGCAAGACTCTGTAGATTTTGTAAAGAAATGCGACGCTTGTCAAAGATTTTCCAACCTCCACCATACACCAGCATAAGAGCTTTCCTCGTCCGCTGTGCCTTGGCCGTTTTACCAGTGGGGCCTTGACATTTTGGGCCCGTTCCCCACTGCGCCAGGAGGTATCAAATATTTGATCGTGGGAGTGGATTACTTCACCAAATGGATTGAAGCTGAGCCCGTAGTGCACATTACTTCTGCGCGAACAAGGCGTTTCGTGTATGAAAACATCATAGCTCGATTCGGGGTGCCAGGGCAGATTGTGACTGACAACGGCACCCAGTTCACAGACAAGAAGTTCACAGATTTGCTTGAAGGACTGGGGACAAGCCAGATATTTTCGTCTGTCGAACACCCTCAGACCAATGGCCAAGCGGAGGTAGCCAATCGAGAAGTGTTAAAGGGGTTGAAGAAGCGTCTGGGAGAAGCGAAGGGAGGATGGATTGACCAGCTATGTCATGTTTTATGGGCATACCGCACCACGTCTCATTCTTCAACTAACGAATCCCCATACCGGTTGACGTACGGGGTTGAGGCGATGATTCCAATGGAGCTACAAACAAGATCGGCTCGTGTGGAGTATTTTTCAGCTGAAGATAACAACGCCAATTTGGCATCAGAACTGGACGTCCTCCAGGAGTTAAGGGAAAAGGCTTTTGTCAGAGATCAGGCAGTAAAAGCAAAGGCAGCACTCTGGTATAATAAACGTGTCCAGTACAGAGCTTTCAACACCGGAGATCTTGTTTTGAGAAAGGCGGGTGTGGGGAATAAATTCGCTCACCAAGGAAAGCTAGCACCAACGTGGGAAGGTCCTTATAGAGTTTCTGAAGTGACTGGAAAAGGGTCATACCGATTGGAAGAACTTGATGGAACTCCAATCCGCAACAAATGGAACACTCAGAACTTACGTGTTTATTACAGCTAGTTGGTAAGACGGCGTGTACTCTTTTTCCTTACTTGAGTTTTTTCCCATTGGGTTTTCTCAAGAAGGTTTTAATGAGGCATGACCCCAGCTACGCTCTCCATGTAATGTACTTTCAATCTTAATGAGAATACATTTTAACCGCCCTATCATTCTCACTTTTCTTATGTGTTACAATTTATAGCCGTAGCTTAACACGCATACACCTCAGGACGGAGGAATCTAACTACCAATTTTGTAGTTGATGATGTAACTCCTCGAGGGACTGATGAAGACCCCTTAGGACGGATGATCTCAATCACACATCGTGTGTTTTGACGATGTAACTCCTTAAGGTGGAATGGGTTGTAGGGCTGGTCCTTTTTCAAGGCCACAAACCGAACCCCATTCGAAGACAACATGGGTTGTAGGGCTGGTCCTTTCTCAAGGCCACAAACCGAACCCCATTCGAAGACCAAATGGGTTGTAGGGCTGGTCCTTTCTCAAGGCCACAAACCGAACCCCATTCGAAGACCAAATGGGTTGTAGGGCTGGTCCTTTCTCAAGGCCACAAACCGAACCCCATTCGAAGACCAAATGGGTTGTAGGGCTGGTCCTTTCTCAAGGCCACAAACCGAACCCCATTCGAAGACAACATGGGTTGTAGGGCTGGTCCTTCCTCAAGGCCACAAACCGAACCCCATGTGAAGGCTTGGGCACAGTAGGCTGGTTCATACAGAAAACCACGCTGAACCCCGAGTAACGGGCGCAGTAGGTTCAGGATTAGCCCTGATCCGAACCCCGTGTTGAAGGCTTGGATTGTAGGATTGCACCGAACTCCAAGTACGGTTAGTAGGATCGAACCGAACACCGTGTGAAGACTTGAGATGTAGGACCAAACCGAACCTCAAGAGAAAGGCGTAAAGCTTACCCTTGTCAAAGCTGTACCAAAATTCAAAGGCAATGTCCGTCCTCAATTATGGAATATTCACCACAGAGCGGTTGAACGCTAACGTACCCGCTCTACATCTTCGAGGACAGATGAGCATTTCTATCTTTTTAAGAAGTTAAAAGGTAATTCTTGAGATAAAATTTCCCTTCCCAATGTACTTATACTTGGGGACAGGGCATGCTTTAACTTAATTGTCGCTTCTTTGTTACAATTTGTTATCTTAATCCGGTGTGATAAGTACGCTTTAAGCAGCTAGGTAACCACACAGAACGGATTCACAAAGCATTGAAAACAATAAAGTGTTTTGTATAGCACTAAGTTATCCAGCAATCATACATTCGACGCAAGCAGTTGAAGAGAAGCAACAGTAAATTTTATTTCCAAAAATAAGAAATTATGCAGGTCACAAAGTAGTTAAAGACTGGAGCTGATCCCAGTACACAGCTATGAATAAAGCATAAATTAAGAGGCCGGTGCCTGATCCTCCGCAGTGGGCACTCCTGTCCTCTCCTTTTTGTCCTCTGCTCCAGCTTGGGCACCTTCTTGCGTTTCAGCTCCAGAGGCAGCGGTGGACGTTGTTGGCTCCATACTTTGACCTTCTGGAAGGGGAGGCAGTTCATACAGAGATGCACGGGGTTCATGGTGCGAGCCGTCCTTATGTACTTTGACAAGTTTTCCCCCATGGAATTCGAAGAACGGATCCAATCCATACAGATTCAGCTTCACTCCAGGGTTACGGTAATAAACTTGACGGAGGGCCAGGCCGAAGGATTCATACGCCACATTTTTACATATCTCCAAGTGTAACACCTTATTAATTGCAACTAAAAATTCTAAAAAATATGAGGAAGTTTTTCACAAAACAGTCCCGTATTATTCGATATATGAGGAAGCAGGCAAAGGAAGAACGAAAAGCATTCACACGCACATAGCAACCTACAGGGAAACTAAAACTGGGGCCGGCTCAATGGGTTTATCGTAACGCACCAACACTAGGGCGGATTGCACAACACCGTTTATTCGCTCAGACGGGGTCTGACACCGTCCAGGCGGAGTATGGTAATGCAGCAGCGGATAGAGGAGATTTCGCAAGGAGGCTTCCCTTCGGGTAACACTGGTCACTCAACGGGAGGAAAGAGATAAGGGAAATATGTTAATACATTCACACGCGTAGCATTCGGTGGAAGGCGGAGTTAGAATCATCCTACTTGGCTAGGCGGGGTATATTCATCTTGGGCGGGCTGTCCTAGTTACTTGGGCGAGGTATGACGCCGCCTAAACGAAATCTACATAACGCCTCTTAACACAACTACAAGGTAATTTCCTCCATCGGGTATGGACAAGGGTTCACTAAGTAAATCCTCACACTTGGCGAATTGCTCCCACACTTCGGGCGGGGTACGACTCCGCCCAACGTATCCGACATAAATTTTCCTAAGACAATTTTCGGTTCACTCAGACTTGGCTATAACCTGCTCAATCAGACTGTCCCTGCGTATCCATTAAAGCACAATTATGAAACAAGGCAGCACATAGCATCACACACACCAAAACCATACATCCATATATATACATAAAAGTGTATGTCAATATTTACAATACAAAATCGGACCTCTCCTTGCCCGTAAAGTTCTATTCATCCCTAAAACATTAACATCCGGTATGAGCCAGTCCGGGCTTAATCTAACAACGCCTTAATTAAACCTTCCAAATGCATCAGCACTCCGCCCAGCATTCCAGCTCTGCTTTTGATCCTCCTCACGAGAAACATTCACTGAAAATGACCACTACAGGGGTGAGCTTTTACATGTATAATGATACTCACAGACTCGGTATCAGCGTCAGTAAACGCTCCTGCTATCATTCAACCTTTCTCAAGTAACCAAGTTCACATAGTTCAAACAACATTCATGACACACACGTGATACACAGAGTTTATTCCACATCCAAATATATATTCATGCATTCCAAATCACACACATATACATACATAGATTTATACACCACCACAATCAGCCTTATTTCTATATGCATGCCTGCGGATCCGACTCGGGTAAAGACTCTCAGTTACGGTCCCCTTTTCTTCTGGCCCCTCGTCCCTCAGCTCTTACCAGGTGGCACCGGCCTCCCCACGGCGTCTCGAGACTCTCTTCTCTAGCTCCAACGGCTACCACGAGCTCTATTGGGATCTAGCCAGGGTTGGTAACTGGAAGTCGTTTCCCTTGGGGTTCTTGACCTTCTATGGGTCACCCCACTCTTACTCGTGCAACTAACACATTCATTATTACACATCATCGCGCCATGAACACCTTACCGTAGTCATTAAGTAAGAACGGATATCCCCCACTACTCGTAATCATTCAGTCAGTCACACCAGCGCATGTTACAATCGGTCGTCAGACTAACAACATTGAGCAATCCAATTAAGAACATGCACATACATACTTTTCATAGTGACAACAAAATAGATCCATGCATATCATCCATCATTATCATCCACGAACAGGCTACACCATCGCCACGAAGATCACTATCAGAATCTCAAATCATGCATCAGTTTTAGTAATTATGAATACATGCACACATGCACAGCATCAGTTCTAATGATTATAAATACATGCACACACACACACCCGTACTCAGCAATACGTTCATCCGGTATCGTTCTTAGACCATGCATTCGACATGCAAGCGCCCCCTACCTTTAGAAGAATCCTCAGAAACCTTTTTCGTTCTTGTTGTTGGGTCCGATGTCCTTCTCCTGGTTCGTCCGATCTTCCTTAGCTTTATCGTATCCTGCGCCTGATTCTGGGATGAAGTGTGGTCCGTTCCCCCGTACTGCAACCAAGACCTCCGGGAGTGAAGAGTAAGATAGAAGAAGGAGAAAGATGGAGACGAAGGGAGGAAGTAGAGAATGAAGTGACGGAGAAGGGAGTCTGAAGAAAGAGTAAGTGCGTTCCTCCCCAAGGCTCACGTTTTATATATATATATATATATGTGCATGCGCACAGTAAAAGAAGAGTGGGATGGGAGAGTGCGTGCCCAGCAGTCACGTGCACTCCACCCCATCCCCTGACCATCACCATTTTTAATATTTTAATGGCTTGATCCTAATTAGTTAAATGCAATTAACAGTTATTTCTTAGTTAAAATCAAATCTTAATGGTTTATTCTTCATTCAGCATTTAATTTCAAAACTGGGATGTTACAGTTCTCCCCCACTGAAAAAGAATTTCGTCCCCGAAATTCATTCGGTACTTACCTAGGTAAACAATTCGGGGTACTGCTGTCGCATGGCGTCTTCGCGTTCCCACGTGTAGGAGGTGGTCTTGCCTTGCTGCCACTCCACCTTAACCAGCCTTACGTTCTTGTTTCTTAAGCGTTTTACCGATCGGTCCACGATCCCAACCGGTGTAGTCACAATGGTTAGGTCTTCCTTGATCTCTACCTCGTCGTCAGGCATCGTGTGGCTAGGGTCATGCAAATACTTCCTTAGCTGAGACACGTGAAATACGTTGTGCAATCGGGACAAGTGAGTTGGTAACGCGAGGCGGTATGCCACGGGGCCAATCCGTTCTAATACCTCATAAGGCCCGATGTAGCGAGGGCTTAACTTCCCACTTTTTAAGGCTCGTCCAACTCCTTTACTCGGAGAGGTTCTCAGAAACACTCGATCTCCAACTGGAAATTCCAATGGCTTGATGCGCTTGTCATGGTAGCTCTTCTGCCTGTCTTGTGATGCCTTCATCTTCTCCCTTATCACCCGGATCTGTTCTGTGGTTTGCTTCACGATGTCTGGTCCCAATAGTAGACTTTCACCCGCTTCCGACCAGCAGAGTGGGGTTCGGCATCTACGCCCATATAATGCCTCGTAAGGTGCCATGCCAATGCTGTGATGATGGCTATTGTTGTACGCAAACTCGATCAAGGGAAGGTACTGCTCCCAGTCCCCACCGTACTCTAACACACACGCTCTCAATAAGTCTTCTAGACTCTGAATTGTTCGCTCGGATTGTCCATCCGATTGGGGGTGGTAGGCAGAACTAAGCCAAAGCTTCGTCCCCAATTCTTGATGCATGCTGGTCCAAAACCTGGACGTAAACCTAGGGTCCCTATCTGAGACGATGGAAGTAGGTATGCCATGCAGTCGGATAACTTCTTGAATGTAGATTCGAGCCAATTTATGCAATGGGTACTTCATATTTA
Source organism: Clitoria ternatea (assembly GCA_037962975.1). Taxonomy (NCBI): domain Eukaryota; kingdom Viridiplantae; phylum Streptophyta; class Magnoliopsida; order Fabales; family Fabaceae; genus Clitoria; species Clitoria ternatea. Next base: position 155,841,002 of record CM075672.1, on the reverse strand, counting down.
CAGGTAAGAAGTGTGCACTCTTCGTCAATCTGTCAATAATGACCCAAATGGCATCATGGCCCGCTCGGTTTTTGGGTAATCCCATGATAAAATCCATCGCAATTGAGTCCCATTTCCACACGGGGATCTCTAGAGGCTGCATTGCACCGTACGGTTTTTGGTGCTCTACTTTCGATTTCTGACAAGTGATACACTGGGCCACGTACTCCGCCATATCCTTCTTTAGTCCGGGCCACCAAAACTGTCTCCTCAAGTCGTGGTACATTTTCGTGGTTCCTGGGTGAATGCTGAGTAGGCTTTTGTGGGCTTCATCAAGCACCATTCTTCTCAATCTTCCTTCACTTGGTATGTATATTCTGTTTCTCACCCGGAAGATCCCATCTGACCCCTCTGCCAAGGATAAATCCTTTCCTTTAGCCTGAATTTCCTTCATTTCAGCTAGGTAAGAGTCCGCCTGTTGCTGTTCGTACACGGATTTTAAGAATTCGTTGGCAATCCTCAACGTACCGATTGTCATCTTCTGAGAGGAAGGGGCGTCAACATGCAAGTTCATGTCTCGGAACCGCTCCAACAACTCAACTTCTTTTGCCATCATGGCTGCTATGTGGAGGGATTTTCGACTCAATGCGTCTGCCACGACATTTGCCTTACCTGGGTGGTATTTCAACTCGAAATCATAGTCCTTCAAAAACTCAATCCATCTTCTCTGCCTCATGTTCAGCTCCTTTTGGTCGAATAGGTATTTGAGGCTCTTATGATCGCTGTACACTTCAAATTTGGACCCGTACAAGTAATGCCTCCAGATTTTTAATGCGAAAACTACTGCTGCCAGCTCCAAGTCATGGGTCGGATAATGCTGCTCGTGGGGTCTCAATTGTCGAGAGGCATATGCTATCACTCGATCTTTCTACATGAGTACACATCCTAATCCGAGTCCGGACGCGTCACAATAGACCACAAAGCTTTCTCGTAACTCAGGTAATGCCAACACCGGAGCAGTTGTCAACTTATTCTTCAGCTCTTGGAAGCTGTTCTCACACTCCGGACTCCACACAAAAGGAACGTTCTTTTGAGTCAATTTAGTCAGGGGTAATGCCAACTTAGAAAAACCTTCGATGAACCTCCTATAATAACCTGCCAAGCCCATAAAACTTCTTATTTCCGAGATCGATCTGGGCCTCTCCCATGCCATTACAGCAGCTACCTTCGCAGGATCCACCGAGACGCCTCGCTCGGAGATCACATGCCCGAGGAAGTGGATCTCATCCATCCAGAATTTGCACTTTGAAAGCTTTGCAAACAACTGTTTCTCCTTCAACACTTGGAGTACCGCTCTGAGATGTCCTTCATGCTCCTCAGACGTCTTAGAATAAACTAGGATGTCGTCGATGAAAACAACAACAAACCGATCTAAGAAGGAGTGGAATATGCTGTTCATGTAATTCATGAAAACAGCAGGGGCGTTTGTCACACCGAACGGCATCACTACATACTCATAGTGACCATACCTAGTCCTAAAGGCAGTTTTAGGAATGTCCGAGTCCTTCACTCGGATTTGGTGATATCCTGATCGTAAGTCGATTTTCGAGAAGACTGAGGCTCCACGCAGCTGGTCAATTAAATCATCAATTCTAGGCAGTGGGTATCGATTCTTGATTGTGAGTTTGTTAAGCTGTCGATAATCTATACAAAGTCTCATGTTGCCATCCTTCTTCTTAACAAGTAGCACAGGTGCGCCCCATGGTGACACGCTTGGTCTAATGAACTGCTTCTCAAGTAACTCATCCACTTGTTTCTTCAACTCTGCCAATTCAGTTGAGGACATTCTGTAGGGTGCACTGGAGACCGGTTCGGCTCCAGGGATCAAGTCTATAGAGAATTCAACTTCTCTATTGGGAGGCACACTCGGGACGTCCTCTGGGAACACTTCTGGGAATTCGCAGACAACCGGAATTTCGTTCACTAGGGTCTCATTCTCATCTTTGGTTAGACAAAGCATCATAAATAGTTGGGTTATACCTAGTGCCGTGCCATCTTCAGTGGGTTGTTTTGGGAAAACTATCTCTCGGTTTCTACAATCTACTAATACCTTATTGGCTGAAAGCCAATCTATTCCAAGCACAATATCAAGACCCTTTAAGGGCATGCAAATCAGATCGAAGGTGAAACTCCGATCATACAACTCAAATGCTACATTTTTACATATTGACGATGTGAACACACTAGGGCCAGTAGGGCTGGCCACTTCCAAAGTCCGGTTCATAGACACAGTTGGTAGCTTCAACCGTTCCACGCACTCATCAGCTATAAAAGAATGGGTTGCTCCCGAATCGAAAACAACATTAAGCGTATTCATTCCAAGTGAGCACTTACATTGTACTAGATCGTTTGCTGGTGCAACATCCTCTGCATTGATGGTGTAGATCCTTCCTGTCGCTGTTGGGCCGGTGTTCCTCTCTCGGCTGTTCGGAGCACGCATCATATTTCCTCTGGTTCCGTTGCCTCTGCCACCAGGTCGTTGGTTATCATTCACTCTGGTTCGATCTTGAAATCCTCCTTGACGCACATTGGTGTTTGCCTGGCGGAGTTGGGGGCAGTCCGGGCGAACGTGTCCCTTCTCTCCGCAGTGGTAGCATTTAACATTTGTATCATTGCAATCCTTAGCAAAGTGGTCACCGCCGCATTTAAAGCATCCGCCATACCTTGGTCGTCCACTCATTTGTCTCCCTCGGTCATTATGATTCTGACATCTGGTGAAGGGTTCATTCCTCCTCACGTTCCCTGGCCTCTTGAAACGTGATTGCTGAGGCCTCAGGTGCTGGTTGGCTCTGCTGCACTGGCCCGAATGGGCCCTGTCATCCTCTTCGAATATTCTACACTTGTTCACTAAGGCAGGGAAACTCCGGATTTCATGGTATCTGCAGGCCCTCTTGATATCCGATCTCAGTCCGTTCTCAAACTTAAGACACTTGGAGTGCTCCGTTCCTGGCTGCTGGAAGGGCGGATAGAATAGGCACAATTCCTCAAATCTGGTCGCGTATTCTTCCACAGTCATGGAGCCCTGTTTTAACTCCATAAACTCCAGCTCTTTCCGACTCCTCACTGTGTCGGGAAAGTATTTGTCTAAGAAGCAGGCCTTGAAATCGTTCCACGTCAGTTGATTGTCATCTTCGGGGAATCGGCTCCTGGCTATCTTCCACCAATTCTCCGCTTCATCTCGCAGCATATACACTGCGCATTCCACCTTCTGGGCTTCGGTACAGCGAAGACCCCTAAAAATTCTCTCTAATTCCTGAGTCCACTTGAACGCCGCCTCAGGGTTCCGTCCTCCTAAGAATTCACTCGGCTTCCTCTTCAGGAAGCGGTCCAGCACATGGCCATCCTCAGGTCGGGTCTGGTCTTGCCTTTCAAATACATCAGCAAAGCGTTGGAATGCTGTGGCTATAGCCTCCATACTTTGACGATGCGCCATTCCTTATCCTGAAATTGACATTTAAGGATAAGTATACGGAGCCACTTACTACCGATCTAGTTATTAGTCCAACAATTAATAGCTTAGCACATTATATCATTCGCCTAGGTCATACACACAATCGGACCGGGGAAAAACAACCCCTTGTTCTCAAGTCAATCATCAATCAAGTCAACTAGCATCAGAACAATTTAAACCATTCAATCAAAAAGACACACACACACCACCGCTTACACTTGGTAAGCATACTTTGGCCTTGGACTTTTCGGTCCGCTCTGATACCAAAATGTAACACCTTATTAATTGCAACTAAAAATTCCAAAAAATATGAGGAAATTTTTCACAAAACAGTCCCGTATTATTCGATATATGAGGAAGCAGGCAAAGGAAGAACGAAAAGCATTCACACGCACATAGCAACCTACAGGGAAACTAAAACTGGGGCCGGCTCAATGGGTTTATCGTAACGCACCAACACTAGGGCGGATTGCACAACACCGTTTATTCGCTCAGACGGGGTCTGACACCGTCCAGGCGGAGTATGGTAATGCAGCAGCGGATAGAGGAGATTTCGCAAGGAGGCTTCCCTTCGGGTAACACTGGTCACTCAACGGGAGGAAAGAGATAAGGGAAATATGTTAATACATTCACACGCGTAGCATTCGGTGGAAGGCGGAGTTAGAATCATCCTACTTGGCTAGGCGGGGTATATTCATCTTGGGCGGGCTGTCCTAGTTACTTGGGCGAGGTATGACGCCGCCTAAACGAAATCTACATAACGCCTCTTAACACAACTACAAGGTAATTTCCTCCATCGGGTATGGACAAGGGTTCACTAAGTAAATCCTCACACTTGGCGAATTGCTCCCACACTTCGGGCGGGGTACGACTCCGCCCAACGTATCCGACATAAATTTTCCTAAGACAATTTTCGGTTCACTCAGACTTGGCTATAACCTGCTCAATCAGACTGTCCCTGCGTATCCATTAAAGCACAATTATGAAACAAGGCAGCACATAGCATCACACACACCAAAACCATACATCCATATATATACATAAAAGTGTATGTCAATATTTACAATACAAAATCGGACCTCTCCTTGCCCGTAAAGTTCTATTCATCCCTAAAACATTAACATCCGGTATGAGCCAGTCCGGGCTTAATCTAACAACGCCTTAATTAAACCTTCCAAATGCATCAGCACTCCGCCCAGCATTCCAGCTCTGCTTTTGATCCTCCTCACGAGAAACATTCACTGAAAATGACCACTACAGGGGTGAGCTTTTACATGTATAATGATACTCACAGACTCGGTATCAGCGTCAGTAAACGCTCCTGCTATCATTCAACCTTTCTCAAGTAACCAAGTTCACATAGTTCAAACAACATTCATGACACACACGTGATACACAGAGTTTATTCCACATCCAAATATATATTCATGCATTCCAAATCACACACATATACATACATAGATTTATACACCACCACAATCAGCCTTATTTCTATATGCATGCCTGCGGATCCGACTCGGGTAAAGACTCTCAGTTACGGTCCCCTTTTCTTCTGGCCCCTCGTCCCTCAGCTCTTACCAGGTGGCACCGGCCTCCCCACGGCGTCTCGAGACTCTCTTCTCTAGCTCCAACGGCTACCACGAGCTCTATTGGGATCTAGCCAGGGTTGGTAACTGGAAGTCGTTTCCCTTGGGGTTCTTGACCTTCTATGGGTCACCCCACTCTTACTCGTGCAACTAACACATTCATTATTACACATCATCGCGCCATGAACACCTTACCGTAGTCATTAAGTAAGAACGGATATCCCCCACTACTCGTAATCATTCAGTCAGTCACACCAGCGCATGTTACAATCGGTCGTCAGACTAACAACATTGAGCAATCCAATTAAGAACATGCACATACATACTTTTCATAGTGACAACAAAATAGATCCATGCATATCATCCATCATTATCATCCACGAACAGGCTACACCATCGCCACGAAGATCACTATCAGAATCTCAAATCATGCATCAGTTTTAGTAATTATGAATACATGCACACATGCACAGCATCAGTTCTAATGATTATAAATACATGCACACACACACACCCGTACTCAGCAATACGTTCATCCGGTATCGTTCTTAGACCATGCATTCGACATGCAAGCGCCCCCTACCTTTAGAAGAATCCTCAGAAACCTTTTTCGTTCTTGTTGTTGGGTCCGATGTCCTTCTCCTGGTTCGTCCGATCTTCCTTAGCTTTGTCGTATCCTGCGCCTGATTCTGGGATGAAGTGTGGTCCGTTCCCCCGTACTGCAACCAAGACCTCCGGGAGTGAAGAGTAAGATAGAAGAAGGAGAAAGATGGAGACGAAGGGAGGAAGTAGAGAATGAAGTGACGGAGAAGGGAGTCTGAAGAAAGAGTAAGTGCGTTCCTCCCCAAGGCTCACGTTTTATATATATATATATATGTGCATGCGCACAGTAAAAGAAGAGTGGGATGGGAGAGTGCGTGCCCAGCAGTCACGTGCACTCCACCCCATCCCCTGACCATCACCATTTTTAATATTTTAATGGCTTGATCCTAATTAGTTAAATGCAATTAACAGTTATTTCTTAGTTAAAATCAAATCTTAATGGTTTATTCTTCATTCAGCATTTAATTTCAAAACAGGGATGTTACACCAAGGCTTTGGCAGCCTTGGCCTTCGCAGCAGTTAATCTTCTTTGAACCTTGGCAAAATCCTCTTCTGAAGGCCCAGCACTCGTACCATCCTTCTTGAGTTCCTCAATTTGGGCTTGCATCTCCTTCCGAAGGCTTTCCCACTCCCCAAGGTCTTTGTTGCGACCGTCCTCCATAATTTTGAGATCGTCAGCAAGTTTAGCCGATCTCTTCTTCTCCAGTTATAATTCTTCTTCGAGGAGGGGTATGGATTTGTTCTGTTTTTGAAGGTCGGTAACTTCCCGCTCTAGAGCCTTGTTGGCAAAATGAACTTGGCTTGCCTCCTCAGTTTTCCTCTAGAGCGTCTCCTTGGTTTTCTTCAATTCCGACTCCACGCCTCTTTGAACTTCAACTTGTTTGGCCGCCCATGTCTCCTTCACCGCGAGTTCGGTTTCAAGTTTTTCAACCTGCTCCATATAATCTGCCTTCTCGCTCAGGGAATCAAGGAGGCCGGACAGTTCATCCAGCTGCCAACGCCCGGCCTTACAAGCACCTCGAACCCCAGTAGCGTCGAGGGAGGGGCGGAGGCAATACCTTGCTTTTGGAAGAGTGGGGGGTATGGACCCTTGAAACCATAAGTATGGGGAGAGGAAGGAATCGCGTGGAGGGTCAAACGCTGGAGGAGGACCATTCCCGGAGTCCGGCTCTGAAGCATTCTGTGAAGAAGGGGTAGAGGATTCAGGAACGGGCTTCTTTCCCTTATCCTTCTTCAATCCATTTTCTTCGAGCGTTTTCTGACGCTTCTTCACAGGGTCATCAGAGGAGGGCTTTTCTTGATCTACCTTTTTAACAAGGTGCCTCCTTTTCTTCTTCTTCTCTGGGACGGCTTCCTCGTCGCCCGCTTCAGTGGCCTCAGCTTGTTTTTCTGTTTCCTCCTCATCAAAGAGAGGAACCTCTTCACCTACTGCAGAGGTCAGGGGAATGAGGGGAGTTTTGGTGGCATTCCTCTTCGCCTGGTTCTCATTCTCCTCAGAGGAGGAATCACCGTCAGCCATCATGGTCTTTAGCGACAACATCTCTGGGCAGGCTCTTTTGATTTGTTCTGCAAAACAAGAAAGGTTGAGTTAGCACATAAGAAGAAAAAATAATCAGGACGGAATAACTATACAACACAAATAGAGTAAGAGCGGATATTACGGAGGTAGGTGTTTCGGATGTCATTCTCTGCCAAGAGGAGCCTGCTGGAAAATCCTTTGAGGGTCTTCGAGGTTGTCTGCATGGCGCTCAAGACCTCAACAGAATGAGAGGAGAGTTCACTCTCATCTGTGTAATAAGCACGACTCATGAGGAGAAAATGCTCGTGCGTCCAGCTAAGAGGAAACTTGGTAAATCCCTCCTTGTTTCGCCAGAAGACCGGCTTATTCGGTTGAATACGGACCCGCGTGTAGTAATGCTTGAAGGAGCGTCCATCCACCTTCGCAGATTCCATATAAGATTTGAAATTTATCACCCTTGAGTCACTACGGAGGGTAATGAACCCAAGGCCGCCCTTCTTATTAGCACGGCGGACCACTTGGCAATAGTAGAACAGTTTGGCCACAGTGGCGGAGAAGTTGAAATGCTCCCCCAGAATCTCCAGAGCCCGGACCAGACCCCAACCGTTGGGATGCAGTTGTGTAGGGGCGCAGTCTAAGAAGCGTAGAACGGCCATCTGGAATTCCGTCATGGGGAAGCGTACCCCCAATTTCAAGAAGACGAAGTCGTACATGTAGACCGACCTCTCATCAGGGACTCTGTGGCATACTCTCTCAGAGGGACGTGGTGCCAGCACAGTGTATCGCGCTTTGTATTTCTTGTCTGAGTATATTTTACAGCAGAAAGAGACCGTGCATTCTTCCTCACTCGCATGGTGCGAAGGGATCTCTAGGAATTCCTCTTCCACCCAGCAGTAGGGTTTCTCCCTGTTGAGCTTTTCCCAGTCAAGCCGGTGTGCCACAACGTTGACACATCCTTCAGCAGAGCGGAGAACTGGTGTTTTTCCACGTCCCGGAAGATCCATAGTTATGCAGGCACGGTGGAACGCGTACGTGCTGTGGTAAAAAGCAACATCGTCAGAGAGATAACCTTCAGCACTTGACCCTTCATTAGAGCGGCTGGTAGCCATCGAGTCAAGGGGAACCTCAGAGCGGCGTTGGGAAGAGGACGCTCGTGAGGAAGAAGCTTCAGCTCTCTCTGAGCGACGAGGCCCAGCCACAGGAAGATTCACTGGAATCCTCCCACCACGGTGGCTAAGGGGGGCACGAGAGCCAAAACTCCCCCTGTTTGAAGGACCAGCGTTGCCTGCTCCAGGGCGCATGGTGGAAACAGAATGAACAAAAATTGCAAGGAGTTGAAGGAAAGGGAGGTTACCTAAAGGAGGAAGATCTTTGAGAAGTTTGAAGACGGCAGAGAAATTTCCAAGAAATTTGAGCAGAGGTTCACTAAGCTTGAAAACAAGAGTGGATTCCAAAATCTGCTAAGAGCCCCTTTTATAGGTAACGAGGAGGCATAGTGTTCCGTCGAAGGTCATAATGCTTGCCTCAAAACGCAACCTTTCAAATTGAAACGACTCCGTCGTTTCGTCACGTACGAGCGTGAAAATGGTAACGTTTCAGTAAACGTTTTGGCAAAATGGGCCCCCCTTTCAGTTTGAATCCAGGCCCAATAAGCCCAATCGACGGTTACACTCTTGGATAATGATGGCTCGTGCGTAAAAAATGCATTTAATGTCCAATCATGCCATGCGCATTTAATGCCTTTCAACCACTTTTCGAATACCAAGGGTTTTAATTCTCAAAGACTCTTGGGATCTCCATCATTTATTTTACGCTGTCTGAATCCGTTGTACGCAGCGCGAGAAGAGCGGTCACTCGTTTATTAGAGCGGATACAACAGAGCTTCCAGAGACCTTCCAGAATGTACCACCGGCATCCAGACTTCTCCAGAGTTGTGTAGCTTATATGAGCAACTTAACAGTCCCTCATACAAGCTAGGGGACAGATGATCCGGTCTGGATACCGGCCCCGATCTTGTGACGTCAGATTGACCTCATCTAAGGAAAACCGGTGTCCTGGTTCAACATTACCACACCGGATATCTGATGTCTGGCCTTCCGTTCTCATCTCACAACCGCCCCACTTATTTTCTCTATAACGGATCATTGTTCATTTTCACAGAACATTTATATAACTGTTAGTTTCTCAGTCACAGCGAGATAAGAGCCCCTAATAACTTATCAGCGAAGATACTGTATGTAGCAAAATATGTCACGTCAATGGCCTCAAAAAGCAAGTACATGTGTCAGCAGATTATGCGGAAAGGTGATTATCCTCTCTTCTTCCTATGGGATCGTACTCTGATAATTGACCTACCCCCCTGACACACTCTGAGTACTGAGCCACTTTGATTGACACACTTCACACTCTATCAGAACCAAGGGGCCCACTTGCACCCAACGATTCATTTCCTACATTCAACTATAAATAGCTCATTTCAATACACATGCAGGGTGATGTTGTTCTAGCTTACACTTTACTATTGCATCGCTTGAGCATTCACTGAGTTCTTACACTCTTCTAACTTGAGCATCGGAGAATCTTCGCAGGTGGCACCACCTTTCGCCCCCCTGCAACGCGAAATGCTGGTGTGAAGGATCTCCAGGACAACAAGACCGGCATCTCCTATTTAGAGACCGGATTAATACATTGGATACTCACTGTTCCAGTGTGCAAACCCTAAAAACACCTATATTCTTGTGGCTGGTCCCACACCGGATCCTAGACCCTGGTTCAGACCAGTTCAACAGCTAAACAAAAGTACTTAGAGACAGAGAATTTTGTTATTATCAAGTTTCAATCTCAACCAAACCCACCAACAGCTTTTGAGAAATTTGTATACTATTTCATATTCTGTCAATTTTTTTTATATCAACATTCCAATTTCTAATTATTGACAATGACAAATTGACAATGATTAAGAGTAACACAATGGCTTTCCAATTCCAATAATGGTTCTATTTCTAATAATAAAGTTTAATTAGCAGTAATTATATATAGAAATGGGACAGAACAGGAACAGAGGCGCAGTGTGTGTGCACTATGCATAGAAATGTCACAGTCACAGAATAGGAACAGAGCAAGTGACAAACCAGTGGCAGTGTGTAGCAGCAGTAACAACCTGGAAATAGCATCAGCAACCAACAAATGCCAATATATTTTTTTTGCCTTGCCTTGCCTCTCTCACAACAACTGCTCTGCTAAGAACGGGAACATGAAGAATTAGAATGGAATATGTTTATTTTGGATGTTGGGATTGGGAATGTGATTTGGGGTTCCAATCTTGCGTGTTAGAGAAGTTTCGGGGGTCAAATTTTGTGACTGAGGTGCAAGTGAAACTGTGCGTTTTAAACCTTTACTTATTTTTATATACATATATATAAGAAAAAAAAATTGTTTGGGGGGGCCACGGCTCCCCCCTGTCAATGAAAAGGTCTGCCCCTGGAAACACCCATGCAGGGGCCTTACTCTGGGCATTTTATTTACAAGTTCGATGTTATTACCACCCCACCTTTTATTTATTTCAACACCTCTTTACAATTTTTTACATATTTATTCTTAAAATACCCATAATAAATTACACCCCTTTAATGATAAAATCACCCTTTTAATAGTTTACAAGTTCGATGTTTATTCATATGATATACATTATGATAGGAAAAGTGTAAAATCTTGAGTTCAACAAATTGCATTATCTATGAAAGAACAGCTTGAAGGACACTTGTGTTTTTGTCAAATATAAAATAAATGAACAACTTGTAGTTGAGATGAACAACTTCTCAATTTGGTACCCTTATTAAATCTCTCCAAACTGATTGGGTAAAGTCTTTATATCAAAAGGATGTGATTTTCAATGAGTCTTCATTTCCTTACACCAAATTTTTTTTCCCTTCTTCTTCTTCTCCTTCTTTATCCTCTCTTTCTTCTACCATCCGTTTTGTACTATTTAAAATGACTTTTTTCTATTTCATTTTTTTATTTTACATTTTTAGTTTTTCTCATATAAAACTTTAAAAACAAAACACGATGAGTATAATTTTGTAAGTAAAACTAGAAATAAGAAATGAAAATAGAAACTAAAAGATCCTGATATGTTTTTAGTAGTGTGTTTTAATAAGAATTAAAGTTTCAGTCTCATCATTCATCACAACCAATAATGTTATATTTACTTTTTCTTGTTACTTAGTTAAAATTTAAATCCAAATTGAAGAATAACAAGTAGTAATACTAAGAGTCTAAAAGTAATTAAACCAATTATACATTTTATTTCACTATATTTCTATTTTCTTTTTATATTTTAGAATAATGAAAAAGTTTTAGTAATTGTTAATGTATCTTTGGTACCTATCTAGGTGCTTAAGTTCTGCATTTTGAGATAAGTCAACCCTCATAATAGTAATAGAAAAAGTTATACATGAAAAACTAATAAGATAATGGAAATGATTTGATAGAAGTGATCCTGTGGTGTGACTAACGAGTACTTAATTACAAAATATATCATTGCAAACTTTTTAAATTCTACATGAACATTGCAAACTTTTTAAATTCTACATGAATGACTTTATTTTGATTGGATTGATAATGAAATAAGTTGAAACATAGGAATGACTTGATTGCAATGAGGAAAAAAAAGTCAGCAGTACCATTAAGTACATGTTGATCACCACTACCATAAGTATTTTCACTGTGCAATTACTTTTATATAATTGTTGATGTTTATTTTTAAAAAAAAACCATAATAGTTATTAGCACATGTCATTTTGTAATTAATTAGGATAAATGATCAATTAGGTAATATTTTCTCCATAAATACACAACAAAAAATGTCTATAATTTTCATTCAACATAATAATTTACATAAACACATTTATTTGACACCCAGTTAGATGTTTGTTAGTTTGACCCTTGTGTTAACCAAATGAAGGATTACCCAACAAAAAAAATTGTTGATTCAATAAGTGTAAATTGTTGTGTTAACAATCCGGACTTAATGAGTTCATTTACAATTATTATTTGACCATAATTAAATTTTTTTCTATAGATATAATAGAATTTAAATATCCAAACACACACACACACACATATATATATATATATACATTTAAAGAACTTAACTATTTCACTGAATATGGAAATGTCCAGTTAAGTAATAACAATAATGCATGCCTAAATCCTATAATCCATCTAAATAATGTGCCTTTTTAATTTTGCATTTCAACACTCAAAATTTTTCATGTCATCCACCTCTCGGTTTTTAATGCAGACCAGCACACCTTACGCATGGTCTCTGTTTGTCTCTCTTCAGCTTCGTCTCCATCACCGACTCTCTTTCCCTGGTAATCCCCTAACACTACCTTTCTCATGATATGTGTTGTATCTTTTGATGTGTATACATGTCGATTGTTGTTTGTTAGTGGAGAGCAAAGCTCATTAGGCATTGGTCTTGTGTGTTGATAACATGTCTTTTATGCATGTGTATTGTTGTTTGTTAGTGGAGAGCAGAGCGCATTAGGCATTAGTTTTGTGTGTTGATAATATATGTGTTTTGTGTATGCATGTGTATTCTTGTCTGTTAGTGGAGAGCAAAGCTCACTAGGTTGTGGTGTTTATTGCCTTAATTTGTTTATGCAAGTCATAGTTATATATTGAACTGTACTGGAATATTTTCTATGTGTAACAGGGCGTTTTTAAAAATTTAGAAATGTCTAGTTTATAGGGGAGACTCTGTCAAAATTTTGGTAGGCTCCTTGTTTAAGGTACATTTCAAAAGTATATTAAAAATTAACAATGTAGGGTTTAGTCATGTCAGTATCCATTAGGTTCCCGTTCAGGATTCAAGACAACCGACCGACATTCCATGTTATGTTGGATCTTGAATTGTCTTGGTTGGACAGTTTGGGATGAATTTGTAACCAATAGGGTGTAACCCAATGCCATTGTTTGTGTTTTATCTTGTGTTGTTGATGTCCATTTCAAATTTTAGTTATTGTGTTTTGTATAGTCTCTGGGTGCATGTTTGTGTATGGTGTTTCATACCGCACGTATCTCTGTGTACTCGGGGAACAATCTGAAATGCTACCGAAATTCCAAATGTTCATCAATAATACAAGATAGATTATAAACAACATCGATAGGTTACAGATGGTTACATATTCATTCCAAACAGGATAGGGCCCAACCTACTTACAATATCAAAGAGGTAGAGAGTGATTCACAAACGATTGTCATGTAATGTTTAAATTAAAGTTACTAGAACTATGCTTGTTAGATATCGTGAATGGAGGTTCTGGCAAATTGGCAATAGATGTGCAACCGGCTTGATCACAGTCGGCGAGTGACTGAGGAGTTTATGATGGGCTTGTTGGAGTTTATTCAGTTCACTACCGCGAACACTCCTGGTTTTGAAGCGACTCAAAAGATTATTGTCCATGGTCAAAGTGTAAATGCATGAGTTTTGAATACATAGATGATGTCATGTGCCACCTAAGTGAAAAGGGGTTAATGGAAAGATACTACTACTGGTACAACCATAGCGAGCAGTTATCACCCAGGCCATCGGTCGTAACCGTGAAACAGTCTTAATACGAGATCGGAGGGAACAAGGGTACGTACTACAACATGGAACAGATGGTGATGGATCATGTTGGACCCTTCACTGGGAGTATACTAGAACATGATGACCAAGCTGGGAATGAGGATAATAATGTAGAGGAGGATCCTAATTTGGAGGTGAAGAGATTTTATGATTTATTGGCAATGGCTCAGACTCCATTGTGGGACGGGTGCGAGAGTTCACTGAATTATCCACCTCCCTAGCTGATTAAGCCTAAAGGAAAATTATAATTTTTCAGGAGGTTGTTTTAATAGAATGGTCGATCTGATGGGTTCCACCATGCCTAGTCATCATCGAATGCCATTAAATCTGTACCATGCTAAGAAAAGAGTGGCAAACCTGGGGTTGGGTGTTGTGAAGATAAAGTGTTGTGTTGGCAGGTGTATGCTGTTTCGAAATCAGTTTGCAGACAAGAGTGTCACAAAATGTGTACACTATAATGAGGACCGCTACAAAATCGTTAAAAGGAGATGGAAAGTAACTAGGACAGCCAGGAAGAAAATATGGTACTTTCCCATAACACCGCATCTTCAACGTTTGTAACCTTATTGTCCATGATAGAACACATGCATTGGTATGATCTGAATCGAACACATAAGGGTATTTTGTGCCATCCTTCCGACGAGAAAGCGTGGAACTGTTTGGATGATCTATATCCAGACTTTCCAGGCAAGCCACGCAATGTACGAATTTGGCTTATGTACTGATAGGTTCAACCCATTTGGTCAATATGAAAAACCGTACTCTTGTTGGCCAGTCATACTGGCCCTATAAAATCTACCTCCTGATATGTGTATGAAGAAGGAGGTCATGTTTCTAACTGACCCGAAAATCCAAAGGCAAAAATAGACGTGTTTTTGCAATTATTGGTTGAGAAGTTGTCACAATTATGGGATGTCGGGGTGATGACCTATAATGCATCCTTGAAGAATAATTTCATGATGCTGGTTATTTTGATGTGTTAATGACTTCCCTGCGTATGGTATGCTTTCTGGATAGTCAACGTCTGGGAAGCTTGCTTGCCCTGTATGCATGGAACATACCGGGAGGGAATCACTCCCTGTTAGTGGCAAGACAAGTTTTTTTGACTGTCATAGAAAGTTTCTACCGTTTAGATCACCTATTCAGGAGAAACAAAACTGCTTTTAAAAAGAATAAGGTTGTTAATGAACCTCCACCCTGTAGGTTATCCGGTACACGAGTTTGGCAGAGAGTCCAAGAGTATCCGTACATCTAGGATAAGAATGTTAAGGAGTTTGTGGGTTATGGGAAGGAACACCACTAGGTGAAGCAAAGTATCTTATAGGATTTGCCATATTGGAAAGACTTGTTAAGACACAACATTGATGTGATGCACACTGAACAAAATGTTTTCATGAATATTTATGACACTGTGATGGACATCAAAGGGAGAACAAAGGACAATGAGAGAAGTCGACTAGGCCTTCCAATTTGGTGTTGTAGGAAGGAGTTGGAATTGAGGGATGCGGGACGTGGAAAAATGTTTAAATCGCATGCGAAATATGTTTTAACTAGACGTCAACAGATTGTTGTTATATGTGTGGATGAATAGGTTGACCCTGCCTAACGGATTTGCTTCTAACTTGAGTAGATGTATCGACATGAAGGAGGGTAGGGTGTTTGGCATGAAAAGTCATGATTGTCATGTGTTTATGCAATAACTACTACCGTACGCATTTCATGCTTTACCAAAACCTATTTGGAAACCACTGGTTGAGTTGAGTCACTTCTTTAAAGAGTTGACGACAACTTCGTTAACTGAGGAGAAACTTGTCAAGATTGAGGAAAGTATTCCAGTCTTGATTTGTAAGTTGGAGCAGATTTTCCCACCTAGTTTTTTTGACTCGATAAAGCATCTGTGTAAGAACCCTGATTTTTGAGAATAGGAAGCCAGACCCTCGGGATTCCTGAGGATACCCTGTTGAGCTCTCAGTAGAAAGCTTGAGGCTTCGGCCGCCCCGAACAGTTTTAGTATGAGAAAAATAGTGAAAAACAGTGCTAGTTGAGATATTTAATATAAGATATAAGAATACCAAGAGAATATAACAAGTAGTAGAAGCCTAAATAAGAAAATAATAATAACCGTAATAATGTTTGATAATGTTGTTTAATTTAAAAATAATATATCGATAATGATTATTGAATATCTAATTATTGAAAATTATTTAATTGATAATTATTTCTTGCTACTAATATTTAGATAATATTTAATCTTAGTAATTAATATTTAATTTCAATAAATAATTATTTCAAAAATATATTAAAATGTTTAATTACTTAGTTTTTAAATTTGAAGTGTTTAATATTTAATTATTTATTAAATTTAAAATTTTATAATATTATTTATGTAACAGTTATTCAATAATTAGGATTAATGATGATTATTTTATTTTAATTTGGTACTAATTGGTTAATAATCTTTATAATATCTCTATAGAATAATTGACTATTGTATGTTTTAAGTATCTTAATATGTAATTAATTTTATTTTGATAATATAACTATAATAATATTTTATTAGAATTTATTTAATTGTTTGTTTACATTTAAATAATAAAATATATTTAATTAATTAATTCAAAATATATTTATAATAATATTTTTAAATTTACATATTTAAATTGTTTATTTATTTAATAATTATACTTAACAATAAAATAATGTTGGGTTTTTCAGTATTGAACTCTGGGACCCAATGAACGATTTGGTACTGGAAAATCAGTCTGAGACTAGTAATTCCATAGGGGAATTAGTCCTGTTAGAACCCTCTTGTAGTAAATCGAGGATAACAGGTTCGGTTCGACCGGCCCGGCTAGTGCCTCAAGTATGTCTTACGTTTGGTCATGCATATACTTCAGGATATCCGACAGTATCACGGTCTGTCCCTGATGACTTATTTTGATGAGTTAGGAACTTTTCCTGAAGGGACCGAATCCTAATTCGGGCCCTATTGACCTTTTTTCTTGAAGATACAATTAATTCAAATCAAACCTTTGAGCACGGCCTGAGTACCTTCAGTATTTTGGGCATAACTTCCTCATACGATCTTAGAATCAGATGATTTTGGTCTCAATCTCTTTATTTAAAAACATCTATGATCAATATTTCTATCCTCCAACTCTATTTTTCACCTTATCATCCCTAAAACTGTGAGCCAAGTATTTGTACTCTGAAAAACCCATTATTTAATCCTTTAATCTGCTCATAGTTCCTTCAAAAATCCATAATTTCCTCATACAACCTTCGATTCATGTAAACCTAGTGTCAAAATCTCCATAACAAAACTCTTTACATTTTCCATACAGGCCTTGAAGGTTGAATCCTTCCCAATCAGTATATTTTCATAATCTTTACGGACTTGTTCCAATTTCACGACTTCACTATACACTTTTAGGAAAAAATTCATATTTCCCTCATACGGTATTGAAACGACTCTGTTCTTTTTTCTATAGCTCTGTATCAAAAAGATCTACAAACTTTATTAAAGGCACAAAAGCTAATTCCTCACCCATTTTTCCTAGCAAAATTATATTGTACACAAATCCATTTTTGTCATAGCCTGGAGCAGTTTTTGTATTTTAGGTATAACTCTCTTGTCCGATGTCTGATTTTTGCGTACCATACATAGTTTTAAAGAGAAAATCAAGATGTACAACTTTTATGTTTTGTGGTTTTCAAAATAAACATCTTAAACCCTTTGACATTGTCATGCAATTTAACAAACCAGAAATCTGACACCACAGATTCAGTCCCCACTCTTCCTCCATCACTTCACGCCACTAACCATCCACTTCCTCTCTATACTAGCATTTAATTTGTCTTTTAAAAATCTTTAACAAACATGATCACCTCTTTAACACTTCATCAATTCTTCTCACTTTTCCAAAAAATAACACCTTTATCTCACTTTCTCCTCTTCATAATCATGTTTATAACTCACTAAAAGGCCTTCATTTTCCTTATTTCTTGATGCTGTACTTGGAGAGAATCAAGAGCCAAAATCCTTGCACTTCTTCTTCTCTTGACCGTGAGGCACTCTAGGCAAAGCAAGGTGAATCTTGAGCTTCTAACTCTTGGGTCTTTGGTCTCCTTGTTTTTCTTAAAAATTCAGCAAGCATGCATGTTCTTTTTAGAATATTTCTTTTATATTTTGTGCCTTAAAAACTAGGACTTCTCTTGGTCCAAAGGGTGAGATTTTTGAACTTAAACCTCTCGATTTTTATTCTTCCTTTTCTTTAGAAAATTTTGAGCATTGTGCATGTGTTTTTGAACACCTCCATCTCTATTTTGAAGACCCAAAACCATGACTTTCCTTGTTGTTTTGGCTACATGGTTATTTCTAGAATCCGTGGGACAATCGGCGATAATCGGTACTAAAGCGGTAAAGGATTCAAAGGTGGACAACAAGCTATCGGTATATAATTTCTTTTAATTAAATGAGTGCATAATTGGTGGAATTTTAGTGGCTGACCGTGACCCTCATGATGGCTTAAATAAGTTGCATGTTAGTTTTGGTGACCCGGAAGCGATCGGGAGCTAAAATGGCGAGTTTGGTCAAGATCGAAAAATTTTACAGCGCCCGATTTCTTTTTCCCTCTCCTAACCGTGATGAAACCATGAGGTAAGGGGAGTTCTGCCTTGTTTTGGTTCAGTTTCCTTTCCGCTATATTAGTCCTTACGTAGTTAGAAGCTGTTATTTTGAGTTTTATTGCGATCTGACGGTTAGATTAGGAAATAAGCGATTTTTCATTTCGCTGCGATTTCCGGTGTTATTTCGTATAGATTAAGCGTTCCGGTAACTCTCAAAAAGATGAAGAAAAATTATCAACTCGCCAAAAAGAAAAGTTATAAAATAAAATTTTTACACGATTTTGACAAACTTAAGGAAATGGTGTGGGTATGGTCGAATTATTCGATATGGTTGTATATAATTATATTTATTTGTGACTTGATGTAATTTATATGATTTGATCCAGTAAGTCCCATTAGAATTAATTAAAATTAATTGACGAGTATATCGTGAATAATTGGCCATTTATGCTTAAGGAAATAATTAAGACTTAATATCGCCAAATTCTACATTTAAAAATTTTGACACCATTGATAACTTAGAAAGTTAAGCAAAAATGGTTTCCTATAGTTAATAGAATATTATTAGATCTATTTAATTAAATTGGGAAAATTGTTTTTGAGTTATAAGAATTTTCTAGAAAAGAAAAGAAATTTTTAAAAGGAAGCAATTAGATTTAAAGTAATATTTCTAGTGTGTTAGAGCAAAAAAAGTCTTAGAGTAAAATGGATAATTTTATTAAATGGAGATCTTTTCCCTAAGGTAAAATAAATGACTTTATGAAATACTAATAAAAAGAAATCTTTTTATAAAAGAAAATGGGTAATTTATAATCCCTAGTAAAAAGAAGGACTAGGTACTATAGAAATTAATTAGGGACTTAAAAACATAAGAAGCTTTCTCTTAGTGTGACACAAGAAAAGTGGTGATATATAACAAGTTATTTTAATAAGGAGAATTAAAATCGATTAAATCGTGATCTAGGAAAGTTATAGGAACATATGTGGTAGTAATATTAGATGGAAAGGAGTAAAGAGATAATATTGACAAGTAGAAATATAGGTTATAATAAGAAAAGAGATAATATTGGCTTGTAGTAATATAGGTCATAATAACCAAAGAATTAGAAAGAATGTTATTAACGGTGATAGAGATTAGTAGTGAATAAAGAACTAAAAGGTTATTACTAAGAATAAAATCTATTAGAAACCCATTGACAATTATTTGCTATAGAGAAAATGGAAGTAAGTTACTTAAATGATGGAATTAATCTAGTTAGTTAAGAAAGAAAGATGATAATTTACTTACTAAAGGTTTAGGAATAGAAAATTCGGTCTCTTAGGATTACAATAATGCATAGATGCATAAATGAGTAATGAATGTTTGACAAACAAATAATTGAAAGGTACATAAAAAATCAAATCAAGTGATAGTATGCCTTTAATAATGAACTAAATTAAGGAAATGCTAATGATGTGAACTAGATAAATGGTAGAGTAAAAGTGAATGGAGTAGTATGTAAGAATATAATATGAGTGCTTACATCTAGTTGCCTATACAAGTTAAATTTTAGTAACGTTAAACATGCGATAACTTGTTAAGACATAGTAAATGTTGATATGTATATTATGGGGTTGCCTAGTGATTATTGTATGGTGACTGTCTTCCAATAGTGAATGTTGATATGTATATCATGTGGTGTTGCCTAATGATTGTTGTGCGATGACTGTTTTTTAATAATGAATGTTGATGTGTATATATGAAAGGTGTGGTAGATATAAAATAAATTGTCTGATAAATATGGGTTGATGTTGAATACAATTAAAATGTGTGATCGTGAATGTTGTGTATGGATTGAGTGAACTGCCTTGCAACATGATATGAAAATTGTATTGCATGATGCATTGATGATTGAATAAAGAGAAAAATGTTGAATAGAAATGAGAAAAGAAATATAAAAGATGGTATCGGTAGGGGTTCCAAGATGACTAGATTACGAAAATGTGGAAAATGGACCCGAGATGATTAGTAGGTGTTGTAGCACCAATATACCCCGTGGTTTTCTGGAAAATGTGAGTTCTCGTTTCATTTCTAAGTGTCGGGTAAAACCATTATGGATTTGAAAAGTTTTGATAAAGGAAAGAAAAGAATTAATTGAGATTTAATGAAAAGAAAGAAGCCTGACATTAGAAATGAAACAAAGCCATTAAAGAAACCCTACCGAGGACCAATAAATGGTTGATGAAATTTGTAAGTCATGCATCATACGTGAAGGATAAGGGTGGAAAATGGAATGACTCCCTAGAGCATAACAACGATGGGGTACGCTGAGGAACCACGAGCGCATCGACCCCCTGCTGGCGGTCTTGGGAGTATACCGGAGCGGGTGTCCAATGGTTAGGAGTCATGCCCAAGACCAGATAGTTTGTAGCAACTCTAGTATACTTCAACCCAGAGCAAAGGTTACCATAACCGTGTAGTGCCTGTTTGACCTGTGTTGGATCCATGATTTATTGCAGGATTGAGAGTCCTTACCTCTTTTGATTTGGGAAACAGACATGGAGAGCTCCGGTAGCTCTAGTGGACAAAGGGTATAAGGTGGGAATATGATATATGTGTGTTGGGATTGTTGAGGAGAAGATAGTCCCATATGCATCATATTGGCTAAACATAATGAACAAAAGAAATAAATTCATGCATTACACTGTTACTGTATGATTTTTTATTGATTATTTGATCATGATCGTATGAGTATTAGATATCTTGTGAGTGGGGTGGTGGATAAGGATGGTTAGTTGGGGCTGAGATAAGTGAGATGACTTAGATTGAGTTGGATAGGAACCTCAAAGAGTTCGATCACGAATTGTTTATGTTGTGTGGGGTAGGTGTTAATACAACATCTTCCCGATTGTTGTGGAGGTGGTAACTCACCCTTACGCCAAAATTTTCCAGATCTCAGGATGGACACACACTTCACATCAAGGATCAGCCAAACTCTCCTTGGACCAAGGATGAATAGGATAGGTTAATTTTATTTTCTTTTATGGGAGCCTTCGTGCCCCTTTACTTTTAGTATTTACAGTTGCTGTTATGACCATACGTTGTATATGTGGTATATATATGATGTATCTGTTCCACCAAGTTTTCTTATACTAAATAAAACTTCTACATTTTCTAAAGCTCGTAACCTCTCAGTTCACTAGGATAATCTAGTGGAAAGGATTATCCTAGTTAATCGAGGGTGTTACAATCTGGCTATCCATCTACCGTACGAGGCCTTAGTTGATGGCCCAGTGTAGTACCGTTGGATGTATCTGTTTAAAAGGTAAACGCCACAACTACTTAATTTCGTTGCAAAGATTTTTTCCTATAATAGTATTATGTAACTTAACATTTGTTTATGCTGTTCTATATTCTTACGCTCTTTAAAAGACAAAGTGTCAAACAAAGCATGTGTTGAAGCATCAATTTGTGAGGCATACTTAATGGAAGAAATGACCACTTTTGCTTCTTTTTGTTTTCCAACGGAGATAGAAATTAGAATGAGTAGAATTCCCCGCAACCTTAGGGTGGCCACACATACAAGGTTGGATGATCAAAGTTCAATTTTTAACTATCACAGTCACCCTGGGGCAAGGTCACAAAATGTTACATTGACGAGAAACATCGAAAGGCAGCTCACTTATACATTCTTCTAAATTGCCTAGAAGTGGAACCGTATCTCGAGTAAGTCACCAATCTATATTTTGCATTCTGAAGCTAGCATTCATTGTAACTAAGTTGTTGTTCTTTAAATAGATTATATGCAGATATGTTGAAACTAGAGCAAAATGATATAAATGATGACCAAATTCATAATAAGGTATCATCCAAATTCATCAGTTAGTTTTCAAAACAGGTAAGACCTATATACCTTCTGTTTTGTTTTTGAACTTCAAATTTTAGTTAATTAACAATCACCTATATGTTATGCTTTAAATAGATTCAAGACCCTAATAACCATATTGAAGATCCTTTACTCCAAGCCCTTTCTTGGGGGCTAGTGAAAACTGTTAAAAATGGCTCATTTACTATGTAAATGACTACAAGTTTAACATTTTCTAAAGGAGTGAAGGGATGCGCACCTATAACTATGGGGTTTATGTTAAAGGCACAAATAGATGTTAACAGAGATTGTTGAAGTTTCTTTCTTCGGATGAATAAGAAGATATATCGTTCTATTCAAGTATGATTGGTATGACAACACAATCGGTGTAGGAACAAAGGTTGACAACAACTACGGTTTAGTTGAGGTCAAGAAAAATGGTAGATATAAAGGGTTTGATCCCTTCATTTTTGCCCAATAAGCCGAGTAAGTTTATTACACAGATTTCCCTAGAGGGCAATGAGACTGGCATGTAGTCATCAAGGCCAAGGCCCAAAGTTAGATCATTGATAATGTCTCTGATAAGGTTGAGGATGTTTATCAGCTCACTCCGAATAAGCTCAATGACAGTCATTTACTGTTCAACATTGATCCAGTGATACTGGATGAGACACTTGCCACTATAGGGGGTGAACACATCGAAAAAGACATGGTCTCCCAATCAAAATGATCTAGGGCTGATTTGTAGACTGAGGACCCTGTTGAAACAGATAGCCATAATGACACTGAAATTAAGGGGGAATTCCAAACTAAAACAGACACAGAGTATGTAGTTATTCAATATATATACTTATACATATTTTTATAGTTTGAGACTAACATTTGTTTTCATGGTTTTATCCATAGATGACAGGACATCGATTACCGTTCAGCTGGGTGGGGTTTCGAGGACTCCCGCATCCTGTCTACGCACAGTACAACAGACCAGTACCTATAGTAGACCACTACACCACTGCAGACCCCCACCTTACAGTAACTCTGTCACCACCACAGACCATAGCATCATAGCAGATCACACCACAACAGACCACCACAACACAGTAGACTCCTTCCCCACCACAAACTACCACAGCTCAACAAACTTCTTCACCACTAGAGACCACAGAATAGCAGATTACTTCACTGCAGGGTTTGGATGACCCTGGCCTCGAAGCGACCCCACCTCCGAGATCTCCCCTACCTACTCTGGTCCCACTGTCAGGGGGAGATGAGTTTGTATTACTATATAATTTGTTTTAAGTTTCTTAGTTGGTAGCTTGTTAGTTGCTTTGTAATTATAATTCATATAGTACCTAAATTGGTTTGTTGTATGTTAGTTACTTAGTACTTGTATACATTGAATTGTACTGGGAATTCTTTTGCTTGTAATAGGGTAATCGTTCAATTTTAAAAATATTACATTTATACGGGAGACTCTGCCAAATTTTCAAGAGTCTCCCTATTGTGTCTATATTGTTTTATATGTTTCTAATTGTTGTTTATTACAACTTTGTTGATAGTAGTCACACTACTAAAGCGATTACTAAGGTTCTAAAGGACAGTGGGATGGTCCATACAACTCTTGGACAGATGCTGGAAAGGCTGTCTAGAATAGATGGTTTGAGACCTTCTCGGTAAGTTTAACACTTCCCTTTCTTGTGAGTTTATGGCTAATTCATATGTATGTTTTAATTTTAAAATCTCATTTCATGTAAAATGTGTTTATCAGTGAACAAAGGGATGATTGATGAGATTAGGAGGGTTTTTACCATAAAGACCTCCAAAATCATCAAGAGTACCCTTTGGAAACTAAGGGACAAGGGCGAGCGCCCTCGTTGGATCCCTGAGGAGCACTGGGACGGGATGGTACAGAAGTGGGGGGTGTCTTGTTCTAGCAGGCTAGTGCTCAGAACAAGGTAAACAAAGCGGTTGATGTTGCAATCTCTATCTACACAACATTTCAGTCCTTGAGCATAAAAAGAGATTTGTAAGTATATTTTGTTAAACATTTTTTTATGAATGACTTAATATGTTTTCTATTAACAATCTGAATATATTATGAACAACAGGAGCAGAAGGAGCACCACAAGCCATCATTGTTTAAGGTCATGCAAATGACCAAGAAAAACAAAGCCAGTGCTTGGGTTAACTAAAAATTGACAGGCATGGTGGTAATTTAATTTAACTTACATATGTTAAAACTTATGAATTATATTACTGAATTTTATCATTATTTTACATTTGTAGGAGGCGTATCTTGCCATGAGGGCCGAGAAGGAGGTAGAGTTAGTGGCTTCCACACTTGAGAGGGAGGTACCTCCCACCCTTTCTTGTTCAGATGACAACACCATCTATATGGAGGCTGTTGGCGGCATGAATAAGAAAGAGAGGGTGTTCGGATTGGGCGGCGTGGGCATGTAGTTGGCCAAAAAAAGGAAAGACCTCTTCCTCTTCCTCCTCTGGCCTTCTGGCAAATCTTGTTCAGGTTATTGAGAACCTGAACAATGAGCTACAGGAGGAGCGACGCCAGAGGCAGCTTTTGGAGAAATGGGCCGAGGAGGACCGACGTCAGAGCCTGCTACTGTAGGAGCAAGCTACCAAGGATCAACGATGGGCCGAGGAGGAACAAGTCGAGACTCGTCGACAGCTAGCGCAACAGCAGGAGCTTATCATACAGATAATGGCGAGGCTACCCCCACTACTTCCAAGTTGTCCCCACCACCACCACAAGATCCCTCTTCACCATGATTTTACTTTTCCATGCTTTATTTTTTGGTATATTGTATACATTCTATATATTTGGTTTATAGTTTATATCATATTTGATATTTCAGTATCTGTTTGTCATTTTTCTTTTCTATGTGAATTTTTGCCAATTTAATATTGTATTAGTGAAAATTAAAATTCAACAAAGAAAACTCTAAATCATAATATTATTGTAATTATTAACTCAATATTTAATTAATTTAATTAAAAAAATAAACAAAAATTAAATTCAATTAAAACCTAATAAACAAAAATTTAATTTTAA
The DNA here is from genome assembly GCA_037962975.1 of Clitoria ternatea. Classification (NCBI taxonomy): domain Eukaryota; kingdom Viridiplantae; phylum Streptophyta; class Magnoliopsida; order Fabales; family Fabaceae; genus Clitoria; species Clitoria ternatea. Next base: position 155,815,626 of record CM075672.1, on the reverse strand, counting down.
AAAACCAAATATAGATATTAGCGACGGACAAAGAGACAGGTTCCGTCACTAATAAGTGGTCTCTATGTAGTCAATATTAGCAATGACATGACGTGGCCGTTGTGTAGCCAACAATAGCGACGACTTGAAGTTGTCACTATATGGCCAGTAATAGCGACTGTTAGACGTGGTCGCTATGTAGCCAGTAATAGCGACGACTAGACGTGGTCGCTACTTAGCCAGTAATAACGACGGCGTAACGTGGTCGCTGTCTAGCCAGTTGTGGCGACGACATTGCGTGGTTGCTATATAGCCAGTAATAGTGATAGGGTACGTCACCAACATAGGGACCCGATTAGCGACGACGTGACCCCGTCAAAACATCTATGACAGGGTGCTCTCTTCGTCGTTGTTGTGTCAACGACAATGGTGATAGCAATGACATCTTGTCCGTCATAATTTCCACCACTAATATGTTTAGCGATGAAAATTTCATGATTTAGCGATGGGTTTGGGATGTCGCTAATAGTTTTTTTTAGTAGTGGTAAGGCCATAATAATGGGAGTGATACTTCCACTTCAAGTGTTATTGTTATAGAAGTTAGCTTATCTACTTAAGCATCATGGGTATTAGATATTGAATATGGATCTCACATTTGTATCAATATGCACGATCTAAAAATGAGTACACCATTGATTAAGGACGAGGTGGACCTATGCCTAAGAAATAAAGTAAGAGTTGCTGCATTAGCTGTAGAAATATATTTTTTATCTTTGCTCTCAGGGCTAGTCCTTGAATTGGACAATTGTTATTTCATTCCAGTAATAAGTTAAAACATTATTTCTATTTCCTGTCTTGATTCATAATAAAAAACAAGAGTTGTGATGAATTAAGTGATAGACTTTACATTCTAGATCTTAAAACCTTTATTTATAACAATACTAAAAAGGTTAAAACAAACAATTTGAACCCAATCTATCTTTAGCATTGTCGCCTAGGCCATGTGAATAAGAAACATATTTCTAAACTCCATCATGGTGGTTATTTAGGCTCTTTCAATTTTGAACTGATAAAGACATATAAACCTTGTTTCACTAGTGGAAAAAGCACCTTTTACACCCATCATTTTACACCGATTGTATTAAAAACTGGTGTAAAAGATAACACATTGGCAATTTTCAAAATAAATTATAATTTTACACCAGTCATTACACTAAACTGGTGTAAGAAATATTATTTACACCGGTCTAAATTTATAACCGGTGACATACAATTGGTTTATTTAAGGTTTGTATCGATTTTATGCAACAACTGATACAAGATTGAATTTAATCCATGGAATCCTTTACTCCTCTCTCATCTCTCTCTCTCTTCCCTTTCAAAACCCTTCGTGTCTCACTCTTCCTCATCTAACTCTTTTCTTCCTAGATCACTCTTCCTTGTTATACTATCTTCCTTGTCTTTACCACGTGACTGCTATTGTAAGTAGAGAGTGAGAGGTTAGGGTTCAGGTAATATGCACGATGATCTTTATCAGAGCCCTCTTATAACCCTTAGCATGACCCTTTCTTAGAACATGAGAACCTTGCATCGCTACCATCAAAGTGTTCATGATGAGAGCCTCACCACTGCTCTTTGTCGGTACAATATGTTTTTTTCACTTTCTTTTCCCTTTTGTTTCAATTTCTTCTTTGTTTTCTTGGAATCTAGGGTTTCTTAATCCAAACTTATTGTTTTCCCTCATCTCAGAATGAACAGGTGACTGCTCACTTTTGAAATCTTTCATTCTTTGTATTAAATAAATAGTGTTATTTCTCTCTTTCATTATCACAGTAGTAGAACTTGAACCCATTTGGATTTTGCATTGAATAAAAGGAAGAACAAAAAGCCCATTGATGGCGGCTGCAAAGCTTCAAGCTTTATGGAATCACCTAGCCGAACCCAAAACCAGTCAATTTCTTTGCTTTCAATTTTGTCCAATCATTCTCTTTTTGCTTTATGCTTATTTTTTTCTAGTGCTTCTCTTTTTCATTTCTCACTGGTCAATTTTTAATTCAAATGAATTTTTCTATGAATCGATGATCGACTTTGGTTTAGATTAAGGTTTCCGATTTAGTGATTCATAACCTAAGATTTTGCTTTCCCATTTAATAATTTAGATATTTTAAGAAAACTCTTTTGTTACATGAGTTTATTATCTTTCCTTGTTAAGCTAGAAATTATGCTACTCGTGTTGATCAATGTTCTAGTTTAAGGCGTGGACCAATATTCTATATTTTGCTTATGCATATTTGAGTATCCTTTAACAATAATTGTTGAAATATTTTTGTTTGAAGTTTAATGCATTTTCAGTTTTAGTATTTTAATTTAGTTTGAGGCCTCTGAAGACATAAGGTTTTGATAATGACAAAAGGCATGCAAACTCTAAAAGGCATTAATCATGAAGGCCAAGATTGGAACAAAAATGAGTCAACAAAAAGGCAAGACCAACAAGTCAAAAGAATAAAGCATCAAAGTCCAAAAGGTCTTAGAACATATGTAAGGTTTTAATCAAGTGTCAGTATGGCCTTAGGATTAAATTAAAACCTTGATAACATGCATTTGAAAAATTTTCATAAAAATAGAAAGCATGTAATCGATTACCAGTTTGGCATAATTGATTACACACTTAACTGTTGGGTTAAAAGTGAATTTTAAATAAATATGGTTAAAATTTGAAATGTTGTAATCAATTACAGGAATATGGTAGTCGATTACCACAACATCAGAATGCATGAAAAGTTGCATTTCGTCATGGATACTTGCATGGAAAGTCATGTTCTTTCATCCAAACTTTTGAACGAACACATCTATTTGAAAAGACATCTTTCCAACATCAAAAGGCATCTTTTCATCAATCAAATGCATCTCTTCAATTGCTATAAATAAGGAGAATATTAATCATTTCATTTCATGGATTTGGAAAAACATTTTGATATCCTTATAATCCATAACCTGAATACTCATTAATATTCAAAGGCCATTCTTATACTTGAGTATTACCATTAGAAAAGCTTCAAGTTGTTCTATCCATTATTTGAGAGAGTTTTAATATTCTTGTATTATCTTGGGTGAAATATCCCAAAAGGGAAAAGTCTAGGGTGATCCTCAGCAGTGTAAGTCAAGGGTGAGGCTCTTGCAAGGTTGAAGGCTCCACATAAGGGTGTGGTATCCCGGAGGTGTGGGAGTGCTTCATTGTTGTAACTTGTGAAAGTTATAGTGGAAATCTCAAGGGTTGCTTGAGGACTGGATGTAGGTAGGTATTGGTATAAAATCTCTGTTTGTAATCTAACCCTTAACTCTTTATATTCTAAGCCCTTTTGTTTAAATCAATTGTCATTGCATACTAAAGCATATATAAAAAGAACTTCTTAGAGGCCACTTGGGTAACAGCCTCAAACTAAATAATCCCTTATGTTTTTAATCTTTTCTGTTTCTTTGCTTTCAAGATTGTGGAAAGTGTTGGTGAGGGTGTGACAGATCTCAGGCCTGGTGATCATGTGCTTCTAGTGTTCACAAAGGAGTGCAAGGAGTGTCAACACTACAAATTCGAGGAAAGCAACATGTGTGACCTCCTAAGGATCAACACTGACTGTGGAATGATGCGAATGATGGCAAATATCCAAGTTTTCCATCAATGGAAAACCAATATACTAATGCCTCACTTGACAAAGTTTGTGTTCTCAGTTGTGGAATCTCAACAGGTTGCAAAACAATAAATTCATTCTTCTCTTTTCCACCAGTTGAAATGTTTCACTTTCAATTAACAATATCTATGGTTTTGATATTGAAGGCCTTAGTGCTACATTGAATGTTGCAAAACCAACCAAGTTAACTCCACGCATGTAAGTAAAAACAATATTCTTGCCAATATTTTAATGGTTTTTCAAAGAATATCAAAGTAGTTAATATAAAAGAAAATCTGGCATAGTTCTTAGTGATCTTACATATTATCTCATGATTTCTGTCAAATTCTCAAATCACATAATTTTTTGTATTTTTTTAATTATGAAACTATGATGATTTCTTAGTGGAAATGTTGCCAAGTGAAATAGTTAAACTGATCTTAAAACTTGTTTGGATTTAAGTTTTGTAAGATTTAATTGTGATTCTAATTTCATTTGGGTGTGATATATGGTGGTTCTAAATTAATAAAACATAGAATTGTTTATAAATCTTTGAATGTGCTTTCAAGAGGAATGGATATAATCCAAAAAGTAAATTAGTATCTTGGTACTGTCACTATTGTACAGAAATATAAATGTGTTACATAACAAAAAAAAGAAGTTAATTAAATTGAGAGATGGGAAATTCCTTTAAGGCAGTGTCTTATCCGCAATAAATATAAGAAAATCTCAAGCAAAATCAACAATCTGTCCATTTTTTTACTTAATTTCCTTTGTTGTCTCTATTTCTGTGGTCATTCTATGCAGTTACTTAACTTCTGAGTTCTTATCTTACTTACTTACTAGCCCCCAACATAAATGTTATAGTAAAAAGAATGGTCCAAAATCCCAACCATAGCCTAAGTGAAGTCCTTGGCCTAAGGCCTTCATCTCATGATTGTGCCTCTTAGTAGTTATAGAGTACTATTTAGTTAAATCCAAAGGGAGTAACAGAGAGAGACAGATAATAGCCCAAATTATGAAAAGTATATTGAGCATCAAACCCTTTTAACAACCATTTGTTATGAGTTGTTAACATCAGGGAAATCATGGGAAAGTAGGGGGAACCAATCTACACTTACTTACAGATAGAATATTGAATTTGCATACTCTTTCTTTTGATATAATTAACTGAATCATTAAGATCAATAACAAGTTAAGTTTATTGATTTCTTAAAAAATAATTTCATTCTAATTAATTTTATCCTGGAGTTTACTTAAATATACTTGATAATCTCTTCTCTTGGTTAAAGTAAATAAGTAATTAATAAGGATAAAATAAATAAGTGTTTTACAGAAGTTGTTACTCTACCATAAGAAAGACTTAGACTACCAAAGGCTTCAAAATTCTAGCTTGTAAAAAAGATCAGAAGGAGTATTTAGTATTTGTGTACAAGGCTGCTCTAATTCTGTTCTGAATGTGCTTATTACTGTGTATAACTAAGAAGTTTGGAGTTACTGAGTTTGTCAATCCAAATGATCATGCCACTAAATTTTCTATGTGAAAAGTAGCTTATTCTGTTCTGAATGTGCTTATTACTATGTACAACTAAGAAGTTTGGAGTTACTGAGTATGTCAACATTTACAAAATGCAAAATTGGCCAAGCTATAACATTTTGAATACTTATTATTCTGCTTAATGGATTAAGATAATTTAAAACTTGAAAATTTTGAAGCCACATTTAGCATTTAAATGTGTTCTCAGTGAATCAATCTAAACACTAGCTGCAATATCCAATAATATTAGGATCATGATTATCTCATATAAACTATTAATAGTTTTAGGTGTAGAGAAAAAGACTACTGTAAATATGGTTAGATCATTCTTATTTAATTAATATGGACTAGATCCATGAATGTAGATGCAAATCAGGTCAATTTGAAGTGAACTTGTATGTAAAATTTTGGATATAAGAATTTGATTCCAAATGTTCAATTGTCGGATACTTCCCTTAAATACTGCTAGTCTAAACATATTTTTTGTTCTATTCAGAAGTGGCATTTCCCTAAATTCTGTGTGATGTGTTATAGCCTCCTAGTTGGCACCTTTCATTTCTTGGCTACTGATCTAAGGCTTTAGAATTGGCCCACCGATAAGCTTCTAATTTACATAGCCTGTATAAAATCAATCAGTATTATAATCTGCAATGCCTTGAAGTGTGAAATATTTGAAACATTGTGTGGTTGTTATACACTTAAATTTGTGACTGTATTAGTAATTTTTCATTTTATATAACACTTTTTTGTTTACAATAATTCTTCATAAAACATCTCTGACAATTCTTAATTGATTGAGTTTTGGATGTTTGCAATTGTGCAGTTATATATTATGAATGCTCTTTAATCCTTTCCTTTGGTGCTTGCAGGGTCAATTTTAAACTGAAGAGTGATACTAATCTCTTTGAAATTGTAAAATGCAAGACTTCTGTTTCAGCTATTGAGGTACTTCAGTGAACATACTTTCAAACTTATTGTTGATAATTAAATATTATGTTATTTAGGTGGTTTATGAACTAGATATCTGGTGGTTATATGAACATACTTTCAAACAAATGTGTTGGATGAAGGTCTTTGGGGATATAAGCTATATACACAAATTTTATTCCTGGTGCATTTTGTACTTTGAAAATGTAGAATCTTTGAGTTTCTAATTATATAAAATTTTGGAGGAACTGAGTCAAAGACGTTAATGAAAGTTACTTATTTTTAGAGATAGAATTGGTAGTGCTTTTCTCTATATCACAAAGATCAAACATATGCAAGATTCATAATCTTACAAATTTGAACTCAGTGACGTTGTAACACTTACAGGTATTAGAAGTTTAACTTCTAGGAAAGAAGGCAGTAAACGCAGCTGCTTTTTGGAATGGGCTACCAGGGCAGAAATTAAAGATATTATGAGAGGTGATTTATCAAACAGAAAGTTGTGTTTAAGTTACTTTTTATGCAATAGATTCTTTGTCTTGAATTTATTCAATTTTTTTGTTTTTATAGCACATTTTATATGGGCTTCTCAAACATGCATACTTTTTTATTTTATTTTTTGTATCATTGATAACCATGTATGTGATTCCCATTATAGATTCTGGTGAATGAAGATACTGAAGTGAACATACTACTAAATTTATTATGCTCATTACATATAAAAATCACATGATTATTAAAATTTACTCCTTTTAATTGAACCCATCCATTTAGTTTGTGAGAGAGAATCTAAAACCATTACACTATACGAATATTAAAACAGGTTTTAAAAGCAAAGAAAAAAAGCAAAAAAAAAGGTTTTTCACAACAACAAAAAGGGAATTTAGCGGGGGTTATTTTGGAATTAAACGGCGTTTTAAACCGCCACTACATGACATCTGCGGCGGTTTAAAGACCCCCGCTAAATGCTCCGCGCTAACAGCTAAATCGCAGGGAAACCGCCGTTATGATTTTATCTGCGGTTGCAACCACCGCAAAAAATAAAAGCCACTTAAATGCCGCTTAGACCGCCACTAAAAGTGTCAAATTTTTTTAAAAAAAAATAAATTTTCCTTAATTATAACAAATTATTTTTTATATTCATCAATTTTTAAAAGTCATATTTTGCCTTAATTATAACATTATGTTTTTACACCTGATAATGTTTTTAATGCGACAATTATATATTATATTTTATATATTAATGTCTTAGATATTTATATTTTAAAAATAAATTTTAATATACAAATTAATTTGATTATCAATATATAAATAGCATAAACTAAATTTTTAAAAAAATAATTACAAGATCAATAGTCAACAACAACTATATTAATAACAAAGTCAATATAGATCTTAACCAGTTACACATCATTAATGTAATAAAAGTTAAACAATCATCTACAAACTCATATATATATATATATATATATATATAGTCAAGTAAAACATAAAGAAACTAAGGCTGATGACTAGCTGAGGAAGAGGGTCTGGCTTGTGCAGGTGATCCTTTATCCTGAAATTAAAATAAATAAAATATAAGTTATTTTTTATGCATTAAAAATATAGAAAGTTAATCTATAGCAAGTGGAATCTATATTAAGTGACATGTCATATATAAACACCCAACAACCTATAGATTATACCTGATTATCATGTTGAAATGGGAAATCAGCCTGTCCTCCAAATTTTTGAACTACGTAGGCCATTTGGTCTTCAAAAAACTTCATCCTTTCTTCAACATACTTATCCTCTCATTCCTTACTTTTAGTTGAGCTTCTAAATGTTTAACCTTATCTTCGAACTCTTTTACTCTTCCATTTGATGGGAAGGAGCTTGTAGTATCCCCGGATTGCTTACTTGGTGTTTGCAAGACTTGAGAAGGGCAAACTCCAAAACCCATGCCCCGAACCCGTCCCGGGTGCTCTGGTCCAAAGACATTCAAGTATGCCTCCTCCTCATTTGAGGTCTCTTCACATTCCACATCTAATTTGTTTTGTGACACAAAAAGTTAAAGCGTAATTAATAATCAATTATGTCTATAATCTTCTTAAATAATTTATAAGAAAAATCTATTCAAATTAAAATAAGCACATAAGAAATTAGATTTTTTGTACTTACGCTCATATCTCTAGCCTCCAAGCTCACGAATGATCCATCTTTCCCCTTATGAGTAATAGAAAACATTTCCCATCTGCTATAAGATTGTTCTCCTTGGGTTTCCTACATTTACAAGAGATCCAAATTATTTATCCAAACAGCAATCGCACACATATATATACATTAATTAGTTTACAAATAGTAATATATCAAATTATTTTACCAGCAAATGTCTCTTTCTAGCAAGTGACATTGACCCGAGTGTATGATGAATAACTTGCTTTTCTCGATTAGCAGCATTTTTTGAACAAAGTGCCTGCAAAATTATTTAACAGAATAACAAAATTATTTAACAATACATGATATTACAATCATCAAAAAAATTTACAATCATCCACAAATGTGATAATACGTATTTACGAGTTTGTTCCAGTTATTTTTCCAACTCTAATATTTTATCACTTTTCTTGTCTCTATTTATTGATTCAACCAAAATAATTTAGCACTAAGGGACAACGTCTAACCCATGAAAAAAGCAATTACTATATGTATGTCAACATTACTCTAGGGTCCATAAATTTAAATACTTTTAAGGCTTAATAAACATTTAAATAAATTAGATTAGAGAAGCATAAATAAGTAATTCACGTGTTGACTGATTCCTACATCAGTTTTTAACTTAATGTTTTGGGTGAAAATCTACTAAAAACAATGGTTTTCTATGGATAAATGATTTTCTAAGGGTGACAATCATGGATAAGAAATTATCTAACTAACATCATTATTAATCCCACAACTTGTGCTTAACCATGATCCTAGAGATTCCATTAAAAAATTACAATTATTTGGAAGTATTAGAATAATAAACATAATCACATAAATCATTATATTTGTGACTACATTACCTTAGTCTTAGGTTTGTTCCGGTATGCTAAGAAAGTCACCCATTGTTCTACCGGAACCCCATCAGGACGCATCTCTAGGTTTTCCGCAATGTTCGTGTCTCATCATAGCATTGGTTATACATGTGATGTGGATCTTGTTGAGGACCGGCAAGGGCTGATTTCTAGATGATTTGAACGGCTACCACAAAAAGGGAGAAGACACACCAAACGTACACAATACAAGGGAAATGGTGAAATCTAGAGTGAAGATGAATTGAGTAAGTTATGGTTTCTATAAGGACCAGAAATTCATTAGCAACTTGACCAAGATTGTTAGGATTTAGATTCCATGAAAGATTTAAGGTTCAAGCTAACTCATTCACACGTGATTTTCAGTTGCTCACTTTAATGGAAGATAACGCAATATCATGACAACTAACGCAACTTGGCAATTGAACTAAGGTTCCTTGATTTTTTTTGTTTTAATTCTTTTAGAGTTCAGAATTCTTTTTAAAATTCAATGGAAAGACAAGGGTAGAATAAAAACAAAAACGCATGAAATAAAATGATAAAGATGGACAGCATCACACCTCCATAATGGACTAGCATTCATACACAAGTATCACACTAATGCATGGCTAATCAACCTTGCTTCACACAAGGATCAAGAGCATCACACTCACCACTAAGTTTACAAAACTTAGAAAAATTCATTAATCAACTTCTGTCCATTTTTCTCACCTCCATTCAGTTTTGTATAACTTGGCTAAACAAGACAAAAGACACACTACTCCACTACCTAAAAACAAGGGTAACCGCCCACCACTAAGTCTTAGTGGGACAATGCTGAAATATAGTTGCAAAAACCGAAACTTACAAAGGAAAAAGAAATAAAGAAAAATGGGTCTAGGTAGGATTTGAACACAGGTCATTCAAGTCCTACACTACCCTATTCTTGAGGCTAGGCCATTTGTGCTAGGCCCTCTATTGTTCATCCTTCCACATGATCAAATGAGTAAGCTTGGATGTCCTTTGTGGCTCCTTGGTTATGTCTTCTAGGAGGGTGAGAATTAGCCTTTGTAAGGTGGCTTTGGTCTTCTTGGCCTTGGATCTTGTCATTGGCCCTCCTATTCCTTGAAGTGCCCCTGATTGGTAAGGGGTGTCCTCATCATTCCCTCCCTCTTGAACAGGATTTGTCCTCAAATCTGGGTCTTCTTCACCTGTATCAAACAAGGACAAATCAGCCACATTAAAAGTAGAAGACACATTATACTCACCTGGCATTTGGATCTTATAGGCATTGTCATTGATCCTCTCCAATACTTGGAATGGACCATCTCCTCTTGGAAGCAACTTGGATTTCCTTTGTTCAGGAAACCTCTCCTTTCTCATGTGTACCCACACCCAATCTCCAGGTTGGAAGATCACCTTCCTCCTACCTTTGTTGGCTTCCTTAGCATAGCTCTCATTCTTCTTGATGATCTGGGCTTTAACCTGCTCATGCAGCTTCCTCACAAAATCTGCTTTAGCCTGTCCTTCATAATGCTTAAACACAGAAATGTTAGGTACAGGTAATAAATCAAGTGGAGATAAAGGATTAAACCCATACACAACCTCAAATGGAGAGCAATTAGTTGTGGAATGGATAGCACGGTTATAAGCAAACTCAATATGGGGTAGGCAAGCCTCCCAACGTTTCAAATTTTGCTTCAGTACTGCTCTAAGCATAGCACCTAATGTCCTATTGACCACCTCAGTTTGACCATCAGTTTGGGGGTGACAAGTAGTAGAAAACAATAACTTAGTTCCTAATCTTCCCCACAAACTCCTCCAAAAGTGACTCAAAAACTTAGAGTCCCTATCACTTACAATACTCCTAGGCATGCCATGTATCCTAATGATCTCCCTAAAGACTAGTTCAGCTACATGGCTTGCATCATTGACCTTTTTGCATGGAATAAAATGAGCCATCTTAGAAAACCTATCCACCACAACTAGTATAGCATCTCGGCCAGCACTTGACTTGGGCAAACCAAGCACAAAATCCATGGACAAATCTACCCAAGGGTGTTCAGGAACAGGTAGGGGAGTGTATAAACCTTGGGGGAGTACTTTAGACTTAGCTTGTTTACACTCAATGCATGACTCACAATGCTTAGCTACATCCTTTTTCATGTTAACCCAATAGAAATGTTCATGCAAGATATCATAAGTCTTATGCACTCCAAAATGACCCATTAAACCCCCCCTATGTGCTTCCCTCACTAAAAGCTCTCTAATGGAAGATTGGGGAATACATAACCTATTCTCTCTAAACAAGAACCCATCAAACCTATAATACTCATCCTTAGGCACCTTTTCACATTCCTTATACTTCTGGCCGAACTCACTATCCTCTTCATACAGCCCCTGTAGAACTTCTAACCCAAGCAATTTAGTCTCTACCATAGAAATAAGGGCATACCTCCTAGACAAGGCATCGGCAACTACATTCCCCTTCCCTTTCTTGTACTTAATGACATATGGGAATTGTTCTAGGAACTCAACCCACTTGGCATGTCTCTTATTAAGTTTGCCTTGACCCTTAAGATACTTGAGAGACTCATGGTCACTATGGATAACAAACTCCTTGGGGAAAAGGTAGTGCTGCCAAGTTTTGAGGGTCCTCACTAAGGCATAGAGTTCTTTGTCATAGGTAGAGTAATTCAAGGCTGCCCCACTTAGTTTTTCACTAAAGTAAGCTATGGGATGGCCTTCTTGGAGCAAAACAGCCCCTATACCTATGCCAGAAGCATCACACTCTATCTCAAAAGACTTGGAAAAATTGGGCAATGCTAGAATGGGTGCACTAACTAGTCTTTGCTTAAGGGTTTGGAAAGCTTTCTCTTGTTTTTCCCCCCACTTAAAGCTCACATTCTTCTTCACTAACTCATTTAGTGGGGCTGCCAAGGTGCTAAAATCCCTCACAAAACGCCTATAAAAACTAGCTAGGCCATGAAAGCTCCTAATCTCACTCACAGTCTTTGGTGTTGGCCATTCTTGGATGGCCTTCACTTTTTCTTGGTCTACCTCTACCCCTTTAGAACTCACTACAAAGCCTAAAAACACCACATGATCTTGGCAAAACGTGCATTTTTCAAGATTGGCATACAATTGCTCTCGCCTCAAAGTAGATAACACAGAATGCAAATGATGAACATGCAAGTCTAAATCAGCACTATACACAAGTATGTCATCAAAATACACTACCACAAAGTGTCCTATAAATTCTTTAAGAACATGATTCATCAACCTCATGAATGTACTTGGTGCATTAGTTAATCCAAAAGGCATAACCAGCCACTCATACAAGCCAAATTTGGTTTTAAAAGCAGTTTTCCATTCATCCCCTTCTCTAATCCTAATTTGGTTGTATCCACTTTTTAAATCAATTTTGGAAAAGAACTTTACACCATGCAATTCATCAAGTAAATCATCAAGCCTAGGAATGGGATGCCTATACTTAATAGTAATGCTATTCACACTCCTACAGTCACTACACATGCGCCACGATCCATCTTTCTTAGGCACTAAAATTACAGGCACAGCACAAGGAGAGATAGAATCTCTTACCCAACCTTTATCTAAGAGAGCTTCCACTTGCCTTTGTATTTCCTTGGTCTCCTCAGGGTTGCTCCTATAGGCTGGCCGGTTTGGAATGGTGGCTCCAGGTATCAGATCCACCTGATGTTCTATCCCTCTCAAAGGTGGCAATCCACTGGGTAGGTCTGAAGGAAAAACATCCTTGAATTCCTGCAAAAGAGAAGAAATAGGAGAAGGCAATGAAGAAAAATAAATGGGATTAGTATTAAGAATAGGCTTGCAAACCAGCACATAGAGTGGCTGCCTTGCAAGCAACACTTTCCTCACTTCTCTTTCTTTTGCTATCTCTCTCTCATTCTTTTTCCTCTCTTTTTCACTCTTTTCTCTTCCTTTTATTTTCCCCCTCTTTTCTTCACTCTCCTTTCTCTCTTTCTCCTCTTTCAAGCTCTCGGTCACACTTAATCCCTCACTCTCATGATCTTTTTTTTCTCTCATAATTTTCTCTCTCAATCTCAACTGATCATGACACACCTCCTGTGGGCTTAAAGGTTTAAGTACCACCTTCTTTCCTTTATGGGTGAATGATATTTTGTTGGAGAAACCATCATGGATAGTCTTGTGGTCATGCTGCCACGGCCTCCCCAACAACAAATGACATGCCTCCATAGGCACCACATCACACAAGATCACATCTGAATAAGTTCCAATGACTATAGGCACCTCCACCTGCTGCCTCACCCTTATTTCTCCATCATCACTTAGCCATTGTAACCTATAAGGTCTAGGGTGGGGTTTGGTAGGGAGATTCAACTTGGATACCATCCTAGTACTAGCCACATTAGCACAACTCCCACTATCCACAATCACCATGCAAAGTTGTCCCTGTACAGCACACCTAGTGTGGAAAATGTTGTCCCTTTGGCTTTGGTCTAAGGGTTCTATATGGGATCCTAACAACCTCCTAACCATTAACAATCCCCCCTCATTCACTTCTGGTTCTACACCCTCTCCCTCCTCACTCTCATACTCCTCAGGTGTATCAGACTCACTAGACAATTCACCATCCTCCCTTATCACTACCGTCCTCTTTGTAGGGCATTCATAGGCATAATGCCCCTTACCTTTGCACTTGAAGCATGTAATGTCCCTAGTCCTCTTAGGGATTGGTTCCTTACCCTTAGAAGTATTATGATCAGCCTCCTTAGTGGCCTTAACATCCAAGGCTGAGCTACCTGCTACCTTGGCCGAATAGGGTGCTGCCCCAAAGCCCTCCCTCTTGGCTTTGTCCTTCCACCCAGATGTGGGGGTAGGGGCAATTCTCCTTGTAGCTCCCTTCCTTTTGAGTTGCCTTTCTACTTGAAGGGCCTTATGCACAAGGTCATCCATCTCAATGAATTCCTGCAACTCTACAATATCACGAATATCAGTAGATAAACCAGCTAAGAATCTAGCCATAGTTACCTCAGGATCCTCTTCTAAATTGGCTTGGAGCATTAGCATCTCCATCTCCTTGTGGTACTCCTCCACACTCCGACTCCCTTGAGTGAGTCTTTGAAGTTTAAACTTCAAATCTCTCTCATAGGAGGCAGGCACATACCTCTTCCTCATCAATCTCCTCAAGTCTGCCCAAGTACTCACTGGTGGCTCTCCATCTCTTTGCTTCTCCCTCTGAAGTTTATGCCACCATACCAAGGCATAGTGTGAGAACTCAGCGGCTGCCAATCTCACCTTTTGCTCCTCCTCAAACTCTCCACAAGCATATACGTTTTCGATCTTAAGCTCCCAATTCAAGTATGCCTCCGGATCATTTTTGCCTGCAAAAGAAGGAATGTTTAGTTTTATCCCTTGAAGGGGATTGCTCCACTGTTCCCTAGTCCTCCTATCTTCTTCATGTCTTGGCATCCTTCCTCCATGCCTCCTTGGACTTCTCCTTTCATTCTCTAACTGGTCAATTCTCTCATGTATTTCATCAGTGGCTTGTCGGAATAGCCTCTCAAGATGTTGAGTTAGAGCTTGCATTTGAAATGGATTAAGGCCTCCTTGTTCACCCTGTTCTGCCATCACTAAAAACACTTATACAAGGTGAAAAAAACAATTATAACAACTGCTGTTTGGACCTCACAAATAATTTCTCTCAAGTGTTTCACTCAAATTTTGGCTTTTTCTAGTAATATAATTTTCACTCTAGCCTTTTACCACTCTTGATGCTATTTAATCCTTGAGAGTCACAAGTATAGTTCAGCCCACACACAAATGCTCCACCTAATGCAATATGCTAATGATGGCAAATAGAGATATGATCCTATCACTAGAAGCCAACAAAACAAGACACCAAAAAGGACACACAAACAATTACTAGAATTGGACTACAAACAAAGACAAAAACATACAAAAGACTCACAAACAATACTAGAGTTGGACAAGAATCAAAGGCAAAGACATACAAAAGACGCACAAACAATACTAGAGTTAGACTAGAATCAAAGGCAAAGACATGCAAGATTCAAACATTTAGGATACATTTTTTATTTTTTTTTTATTTTTTTTTTGATAATTTTCCTTTTCTTTTCACAGCCCTAATTATCAACTTTAGGCATTTAGAATCAGAATGGATTAATTGAAGATGATGGAATTCGAAATACCTTTTTGGGTGCTGTCCAAGAAATTTTAAGCCCTTGACTCCAAGAGCTTTGATACCAAATGATGTGGATCTTGTTGAGGACCGGCAAGGGCTGATTTCTAGATGAAGAAGGACTGCACAAAAAGGGAAGAAATACACACAGACATACACAATACAAAGACAAATGGGGAAATCTAGAGTGGAGATTGAATGAAGAAAGTTACGTTTTGCAAGGGTCAGAAATTCTAATTCAACTTATCCTTGATTGTTTAGATTCCATGAGAGATTCAAGGATCAAAAACTAGCTTCATTCTCACGTGAATTTCAGTTCACACTTTAATGGAAGTTAACGCAAGAACATGACCTTAACGGAGCTTGGCAATTGAACTAAGGTTCCTTGATTTTTCTTTTGATGTTTAATTTTTTTTTTTTGAGTTCAGAATTTTGTTTTAGATTCAATTTAGAAGACAAGGTAGAAGAAACAAAATGCAAGAAATAAAAGATAAAAAGATGGACAGCATCACACCTCCATAATGGACTAGCATTCATACACAAGTATCACACTAATGCATGGCTAATCAACCTTGCTTCACACAAGGATCAAGAGCATCACACTCACCACTAAGTTTACAAAACTTAGAAAAATTCATTAATCAACTTCTGTCCATTTTTCTCACCTCCATTCAGTTTTGTATAACTTGGCTAAACAAGACAAAAGACACACTACTCCACTACCTAAAAACAAGGGTAACCGCCCACCACTAAGTCTTAGTGGGACAATGCTGAAATATAGTTGCAAAAACCGAAACTTACAAAGGAAAAAGAAATAAAGAAAAATGGGTCTAGGTAGGATTTGAACACAGGTCATTCAAGTCCTACACTACCCTATTCTTGAGGCTAGGCCATTTGTGCTAGGCCCTCTGTTGTTCATCCTTCCACATGATCAAATGAGTAAGCTTGGATGTCCTTTGTGGCTCCTTGGTTATGTCTTCTAGGAGGGTGAGAATTAGCCTTTGTAAGGTGGCTTTGGTCTTCTTGGCCTTGGATCTTGTCATTGGCCCTCCTATTCCTTGAAGTGCCCCTGATTGGTAAGGGGTGTCCTCATCAACATGTCACAACGATTGTCCTTCCAAATCTTTCCCATTTTTTCATAATGTTGTGTTTGTGGCTTTCATTCATTATGAATTTACCCTTCAATATGAAAACCAAACAAGTTAGTAATATACAAAACCAATTATAGATACAAATAATTATGAGAAATTCAATCATAACAATATTGTCGTGTTAAACGTATGGTCCTTAAGAATTCTAGAGACCTGACGCCAATTGTCATAAGAAATCAAGAACGCGTTGCAATTAGAAGCAACCTCTTCCAAATAGGCCACCTGTCTCTCCAACCCATTGGCCAACGTCATTAAATTCTTGGACCACCCGCTTCCCTGGTTTGAGATTGAAGGCATCTCTTACCCTCAAGTGTTCTTCTTTGACCACTCCAGCTGCATCTACAAGTGAAGCAAAAATATTCAATGAGTTTAAACAAGTTAAATTTGTTACACATGCATTAAAAATTTATCACTTACCAACCACATTCACTGTCCAAAATTTTGGGGACTTTCTATAAGAAGAGGATCTTGAATCGGTGTTTTGGCTAGAGGGTGGATCGGAAGATATGTTTTGGCTAATGGGTGGAATATGGAATGAGAATGAGAATGACTTGCCATATACTATAACTTGCATTCAGACTTTCGTAGGGATTGAAACCATCAGTGGCCAATGCAAGACACACGTTTCTTGGATCTGATGCAAATAAGGGATTCATTGAATCAAACATTTTCCATGTTTTTGAATCTCTAGGATGCCTCATCATGCCATCATTGCTTTGATTCATACTATGCCATTTCATATCCTCCATAGTCTTTGAAGACATGAACAATCTTTGTAAACATGATTTCAATGGAAAATAATGATGGATTTTTGCAGGCACCTTTATCTTAGTGTTGTCATCATTAGATGTCCCTGCCTCACCATCTTTCGAACTTTTTTTCCATCTGGAGCAATTGTATACTTTATATGTCTGTCGGTTTTCAGCTTCTGCACCCCAATACAACATGCAATGATTGGGACACGCATGTATCTTTTCATAATCCAAGCCAAGTTATGGTCTTCTTCATCTTATAAAAAGAGCTTGGAATCTTTTCATGTTGAAATGCATCTTGCAACAGTTCTAATATCATTGTCATAGCCTTGTCAGTGATCCCACATAAGCATTTGATATGGTATAACTTCACCAAGAAAGAGAGTTTTGAAAAATTAGTACACCCTTCGTACAACGGTTGTTCTCCATCTTTGGCTAATTATTCAAACACTTTCCCTTCACGCTCATTTAGAGTTACATTAGGCGTCATATGTTCACCTTGGCTAGTGTCCGCATTTGGTTCGATGGGTACCTCATCATTTACATGGTGATCGCTAACTCCAAAATCTTCATTGATCATGTTACGAATTTGATCTCCTTCATCTGCGGTGTTTGATTCTGAATTCAAATTTGATTCACTAACATTACTAGGCCCTCCTATTTCAGACTCCCTGTGGTAGTACCAAAAGGTGTATCCTTTCAGGAATGGCTTACATATTAGGTGGTTGTGGACCTCATCTCTAGTCCTCCATCTTTTTAAACCACACACAGAGCAGAGGCATAATACTTTGTCGTCAACAGATTTATGCTCAAAAGCAAAATTAATAAATCCTCTGACTCCCTGTTCATAAGCAGGTGAATTCTGTGGCATCTTGATCCACGACTTATCTATTTCCTTATAATTGTCTTTCTAAGCAAAACAGGAAAAAGATAAAGTTGCTATAAGCTCATACTATATAAATCATAGAATAACAATACCCATATTTAAACATAAAATATAAAAAAATACCAAATATAAAATTTTTATTATTTTCATATATAAATATTTAAACATAGAATATAAAAAAATAAGGTAACTTTTTTTAATATTCTTTGTGTTATTAATTGAGTCCTAACTAATTTGGTAATATTCAAATCTATATTACTTAAAAGTTATTATTAGGAGTAAAATGTTATCTAATTAAAAAAGCTAAGTATTATGGCTATGACAATATAGTTTTAAATTAGTTATGTGATGACCGATTTAAAATGATAACTTTTTCTTAACCTTTTTTTAATGGAATGACAATTTTATAACCATTCAAAACATAAGAATAAAATTGAGACAAAAAAATTGGAACCAAATTGATATATTAAATAAACACGAAAGATAAAACATATTTTAATTTTTTTAATTTTAATTTGAGAACATTGTTATCTGTTATTATTAGACAATAAGGCTTTTATACGCTTTGGAGTATGGTGTAACGGTCTTAAAAATTGTTTGGCTTTTAGTTAGGAACATTTTAACGGAAGTAAAATTTTAGTGCTTACTTAGTATCTAGTTATTCAAATCAGTTTAGTCAATTAAGTAATAGCTAATATTATTTGACACATTATTTAAGACATTTTAAAATTTTATTTAACCAACAAATTAAAAATCTCATTTTGACTCACACCAATTTGGATCTTCTAGTTGGAAAACAGACGAGCTTTAAATTTTGTAGTAACATAAAACTTAAATATATCTTAAATAATGTATCAAATCAATAACTTAATTCTGATATCAAACGAAACCAGCTTTAGACAGGTAGGAATGCAGTTAATATACAGTATTGATTTCATTATGTGCGTGGAGGTTTACAAACTTGGGTTGTGGTGGATGGGGATTCATGTTCTAGCCTCCAGGTGTGGCAATTTGGTGTATTGCAATTCACGTTTTCACGTGTGGGTTATGCTTCATTCTGTTTTTGTCTTTTGCTGAATCATTTTTTGTTACGTGGACACTAATTAAGGGGTGAACATATATCCCCTTCTAGAGCTGATAAAATGGGCTAGCCTGTATGGGTCTGTCCGAACTCGCCCGAAAAAACGTAGTGTGAGGACCTTTAAAATTAATAAACAAGAAAAAAGTCTGACCCTAAAAAAGCCTAAAAAAATGACCTGAGTATGGGCCGGTCTGAGTATTTTAAAAAAATAAAAATTATAGGGAGTTTTTCATTTAGTTAGGATTTTTCTTTCTTTTTTTCTACTTCCCATCTCACCATATATGTGGAATATGGACTTTTGTAAGCTTTTTGTTATGAACTTTAATGATAAATATTTATGAAACGTTTTTAAAAAATATTACAAATGTTCATAGTTGTTTTGCAAAAAAATATTACGTAGTTTTAATAGAATTTTGATTTTTTATAAATTTATTTTTTAAACTTTTTTTAAAGTGGGCCGCCCAAAGTGGCTCGCGGCCCGTTGAGGGCCGGACAGCCTTTGATTTTAAGACCTGAATTTTTACGGGCCTTTTTTGACCCGGCCCTAAGTGACTCGCAGCCTGATAAAGCCCTACTCGTTTAGGGCCGCCCAACTATACCCCTTTCTGCTTCATGATTGTTTAAAATTCATTATATCTCGTAATTAATTTTTATTATATTATTTTTCTTTTTATCAATTAATTATTTTTTCCCTCTTGATATGAACAAAATATGTTTTCATTCTTTATCTTTATTAATGTTAAGAGTAATTTTAAAAATATAATAAAAATGGATGTAACATTTTTGGTTACACACTTTCTTTTAAAAATTGTACCTCTTATTTTTCTATAATATATATCGCTTTTTTATCTTTTATAATTTTCTATCTTTTTTCTTAAATACCAAAATTTGAATTTCAAGTTTATTTTTGATAAAACCAAGTAGAGCACGAAAGAGTGCAGAAATAGGTAAGGCACATCAAAGGAAATTGAAAAGTCAAAAGCACAGCCAAGTGCGTTCACAAGTCACACATGGCACCCGCCATAACGATTTTTCCATTTAAGGATGATAATAGGCAAATTAATTCTGATTTTGCTTCACTTGCAGTTTAGTTCACTTTAGTTACTAAAAAGGGCTAGGCACTAGTTTTTAAAGCCTGATGAATAGTTTGTGAATGTGTATATTATGGGTTACGTATCTTTAACAAGTTCTTATCTCATTTGTGCTTTGTTATACATTTGATCCTGACTTCAGCTATTTTTATGGATTGGATTTATAGTGGTTATCGTTTGCTTATATTTGATACATCTATTTTCGTTTCTACATAAAGATATTTTGGTTAAGGCTTAAAGCATAATTTTATGTTACATGTGGAGACTTTTAAACATATTTTTTAAATTAAGTTGTTCACAATAACTAATTATTTATGATTTTACGAATCTCTAGTATTATAAAAACTAATTCTAACTAGTTAAGTTAGATGAGTAGTCTAGTATAAGTTATTCTTTGTGTTCAGTATTTAAAATTTACAATCTGATTATGAGTAACATAATAACATTATTCAAAGCACAATCTCATACAAATGAAGAATTATGCAGAACACACTGATTATGCAAAATTTCATAACACTGACAGAATTTAAAATTACT
Source organism: Clitoria ternatea (assembly GCA_037962975.1). Taxonomy (NCBI): domain Eukaryota; kingdom Viridiplantae; phylum Streptophyta; class Magnoliopsida; order Fabales; family Fabaceae; genus Clitoria; species Clitoria ternatea. The sequence goes on along the minus strand of CM075672.1, from coordinate 155,794,783 downwards.
AACACAAATGTCTAATATTTGAACACATCATATATAGTAAATTCACACACAGGCTAAGATTTCCACAAAACTAGATCCACAAAATAGATTTCCATAAAGTATACGCTGTGTGAAGCTGTTCTAGTTCTGAGATTCAATACTTCTTTACTCCATAAGGTATTTTGATTCCTAGTTTGAAGATATTTCAAACAAAGTATTATATCAATATTAGCAGTTAAATAATTAAGTTGAACAAATCCAATTTTTATAACTAACTAGATAGTAGATACCAAACACTTAACTTTCATAGAATGGAAATAAGATCAATTTTCATCACTTAACTAACAAATTTCTTTTTAACGAGCAATTTTCATCACTTAACTAGCAATTGTCTTAATATTTAACAATTGTCTTAGTAAGCAGGTACAACCTTGACTAATTCTCCCTGTCGCCGAGGGTGTTGGTTCAGTTTCGCAAAATGTTTGCGCTAGGCAGGATTATTTAAATCCACCCCCTCACTTACACTTTAAAGAAAGACATAAAGTGCAGATTTAATTTAAATAGAAAACAATTTCAATTATACACATGATCACTTAGCGATAAGTTATAGTATAGAATTATGGTTGAGTTGAGAAGATGAGATTATTGAATTTAGTGGCTACAAGAGGAAGTATGGGAGCATGATATTGTTCTTATTAAGTATCTATTATTAACATTTTATCTTCTATTTTTTTCCTCACATATTCCTCATAAACCCTTTTCAAAAAACAAAGGAACTCCACAGAGCAAGGACTGATATTGGAAGGTACAGAGATAGCAAATGGACGACAGAATCCACAAAAGCTTAAGCAGAATTTGAGCTTGCAACCGCAAAGCCAATGAAAATTAACTACTATTAGATTTTTCCTATTCACGTAATTTATAGCAGGATGGGAAGGGAACATTTTCTATAAAATAAAAAATTCTATAGGGTCTCCACCAACTCAAACAAGGGGAATATAAAATATAAAATCTATATTTCTACTATAGTGAGTATCAGTTTTATATACTTATTAAATATAAATTCTAGATTGTACGTGAATGCAAAAGCATTATCCTTAAAGCGGCAATGCTAATAAAATCTCTGCTACTATTGAAGTCAACTCTATAGAAAAATACTTCTATTAAAATCATTACAATAAAAAATATTCCTACAAAGAACATCAATAAAAAGCATATAAATTTAATTTCAAAGCTTACCTTTGCGCGGTGGGAGAACGATGGCAAACGAGGCACGAAATGTCTTACGAAAGGCACGAACAATAGCATGCAAGCACAAAAGCACCAACTTTCGGGAGGGAAGGAAACGTGAAAAGCACGAAGGGACGAAAAGAAAGAGGGAAACTGAAAGAGGGAAAGTGAATGGGTTTAGGGATTTTGGTTTTGGAAAAAAGGCTGAAGAGAAAAGAGAGAAACTCATGTGCCAGGCATGTGCGTCTTTAATTGAATCATAACGGCGGTTTCACTAAAACGCGGGCCTAACTGTAACATCCTGATTTTTACTGATTGAGATTAAGCCATTAATTAAGGGTTAATTGTAGAATTGAGATTAATGATTAATTAGACTAATTGCTGATTGATTAGAAATGACTGAATAAATAATGTTAATAATAATAATGCCAGGCGAAAGGACGCATGTGTCCCTGAGGGTATAAAATAACTTCAGCTCTCTCTTTCCCTCATTTTTATTCATGTTGGACACCTTCCTTCGTGCATGCATCTGGTCCCTTCTATGCTACTGTTTCTCTTTTTCTTCACCCTCATTCGCGTCGTCCACTTGGGAAGAACAGAGAGAGAGTCGAGAGCTTTTGGGAAGAGCAGAGACGCGGTTCTGTTTTCACTCCCTGTTCTCTTCTTCCTCTCCGTCACCTTCTTCCTCTTCTTCTTCTTCTTCCACTTGGAGATGTCAGTGTCCCAGTTGGAAGGCTGTGCTGGGAAGTGCCTTGGAGCTGTGGGGGAGACGAATCCGTTGGAGGGAGGAGCAACTCTGGTCCAGAATCGACGCTGAGTTTGAAGGCTGTTGGAGGAGGAGTAACAGAGGGGACGATCAGTCAGCATTGTAACTCGAAGAGTCTCTGAACCCCGACAACAGGTAGGGGCGCTTTGCATGTCAAATGCATGGTTTATGGACGGGTTCTGGGTGTTTGTTTAAATGTGATGTGTTATGTGTGAAATGTGTTGATAGCTGTGCTGTGATTAAGTAATAGTGCATGCAACTCCCGGATTTGTGGTATCTGTGAACTGTTTAGTGTTGTGTGACTCCGTCCATGAGTGCATGTTAATATTTCTGCGAATGCTGACTGAATGCTTGTAAATAAGAGTGTTACCATTATTGCCGAGTGCATGGGTTAAAAAGGGGGTGATTCGCTGAGTTCTGTTTTGCAGTTTCATGTTTAAATGTATATGAATGAGAATGCCATGATGATTTTCGAATGCATGAGATGTGAGTTGATATGTTGATTTCCATTTGGAATGTTGTGTTGAAATGCATGCTGACTTCATTAAAAATGTCGAGTGGATGTGCTGTAGTATTATTACCCTGATTTGCTTGTTGTGAGTTACTATGACAAACGCATGTGATGCTGTGATGAAACTGTGAAATTCCGAGTGAATCTATATGCCGTGTTGAAATGGTTGTGACCTATTAATGGCTACGTGAGACGTACTTGGTAAGCTTGGATGCTTGTTGTAAAATTGCATGGGAATTGCATATATGAGAAAAGGGTGACCCGTGGAAGGTCAGGGACCCTATAAGATGACTTCCAGATTCCTGGCTAGTTCCATAAGGACCCGTGGTAGCCGACGGAGCTAGAGCTGAGTCTCGAGACGTCACGAGGTGACCGGTACCACACGGAAAGGGCTAGTGGACGAGGGGCCAGGAAGGAATCTGCAACTGAAATCACTGTTTAAGTCGGATCCGCATGCATGTGTGTAAGAGCATTGTTATTGAGACTAACATGATTTGCATGGATTTGAATGATTTGAGTAAATTCTGACTGAATGAATATGTATGTATTGATGCTGTTGTCGAGTGCAATGTGATGTTATGATTGAAACTGTATGTTATTGTGCAAATTCCGACTTGGTAACGTTGTGTGACTTTTATATTATTTGGCAGTGTATGTATATTATTGTGGATTGAGCCATGTAAATTGTATAATTGAGGATTGATGTATAATCCGAGTCAATAACTATCATTTTATATGTAAAAGCTCACCCCTACACCATTTTTCAGTATGTGCAGGTCGGACTCGGAAGTAGTGATAAGGCCTCAAGTCCGAGTGAGGTGCACTCCGACTGTAGAGTGCTTATATTGTATTTATTATGTTTAGTCAGTGTAGCCTTGGCCGGCTCTCATGTAATATGATAATTTAATATCTTTGTTTATGAGCAATGCCTATCAGAGTTGTAGACAAGTACAAGTATACATATATATAAATACTTTACATGGGTATGGTGTTAATTGCATCGAATAACAAGTGTCGGTGAATGAATAATGTTAGGATGATGAGTATCCGAATGTATGTTTATATATATATATATATGTGTGGTTATATTGGTAACGTACGCTGTATTGATTATGAAGTGTTGTTGAATTATTTGAGGATAGTTGATGGGTGAAATAGTGTTGAGTTGATGATTCCGAGTGAGACTATAGTGTTGGGGCTTCTCTTCCGAGTGGAGAAGACTTAAAAGGATTCTGAGAGAAATCTCTTTTGATGAACCTATTCTGTGTGGGACTTAATGGGAGAATTCCCGAGTAATACTAGGCTTGATTATTCCGAGTGAAAAATGTGTGTAGATCCCGGGGGGGAAAGAGTTTGGGTATTTCCGAGTGGAAATCCGAGTGAACCTCTTCCGAGGAAAGAGTTGTTGTAATGGTTGAGATTGGAATATAATCTAAGTATGTGATATAAGTATAATCCGAGTGAACGGGGTTCCATATCCCAAGTGGGTGAGTCTTAGAGCAAGTCCGAGTGGGACTTACTTAACATTTCCCCGAGTGAGTAAGATATCATATGCCGAGTGAATCTGGAATGAATATTCCGGGTGGAGTAGGATAGTGGAGACCCCTTCTGAGAGAAGGAAGGTCTGTGTGTTCTCTGAGTGAGAGATGTGAAAATATACCGAGTGACGGGTGTACGGTACATTCCCGATTGTGTTGAAGTTAAATACCCTGAGTGATGTTTGATTAGGAAATATTCCGAGTGAGAAAGAGTTCTGGATCCCGAGTGGTAGAATTGAGGGAGTCATTTCCCGAGTGGTTTATACTTGTGACCTATATGAATGAAATAAGGAGCTGTGTAAATCCCCGAGTGAAGTATGAGCGTGATGATTTACCGGGTGAACCTATGTCCCGAATCCGAGTGAGAAATTACCTTGTACCTGTGTTCGCCCCAGCGAATTAGACTTAGCTCCTGCAAGTGTGAGTGGATGGTGGCTTCGCTTAAGCGAAGGGCTGTCCGCCCGAGCGAGTTGGTTTGCCTCGCTCAAGCGTGTTGAATCTCGCTTGAGCGAGTGAGCGTTGTTTGAAGGATTCGCTTAGGCGCTGTTGTGTTTTCCGCTGGACTGAATGGATTGGTTTAAGCCTTGTCCCTTCCGCTGATTGCTATATATATGAATGGCTTTTATTGTCCCTTGCCTTCCTCTTCTTTCTTCTGTGCCGGTTGCCTTGAGGTTTATTTTGGGAAAAATTTTCCTCATTTTGGGTTTATTTTTAATTAATTAAGGATGTTTCATTTTGGTATTAGAGCAGACCAAAAGGTCCATGGCCAAGGTATGCTTACCGAGTGTAAGCGGCTGTGTGCGATATGACCGGTTGTCATCATTGCTGGTGGTATCGTGTCGGATTTGATATACGTTGAATTATGAATGGTGTGATTATATGCCTGTGTGTTTGTTTGAGATTGGGAACAAAGGGTACTGCCAGGGGTATGTTCCCTGGGGAATAGAGATTTGTGACGACCCTGGCTGATTGTTCACGAAATACTGAGAAGTATTTCTAAGCCTGGGTCGGTAGAGAGGAAATAGAATGATAGATGTGGAAACTTTCATGTGTATTGAAACTGAATTAGTTGGTTCAGCCTCTTATGTAGGCCATGCCAATGGCCCATAGCCGAGGCATGCTGTTGGACGGATTCGAACTCACACGTCTGAATTGATTGAATGAATAATATTGATGGAACCCCTAGAGTGGTGTATTCAAATTCAACTAACGGGTTATGCCATTGTGAAGAATAAGTTTTATATCCCTGACACGAGAACCCTGTATGATGTATATAGAATAAGTGATTGTGTAGTCTCCTAGGATGAAGAATTTGAGTATGAGATGTATATGTTAAGGAATTTTTGCTGGTTACCATATGTGAATTATATGAGTTGTGGGCTATTGTAAGTATGAATGTTGATTACATGCGGTAAAAGACTATCTCATTGAGCCTCGATGGTGTTTAATACTGACTATATATGATGCATGTATTGTTAAGGAAAAGGTTGAATATATGTGATAGGTATCTGCATGGTGATTTCTGTGTGTGGTTTATAATATGATGTAAGTGATGTCTAAATTAATAGTGTGGAAGTGGTTATGGTCCAATGATAAAGTCCTGCATGAGATGTGGGCCAGTTATATTAATTCCCATGTAGGATTTTATATTAAAAAGTATATGATTTGCCGAGTGCATGTATGGTGTTATTGCTATGATGACCACTGTTATGAATAATAATGATAAAATGCATTGGATGCATGTATTGATATTGAATACCGAGTGCATTGGCGTTGGACACCGGGTGAATAAGACTATATTCATCTGATTCGCCACTGGAAATGCTTGGAGCATATAGCGTAGGCGCTTAATACCGATCGGCAATCAGATGAATATGTGTTAAAAGTCCTCGGGTTGGACTTGAGGCAGTGCCGAGTGCACTATAAAAAGACCCTAGGTTGGACTTGGGGTAGTGCCGAGTGCACTAAGCGTTGAACGCTTAAGGACCTTGGGTTGGACTCAAGGCAAGCCTACCGGGTTGGACTCGGGGCTGCCCGTATCACTTCCGTTGTCGCTTGGAGTGACTGTGTTACATGTTAGGGCAAATGGTTTGGTACCTGTAAAACAGCCGAATCAGCTTGGAGCTGAGGAAAGGCTTGGAGCCTATGTTGTAACAATAAAAATGGGTAACCGGATCCGGGTGAAATGAATGTGTGCACACTACGATTGTTGTTGAGCTCAATGTGAATTGCATGAGTATGTGGAATGTTATTTAGAATAACATGATTGAGTGGAATCCGATTGGATGAATGTGTGTATATTGATGTTATGGCCGGGTGCAATATAATGTTGTGGTTGTAATACATGCTGTCGTGAATGATATGAATTATATGGCCGAGTGTGAATTTAATATTCTGATTGGATGATTGAATATATATATGTGTTGATGCTGTCGCTGAGTGCAAAGTGAGCCTATGGTTGTGATTATATGTGATTATAAATAATGTAAGTAATATAGCCGAGAGCTGGCTGGATAGATTCCGATTGAATGATGCTTGAATGTGTTCTGATTGAATGACAGCGTGTATGTTATTGACTGTTGGTACATATATGTATATATATATATATATATATGATATTGTATGGTTTTGAGGTGGATAGGATCTAAAGAAGAGATAATTACTCGGTAAGGGTCGGAAACTGACTGTTATTATACCATTTTAGGGTGATAGTAACTGCTACTTGACGATTGTCATCAGGAGAGTTGCGTTAACTTATGAGTAATGATGAGGTGTGTGATTCTTGTGTGGGTCAGAAGCCTATAGCCATTATACTGTTTTACAGTAGCGGTAAATTATATTTCATGATTGTTGCTGTGTGACGTGCCCTACGTGGTGCATCATGATAATGTTGATGTGAATATGTGCTTATATATGTATGTGAATTGCCATTAATTCTTGTGAGTTAGTATTAGTTGAGTGAGTTGGTTGGTGTGTGTGAGAAGAGTGTAATCTATGCCGTTCTGAGATGACCCTTCATACCATAGGTACTGTGGCAGTGTACACTCTTGCAGCGACTCTATGTAATTGTTGTAACCCTATAGGAATGAGACGTCATCCTATAAGTTGGATGCAGCAATTCGTAAGTCAGGTAGGTGAGGCTGTAACTGTTTATAGTGATGGTGAGTCTATCATGCTGTTTGAGTCAGGATGAGAGTTATATCGAGTGAACAGTAAGAGATTGGGTATCAAAACAAGGATGGAAGGTTTGTTTAACCTTGATGTGTTGCCTCAGAGCGGATTAGAGGTTATTGTGTATGAATTGGCTATTAAAATGATGATTGGTTATTGAGATTGATGGGTGATCAAGTTTGTCACTGGAATTGGAGGTTTTAAGAGTTTAGCCGAGTGGTATTGTGGATTAGTGGGGAAACCATGACCTTGAGCGGAGGTAATCTGAAAGGTGAGGATTTGCTCGGGAAAGATTAGTATATTCCGAGTGCGAGAAAGTGGAGACAGATCCGAGTGAAATCTTTTTGGGAGAAAGGATTCCTGAGTGAAGTTATGGTGTCCCGAGTAAGATCTTATAAAGAGGATCATTACCAAGTTAAGGGAATTGTGTCCGAGCGTGACACTTCTGAGTAAGGTTAGATTCAGGTGATGTGACTCGGAGCATGACATTTCCGAGTGAATGGTACCATGTAGACGGTCCCCATCGTATGAAATTTCTAAATCTGTAGGATGTACCCCTGACTAATCTTTACAAGAGGAACTTCGGGTCGGAATGTGAGGCTATGAATAGGTAAGTCTCCGAGTGAATTATCCCGAGGAAGAGTAAATACCCGAGAGGTAAATTTATCCATAGATGTGTTCGGATTGATGTTTGGAGCTACTGAGTTTGAACTCAGATTTGTATTTGAAGTAGGCTTGAATTCCGAGTGAAAATTTGGGTAAATGGAAAGTTTTCCGGGTAAGAATTACCTTCAAACCCAGAACAACCCTTTTAATTGAGAGTTCCGAGTGACCTTTCAGGGTGTAGGCATGGAATTGGCCGAAGGAATGGATGGAGGTCTGAGGTTTTAGAACCGAGTGTGGTGCCTGTAAAAGACGAGTCCAGGCAAATTGTGCTAATTGACGCACACTGGAGCTCTTTTGTGTGTTCGGCTCGGTATTGTTAAGATAATTTCCGGTTTAAAGAAGAGATTTAGTAGTCGGATGTTGAATATCCGAGGGAGTAAGCTGAGATAAGTTGGATAATAACGTGTATTGGGAGGAATCAGTAATGTTTCTTACCGACTGGACTTTCCCAACTCTGTAGTTGATACAACCTTGTGCTTATACCCTATATAGATACATAATTATTCTTAGTGGCTCCATTGGCATTGGAGGAACGGACGGTGGATGTACGTCGATTGGCGTTGGGAGTATAAGGCCGAGCGGCCAAGGAATTAGGAAGTACCAATGGCTATGGTGAACTGGCAGAGTTGAATGGAAGTAACTTTATGTGGAAAACTGAATCCTGAATGTATTGAAGACTATGAAGAGTTGTTTTATTTATACCGATTGGAAATTGCGAAGCAGTCGGAAACGCTGAGAAGCGAAGAGTTACAGTCGGAGCAGGACAATGAGATTCCGAACCGTTGTTGAGGTAAGCCTGCATTTGAATTTCAAGGACGAAATTCTATTGAGTGGGGGAGAATTGTAACATCCTGATTTTTACTGATTGAGATTAAGCCATTAATTAAGGGTTAATTATAGAATTGAGATTAATGATTAATTAGACTAATTGCTGATTGGTTAAAAATGACTGAATAAATAATAATAATAATAATAATGCCAGGCGAAAGGACGCATGTGTCCCTGAGGGTATAAAATAACTTCAGCTCTCTCTTTCCCTCATTTTTATTCACGTTGGACACCTTTCTTCGTGTATGCATCTGGTCCCTTCTTTGCTACTGTTTCTCTTCTTCTTCACCCTCATTCGCGTCGTCCACTTGGGAAGAACAGAGAGAGAGTCGAGAGCTTTTGGGAGGAGCAGAGATGCGGTTCTGTTTTCATTCCCTGTCCTCTTCTTCCTCTCCGTCACCTTCTTTCTCTTTTTCTTCTTCTTCCACTTGGAGCTGTCAGTGTCCCAGTTGGAAGGCTGTGCTGGGAAGTGCCTTGGAGCTGTGGGGGAGACGAATCCGTTGGAGGGAGGAGCAACTCTGGTCTAGAATCGAAGCTGAGTTCGAAGGCTGTTAGAGGAGGAGTAACAGAGGGGACGATCAGTCAGCATTGTAACTCGAAGAGTCTCTGAACCCCGACAGTAGGTAGGGGGCGCTTTGCATGTCAAATGCATGGTTTATGGACGGGTTCCGGGTGTTTGTTTAAATGTGATGTGTTATGTGTGAAATGTGTTGATAGCTGTGTTGTGATTAAGTAATAGTGCATGCAACTCCCGGATATGTGGTATCTATGAACTGTTTAGTGTTGTGTGACTCCGTCCATGAGTGCATGTTAATATTTCTGTGAATGCTGACTGAATGCTTGTAAATAAGAGTGTTACCATTATTGCCGAGTGCATGGGTTAAAAAGGGGGTGATTCGCTGAGTTCTGTTTTGCAGTTTCATGTTTAAATGTATATGAATGAGAATGCCATGATGATTTTTGAATGCATGAGATGTGAGTTGATATGTTGATTTCCATTTGGAATGTTGTGTTGAAATGCATACTGACTTCATTAAAAATGTCGAGTGGATGTGCTGTAGTATTATTACCCTGATTTGCTTGTTGTGAGTTACTATGACAAATGCATGTGATGCTGTGATGAAACTGTGAAATTCCGAGTGAATCTATATGCCGTGTTGAAACGGTTGTGACCTATTAATGGCTGCGTGAGACGCACTTGGTAAGCTTGGATGCTTGTTGTGAAATTGCATGGGAATTGCATATATGAGAAAAGGGTGACCCGTGGAAGGTCAGGGACCCTATGAGATGACTTCCAAATTCCTGGCTAGTTCCATGAGGACCCGTGGTAGCCGACGGAGCTAGAGCTGAGTCTCGAGACGTCACGAGGTGACCGGTACCACACGGAAAGGGCTAGTGGACGAGGGGCCAGGAAGGAATCTGCAACTGAAATCACTGTTTAAGTCGGATCCGCATGCATGTGTGTAAGAGCATTGTTATTGAGACTAACATGATTTGCATGGATTTGAATGATTTGAGTAAATTCCGACTGAATGAATATGTATGTATTGATGCTGTTGCCGAGTGCAATGTGATGTTATGATTGAGACTGTATGTTATTGTGCAAATTCCGACTGGGTAACGTTGTGTGACTTTTATATTATTTGGCAGTGTATGTATAGTATTGTGGATTGAGCCATGTAAATTGTATAATTGAGGATTAAAGTATAATTCGAGTCAATAACTGTCATTTTATATGTAAAAGCTCACCCCTACACCATTTTTCAGTATGTGCAGGTCGGACTCGGAAGTAGTGATAAGGCCTCAAGTCCGAGTGAGGTTCACTCCGACTGTAGAGTGCTTATATTGTATTTATTATGTTTAGTCAGTGTAGCCTTGGCCGGCTCTCATGTAATATGATAATTTAATATCTTTGTTTATGAGCAATGCCTATCAGAGTTGGAGACAAGAACACGTATACATATATATAAATACTTTACATGGGTATGGTGTTAATTGCATCGAATAACAAGTGTTGGTGAATGAATAATGTTAGGATGATGAGTATCCGAATGTATGTTTATATATATATATATGTGTGTGGTTATATTGGTAACGTACGCTGTATTGATTGTGAAGTGTTGTTGAATTATTTAAGGATGGTTGATGGGTGAAATAGTGTTAAGTTGATGATTCCGAGTGAGACTATAGTGTTGGGGCTTCTCTTCTGAGTGGAGAAGACTTAAAAGGATTCTGAGAGAAATCTCTTTTGATGAACCTATTCTGTGTGGGACTTAATGGGAGAATTCCCGAGTAATACTAGGCTTGATTATTCCGAGTGAAAAATGTGTGTAGATCCCGGGGGGAAAGAGTTTGGGTATTTCCGAGTGGAAATCCGAGTGAACCTCTTCCGAGGAAAGAGTTGTTGTAATGGTTGAGATTGGAATATAATCTAAGTATGTGATATAAGTATAATCCGAGTGAACGAGGTTCCATATCCCAAGTGGGTGAGTCTTAGAGCAAGTCCGAGTGGGACTTACTTAACGTTTCCCCGAGTGAGTAAGATATCATATGCCGAGTGAATCTGGAATGAATATTCCAGGTGGAGTAGGATAGTGGAGACCCCTTCTGAGAAAAGGAAGGTCTGTGTGTTCTCTGAGTGAGAGATGTGAAAATATACCGAGTGATGGGTGTACGGTACATTCCCGATTGTGTTGAAGTTAAATACCCCGAGTGATGTTTGATTAGGAAATATTCCGAGTGAGAAAGAGTTCTGGATCCCGAGTGGTAGAATTGAGGGAGTCATTTCCCGAGTGGTTTATACTTATGACCTATGTGAATGAAATAAGGAGCTGTGTAAATCCCCGAGTGAAGTATGAGTGTGATGATTTACCGGGTGAATCTATGTCCCAAATCCGAGTGAGAAATTACCTTGTACCTGTGTTCGCCCCAGCGAATTAGACTTAGCTCCTGCGAGTGTGAGTGGATGGAAGGCCTTGTGCTGGCTTCGCTTAAGCGAAGGGCTGTCCGCCCGAGCGAGTTGGTTTGCCTCGCTCAAGCGTGTTGAATCTCGCTTGAGCGAGTGAGCATTGTTTGAGGGATTTGCTTAGGCGCTGTTGTGTTTTCCGCTGGACTGAATGGATTGGTTTAAGCCTTGTCCCTTCCGCTAATTGCTATATGTATGAATGGCTTTTATTGTCCCTTGCCTTCCTCTTCTTTCTTCTGTGCCGGTTGCCTTGAGGTTTATTTTGGGAAAAATTTTCCTCATTTTGGGTTTATTTTTAATTAATTAAGGATGTTTCATTAACCGCCCTTATTATATGTTTATTATCGGCGGTTAAATAAAACCGCCGCAAGAATTGCCGAAGACTTATCAAAGGTGGCGGTTACTATAGAACTGGGAAGCTCCTGGAGTACCCTGTCATAAATTGGGTATATCTCGGGCTACCAATCTCAGATCATCACAAATGATATATCAAATTAAAGAGAAAATGAAGATCTACAAACTTCATGAAGAGCTCGAAAGTCAATTCTTACTCCATAAATCTCAGAATTTAAAATACCATACTGATTCACGTTCTTCCAATGGCAGCTAGCACTATGTTTAGTATTTTTATGTTTCTCCCTCAAATGACCATGAAATTGAATGATTCATTCACCCAAATATTCTTAACTCAATTTCCTACAACTTTGATGAAGGGCATGAAGTCCAATGCCCTACCAGTTTTGCCCAAAAAATTAATCATTGCATGAAACATTAATCCCGTCACAGCCTTACACTACTTTCGTATTTGGGCCATAACTCCCTCATTTATTAATGAAAAGTTTTGTGCCATACACCAAATTAAAGATAACAAAAAGATACAAAACTTTTGTGCTTGGCCTATTTTCAAATGCAGCACACAAAGACCCTTAAACCCATGCACAAGTTAATGCCCCAGAACTGGACACATCAGCCTTCATGCAACCATGAACCAATCACCTCCTACCACCCATAGGACATTTGTCTAGCTCTAAAACTCCTCCCTCCATGCATCACCACCTCTTGACACCTCCCCTAAGAGGTGTCACAACCAGCCGTACTCCTTACTCAACAAGTCTTGCCACTTGTCTCGCAAATTGAAAATTCACATGCAACAAAAGATGACTAACCATCATCTTATCACCATAGTTCACTTAACCTCTCTTCTCCTCCCTTCACGGCAGTAACTCCACCACTTCTCCTCTCCACTTTCTTCTTCATCTAGACAACAAAACAGCCACCAAAATTGTAATATCTCGAATAATTAAGTTAAAATCTTTAATTGCCGAAAAATATTAATAATTGTCCTCACATTTATTTGAGATTTTTGGGAATTATTATTATTACAAATATAATTATAAATAATTAAATGTTATGGAATTAAATAAATTTATTTGAATGATTAATTATAAAGTTTAAATGAGGTGTAATTAGATGAAGGTAAATTTAGAAGTTACCAATAAGGGTTAAAAGTAAAAGTTTTAATTTAAACTTTAAGGGAAAAATATAAAAGAAATAGGAAAATAACCATTTTTCCCCTGGGTCTTAAATAACAAAAATCACTTTCTCCTTCCTCATTCTTTCACGCGTGAACTTCTTCTTCTTTCCCTCTCTATTGCCAAGAACTATTGGCTTCCAAATGGAGGCCTATTTCACATCGAAACTTCAAATTGGTCGTATTTTTGGAATCCGGCAACGAGGTGAGTCTATTAGTACCCTTAATTTTAAGTTTCCTTCCCCCCTTTTCACTTTCTCTCTCTAGCCGCAACACCCATTGCATGCGGGGGGTGGGGGGTTTGATTTGCTTTTCAATGGCTGTGTGGAGCTTGAAATAAGATTCCTAAAATATTAGGTATGATGGAATATTGAGGGGTTTTGTATTTCGACCTTCGTAGGTAGCGAAACGAACGCCGAAAGACCGAGTGGTGAAGTGGGTGTTAGATTTGGAAGTGGAACCTTGAATCAAGTGTCTGGAGGACGCAACCGACATCAAGAACAAATCGTTGAAGCTTGGAATCTAGGTAAGGGGGTGTTCGCGTCGTAATTAAATAGAATAGGTATGTACGTCAAGCTTGGGACATTTAACTAAATCTTGAAACATTGAGAAAAGTTACTAAATAATAATAGTATGTGTATGCGTGTATGAATGTGGAATTGTAAGTATTTTATGGTAGTTATTAAACTAAAGCATTCTAAGTTGTAATGAATTGATGTGTATGGTGGCATTATATTGGTGGGCTCGACACGTTAGTCGCCCCAGTTGATGATTATGATCTGTTATTGATGGCCACGTGATATGTGATATGAGAATGTGATGTATATGCATGACTACGTAGTGTGGGATGGCCGACGGTATGTATAGCCCTCGTTTTTCTGGCTCCCGTGGTTTTTGTACCTAGTTGAGCTACCCAGTGATCAAGTAGGACCCAGTGGTTGAGGTGGAGAGTCAAGCAGGACTCGGTGGACCAAGCAGGGTTCACAGGGTGTTAAGTAGGACCCCCAGCTGAAGGCCAACCCTTTAGTATCCGGATACTAGGCGTCAAATTATGTGAGAGTTAGTTATGATATTCAATGAAATTGTTGATGCCCTAGAGGTGCGCCAAGTGAAGAATTGATGCCAAGGGATGAAGGAAATCATGAAATAACTGATGTGTGTAATATATAATGTGTTTCATGTATGTAACATCATAACATGTTTTATGTGTGTGTGTTGGATTAACCTACCATATGGTCAATATGGTTATGTTGTGGTTGGAACAATGACAACCTGAGTTATGAATGATTATGATAGATGATGAGTTAGAATTTGTATGCTGATTGATGAGGATATGAACTCATGTTGATGAGGTAGTAAGGTGGTGATGGCAATGTTGATTTTCATAAATTTGATGCATATTAGCATGGAGCCAATATTAGGTGTAGATGATAAATTGCCATGGCCAGGTTTTGTTTATATTGTGAATCATGAATGATGCAAGCTGTGTATGGATTATTTATTGTCTTGATGATTATGAAGCAATTTATAGGTGAATTGTTAGTGTCTAGATGATTGAACAAAGGAATGATGGATCTCATGAATTTTTGGTTTTGTGTAAGAAGCATGTGAAGTGATAAGCTTGATTGTGATGCATCTATTGAATTAGAATTAGGATTGATGTGTATATTTAGTTGGAATCAATCTTAAATGTATGTTTGAATGTGTGTGGATGGATAATTTAGGCCAAATGATGCATATAAAGGTTTAAGCATGCTAGATTGTGTGAAAATTTTAAGTTTCCATGTATGTACTACATAATTCACTCAAGCGAGATGTATTCTCGCTCAAGTGAGAGTTCTCTGTGTCAGTAGTATGGCCTTTGGCCTAGTCCTCTATATTAGTAGTGCATGCATCAAGAGGGTGTGTTTACTGGATGAATCTCGCTTAAGCGGGCTTAGCCTCGCTTGAGCGAGGGCCAGGCAAATTGATTCTGTACCGATTTTGCTCAAGCGAGCATGACTTGCTCAAGCACGCGAGAAGGGATTAGGTTCTGGAGCGATTTCGCTTAAACAACTTGGCTTTCTTGGGCCTCTCGCTTAAGCGAGTGATATTGGGGTGATTCTGGAGCGTTTTCGCTCAAGCGAGCTCTGCTCGCTCAAGCGAAATAGGGACTTGATACATATGGATTCCCTCACTCAAGCGCGTCCAGTGGCTCACCCAGGTGTGGTTAGGGAACTCGCTTAAGCGATTGGGGGGCCTCGCTCAAGCGACCCTCGCTGGTCTTGCTTAAGCGAGCCAGGGCCTCGCTCAAGCGAGTGGCCCTGATCCCATTTTCTTCTTTTGCTTCATTTAACCATTTTGCTTGATTGCCTTTGAGTCCCATGAAGCGCAAAGATATGGTTACCTTTATCTAATGGCATTATTAAAGTTTAACAAATTGAAAAACGCATCTCTCAACCTCTTTCTATATAAATTTCCCTTCACCTTCAATATTTTTTTAATCGTAAAAATTTTCCTATGTATTTTATTAATCGGTATAGAATTATGTGTTTAATTAACTTTAATTGCATAGTTAGTATCTAATAATTAGGCAAGACATTATAAAAACCCCTCCCTCAACCATCCACAATCACGACCACCACAAGAACCACCACTAACCACCACAAAATCCTTCCTCCTTCATTTCTCTTCCTCTAACCCACGGCCAACCTCCATCCAAATAGCCCTTTTTCTTAAATTTTTTCATAGGTATCAAGCTTCCAAGAATTGATCTCATCCTCTTGTGCAAGGGTCCTAAAACCATGAGTTATCCAAACCACTTAAGGTGAGGATTTTTGAGGTTTTTCCCTTGAATCTTGCTCATGCTTTTCTTAACTCAAATTCAATTTTCATTTTGGAATTTTGTGATTGATTCTCTTTGCTGTTTAATGGTCAAAACCATGACCCTCTTATCTAAACTTGGTGTGCATGTTATGTTTTCTTAAGATCGGGAACGATTAGCGACGGACGATGAAAGGTTTTAAGTGAAAGGTAAATTTTGGCAACCAGTCCCTTTGATTTTAGTTAAATTCATGGTTATCCTACAAATTTCTTTGCTGGCCGTGACCCCTTTGTAGCTCAAAAAGTTTTGCATGTTAAGTTTTAGATACCGTCGGCGACGATCGATGGACATTTTGGAACATTCGATGAATTTTTGGCGAGACCGTCGTTTTCTTCCTCCGGGCAGCTGCTGTTCTGTGTGGTAAGTGGGGGTCTCACCTCGTTTAATCGTGTGTCTAAAAATTAATATTGTTTGTACACTCGTGAGTCTCCATTTTGAATTTCACCACGATCTAACTATTAGATCTCAAGTTACAAAAATTTCCGTCGACGACGATTAACTTTAATAGAATATATCACTAAAATGAATTTTTAATAAATTTAATAAGTTTATTTCGATAATTGCATATTCGGAAAAATTTTTATCGAGATCGGTATTAAAACGAAAAACTTAGAAAAAAATTAAAATTAATTAAGCGTTAGGCGGGCTCGATTTATTCGATATGGTTGTATTATTTCAATTTTAGTGATCTTATGTAATTTTTGGTTATTTTATCCCGGTAAGCCCTGTTTTAGGAAATTAAGTTATTGTTGCGTGCCGCCAGAGTTGTTTGAAGAGATCGCGTATTTTGAAGAAAATTTCCAACCGAACGGTTACGACGTGTTACATCGTTAAACGTTAAAAATGGCATTGTTTTAAGTTACTATATAAGACTTTAAAGGAAATTACTAAATAAATAAATGAAATCTTTTAACAAATGAAAAGTTTTACTTGAAGAGCTTTACTAATAAGTAACTTGATTTAGGCAAATTAAGTCAATTAAGAAAAAGAAATGGAAATAAAGGGGCCTTTTAGTGCAATAAATATTGGAATTTAGAAAGAAATTTTGTGACCATGTAAGGTAGGATAAAAAGGAAACTTTGAGAACTTGATAAAATGAAATAAAGTTGGCAAAAGAAATATGATTAGGAAATAAAATCTTGAGGTTTAAATACTTGATAGACTAAGTAGACTAAAAATGAAAAGAAATGAATGGTTAGTTAGAGTTTAAATTGGAAGTAAGTTATAGAAAAAAGGGATCCTAATAAATTAATTAGGATAAGAGATAAGTACTTGAATGAAATGAATATAATTTTAGGAATTTAAATAAAGAAATAAATAAGATCAATAAATAAGATAATTAGGAATCTAAGTTAAGACATAAGTGTTAAGAGTTAAAAACTTTAGCAATTAATAATACAAGCGATAAGGGACTTAGTAAATATTTATATGATACATGATATACATAATTAACAAAGTAAGTAAGATTTTAGGACACAACGATATGCATAGAGTACTAATCACTTGTAGAGGTAAACAATGTATAAAGGAAATGAAATTTGGACTTTAAACTGAGTAATAAAAAGAAGTAGAATAAATTAGATGACAACTGTTAATGACTAAGGAATAAAATGACCAAGTTCATATCATAGAGGTTAGAGCGGTATCTAAATTCTTAAGCAATAAATCAACACCATAAGAAGTAAAATTTAATCGATTAAGAGAATGTAACTAAGGAATCAAATTAGTTAATAAGGGGAATAAAGAAAGACGTACAAAAAGATAAGTAGTCATGAATCTCGAAAGAACATTACTTAATTGATAATTATACATAAAGAATTAGTGACCTTTTTAGCAACCAAGGAAATAGGTCATTCAGCTAATAAAAATTTAGTTGGATCAGTAAAGGAAAATCAATAGTGAGACTGCTTGACGATGAGTAAAGGTGAAACACCCCCGATTTTTTGGACCCGAATTCTGATGTAATCAAGATAGTAATTAATAAAAATGCGGATAAAGTTTTCGTGTTTAAAATATTTCTAAAACACCTCGACGGTTACATCAAGACCCGAACCGCAAAAAACCGAAGAGTGAGATTTAATAGAATATAACTGGATCGATAAATAAATTGCCCATAACAGAATACAAAATAATAGAGTTTACAGTGGAAGAAGAATGTGTATACCAGGCGTACGCCTAGTCCCATATATAAGGATATGAGAAATGGCTCGGCAAGGCATGCAACGACATATCACAAGCCTAATAGACAACCATCATCTTTCATATAATTTTATGAACATGCAATGCCTAAGATATATGTATATACATATCTATATGGTCATGCAACATACGTCTCCAATATTTACATTTCTCAAATTACCATAATCAATTCAGTCTTAAGGTCATACATTGTTAACACTTATACATTATTCACATTACATCCACCAATAACAGTAATTATCAACCATCATATATACATTTATCCATAATGAAATAATTTACAATTACTGCCAACCAAGGCATTCCATTACCACTATTTTACCTTCCCAAAAGATTTACTTTAAAAATATCCTCTTCCCATGGTATTCCTGCATCAATACTAAAAAGTAGACCACATGGGAAAGTGAGTTATACATTTCAAATAACGATATGAATACAATTGAAATTATGTGCATATGCATGTCACATCATGTTTGCTTTGCTAAACACCTCAATAAATATCATAATCTATTCACTTCACAGTATACATATTAGGTATTCACCCATCATATCATAACAAAGCAAGCATATACACATCTTTCACAATGCCACAATGGGCCAACATCATCAATATCGACCATTCAGGTCTTTTCTCAAAGCCACCATGGCTAACATCATAATCATCAATCATAAACAAATATGCCCTACATTATAATAGGCCATAATACACATATATCATATTCGATATCTTTTTATTGTACTCATATTATTTATAACATTTTGTATGGCCTTTTAGGTATTCAATTACCCATCTCATCAACACCATACCACAATCTCAATCATCCTCATTTAGCATATCTCCATGCTATATGCAAATGGTCTTATGGCTAATGCATATGCACAATGGAATGGATAACAAATGTGGATCCGAATGTGAGCATGAACACCAAGTTGTGGGTCAAGCATAGGTGTGCTACTATGCCCCTACTGCAGTAGAAAAATGTGTACACATATCTTAAAGCATGCATGCATATCAACAACATCTTTTACTGGCACCAAACCGTTATCGCCCATCTGTAGCACTAGTCACCCCGTGACTTGCAGATCAACAACATGACCTCAACTGCCAAAAGTGCCATGGGCTCTTCCCGAACACACATCGAGAGAGCTGTGCCCTGTCGGACACTGAGGTACTTGCTCATCATAGAGCCGCCCGCCCACTGGGCCAACCACATAGGGTTCCTCGTCACCAAACTATGGGCAGTTTCGTGACTCACACGCCGAATCACAGGGGAAACAACAAGAATGCTCTCCCACTGGGCCAACCGGGGGAACCCCCTAATATTCCTTACCGGTAGCGTATGATATGCCATGGATACAATACAATGCAAATCAAATGCATTTCTCACACTGTGCATCCTAAATGCCACTCATCAAACATCATCATCATAATCACCGACACCACCATACACCTTAGTGGATTTCATCATTGTTGGTTTCTTAGCCATTGTTTTTAAATTTTATATGTGGCATTACATCTCAACATAATTTATATACATATATTTTATTTCATACATGCAAGTCAATACCTGCAATCTGCCATAAAGGCATTACAACATTACATAGTATTCATCAATATTACCACACTTTCATTTAGTGGGTTTTTATCTCTTTATTCGTTACCATTGTTTCACCTATACATACATGTTGGTCTGGCATTCATAATATTTCATTATTATATTTCAACTACACATACAAGATCACACTTGTATCATACACAATGGTACACAACAATTCATCAATAACAATATACACCTCTTTGTGTAAGAGAGTGCTCAACATCATCATCTATCATTATTCAATGTCATATTTTCTCTAATTCATCAATTTGTATCGTATACCATGTCATTCAATTATCCCTTCATTAGTTTCAAATTCACCCAAGGATATATCTCATAATCCTATCATTAGGTTCTCATCATCATCCTTTCATTACTCTATCCTTGGTGGTAATTATATCACAGTTAACTCATCCCCAATTATATTAATTAATTCCAGCCACCACCATGCCATGTCATCATGGCATACCCCTCATATCATCTCTTAATTATCTCATAACACTAAGAAAGAGGTCCAACATAAGCTCACTATAAATAAAATAGAATAAATTCAGTCCTGGGGGAAACTCGCTCAAGCGAGATTTACCTTCACTTGAGTGAGACAGGCCAGGCTTGCTTGGGCGAGCCCCAGCGCGCGTAAGCGAGAGCCTCCCATCAGCGTACATACGCTCCTCGCTTAAGCGAGTGGAGTTTAGCATCAGGCCCATCATGCCCGCTCAAGCGATTCACACTCGCTAGAGCAAAAATTATCCAGTACCCATTCTAAACTTGATAGCTTGAGCGAGATTCCATATGCTAAGTAACTCGCTTAAGCGAGGTACACCCAGTACCACTTTTCCACTTGGCTCGCTCAAGCACGGCCACACCTGCTTGAGCGAGAATCGTCTAGTGTGCATTTCCCTTGGCTCACAACTGTCTCGCTTGAGCGAGAATGCTTCTCGCCTAAGCAAGATTTGGCCAATGGCCACTCCTCTGTTACATGGGACTCTCGCTTGAGCGAGAATCTATCTCGCTTGAGCGAGATCCACCTTACACGCCCAAAAACTCAAGTTCTTTACTTCTTTCCAAATGTCAATATCCTCACAACAAAAATTGGCTTAAACTAACCTTTCTCATATTCATGTACTTAGGACTTGGTTCAACAATCCATACATCACTATTTTAAATTCCAATTCATCAAACTTTATGATGAAGGTTTTAAAACACTTCTGATCACTACTCCACTCATTACAAAATAATCCTCTGCACATTATTTGACTCATCCATTCATAGATTTTCACCATCATTTAATTCATGTCCAACCAAGGGACTATCAAACACTTATCATTAACATCATATATATACCTATACTTTCATAACAATCAATATAAGCCAAGCCATCATTCATCACTTCATCAATTCAAACATATAATATATTCATGGGGAGGCAGTGCATGAGTCCACATATAAACATAATTAACAATTAATCACTCATGCAATTGAAATGTAAACTTCTCTCCTACCTCAAGAGAAGGACCACAATGCAATTGCATCGATCATTCGGTATCATCGTATGAAATACAATCCTATCAACAAACACACACACACACATGCAATAAATAAACCATCATAATGCATCATTTCCTAAAATTCATTGTCAAGTCCTAGGCTTGTATAAACTCCAATTTATACCATTGTGTTAGGCTTCGAGAATTCCTTTCCTAAAACCATGATCCTCTAGATCTTAAAGGGCTAAACAACCTAACAACAACAACTCCATGGCCCTTATCCATAAGGCTTCCAAATCATCTCATGAGTCACTCAACTATCATCACCAATTAACAAATCCCAAATGGCATATATCAAGACCTAAGACTTCATCAATTCAAACATCCATTTCCTTAGTCTACTATTACTGGTTTGCAACCATTATCAACATTATAAACATCAACACTTAAGACTAATTCCTCAAATCATCATACCTATAGACATGCATATATCATCATTTGCAACTCATGACTTAGTTCACAATTTTATTAACATCAATATTCAACTCCTATCCCTTAAAAATTCATTTCCATGTATAAAATCATTCTAAGGTACCAAAAATAATCAAGCTAGCCAAAATCCGCAATTTATCATACTTAGGGTTTTTATCAAAATCAACCAATCAACATCAATCTTTACCATCTTCATAAAGCATTTCCTCCATAATAATATTCACCCATATTGGGTACTATCCCATATTCAAGAATCACCCATCTAAGCCATTCAAACCTAGGGTTTCCATATTTTCACTAACATGCAAGGTTTCAAACATCACCATCCTCAACCCAATATCACAAAACCATGAATGGAATAAGGTGGAGGTAAGAAATCTTTACCTCAAGTCCAAACTCCACCAAAAATGAAAATGAGAGTGAGGAAGAGGGAGATGACCAATGCAAGCTCCCAAGCTCCATAGATGCCTCACATTTCCAAGCTTTTGTGTTAGTTTTTATTGAAAATGAGTATAGAAGGAGGTGGGTCACGATTTTAGGAGAAGAAAATGGGTAGAGAAGGAGAAGAGAATGAATGAAGTGGGAGAGAGGGAGAGCCACCGAGAAATAAGAAAGAGAGGGGGAAGTTGTGTAAAAATTGGACATTGTCCAATGGTCCAAAGAATGCATCATCTTGCTTTTACCATTGGATAATAATTCCCCATTGTCCAATGGGTAAAAGGTGTTAGAAAAGAGAGAGGATTGCCACGGTTAAGTAAAGAAGAGGAAATGGGAATTTTCATTTTCTTTTAATCTAATTTGGTTCGTAATTTCCCCGTTTCATATCCTACATCGTATCCAATTAATTACTTCCTTAGCACTAGAAATTATTTCAACTGTACCATCGTAACCACGATAATTTTCCAAGCATTCAAGACCCATCAATTATTTAATTTGACCAAGTTGGTCCTATATCATCCATTAAATCATCCGGTTCTAGTAATTCTTGATTTATCTATAATTCACCTTTAATGTCTAACAACATCTCCCATATTTACTTGACCCTAATTAATCAATTACCGTTATTTAATAAATGTATTTTTCCTTAAAATCTGGGATGTTACAATCCATCCCACCAAAAAGAAACTTCGTCCTCGAAGTTTAACATCGGTACATACCGTAAGGCCACACTTCGGCCACGCATCAATAGGGTCAAATAACAGCATGACGTAATATCAGACTTTCTAAAGTCCAGCAAGATATGATCAATATCATTCCTTTATCCAAGTATAAAACTCCTTATATCGAAAATGAGTCACCGCCCATCAATTCTCAGTTTATTCATCACCACTCTCACATTCTGATCCAGTACCTCCGGATAGGTTCAATACATTCACCGTAAGCAGTTACAACTCTACACTTGCCGGGTTTATGCGTTGTTGCATCCGACATACAGGAAGGCGTCCTAATCCCGTAGTGGTTACCACAAATACATGGGATCGGCGCATGAGTGCACGTTGCCACAATGCCTATGGCATGTAGAGACATATCAGGATAAGTACCTTCATGTCTTATTGCTCACATTAGTCACACTTTTCCAAATAATACCAACTTACATGAGACTTAATGACAACTCGCATAAGTCCGTCACTCAATATGTTCATGTTATGTCATCACAAAATATAATCCAGCATCAATCGCGCCGTATAAATCATCAAATATCATTTACCATAACCATGCATTGCTACATTGATAATAATTTTCCAACCATCATAGGGTAATCACCCCACCATTGGACTTCATCCATCCTGAAGTCGTAGTCAAATAACTTAGAAATCATTTGTCTAATTCAAACATTGTTGGCTATAATTCGACTTAAGCCTAATTGATTCATTAAACTCATACCAAGTACACACCCTCTAGTTTAAGATAGGGTCCATAATCACATAATAATCTTCCACTCTAGTGGACTTCCTCTTTCATCCTAGCCAAAGTCCATATACTGGACATACAATTCACATTGTGTCACATCAGTATGTGGTTTCTATCACCAATATAGCCCTTTTTTAAAACAAAGAGGGAGGTATCCCTAGAATTAAACTCCTTTTACCCACTCATGTTTACACATATTACCTCTTCGTCATATCATAATTTCTTATTCAATCTATTGATCATAAGATCAGGGGCATATAATTCAGCCCAACATCGTATCATAAAATTTTTCATCGTAGCCAATGCTAAGTCATATTCTGAAATCACATCATTATTCGTTAAATACCTAGGGTTTATATTTACATGTCGAATCCAATTACATACCGGCTTTAGCCTCAGCAATTTGTCTCATAATCAATTTCACTATGGCTAAATCATTCATAAGATTCAATTCTATTATTAAGCTCAAAAAATTTCAAGGGTTACCTAGCACCCATCGTGGGACACTTCCACAACACATAGAATCATTAAACATGGCTTATAGATACATCGTAGAGCCTAGACTACCATAGGGTCTAATTCCATAAGATTTGATCTGTCAAGATCATATTCAATTATCCGGGGTCACCACACTTAGTGGGTCACAACCAAATTAGCTATTCACTCGGTTCACAAATATAAAACCGAGACATAACCCCCAATCAGGTGCACACACAGGATTTACATGTCACCAATTTATCACTCATTCACGTTCCCGGTCTAAAAGGTACAATAATTCACTCACATCATATAATGCAAGTCTCCTGTGTTCAAGGATATAAAATCCATAGTCCAAAATTACAAATCAATCATTTTAATTTATGAATATCCACATTAGGGAATTCCTTCACTATCGTTCATTCAATTAATTTTAATACATGAATCATTCACGTCTAATACCCCCTATCCGTAATCAATATAAGGCATAGGTTCATCATCAAATCAAATCATACTCAACATATCGTATCCATGATCACACATAGTATAAACTTTTCGTCAATTCAAATCATACTCAATATATCAATATTTAAATGCATAATATCAATGTATTCGTCATTTGAAGGAAATAGTGTAAGGAACTTGGTCGGACTTACATAAATAACCATATCAATCACATCAATGGATTTATCCATAGGTATTCAATCTTATAAATCATTCAAGATTATCAATGAGCAACTATGCTTCACATAGCCTCAATGACAACAACCGTACTTCCATAAACAACCATCATATCTTACGAATAATAATTCATAAAAATCCTCAACGAGCTATCTTCACAACCCAAAACCAATGATTCACAGGGAACCACCATTGGAGGAAGTAATGCCCCGATAATAAATTTACAACTCGTAGACAACTAGTCATTCATAATTCATATAGGGCAGTCAACACTTAAACATATCGTCATTTCCCTAGATAACTTTCACTCCTTAGTCTATACAAAGCAATCAAATTCCAATAATTAGCATCTTGCTCCATAGATCACTATAAATGTTTTACAATCGAGCAATGGTGCTCCCATCATCCATAATACCATTTTGGCAAAAAGTAATCACAACCTACCAAAAATTAATGCCCTCAATATAGAGCAAAACACACTCCACTAATAATTGACAATATCATTTCAGAGCAAAATACGCTCTGATACCACGTTGAAACACCCTCAATTTTCTAGACCTGAATTCTGATGTAATCAAGATAGTAATTAATAAAAATACGGATAAATTTTTTGCATTTAAAATATTTCTAAAACACCTCGACGGTTACATCAAGACCTGAACCGCAGAAAACCGAAGAGTGAGATTTAATAGAATATAACTAGATCGGTAAATAAATTGCCTATAACAGTATACAAAATAATAGAGTTTACAGCGGAAGTAGAATGTGTATACTGAGCGTACGCCTAGTCCCATATATAAGGATATAAGAAAAGGCTCGGCAAGGCATACAACAATATATCATAAGCCTAATAGACAACCATCATCTTTCACATAATTTTATGAACATGCAATGCCTAAGATATATGTATATACATATCTATATGGTCATGCAACATACGTCTCCAATATTTATATTTCTCAAATTACCATAATCAATTCAGTCTTAAGGTCATACATTGTTAACACTTATACATTATTCACATTACATCCACCAATAACAGTAATTATCAACCATCATATATACATTTATCCATAATGAAATAATTTACAATTACTGCCGACCAAGGCATTCCTTTACCACTATTTTACCTTCCCAAAAGCTTTACTTTAAAAATATCCTCTTCCCATGGCATTCCTGTATCAATACTAAAAAGTAGACCACATGGGAGAGTGAGTTATACATTTCAAATGACGATATAATACAATTGAAATTATGTGCATATGCATGTCATATCATGTATGCTTTGCTAAACACCTCAATAAATATCATAATCTATTCACTCCACAATATACATATTAGGTATTCACCCGTCATATCATAGCAAAGCAAGCATATACACATCTT
Source organism: Clitoria ternatea (assembly GCA_037962975.1). NCBI lineage: Eukaryota > Viridiplantae > Streptophyta > Magnoliopsida > Fabales > Fabaceae > Clitoria > Clitoria ternatea. The sequence goes on along the minus strand of CM075672.1, from coordinate 155,768,504 downwards.
GCACAATGCCACAACGGGCCAACATCATCAATATCGACCATTCAGGTCTTTTCTCAAAGCCACCATAGCTAACATCATAATCATTAATCATAAACAAATATGCCCTACATTATAATGGCCATAATGCACATATCATCATATTCGATATCTTTTTATTGTACTCATATCATTTATAACATTTTATGTGGCCTTTTAGGTATTCAATTACCCATCTCATCAACACCATACCACAATCTCAATCATCATCATTTGGCATATCTCCATGCTATATGCAAATGCTCTTATGGCTAATACATATGCACAATAGAATAGACAACAAATACGGATCCAACTGTGGGAATGAACACCAAGTTATGGGTCGAGCATAGGTGTGCTACTATGCCCCTACTGTAGTAAAAAATGTGTACACATATCTTAAAGCATGCATGCATATCAACAACATCTTTTACTGGTACCAAATCGCTATCGCCCATCTGTAGCACTAGTCACCCCGTGACTTGCGGATCAACAACATAGCCTCAACTGCCAAAAGTGTTATGGGCCCCTCCCGAACACACATCGAGAGAGCCGTGCCCCGTCGAACACCGAGGTACTTGCTCATCATAGAGCCGCCCGCTCATTGGGCCAACCACATAGGGTGCCTCGTCACTAAACTATTGGCAGCTTCATGACTCATATGTCGAGTCACAGGGGAAACAACAAGAATGCTCGTGCACTGAGCCGCCCTCCCACTGGGCCAATTAGGGGAACCCCCTAATATTCCTTACCGGCAGCGTATGATATGCCATGGATGCAATGTAATGCAAATCAAATGCATTTCTCACACTGTGCATCCTAAATGCCACTCATCAATCATCATTATCATAATCACCAACACCACCATACACCTTAGTGGATTTCATCATTGTTGGTTTCTTAGCCATTGTTTTCAAATTTTATATATGACATTACATCTCAGCATATTATATATATATATATATTTCATACATGCAAATCAATACCTGCAATCTGCCACAAAGGCATTACAACATTACATAGTATTCATCAATATTACCACACTTTCATTTAGTAGGTTTTCATCTCTTTATTCATTACCATTCTTTTACCTATACATACATGTTGGTGTGGCATTCACAATATTTCATTATTATATTTAAACCACCCAAACAAGATCACACTTGTATCACATAATGGTACACAACAATTCATTAATAACAATATCCACCTCTTTGTGCAAGAAAGTGCTCAACATCATCATCTATCATTATTCAATGTTATATTTTCTCTAATTCATTAATTTGTATTGTATACCATGTCATTCAATTATCCCTTCATTGGTTTCAAATTCACCCAAGGATATATCTCATAATCCTATCATCAGGTTCTCATCATCATCCTTTCATTACCCCATCCTTGGTGGTAATTATATCACAGTTAACTCATCTCTAATTGTATTAATTAATTCCAGCCACCACCATGCCATGTCATCATGGCATACCCCTTATATCATCTCTTAATTATCTCATAACACTAAGAAAGGGGTCCAACATAAGCTCACCATAAACAAAATAGAACAAATTCAATATTGGGGGAAACTCGCTCAAGCGAGATTCACCTTCGCTTGAGCAAGATAGGCCAGGTTCGCTTGGGCGAGCCCCATCGCACGTAAGTAAGAGCCTCCCAGCAGCGTACATACGCTCCTCGCTTGAGAGAGGCTTCCCTTGTATATGGCCACTCGCTTGGGCAAGTGGAGTTTAGCATCAGGCCCCTCATGCCCGCTCAAGCGATTCACACTCGCTAGAGTGAAAATTATCCAGTACCCATTCTAAACTTACTCGCTTGAGCGAGATTCCATATGCTAAGTTACTCGCTTAAGCGAGGTACACCCAGTACCACTTTTCCACTTGGCTCGCTCAAGCGTGGCCACACCTGCTTAAGTGAGAATCGTCTAGTATGCATTTCCCTTGGCTCACAACTGTCTCGCTTGAGTGAGAATGCTTCTCGCCTGAGCGAGATATGGCCAGTGGCCACTCCTCTGTTACATGGGACTCTCACTTGAGCGAGATCCACCTTACACGCCCAAAAACTCAAGTTCTTTACTTCTTTCCAAATGTCAATATCCTCACAACAAAAATTGGCTTAAACTAACCTTTCTCATATTCATGTACTTAGGACTTGGTTCAACAATCCATACATCACTATTTTAAATTCCAATTCATCAACTTTATGATGAAGGTTTTAAAACACTTCTGATCACTACTCCACTCATTGCAAAATAATCCCTTGCACATTATTTGACTCATCCATTCATAGATTTTCACCATCATTTAATTCATGTCCAACAAAGGGACTATCAAACACTTATCATTAACATCATATATATACCTATACTTTCATAACAATCAATATAAGGTAAGCCATCATTCATCACTTCATCAATTCAAACATATAATACATTCATGGCAAGGCAGTGCATGAGTCCACACAAAAACATAATTAACAATTAATCACTCATGCCATTGAAATGTAAACTCCTCTCTTACCTCAAGAGAAGGACCACAACGCAATTGCATCGATCATTCCGTATCATCATCCGGAATACAATCCTATCAACAAACACACACACATGCAATCAATAAACCATCATAATGCATCATTTCCTAAAATTCATTGTCAAGTCCTAGGCTTGTCTAAACTCCAATTTATACCATTGTGTTAGGCTTCGAGAATTCCTTTCCTAAAACCATGATCCTCTAGATCTTAAAGGGCTAAACAACCTAACAACAACAACTCCATGGCCCTTATCCATAAGGCTTCCAAATCATCTCATGAGTCACTCAACTATCATCACCAATTAACAAATCCCAAATGGCATATATCAAGACCTAAGACTTCATCAATTCAAACATCCATTTCCTTAGTCTACTATTACTGGTTTGCAACCATTATCAACATTATAAACATCAACACTTAAGACTAATTCCTCAAATCATCATACCTATATACATGCATGTATCATCATTTGCAACTCATGACTTAGTTCACAATTTTATTAACATCAATATTCAACTCCTATCCCTTAAAAATTCATTTCCATGTATAAAATTATTCTAAGGTACCAAAAATAATCAAGATCACCTATTTAGCCAAAATCCCCAATTTATCATACTTAGGGTTTTTATCGAAATCAACCAATCAACATCAATCTTTACCATCTTCATAAAACATTTCCTCCATAATAATATTCATCCACATTGGGTACTATCCCATATACAAGAATCACCCATCTAAGCCATTCAAACCTAAGGTTTCCATATTTTCACTAACATGCAAGGTTTCAAACATCACCATCCTCAACCCAATATCACAAAACCATGAATGGAATAAGGTGGAGGTAAGAAATCTTTACCTCAAGTACAAACTCCACCAAAAATGAAAATAAGAGTGAGGAAGAGGGAGATGACCAATGCAAGCTCCCAAAGCTCCATAGATGTCTCACATTTCCAAGCTTTTGTGTTAGTTTTTGATGGAAATGAGTATAAAAGGAGGTGGATCACGGTTTTGGGAGAAGAAAATGGATGGATAAGGAGAAGAGAATGAATAAAGTGGGAGAGAGGGAGAGCCACCGAGAAATGAGAAAGAGAGGGAGAAGTTGTGTAAAAATTGGACATTGTCCAATGGTCCAAAGAATGCATCATCTTGCTTTTACCATTGGATAATAATTCCCCATTGTCCAATGGGTAAAAGGTGTTAGAAAAGAGAGAGGATTTCCACGGTTAAGTGAAGAAGAGGAAATGGGAATTTTCATTTTCTTTTAATCTAATTTGGTTCGTAATTTCCCCGTTTCATATCCTACGTCGTATCCAATTAATTACTTCCTTAGCACTAGAAATTATTTCAACTATACCATTGTAAGCACGATAATTTTCCAAGCGTTCAAGACCCATTAATTATCTAATTTGACCAAGTGGGTCCCATATCATCCATTAAATCATCTGGTTCTTGTAATTCTTGATTTATCGATAATTCACCTCTAATGTCTAACAACATCTCCCATATTTACTTGACCCTAATTAATCAATTACTGTTATTCAATAAATGTATTTTTCCTTAAAATCCGGGATGTTACAAAAGGGTTCATAATTGGACCTTAGGAAATTAATTGAGTAAAAAGATAACCATACCTAATTAAAGAATAATTAAAAGTTACTTAAAGAACTAAATTATGGGAATGCTAATAACATGAATTAGATACACGGTAAGGATATAATGTGAACGCTTGCATCTAGTTGCCTACATAAGTAAAACTTTAGTGACGTTAAATATGCGATAACTTGTTAAGACATAGTAAATGATGGATACTGATATATATAGTATGTGGTGTGCCTAATGATTATTATGTAATGGTTTCTTAGTATAATGAATACTACATACAACATGGTACTCGTTAATTGACTAATATGATTGAATGTGTGACTATAAATGATTGTGTATATGGATGTATGTGTGTTAGTTATGTAATGAACATATGTGATAGAATATATGATGAGTATGATATGACGACATGTGTATAGAATATGATGTGGTAGAAATACTTAAAGAATGTAATGAGTCAACAAAACAAATGATGTGATGAATAGCACTGTATGATGCATTAAATGAATATGTTGAAATAAATAAGAAAAGAATGAATGAAGAAATGTCTCGATAGGGATCTCTGAGATAAATAAATTTTGAAAATGATATGATAAGAGTAGATCAGATCAAATGTAATGATGGGCCGTGGTTTTCTAGAAAATGTGAAATCTCATTTCATTTCTAAGTGTCGGGTAAGACCATTACGGATTGAGGAGTTTAGAGAAAACAAAGAAAGAATTAATTAAAATAGACCCAAAGTTAGAAATGAAATAGAGTCATTGAAAGGACCCTACCAATGACTAGTAAAAAGAAATTGTGTGTTGTGTGCATCATACATGGAGGATAAGGGTGATGGACGAGAAACTCCCTAGAGCATGATACCCGAGGGCAGTCTAGGGAGTATATCGGAGGCGGGAACTCTATTTGCCTGGATTCGCGCCCATCGCTGGATAGCCCATGGCAAACTTTGATATACTTAGAGAAGAGGCGGGATTTTCTATGGCCGTGGAGTGCCCATTCTGTTGAGATGTGTGATTAGCCATTTTGATGATAGGGCTGTGTGTCCTTACCCATTTATGAAAACCAGAACGAAGAGAGCTCCGGTCGCTCTAGTGGACAGGAAGGATAAGGCGGGATTAGTACTAATTGAGATTGAGAAGGAGGAGATGGGCCTATATGTATCATGATGATTAATAAAAGATTTGACATAACGAAATGAGCTCATGCATTGCACCATTGTATTGATATTGTGATTGCTCGTCATTTGAATATAATTGTATAGATCTTAGTAATTCTGGAAGGTGAATGAGAAAATAATAAGGGTCAGCTAAGATCAAGAGTGGTGAGATAACTTAGAACGTATCATAGGGACCCCAAAGAGAGTAGGAAGGACTCAATCCTAGATTGTTTGTGTTGTATGTGAGCAGGTGTTGATGAGACACCTTCCCGCTTGTTGTGGAGGTGAAGACTCACCCTTACGCTAAATTTTTCCAAACATCGTGGGGATGGAGACAGACTTTGCATCGAGGAGCAGTTAGACTCTACTTGGACTGAGGATGAATAGAATAGGTTAAATTTTATTTGTAATTATAGAAGCCTGCGTGCCCCTTTACTTTCAATATGTATAGTTACTGTTACGTTCATGTACTATATATGATTATATTGTATATAAGGTATATCTGTTCTACTAAGTTTTCTTGTGCAAAAAAACTTTCACATTTTTCTAAAACTCGTAACCTCTTAGTTGACCAGGATAATCTAGTGGAAGGGATTGTCCTAGTTAACTGAGGGTGTTACAGCTATCATCTTATTTGAATAAGACATTTTGTTAAATAGTTTAATAGCCTTATTATTCCTTGAAATAGTTGGTCAATATAAGAACTATTCCTAAACTTTTCCTAGTTAACTATTAATACGGGATATAAAAATACGTTAAGACTAGTGCATGAGTGTATTGATGATCTAATCTCACAGACTATGGATATGGATGATATTAGTTGTTCACACGGGTACACATGAAGAGTAATAATGTACTAGACAAACCCATCATATGAATATAGCATGGATTGTTACATGAGTGTCATAAACGATTCTCAATGTGATAATGGTATATTTAGTCGTCAACCTAAATTCACTATGATTCCTATATGATGGGTTTGTTATTTTAATACAATTAAATGTCATTTGTAACAAGGTGATGTAGAGGGATATAAGTGATATAGATGAGATTTGTCTTTCCTATATAACAAGAGTGATATCTATGGGTCACTTGATGTAGAGTGAGACTAAGGAAATACCTGACCATGCTAGGAGAATAAATGAATTAGGCCATACAAAAATGATGATGACCATGCCTTGGGCCTAATTAGATATTATAAGAAAAGGACCAAATATAAAAGTTTATTACCTATAGGTTATTTTGAGATTTATATTTGGATAATGATGTATTGCTAGATTTCACTCATTATATTATATTAAATATAAAATGTTTATATTTAATATAAACTAAATATATTTCCTATAAGGTTGCACGCATAGAGTAAGCCTACCTAAGGGTAATTTTTATTTTAATTTGACTAAAATTAAAACTATTGGGTCTAACTCATTGATAAATGCTTAAATGTGTATAGATTTTGGTGTTAATTGGGCATAATTTTGATAGGTGTTACATTATCTGGACCATTTTGTGTATTGTAATAGATGGAAAGTGAAAACCAGATATCTTTTGATATGTATGACATAAATAAGTTTTTTATCCCTATTTTTTGTTTAAATATTAGGTGAAAAGGATGAAAAAGGGAAAAAGAAAGGAATTCCAAGCCCATTCCCTAACTTAAGCAATGAAAAATACAAGTTTTGGTCATTTCGCTCAAGCGAGACTCAGGTTTGCTTGAGTGAGCTAAGAGTCTTATGAAGAAAACTAACAGAAGTAAACATCGGTTGAGCGAATCTTAATTCGCTTGAGCAAATCTTAATTCGCTTGAGCGAATCTTAATTCGCTTGAGCGAATAAAGTACAGAGAGCATTAGAGTGAAGCTCGCTTAATCGAGTCTCAAGCCGTTCAAGCGAGAATTGTCCAGAGAGCAAACCAAAAGGACTCGCTTAAGTGAAAGAGAGGTGGCCTGAGTGAAATCTAGCCAGAGACAGAGGCTGAAGAATTCGCTTGAGTGAGGATCAAGCTGCTCAAGCGAAAACTGTCTAAAAACAAATCCAATGATTATTCGCTAGAGTGAATCATGTTGAGCTCAAGTGAATGGAACAAAGGCAACAAGGGACTTTACGCGCTTGAGCGACTCATTCTCCCAAGCAAATATGCGAGGGAAAATCAAGAAGAAAAAATCTCCTTCATGGTAAAGAAACCGATCTTGCTTAAGCGAGCTAACTCTAGCTTAAGTAAGATACTTAATATAAAAGGAAAAATCTTAGAAATTAAAGGCGGCTAGGAAGAATACACTTTTTTTGACGTGGAAATTTCATTGAAGACATCATTTTCCTCTTTTTCATCTTTTTCTCTATTGATTCTTGATTGTAACGGCTACTATGTGTAGCTAAACCTTTCATTGGGATTGGATGTAGTCGAATCAAACCCCGATATATGCTTGTCATATATATATTCGGTATTTTTGTTCTATTGCTTCTGGTTTTCCATTTTATGTTTAATGCTTTATTCTATTGGGAAATAGTTTCATGATCATGGTTTCCGTTGATTATTGGAAAATAGCTTACAAAAATGGATCTAAATGGAATGCTCGTTACAAAGGATATTAGCAATAGTATTCGACGTAACGAATGGATTTCGTAGTCGAGGAATTGATACGAATGATTTAAGGTTGTGACGTAAAAAGAAATATTGTGAAAAACATTTATATAAGTGTATACAACATATTGAAGGGTGAGATAGATGAAATCCAATCCCAAATTTTATCAATTGATAGTTAAACTCTTTTCATTGCTTGTTTAATTTATGCTTGTTACATTTAGCCAGTTTTATTTCTAGCACATTATGCAACTAATGTTGTTTCTTGCTAAGGTAACTTGAATCATGATTTAAAATACCATATCCTAGTGGCGCAACACTCTGTTGTAATGTATACTACAACTGAACAATGGAACTTGCCACAGAACAATTTAAACCATTCTAAAACTTTCAACAAGTTTTTGGCACCGCCGCCGGGGATCAGTATAATTTTAATTTTGATTCTAAGTTACTAAGGCATTATGAATATTATATTTATGAATAGTTATCTATTACTGTTACTTGTTCTTTTTGTGTGCTAATGTCTTCTTGCAATGAGTTTTTGCTTTATGCACTTGAGAAGCCAGGGATCCAAAGATCATTTTGAGTTTTACCCTAAAATAGAACGATCACTGAGAAAAGGCAAAGGCAAAAACAAGCAGAGGCAACAACTGCACACAAATGAATCTTCTTCCATACATATTCCTGATAGTGCAACAAAACCTGAAGCAGAAGATATGGCAAACAACAGTAACAACAACAACAACAATCCTCCTCTGCCCAGAAGAACACTTGGGGATTATGCTACACAGCAAGGCCCAAGACATTTCTCCAACATTGTAATACCAACCACTACAAAGACTTTAGAAAAGAAGCCAACATTCTTGAGTCTTATAAGTACACATCAATTTATTGAAATGGCAAATGAAGATCCTTATACTCATCTTGCTATATTTTATGAGTTAGTTGGAACAATGGGATTTAGACAGGATGGCATTGAAGCAGCTTATTTGAGATTATTCCCCTTTTCTTTAGCAGCAAAAGCTAAAGAGTGGTTGCAATCCCATCCTAATCAGAGCTTGCATAATTGGAGCACAGTGGAGGAAAAATTTCTTCAAAGGTTCTTTCTGCCTTCTCGTTCCATTAAAGCAAAGTCTGATATCTCCACCTTCAAGCAAGGCCCTAATGAACCATTTTGTGAGGCTTGGGAAAGATTTAAATCACTATTGAGGAAATATCCAAATTATGGATTCGAAGATATTACACAGCTTAATATCTTCTATACTAGTTTGAGACCCGATACTAAAATGATTTTAGATGCTGCTGCCGGAGGTACAATGATGACTGTAGATGTGGAACAAGCAAGAAGAATCATTGATGCCCTATCCTCTACAGACCATCAAGCTCAACATGATAGGCAGTAGGTGACTAGAAGAGGTATGTTGGATTTGAATACTATTGATGCTATACTAGCAAAGAATAAGATTTTAACCCAGCAGATAAAAGCATTGACTCAACAAATGGCAAAGCTACCATAATAATTACATGCAGTTCATTCTTCTGTGGCACCCACCATGAATCATCAACAATAATTGAAATATGATTTTTGTGCAGGCAATCATTCAAATGGCCAATGCTCATACCAAGGAGATCAACAGGAAGAATCTGTTCATAATATGAATAACCCAGGGTGACAAGGTAATTTCAATTCTAGTAATTATCCTAATAATTTTTGTAGGGTTGGAGAAACAATCAGAACTCAAATCCTGGATAGAGGCAAGGGGCACCACCTTCTAACAGACAACAACCATATCAGCAACACTACCCTTCTTTGCATGAAAAGACTTCTAAATTGGAAGAGACTCTAAAAATTTCATGCAAGCTTCCCTAACCAACCAGAAAAACACTGAAGCATCAATCAAAAATTTGGAAACCCAGGTTGGACAATTGGCGTATTAGTTGTCTGATAAGTCTTAGAAAGACTTATTTATTAGTATTATTTCTAATTACATTTTAATGATTTAAGTGTCAAATTAATTATTATTTTATTCATTTAGTAATGAATTAGCAATTTTAATTAAATAATAAAATATTTCATTATTTTTAAGTGAATTATTAATTAGTTATTAAATTAAGATATAGAAAGAAAAAGGAAAAAATTTCAGGTGCTGTCGCTGAACCAACCCGCGTAAGTACACCCATTATCATCATTTCTCATATCATTATCACTTATTTCCCCAATTCCTAGAGTTAGGGTTCCATTTAAAAACCAACAATCACCATGATCACTTATCATCCTCCACCCCAATAGTTGCCATTTTCATGTACCCATGTACACCCTCATAAAACTCACATTAATTGCACCCCACCTTAGGGTTTCACATCATTAATGCCTCCCAATCATCTACCCATACACATTTAACACTCTCCCAACAACCCAACATCATAACCAAGGGCATAAAGCTCAAGAAAATGGAGAGGAAACTTACCTCAAGCCAAGGGGAAGAGAGCTCCAATAAAGGGAGAGAAAGAGCACAAAAGTGAGAAGGGAAGGGAGAGCTCTAAGCCACCATCATCATTTCCAAGCTTTGATGGAAAAGTGAAATAAGGAAGAGAGGGAAGGCATACCCTCTTGCTAGGGTTTCAAGAGGAAGACGAAAGTGAGTGGGAGATGAAGAATGAAGAAGAAGAGAGCTTGCCTTTGGGGAGAAGAACCAACGTGAAAAATGAGAGAAAGGGGAAGGATTTTTGTTTTAAAAATTTTAACCCTTCATTAAAGTTTCTCCATTTTATTATGTACAGGATCTCTGTTCGGGCTTAATACTTGATCCAAAAATTATTCCAAATACATATTCGAATTCCCAATAATATTCTTAACAGCCCTGACCAATGGCATCTCAATCGGAGATACTTGGTCCATACCCATATTTTAATCAGGTATAATTTTGTCTCATTCAGTCTTAATAAATTATGAATATCCATCATAAATCCCCATTTAATTATTTCCAAATTTTTGGAAAATGAATCAACTCATATATAATTATTTATTATTTATTATTTATTCCCCTTAATTAATCATCTTTATAAATTTTGGGATATTACAATCCATCCCACCTAAAAAGAAATTTCATCCTCAAAATTTAACATCGACATACATATATATCATAAGGCCAACCTTCAAGCCGCACACTAATAATGTTTAACAACATCAAAAAAATAGCATCGGACTTCCCAAAGTCCAACAAAACATGATCATCATCATTTCTTTTACCCAAACATAAAATTTTCTACATCCAAAGTGTGTCACATATCATCGATCACAACTCATCCAACATAGCTCACATGTTCATACTCAGTACGAACAGATAGACTCGGTACATTCACCATAAGCAGTTACAATCCTACAACTGCCCATCCTAGGAATCGTTGCATCTGACATATAGGAAGGCGTCCTAATCATGTAGTGTTACCATGAAAACATAAGGTCGGCATAAAAGTGTACGCTGCCACAATGCCTATGGCATGTAGAGTCCTATCAGGACAAGTACCTCATATTCCTATCGCTCACATCAATTACACCAACTCGAATAATACCAATCCACCTGAGACTTAGTGACATTTCTCACAAGTCTATAACCATCATACTCATCTCACATCATCATTATACATAACCCGGCATAAATCATACCATACAAATCATCAAATATCGGTTACCACTGCCATAAATTGGTACATCAACAATAGACTCCTAATCATTATAGGTAAACATCCCATCATTGGGCTTTATCCATTTAGAAGCCGTAATCGCATAGCTTAATAGCCCTTGTTTTATCCATATATTGTTGCCTATAAATCATTTCAAGCCTACATGAGTCACTAAACTCACATTAACCATGTAACCTTAAGGTCATAATAGGATTTTCAATCGTATAATATGCTTCTGCACTAGTGAATCTTCCCACAGATCATAACCAAAGTCCATAAGCTAAACGTATAATCCACATTATATCACATCATTAAGTGATTTCTATCATCAATATATTCTTTTTCGGAACAAAAGGGAGGACAATGACAGGTTCAAATTTCCTTTACCAATACAGAATTATGTATATTATCATAATATCATATCATAGCCCATAGCTATTCCAATGAGTACAACATTAAGGGTACACAATTTAGCCCAAAGTCATATCTTAAAATCATATGTCATTACCAATACCAAATCATACCCCGAATTTAACATTATCATTCATCAACTATTCAGGGGTCACATTCATTATTCGTATTCCATCTTATGATAGTTCTAGCCTCAACAATTTATCTCATAATAAATCTTACTATGGATCAACTAACCATAAGGTTTAACAATTCATCAGACTTAGAAAGTCCAAGGGTTCACCTATTACCCATTGTGAGATTTGTAAGATACCCCCACAACATCCAATTCATCGTTAAACGTGGCTCATAAAACAACATAGAGTCTAGACCACTATAGGGTTCATTTCCAGAAAGTTCAATTATACAAGATCACACAAGTCAAGTTAGAGGTATCACACCTCATGATCCTAGTTAAATCAATCATCCACTTGGGTTTCTCGTATAATCTGAGTCTAATTCGATTCCTCATGCAATCTTTATCATATATGCATTTACACTTAGTATTCATCATAGGGTCTACCCCAAATCTAGTGCATACACAATTTCGCATTTCATCATCTTATTACTTATTCATGTTCTCAATCTAGGGAGACATAGCAATTCACTTGCGTTATATTATAAAAAGTTTTGTGCCTAAGGATATAAAATCCATCTTTCATAATCAGCACTATCAATCATTTCTCCCTATAAATACTCATATTAGGGAATTCTTTCATTATCATTCATTTAATCAATGCTAGTACATGAAACACTCATGTTTAATAGACATACCATGGCTAGGTGCCACAAGCTTAATTCATACAAGAGACCCAACCATCATTCACATTGTTCAAGCCTTTCCTAACAATATCTTAACTTTTAACACACTAAACAACTTGGAGTCATTACTCTATTTTCTTGATTTCATAATTCCTTAACATCAACAATTAATATTAGTCATTCAAAAACTCATTCTCATATATAAAACCACTCCAATATCAATAACTCATAATTTTCACAAGAATTTCCCAAAGCCCTAAAATCCTAATTTCTAGGGTTTTCATAAAAACTCAACAACCATTATCACTAACAATACCCAAAGACAATTTATCATGGGTTTTACACTTAAAATCATCTCTCATATCATCATCACTTATTTCCCCTAATTCCTAAAGTTAGGGTTCCATTTAAAACCCAACAATCACCATTATCACTTATCATCTTCCACCCCAATAGTTGCCATTTTCATGTACCCATATACACCCTTATAAAACTCACATTAATTTCACCCACCTTAGGGTTTCACATCATTAATGCCTCCTAATCATCTACCCATACACATTTAACACTCTCCTAACAAGCCAACATCATAACCAAGGGCATAGAGCTCAAGAAAATAGAGAGGAAACTTACCTCAAGCCAAGGGGAAGAGAGCTCCAATAGAGGGAGAGAAAGAGCACAAAAATGAGAAGGGAAGGGAGAGCTCTAAGCCACCATCATCATTTCCAAGCTTTGATGGAGAAGTGAAAATAAGGAAGAGAAGGAAGACACACCCTCTTGCTAGGATTTTAAGAGGAAGAAGAAGGTGAGTGGGAGATAAAGGATGAAGAAGAAGAGAGCTTGCCTTTGGGGAGAATAGCCAACGTGAAAAATAAGAAAAAGGGGAGGGATTTTTGTTTTAAAAATTTTAACCCTTCATTAAAGCTTCTCCATTTTATTATGAATAGGATCTCTATTTGGGCTTAATACTTTATCTAAAAATTATTCTAAATACATATTTGGATTCCCAATAATATTCTTAACAGTCCTGACCAACGACATCTCAATCAGAGATACTTGGTCTGACACCCATATTTTAATCGGGTATAATTTTGTCTCACTCAGTCTCAATAAATTATGAATATCTATCATAAATCCTCATTTAATTATTTCCAAATTTTCAGAACATGAATTAACTCATATATAATTATTTATTATTTATTATTTATTCCCCTCAATTAATCATCTTTATAAATTTCAGGATTTTACAGCGTGCCTACGCCCACGTTTAGCGTGCCTACTCCTAGTGACTAGTCTATTTAATTTCTGTTTTATTTTCAGATTTGTAAATGTGTAATTTTATTAATTTAAGTTAGTTATTTATTTTGTACCTCTTAATTATTAATTGTATTCTTTGTAATTATTGAATTTAGGATTTTTCGTTAAGCCTAGGAGAGCTATATATAGTTGTATTGTAAAGGAAGTCTATTTCTTACTTTTAAAAATTAGGGGAAGCAAAGCTTCAAACAAAGAGGTTGGGTTGTTCACTTAATTGATTTTACTTCACTTTACTTAAGATTCAAGATAGGGGCTGGGCGGGCAGTGAAGGCTCATTTATTAGAAAGCAAGCTCCGCTTTTTGAAGTGAGCCCCCATAAAAGAAAAAAACATAACTAATTTTTAGATCTAATTTCACTTCTCAAATTTCTCTCATCTCTCTAGGTCTTCTCTCTCTAAATTCTCTCATCCCTAACCTCCATTCTCTGTATCCATTTTCATTTTCCTCCATGGGTGCTTAATTCTCTAGGATTGGGATTGATTAAAGTTGTAACCAAGCTAAGATTCAATTCATTGGAGCTGAGGATTCAACTAAAGCAAGTTCTGAACATTGGAATTATTGGATCACACCTCTTAGATTGGGAAATCCAAGGCTCATTTAGAAGTAATCATTAAAGAGGAATCATGATGAGAGCTTCAGATTACACTTCCTAACCTACTTGTTTCATGCCTAAGGAATTAGGTGAATAGCTAGGGTTTCCTTTAATTTCGCAATTGGCTTTAACATAAAGTGATACCTAAGAAATTAAGTTTATTTTGTGTTAAGTTAGTGATAATTACCTAAGAAATTAAGAGTTATTCATCTGAGATTGAACCATGCTTTAATTGAATCCAAAGCTGTTGCCATTAGAATTTAAGTGAAGTTATATGCTGAGATTAATTCTAATCTGTGTGTTTAGTATAGATTAATTGCTGACTTAATTCTACTTTTCACACTACTATATGAGAATTCATAAAAACAATGTAAAATTTCAAAAAATACAAGACTTTATTGGCTTTGCTGTGAGGTTTAGCTAAAGACTTCTCAAGATTGTGGTACTTAACACAATCCCTATAGGAACGATCAAATATATTACTTTTTAATGATTGGTACGTTTGCCATAAAAATCATCATCCGATGAATTTAGATTACTGTCAAATCAACAAGAAGGTTCCTTCTCTACTAAAACTCATCCTAATCTTAAGGAGCATTGTAAGTCAATTACCACAAGAAGCGGTAAAGTGATAGGTAGATAGGTTGGTGAGAATGAGAAAGTTGAAGAAGAAGTGTTGAGAGAAAAGAAAGAAAAAGAGAAAGAATATGTTAGTGAGAAAGATCAAAATAAAAGAGAGAATATAAAGAGTGAGGTTGTGAATAAAGAATTAGAAAAAGGAAAACAAAAAGAGAGTAAAAATAAAGAGAAAAGAATGAGAGTCATATTCCACAGTTAAAAAATCCCCCATATCCAAAGAATCCTTCAAAGCAAGACAAATAGAGGCAGTTCGCTAGATTTATGGACATCTTCAAAAGGCTGCAGATCAATATTCCTTTTGTAGAAGCTATGGAGCAAATGCTTACCTCTGCCAAATTTATGAAGGATTTATTGACAAAGAAGAAGAGATTTTCAAAAGAAACTATGGAGTTGGAAGCAGGATGTAGTGCTATCATTCAAAAAACACTACCGTTGAAAACCAAGGACCCAGGCAGTTTCATAATCCCAATTACCATTGGCACTTTACCAGTGGGAAAAGCCTTGTTGGATCTAGGAGCTAGCATTAATTTGATGTCGTTGTCTATGCTAAAGAGAATTAGAGACTTGGAGGTTAAGCCTACGAGGATGACTTTGCAGCTAGTAGACAGATCAGTGAAATTTCCTTTTGGGCTAACTAAGGATGTTTTGGTTTGAGTTGATAAGTTTGTGTTTCTAGTGGATTTTGTGATGATGGATATAGAAGAGGATTCTAAAGTACCATTGATCCTAGGGAGACCGTTTATAAAGATAGCCAAAATCATTATTGATGTGGATGATGGGAAGTTAAAAGTAAGAGTGCATGATGATGAGGTGAACTTAGATATTTTTGAAGTAATGAAGTATCCCTCAGACAAGCAACACTATTTCCAGATAGATTTATAAGATGAAGTTGTTGAAAATGAATTGTGTAAGTTGAATCATTCTAGTCTTCTTGAGAAAGCTTTAGTGTATGTTGTTAATGAGCTTTGTGATGATAAAGCCAAAGCTGTAGAGGAAATTTTGATACAAACAAATTCATTTTACCAAGCCAGGTAAACAAAAAGTGAAGCCTAGAAGCTTGAATTAAAGGCTTTACCCTCTCAATTGAAATAGTCTTTCTAGATGATGACAGTCAGAAACTAGTGGTGATTAGTAGTAGATTAACCAAGTCAAAGGAAGCAAAATTGATTGAAGTGTTGAAAAAAATATAGGAGCAATTAAATGGACTTTGTAGGACTTAAAAGGAATTAGCCCTTCATATTGTATGCATCAGATATTCATGGAGCAAGAGTACGAGCCAATTGCATAGCCTTAGAGAAGATTGAATCCAACTATAAAAGAGGTAGTGAAAAAGGAAGTGATGAAGCTATTAGTGGTGGGCATGATTTACCCAATATCAGATAGTGCTTAGGTAAGCCCAGTTTAAGTTGTCCAAAAAGAAGGTGACATGACTATAATTGAGAATGAAAAGAATGAGTTGATTCTAATAAGAACAGTCATAGGATGGAGGATGTGTATTGACTATAGAAAACTAAACCAAGCCACCAGAAAAGATTACTTTCCTTTGTCATTCATGGATCAAATGCTTGAAAAGTTGGCAGGTCAAGTATACTATTGTTTTTTGGATGGATATTTAGGGTATAACCAAATAGCGGTTGCTTTAGAGGATCAAGAGAAGATAGCTTTTACATGTCCTTTCGGGATTTTTGCTTACAGAAAAATGCCTTTCTGACTATGTAATGCTCCAGCTACCTTTCAAAGATGCATGTTTGCCATTTTTGTAGATTTGATTGAGAAATGTATTGAAGTATTCATGGGTGATTTTTTAGTGTTTGGATTGTCATTTGATCATTGCTTGAATAATCTGGATACCGTATTAAAGCGGTGTGTGGAAACAAATCTGGTTCTTAATTTGGAGAAGTGCCATTTTATAGTCACAGAAGGTATAGTACTAGGCCACAAAATTTCTTGCAGAGGCATTGAAGTGGACCCAGCAAAAGTAGAAGTGATTGAAAAGCTCCCACCGCCCGTTAATGTAAAAAGGATCAAAAGTTTCTTGAGTCATGTAGGCTTTTATCGATGATTCATCAAAGATTTCTTGAAGATTACAAAGCCACTGAGTAACCTCTTGAATAAGGATACTACCTTTTATTTTGATGATTCATGTTTAATTACTTTTGAATTGTTAAAATAAAAATTGACTTCTGCTCCTATAATAGTTGCACCCAATTAGAAACTTGAATTTGAACTTATGTGTGATGCTAATAACTATGCCATAGGAGCAACTCTTGGCCAAAGGAAGTTGAAGATTTTTCATGTCATACACTATACTAGCAAAGTTCTTAATAAAGCACAAATAAATTATGCTACAATAGAAAAAGAACTTTTAGTAGTGGTGTATGGCTTGGAAAAATTTAGACCCTATTTGATTGGATCCACTGTCATTGTTTATACTGACCATGCAGCTCTAAAATATTTGTTGAATAAACCTGACTCGAAGCCTAGATTGCTTCGATGGATTTTATTGTTGCAGGAATTTGACTTGATTATCAAAGACAAGAACATTATGGAGTAATGCTCAGTTGTAATGCTCAGTTGTAGAAATGCTCAGTTGTAGAAATGCTTAGAACATTATGGAGTCAAACACAAAGTGACATCTCCCTATCATCTATAAGAAAATGGGCAAGTAGAGATTTCAAACTAGGAGATCAAGCGTATTCTAGAGAAGATAGTCTCAATCAACAGGAAAGATTGAGCATAGAAGCTTGATGAAGCTTTATGGGCTTACCAGACAACATATAAAGCACCTACAGGTCTTTCTCCATACAAACTGGTTTTTGGCAAAAGCTGCTACTTATAGGTGGAACTAGAACGTAAAGCCTACTGGGCTATGAAGCTATTGAATTTTGATCAGCAAGAAACTGGTGAAAAAAGGAAGCTACAAATGTAGGAGTTAGAAGAATGGAGGCTTAAAGCATATGAGTCATCCTGTATCTATAAGGAAAGGATGAAAATGTATCATGATAAGAAGTTTCTTTAAAAGAGTGTTCATCCTAGCCAATCTATGCTCTTATTCAATTCAAGCCTAAAATTGTGTCTCAGAAAATTAAAATCCAAATGGTATGGTCCTTTCTTGGTCAAAGAAGTCAAATCTTATGGAGTTGTGGAGTTGCAGGACCCTATTTCAAAAAGAACATGGACTGTCAATGGGCAAAAATTAAAGCCCTATTTTGGTGGTGAAGTGGAAAGGCTTACCATGCTCATCCACTTGCATCATCCCTGAAAATTCAAAAGGTGTCGAGCTAATGACGTAAAACAAGTGCTTCCTGGGAGGCAACCCAATGTTTTATTGCCTTTTGTATGATTTGTGTGTTTTTTATGTGAATTGTGTAACATCCCAATTTTAAAGCTAAATACCGAATGAAAAATAAACCATTAAGGTTTTGATTCAAAAGTAAGAAGTTAATTGTTAATTATAATTAGATTAGCTTAAGGAATAATGATAAGTTAATTAAGGCTGAGTTGGTGAAAGATGGCTGTTTGTGATTGGCGAGTTACGTGAGTGGGCTGCGACTCACATTTTCCCATCCCACTTCCTTCCCTTCGCATGCATATATATGCCCTGTACCACCGTGAATACTCATCCTTTTTCCCACTACTTCATTCTCTCTTTTCTTCTCCGCCTCCATCCTCTTTTCTGTTCTTGCCCTTCGCTTCCGGAGATCATGACACCGGTGCTGGAGGAAGGTCAGAGCCCCTCCAACTAGTGAAGGATGATCGTTGAGGCAGAGGAAGAACAACGCTCTATTCCCAAACCGAGTACAGAGTATGACGGTTCGAAGGAAGACTGAACGAATCAAAAGAAGGGCGTCAGACCCAACGTCGAGAGCAGAAAAGCTTCTTGAGTTCCTTCTGTAGGTAGGGGGCGCTTGCATGTCAAATGCATGGTCCATGAACGGTACCGGATGAATGTACTACTTTGAGTGTGTGTGTATGTGTTTATAACGACTGGATCTTATGCATGATTGATGATTCTGGATTCTGTGTGTATTACAGTGGTTATACAACAATTGCATGTAATCAAGTTAGTGGTAGTGTAGTCTGTCAGCCTTGGGTAATGATGAATGAAATGCATGGTTTTATCTCTGTTAACACTGTGAGAATATGAATGTGTACTCGATAGTTGATTTGTCAGATGCTATTACTTGATTGTCCGATTGTTGTACATATTGGTGTGACTAATAAAACAAATATAAAGACTGTGTTGAATCTGTTCTTACTTAATGGTTGCGAAGGAGGTATCGGTTGTGTGATGATGCTTGCTGGTAAACGCATTAGCTGCATGTGTAAGAATGGGGTGACCCGTGGAAGGTCAAGAGCCCTGAGGGAATGACTTCCAGCTACAGACCTTGGCTAGATCCTGAAGGGGCTCGTGGGAGCCGTAGGAGCTAGAGAGGAGTCTCGAGACGCCAATGGGAGGCCGGTACCACGCGGGAAGAGCTGAAGGACGAGGGGCCAATAAGGGGGGAACTGTAACTGAAAGTCATCACTCGAGTCGGATCCGCAGGCATGCATGTAGATATGAGGTTGATTAGGGTAGTACGCATAGTATGTGTTGGGTGTTATGAATGATTTCCGAGTGTGTGGATGCATGTGTATGTATGTGTGAAGATGAACTATATGTAGTATGTATGTTATAGATGTTATTCTGACTGGCATGGCCTTAGTTAACCTGAAAACGATTGAATAAAAGTAAGTGTGCGTACTGACACTGATACTGAGTCCTTGATTGTCATTTTACATGTAAAAAGCTCACCCCTGCAGTGGCTACATTTTTCAGTGAACATCTCTCGGAATGAAGCATGAAGGAGGAGCTGAGTGTAGAACAAAATAGCCGAGTGCTTTCGAATATATGTGTATATGTGTATACTGTGTGTAAGGTCCTGTTAAGCCTTGGCTGGCTCATATTTTGGTTTTAGCCTTTACGTTAGAACTTGAACACCTTCGGGTGACAGAAGACATGATCAAACTCTTGTAATTATTTAAATGCTTCACTATATATATATATGTCGTGTGTTCTTCTATACTATAGGTGACGTCCGAGTGGTAAATATGGATGTATGAGTATACCTTACGAGCGTAGGAGGTTAGTGTGTCTATGGGCAGTAGCGGAGCTGAGTGGTTGCTGGGGAAAGGGAAGATAATAATTTATTCCAAGTGATGAGAGGCTGAACTGGCTGAGTGGTTCCGAGTGAGTTAGCTACTACTCCCCGAGTGAATATAAGTCTGAGTATTCCCGAGTAAAAGTAGGTATAAAAGTCGAGCGAGATTCATTTGTATGAGTTCCTTCCGAGAGAAGAACACTTAGACGAATTCTTAGGGAAGTTCCCTTCGATGACATTCTGGTGAGTAACTTAGTGGAAAGATTCCCGAGCGCATAGGCTTAACGGATTCCGAGTGAAAACATGTATAAGTTTCGAGTGGGAAATATTCCGAGTGAGAGTTTATAGAATCCGAGTGAAATAACCCTCATTTACCGGGTGAATCTGGTGTGTACCTTGGTGGATAAATATAAGAGACTATGTTATAGAATGTAGGTGTGTTGGGGTCGTTTCCTGAGTGTTGGAACCCCTTATACCGAGTGGCCTTAGGAATGAATCCCGAGTGAACTTAGTCGTTTACTGAGTGTATGGATGTCTCGATGCCGAGTGGTGGTTTTACCGAGTGAGGCTTCTCGCTTCAGCGAATGGAGGACTCACTCCAGCGAATGTGTATTGCTGGAAGGCGTTTGTCGTGGTATCGTCCAAGCGATTGTGTGCTCGTCCGAGCGAGTTGGGCGTCTCGCCCAGGCGGATTTGTGTCTCGCTTGAGCGAGTGTACGCTGTATGATGGTTCTCTCAGGCGCTGTCGGTGCTTCCGTGTGAATGGTTTTAATTCCCTTGCCTTCCTTTTCTTTTTCTTCTTGGCCATGGGACCAGCTCTCATATCTTCATATAAGGGAATGTTTTTATTATGGATCCAGGTTATTTTCTAAATTAATTCATGAAAAATTTTCCCCCTAAAAAAATTAGGATGTTTCATTTTGGTATCAGAGCAGACTGAAAGGTCCAAGGCCAAGGTATGCTTACCGAGAGTAAGCGGTTGTGTGCTTTCTAACTGAGTGGTCATCATGATTGTGATATGAGTTGAACCTGACTGATATTGACTTGTGGATAGGAGGTTGTTCCCCTCTTGGTCCGATTGATTGTATAGCATATAGAAATAGTATGATGTGTTAAGATATTGAACATTAGGCTGAAATCCGATTGGTAATGAGTGGCTCGGTATACTTATCCTTGAATGTTAATTTCAGGATAAGGGATGACGCATCGCCAAAGCATGGAGGCTATAGCCACAGCATTCCAACGCTTTGCGGACGTGTTTGAGAGGCAGGGCCAGACTCGAGCTGAGGATGGCCACGTGCTGGACTGCTTCCTGAAGAGGAAGCCGAGTGAGTTTCAGGGAGGACGTAACCCGGAGGCAGCTTTTAAATGGACTCAGGAGCTGGAAAGAATTTTTGGGGGTCTTCATTGTACCGAGGCCCAAAAGGTGGAATGTGCAGTGTATATGCTGCGAGATGAAGCGGAGAATTGGTGGAAGATAGCCAGAAACCGATTCCCTGATGATGATGCTCAGCTGACATGGAACGATTTCAAGACATGCTTCTTAGAGAAGTATTTCCCCGACACAGTAAGGAGTCAGAAGGAGTTGGAGTTTATGGAGTTGAAGCAGGGCTGCATGACTGTGGAAGAGTATGCGACTAGGTTCGAAGAGCTGTGCCTATTCTACCCACCTTTCCAACAACCAGGGATGGAGAGCTCCAAGTGCCTTAAATTTGAAAATGGGTTGAGATCAGATATTAAGAGGGCCTGCAGATATCAAGAGATCAGGAGTTTTCCTGCATTGGTGAACAAATGTAGGATATTTGAAGAAGATGACAAGGCCCACTCGGGCCAGAGCAGCAGAGCCAACCATCACTTGGGGCCTCAGCAGTCACGTTTCAAGAGGCCAGGAAACGTGGGAAGAAATGGACCCTTTACCAGATATCAAGATCGCAGTAACCAAGGGAGACAGATGAGTGGACGACCAAGATATGGAAAGTGTTTTAAATGTGGTGGTGACCACTTCGCTCAGAATTGCGATGGTGCAAATGTCGAGTGCTTTCATTGCTAGGAGAAGGGGCACATTCGCGCTAACTGCCCCCAACTCCGTCAAACAAGTGCCAATCTGCATCAAGGGAGATTTCAGGTGAAGAGCAGTCGGAACGATGGTCAGAGCTCGCGGGGCGGAAGCAATAGAGCCAGAGGGAATATGATGTTTGCCCCAAATAACCGGAAGAGAGACACCGATCAACCAACTGCTGGAAGAGTCTACGTAATCAACGCGGAAGATGCTGCACAGGCGAATGACTTGGTACAATGTAAGTGCTCACTCGGTAGGAATACACTTAATGTAGTCTTCGATTCGAGAGCTACCCATTCTTTTATAGCTGATGAGTGTGTGAAGCATTTGAGGTTGCCGACTGTGTATATGGATCGGACTCTGGAAGTGGCCAATCCGACTGGCCCTAAGGTGTTGACATCAACGATGTGTAAGGACGTAACGTTCATGTTGGACGATCGGAGTTTTACCTTCGATCTTGTGTGTGTGCCTTTGAAAGGCCTTGATATCGTGCTCGGCATGGATTGGTTCTCGGCCAACAAGGTATTAGTGGATTGTAGAAACCGAAGGATAATCTTTCTGAAGCGGCACAATGAGGACTACACGGCATAAGGTATAGTTCAACTATTTTCGATGCTTTGTTTAACCGAGGGTGAGAGTAAAGCCCGAGTGAACGAAATTCTGATTGTCTGTGAATTTCCAGAAGTGTTTCCCGAGGACGTACCAAGTGTCCCTCCCAATAGAGAGGTCGAATTCTCTATAGAACTGATCCCTGGAGCCGAGCCAGTCTCCAGTGCACCATATAGAATGTCCCCAACTGAATTGGCCGAGTTAAAGAAGCAAGTAGATGAGTTACTCGGAAAATAATTCATTAGACCGAGTGTATCACCATGGGGCACACCTGTGCTGCTCGTTAAGAAGAAGGATGGCAGCATGAGACTCTGTATAGGTTACCGACAACTAAACAAACTCACGATTAAGAATCGGTACCTGTTGCCCAGAATTGATGACTTGATCGACCAATTGCGTGGAGCCTCAATTTTCTCAAAAATCGACCTACGATCGGGATACCACCAAATCTGAGTGAAGGAGTCGGATATCCCAAAGACTGCCTTTAGGACTCGGTATGGTCACTACGAGCATGTAGTGATGCCGTTCGGTGTGACAAACGCCCCTGCTGTCTTCATGAATTACATGAACAACATATTCCACCCATATCTAGACCGATTCATAGTAATCTTCATCGATGATATCTTAGTCTACTCGAAGACTCCTGAGGAGCATGAAGGACACCTCCGAGCGGTACTTCAAGTGTTGAGGGAGAAGCAGCTATTTGCGAAGCTTTCAAAGTGCGATTTCTGGATGGATAAAATCTATTTCCTCGGACATGTGATTTCCGAGGAAGGTGTCTCGGTGGACCCTTCGAAGGTGACAACTATAATGGCATGGGAGAGACCCAAGTCGGTCTTGGAGATAAGGAGCTTTATGGGCCTGGCAGGTTATTATAGGAGGTTCATTGAGGGTTTTTCTAAGTTGGCTTTGCCACTAACTAAGTTGACTCGGAAAAACATTCCCTTCTTGTGGAGTTCCGAGTACGAGAGCAGTTTCCGAGGGCTGAAAGACAAGTTGATGACTGCCCCAGTGTTGGCATTACCTGACTTGCAAAAGAGCTTCGTGGTTTATTGTGATGCATCAGGACTCAGATTGGGATACGTGTTAATGCAGAAAGACCGAGTGATAGCGTATGCCTCTCGACAATTGAGACCTCATGAGCAGCATTATCCGACCCACGACTTGGAGTTGGCAGCTGTAGTGTTCGCGTTAAAAATCTGGAGGCATTATTTGTTCAGGTCCAGATTTGAAGTATACAGTGATCACAAGAGCCTCAAATACTTATTCGACCAGAAGGAGCTGAACATGAGGCAGAGGAGATGGATGGAATTTCTAAAGGATTATGATTTCGAGCTAAAGTACCACCCGGGCAAGGCAAACGTTGTTGCCGACGCATTGAGTCAGAAATCCCTTCATGTAGCAGTGATGATGGTGAAGGAGGTAGAACTATTGGAACAGTTCCGAGACATGAACTTACATGTTGACATCCCCTCCTCTCGGAAAATGACGATCGACACGCTGAGGATTACCAATGACTTCCTGAAATTCGTGTACGAGCAGCAGTAGTCGGATTCCTACTTGGCCGAGATGAAGGAGACTCAGACCAAAGGTAAGGATTTGTCCTTGACCGAGGGAACGGATGGAATCTTCCGAGTAAGAAACAGAATATACGTGCCGGGTAGAGGAGAATTGAGGAGAATGGTGCTTGATGAGGCTCACAAGAGCTTGTTAAGTATCCACCCGGGTACCACGAAGATGTACCATGACCTGAGAACACAGTTGTGGTGGCCCGGACTAAAGAGGGATGTGGCAGAATACGTGGCTCGGTGTATTACCTATCAAAAGTCGAAGGTCGAGCACCAGAAGCCGTATGGTGCATTGCAGCCCCTGGAGATTCCCGTATGGAAATGGGACTCAATTGCTATGGACTTTGTCATGGGGTTGCCAAGAAACCGAGCCGGCCATGATGCAATTTGGGTCATTATTGACCGACTGATGAAGAGTGCACACTTCCTGCCTGTGAACATGAAGTACCCGGTGCATAGGTTAGCACGGATTTACATTCAAGAAATTGTCCGACTGCATGGTATACCGACTTCTATCGTATCAGATAGGGATCCTAGGTTCACGTCCCGGTTTTGGACCAGCTGCACCAGGAAATGGGCACGAAACTTTGGCTTAGTTCCGCTTACCACCCTCAATCGGATGGACAATCCGAGCGAACGATTCAAAGCTTGGAAGACCTGTTAAGGGCATGTGTGTTGGAGCATGGTGGAGATTGGGAACAGTACCTTCCCTTGATTGAGTTTACATATAATAACAGTCTCCACAACAGTATTGGTATGGCACCTTACGAAGCACTATATGGACGAAGATGCCGAACCCCACTTTGTTGGTCAGAGACGGGTGAGAGTCTGCTATTGGGACCCGAAATTATAAAGCAAACATCAGAACAGATCCGGGTGATAAAGGAAAGAATGAAGGCGTCTCAGGACAGGCAGAAGAGCTACCATGACAAACGAACCAGACCATTAGAGTTTTTAGTCGGAGACAAGGTATTTTTAAGGACTTCACCGAGTAAAGGAGTCGGGCGAGCCTTGAAAAGTAGAAAGTTGAGCCCTCGATACATTGGGCCTTATGAGGTGTTAGAACGAGTCGGCTCCATGGCATATTGTATAGCACTACCGACCCACTTATCCCGATTACACAACGTGTTTCATGTGTCTCAACTAAAGAAGTGTCTGCATGACCTTAACCACATAATGCCTGATGACGAAGTGGAAATCAAGGAGGACCTGACCACTATGACTATACCGATCAGAATCGTGGACCGATCGGTAAAGCGGTTGAGGAGCAAGAACGTACAACTGGTTGAAGTAGAGTGGCAGCAAGGCAGGACTACCTCTTGTACCTGGGAACGCAAAGACGCCATGAGACAGCAGTACCCCGAGTTGTTTACTAAGGTGAGTTACCGACTGAATTTCGTGTGAGTTACCGACTGAATTTCGAGGATGAAATTCTTTTTGAGTGGGGGAGAACTGTAACATCCCAATTTTAAAGCTAAATACCGAATGAAAAATAAACCATTAAGGTTTTGATTCAAAAGTAAGAAGTTAATTGTTAATTATAATCCAATTAGCTTAAGGAATAATGACAAATTAATTAAGGCTGAGTTGGTGAAAGATGGCTGTTTGTGATTGGCGAGTTACGTGAGTGGGCTGCGACTCACGTTTTCCCATCCCACTTCCTTCCCTTCGCATGCATATATATGCCCTGTACCACCGTGAATACTCATCCTTTTTCCCACTACTTCATTCTCTCTTTTCTTCTCCGCCTCCATCCTCTTTTCTGTTCTTGCCCTTCGCTTCTGGAGATCACGACGACGGTGCTGGAGGAAGGTCAGAGCCCCTCCAACTGGTGAAGGACGATCATTGAGGCAGAGGAAGAACAACGCTTCATTCCCGAACCGAGTAAAGAGTACGACGAGGGAGAGCCGGTACCACGCGGGAAGAGCTGAAGGACGAGGGGCCAGTAAGGGGGGAACTGTAACTGAAAGTCATCACTCAAGTTGGATCCGCAGGCATGCATGTAGATATGAGGTTGATTAGGGTAGTACGCATAGTATGTCTTGGGTGTTATGAATGATTTCTGAGTGTGTGGATGCATGTGTATGTATGTGTAAAGATGAACTATATGTAGTATGTATGTTATAGATGTTATTCTGACTGGCATGGCCTTAGTTAACCTGAAAATGATTGAATGAAAGTAAGTGTGCGTACTGACATTGATACCGAGTCCTTGATTGTCATTTTACATGTAAAAAGCTCACCCCTGCAGTGGCTACATTTTTCATTGAACATCTCTCGGAATGAAGCATGAAGGAGGAGCTGAGTGTAGAACAAAACAGCCGAGTGCTTTCGAATATATGTGTATATGTATATACTGTGTGTAAGGTCCTGTTAAGCCTTGGCCGGCTCATATTTTGGTTTTAGCCTTTACGTTAGAACTTGAACACCTTCGGGTGACAGAATACATGATCAAACTCTTGTAATTATTTAAATGCTTCCCTATATATATATATGTCGTGTGTTCTTCTATACTGTAGGTGACGTCCGAGCGGTAAATATGGATGTATGAGTATACCTTACGAGCGTAGGAGGTTAGTGTGTCTATGGGCAGTAGCGGAGCTGAGTGGTTGCTGGTGAAAGGGAAGATAATAATTTATTCCAAGTGATGAGAGGCTGAACTGGCTGAGTGGTTCCGAGTGAGTTAGCTACTACTCCCTGAGTGAATATAAGTCTGAGTATTCTCGAGTAAAAGTAGGTATAAAAGTCGAGCGAGATTCATTTGTATGAGTTCCTTCCGAGAGAAGAACACTTAGACGAATTCTTAGGGAAGTTCCCTTCGATGACATTCTGGTGAGCAACTTAGTGGAAAGATTCCCGAGCGCATAGGCTTAACGGATTCTGAGTGAAAACATGTATAAGTTCCGAGTGGGAAATATTCCGAGTTAGAGTTTATAGAATCCGAGTGAAATAACCCTCATTTACCGGGTGAATCCGGTGTGTACCTTGGTGGATAAATATAAGAGACTATGTTATATAATGTAGGTGTGTTAGGGTCGTTTCCCGAGTGTTGGAACCCCTTATACCGAGTGGCCTTAGGAATGAATCCCGAGTGAACTTAGTCGTTTACCGAGTGTATGGATGTCTCGATGCCGAGTGGTGGTTTTACCGAGTGAGGCTTCTCGCTTCAGCGAATGGAGGACTCGCTCCAGCGAATGTGTATTGCTGGAAGGCGTTTATCGTGGTATCGCCCAAGCGATTGTGTGCTCGTCCGAGCGAGTTGGACGTCTCGCCCAGGCGGATTTGTGTCTCGCTTGAGCGAGTGTACGCTGTATGGTGGTTCGCTCAGGCGCTGTCGGTGCTTCCGTGTGAATGGTTTTAATTCCCTTGCCTTCCTTTTCTTTTTCTTCTTGGCCATGGGACCAGCTCTCATATCTTCATATAAGGGAATGTTTTTATTATGGATCCAGGTTATTTTCTAAATTAATTCGCGAAAAATTTTCCCCCTAAAAAAATTAGGATGTTTCAAATTATAGGTTTAGTAATGTTTGAGATTTGTTTCAATGCAATGATGATTGGTTGAGAAGTGATGAGAAGGAATAGAAAAATTCTTAGGAAGATGATGTTTAAATATTGATTTGAATGATTGTTGAATTTATTACATAATTGATGATATTTGTGATGGATTATGAATTTGATATGAGAATGATGAGAAACACATGTAAGTTTAGTACTAAATTGATGTATAGTTGAAAGTTAGTAACAAAACAAACAAAATGTGTTTGCCTATGGAATTACGATTGAGTTCATGATCATTTCGGTGTCAACTTGTCAAAATGCAAGATTTGGTCATAGAATCATGAATGTGTTTGAGAATTGATGTTAAATGCAATGAATTGATAGTTGAATTCATGATACTTGATGTGATATGATTGAATTTTTCAATTCACCATTGGTTGTACTTCATTTGATGATCCAAAGATGCTAAACATATGTGAAATGGTCAAGTCTTAACAATTTTGAAGAAACTCAACCAGGTTCCTTGTCAAAATTCAACTTAAAGTGCAAAAAATGGATTGCTTCGCTCAAGCAAAACCATGTTCGCTCAAGCAAATTTTGCAGATAATTTTATTGAAGGCTCATAAAGGTTATTCTATTCAAATCACTCAAGTAACATGATCATTCGCTTAAGGGAAATTGTTAAAAATCAGGAACACTTAAGCCAAGGTTATTTCGCCCAAGCGAATTCATATTAAATTGATTCTGGAAATATTCGCCTAAGTGAATTACAAGTGAAAATGATTCTGTCGAATTTTAGCTTAAGCGAGATACCTTAGCTCAAGTGAGGGAAGTGAGGAAGTAACAGGGGCTAAGTCTCATTTCTTTCGCCTAAGTGAACCTTGTAACATCCCAAATTTTGGAGGCAAAATTTTTAGATAATGATAATAAATTATTTATGGTCAATATATATAGGAAAATTAATTAGACTGTAACGCCCTAATTTAATGAATCGTAGACGGTAAAAAGAGGAAATTTTTTTTTTGTCCGCAAGAAAAGAAGATCAGAATGCCTTGGTACAAAGAAACGAGAGGAGAAGAAGAGCAAGAGAGATAAAACCGATCCAGGGAGCTGACAGTGGAAGAAGGGGAAATCGCTTAGGCGAACCACGCAGCAACGCGTACTCGCTCAAGCGAAAACTTCTCTCGGTATTCGCTCACTACACTCGGAATCTATGAATGCTCCTCACTCGGGACAACCTTAGCACCCTTCTTGTCACTCGGGGTATTTTACTTGGTTTACACTCGGTAGCCTTAATTCACCTACTCTAAACGTTCTACTAAGCTGAGACTCACTCAGATTCTTTTATTACCAACCATTTACTACAGTGGGGTCCCTTAGAGTCTAAGGTGTCACTCTCCAGTCGGAAAACCTTCACTCGGCGGATTCTCACTCGGGGTTCATTGATTATCCTACGCTCGGGAGAAATCCTAGTAGTTGTCACTTGGAAAACATCTCTAGACTCTCAACTCTGAATCCTAACAGCTCACCGCTGGGGGCAGTCTTCTACGCCAAGTCCTACTCGGAGCTATCTGCTTTCACTCACTCAGAACGTCTGAACCTTCCCACTCGGTGATAGAGTCACAAACCTTCCCTCTAGACCATAGGTTGACTTCCTTCATGATAAGTTATGTCATTTCCTACACACTCGGGGATATGAACGTGCATATATATAAGGATTACCCAGGCATTTCACAGCATAAGGTAGACATGCAACATGGCATAAACATAGGCATATATATATAGAAGTGTATATCATAATTTTACAACCACCATATCATGTTCCCATTCCAAGAGATTCAACTCCATCAAAAAGACTAACAGAAAAACACGAGCCGGCCAAGGCTTAACTCAAAACACTTTATACGACATATGCACAGTTGTAAAACTCCATAGTGCATCAGCACTTCACCCGGCATTTCAGCTCCTCCTCCCATCCTCATTACGAGAGATATTCACTGGAAAATTGCCATAACAGGGGTGAGTATCTTAAATTTTAAATGATAGATATTGACTCAGGTTGCCTCACCTTTATACAACAATATATATATATATATATACGCACAATTATACATGGCAACAATTATAGTCAAGGCAATGCTAATTAGCCAAAACATACACAAGGTCCTTACCGATCTGAATCCATCAGTTATCACTCGGCCTTTTACACACATCAACTCAATAATATTAACATACAACAATCGGTATCGTGATATTAAGATCCGTGTATTAGAATGCTTCTTTTGGACATTTATCAGTCAGATTCCACAATTCTCACTCGGCTATATATACACAACTCTCCAATACATGACATACATTCATAGAACAGAATTCAATCAGCATCAACAGCATATACACATGGAATAGTGCACTCGGTCCTGAGGGTATATATATATATCATCTCATTAACACCATCACATGCATAATTAATTCTACACAACATCAGTAGCAATTTAAACACATATTATTCACTCGGTTATATGCATTCATCCTTTCAATAACGTTGCCACCTGCATGATCAATTCCAAACAATGTCAACAGTTAATACACACAGGGTAATTCACTCGGTTGCAAACATTCATCATCTCATTAACACCTTCGCATGCATAACCAATTCCAAACAATATCAACAGTAAATAGGCACATAGTATTTCACTCGGTTCCGCATTCGTGTGTATCGGTATAGACGTTGTAACGTAGGCTCTCAGCCTTTTTATACATAGCTCTCGGCTATCAAATCAGCTCCCAGCTGCTTGTCCGTTTTACAGGTACCTAACCGTTTGCCCACAGGTGACACCAACGCTCTCAGCGCCAATGGAGGTGTTCACAGGCAGCCCGAGTCCCACTCAAGGGCTACCTTAAGTCCCACTCAAGGATTTTACAGCGTCCCACGCTTAATAACCGATGGTAGTGTCCCACACTACGTGCTCCCAACACAACGCATCCCATGCGCCACACGCGGATTCATCATATAACATAGAATTCATGCACACAACCTTCACTCAGTTATACATATTTCGCATGTAGTCGGTAATACGCATTTCCAGGATTCCATATATTAATTTAACACACACATACTTCCATGCAGTCATCATCATAGCTTCATTAACAATATATGAGCCCAATGCAATCGGTGTCAGTCAATATCAACTCCTAACAGCATTCTCATCAACTCATGCATAACATGCACTCAGTATACAGTAGTGTCAGAGCTTACTCAACTTATGCATCCATATGAAGATCAACAGGTTCAAACAAGCATTCCAATCAGTACAACATAATATGCATTTGGTATACAACAGTGTCAGGACTTAATCAACGCATGCATCCATATGAATATGAACGGATTCAATAAAGCATTCCAATCAACACAATATAACATGCAATCGGTATACAACAACGTCATGACTTTAATCAACGCATGCATCCATATGAATAAGAACGGATTCAACAAAGCATTCCACATGAAAGCACATCATACAACAGAATACAAAATCATCATTATCAATACTCAAAACCCGTTCATAACCCATGCATTTAACATGTAAGGTACTCCCCCTACCAACTACGAGATTCCGAGAGGCTTTTCTGCTTGGGTGTTGGTTCTCTTCCTTGCTGCTTCACTCAACGTTTCCACTCGCTTAGCCTTTACTTGAACGTTGTTGCCCTCCACGATTGGTACAGAGCTGTTTCTGCTTCTGCTTCGACGCTCGTCCTGTACTCGTATGAGGGAGCTCTAACTCCTCTGCAACACCGTCACTTGGCTTCCGAAACAGGGAATGGAACAGAGAGCAAAAAAGGAGAAGAGAAGAAGAAGGAAGAAGAAGGAGAACAAGAGAGAAAGAGAAGAAGGAAGAAGAGGAATCGTAGAGGGAGTTTCGAAGGATGCAAGGCAAAGAACCTTCGTCCAAATATAAACACATGCACGAGGAAGAAATGGTGGGGTGGGAAAACGTGAGGGGCAGTCTGCTCACGTCACCCAGTCCTATCAGCACCCACTAAAGCCAATCACCCTTTTTAATCAGCACCCCTTGATTAATTAAGTTAATGGTAATTAATAAACAAATTCCCCCCTTTTGAAATTATTATTTTAATGGTTTTATTCACCCGGTACATTATTAAAAATTTGGGATGTTACATAGACACTAATTTTGATTTATCGGTAAATTAAAATTTATTGAAACCTAACAATTTAACAGATGGTGTGGGACCTACTAAGTTAAATTAGATATTTGATGGGTCTAGAATAATGAGGAAATTATTATGGTTATAGTGGTATGATTAAAATATTTTTTAATGTTGAGGAGATATTTATTCGGACACGACGAATATTAATAAACGGTGAAAATACAAGCTAATTGGAATTAAAAGAAATTGTAAAATCCCTTTTCTCCTCTCTATATGACCATGCATGTTTTTCCCTCTCTCATTTACTCACTTTGTTTGTTGGATAAAGGGAATTATTGACCATTAGTAAAAGCAAAATGGTGCACCCTTTAGACCATTGGTTAATGACCAATTTTTGCACTCTCTTTTCACCTTCTCTACCATTTTTGGTGGCTTTTCTCTACTCTCCCTGCACACCCTATTTTTCATCTTCTTCTTTTTTCCCTTAAGCAAAATTGTCCAACACCTCACCATGGCCATTTCTTGCAAAAATTAAACACAAATTCATGATTCATGAAGCTCTAATGGGACTTTGCAAATCTTTGGGTGTTCCTCTCATTCCCTTTCATTTTCATTTTTCATATAGGCTTGGAGGAGAGGTATGTGTTTTTGGCTTTTAATAGGTTTTCTTGGTGATTTTGGGGTTCTTGAACCTTAACAATAGATGATTAGATGTTGTTTTGGAGGAAATACATGTGGAACCCAAACCCTAGGATAGATGACCATTGGGAATTTTGTTGTTGTTGATGATGATAAGAATATGATGTTGATGTCTTGGAAATGCCTAAGTGGAGCAAAGAAATGATTAGAATTGATGTTTGGTAATTTTTGTTAAAAGCCCTAACATGTGGGAAATTGAGGCTTTTGGAAAAAAAAAACTTGATGAATTTGAGGTTCAATGGTCTTAAGAATGATTTTAGATGAGGAAATGAATTTTTGGAATGGTTGACAATAATTATTGATGTTAGGAGTTTAAGGAATTTAGAGAATGTGGAAGGCACTAAGTTGATGAAGTTAGTAGAAGTGGTGTTTAGTGTGTTGGTGACTTAAGAGTTGTTTTATAGTCATTTAATTTTTGAGAATATGGATTAATGGGTTAAGGAACCATGTTGATGTGTATTAATAATGGTTATTGGGTTTTGATGAAATTCTAATCTTAAGATTTGGGAATATATATATATATTATGGCTAGGAGAGTTGATTTTGAGAATTAATATATAATATTTAATGTTGGGTGTTGTTAGTTATGATGATAGATGATAATAATAATGGTAGATGACCATTGGTGATGGAACTCATGGATGAGTGTTGTTATGAGATGTGTAGAAATGAATGTGAACACCAAAATCATGGTGGTTGTGATGGAATAATGATAAAATTATGGTTTGAAGAGGTCTTAGACCATGATAAGTGCTCTTTGGACTTATTGATTTATGTTGGTTTAAAAGAGGCTAAGATGGTTTATGTTGAACCTTAGGTGGCAATGATGACATTTAGATGGTTTATATAATATTGGATGCATTGTAGATGATGGGTGTAATATTGTTATTGTTGGGTATGGCTAACCTTTAAGACTTAAAAATCTTGGTTTTGGAAAAAGAATTCCTGAAACCTAACACAATTGTGTGAATTGGTATTTTGACAAGTCTAGGACTTGTTATTAAGCTTTTTGATATGTTAACAATTGTTTAGAATTGTGATGATGCCTTGAGATGGCTTATTGATTAAATGTATGTATATATATGTGTATTGGTGTAGATTGTATTCCGGGTGATGAGGCGAAACAATCAGACCATTCGAATCATTATTCTTCTCTTGAGGTAGGAGAGGAGTTTATATTCTAAATGCATGATTTGAATAACTGATGATTAATGTATATGATGTTTCTCATGTTTGCCTTGCTATGGTTATGTTGGAATAATATGATGATTGACATTTTGACGATGATATGCTTGGCAAATATGTGATTGCATTTAGAATATATGTATGTGGTGTGTCCTTGGTGGTGATTGATAATGACTTAAGATTTTGGCAAAATGTGTGCCGATGTCATATTGTGAAAACCATGTATGTTTCATCACTATTGATGAGATATGGTGATTGATGATAAGAATTGAATGATGTGGTTGTGTGACACACCCATAAGTGATGATGAAAACATCGAGACAATGATTAAATGTCATTGTGTTTGTTGCCAATTAGTGAATTTGAAATGATATTGAAAAAATTTAGATGATTAAAGAGATTGTGAATATCACACTAAAGCTTGAAACAATGGCAAGATAATTGAAGTTGAAATCCACCAAGAATTGTGTGTTGATAATGTGTATGTTGGTGCATACTTATACTTTTACCTTGAATGGATGTGCTACTTCCGTTGTGAAGTTGTGTGAGATTGAATCTCGGTGATGGCTGAATTTTAGATTGGCAAATATATTGTTACTGTGTACTTGAAGTATACTTGTTGGTATACCTTCTTGATTTCCATGTGTGGATTAATATTGTTGAGACTCCTTGGATATTGTGTTACGAATAATGTAAATTGATGCCTTATGTGAAAAGTTGTATGCCTTAGAGAGTATGATAATTGGTTATGTGCCACTATCGGAAATGTTAAGTGTAAAATATACCCCTAAGTAAGAGGGTGAGAAATCCTTGCGAGGTTAAGGCTAGCATGTGCATTTTTGCATTCATGGCATGAATGACATAGCATTTTATATGTGGTTACGATCACAATTAAAGTCTTGCGGGACTATAAAAGGGAGTACCCTTGCGTGGGGGAAACCAATATCAGAATAAATGAATGTGGTTGCGATCACAAGTGTATTGAAATGATAAAGGTCTTGCGGGACTATGAAAATAAGTACCCTTGTGTGAGGAAAACTAAAATGTAGATGATTATATGTGGTTATAATCACAAGTGTATTGACATGATAAAGGTCTTGCGGGACTATAAGAAAGAGGACCCTTACGGGGGACATATATTTGAATGCTCCTCAGTGGTTGCAATCACTTAACATGTGGAGATGATACAGATCTTGCGGGATCTCGTGAAAATCACCCTTGCGGGGGATAAAGGCTTAAGTAACTATACGTGTTTACAAATGTTTGATAAACCATGTACGCATGGGTTATGAGAAAATGTTTCAGATTGGATCTATTGCATATGTATTATACCGTATGACATATGTATTAGCCATAGTGGCATGGAATTTGAGTTGGAGATGACCAAGATAAATGATAACCCCTTGGGAGTGTAAATTGATTAAAGATGTAAAGACTTGATGATGATATTTGCGATATCCCATGATGATAAAGGGCAATGTGAATGTGTATGTGTTTGTACTTGTGCTTGTTATGAGTTGTAAACAATGACACTTGTATGCCTATGATGACATCTTGATGAAGGCTTAATGATAAACTGATGATTTTATTGCAAAACACTCATGTTTTTTATATGCATGTACACATGATCACAATGTATTCAGATTCGTCACTTAGAATGTATAACTCACTATCCCATGTTGTCTATTTTTAGCATTGTGATATAGGATGTGCATGGGGTGAGATGCATCTTATTTTGGAACCTAATGTTTTAATGGAGAAGGTAAATTAGTGGTAATAGAATGCCTTGACCGGCAATCATTTGAGTTATAGATTATGATGGCCTAAGTTTAGATGTATTTGGCTTTATATATTTTGTGTATACATGCGTATACGATAGGCCGATTCTTTTGTAAACAACCATATGAATATTGATAATGAAAGTTTTATAGCCATTATGATGGCATTGATGCTTATTTTGATGTAAATCCATGGATGGATGAATTATTTAAAGTGTGAGATTATGATCATAATGTTTATGAATGACTTAGAAGTAGATTTGATGATTTGAATGATGTTTAGAGTTAGCATAAAAAGTGCTTAGTGGATTGATGATATGTTCTTCTATGTCTTGTGCCATAATGTAAGTGATCCTTGTTGATTTTATGCATAGAAAGGTCTAGGCATTGCTTGATCTAAGGTCCCAAGGCATAACATGACTTGACTCATTTTATTCATCGATTCATAAGTCCTCTTGAATCGATTCATAGGCTACTGGTTCCAGAAAAGAAAAACTCCTCACGTATGAATCGATTCATGACTTAACTTGAATCAATTCAAAACCTACTAGTTTCAATGGAGGTGATTTCCAGGTCCATGAATCGATTCGTGTAGCCCCCTGAATTGATTACCAGCTTACTGCCCGGTTAAACTTGCTTCCTCAATCGCATGAATCGATTCATAAGGGTCTTTGAATCAATTCAAAGGCTTCTGTTTTGCTGTCCTGGACTCTTTTCATGTATGAATCAATTCATGGCTTTGCTTGAATCAATTCATAGCTTGCTGTTTACCAATCTTCTATAAGTTTTGATGCTTGCTTGATGTGTGTTGAGTCATGGCTTGTGTCTTTTCTTCTCATGCATATCTTCTTGGATTTTCTTCAAGTAACATTGGCACTTGGTTTGCTTTGAGTTGTTGTATTGCTGATAATGCTATTTGTCATGTTCCTCTTGATCTTGGATTAACTTACATATTTCACAAACACTCATATAATGACTACGTGACTAATTGTCCTATGTAGACATTTGTATAAATTACTTACCTTCTCATATCTTCATATATGAGATAGGTCTTTAAAAAGGTCCGGGGTTAATTATTGAAGTTTTTAATTATGGTGTTCTTCTTCTGACAATTATTTAAATTGTGAAAAATTTATCCTTACTTTTAATATCTAATTAATAATATCTTTAATATTATTTACTGGATTAAGGGTGCCACAAACCTTGCTCCGCTTGAGCAAATACCAAGGCAAAATGATTCTATCAAAATTTTGCTCAAGCGAAATTGGAATGGCTCAAGCGAATATAATTAAAAATGTTTTTGCCAAATAGTTTCCACGATCACAAGACCATAATCATCCACAATCACAAGACCATAATAGTTTCCACCAAAACTTTTAGTTTTTGAAGGACCAAATAAATCCATATGTAAAAGTTGTAAAGGTCTATTTGTTGAAACAATATTTTTTGCTTGAAAAGAAACCTTTACTTGCTTTCCCTTTTGACATGCGTCACAAAACTTGTTTTCAAATTTCAATTTTGGTAAACCAATTACTAAGTCTTTCGAAACAAGTTTGTTTAAATGGTCTATATGAATATGAGCAATTCTTCTATGCCATAGCCATGATTCATCCTCTTTAGTTATGAAGCATTGCACATCATTTGAAGCAAGACAATCAAGATTAATCATATAAATATTATCAACTCTTTAATACATCATTTATAGAAGTAGAAGAGTTTTTACCAACATTTTCGATTCCTAGAATTCTTCCCTTCGTGTTGTCTTCATATGTAACAAAATCCTTTATTTCGTGGAGTAAATGATATAAACTTACTTTTGTCTCCCGTCATGTGTTTTGAACACCCACTATCCAAATACCAATGGGTGTTACTTGCTTTAAAGCATACCTATAAAACAGGTCAAGTTAGAGAGCTTGGTACCTATTTTATGTTGGGTCCTTATAGGTTAGTTTGAGGTAATGTTCCTTTAGGAACCCATACTTTTCTCACAACCTTTGGCCCTAATTTTCTAACATTACAATTAGATGCACTATGTCCTTTAAAACCACAATAATTACATTTCATGAAAGGTGATGCAGTTTTAGTAGGTGGTATAAAGA
This sequence comes from Clitoria ternatea, assembly GCA_037962975.1. Taxonomy (NCBI): domain Eukaryota; kingdom Viridiplantae; phylum Streptophyta; class Magnoliopsida; order Fabales; family Fabaceae; genus Clitoria; species Clitoria ternatea. The sequence continues at coordinate 155,730,363 of CM075672.1, read as the reverse complement.
AATTTTTATAACTCTTTTGTTTCATATAGGCATTAAAACCTAATCCAGTTTTATCAAACATGCAACGTTGTTTTCCAAGTAAAACATTTAAATTGTCTCTACTATTTGTAAATTTTTCTAGAGTTCTACTCAAGTCTAAAACCTTTATTTCTAGCATGTCACATTTCTTAGAAAATTCACAAGGTTTAGTCTTAGAGCATGCTTGAACATTTACTATTTCCTTTTTCAAAAATTCATTTTCTTTTCCAAGTTCTACAGGATGCATCTCTAGAGTATCAATGGTTTTTCTTGGTAGCTTATGCTTATTAGAAACTTTTATAAATTTATCATACAATTCTTCAAGAGCATCAAGTAGTTCTTCCTTATCCAAGTCATGAAAATTTACCTTATTTTCTTCATCTTGGTGATTAGCCATGAGGCAAAGGTTTGCTTCTTCATTTTTTGATTCGTCCGAGCTACTTATCTCATTTTCATCCCATGCGATATATGCTCTTCTCCTCCCTTTTCTTTCTTTGTTTTTCTTCTTTAGGTTTGGGCAATCTATCTTGAAGTGTCCTTCCATTCCACATTCAAATCAAGTAGGTGAGGAAGAGATTTCTTTAGGAATGGGTTTCTTACCTTGAGATTTGAAGCTTCTTTAGAAACGTTTGTTCTTTATAAGCTTTCCAAAGCGCTTCACGAATAGACCTACCTCTTTGTCCTCATCAAGATCACTTTTGGATTCATCTTCAACAATTGAGGTGGCTTTGAGAGCTAGCCCTTTCTTCTTTGAGGCTTTTTCTTCTTCCTCGGCATGTTTCAAATCTTTCACCTCTTGTTCTTGTTCTTGTAACTTACCAAACAATATGGAAAGGGATATATCATTTATATTGGGAGATTGCTTGATGGCAGTAACAAGAGGTTGCCATTCCCTAGTGAGACTTTTTAGTACTTTGTGAATAAGTTCCTTGTTAGTGTAAGATTTACCAAGAGTAATAAGATGATTAATAATCAAAGTAAATCTCTTTTGAAGTTCTAAAATAGATTCATTGGAATTCATTCTAAAACTTTCATATTGACTAGTTAAAGTACTAATCTTAGAGTCCTTAACATCGCTAGTTCCTTCATGAGTTATTTGAAGGGTATCCTACATATCCTTAGCAGATTTACATGTAACTACTCTAAAGAACTCATCGGGACCTAAGGCTAAAGTGATAAGATTTTTTGCTTTGTAATTATACTACACTTTCTTTTCTTCCTCACTAGTCCAATTATCCATAGGTTTTTCTATTTATTTATTATCAACAATATGCATAGGTATAAAAGGACCATTTTCAATAGCATTCCATATTTTCAAATCAATTGATTGTATAAAAATTTTCATCCCTTCTTTCCAAAATGCATAACCTTCCCCATTGAAAGCGGGAGTTGTAGCACCGCCCTCGTCAAGCTCTAATACCACTTGTTAACCAAGTGGCCTCAATTACTCAAGAAGGCGGGTAAATTGAGTATTAAAAATTTTACTTAGAATGCTTTTGAAATTGATTCTTTAATGTTTATGCTTAACGAAGATAATAAATTTAATCACAAGTAATAACAATTTATACACAAGACACAAATAATAAGCACTTAATTGATGGCAAGTAACTTCACTTAAAGAGTCTAAGTAATATTCAAGATAATAATAAATAATATCAAGTTAATCATTACACTATTTTGAACACTTAGAAAAAGTATAATTAATTTTAACATACTTAATCCAAGAATATTACTTAAATACCTTTTACAATTTTAATCTAAGTGATTTACAAATTTTATCAAGCTAATAGAATATGCACTTTAATATTAACAAGTAAATTTATAAAGTTTCTTAATTAATAAAATTATAAACACAAATATTTAGCAAGTAATTTTAAGTACACAGATTAAAAGAGTGTAGGGAGAAGAGATTTGCAAACTAATATATATGAGTTCCACCACACCGGTGTACGTCTTGCCTCTAAGCAACCCACTTAGAGGATTTCCATTATTGGAGATTAGAGATACAACTTTGAGCAATCGCGGCTTCCTAGTGTCCCACACTCAAGAACCCAATTCTCACAAGTACAAGGGCATCCCACCCAATCTCTCAATCTCTTAAATTACAAGGTTGAAAACCCCAACCCAAAACTCTAAGATTTTTGGTGTTTAAGTGTACAAGGATAACTCTCCAAAAGAGTGGATATACAAGTTAAAGCTTTCATAAAATGATAACTCTCAAAGAGAAGGTATGCAAATTATAGCACTCAAATAATTTTACTCACAAAATCACTCTCAAAATAATTTGTCAAAGAAATATGCCAATTAATGAATAAAGAGAGAGCAAATAAAATGAACAAAGAGCAAGGAGGAGGAAGAAAGCAATGGAAGTGCTTCAATGCTTTGGTACGGTTTTTGCCTTTAACTTCATTTGCTATTTGTAGGCGTAAGGCATAGCTTCTGTTCAATTTAAAAAATTCATTCGAGGATAGTGCAGCATGGTTTGGCCAATTTAATTTACTCCTTCGATGTAGTGCAGCATGGAGTGGAGCATGGATCATGGGCGTGTGTCTCTGTAGTGCGATTCCAAGTTATTCACACTTCAATTTCAAATGTTTAGAACTGATTGTACTAGATGAATTGATTCATCTTAAATTTGAATGGATTCATAACGAGTATTTTTAGCTTCTGAAGGTGAATGAATCGATTCTTCTTGTTTTGAATCGATTCCCTGTGTAACATCCCAGATTTTATAAAAATAATTAAATAGGATGAATAAATAATAAGTAATTACATATAAGTTGATTTATGTCCCAAAAAAATTTATTGGAATAATTAAATTGGGATTTATGATGGATATTTATAATTTATTGAGACTACATGAAATGAAATTATACCCGGTTAAAATATAGGTGTCGGACCAAGTATCTCCGATTGGTCAGAGCTGTTAAGGATATTATTGGGAATCCAAATATATCTTCGGAATAATTTTTGGATAAAGTATTAAGCCCGAACGGCAGTCCTGTACATTATAAAACGGTAAAATTTTAGTGAGGTAAAAACTTAAAAATAAACTCTCCTTCCTCTCTTATGTTTCACGCCACTTTCTACTTCTCCTTTGGCATGCATTCTTCTTCCTTCTCACTCTCATTTCCTCTTTATCTTTTCTTCTCTTAAAATCCTAAGTGGTGGGTGCTCATCTTCCTTCCCCATTTTCGTTTCTTTCATTGCGCAAGAAGGAAATATTGATGACTTTGAGCTCTCCTCCCCCTCCTTGGAATTTCGTATGGCTCTCCCCCTCCCTTAGGAGTTGTCACTTTTCTTCTCATGAGGTAAGCTTCTTGCCATTTTTCAAGAGCTTGAACCTTTGGTTATGAGTTTTAGGTGTTGGGAGAATGGTTTATGTATTTCGCTAGTTGGTAGAAGCCATTAATATGGAAAACCCTAAGGTGGGGTGCTTTTACATGCAAGTTTTATGAGCCTTTAATGGGGTACACAAAATTAGTGATTTGAATGGTAGAAAATGATGATTTATAGTGTTGTTGGATTTTTAAAAGAACCCTAACTTTAGAATTTAGAGGAAATGTGTAATAATGCCATGAAATGATTGTTAGTGAAAACCCATGATAATGTGTGTGTGGGTGTTGTTAATGATGAAGATTGATGGTTATTAGAAATGGTTATTGAGTTTTGATAAAAACCCTAAGTGTTTGTGATTTGGGGCTTTTAGCATAAAGGGTGAAAGTAATGATGTAGTTGTCATGAGAATAGTTCTAAGGATAGAGATAATGTTTGGAAATGTTTGGTAGGGTTATTGAATTGAGTGGGTTTTAATAAGGTCCCAATCTTAAGGTTTAGAAGATGTGAGCATGGGAGTATACATGTATATGGTTGAGTAAAGGAATTGATTTTGAAAATAAATATATGAAGTTCAATGTGTGGTGTTGTTATTGTGGTAATAATGATAAGGGTAGATAAACAAGAGTGATGAATATGAACACCAAAGCCATGGTGAATATGGGGGGGTTAGTGAAATAAGCATGTGTCTTGATGAGGTCTTAGGCCATAGATGAATGAGTTAAAATTATTAATTTGGTGATGGCTTTGATAAGGCAAGGATAACTTATGTTGAGCTCTAAGTGATAATGATGATATTTGATGGATTGATGTGATATGGGATTGCGTTATGTAATGGGTGAGATGATGATATTATTGGGTTTAGTTAGCCTATAAGATCTAGAGGATCTTGGTTTTGGGAAATGAATTCCCGAAGCCTAACACAAATTGCATAAATTGGTGTTTGGACAAGTTTAGAACTTGCTCATAAGCCTTACAATGTGTAAATCATTATGTAGAAATTTATGAGGAATGCTTTGGGATGGTTATTAATTGTATGAATGCATGTGTATGTGATAGGTAGATGTGTCCCGGATTATGTGGAGGAGCATTTGGAGCGTGCGATTGGTTGCGGCTCTTCCCTCGAGGTAGGAGAGGAGTTTACATTCAAATTGCATGAGTAGATTGATAGTGATTATTGTATGTGTTTAATACTCATGCTTACCTTGCCATGTAGTTATTGAGACAATATGAATGGCAATTTGATTGTTAAGGATAGTGTGTGAGAGTATGAATTGATTCTTACAGATGTATATATATATGTGTGAGACGATGATAAGTGTGATTTTAATGTGTAATTAATGAGTTGGAACGAGAATTTGAGTATAAATATTTAGAGTAAGTTTTATATGCCTCATGCGATGTATATGATGTGTTGGATATGATTAAATTGGCTTAGAATGAGATTTCATATATTGGGTTATGAGAATTTTTGTTTTCTGCATAAGACCTGATGGACGAATCTCGCTCAAGCGGGTGTGACCGCACTTGAGCGAGCGAGAGAGGAATTGGTTCTGGAGGTTTTTCGCTTAAGTGAATGATGAGGAAAACTGGACCTCGCTTAAGCGAGCCAACCTTAATGAGGTACTGGACATTTCTCGCTCGAGCGAGTGGCTAGTTGAAGGGAGCCTCGCTCGAGCGAATGCATGTGGAAATGGTTACTGGAACAATTTCGCTCGAGCGAGTGCCCAAGTATAGGGGAGCCCCGCTCAAGCGAGCGGGCGTGTGTACACTGATGGGAGGTCCTCACTTACGCATGAGGAAGCTCGCCCAAGCGAGCTATGATTGGTCTCGCTCAAGCGAGAAGAACATGCTCAAGCGAGAGCGGGGTCTGACGCTAAAAATCTCTTTCCTCAAGGAAGAATCTAGGGCGCTCAAGCGACCCACCACAATCTCGCTTAAGCGAGTATGGGTCTCGCCTGAGCGAGTTTCCCAGAGTTAAATTATTTCATTTTCTTGTTTTGGGCATATGTTAGCCCCCTTTTCTTTATAGTATGAGACACTTGAGGAAAGGTATATGAAGTATTTAATAGTGGTATGGCATGATGGTAATGGAAATTGATTGGTACATTTCGGACGAATTATTTGGGTTATATCTACCACCTAGATTGGATGAATGGGAGAATGTTTAGAAGAGTTAGTGATGGGTTATGAGATGTACCCTTGAGTGATTTTGGAATCAATAAATGAGTAATGGAAAGACCTAGTATGCCTTGTAAATTGATAAATTGGAGAAAATGTGTGAGATGGTGAAGTTGATCTTTTCTTTGCATAAGGATAATATCTAGTGATGTTGATTTATATCATTAATGATGGCAATGCCATTGAGTTGATACAAGTATAGACTTGTATGTGGGTTTGAATTGTATTAATGAATTACCATACTAGTTATGAAGCAATGGCAATAATGAATATGGAGAGAATCCACGAACTGATTTTGTAGTGGTATTGATGAATTATTAAAGAATGTTAATGATGAATTGTGTGAGATCTTGTGTATGTAACTGGAATTATAAAGGCTAGCATGTGATGCTACGAACTTGAAATGTACTTGTTATCATGCCTCGTTGACTTCTATGTGTGGATTGTTATGAAATGATATTGTAGCCATTGAGATGCCAAGTATGTGAATAAAATGCCTTGAGGGGTTTTAAAAGTAATTGAATGATATCGATTGAAAATATCAAATTAAAATATATCCCTAAGTAAGAGGGTGAGATATCCTTGCGAGGTTGGTTGACATATGCATTATTGCATCTTGCATTCATGGCATGGCATAGCATAGATATTGTGTGGTTCCGATCATAGTGATAAAAAATCCTATGAGATTCCACAAAGGGAGTACCCTTTACGAGGCGGGAAACCAACATAATGATGATACGATATTGAGCTGGTGGTTGCGATCACCTGGTTGTTGAAATGAAAAAAGGCTTACGAGTTCCTATGATGCCCGTGGTTGCGATCACGAGGCGGGAGTACCCCTTGTGAGGCGGGAAACCAATATGAATTATTGAGCGTGGTTGCGATCACGAGTAAGCACCTTGCGAGGCTGCTAGAGGAAGTACCCCTTACGAGGTGGGAAACCCATGTGAATGAATGATGTGGTGGTTGCGATCACCTGATGAAATGAAATCGGACCCGTGCATATGCATTATTAAACAGTTGACATATGCATTAACCATAGGTGCATGGCATTTGAGATGGGATGACCACGAGAGATGAAAAACCCCTTGCGAGGAGGAATTGAATAAAGATTTAATAAATTGATGATGATGATTGTGAATTCCCTTGATGATACGTGGCAATGTGATTGTGTATGTGCTTGTGCTTGGTTATGTTATGAACTGCGTTTCATGAGGCTTGTATGTCTATCATACTAATATGATGATGATTGAATGATGAAATGATGATTTTATAGCAAAGCACACATGATGAATGAATGCATGTACACTTAATCATAATATATGTATATTCATCATTTTGAATGTATAACTCACTCTCCTATATGGTCTCCTTTTTAGCATTGTGATGCAGGTTTACCATGGGATGAGATTGGATTTTTGAATTAAAGCTATAGATGAAGGTAAATAGCGGTAATGGAATGCCCGGGCCGGTATCATTCGTGAATTTTAATGTAATGAATGAATTGTATATGATGATATTGGTGATTCGACGAGTACTAGAGGAATTGAAAAATTGAATATTGTATAATGTTGATTGTGGTGTTTGTATTAATGCCAATAGGTGAATAAATGGGCCAATTATGAGATATGGGTAGTAGTAATAGTTAGGGTATGACCCCGGATGTATATGTATATATATTTATATCTTAGACAATGCATGTGTATATTGTCAGTGGATAATTGGGTTATGATCTATTAGGTCGATGTTAGGTATTTGCATGCTTGCCGAGCCTTTTCTCATATCACCATATAGGGGACTAGGCGTTTTCCCGGTATACACATTCTTCTTCCGTTGTAAACTCTACTACTTTTGTATACCATTATGGGCAATTTAGATGTCGATCCAGTTACATTTATATAAATCTCACTCCTCGGTTTTCTGTGGTTCGGGCTTGATGTAGCCGAGACGGTGTTTAGAAACTATTTCGAACGCGAAAAAATTTACTCACATTTTTATTAATTATTATCTTGATTACATCGGGATTTGGATCCGGAAAACCGGGGGTGTTACATCGGGAAATGGCACCTAAACCTCTTTCAATCCTCTCCATTTGCTAGTTTCTTCTTCTTCTGGTGTTTTTCTTAAGCAATTCACCTTATACCATACCATGAGTGTCTTGGCTAGTAGATACACTTAAGAGATGCAGATGAATTTGATGTTTAATGAAGGCATATAGATCAAGGTATTTCCTATAAGAAAAATGCATAAGAAGAATTAAAGAGAGTTCCTACATCATTTAGCATAATTAGCTTTGACTCCTAAGGTATAATTTGTAGATCTACCCTTCATCTTTGCTCTATTTTAAATTCTAATTATACTTCTATGATCTCATTAGCCCCCATTTTCAATTAACATATCCATCTCTTAATTTCATATAGTTTTGAGTTTTCCCTTCAAAATTAATAGAAACCTAAAAATCAAGATCTACTTTGATTCTTTGAGAATTTTAGAAATCTAATTTGAGGTCCTTACTTCTTGATATAATTGAATCATAAACTAGGAGTTTCATCTCATATGGAGCATTTTTTATTTTGGAGCCAAAATTGACCATCATTAATTTTGGAGCCAAATTTGAATTTGCTTGAGTTTCTTTTGAAATTTTTGTATTTAGTGTTATTTTAAAGTTTTGAATCATGTCTTATTCATCATATTTGAGGCACCATTTTTTGTTCCAAGAGAATTGGTTCTAGTTAAAATTTTGTATGGTGTTTTATATGATCTTGTGTCTTGTTGATTTTATATGTTAGTTTTGTGTTTAATCTTAATTTTAGAGTCTCTTTGTTGTGTTGAGCTACTACACTATTCACTCTTGAATTTATGTTAGTTTATGTAACATCCCAAATTTTAATAAGGTACCGGGTGAATAAAACCATTAAAATAATAATTCCAAAAAGGGGAGAATTTGCTTATTAATTACCATTAACTTAAAAGGCGTGCTGTTTAAAAAGGATAATTGGTTTAGTGGGTGCTGATGGGACTGGGTGACGTGAGCAGACTGCTCCTCACGTTTTCCCACCCCACCATTCTTTCCCTCATGCATGTATAAGTGGACGATGGCCTCCGTGCCATTCGTTCTTTAGAATCCCTGCGAGTTTCTTCTTCTTTCTTCTTCTCTTCTCCTTCTCTGCCTCTGTTCCATTCCCTGTTTCGAAAGCCGAGTGACGGTGCTGCAGTGGAGTTAGAGCTCCCTCACACGAGTAGAAGACGAGCATTGAAGTAGAAACAGAAACAGCCCTGCACCACTCGTGGAGGGCAATAGCATTCAAGTAAAGGCTAAACGAGTGGAAGCGTTGAGTGAAGCAGCAAGGAAGAGAACCAACGCTCAAGCAGAAAAGTCTCTCGGAGTCTCGTAGTTGGTAGGGGGTACCTTATATGTTAAATGCATGGGTTACGAACGGGTCTTGAGTGTTGATAATGATGGTTATGTATCCTGTAGTATGATATGTTTGCATGTTATTACCATCCTTGAAGATGCATGCGTTGTTTGAGTTCAGATACAATAGAACCCGATTGTATGTTACATTGTGTTGACTGAAATATTTTGAGGAACCCGTTCATGATAATATGTATGCATACGTTGATTAAGTCTTGACACTGCTGTATACCGATTGCATATTGTGTAATGCTGATTGAGATGTTTGTTTGAACTTGTTGATCTTTATATAGATGCATGTGTTGGGTAAGATCTGATACTGCTGTATACCGAGTGCATGTTGTGCTGGAGTTGATAAGAATGTTGTCAGAAACTTGATATTGATTACCATCGGTTGCATTGGACTCATATGTTACTAATAGAGCTATGATGATGATTGCATGGAAGCATGTGTGTGTTAAATTAATACGTAGAATTCTAGAATGTGTATTACCGACTGCATGTGAAATATGTATATCTGAGTGAAGGTTGTGTGCATGAATTCTATGTTGTGTGATGAATCCGCGTGTGGCACATGGGATGCGTTGTGCTGGAAGCATGTAGTATGGGACACTACCATCAGTTATAAAGCATGGGACGCTATGAAATCCTTGAGTGGGACTCAAGGTAGCTCTTGAGTGGGACTCAGGCTGCCTGTGAACACCTCCGTTGGCGCTGAGAGCGTTGGTGTCACCTGTGGGCAAACGGTTGGGTACCTGTAAAATGGCCAAGCAGCTGGGAGCTGAATGATAGCTGAGAGCTGTGTATAAAAAGGCTGAGAGCCTACGTTGCAACGTCTAAACCAATACACACGAATGCGGAACCGAGTGAAATGTTACGTGCCTAGTAATTGTTGATATTATTTGGAATTGGTTATGCATGCGAAGGTGTTAATGAGATGATGAATGTTTATAACGGAGTGAACTATTCTGTTTTAACTGTTGATATTGTCTGGAATTGATCATGCAGGTGTCAACGTTAGTGAAAGGAAGAATGCATATAATCGAGTGAATAATCCGTGTTTATATTGCTACTAAAGTTGTGTAGAATTGATTATGCTTATGACAGTTTTAGTGAGATGACACATATATATATATGCTCATGATCGAGTGCACTATTCCGTGTGTATATGCTGTTAATGTCGATTGAAATATGTTCTAAGAATGTATGTTATGTGTTGGAGAGTTGTATATAAATATAGCCGAGTGAAGATTGTGGATTCCGACTGTTAAATGTTCAAAAGGGTGCATTCTAATTCACGGGTCTTAGTATAATACTACTGATTGTTGCATGTTGATATTATCGAGTTGATGTATGTAAAGGGCCGAGTGAAGTCTGATGGATTCCGATTGGTGAGGGTCTAGTATGTGTTTTGGATGATTGGTATTGCTCTGACCATAAGTGTTGCCATGTATAATTATGTATATATATATATATATATATATGGATTGCTGTATAAATGTGAGGCAACCTGAGTCAGTATCTATCATTTAAAATTTAAGATACTCACCCCTGTTGTGGCAACTTTTAGTGAACATTTCTCGTAACGAGGATTGGAGGAGGAGCTGAAATGCCGGGTGAAGTGTTGACGCACTATGGAATATCATGACCGTGCATATGTTGTTTCTAGTATTTTGAGTTAAGCCTTGGCCGGCTCGTGTTTTGTTGTTAGTCCTTTAATCAAAGTTGAATCACTTGGAATGGGAGCATAACTTCCTGTTTGTAAATCAAATAAAATATTATTATTATTATATAAATATACAATTTAAATAAATAAATAGGTAAATATTAATTAAAAATTTTAAATTAAATAATAAATATTATTAATTATTACCATAATTAAATTTGATTAAATATTAAAATTAAATAATTAAACATTATTAATAACTATTATTATTATTATTATTTTAATTTATACATATATATATATTTCGAAATAGTTGATTAAATATTATTACAATTAATACTAATTATATTCAAGTAATTATATATTAAACATTATCAATTATCACTATATACAAGCAAATACTGCTATTAGTAGAGAAGGGAAATATAAAAGTTATTAATTAACTAATACTGAACCAAATAAGATTAAACATTAAACATATTCACTATTACTATACTCTCATCTCAGCTCCTCTCTCATGTCAATATATCTTCTAGTTTTTCTTCTAATTTTCTATATTAATTCATATCCTTTCGATACCTTTTATCTCATACTTATGCCTGAATTATTTCCTTTTCTTACTATTTTCTCATACTAAAATCATTCAGGGAGCAGGCCAAAGCGTCAAGCTTTTTACGAAAAGCTTGACAGGACCTTTAGGAGTCCTTAAGGGTCTGGGTTCCTATCCTAAAAATCAAGGCTGTTACAGAAGATGCAACTAATTGTCCAATTTGTTGTTGTTGATTAAAGCTTGTATTTGATTTGAGGCACATTCTAGAATTTAGTTTTGCACAGTGGAAAAAGACATAAAAAATTAAGAAAATTCAAGAAAAGATCAAAAGGAGAAAAAGTTGTGAAAAGGCTTCAAAATTCGAGCATACAACAACAATATGACAATATTATGCCCTATAATGTACCAAATCCTTGAAGATTCCATTCAATAAAAGGTTTATATCAATAAACTCCTTAAGCTTCCTTCTTAATCTTCCATACCTCTCTTCAAAAGACTCTCATACATCTACTCAACTCTCTGGACCGGTATTTCCAAAGGTCTTCTTTGTATATGCCCATATCACCTTAGACGATTTTTAACCTTTTATCTTTAATAGGTGCCATGTCAACACGACTTAGAATATTATCATCACAAATTCGGTTTTTTCTTGTGTGGCCATATATCCACATCAACATTCTCATCCCAACACTCTTATTTGATGTCCATGTTGTCTTTTCACTACACAATATTCACTACCATAAAACATTGTCAGTCTTATGACAGTTTGATAAAACTTTTCTTTAAGTTTTTTGGTACTTTCTGATTATACACGACCATGAAGCTTTCCTCCATTTCAACCACCCAACTTGTATCCTATGAGAAACATATTCGTTAATTTTTTCATCATCTTGTATTATCCTACCCAAATACTTGAACCTTGACACTTGAGGTATGACTTGATCTCTAACTTTTACCTCCAAGTTGTCATTAACTTGTATCCTATTAAACTTACAGTGAATATATTATGTTTTACTGTTTCTCAACCAGAAACCTTTTGATTCCAAAGACTACCACCACATCTCTTGCTTGGAATTGATCTCTTCCCTTGACTTTCCTATGAGGACTACATCATCTTCAAAAAACATGCATCTGGGAACATCTTCCTAGATTGGCTTTTTTATAATGTCCAAGACCAAATTAAATAAATATGGACTCAAAGAAGACCTTTGATATGGACCAAGCTTTATATGAAAGTCCTTTGTCTCCTCTCTAAGCATTCTCACACTAGTAGTTATGACAGCGTACATATCCTTTATAACCATGATGTATGCCGCACGAACACCTTTCTTCTCCAAGGTGTTCCATAACACTCATCCTGGGACTCAATTATATGTTTTTTCCAAGTTGATAATGACCATGGGTAGGTCACATTACTTACTATGATATTTTTCCATCAACTCCCTAAGAAAGTAAATGGTTTCTGTAGTTGATTGTCCTAGTATAAAATCAAATTGGTTCTTTATGATAGTCGTTTAACTTCTTAACCTATGTTCTATTACTCTTTCCCAAAGCTTTATAGTATGACTCATCAGCTTAATCCCCCGGTAGTTTTCACAACATTAGATATCTCTTTTGTTCTTGTAAATGGGTACTAAAGTGCTCTTTCTCCATTCATCGGACATTTTCTTAGGCCTTAAAATCTCATTAAAGAGCTTCCTTAGCTAGATAAGCCTCTTTTCCCCTAGACTTTTCCATACTTCAATAGGTATACCATCTGACCCAACAGCTCTCCTATTGCCCATTCTCTTGAGGGCTAGTTTGACTTCACCTACCATAATTCCATGGTAAAAGTCCAATTTTGTATGATTCTTATGTGTAACAAGTCTTGATAATGACAAACCTGATGGGAAAAGAACACTAAGACACCAAGGCAAACAGACACTGCTTGGAGATATAGAACAAGGAGTTGAAAGAGTCTTGGAATAAAATAATGTCTAGGACTTGAAGACTTACTCTTGTCTTTATTTTTGTAATAAGTTAGATTAAGTCTTAAGTGAGCACAACTAACTTATAATTATTTAATCTTGCGCTTTAAAGAATTAACCTAAAAGATTAATTAATAATCTAAGCCTTAAGACTTAAAAACAAGCTTAATGGTTTGAACCAAGCAGAATGGTTCAAACTAATAGTGTTTAGAAGTGGTTTGAACCACTGAGTAGAATGGTTCAAACCAATCAGGTGGAATGGTTCGAACCACTACTAATAATGATATGAACCACTTATTCAAAGATAGGCTTTTTTAAATCCTAACTTATTTCTAGTAACCATGTATATTATTATTTACATATTCAGCTATATTTTCTCTTATAAATTTAGAGCCTGGGTTTTAGAAATGGTATCCCATTACTCAATAGTTTTGTACATGAGTTAGAATCCCTTGCTCACTTAAATCTCATCTTTCATATTTCTCTATTCTAAAATTTTCATTCTTTATGCACTTAGACTAAGAATATTTGGGGTCTAGGGTGTGAGAAAGCTTTCACTAGTGAGACCTTTAAGACCTAGTTGATCATCTTAGGATAGAAGTCAGATTGAGGTAGAATTAAGCTTTACACAAAAAAGTCTAAGAGTTATAATCAGAAACCTTATAATCGATTTTGACATAGTGGAAAATGTTGGACCTTTGTGCTGGGAGATTAGATGTAAATCATAATAGTAGTGATCAAACCAAGATATACCCTGATTTGCTTATCTTTTCCCTTATCTATTTTATTTTCTATATTTACTTTTGTTTCTTGTTTAACGCATTATCTCTTCATCTTCTCCAAAGTTATTTAAAAGGATTTTTTTAAAATAACATTTTCCTAAAACATACTTTCAAATTTAGTATTTTCCAGACTTAATTCATCCTCTCCTTAAGCCTGGGGCCACTTTCCAACAAATGGTATTAGAACTTGACCTCTTGCTTAAAGCTTCATAGCTTTAAAAGAAATGACCTCAAATGGAATGTTAGGAGAATGAGTGACTATTAATAGACCGTTACTACAACATAAATCATAAAAGGATATGCTACTTTTGTTTAGGGTTGGATGGAAGACAATGAGATGAAAATTTCATAACTTATGTGTTTCTTAAGAGGAACCACAGACAATAAGAACTCTATCATTTATCCACGGTTATAAATGTTACCCATATTTATTGTATGAACAAATTTTCTACGCTTAGAAAAACACAAACATAATTTTCACACCCCAACCTTCCCAAATATTTCTAGTTTTCTAATTTTTACTTTTATTTTGAACACTAAGTCTAAACTCATTCCATCTTATTACCAAGCAAAAAAAACCTTTTCCTCTCTCAAAAACCCTTATTCATGTAACATCCCAGATTTAATAAAAATAATTAAATAGGATGAATAAATAATAAATAATTACACATAAGTTGATTTATGTCCCAAAAATATTGTACTAATTAAATTGGGATTTATTATGGATATTTATAATTTATTGAGACTATATGAGATGAAATTATACCCGGATAAAATATAGGTGTCGGACCAAGTATCCTCGATTGAGATGTCGTTGGTCAGGGCTTTTCAGAACATTATTGGGAATCCGAAACTATATTCGGAATAATTTTTGGATCTAGTATTGAGCCCAGACAGAGATCCTGTGTATTATAAAATAGAGAAATTAGTAATGAGGGTTAAACTTTAAAACAAAAATCTTCCCCCTTCTCTCAATTTTTCACGCCACTTCTTCTTCTTCTCCCTATTCTTTTTCTCTTCATTTCCCCTTTTCACCCATCTCCTTCTTCCTCTTCTAAAAACTCTAAGCATAGTGGTGTGTCTTCTCCTTCTCCATTTTGGTTTTGCTTCAAGCTTGGAGGAGATGACAATGGTGCTTAGAAGCTCTCCCCCTCCCCTTGTATTTTTGTCTCTCTTTACCTCTTGGAGCTCTCTCCATTTTGGCTTGAGGTAAGTTTCCTCACCATTTTCTTGAATTCTAGCCCTAGGCTATGAGTTATTGTAAATGTTGGGAATGTATTATGTATGGGTAGATGTTAAGAGCCACTTTTATGCAAAACCCTAAGGTGGGGTGTGAGAAATATGTGTTTTTGTGAGGGTGTTGAGGGGTACACGAAAATGTGATGATTAGTGGTGGAAGATGATGATTATTTGTGATGGTTATTGAATTTTAAGGGAACCTCAACCCTAGGAATTGGGGAAAAGTGTGGAATGTGAGTAGAATGTATGCTTAATGATGTTAAAGAATGATATTAATAATGAAAGATGGCCATTGATGATGGTTGATGAATGTTGATAATGGTTGTTGGGTTCTCATGAAACCCTAGCCCTAAGAATTTGGGGAAAATAGATATATTATAGCTTGGGAGGTTGAATTAAATATGGATAGATGATATTTAAGGTTGAATGTTGCTTAAAATGATAGAGGACTATTGATGGTGAAACTTATAGATAGATATTATTATGAATATGGAATGTAAGGGATTGGTGTGATAAGATTGTGGCTTGATGAAGTTCTAGACCATTTTGGTGTGCCATTTGAATTTGATTCATTAATTATGGTTATTGGAGGATAAGAGAGCTATATTGAATTTTGAGTGATAATGATGGTAAATGGATGATTCATATGACGATTGAGTGCATTATGAATAAGGGACATGATGTTGTTGTTGATGAGTGTAGTTGGCCCTTTAAGATCTATAGAATCTTAGTTTTAGGAAAGGAATTCCCGAAGCCTAACAAAAATGGTATAAATCGGTGTTTTGACAAGTTTATAACTTGTTCATAAGCCTTACAATATGTAAGTCATTATTTAGAATTTATGAGGAATGCCTTGAGATGGTCATTAATTGTATGAATGCATATGTATGTGATATGTAGATTGTGTTCTGGACTATATGGTAGAGCATTTGGAGCGTGCATTCAGATTTTGGCTCTTCCCTCGAGGTAGGAGAGGAGTTTATATTCAAATCGCATGAGTAGAATAATAGTGATTATTGTATGTGATTAATACTCATGCCTGCCTTGCAATGTAGATGTTGTGATAATGTGAATGGCAATTTAATGATCATTGAGAATGGTGTATGAGAATGTGTAATGATTGTTAAGAAAATATATATATATATATATATATATATATATATATGATGATAAGTTAAGTTTGATAGGATTAATGAATTGGAATGGAAATTACTGAGTATGAATGGTTGAGGCAAGTTTTAAATACCTAATAAGAGGTGTATGATGTGTTAAATTTGTCCAATTTGGATTTGTATGAGTTTTAGTGTGTAAGGTTGTTAAATTCTCATGTTTCTGCACTTGAACTGGTATTCTCACTCAAGCGAGATGGATTCTCGCTCAAGCAAGAATCCCTTGTGCCAGTATTATGGCCTCTGGGCCATTCTTGCTCAGGCGAGTGCGTGTCTCACTCAAGCGAGACGGGTGTGGGATAAGTACAACAGATACTGGATGAGTCTCGCTCAAGCGAGTGCGGCCGCCCTTGAGCGAGCATGAGAAGGAAATGATTCTAGATGGATCTCGCTTATGCGAGGAGTATGACTAGTGGAGTCTCGCTCAAGCGAGATGCGTATGCAACAGAGAAATTGGTTACTGGATGGTTCTCGCTCGAGCAAGTGGCCAAGTGTGTGAGATCTTGCTCAAGCGAGCAAGCATGGAAACGTTATTAGATTGCTTTCGCTTACGCGAAGGGGCTCGATCAAGCGAGCTATGTTAGTCTCGCTCAAGTGGTCTGATGCTGAAACTCCTTCGCTCAAGGGAAATTTGGGACGCTCAAGCGACCCCCTATAGTCTCGCTCGAGCGAGTTTGGGTCTCGCTTGAGCGAGTTGCCCAGTATGAAATTTTAGGTGGTTTTCCCTTATTTTTCTGATGTTAAGCCCTTTCCTTTGTAATATAAGATACCTGAAGGATTGCATAAAGGGTATAATGTGAGGATATAATATAGTGGCGTTGATAATGATTAGAACATTGAGATAATCCGTCTATACCTGTAATAAGTAATGAAAAACATAAATGTTAACCACCAAGAATGAGATATGTGAGAGCGATGATAAGGGTTTGATGATGAGTTATGAGATGTACCCTTGGGTGATTACGAACCCATTGTGAGAATGATTAAATGGTGAGGTGTTTGTTATAAACCGATGCATCGGAGATGATATCGGTATCATGTGACAATAAATGATGATGTGATTATTCTTAGTATATGAGGACAAACGTTATTATTGAGGAACTATGAAATGTCATTGTGTTTTATACAAGTGCGATCTTGTATGAGTGGTTTAGAATTGAATTGATGAGTTGTTATATTGCCACACTAGTTACTAAACAATGTTGATGAATGAGATAATGTTGTAATACCATTATGGTTGAATACAAGTATTGACTTGCCATATGATATGAAATATATGTATGTGATGTGTTGAGATGTAATGCCAAGGACATGATTGTGTTGGGCATAAGTATCATTGCCATATATGTGGAATGATGAATATGCCTCGAATGATTCTAGGTGTGGATTAATATTATGATGCTTGCTATGCCTTTTGATTTCCATGTGTGGATTGTTATGAAATGATGTTTGTGGCCATTGAAATGCCAAGTATATGAATAATGTGCCTTGAGGGGCTTTGTACATGATTGTATGTTGATTATTGAAAATGCCAAATTAAAATGAATCCCTAATTGAGAGGGTGAGATATCCTTGTGAGGTCGATTGGCATATGCATTATTGCATTTCGCATTCATGGCATGGCATAACATGGAATATGTGGTTGCAATCACAATGATGAAAGATCCTGCGGGATCCCATGAAGGGAGTACCCCTTGCGAGGCGGGAAACCAACATGATGATGATATGATATTGAGCTGGTGGTTGTGATCACCTGGTTGTGAAAGTGAAAAGCCCTGCAGGGGCCATTGTTTAATGATAAGCCAGTGGTTACGATCACTTGGTAATTGAAATGAAAAGGGCTTGCGAGTTCTTTTGATGCCCGTGGTTGCGATCACGAGGCGGGAGTACCCCTTGCGAGGCGGAAAACCCATTTGAATGAATGTTCTGGTGGTTGCGATCACCTGATGAAATGAAATCGGATCCGTGCATGTGCATTATCAAATAGTTGACATATGCATTAGCCATAGGTGCATGGCATTTGAGATGGGATGACCACGAGAGATGAAAAACCCCTTGCGAGGAGGAATTGAGTAAAGATTTAATGAATTGATGATGATAACTTATGAATGCCCTAGTTGATAAGTGGCAATGTGATTGTGTATGTGCTTGTGCTTGTTTATGTTATGAATTACAATTCTTGAGGCTTGTATGCCTATTATAACAATGTGATGATGATTTAATGATGAATTAATAATTTTATAGCAAAGCACACATGATGAATGAATGCATGTACACAATCACAATATATTATATTCGTCATTTTGAATGTATAACTCACTCTCCCATGTGGTCTCCATTTTAGCATTGTGATGCAGGTTTACCATGGGATGAGCTTGGGTTTTTGAATTAAAGCTGTTGATGAAGGTAAATAGTGGTAATGGAATGCCTTGGCCGGCATCATTTGTGAATTTTAATGTAATGAATAAATTGTTATGAGGATATTTATGATTTAGTGAATTTGATCATGTATAAGATAATCGTGAATGCATGAATGGTGAATATACGCATTTAGTATATACGTGATGATTTGACGTGTACTAGAGGAATTAAAAATTTGAATATTGTATAATGTTGATTGTGGTGTTGTATTAATGCCAATAGGTGAATAAATGGGCCAATTATGAGATATAGGCAGTAGTAATAGTTGGGGTATGACCCCGGATGTATTTGTATATATATTTATATCTTAGGCAATAAATGTGTATGTTGTAAGTGGATAATTGGGTTATGATCTAATAGGTCGATGTTAAGTTTTTGCATGCTTGCCGAGCCTTTCTCATATCGCCATATATGGGACTAGGCGTTTTCCCGGTATACACATTCTTCTTCCGCTATAAACTCTACTACTTTTGTATAGCATTATGGGCAATTTAGATGTCGATCCAGTTACATTTATATAAATCTTACTCTTCAGTTTCCTGTGGTTCAGGTCTTGATGTAGCCGAGACGGGGTTTAGAGACTATTTCGAATGCAAAAAATTTACTCGTATTTTTATTAATTATTATCTTGATTACATCGGGATTCGGGTCTGGAAAACCGGGGGTGTTACAAAGGTGGTATTAGAGCGTGGTTTTGCTCTAAATTAGATTTGTTAATTATCATCAGAGTATGATTACTCTACATTGAAATTGATAACATGGGTGATGGGAGCACAATTGCTCAATTTGGGAACATTTTAGTGATCATTGGAATATGGTTGTTCTATATAGATCTAAGAGTAATAATTATCTTGAAGATGGTGTTATGTTAAGCATTGATTGCCCTATATGGATTTGTGAAGGACAAATTGTCTAGGAATTATGAATTAGCTATAAGGGCAATACTTTCCTAATGGATATTCTTTGTGAATTATTAGTGTAGGAATTATGATGATAGCTCATTGAGGGCTCTGTAAAATTATGACTCATAAGCTATGATTGATGTTTTTGGGAGTATGCCCAATATCATTAAGGTTGTGTGATACACCTATGGAGCGTAGTTGCTCATTGTTAATTATGGTTGAATCATGGAATTGAATACATGTGGATAAATTATACGATATGAATAATATGTTTGATTGTGTAAGTCCAGCCAAGTTCCTTACCCTATTTCCTTCCATTGACGAATATATTGTGATTATCCATTAATGTTTATACATTGACTATAAAATTGTTTTGA
Source organism: Clitoria ternatea (assembly GCA_037962975.1). Taxonomy (NCBI): domain Eukaryota; kingdom Viridiplantae; phylum Streptophyta; class Magnoliopsida; order Fabales; family Fabaceae; genus Clitoria; species Clitoria ternatea. The sequence continues at coordinate 155,710,340 of CM075672.1, read as the reverse complement.
CAGCGGATCCATGTTGGATGCTAATCATGGAAATGAAATATTGAAATTGATGAATGTGAGATATGAAATATGAATTGGTATGGTAGTACACCATGGGTGTTGAGACCATGAGATATATATATTGAAATTGAATTATTTTGAATAGGTCTCTTGTGTGGTTCATGCTTGCGGCTTATGGCCAAAGTATGTTTTTCGAATGTAAGCACTTCATATGCTTGAGTTAAATGAATGAGTAAGGGTGAAAGAATTCCCTAGTGCATGCATTTTCAAATTTAAATGATGGGTTGTGCCATTTGTGAAGGGTGGATTTTATATCCTTGGGCACAAGAACCTTATGCATTATATGATACAAGTAATTTGTTGTATCTCCCTAGATTGGAAAGTTGAATATGTGATAAGTGATTAGATGTGAAATTGTTTACGTGTTAGATTGGGATTATGACTTGATTTTATATATGTGAGCACCGAGGGAATGGTTTACTTAATTATGAACCACTAGATGTGGTACCCCGGTTTAACTCGGCATGATCTGGTATGATCAAACATTGTGGAGGATTGATTTAATTGGACCCTATGGTGGTCTAGACTCTATGCTACTTTATGAGCAATACTTAATGATGTATGTTGTGGAAGTGTTCCACAATGGGTACTAGACGACCCATAGACTTTCTAAAGTCTGTTGATCGGTCGAATGTTATGATTAGCTGAGCCCTAGTGGAAATAATTAGGTGATGGATTGTTAAGGCTAGAGCCGATATGTGCGATGGAAATATGAATAATGAATGTAACCCCTGAATAACTTATGAATAATAATGTTGGATTCAAAGTATGATGAGGTATTGGCAATGATATACGATGTTGTGGTATGACTATGGGCTAAATTGTATGCCCTTGAGATTATGATCATTAGATTAATTACGGATTGTGATATGACATAGAAATGACATGTGATTACGGGTTGGTAGATGGAAATTTAATTGTGTCATTACCCCCCTTTAATTTGAAAGATAACATATTGATGATAGAAACCACATAATAATATGATAAGGTATGAGATATGCCTCCAACTTATGAGCTTTGATTGTGATCTATGAGGGGAATCCCTAATATAAGAGCTTGTCATATGATAGGGAACCCTATTTTAACCTCGGAGTTGTGTACTTCTTGCAAGTTTAGTAACTCGTTGAGGTTTGAATCGATTTATAGCCAACGATGTATGAATGAGACAACGATTATTGGATGATTTGATCATGACTTCGGGATGGATGAGGCCTGATAATGGGGCGCTTGCCCCATGATGATTAAAAATCTATGGTTGGTACACTAATTTATGGTTATGTTAGTTAATATTTGATGATTGGTATGGCATGATGTTTGCCAAATTAATTGTATAATGACGATGAAATATGAATATGTTGACTTTGGACTGGTGAGAATTATCACTAAGTCTCCTGTAAATTGATGTTATACGAATATGAGTGACTGATATGAGCGATGGGAACACGAAGTACTGGTCTCGATATGGCTTTACGTGCCATAGGCATTGTGGCAACATGCACTTATACACCGACTTCATGTGTTTGTGGTAACCACTACAGGATTGGGACGCCTTCCTGTATGTCGGATACAGCAACACATAGGTCGGGCAGGTGTAGCGTTGTAACTGCTTATGGTGAATGTACTGAGCCTATCAAGTTGTACTCAGTAAGAACATGTCTGCTCTATTGGATGAGTCGTGATGGAGGACGTATGACACACTTTAAATGTAGAAAATCTTATGTTAGGAATGACGGGATGATGCATGTTTTGATGGATTTTGGGAAGTCTGATACCAATTTTCGTGTTTATTGAACCTTATTGGGGTGCGGCCTGAAGTATGGCCTTACAATATGTATATCAATGCTAAATTTCAAGGATGAAATTTCTTTTAGGTGGGGTGGATTGTAACATCCCGAATTTTATAAAAATAATTAAATAGGATGAATAAATAATAAATAATTACACATAAGTTGATTTATGTCCCAAAAATATTGTACTAATTAAATTGGGATTTATTATGGATATTTATAATTTATTGAGACTATATGAGATGAAATTATACCCAGTTAAAGTATAGGTGTCGAACCAAGTATCCCCGATTGAGATACCGTTAGTCAGGGCTGTTAAGAACATTATTGGGAATCCGAAACTATATTCGGAATAATTTTTGGATCTAGTATTGAGCCCAGACAGAGATCCTGTGTATTTAAAACGGGGAAATTAGTAATGAGGGTTAAACTTTAAAACAAAACTCTTCCCCCTTCTCTCAATTTTTCATGCCACTTCTTCTTCTTCTTCTCCCTATTCTTTTTCTCTTCATTTCCCCTTTCCACCCATCTCCTTCTTCCTCTTCTAAAAACCCTAAGCAGAGTGGTGAGTCTTCTCCCTCTCCATTTTGGTTTTACTTCAAGCTTAGAGGAGATGACAATGGTGCTTAGAAGCTCTCCCCTTCCCCTTGTATTTTCGTCTCTCTTTACCTCTTGGAGCTCTCTCCATTTTGGCTTGAGGTAAGTTTCCTCACCATTTTCTTGAATTCTAGCCCTAGGCTATGAGTTATTGTGAATGTATTATGTATGGGTAGATGTTAAGAGCCACTTTTATGCAAAACCCTAAGGTGGGGTGTGAGAAATATGTGTTTTTGTGAGGGTGTTGAGGGGTACACGAAAATGTGATGATTGGTGGTGGAAGATGATGATTGTTTGTGATGGTTATTGAATTTTAAGGGAACCTCAACCCTAGGAATTGGGGAAAAGTATGGAATGTGAGTAGAATGTATGCTTAATGATGTTAAAGAATGATATTAATAATGAAAGATGGCCATTGATGATGGTTGATGAATGTTGATAATGGTTGTTGGGTTCTCATAAAACCCTAGCCCTAAGAATTTGGGGAAAATGGATATATTGTAGCTTGGGAGGTTGAATTAAATATGGATAGATGATATTTAAGGTTGAATGTTGCTTAAAATGATAGAGGACTATTGATGGTGAAACTTATAGATAGATATTATTATGAATATGGAATGTGAGGGATTGGTGTGATAAGATTGTGGCTTGATGAAGTTCTAGACCATTTTGGTGTGCCATTTGAATTTGATTCATTAATTATGGTTATTGGAGGATAAGAGAGCTATACTGAATTTTGAGTGATAATGATGGTAAATGGATGATTCATATGACGATTGAGTGCATTATGAATAAGGGACATGATGTTGTTGTTGATGAGTGTAGTTGGCCCTTTAAGATCTACAGAATCTTAGTTTTAGGAAAGGAATTCCCGAAGCCTAACAAAAATGGCATAAATTGGTGTTTTGACAAGTTTATAACTTGTTTATAAGCCTTACAATATGTAAGTCATTATTTAGAATTTATGAGGAATGCCTTGAGATGGTCATTGATTGTATGAATGCATATGTATGTGATATGTAGATTGTGTTCTGGACTGTATGGCAGAGCATTTGGAGCGTGCATTCGGATTTCGGCTCTTCCCTCGAGGTAGGAAAGGAGTTTACATTCAAATTGCATGAGTAGAATAATAGTGACTATTGTATGTGATTAATACTCATGCCTGCCTTGCCATGTAGATGTTGTGATAATATGAATGGCAATTTAATGATCATTGAGAATGGTGGATGAGAATGTGTAATGATTGTTATGAAAATATATATATATATATATATATATATATGATGATGATAAGTTAAGTTTGATAGGATTAATGAATTGGAATGGAAATTACTGAGTATGAATGGTTAAGGCAAGTTTTAAATACCTAATAAGAGGTGTATGATGTGTTGAATTTGTCCAATTTGGATTTGTATGAGTTTTGGTGTGTAAGGTTGTTAAATCCTCACGTTTCTTCACTTGAACTGGTATTCTCGCTCAAGCGAGATGGATTCACGCTCAAGCAAGAATCCCTTGTGCCAGTATTATGGCCTCTGGGCCAATCTTGCTCAGGCGAGTGCGTGTCTCACTCAAGCGAGACGGGTGTGGGATGAGTAGAACAGATACTGGACGAGTCTTGCTCAAGCGGGTGTGGCCGTGCTTGAGCGAGCATGAGAAGGAAATGATTCTAGATGGATCTCGCTCAAGCGAGGAGTATGGTTGGTGGAGTCTCGCTCAAGCGAGACGCGTATGCAACAGAGAAATTGGTTACTGGATGGTTCTCGCTCGAGCAAGTGACCAAGTGTGTGAAATCTTGCTCAAGCGAGCAAGCGTGGAAACGCTATTAGATTGCTTTCGCTTACACGAAGGGGCTCACCCAGGCGAGCTATGTTAGTCTCGCTCAAGTGGTCTGATGCTAAAACTCCTTCACTCAAGGGAAATTTAGGACGCTCAAACGACCCCCTCCAGTCTCGCTCAAGCGAGTGTGGGTCTCGCTTGAGCGAGTTGCCCAGTATGAAATTTTAGGTGGTTTTCCCTTATTTTTCTGATGTTAAGCCTTTTCCTTTGTAATATAAGATACCTGAAGGATTGTATAAAGGGCATAATGTGAGGATATAATATGGTGGCGTTTATAATGATTAGAACATTGAGATAATCCGTCTATACCCGTAATAAGTAATGAAATACATAAAAGTTAACCACCAAGAATGAGATATGTGAGAGTGATAATAAGGGTTTGATGATGAGTTATGAGATATACCCCTGGGTGATTACAAACCCATTGTGAGAATGATTAAATGGTGAGGTGTTTGTTATAAACCGATGCATCGGAGATGATATCGGTATCATGTGACAATAAATGATGATGTGATTATTCTTAGTATATGAGGACAAACGTTATTATTGAAGAACTATGAAATGTCATTGTGTTTTATACAAGTGCGATCTTGTATGAGTGGTTTAGAATTGAATTGATGAGTTGTTATATTGCCACACTAGTTACTAAACAATGTTGATGAATGAGATAATGTTGTAATACCATTATGGTTGAATACAAGTATTGACTTGCCATATGATATGAAATATATGTATGTGATGTGTTGAGATGTAATGCCAAGGACATGATTGTGTTGGGCATAAGTATCATTGCCATATATGTGGAATGATGAATATGCCTTGAATGATTCTAGGTGTGGATTAATATTATGATGCTTGCTATGCCTTTTGATTTCCATGTGTGGATTGTTATGAAATGATGTTTGTGGCTATTGAAATGCCAAGTATATGAATAATGTGCCTTGAGGGGCTTTGTACATGATTGTATGTTGATTATTGAAAATTCCAAATTAAATTGAATCCCTAATTGAGAGGGTGAGCTATCCTTGTGAGGTCAATTGGCATATGCATTATTTTATTTTGCATTCATGGCATGGCATAACATGGAATATGTGGTTGTGATCACAATGATGAAAGATCCTACGGGATCCCATGAAGGGAGTACCCCTTGCGAGGCGGGAAACCAACGTGATGATGATATGATATTGAGTCGATGGTTGCGATCACCTGGTTATGAAAGTGAAAGGCCCTACGGGGACCATTGTATGATGATAAGCTAGTGGTTGCAATCACTTGGTAATTGAAATGAAAAGGGCTTGTGAGTTCCTATGATGCCTGTGGTTGCGATCATGAGGCGGGAGTACCCCTTGCGAGGCGGGAAACCAATATGAATTGTTGAACGTGGTTACGATCACGAGAAAGCACCTTGCGAGGCTGCTAGAGGGAGTACCCCTTGCGAGGCGGGAAACCCATGTGAATGAATGATGAGGTAGTTACGATCACTTGATGAAATGAAATCGGATCTGTGCATGTGCATTATCAAACAGTTGACATATGTATTAGCCATAGGTGCATGACATTTGAGATGGGATGACCATGAGAGATGAAAAACCCCTTACGAGGAGGAATTGAGTAAAGATTTAATGAATTGATGATGATAACTTGTGAATGCCCTAGTTGATAAGTGGCAATGTGATTGTGTATGTGCTTGTGCTTGCTTATGTTGTGAATTGTGATTCTTGAGGCTTGTATGCCTATTATAACAATGTGATAATGATTGAATGATGAATTAATAATTTTATAACAAAGCACACATGATGAATGAATGCATGTACACTTAATCACAATATATTATTTTTGTCATTTTGAATGTATAACTCACTCTCCCATGTGGTCTCCTTTTTAGTATTATGATGCAGGTTTACTATGGGATGAGCTTGGGTTTTTGAATTAAAGTTGTTGATGAAGGTAAATAGTGGTAATGGAATGCCTTGGACGGCATCATTTATGAATCTTAATGTAATGAATAAATTGTTATGAGGATATTTATGATTTAGTGAATTTGGTCATGTATAAGATAATCGTGAATGCATGAATGGTGAATATACGCATTTAGTATGTACGTGATGATTTGACGTGTATTAGAGGAATTGAAAATTTGAATATTGTATAATGTTGATTGTGGTGTTGTATTAATGCCAATAGGTGAATAAATGGCCCAATTATAAGATATGGGCAATAGTAATAGTTGGGGTATGACCCTGGATGTGTATGTATATATATTTATATCTTAGGCAATGCATGTGTATATTGTAAGTGGATAATTGGGTTATGATCTAATAGGTCGATGTTAGGTAGTTGCATGCTTGCTGAACCTTTTCTCATATTGCCATATATGGGACTAGGCGTTTTCCCGGTATACACATTCTTCTTCCACTGTAAACTCTACTACTTTTGTATACCATTATGGGCAATTTAGATGTCGATCCAGTTATATTTATATAAATCTTACTCTTCGGTTTCTTGTGGTTCCGGTCTTGATGTAGCCGAGACGGGGTTTAGAGACTATTTCGAACGTGAAAAATTTACTCGTATTTTTATTAATTATTATCTTGATTACATCGGGATTCGAGTCCGGAAAACCGGGGGTGTTACAATTCACGTGTGCGTTCCCCAAACCACTGCTCATCACTGTTTCATCACCGTTGTCTCCCTAAACTTTGCCTTTCAATTTCTCCCTATCCCTTGCCTCTCAATGTTAGGAAATCCCTAAGCATGAGCAGCGGAAAAATAAAAAGGATTCCATAGGATTTGCAAGGCTCCGTGTTTCAAAGCACAAAAACAATTTCGAAATTCATTTTGGATTACCTCTTGAAGAACTCCGAAGCAGTCGTAGCCTCGTCCTTTAGGAGTCCACACGAGCACTCCCACCAGAATCGCAACACTTGCCAACTGCTAGTTTGACGGCGTGTAGCTCTTGCAACTTTTGCGAATTTGTGTCTCACTTGAGTGAACGGCCTATGAGCATCTTATGCTCTATTTATAGGCTTAGGTTTGACCTAATTTGTTCTCTCTAAAAGTGGGCTCCTTACTCATTCCAAATGAGTTAGGCCCAATAGCTTTATTTTAGTTCAACTAAAATAAGACAACATTTTCTGATGGGCTTACTCTATGTGTGTGATCCTATAGGTAAAATACCCGGTCATATTAATAATAAATTATTTTATTATTAATATAAAATAAGAGCGACATCTAGCAATGCATCATTATGTCCGAATATTATCAACATAACCTATAAGTGATAATTATTTAATATGTTTATTCCTTTTGTCACGATATCCTAATTGGGCCCAAGGCATGGTCGCGTCATCCTTGTACGGCCCAATTTATTTTACTTGATACCGGAGTAGACTGGATCCGAATAAATATCTAATATTTATTCTTTCTAGCATGGCCATGCGTTTTCTTAGTCTTACTCCATCAAGTGGCCTATGGATATCACTCCTGTCATATAGGAGAGACAAATCCCATCTACATCACTCACATCCCTCTGCATAATTTGTTCATTGCCTAATCACAATCTTTATAGTCCTCTTGTTACAGAAGACGTTTAATTGTATTAAAACAATAAACTCCTCATGTAGGAATCGTAGTGACTTCAGGTCGAAGGACTATATATACCATTATCACATTGAGAATCGTTTATGACAATCATGTAACGATCCATGCAACGTTCTCATGGTGGGTCTGTCCAGTACATCATTACTCTTAATGTGTACCTGTGTGAAGACTCGATATCATCTATATCTATGATCTGTGAGATATGGTCATCAGTACACTCACACACTAGTCTCAGTGTATTTACATGTCCCCATGTAAATACTTGACTAGGGACATTTTAGGAATAATTTTTATATGACCTATTACTCCAAGGATAAATATGTTTTAAAACAATTTTAAACTGAAATATTTATTCTATTGATAAGTAGAAAAATGATACAAATGAAAAAGTATAAAAGCTCATAGTGCATACACCAACACTCAATCCCTAATATTTCCCCCTCAATCTTTCCCAAACTTAACCTTTCATTCTCAATCTTCGTCATCATTATGCTTATGACCTCTTCATTGTCAGTGACCAAACCTATCAACCATGTCCCTTAGTTTTATTTCTTATTTCTTATTTCATTCTTTCTTTGATTTGAAAGCTATTTGATTTGCTTGTTCTTAATCTCACTTTAGGAAGCATGACTTACACGTCTATAACCTCCATAATCTCAGTATCTTTTCCGCTCTTCTTCATCTCACTCCAGATATTAATGTTTTTCTGCTAATCCCTCTTACACACATTATGAAACTACATTGTTTGAATGAGCTTTTGGTTGCTACAATTTTATCTGAGATATGTAACCAGTTCGGTGGGTTGTAATAGGTGTTGATTGTAGGGCAATTACAACATTACTATAAGATATAGGCACCTTATCCCACACCTAGATTATATACTTGATGAGCTTCATGGCTCTTGTGTTTTCACTAAAATTGATTTATAAAGTGGCTATCATCAAATTAGGATGAGGGAGGGTGATGAATGAAAAACTACATTTAAGAATAAATTTGGTTTGTAGAAGTAGCTTGTGATGCCATTTGGGTTGACTAACGCCCCTAGTACCTTTATGAGATTGATGAATCGTGTGTTGAGATATTTTATTGGAAAATTTGTTATTGTCTACTTTAATGATATATTGATTCATTCCAAATCTCATCAAGAATACTTAGGGTATGTCAAAGTGGTCTTTCTTGTTCTTAGGAAAGAAAGGTTGTATGGAAACCTTGAGAAATGCTTATTTTTCCTAGACCATATGGTCTTTTTAGGTTTTATGATTAGTTCTCAATGAGTCCATTTTGATGAGGAAAAAGTCGAGGGCATCAAAGATTGGCCTACCCTTACAACCATGGGTGAAGGGAGGAGTTTTCATGGGTTAACAAGCTTCTATAGGAGGTTTGTCAAAAATTATATCACCATAACTTCACCCTTAAATGAATTGGTCAAAAGAATATCTTATTTCATTAGAGTAATAAGCAAGAACAAACGTTCCAAGCCTTAAAGGAAAGGCTTATTAACACACTTATTCTTTCTCTTCCAAATTTTGAGAAATTCTTTGAGATTGAATTTGAGGCATCTAATCTTAGGATTGGGGCGGTTGATGAGTGCTTATTTTATGATTAAATTCATGGCTCAATTAGAACTATTTTTTGAATAACTTAACAAAATTAATAAATAATTGAGCATGATTTTGAGTATAAAGGAAGTATTAAGGAAAGAAGCTTCAAATCTGAAAATCAGGAACAACTTGTCAAAAGCCTTGAAGAAACCAAGAGCATCAAGCAAAGGACACTTGAGCGTGGTACACTACACGCCTGAGCGTGGAAGCCACGTTGCCCATGCACCCAAGTGAAACAAGGAACTCACCAACAGCCCCTCACGCTTGAGCGTGAACCCGAGCTCGCTCAAGCGTGACTTCATGCATGACTGACGCTCAAGCGTGGCACCAAGAAGCTTAAAGCGTGACTGAAATGGAAGAAGGAACAGCATCAGGTCATCTCACGCTCAAGCGTGAGCAGGAGCCGCTTGGGCGTGACCTCGATCCCGCTTGAGCGTGGCTTGAGCGTGGAACACATCTGTGGGGATAGAGGAGCTCGCTTAAAGCGTAACATGCCCAGCTTGAAGCGAAGGATCAAGCATATGCTGAACAAAGGAACCACGCTTAAGCGTGGACAAGGAAGCTCAAGCGCAAGACCATTAAAAAGCTTCAGAGCCCTTCACGCTTGAGCGTGACCATCAAGCTCAAGCGTGACTCACACAGCGTGGGCTTCTTAATTCTTTATTCACCCGTAATGCGATGCAAACTCATCCACTTTCTGCTGTTTCCACCAGTCTCTGAAAGATGCCGCATGGGTTCTACGCAAGTGGGTAAGAGAAGCTGAGCCAAAAACTCCTATAAAGCAAGCTGCAAACAGGGCATCATCATCAATCTCCTATCATCTGATACATCATTTCATCCTCTGTATTTTTCATTTCACACTTTCCATTTTCTGTATTCATTTCTTTGATGGTGAAAATGCAAGGCATGAGTAACTAATCTCCCTTATGGGATTGGCTGTAATCCATTCAACACTGAAGTAATGCTGTCGTAAGTTTTCATTGAGTAATGAGATTTGATAAAGTTTCTGTATTTCCTTCTGCGTTTAATGCCTGAAAGTACTTGATCACTATTTTCTTGTTCTAAGTTTTCTTGAGTATGCTGGGAAGTGACTTTTGAAAGCAGACCCTGAAAGTAGGTAGCCAGGGATGGCGTCTAACGCAACAAACGTCAAAACAATCGATCGATAATGCTGGAATGGTTTCCAAAGTGACTGAGGGATCAGCGGTTTGGAAATCATTCTTATGAATTTTGTAGTCGAGGGATCGATGCAAATGACTTTGATTGTGACGTAGAACTTATCTTTTCAATTTACTTATATGGAAACTTATGCAGCTTACAGAGGTGAAGATGTGATGAAGCCAATCCCTGTTTTACAAAACTGATTTTTCCAACATCATTTACTGTTATATTTTGCAAAGTGCTATCCTCTGTTATTTTGTTACTTACTGTTTTTTTTCATTCAAAAACATTCACAACAAACCCAAACAAAAACTTTCTGCCAAATCAATTTAAACTAAAGTCTTCATTCTAGCACCTCCTCAGTGGAACGACAACTATACTGTATTACAACTTCTGTGTTTAAACTTGGCACATCCATTTCATTGAGTTCATATTATAAAAACTTGATTCTCTTTCAGCAAACTCAATACAATCAAAACATTTATCAAGTTTTGGCGCCGTTGCCGGGGAGGTGATTTAAGCTTGAATATTTTAGCATTGAATTGACAAGACAGTGTAAATAAACTTGTTTGTAATTTGTTTTTATTTTTCAGTAACCTTGCTACTTTGAGTTCTTGATTTATGATCTTGAGAAGACAGGGTACAAAAGAACAGCTTGCATTTGATCCTGAGATAGATAGGTTCCTCAAGAAAATCAAGAAAGCAAAGAAGAACTTCCACGTAGGACAAACTTCCTCTGTTACAATGGAGGACAACAGCAACAATCAAAATCCACCAAGGAGAACACTTGGAGATTACACATTGCAACAAGGACCTAGACACTACTCAAGCATTGCTATACCAAATACAATCAGGGCTATAGAAATGAAACCTGCTTTCCTTAGTTTAATTAGTTCCCATCAATTTCATGGAATGTCCAGTGAAGATCCTTACACTCACTTGGCAACATTCTATGAATTGGTAGGAACAATGGGATTTGAACAGGAAGTAATTGAGGCAGCATACCTAAGATTGTTTCCTTTTTCTCTTGCAGGAAAAGCCAAAGAATGGCTCCAGTCACACCCAAATCAAAGCTTGAACAGCTGGGAGACAGTGGAGGAAAAATTCCTACACAGATTCTTCCCACCATCCAGATTCATCAAGGCTAAATCAGATATCACAACATTTAAACAAAGCCATGATGAACCCTTTTGTGAAGCATGGGAACGCTTCAAATCTCTCCTCAGAAGATGCCCAAACCATGGACTGGAAGATATTGCCCAATTGAATATCTTTTACAGTGGTTTAAAGGGTGATACTAAAATGATTTTGGATGCAGCAGCTGGAGGAACCATGATGACAGTGGATGCAGAACAAGCTACAAGGATCATTGAAGCATTATCATCCACAGATTACCAGGCTCAGCATGACAGAACACAAATCCAAAAGAAGGGAGTGTTGGAACTTAATACAACAGATGCCATTTTGGCTCAAAATAAGATTTTGACACAACAAATTGAAGTTCTCACACAGCAAATGGCAAAACTCCCGTAACAACTGCATGCTGTACAGTCCTCTACAGGAAACCAACAAGCACAAATGAGATGTGACTTTTGTGGAGGAGAACATCAGAATGGACACTGCCAAGGAGAACAAGGAGACCAATCCATCCTCTATATGAATAACCAAGGTAAGCAAAGTAATTTCAATAACAATACTTACCCCAATAATTTTTCACAGGGATGGAGGAATAGTCAAAATGGTGGATGGAAGCAAGAAGCAAGCACATCCAACAGACAGCAACCTTATCAACAAGGTCCTTCATTGACAGAAAGGACATCAAAACTAGAGGACACTCTAGAAAAATTCATGCAGGTCTCAATCACCAACCAAAAGAACACTGATGCTTCGATAAGAAACATGGAGACACAAGTGGGGCAATTGGCTCGCCAAATTGCAGAACATCACAACTCTCAATTTGGAGCCAATACGCACCCAAATCCAAAGGAGCAATGCAAAGCAATCACAACAAGAAGTGGAAAGGTCATTGGACAAAAAGAGAATGACAAGGTGGAAGAAAAAGTAGAAAAAGAAAAAGAAACAGAAGAGGTAGTAAAAAAAAGAATAATGATGTAAATATGAAGGAGGAGGTTGAAAAAGAAAAAAAGAAAGAAATAAAAGAAGGGAAGAAGAAGGTGGACGACCCAACACCACAACTGAAGAGCTTGCCGTATCCAAAGAACCCTTCAAAAATGGACAAGGAAAGGAAATTTGCAAGATTCATGGATATCTTCAAAAGGTTACAAATAAACATACCTTTTGTGGAAGCCATGGAGCAAATGCCAACTTACGCTAAATTTATGAAGGAGCTGTTAACAAAAAAGAAGAGATTTTCTGAAGAAACAGTGGAGCTTGCAGCAGGTTGTAGTGCCATCATCCAAAAGGCACTGCCACAAAAAACAAAAGATCCCGAAAGTTTCACAATCCCAGTAACTATTGGTACTCTACCAGTAGGAAAAGCACTCTTGGATCTAGGAGCAAGCATTAATCTAATGCCTCTCTCAATGGTGAAAAAAATTGGAGATCTTAAGGTGAAGCCAACCAGGATGACCCTCCAGCTGGCGGATAGGTCTATGAAATTTCCATATGGCATAGCTGAAGATGTACTGGTAAGAGTTGACAAGTTTGTGTTTCCTGTAGATTTTGTCATAATGGATATAGAAGAAGATGCAGAAGTACCTCTCATTTTGGGGAGACCCTTCATGAAAACTGCAAAAGTAATCATTGATGTGGATGACGGGAAGTTAAAAGTGAGAGTGCAAGATGAAGAAGTAAATTTCAACATGTTTGATGCAATGAAATACCCAAAAGACAAACAACAGTGCTTCAAAATTGACATTGAAGAAGAAGCCATCAGAGAACAAACCAACGAATGGTTCAACAGAGATCCACTAGAGAAGCTGAACATTGGAGCAATGGAGGAAGACAAGAAGGACAAGCAAGATGCTCAAAAAGAAAGTCACTTTGAAAGGCTGTCTGAGGAAACAAAAGAAGTTGTCCCACCAAAAGTGGAGTTAAAAGCTTTACCTCCACACTTGAAATATGTTTTTCTTGATAATGATAACCAAAAACCTGTTATTATTAACAGGGAATTGACAGGTACAGAAGAGAAGCAGTTGATTCAAGTGTTGAAGGAACATTCAACAGCGATTGGATGGAGGCTAGAAGATTTGAAGGGAATAAGCCCAGCTTTCTGCACTCATCACATTTACATGGAACAAGAATTCAAACCAATTGCTCAGCCACAGAGACGCTTGAACCCAACTATGAAGGAAGTAGTAAAAGGGGAGGTAACCAAGTTACTAGAAGCTGGTATAATTTATCCTATTTCTGATAGCTCTTGGGTGAGCCCTGTGCAGGTTGTTCCAAAGAAAGGAGGAATCACTGTCATACAGAATGAGAAACATGAATTGATCCCTACAAGAACTGTCACAGGATGGAGGATGTGTATCGATTACAGGAAATTAAACATTGCTACCCGGAAAGATCATTTCCCTCTGCCCTTCATGGATCAAATGCTAGAAAGACTTGCAGGTCAAGCATACTACTGCTTTCTAGATGGATACTCAGGGTATAACCAGATCGCAGTTGCACCTGAGGATCAAGAAAAGACAGCATTCACATGTCCCTTTGGGGTATTTGCATACAGAAAAATACCCTTCGGATTGTGCAATGCCCCTGCAACATTTCAAAGATGTATGCTTGCTATCTTCTCTGATTTGGTGGAAAAATGCATAGAGGTTTTCATGGATGATTTCTCTGTTTTTGGTTCATCATTTGATCAATGTTTGAAAAATTTGACCATTGTGTTGAAAAGATGTATAGACACCAATTTGGTTTTGAATTGGGAAAAATGTCACTTCATGGTGACTGAAGGCATTGTGTTAGGACATCAAATATCCAAAAGAGGTATTGAAGTGGACAAAGCAAAGGTAGAAGTGATCAAGAAATTACCACCACCAGGAAATGTAAAGGGAGTCAGAAGCTTCTTGGGCCATGCAGGATTTTATAGAAGGTTCATCAAGGACTTCTCAAAAATTGCAAAGCCTTTGAGTAATCTCTTAAACAAAGACACTCCTTTTAATTTTGATGATTCTTGTTTACATGCCTTTGAAACTCTAAAGCATAAACTAACATGTGCACCTGTAATAGTCGCCCCTGATTGGGGACTAGACTTTGAAATGATGTGTGATGCCAGTGATTATGCTGTTGGGGCCGTATTAGGACAAAGAAAGGCTAAAATTTTTCATGTTATACACTATGCTAGTAAAGTTTTAAACCCTGCACAAACAAATTATGCAACAACAGAGAAAGAACTCTTAGCAATAGTGTATGGCCTGGAAAAATTTAGACCTTATCTGATTGGTTCCAAGATTACTATTTTTACTGACCATGCTGCCATTAAATATCTATTGAATAAGCCTGATTCTAAGCCCAGACTAATTAGATGGATCTTGCTAATGCAAGAATTCAACCTAGTAGTCAAAGACAAAAAGGGCAGCGAAAATTTTATTGCAGATCATTTGTCCCGACTTGTCAATCAGGAAGTCACACGGCTCCAACCTGAAGTGAAGGAAGAATTCCCTGATGAAAAGCTACTGATGATGAAAGAACGGCCATGGTTTGCAGACATGGCCAACTTTAAAGCTGCTGGAGTACTGCCTGATGACCTTTCATGGCAGCAGAAGAAGAAGTTTCTAAGGGATGCAAAGCAATTCATATGGGATGACCCCTACCTATTCAAACTTGGATCAGATCACATCTTGAGGAGATGTGTGTCCCAAGAGGAGGCTGAGAGCATCCTATGGCACTGTCACAGCTCACCCTATGGAGGACATTTCAATGGGGAAAGGACAGCAGCAAAGATCCTCCAATCAGGTTTTTATTGGCCCTCTTTGTTTAAAGATGCTAATGTTTTTGTGCAGCATTGTGAAGCATGTCAGAAGACAGGAAACGTATCAAAAAGACATGAGATGCCCTTGACTGCCATCCTTGAAATAGAAGTCTTTGATTGCTGGGGCATAGATTTTACTGGGCCATTACCAATGTCATTCTTAAATGAGTACATAATTGTGGCAGTAGACTATGTCTCTAAGTGGGTGGAAGCCATGGCATGTACTAAAGCTGATGCCAAAACTGTCATCAAATTTCTTAAGAAACACATTTTCAGCAGGTTTGGCACCCCAAGAGTCTTAATAAGTGATGGAGGCTCTCATTTCTGCAACAGTCAACTCCAAAGATGCCTTGAACATTATGGAGTCAAGCACAAAGTAACTTCCCCTTACCATCCTCAAGCCAATGGCCAAGTGGAAGTATCCAACAGAGAAATTAAGAGGATACTTGAGAAGACAATCAGCCAAAGCAGAAAAGACTGGTCATTGAAGCTAGATGACGCTTTATGGGCCTATAGAACAGCATACAAGGCACCAACTGGATTTTCACCTTATCAGTTGGTATATGGTAAAAATTGCCATCTTCCAGTGGAACTTGAACATAAAGCATTTTGGGCACTAAAAACCCTCAACTATGACCCAAAGGCATCAGCTGAAGAAAGGAAGATTCAGATGCACAAGTTGGAAGAATGGAGGAATCATGCCTATGACTCATCCAGGATCTATAAAGAGAAAATGAAGGTTTACCATGATAGACACATCATGAAGAAAAGTTTTCACCAGGGACAATCTGTTCTTCTTTTCAACTCAAGGATGAAACTATTCCCAGGAAAACTCAAGTCTAAGTGGTCAGGACCCTTTATTGTCAGGGAGGTGAAACCTTATGGAGCTATTGAGTTGCAAGATCCAAAATCTGAAAGAACTTGGGTCGTGAATGGACAGAGAATAAAGCCCTATTTAGGGGGAGAAGTGGAGAAGGTTGCCACTGATATCCTGCTAAAAGACCCATGATCAAACTCAGGCGTCGAGCTAATGACGTTAAACAAGCGCTTATTGGGAGGCAACCCAATCTTTTGTGTTTTATTTCTTTGAAAATTTTTCAAAAATAAAAATAAAAATAAAAATAAAAAAATAAAAAAGTTTCTGTTTACCTTGTAGAAGAGTCTCAGACAAAGGCAAACAAAACTGGAGTTGGAGGCTGAGTTCAGAGAGACATGAGGACATCACCACGCTCAAGCGTGGATAATCTAGCTTAAGCGAGCCAAGGTAAGTCCTAAACCATCCTCATCAAGCTTAAGCGTGAGAGTCAAGCTTAAGCGTGGCACCTCTGCTAAAGAAATTTTCAACAAAATAAACCCGATCTCGCTTAAGCGTGACCTATTACGCTTAAGCGAAAGGATCTGGACAGCAATCAGAGGCTGACACGCTCAAAGCAAGACCCCTGCGCCCAAGCGAGAAGTTAAACTAAGCATCAGATGGGTGATCACGCTCAAGCGTGATACTTTGGCACTCAAGCGCAACATACCTGCGCTCAAACATGCGCTCAAGCGAGACATTGATAAAGCATCAGGTATTAAAACTTTGTTGTACGCTCAAGCGAGATAAAAACCAGCCTGAGCGAGGAAAGCATACCTTGGAGCAATGCCCACACGCTCAAGCGTGATAACCCTGCGCTCAAGCGCGCAACTCTTACGCCCAAGCGTGACGAAAGCACGCTCAAGCGTGAAGTTTTCATTCTCAGACTCTGAATCCAGGCCGATCACGCTCAAGCGTGGATATATTGCGCTCAAGCGAGGAACTCGCGCGCTCAAGCGTTACTTCATGGCGCTCAAGCGTAAAATGCAAAAAGGCCCCCTGATACTAATAAATGCAGAATTCTGAACCCGCCCACTCTCTCACTCACGTAACCGTTCATCAACCTTCTGACTCTCTAAGTTTTGTAACCACCCTCTCTTCTCCAATAATTGTCTTTACCCTTTCATTTCATAAATCACACTTTTATTTTGCAAACCATTCTCTCTAGCACGTTCGGATCCTTCCAGGTAACCACTGCACTATCCTCTTTTTGAATTAACAGCATATGATTACTGTGTTAGGGAGAATTGATACCTTTCTTTTTGCACACGTTGATATTTTTTCTCCCTGTTTTTAATGACTACCATGATCTATGCTTGGTTGTTTTTCTGATTTGTTCAGAGAAAGAGGTTTAACGTTTGGCTCTTGTGTTTCACTGTAATGCATGTCCCTTTTCTGTTTCACATTCCTCTAATGCATGCTGAATGTTTGATAAAAGTACTGAAAGGAAGAATCTTAAGTGCAAAATAGTTCTTAACTTTCTTGCAGATGGCCAGAACCAAGCAAACTGCACCAACTCCCCCTGCCACCACTTCCCCAAAAAGAAGTTCCCGAAAGAATAAGGGCAAAAGACCACGAACAGATAAACAAGATGATGCTCCAAGATTCAGGAAGCAAGGCAACAGCAAGCGGTATGAAGACATCTCAAATTGGACATTCATACCAGAAAGGAAAGTAGACTTGGCCTTGGGAGAATGCGATGCCTTCCTGCAGATCATAAGAAGGAGAAATTGGTTAAAAGTATGTTACCCAAGGGAGAAATTTGACCCTGAAGTGGTAAGAGAATTCTATGCAAACGCCTGGACAAGAGATGGAGGGGGGAACGAAAAACCTATGTGCGGGGTACCTGGCTCTCATATGACAGAGACACCATCAATTTCTACTTGGGAAACATCATGACCTTAGGAGAAGGGGAAATCTGCGAATATGCTGCCATGGTTGCAAGGAACCAGTTCATTGCCACACATGACCTTGAAGCCGCTATCTGTGTTCCAGGACACCACTTTCAAATGGGGCAAGGAGAGACACCACTGAGAGTTTTAAGAAAGGACATGACTACTATTGCTCAAGTTTGGACTTCCTTCTTATTAGCTAACATAGCACCTAACGCTCATGTCTCTGATTTGATTTTTAGTAGGTGTTATCTCCTATACTGCATTCTGAGAGAGGACATCTCTATTGATCTAGCCCAAGTACTATCGGATGAAATCCACAAGTTTGTGATTTCTGACCAGAAGTATTCCCAGACAGGTCAAAAGGTAAAAGGGAGTCTTGGTTTTCCTGCCTTTATCACTGATTTTTGTGCAGCTCATGGTGTTGAGGTACAAGACCTCAAACCAATCAGGCCTTCCATAGACAAACGCTTCATTGAGCGTTACTGCAGTAATCCAGCACTCCCTGCAACTGATGCACCTCCTCCACATGCCTCACAAGCAGCACAGCAAGCATTCAGCACTGCACCTGCCCACCCCCCCTCAGCACTGAAGCCAACCTGATTTTACAAGGCATTCACATCCTGAAAGTTCAAAACAGCCATCTCCTAGCCCAGCAGAACGCTCAGCATAGAGGTTTGTTACATGTTCACAATGGTCTTTATCATAGCATTCCTGCAGGTCAACACAATCCATGGATGCCACCTGCCCAGTTTGAGGCCCTGCTTGCTTGGCCTGGGGACAGGCCTCCGTTTGTGGGAGGAGGTGAGGCTACACAGGAGGATAGGCCAGGAACTTCAACTCAGGGACCTCCAGAAAGAGAATTGGGAACAGAGGAGGACTCATCCGAGGAAGAGTGAAACTTTTTAATGCTTTTAGTTCTTGACAATTAAAATTGCTACTTAGTTTGACAATTTATAGCCTTACTTTACCTTTAGTACATACTTTATCTTTAGTACAGCACACTTTAGAAATTGTTTGAGATTATATGCCTGTGATTATTCCTATATGCCTGTGATTATTCTTGTTTGTTTTTGATTATTCCTGTTTTGATGATTAAGACTTTGAACATCCCTGAAAACCCCAACCAAAGATTTCACTTTTTGAACAAAGAAAAGTTTCTAAGTAGCACAATGTTTTTAGGCAACAACACTGATTTTGTTTAGGCAAAATGACTTAATTAAGAACCAAGGAACTGGAATGCATGTATTGTTGCTTGTTTTTATGACTTGAACCCTTTTCTGTTAGAATAAGGAAGTAACCTTTATATCTTGATGAGAGGTGAGAAAAATCTAAACACTTGAGAGCCTCATTTGAATTTGTTAAATTAGCATTGACTGATTTTCTAATTAAACCTTTTTCTTAAGAAACAAGCAAGGAAATGATAAGGCAATTTTGAAAAATAATTAGCCAAGAGCCAAAAAGCTACCCTGATAAAAATATCCGATTTTTTTGGCAGCCCATCTTTGAGCCATAAAAGCATGAAAATTTTTCTCTGCCCTGAGCTAAGCATAAAAGCAAAAATTCTACCTTACCTGCATGTTCATCTTGAAAAAGAGCATAAAATAATTTTCTCAAAAGAAGATGAAACAAATGGAGGCAGGAGAAGAAAATGCAGAAAGAATAAGTAAGCTCTCTAAAGATTGTATAAAAGAGCTGGAGTAAAACAAAAGAAAATTATGAAGTTTCAATGCAGAAAAGGAGCCTTCTAAATCAACCAAAAACACTTATGCTCTTCTTTAAAAACATGCGTTTTGAAACCCAGAAAAACCAAAGTTTCTTGTTAACCCAGCCTCATTACACCCTTAAAAGACCTTCTGATCCTTGCTATTCATTTGAATTTTGGTTTTACTAGAAATGACGGGCAATGTCAAGAGAACATTTCTAATGATGGATGAGCGAAACAGACACAGGGTAAGAAATAATGAGAAATTCTATATTCTTACAGCAATGGGTTACATGTTTTATGAATAAGGTAATGGTGCATTACATTTTAAGGAATTGGTATTAAGAAAATCATTTGTCTAGATATTAAGCCAGATTATTGCCTTTCAAACTTTTGTCTGCAACAGAAACTCAGATTTTTAAATGCTTGTTTTCCCTTTTCAAATCTTCTTTTTACTTGAGGACAAGCAAAAATCTAGGTTGGGGAGAGTTTGATGAGTGCTTATTTTATGATTAAATTCATGGCTCAATTAGAACTATTTTTTGAATAACTTAACAAAATTAATAAATAATTGAGCATGATTTTGAGTATAAAGGAAGTATTAAGGAAAGAAGCTTCAAATCTGAAAATCAGGAACAACTTGTCAAAAGCCTTGAAGAAACCAAGAGCATCAAGCAAAGGACACTTGAGCGTGGTACACTACACGCCTGAGCGTGGAAGCCACGTTGCCCATGCACCCAAGTGAAACAAGGAACTCACCAACAGCCCCTCACGCTTGAGCGTGAACCCGAGCTCGCTCAAGCGTGACTTCATGCATGACTGACGCTCAAGCGTGGCACCAAGAAGCTTAAAGCGTGACTGAAATGGAAGAAGGAACAGCATCAGGTCATCTCACGCTCAAGCGTGAGCAGGAGCCGCTTGGGCGTGACCTCGATCCCGCTTGAGCGTGGCTTGAGCGTGGAACACATCTGTGGGGATAGAGGAGCTCGCTTAAAGCGTAACATGCCCAGCTTGAAGCGAAGGATCAAGCATATGCTGAACAAAGGAACCACGCTTAAGCGTGGACAAGGAAGCTCAAGCGCAAGACCATTAAAAAGCTTCAGAGCCCTTCACGCTTGAGCGTGACCATCAAGCTCAAGCGTGACTCACACAGCGTGGGCTTCTTAATTCTTTATTCACCCGTAATGCGATGCAAACTCATCCACTTTCTGCTGTTTCCACCAGTCTCTGAAAGATGCCGCATGGGTTCTACGCAAGTGGGTAAGAGAAGCTGAGCCAAAAACTCCTATAAAGCAAGCTGCAAACAGGGCATCATCATCAATCTCCTATCATCTGATACATCATTTCATCCTCTGTATTTTTCATTTCACACTTTCCATTTTCTGTATTCATTTCTTTGATGGTGAAAATGCAAGGCATGAGTAACTAATCTCCCTTATTGGATTGGCTGTAATCCATTCAACACTGAAGTAATGCTGTCGTAAGTTTTCATTGAGTAATGAGATTTGATAAAGTTTCTGTATTTCCTTCTGCGTTTAATGCCTGAAAGTACTTGATCACTATTTTCTTGTTCTAAGTTTTCTTGAGTATGCTGGGAAGTGACTTTTGAAAGCAGACCCTGAAAGAAATGCTTGTTGTGAGTAGGTAGCCAGGGATGGCGTCTAACGCAACAAACGTCAAAACAATCGATCGATAATGCTGGAATGGTTTCCAAAGTGACTGAGGGATCAGCGGTTTGGAAATCATTCTTATGAATTTTGTAGTCGAGGGATCGATGCAAATGACTTTGATTGTGACGTAGAACTTATCTTTTCAATTTACTTATATGGAAACTTATGCAGCTTACAGAGGTGAAGATGTGATGAAGCCAATCCCTGTTTTACAAAACTGATTTTTCCAACATCATTTACTGTTATATTTTGCAAAGTGCTATCCTCTGTTATTTTGTTACTTACTGTTTTTTTTCATTCAAAAACATTCACAACAAACCCAAACAAAAACTTTCTGCCAAATCAATTCAAACTAAAGTCTTCATTCTAGCACCTCCTCAGTGGAACGACAACTATACTGTATTACAACTTCTGTGTTTAAACTTGGCACATCCATTTCATTGAGTTCATATTATAAAAACTTGATTCTCTTTCAGCAAACTCAATACAATCAAAACATTTATCAGCGGTGTATTACAAGAGGAGCATCTTATTGCTTATTTTAATGAGAAGTTAAATAATGTCACTCTTAATTACCCCACATATGATAAATAGTTGTATGCCCTTATGACAGCTTTGCATACATAGAAACACTACCTTTTGACTAAAGAGTTTGGGATACATAATGATCATGAATCCCTTAAATATCTTAAAGGCCAACTCAAGCTTAATAAGAGGCATGCTAAATAGGTGGAGTTTTTAAAGCAATTCCCTTATGTGATTAAGCACAATTAAGAAAAGGTAAATAAGGTAGCTGACGGTCTATCTAGATGGTACACCTTACTTTCCTTTCTACACAATATGCTTGGCTTTGAGCATTTTAGGGAATTATATGAGAAAGACCATGACTTTGGTGCCACTTACTTGCTTTGTGAGAAAAAGGCTTATAATGGATACTTTAGGCATAATGGTTACTTATTCAAGCATAAAAGGTTGTGTATTCCTAAAGGATCCATTAGAGACCTAATCTTGAGAGAGTTATATGAGGGAGGATTGATGGGTCACTTTGGTGAGAAAAAGACCTTAGATACCTTGCATGAACACATGAGCACTTCTATTGGCCATATATAAAGCATGATGTACATAGACTATGTAGTCGTTGTATCGTATGTAGGCAAACAAAATCTAGGTCTTTATCTCATGGGTTGTACACCCTTCTTCTATTCCTTCTTCCCCGTGGATTGACTTAAGTATGGAATTTGTTATTAGGTTACCAAGAACCCAAAGAGGAGATAACTCTATCTTTGTGGTAATGGACCATTTTTCTAAAATGGATCATCTTATTTCATGTCATAAAGTCGATGATGCTAGTTATATGGAAAGACTTTTCTTTCAAGAAGTGTATCGATTACATGTTATACCTAAGATCATTATTGTTAACCAAGTGGCCTCAATTACTCAAGAGGGGGGGTGAATTGAGTATTAAAAACTTTCGTTGAAATGCTTGTGAAATTGGTTCTTTAACAAATATATTTAGTGAAGATGATAAACTTAATCTTGAATTAGAATAATAGAGAAGTTTAAATAACAAAGTTATTAAACGTAACAAATTAAGCAAGCAATTTAAATGCACAAATTTAAAGATATTAGGGAAGAGAAGATTTGCAAACCGATATATACGAGTTCCACCACACCGGTGTACGTCTCGCCTCTAAGTAACCCACTTAGAGGATTTTCACTATTGAGAATTTAAGATACACACTTTGAGCAATTCCAACTTCTTAGTGTCCCACACTCAAGAACTTAATCCTTACAAGCAAAAGGGTAACCCACCCTATCTCACAATCTCTCAATTACAAGGTTGAATCCCAACCCAAAATCTCTCAGAATTTGTGAATATGATTTTACAAGTGTGAATCCCTCAATAGAGTGGATGTACAAATTTTTAATCACTTGAAAAATATTTTTCTTCTCTTAAAAAGAATATGAAAATTTAGCACTCAAAAATATTTTTCTCATAATATAACTCTCAAAACTTATTACTGCAAAAAAAAGAGATAAAGAGTAAATAACTTGAGCAAAGAGAGAAGCAAAGGAAGCAAGGCAATTTTTTGTTGCTGCAAGGTGTGTTTCTGCCTCTTCACTTCTTCTCCTTTTATAGGCAGTTCAAGGGACTTGCTGCCAAAAACAAATTTCTACTGATTCCTTAATTAATGCATTAGAAGACTTAATTTGCCAGCGATCTATGTTTTCTGACTTGAGAAGTGCAATTGTCTGCCTCAATAAATGCAACGCCATTTCAATTAGAGAGTCTCGAGAGAGGATTCAATGGAGTTGAGTTTCTAAAAACGCGTACTGATAATTTCCATATGATTCCAGCAATGAATCGATTCCTCTAGGCTATTTTCCCATTAAAAATAGTGTATGAATCGATTCCTGACAGGGGGAATCGATTCTCAATAGCATGAATCGATTCCTGCAGGCATTAAATCGATTCTTTGAGGTATTAATGTGCATGGATCGATTCCTTAAGGGGGGAATTGATTCCCAGCCCCTTGAATCGATTCCTTAAGTCTTGAATCGATTCCTCTTTGCAAAAATCAACATGAATTGATTCCTGGTAGCTCTTGAATCAATTTCTATCTTTCCTGGACCTGTTTCCTTGAATTTTTTATGCATTTTGATACGTTTGGCTCATGGTTCTTGATTCTTTGGCACATGAATAATTATTTCTCTTTGTTTTACACTTCTAAGAATGCCTTGAATCATTTCTTTGTACTTCACAATTTTTATGCATTTAATTTCTTGATCAGTATAAACTTGATCTTTATGAATTTGTGATTAATTGCTTGTACAAAATCCTTTGTATCTTGATCCTTCAATTCTTTGTCATTCATCAAAACCTGTTTCAACATACAAACACAATTGTCTCTGCTAAGCATACCAAGTTTTTGAGTTATTTTTAGAGGACTTTATGGTCTAGGCTAAGTAGTAAGTTACTATTCTTTACCACTTATCACCCACAAACGTATAGACAAATCGAAATGGTTAACAGGACACTTTTTACCTTACTTAGAGCCATCATAAAGAAAAAAATTAAGTCTTAGGATAAGTCTATGTCACATGTGGAGTTTGTCTACAATAGGATTACACATTTTAGCATGAAGTGTTCTCCTTTTTAGGTAGTCTATGGGTTCAACCCTTTTAACCCTTTAGACTTGTTACTTTTACCAACCCTTCTTCCATAATGCATAAGGAAAGGCTTGCTAAGGCAAAATATAAGAAAAATCTTCATGAGAATATAAAGGCCTAATTGGAAAAGAAAAATAAACATGATTCATGAATAGATAATAAGGGTAGAAAAGAGGTGGTCTTTGAGGTAGGTGATTGGGTTTGGGTTTACTTGAGAAAGGAAATTTTCCCTCTCAAAGGAAATCCAAACTTCAACCTAGGAAAGATGGACCCTTTCAAGTGTTACAAAGAATAAATAACAATGCTTACAAATTGGACTTTCCAGGTGAGTATGGTAGCGTTAGAGCCACGTTTAATGTTAGTTTGTCTTTTTTTGATGTAGGTAATGATGATGAGCATGGAGCTTTGGAGGAGGAGCAAGACACTAATCTTTCCTAGATTAAAGCTTCTAAAGAGGGAGGCATGATATAAACATGGATGATCTTAGTGGGCCCATAACTCATTCTAGGCTTAAAAAAGCCAAACAAGCTGTAGGGAAGCATATTGAATATATGGATTCAAAGAACTTTGAGTCTATGGATCAATGGTACATAGTTTTAAGTTTTCATTTATGCCCTTAGGATTATATTGGGCTTGCATTTTAGGCTTAGAATTAGGTTTGGGCCATGTATTAGGCCACCTTTACTTTTTGGGCCCATAATTAGGAGGCTTGGTCAAATTTCACTAAAGGCTAAGATATGGGGAACCTTGCTCTATATATACATATAATTCCATCACTTTTCTCAATTTTAAATCATTTGCTAAAACTCTAGTGAGATTGAGTGTGTTTCTCTCTTCAAGCTATAGACTACTTAGAACTTTCTCCTTTAAATCTTACCCTTGGATCCTTCAAAGTTAGTGATTGGCACCTTAGGTTTATCTCTCTCTTTCTTTAGAATTTCTAGAGAATGGCACCTTCACCTTTCCTCTCCCAAACCTTTCCACGAAATCCATTTCTCTTTTCAATTTTCCATGTATCCTTCTCCCTATTACTCCATGCATAATTTGGCCAAGGTAAAAAAGGGGTGAAAGTTTGTTTTGAAATTAAATCAAGCTTAATATGACTTATGGATGAAGAAACGCAAAATCTAGATCCAATCCTTGAAGAAAATCCTGCATCAAGTACACTATTACTCTTAATATGTACCCATGTGAAGACTTGATATCATTCATATCCTTAATCAGTGAGATCAGACCATTAGTACACCCACACACTAGTCTTTAATGTATTTGTATGTCCCTATGTAAATACTTGACTAAGGATACTTTAGGAATAGTTCTCATATGATCTACAATTCTAAGGATAAACAGGTTTAAAACAATTTTAAAACTAAAAAGACTTATTTTATTGATAAGCATAAAAGGATACAATAAAAAACATAATAGCTCGTAATTCATACACCAACAGGATGAGTAACCCAAGTATGACTTGGCCTTGCAAATCAAGTTAGGGGAAAAACTAAACAACCTGTCACATTCAGATGTCATGCATTGGTTATATCTATGTATTAGTTAAGATTGATTCCTAGTAAAATCTGTAGAGACTTATATTTGGCCTAACATGTTATGATGTACTTAGAATCTCTAATTCCTAATTAATACTTCCTGCTTTTAAAAGAATTATAGATCCTTGTGCATGAAGAGTAAGGGTATTAATAGATTACAAACATGATCATATGGAAGTAATAATGTGTTATTGGATGATAATGTTAATAAGGTACTATGTTAAAGGTACATATGAAATTTTAGTTGGTATAACAAATTTATGTCTAAGGAAAAGAACCATACATATGATGTTATTATTTTTATTCTATTGTTGATACGTGATCATACTATTTTGCTTACCGTTTATGTTTATATTGTCCAAATATATATGTATATATAGGGAGAGAGAGATTCTAGCGGGAGAGTTGGTACTATCAGGAGTTGACATTAGTAGATTAATGAAGATCAATTTCTATGACAGTTAACATGGCTTGGATGATAAATTATTGAAAAGCTGGGGACATAAATGGTTTTAGTACTGAACATGGAGTTGGAAAGTAAGTGATCTGGTAGCTTTGATTTATTCGTGTGAGATGTATATCATTATATATATTATGGTATAATTAATTGAACTTAGATTTTCTTACTATAAATGGTTTTAGTTCTTAATTGTATTTTTTAGGTTTGAAAATTAGGGTGTTATAGAACACAACCTTTCACGCACAAAATCAAAAACCCTATAAAAATGTTAACCTTTGAAAATGGAGAAATAAAAAACATAATATAATCCTTTACATGAGGAAATCAAAAAAATGAAGCAATAAAAAGAGTGAAAAAATGAGTCTTAATCACCTAGGCTTAGCCATGGCAGTAAGGTGAAGGGAGCTCAACGAGGCATGTAGTACGAAGATCACATGTGACACTTAGTGTGAAGTCCACGATTTCCCGGACCCAGATCCGGATAATTAAGATAATTAACTCCCTAAAAGTATGAGTAAATTTTTTGCATTTGAAAGAAGGTTCAACACTTCAACATTACATAAAGACCCAAACCACAAAAAATTGAAGAGTGAGATTTTACAATTTGTAAACTGGATTGATAAATAAATATCCCTAATGCGTATACAAAATAATTAAGTTTACAGCAGAAAAGAATCATGTATACAGGGCATACGCCTAGTCCCATATATGAGGGTATGAGAAAAGGCTCGAAAATAAGGAAGGAAGTGAAGAAATGAAAATCAGGTAAATTCGCTTAAGCGAGGTGTCACTTGGTGGTGTATGCACTATGAGCTTTTATGCTTTTTCATTTGTATCATTTTTTTGCTTATCAATAAATAAGTATTTCAGTTTAAAATTGTTTTAAAACGTATTTATCCTTGGACTAATAGGTCATATAAAAATTATTCCTAAAATGTCCCCAATCAAGTATTTACATAGGGACATGTAAATACACTGAGACTAGTGTGTGAGTGTACTGATGACCTAATCTCACAGATCATAGATATAGATGATATCAAGTCTTCACACAGGTATACATTAAGAGTAATGATGTACTAGACAGACCCATCATGAGAACGTTTCATGGATCGTTACATAAATGTCACAAACGATTCTCAAAGTGATAATGGTATATGTAGTCCTTCGACCTGAAGTCACTACGATTCCTACATGAGGAGTTTGTTGTCTTAATACAATCAAACGTCTTCTGAAACAAGAGGACTATAAAGGTTATGATTAGGCAATGAACAAATTATGTAAAGGGGTGTGAGTGCTGTAGATGGGATTTGTCTCTCCTATATGACAGGAGTGGTATCTGTAGGCCACTTGATGGAGTGAGACTAAGAAAATGCATGAGCATACTAGAAATAATAAATATTAGATATTTATTCGGATCAAATCTACTCTGGTATCAAGTAAAATAAATTAGGTTGTACAAGGATGATGTAACATCCCAAAATTTATAAAAATAATTAATTGAGAGGGATAAATGGTAAATAATTATAATAAGTTAATAAATGTCCCAAAAATGTTAAAATAATAAAATTGAGATTTATGGGGATTATTTATAATTTATTGAGGCTTTGAGTTAAAATTGTACCCGGTGAAAATATGGGTGTCAGACCAAGTATCTCCGATTGAGATGCCATTGGTCAGGGTTGTTAAGAATATTATTGGGAATCTGAATCTATATTTGGAATAATTTTTAGATAAAGTATTGAGCCCGAACAGAGATCCTTTTTATTTTAAAATGGAGAAATATTAATGAGGGTTAAAAATAAAACACAACACTCACTTCTCTTCCCTCTTATTTTTCACGTTACTTTCTCTCCCTTCTCCTTTCTTCATTTCTTTCTTCTTCTCCATCCCTTCTCTTGCCAAATGAGACCACCACCACCCATGGCCATTTCCACCTAAAATCAAGAGGGTCCCTTGGGTTTATGAAGCTTGTATTGGACATGGAAGTAAAGCTTGGCTCATCTCCTCTTCTTTTTCTCTCATTTTCGTACTCACCTTAGGGCTTCGAGGAGAGGTATGATTTTTGACCACCCATGGCTTTTATTGATAGCTTTTGAGTTATTGAAGTATTGTAATGGGAGGTTAGATGTTGTTTTGATTAATGGAGATATGTTGAACCAAACCCTAGGTGGGATAACCATTGGGGATTGTTATTGATGTTGATAATGATTGGAATCTAATGTTGTTATCCTATGGATGTATATAAGTAGTTAAAATTGATGATTGTGGATTGTTGGTGAAAACCCTAGGCTTAAATGCTTGGAAATGAAACCCTTAATTTATGGTCTTGTGTTATATAAGATTAAGAGGTTAATGAGGTTAGTATGATTGAATGAAATGGTTGGGAATGATGGTTGTTGGGTGATATTAGAGGAAAACCCTAAGTATAGAAATTGGGGCTTTTGTCTTAATTGATAGTTAAAAATGATTTAGGCTATTGGAATGAGTTTTTGGGAAGGATGAGATTGATTATTGGTTGATGATGATGAATTTTGAACTAAGATAATGATGTTGTGCTTGTGATGGTCATTAATAGTAGGATGAATGAAATAAACATAGTGGGTTGATGAGTTATTGGGCCATGATAAATAATACATGAAATTGTTGATTGGTAATGGTTTGAAGGGAGCTAAGAGAATCATGATGAATTTGAATGGCAAATGGATAGTTTAAGTAACGATGAAATAAATGTTGTTGTTGTTGTTTGGTATGGTTAGCCCTTTAAGATCTAGAGAATCTTAGTTTTGGGAAAGGAATTCCTGAAACCTAAGACAAGTATGCGAATTAGTGTTTAACAAGTCTAGGACTTGACATTAAGCCTTAAGATATATTTGCATTGCTTGAAATTATGATGATGCCTTGGGATGGCTCATTAATTTAGTGTATGTATGTATATATGGAATATGTAGGTTTTAATTTGAACAATATGGCGAAACAATTGGAGCATTGGATTGTGGTTCTTCCCATGAGGTAGAAGAGGAGTTTTACATTCCAAATGCATGAGTACAATAATTAGTGATTTATGTATATCATGATACTCATGCTTGCCTTGCCATGTTTATATTAAAATGATATAATAAATGGTATTTGATGAGTGAAGTGAATGGCAAATTATTGGCTATTAAGAATGATACATGTGTATATATATTGATGATGAATGTTTAGTGTCCCTTTGATGGGAGTAATGTATTGTTGATGAATAACCCATGAGGGGTTGAAATATGTACTTGTTAATGAACCAGCCTTGAGGGGATGAAGTATATGTTTTGTGAATTTAGAGTATATGTGGATGCTTGGCATTGAATGTGGTGGCCATTGTGATGGCATTAGTGATAAGGTTGAAAGATAATGCATAATTGAGGAACTCATAGAGCCAAATAGAGTTTTATGTGATTTTGATGGCATGTTATAGTTCCAATAGCCCACATATGTAGTTTATAACTTGTAGGAATTGGAATGGGCCAATTCCATTAAGAATAGGCCCTTGAGTTACACAAAAATGGGTAAAACGCATTTATAGATATAAGTCCCTCATTTTTAAGAATTTTTTAGTACAGTCGATGGCCACACGTCGCAAATAATGCATATAAGTTGGTGTTAAAATTTGGTGGGCATTGAAATTCATATGAAAAAGTTAGGGGGATTAAATGTTTTCTGCATAATTACTGATGTGAATCGATTCACAATAGTGTGTGAATCGATTCAATACTCACTGTTTTTACTGTACCTAATTCCAGTAACATGTTAATTGATTCATAGGAGGGGATGAATCGATTCAAATGACTCTGTTTGTACTGTTCATGGAATGATTTCACGCGTGAATCGATTCACACCAGGGGTTGAATCGATTCATACTTCTCTGTTTCACTGTTTTGGGGCATTGACACGTGTGAATCGATTCATGCCAAGGGGGAATCGATTTACAGGCCCTATTTTCACTAAATGTTGAGATTTTCATGCATGAATCAATTCTCCACATATGGGAATCGATTCATGGCCCTGTTATGCTGTTTTTCCAACTCCTGCATTTCCTTTGCTATTTTTGGCCTGTTTGGGCATCTTAATGACATTTTTGGCCTCTGACTTCTTCATAAAAGTTGTAAATAATTATGTTACAGAGGTGTGAAAATTATTCTTACCTCAATTGGAGTTTTCTAACTCTCATGAGGTATAAAATACCAAACCCACTGCATTGTAAAACTCAAGTTTAAGAGGGTTATGAACCCAACTTTTTATGCTTACCAAATTGGGACTAATAGGAGATATTTGTGACATGTCCCTCTATTTATTGACTAAGAATAAACCTTTCACATGTCTCAATGTTGAAATTTATCATGGGCTCATTATTGCCCAAAACCCCTTTTTTATTATATAAAGACAAGTGATTTCATTAGGGGTACATGCATGGTGTGTCTTAGTGGTGATTGGGGAATGGCTTAAGGCCTTGGCAAGGTATGTGTATGCCTATGCTATGTTATGAATACATGTATGCTTCACAACTATTGATATATTATGAATCATAATGAAAAGTAAATGATATAGTTATATGACACACCTTGTGTGATAATGAAACTAATGAGGGGACAATTGAATTGTAATAAGTGTATAAATCAATGGATTTGAAATAGTGTCAATGATGATTAAAAGTGGATGATACCGCATATATTGAATGATGAATGAAAATTTTGAATAAAAAGGGATGTTATTATTTAACATACCCTTAAACAAGCAGTGATGGTTATTGTTGATGAGTGTGATACCATTACGATTGATGCAAGTATTTGACTTATATGTGTGAGATGCAATGATGATTGCTAAATGTATGTTCTAAAATACCTTATTGTTTTCCATGTGTGGATAAATGCTATGATGTTTGATATGAATTTAATTACCATGTGTGGTTTGATGTGGCTATGAATGTTGTGCCTTAAGGGGCCTTGTGATTACTTATATGCCAATGTTAATAAAACTAAATATATAATATACCCCTAATTGAGAGGGTGAGAAATCCTTGCGAGGTTAAGATTCGGCATATGCATTATTGTATTATTGCATTCATGGCATGGCATAGCATTGATTATGTGGTTGCGATCATAGTGAATGGTCTTGCGGGACTATATGAGAGAGAGTACCCCATGCGTGGTAGAAAAACCAATATGTGAATGAATGAAGGTGGTTGCGATCACCGATATGTTGAGAATGATAAACGTGCTTGCGATCACGAGTATATTGAAAAGAGAAAGATCCTGCGGGATTCTATGAGGGGAGTATCCCATGCGTGGTGGGAAATCGATATGATATGATGAAGGTGGTAGCGATCACCAGTATGTGAAAATGAAATTGGTCTTGTGGGACTATGAAGGGAGAACCCCATGTGTGGCGGGAAACCAATGTGAAATGAATGAAACATGGTTGCGATCATGAATAAAGCCTTGCGGGGTTATGAAAAGGGAGTACCCCATGCGTGGCGAGAAACCAATATGAATTGATTGATATGTGGTTGCAATCACAATGAAAAATCTTACGGGATTCTATGAAAAGGGAGTATCCCATGCGTGGCAAGAAACCAATATGAGATTGATTATAAGTGGTTGTGATCACTTGAGATACCATGTGCACATGGGTGATTGAAATGGATCCATTGCATATGCATTAAATAGTTGACATATGCATTAGCCATAGGTGCATGGCATTTGAGATGGAGATGACCAAAAAGATATGAGAACCTCTTGAGAGAGTGTTAATTGATTAAAGATTTAATGACCTAATTGATGATAATTGTGAATGCCCATAATGATGTAGGGCTATGTGAATGTGTATATGCTTGTGCTTGTACTTGACATGAATTGTGAACAATAAGGCTTGTATGCCTAATATGATATCTTGATGATGGTTTAATGATGAATTGATGATTTATAGCAAAGCACACATGTTGGTTGAATGCATGTACACATAATCACAATGTATTTATATTCATCATTTTGAATGTATAACTCACTCCCCCATGTTGTCTCCCTTTTAGCATTATGATGCAGGATTATCATGGGATGAGATCGTTTCTTTGAACTAAAGCTTTTGAGAAAGGTAAATAATTGTAATGGAAAGCCTTGGCCAGCAACAACTATTAATTATGTTGTGATGAATGAATTGTATAAGGTGATAGTTGATAACCATCGATTTGATGATATTGTATGGATGACAATGTATATGGATGATGTATTGATCGTAGATAAGCTAAGGTTGAAATTCATGATAGGCAATGAATGATATTTAGATGCTTGCTTGGTTGTGACCTATTAGGCTTATATGATGTGGTTGCATGATTATTTGAGCCTTTTACCATATCTTCATATATGGAACTAGGCGGGTACCCCGTATACATATTCTTCTTCCGCTGTAAACTCAAATTATTTTGTATACATGTGTGGGCGTTTTGATTAGCGATCCAGTTTATAAATTATTAAATCTCACTCTTCGATTTTCTGTGGTTCAGGTCTTGATGTAATCGTTGTGGTGTTTTGAAATTATTTTAAACGTGAAAATTTTACTCACATTTTTATTAATTATTATCTTGATTACATCGGGATTCGAATCCAAAAAATCGGGGTCTGACAGATGACGCGACTATGCCTTGGGCCCAATTAGAATATCATGACAAAAGGAATAAACATATAAAATAATTATCACTTATAGATTATGTTGATATGAAGTAATATTCGGACATAATGATGCATTGCTATGCTCTTATTTTATATTAATAATAAAATAATTTATTATTAATATGACCCAATATTTTACCTACAGGGTCACACACATAGAGTAAGCCCATCAGAAAATGTTTTGTTTTATTTTAGTTGGACTAAAATAAAGCTATTGAGCCTAACTCATTCAGAATGAGTAAGGAGCCCACTCTTTAGAGAGAACAAATTAGGTCAAACCTAAGTCTATAAATAGAGCATAAGAGGCTCATAGGCCGTTTACCCAAAAGAGACACAAATACGCAAAAGTTGCATGAGCTACACATCGTCAAACTAGCAGTTGACAGGTGTAGCGATTCTGGTGGGAGTTCTTGTGTGGACTCCTAAAGAGTGAGGCTAAAATTGCTTCGGTTTTTTTTACAAGAGGTAATCCTAAAACGCAAGTTTTATTTTTTTTGTTTGTCTTATGCTTTGAAACACGACGCTTTGTAAATCTTATGGGAATCCTTGTTTTTCCCACTACGAATACCAAGAGGGATTCCCTAACATCACTCACTTAAGAGAGGTTACGACTACTTGCTTGAGCGCATACAAATCGCTTGAGCGAAACACATTATGCAATTAGACCCAAGAGATTTGCTTGAGCGACCATATCCTCTTAAGCAAAAGTTGTCTAGTACCTAATACCTATTTAATTCGCTCGAGCGAGACATGTTCGCTTGGGCAAAATAAGTCTAGTAGCCAAATACAAACAATTCGCTTAAGTGGGGCATATCTCGCTTGAGCGAAAATAGGATAGAAGCTTTTCTTCATGAATTCACTCGAGCGGGACCCTGTCCACGTGAGCAAAAATGAGGCAGTATCAATATCACAAGAGATCACTCAAGCGAACCACTTTCACCTAAGCGGAAAACATATAGAACCATTTTCACCTTAATTTGCTTGAGCGAGGCTCAGCCTGCTTGAGCGAGGACACCAAAATTCGCTTGAGCGACCCAGTCGCTTGAGTGAATTCGGTCCAAAAACTATATCACCGATATGAGGCCAATCTCACTCGAGTGAGAATCTACTTACTTGAGCGAATTTATCAGTAAATACATTCTAACTTAAGCAATTCAAATTACATGATACACCAAAATGCATTATATGCAAAATTGGTTCCAACCATTAATTGACATATGTTTAGACATCTAATTAGGACTTGCTCCATCAAGTCCCACGTCGAAATTTTAGCTCTAGATCATCACATACGTAAATGACATTTTAGCACATTTTGAACCAACAAGCCATGCTAATTTGAATTATAGGCCTATTTGGCCACAACCACACATGCACACAAATCATACACAAGTATTATGCCCTCTACAAGAGGTATTAGTCATCCTATGGGAAAATGACCTATCCACTTCCCAATTATGCATACATAAGGCACACTACCACCTTTTTAACTAATGATCATGCTAACATTTCATTTTTATCATCAATCAACTTAAATCATTCATTCATTGATTAAGCACAAAATCAAATATCACATTGTCTCTAGTCGTTGACAAGGTCATAACAAGGAAATTAGCCATCAACATCAAGGTCTAATTTCACCCATGACCCCCAAAATCCAAAATCGAGGTTATACACATATGCATACACATGCAATATATGTTATACAAAATTGTCGCCGGCCAAGGCTGACAAGCTTTTCCTCCTTATTTATCTTCTTCGACTCAACCTCTAAAAAGTAGGATGTCCAACATACCTACATCAACCTTTTAAAAATAGCAGGACCCTCGTACATTCTCTGCATAGCACCTTATTATTGACCCACGTGTTTAATTGCCTGATTTAAAAAATTAATTACTCTTTTAATGATTTTAAATTGGTTATAATCAATTAATTAACACATTGCATGATGAATAGTTATGGTCTTAGTTATTTTATTTAAATACAGCCTGCGTGCTTTGCCTTTCTCTATTCTGTTGTATTTCTCTTCTCAACCCTTCACTCGTATGTAAAGTGAGTTTTTCTTTAATCATGTAATCTTAATCGGGCCAACAAAGTAGACACCTAGAAGAAAACCAAGGAGTGGTGACTCTAAAAGGATGGTGGATTCAAGAAGTAGGACTTCATGAAGCCATGGCAACATGGTTCCTCTAGGTTTATTTATTTATTTATTTATTTTTCTTCTAGGAAGACCATAACCATCTCACAATTTTATTTGCATGCTTTGGGGATAATTTTATTGTGTTAAAGCGTTTAACAAAGACGGTAATTTTAAAATAAATTAAAATCCCTTAAAATAATATTATGTTACAAACACCTTCCAATAAGTACACTCGTCAATACTAATGTTAATAAATAGTGGGTCTACCAAAGCAGGGTACTATCATTTATATTAGTAAGACGCAATGGGATAATGGTAATATCCAAACTTAATCGGTAATGGTTACTTAACCCAATGACTAAGAGTTTTATAAAGATATAATTGGAAGAGAGTTTCCTACCTAAAGAACTAAGTATTAGGTGATCAGCCAAAGTTAACTTAACACTTGGCAAAATATGGATCTTAGCCCACTAGAAAATCTTCCAATGAGATTTTGATTCGTGGAGGGTATTTTGTTTTGAATCAAAATAGTGGGAGACATATTTAACTTAAATGACCATAATTTAAATGTTTTAAAAATGATACTTACTACATATTTTCTGTTTTAGATAACCATGACGTCAAACACACATTCGAACCTTTCATTGTGATCAATCCTAGACAAGGAAAAATTGTCTGGGTCCAACTTCCTTGACTGGTATAGAAACTTAAGGATTGTCCTCAAACAAGAGAAAAAGCAATATGTCTTGGAAAGTCTAGTTCCGAAACCACCCGCTGCAAACGCCTCTAGAGCTGACAAGGATGCTTATGAGAAGCATCAGAATGATGCTCTAGATGTCCAATGCCTTATGTTGGCTACCATGTCTCTTGAGCTTCAGAAGTAACAGAGCATATGGAGGCTTTCGATATGATCAAAAACCTAAGGAAGCTATATCAAGGTCAAGTTGACTAGGAAATATATGAAGTTTCCTCAGCCCTATTTAGCTGTAGACTTAAAAAGGGAGGTTCTGTAGGATCTCATTTGCTCAAAATGATTAGGTACTTAAAGAATCTAGCTAGGCTAGGATTCCTCTTCCCTCAGAAGTTAGCTATAAATCTTATTTTGAAATCTACCTGACAGTTTTAAGCCTGTCATCATGAATTATAACATAAATACATTGGACAAAACATTGTTGAAGCTACTCAATATATTGAGGACTGTTGAGCCCAATATTTCTAAAGGAAAGGGCAAGGCCATAATGATGGTCAATTCTGGCAAAGGTAAGGGAAAGGGCATGTATAAAGGCAAAGGAAAGGCTGTTACAGGAAATGGCAAGAAAATTTGGAAAGGCAAGGATAAGCCAAGTACATCATCCTTAAAACCTGTGGGCGGGGTGCTAAGGAAGGTAAATGTCACCATTGTGGACAAAAAGGACACTGGAAGAGAAACTGTCCAAAGTACCTAGAAGAGCTTAAGAAGAAAGGAAGTGACACTTCCACTTCAGGTACTTTTGTTATAGAAATTAACATGTCAACTTCAACATCATGGGTCTTACATTTGTCTTAATGTGTAGGATCTAAGAAGGAGTAGGCAGTTGATGAAGGGCGAGGTAGACCTACGCGTTGGAAATGGAGCAAGAGTTGTTGCATTAGCTATAGGAACTTATTTTTTATCCTTGCCCTCAGGGTTAATCCTTGAACTGGACAATTGTTATTTTGTTCCAGCAATAAGGAGAAACATTATTTCTATTTCTTGTCTTGATAAGAAAAGGTTTTCCTTTATAATAAAGAACAATAGTTGTTCTATTTATTTAAATGACATGTTTTATTGTTGTGCAAATTTGAGTAATAGACTATATGTTCTAGATCTCGAAACCCCTATCTATAACATTAATACTGAAAGGGTTAAAACAAATGATGTAAACCCAACTTATCTTTGGCATTGTCGCCTAGGACATATAAATGAGAAACGCATTTCTAAACTCTATCAAGATGGATATTTAGAATATTTTGATTTTGAATTAATAGATACATACGAATCTTGTTTATTGGGGAAAATGACTAAGACCCTATTTACCGGGAAAGGTGAAAGGGCGAGTGATCTTCTTGGCTTGATACATAGTGATGTATGTGGGCCCATAAGGACAATGGCTAGGGGAGGTTTTAGTTACTTCATCACTTTTACTGATGATTTCGATAGATATGGATTTCTATTTCTCTTGAAATATAAATCAGAATCCTTTGAAAAGTTCAAGGAGATTAAGCATGAAGCAGAGACCCAATCGAGGTGGTGAATATTTAAGCCTAGAGTTTGATGAATATCTTAAAGAGTGTGGGATTATATCTCAACTTACTCCCCGTGGAACACCAGAGTGGAATGGAGTTTCTGAGCGGAGGAATAGAACCTTATTGGACATGGTTCGATCAATGATGAGTCAAACTAACCTCCCTAACTACTTCTAGGGACATGCTTTATTGACAGCAACTTGCTTTATTGACAGCAACTTTCTCACTTAACCATGTTCTATCAAAGGTTGTCATAAAGACACCATATGAGATATGGACTGGGAAATGACCTAGTATGTCTTTTCTTAAGATTTGGGGTTGTGAAGCTTATGTTAAGCGTCAAAATTCTAATAAACTCAGGCCCAAGTCAGATAAATGTCTTTTTGTGGGATACCCAAAAGAAACTCAGGGTTATTATTTTTACAATCCTACTAAGGGTAAAGTGTTTGTTGCTTGGAATGTTGTATTCTTAGAAAGGGAATTCATCTCTACAAGAATCAGTGGGAGAAAAGTAGAACTTGAAGAAATTCAATGCTCACAAGGCATTAAAGAGCCAATGGTGGAAATGGAGCAAGACCCACAAAATGTTGTGATAACGCCAGCTCCAGTAGCACAAGACTTGTGTAGATCAGGTAGAATACGTCAACAACCTGAAAGATATAAATTTCTTGTAACTCAAGAAGGAGACGTATTGCTAATGGATCAAAATGAGCCAACATCTTATGAACAGGCCATTGTAAGTCCAGAATCTCAGAAATGGCTAGAAGCATTAGAATCTGAAATGGACTCTATGTACACTAACCAGGTTTGAAACTTGGTTGATGCACCTAAAGGGGTAAAACCTATAGGGTGCAAGTGGGTTTTTGATAATACATATTTTATCCTTAATTCCTACCACTACTTATTGTGTAATATATTGCATTTTAACATATTTTCATAATTTGAGTTATTTGATTCTAAAATGAATTGAGGATTAATTTTTAATAGAAATAATGAAATCTTGGTTTCTCTTATTTTGTAGCAAATAATTGAGCTTTCAATTGGAAAATAATGGCTAAGGATCAAAAGGAATAAGGCACAAGCGATTATACATCACGAAGTATCAAAAAGCTTGAAAATAGGCAATAACAGGCATATGACTCGATTCAGAGAAGCCCTGAATCGATTCATACATATGAATTGATGGATAATGCATGAAACAACCTTGTGAATCGATTCATCCTAACCCTAAATCGATTTACACATAAAAAAGGTCAAATATTGCACAATTTTGGAGCTCTGAATCGATTCATCATCACCCCGAATCGATTCATCTTCACCCTGAATTGATTCATACAGCTGGGACACTCAAAAATCATGAAAAATCAGCTTTGAATCCATTCATTTGTCTCTTGAAATGATTCATATCAATTTAGATGCACAAAAACACTAAATGAATAGATTCATAGCCAAAATGAATGGATTCATGAAGTTCAAATTTGAATTCTGAGAAGTGAAGACAGCCTTGCATCGCACCAGGAAATCAGGATCGTATTATTGCAATAATTCATGCTCCACTCAGCAAAGAATGATTAGCTCCACTAACGCAAATTGAAATTTTTAAATGCAACGTCCCATGCCATCAGTTGCTATAAATAGGAGAAGAAAATGAAGCTGAAAGACACCTCTTCACCCCTTCACACCTTCACATACCCACCTTTTCCTTCTCAGCTTCAATTTGGAGCAACAGAGGCACAAGGCCTCTCGAGGAAATTCTCTTCCGGGTTCGATCTTTCTTGTTTTTAGTTTGTTTTAATTATGGAGGGCTAAAACCCCTCGATTGATTTTCTTGGAGATTATTGTAATATAATTTTGAGGTTTCTATTTTTAATATAGTACTCTTTTATTATTGTTGATTTCTTAATAATCTTACTCTGCTTGTTTGAATTCCATTATGTTTTATTAAATTTGTATGCTTAATCGGTTTAATTATACAAATGGAATAGAATAAGATTTTCATTAAAATGATTAAGGAAGTATGCATGCTTAATAACTATTTTCATAATCACTTTTAATTATTATGGTTTTCTTAATTCCATAATATGAGAATAGATTATGTATGTAGGTAATGTTCTTATATTTGCTCAATGATTCCTAGATTTTATGATCTTGACTCCTTTTGCTTATTAGGATGCTTGATTAAAATGTTCATTCAAGTTGAATGTAAGTAAAGGATTTGTGAATTGAAAAAGACGCTTAGTTGATTGATTCAAATTGAGCTAAGAAATCAACAGTAATGAAAGTGTACAAATCATCTTTTGTGAACCAAGGATAAATCTAATTACAATACTCCAAGAAAATCAATCGCTTGTTAGTTATTTGTTCTAAGTTTTACATTTATTCTGTTTTAAATTTTACTGTGATAACCAAACCAACCCCCCCCCCCAAATGTATTTGTATGTTTGTTAAATTTGTTTGTTAAAATTATTTTAAAACTTGATTTTCCTAAATTTCTATGTTGATCTTTGAGAGAACGACCTAGGTTCACACCCTAGTAACAATTTGACCAATCGCGACAGTCCACGTCAAATTATGGCGCCGTTGCCAGGGATCAACGATCTTTAGGAAAATTCTTGTTTTAAATTAAAATTTTTTAAAAATAAATAATAAAAATAAAAAATATTTGTTTGTTTTATTTTATTTCTTTGCATAGTTTGGGATGCTTTTGATGCATTATTCTTGATTTAATTGTTGCACAATATGTATGACTAGAACAACATCTAGGCATTTGCATTTAATTGATCCTGAAATTGATAAAACTTTTCATAGATTAGTTAGAGAAGCTAGATTTAATAATAACTTTGTTGATAGTGATAGTGATAGTATCTCATTTGAATCTGCTAAAAGTATTACTATAATTTTTTCTGATATGGCTGGACAAGTACCTCGTGAGAGAACTCTTAAGGAATTAGCTGCACCCGAATTCACTTACAGAAGTTTATGTATTCAATATCCTGAAGAGGATGTCCCTTTTGTGCTTAAAACTGGACTTATACACTTGTTACCCAAATTTCATGGCCTTGTGGGTGAGGATTTGTATAAACATCTCGAAGAGTTCCACATTATGTGTTCCACGACGAAGCCTCAAAATGTTTCAGAGGATCATGTGTATCTAAAAGCGTTTCCTTATTCTCTAGAGGGTGTTGCTAAGGATTAGCTCTACTACCTTGCTCCAAGATCGATCACAAGTTGGGACGACTTGAAGAAAAAGTTCTTGGAAAAGTTCTTTTCTGCCTCTAGAACTACTGTAATCCGGAAAGACATATCTGGAATTAGGCAACTCTCTAAGGAAAGCCTCTATGAGTATTGGGAGAGATTCAAGAAACTCTATGCAATTTTCCCTCACCATTAAATTTTTGAGCAACTTCTACTTTAATACTTTTATGAAGGTCTACACCATGTTGATCGCAACATGTTAGATGCGGCAAGTGGAGGAGCTTTGGGAGATATGACTGTTGTTGCAGTAAGGAACTTGATTGAGAAGATGACATCCAATTCCCAATAATTCAGTGTAAGAAATGATGCTTTTAAAAATGTGAATGACTCAAATTCTAGTGCATCTGAAATTAAATTGGAGAGCAAACTTGACGCTCTCACCACTTTAGTCACACAATTGGCAGTTAATCAAAAATCCATGACTGTCAAAGTGTGTGGCATTTGTACTTCACAAGAGTATCCCACTGATTATTGTCCTTCTCTACAAGAGAAAGGTGATGATAATCCACAAGCCTATGTAGCCAATATATACCATAATAGACCTCCACAACAGCAACAACAAAACCATGACCTTTCCACCAACAAATACAACCCAAGTTGGAGGAACCATCCAAATCTGAGATGGGGAAACCAACAACAAAATCCTCTACCCCCATTTCAAAACCATGCACCAACCTTCCAAAAGTCAACACCTCAACCATCCACAAGTGGCCCTTCTTTGGAAGAAGTGGTGAAACAAATGGCTGCACAAAACTTGGAGTATCAACAAAGAAATGATGCTACCATCCAAAGCTTGAGCAATCAAATTGGGCAATTGGCATCATCATTGAACCAGTTACAGTCTCAGAATTCTAACAAATTACCATCTTAACCTGTTGCAAATCCAAGGAATGTGAGCGCAATTCAGTTAAGATCAGGTAAGAATCTTGAGGCACCCATACCCAAGGAACCTGAGAAACAAACCATTGAGCCTACAATGGTTGAGAATGATGTACCCTCTTCAAGCACAAGGAAGTTTGAGATGCAACCACCCTAAATCCCATCTCAAATCCCTCTTCCATTCCCACCAAAAGCAATTCCAAGTAAGAAGATGGAAGAGGTAGACAAAGAAATTTTGGACACTTTTAGGAGAGTGGAAGTGAATATACCTCTTCTTGATGCAATCAAATAAGTCCCTAAGTACGCCAAATTTCTGAAGGAGCTGTGTACTCATAAAAGAAGACTCAAAGGTAATGAAAGGACAAGCACGGGAAGAAATGTATCAGCACTGCTTGGTAAGGAAGTTCCCAACATTCTTGAAAAATTTAAAGATCTAGGTATGCTCACTACACCTTGCATCATAATCAATAGCAAATTTGAAAATGCCATGTTAGATTTAGGAGCTTCAATAAATGTTATGCCTATGTCTGTTTTCAAATCTCTGTCCCTTGGAACTTTACAACCTACTGGTGTAGTAATTCAGTTAGCAAATAGAAGTACTGCTCACTCTGCTAGAGTCATAAAGGATGTTTTGGTTCAAGTAGATTAACTTGTTTTTCCAGCTGACTTTTTCATATTTGATATGGAAGAAGGTGTGTTTGACATTCCTGTTCCTATAATTTTGGAAGACCATTTTTGAAAACAATCTAAACCAAAATAGATGTTCATTTTGGAACTCTCTCTATGGAATTTAGTGATACTAGAGTTCAATTCAATATTCTTGATGCTATGAAACACCCATCTGAAAATCATTCTATTTTTCATATTGACATTATGGATGAATTGATTTGTGAATACCTTTCTAACATCTCTCAAAATGTTGATTTAGAATGCATGGATGATTCATACAATTGTTTTGCATGCAATGATTCTAAAAGTTGTGCTATTTGTGCTAAAATTGATAAATACATACATGCTGATTCAGAATCTTTTGGTATGCCTGTTAACCATAAGGGGCTAGAATGCACTAACCTGAGTGCAGGAGTTCAAGAAGACTCTAACAAAATTATTGAGGTGCAAACAACAAAATCCAAATCTGCTTTGTTAGTTCCATCTATTTTGTAGGCACCCAAATTAGAGTTAAAGCCCATACCTGAAAACCTCAAGTATGTATACTTAGGGGGTGATGAATAGCTCCCGGTGATAATTTCCACTTCTCTTGATGAAAATCAAGAAGAAAAATTAATGCAGGTTTTGAAAAAGCACAAGAAGGCTATAGGTTGGACATTGGCAGACATTCCTAAAATTAGCCCATCCATGTGCATGCACAGGATATTTCTGGAAGAAAATGCTAAACCAATAAGACAGCCCCAGAGGAGACTCAACCCTGTAATCCTTGATGTTGTTAAGAAAGAGATTACCAAGGT
Organism: Clitoria ternatea; assembly: GCA_037962975.1. NCBI lineage: Eukaryota > Viridiplantae > Streptophyta > Magnoliopsida > Fabales > Fabaceae > Clitoria > Clitoria ternatea. The sequence goes on along the minus strand of CM075672.1, from coordinate 155,666,770 downwards.
TCTACAAGCAGGAATCATTTACCCTATCTCTGACAACCAATGGGTGAGTCTGATACAAGTGGTTCCTAAGAAAATAAGGATCACAATTGTGAAAAATGAGAAGGATAAATTGATCCCCATCAGAGTGCAAAATAGTTAGAGAGTCTGTATTGATTATAGGAGACTGAACCAAGCAACTAAGAAGGACCACTTTCCTTCACCCTTCATTGATCAAATGCTTGAGCGCCTTGTAGGTAAATCTCACTACTGTCCCTTTGGTACATTTGCTTATAGGAGAATACCCTTTGGCCTATGCAATGCTCTTGGAACTTTTCAAAGATGCATGATAAGTATTTTTAATGATTTCATTGAACATTGCATAGAGGTGTTTATGGATGATTTTACTATTTATGGATCTTCTTTTATTGCATGCCTTGATAGTTTGGATAAAGTTTTAAATAGATGTATTAAAACTAACCTAGTCTTGAACTATGAAAAATGTCATTTTATGATAGAACAAGGAATAGTTTTAGGACATGTAATCTCTGAGAAAGGAATTAAGGTAGATCCTTCCAAGATAGAAGTCATATTACACTTACCTTACCCCTCTTGCGTGTGAGAGATTCATTCTTTTCTTAGTCATGCAGGTTTCTACAGAAGATTCATAAAGGATTTCAGCAAAAAGGCCCGACCATCATCCAATCTGCTATAAAAGTATGTGGTATTTGAGTTTGATAAAAAGTTCAAGGATGCTTTTGACTGCCTCAAGCAAGCATTGACCACTACCCCCATAATCCAAGCACCTGATTGGACAACCCCGTTTGAGTTGATATATGATGCCTCTAATTATGCATTGGGAGCTATCCTTAGTCAGAAGATTGACAAATGGCCTAGGGTCATCTACTATGCATCTAAAACTATAGATGTTGCTCAGGTAAATTAGACCACCACTGAAAAAGAGCTCTTGGCTATTGTTTTTGCATTAGATAAGTTTAGATCTTACCTACTCGGTTCTCGGGTAGTTGTCTTTACTGACCATGCAGCTCTGAAGTACTTGTTGAAGAAAGGTGAATCCAAGCCAAGGCTAATTCATTGGATGCTATTGCTCCAAGAGTTTTACTTAGAAATTCGTGATAGAAGTGGAACACAAAACTTAGTGGCAGACCATTTAAGCATAATTAAGAAAACTCATGATTCCTCGCCTATTCGAGATCATTTTCCCGATGAGCAACTCATGAGAATTTCTAACTCTTTTATTACACCCTGGTTTGCTAACATTGTTAATTATCTTGTTGCTTCTATTTTTCTACCATATGCATCTAGAAACCAAATTTCAAAATTAAAAAGTGATGCAAGATATTATATATGGGATGACCCGTATTTGTGGAAGTTGTGCAGTGATCAGGTTATTCGAAGATGCATTCCAGATTATGAGATAGAATCAGTGCTTCGATTTTGTCATTCTTCACCAGTCGGTGGACATTTTGGTCCACAAAGAACAGCAGGAAGGTGTTGGATTCTAGTTTATATTGGCCCACCATTTTTAAGGATTCATGGAAGACTTGTAACACCTGTGAGGAATGCCAAAGAGCTGGTAATACAATCACATGGCGACAACAAATGCCTCAACAACCTATGTTGTTTTATGAAGTATTTGATGTTTGGGGCATTGATTTTATGGGTCTATTTCCTCCATCCTTTAGTTTTACTTACATTTTATTGGTTGTGGATTATGTTTCTAAATGTGTGGAAGCTAAAGCCACCAGAACTAATGATGCTCAGGTTGTTGTGGATTTTGTTAAATCTTAAATTTTTTACAGGTTTGGCATTTCGAGAGCAATCATTAGTCATCAGGGGACACACTTCTACAATAGGATCATGCAAGCTATGCTTCGGAAGTATGGGGTTATTCATAGAGTCTTTACTCCATATCACCCCTAAACTAATGGACAAGCAAAAGTCTCTAACAGAGAAATCAAAAGGATCCTGGAGAAGATAGTGCAACCTAATAGAAACGATTGGAGCAGGAAACCGGATAATGCTCTTTGGGCACATAGAACAGCTTTTAAGGCACCTATAGGAATGTCTCCCTATAGAGCTATTTTTGGTAAGGCATGTCATCTTCTAGTAGAAATTGAGCATCGTGCTTACTGGGTTGTAAAAGCTTGTAACTTAGCACTTGATCAAGCAGGTAAGGAAAGGAAATTACAACTGAATGAGCTTGATGAGATCCGTTTGATAGCTTATGAGAATTCAAAGTTCTCTAAAGAGAAAACAAGGAACTTCCATGATAGCTCAATAGCTAGAAAGGAGTTTGTTGCTAGACAGAAAGTGGTACTATTTAACTCCCAGTTGAAAGTCATGGCCAGAAAATTATGCTCCAAATGGAAAGGACCGCTCATAGTCACTAATGTATTTCCCCATAGAGCTGTTGAGATAAAAAGTGAAAACTCCAACAAAAGCTTTAAAGTTAATGGACAGCGCTTAAAGCCATTTCATGAAAATCCTTCACTTGTAGATGTCACAATGGAGGAGCTTGCTTTGGAGGAACCACTTCTTGACCCCCCTTGATGAGGGAGTTTTCTTACTCATCTCTTTACTTATTCATTCTCTTGTCTATTTTTGTATGCTGTATTTTACATTGAGGACAATGTATGATTCAAGTGTGAGGGTGGGATTATTCTTTATTGTGTTTATTATTTTTTATGTATGACTATTTTTCTTCTATTAAAAAAGATTTAAAATAAAAGTTTTGTGTGTGTTTTTGTTTAAAATGGCATGTTTTATTAGAAATTTTTAAGATATGCATGAGTAATAAGTGTCAACAAGAGTGTGCCCTTCAGAGGAAGGAGAATTCCAAAGGAAAGCATGCAATGGATGAAATGCGGAAGAAGAGGAAAATTGACGAAGACTATTGGGTAAAACAAGACCAATGCCTTCGTGCAGCCAATTCATAATTGAAAATGAAAGGCCAACAGAGCGATGCCATATTGGCCGAAAAACAAGTCCTGAAAAACATGCTGGCACAATCCAAAGAGAAAGAAAAGGAGACCTTGGTGCAAAAAGAAATGCTACAAACCCGGGTCCACAAATTGGAGCAGTAGCTTGATGAAACAATGAGGGCCTATGAGCAAGAAAGACATGTTGAACAGAAGAAAGCCCTTGATGCTGAACAACGCTGCCAAGAAGCCACACGAGTTTTGGGGACTGAGTTAGCTCAACGGGATGAAGTCATTCATTTATGGATGGACCGTTTCGCCAAGTTGGCATACCTATCCAATGGAATCTTGGAAGATTTTTCCTCAATGTTGAAGCAGGCCGAAGGCATGGTCAATCCCCTATCCACCCCAAAGGAGATATCGTCATTTCTGAACTATTGTCAAGAAAGACTTTGCAAAATGAGAGCCATGATTGCCCAGGCCAGGAATGGCTGAATATTGTAATCGTATCTTTCAAGTAACATTGTACCTTTACGGATGAATGGAATGACGAATTAATTTGCCTTCACAACTGTTTTATGTTAATTTCCGCCTTACTGCTTTACCTAGTACTTTTGAACATGACGTTCTGAGGAACGGTCGGAGAATACATGCCAAATTCAGAATCGCATCCTACGTACCTCGTTTGTTTTTTTTTCTTTCTTCTTTTACCATAGTCTTTATCTGTTTTCTTTTTCTTTCCTAACAAAATGTTGTCGTTCCCAGACATTACGAGTAAACATCCTTACGTGACTCGGTTAAGGAAGAAACTCATGGCTGAAGTAGAGCAAGAGAATGAGAGTCTCAGAGCTGAGATTAGTCAGCTAAAAGAACAAATGGCCGAGATGGCCAAGCTACTTGAAAGGAGAGTCACAGAGGGGGATTCTTCGGCTGGAATTGAAGACGCTAGGCAAAGGCCGCCCACTCCCCGACACACTCAGGGTCCTACTAAAGGGCCAAGCGTAAACCCTGCTGCGCCTCCCCTAACAGTTCATGTTAGGAGACCAAACCCTGCTGATGCCCAGCAACCTATCTTCGTAAATGCAGAAGGTAACATCATACCTTTTCCACAATACGGGCTGCCACAGGGCTATTTCCCACCGCTCTAAGAAGAGCCTGATTATCAAGAGGCGATCCTGCATATGGCTCAGCCAAATGCCCCACCCGTCCGGGACCCTCAAGCAATTCCGATCCATACGCAGGTCGTTCATACCCAAGCCATGCAACCATAAGCTGCCCAAGCAACAGCCGGACCCCATACCTCAATACCGAATGCAAACCCGGTATATGTTAACCAGCCAATCAGGAGTACTGGTCATCATGTCGCTGCAGGTCCAGGTGTTACTGTCGCTACCCAGGAGGGAAGGATAGAGTTCCTGGAAAGGCGATTAAGAGAAATGGAAAGAACGAACCGGTTTGGAATGGGCAGTGCTGCCCAACTCTGTCTGATTCCTGACGTTGTTATCCCTCCCAAATTCAAAATGCCTGAATTCGACAAGTACTAGGGACTAACCTGTCCGAAGAACCATCTGACCATGTACTGCCGGAAGATGGCTTCACACGCCTCTAATGACCCTCTGCTCATTCATTGTTTCCAAGACAGTCTGGCTGGAGCACCCCTAACTTGGTACAGTCATCTTCAACGATCTCGTATACGTTGTTAGGAAGATCTAGCAGATGCTTTCATGCAACAGTATAAGTATAATTTAGACATGGCTCCAGATAGAGTACAGTTACAGAACATGTCTAAAAAAGACAACGAGACGTTTAAAGAATACGCCCAACGGTGGCGTGAGGTGGCGGCCCAGGTTGACCCCCCTTTATCAGAAAAGGAGGTGATTTCGACATTCATTAACACACTCCAGTCACCATTCTACGATAAAATGATTGGAAGCATCTCATCTCATTTCTCCGACATCGTCACTATCGGAGAAAGAATAGAGAATGGCCTACAGACTGGGAAAATTATTCGAGGTCCATCTGGGGTTAGTGTAGCAAGAAAACCTTCCCTGGGAGAAGGGAAGAGAAGAGAAGGGGAGACCAACTTAGTCTCCCATAACCTAGGGAGGAACCAGCCCAGACCACCTACCCCTGTCACCTTTCTGTCAACATATCATAATGCACCACACCCATATGTGGCTGCAATCCCAAATCCAAACCCACCTCATTTCCGCCCGCCTGTTATGCGACCACCCACACCACCGCAAGTACCTTACCAAACACCACAAATGAACCCGCCAAATCCAAATCCAAGGAGGCAAAACAATGACCGTGCCCAACCACAATTTGACCCGATTCCCATGACTTACACCGAGCTCCTCCCCTACCTCATTGAAAACACAATGGTAGTGCCATGCCCTCTAAAGACGCTTCAGCCGCCATATCCTAGAGGGTACGACCCGAATGCACGGTGTGATTACCACGCTGGCGCACCGGGGCATTCTACCGAGAACTGCCTGGCACTAAAGTTTAAGGTGAGAGACTTAATTCGGGCTGACTGGATAAGCTTTAAAAAGGGGAGCCCGAGTGTAATGACCAATCCTCTTCCCAACCATAAAGGACCAGGTATCAATGCTATAGGGGAGGATGAGGAACACGTTTCCAAAATCGAGGACATCCAAATGCCGTTGGAAATGATTCACTCCCATTTGCTTAAAGTGGGATTAATAGAAGAATCATGGGATAAAGAGTGCAATGACCTCCAGTCTGCAAAAGGAAGGGACTTCCAGGAAACCCTCCAAGGACTCATGGACGCTCGAGTCATAGAGGTTTACAGACGCCGTGAAGGCCGAGTGAATATGATACAGGAGAAAGGTAGGGCACGAGTCCTGAAACCCTGGTTATATTCTATAACAAGAATACGCCAGTGGCTTCGGCTCCTGCCAAAATGGTCATTACGGTAAGAGCACCAACCCCATTCCCCTTCAAGGATTCCCATGTTGTGCCATGGAGGTATGATACGGAGGTGGTCGTTGTTGTTCAAGTGGCCTCAATACTCAAGAGGGGGGGTGAATTGAGTTATAAAACTTTTGCTTGGAATACCTTTAAAATTGATTTCTATAACCAAGTTTATGAGATTATGCAAGTGAAAGCAAGTAACAATGATATGCAATGCACTACAAGAGGTAAATATTGCTGAGGCAATTTAGCAAACACTTGGTGTGCAATGTCTAAGGTATAGCAAATTAAGCAAGTTCAAGTATGTTCTTCTCAACCAAACAATACCAATCAACAAATATGCAATGTATGAAAGTAAAAGAGTAAGGAAGAGAAGCTTGCAAACCGATGTAACGAGTTCCACCCAATCCGGTGTACGTCTCGCCTCTAAGCAACCCACTTAGAGGATTTTCCACTATTGTAGACTAGAGATACAACTTTGAGCAATTGCGGCTTCCTAGTGTCCCACACTCAAGAACCCAATCCTCACAAGTATAAGGGCAACCCACCCAATCTCTCAATCTCACAATATCCCAAAGGTTGAGTCCACAACCTTTGTAACCACTCAACCTAGAGTGAACAACCACTCAACCTAGAGTGAAATAGCTTGTGTTTGGTGTTTGTTTACAATCAATATACTCTCTTAATAGAGTAGATGTACAAATGAAAGCTCTAACCAATTCTAACTCTCAAGATGAGAGGATATACAAGTGAGGTACAAGGTATATATGAAATAGGCTTACAAAGCACAGAATAGAGTAAAGAACTTATTGATTCTTGGTTTCCCTTGGTTGCTTCTTTGTGCTTGTGTTCCTCTGCAATTTATAGAGCCAAGATAGCTGTTGAGGAGTGCCCTAGTTCATCATAGCCGTTTCACTTAGTGGAAATTTGAAGGATGGTGGAGACATGACCTGGTTTCTCACTTAAATCTGTTTTTCCACTAGCGTAATCGATTACACCCTCGCGTTGTAATCGATTAGCTTTAAGTCAGAGAGTCACTAATCGATTATCTCATTACCTGTAATCGATTAGCATCTATACCTGATGCATTTAATTTGTTTTCGTAGCATCCTAATCGATTAGCATGTCTTGCAATCGATTACCTTAAATTCCAGTGGCTTCCTAATCGATTATATGGCTCCCTTAATCGATTAGCATATGTACCTGATGCATTTAATTCTATTTTTGATTGCTGTAATCGATTAGTCTCAAGTGTGCAATCGATTATCTTAATTCCAGTGAGTATCTAATCGATTGTGTGGCTTCACTAATCGATTATCTTCAACCCTGATGCAATTTCTTCCAAGACAGAAAGCTCCTAATCGATTAGCATCTATGGCCTAATCGATTAGCTTCGCTGTTACTTCAAATCTGATTTCATGTCTTTGTTTTTGCATCGGTTTCTTCAAGAGTACTTGTCATTATCAAAATCCTTGCACATCTTTTGGACCTGTTAACATATTCAAACACATTCTCCCCCTTTTTGATGATGACAACTATGTTCATCTCTTGAGGGTTGTTAGTTTAAAATAATATAGACTTATCTTTTGCAAAAACAACTCTGCTACATTATCTCTTTTTCAAATAGCAGATGACCAATTTCAAAAATCAATTCAGCAGCCAATGTCTTATCTCATTTTATCTATTGTTTATTATCTCTTATCTATAATTCTCCCCCTATCAAAAAGAATTTAACAAACAGATAAGATTTTTCAAACAGAGCATCTATTATCCATATTCTTAATAACAGAGCATATTCAAAAATGTAGTCAGAGCATGTTATCAATATTATCCAAATTTGTATCAGAGCATTATCCAACATATGAACATATATTCTTCTCCCCCTTTGTAATCATCAAAAAACAATTAGAGCAGTGAAGAGAAATAACATATACTGAAATGAGATACTTTTATTGAATTAAATAACAAAGGAAAATACAAGAAGTAAAATTATTCATAACAAGGAACCAACAGAACATAACTAAACAGAAAATCTAATTATCCGGGTTGAAGAAGCGGATTTCTGCAATTTAGTGAGCCAGTTCTTCATATCGCTGCTGCATCATCTCAAAATGTTGCTGCTCGGTCATTGAAAACTCTTGGAGGGAGTTTTCAAGTCGATCGAAGCGGCGATCAAGATGGGCGTAGAGAGATGCAAAAGGGTCAGCTTGTGGGGTAGATGAAGAGGCTGCAGCTTGTGGTTGAGGTGGAGGAGGAGGAGAAGCAGGTGCTTCTTCAGCAGGAGCTTGGAAGGGAATGTTGGCATAAACGCCCTCCATTCGTGAGTACCATGCTCCATTTGAGAAAACAAGACCCATTTTGGTGAGGTGATGGGTGCCAATGCAAGCTCTAGGCGGCACTTTCTCAGAGAGTTCCCCTGCTAAATCTACTCCACAGAATTTGAAAATTTTGGTGAGGAGGATACCATAAGGGAGCTTTTGCTGGTCCTTGGCATGGCGCATGTGGAACTTGATCAACTGAACCCAGTTGATCTCTTTGTGGTTCAGCATGGCCCACATTAAGAGGATATCATCCTCTTCAACTAGAGCATAGTTCCCACCACGGGGAACAATCATCTTGACCAAGAAGAAGTGGAGCAGGCGGTTGTTCATGGTCAAGTGGCCAACTAGTTTGTGGTTGCTCCTAGGACGGTCAGCTTTCCATAAAGATTGGCGAGCAGTAAGAGCATTGAAGCCCCATTCATCCTCAGGTTCGCCTCCATCAAAGTCAGCGTTGTTGAGGGGCAGTTTGGAAATCTCTGCAAACTGGGCATTGAAGAGTTTGATGGTGGTGTTTTTCACCTTGGATTCAACCATCCCATTGACAAGGCGGAGGTTGCAGTAGAATACTCTCATAAGCTCAGGATAGTATTCTTCTTCTTTGAGGGATAGGAAGGGGAAAAGGTTGTAGTGGTGGAGGCTTTGGGTGAAGGTAAGGCTTGGGTTGTCAAAGGTGTCAGCAACGGTATAATGAGGGGTCATAATCTCCTTTTCAGAAAAATTCTTCATAAAATTCTGAAGATCTCTAGGAGAAGAGAAAAACCTTGAGAAGTCAAGGGGATTATGAGCTTGAGCAGCAGAGGACCTAGCTCTCTTGACATTCCTTGAGGTAGACATGGTGGAAAATGCAAAAAGAAGGAGATGAAGAGAGATGAGTGCTAGAGAGTTTTTGAGAGGTTTGAGAGGAAGGAGGTAGTGTGAGATGAGAAGGGGAATGAGGGGGTATTTATAGGTGAAAATTAGGTTTGGGAAGGAGGAAAGATAGTTTAGAAAGGAGTGAAGTGAGTTAAGAGAGGGAGAGTTTCGAGTGAGCCTAGGGAGTTGCAGTTGTCTCTTCAGAACGCAGACTAATCGATTACGTGTCAGGTGGTAATCGATTAGGTCACTGTTTCTGGGGAATTTCAAACGTTTTATACAAAGGGTAATCGATTATAGGGTTAGGGTAATCGATTAGTTTGGAAACAGAATCGTCCTAATCGATTGGAGCAATGTGGTAATCGATTATGAAGAAGAGGAAACGTTTTGAACTTGAAACAGAAGTTTCGTAATCGATTATGGATCATGGATAATCGATTATCTTTGAAACAGAATGATTGTAATCGATTATGGGTGAGCTCTAATCGATTAGCTTAGAAACAGAAGCTTAGTAATCGATTGGGATTAACAATGTAATCGATTATGGAGTCAAAAACTTCAAACATATCAAACAGCAAGGTTCCAAACATAAAATGTGATATATGCCATGCATTATGCCATTCAACAAGGTTCTTATCAAAAGATTCAAACACAACTGGACATGTCAAGAATGCCTAACTCTCTTCTTATGTGAATGAATTGCTCTCTAGCCAAGGGTTTTGTGAAAATATCAGCTAGTTGCTTAGAAGTTTCTACATGTTCAAGTACACAATCCCCTTTTAACACATGATCTCTAATAAAGTGATGCCTAATTTCAATGTGTTTGGTTCTAGAGTGCATTACTGGATTCTTGGAGATGTTAATGGCACTTGTATTATCACATTTAATGGGGACTTTATTCAAGGAAATACCAAAATCAAGAAGTTGTTGTCTCATCCAAAGAATTTGAGCACAACAACTACCAGCTGCTACATATTCTGCCTCAGCTGTTGACAATGCAACACTTGCTTGTTTCTTGCTATGCCAAGAAACAAGGGAACTACCAAGCAAATGGCATGTACCACTAGTGCTTTTTCTATCAAGCTTACACCCCGCAAAGTCGGAATCAGAATATCCTAAAAGATTACATTCAACGCCTTTGGGATACCATAAACCAACATTTTAAGTACCCACAAGATATTTCAAAATTCTTTTTACGGCAGTCAAATGTGATTCTTTAGGACATGCTTGATATCTAGCACACATGCATACCGCAAACATAATATCAGGTCTACTCGCAGTTAAATACAGTAAGGATCCAATCATACCTCGATATTTGGTGATTTCAATGTCCTTACCCTTTTCATCTTTGTCTAGATAGCAGGATGTGCTCATGGGTGTAGCTATCTCGTTTGCCTTGTCCATTCCAAACCTTTTAAGTAGTTCCTTACAGTATTTGGTTTGGCTAATGAACGTTCCATCAATGGCTTGTTTTATTTGTAGTCCAAGGAAGAAAGTGAGTTCTCCCATCAAGGACATTTCAAATTCATTCTGCATAATCTTGGCAAATTCTTGACAAAGATTTTCATTAGTAGCACCAAATATTATGTCATCTACATAGATTTATACCAAGAGGATGTCATTTTGTTTGCGTTTTATAAACAATGTAGTATCAACCTTTCCTCTTTCAAAGTTGTGTTCTAAAAGGAATTTGCTTAATCTTTCATACCAAGCTCTTGGATCTTGCTTCAAACCATATAAGGCTTTTCTCAATTTGAAGACATGGTTTGGAAATATATGATTTTCAAAACTGGGAGGTTGATCTACATAAACTTCTTCTTGAATGTAGCCGTTTAAGAACGCACTTTTGACATCCATTTGATACAATTTGAAATCCATACAACATGCAAAAGCTAGCAATAATCTAATGGCTTCTAACCTAGCTACGGGAGCATATGTTTCTTCATAGTCTATTCCTTCTTCTTGGTTGTATCCCTTTGCAACTAATCTAGCTTTGTTTCTAGTTATTATACCATTTTCATCTAGCTTATTTCTAAAAACCCATTTGGTGCCTATTATTAGATGATTATTGGGTCTTGGCACAAGTTCCCAAACTTCATTTCTTTCAAATTGGTTTAACTCTTCTTGCATGGCCAACATCCAATGTTCATCAATAATGGCTTCGTCAATATTTTTGGGTTCTATTTGGGATACAAAAGCCAAGTGATTGCATGCATTTCTAATGGCGTTTCGAGTACTTACCCTTTTGGTTATTTCTCCAATGATTTTGTCCAAGGGATGATCCTTCAATGTTACCCAATCTTGTTGTCTCTCTATTTGTGTTGCACCTCCATCATTGTTGACTTCTTCTTCTTTGTCTTGCAAGTTCATTTCTTGGAAGGTACCTACAAGATCATCAACTTCCTTTCTCGGAGGATTTTGGTTAAGTTCATCAAATTTAACATGTATGGACTCTTCAATTGTGTAAGTCCGTTTGTTAAAGAGTCTATATGCTTTACTAGTAGATGAATAACCTAGAAAAATTGCTTCATCAGATTTTGCATCAAATTTGCCAAGATTTTCCTTTCCATTGTTCAAGACAAAGCATTTGCATCCAAAAATGTGAAAGTAGGAAATATTTGGTTTTCGTCCTTTATAAAGTTCATAGGGGGTTTTCTTTAATATAGGCCTTATCAAACAACGATTCATAACATGACACGCGGTGTTCACGGCATCGGCCCAAAACTGTTTTGAAATATTTGCTTCATTCAACATAGTTCTTGCAAGCTCCGCTAAAGATCGATTTTTCCTTTCAACTACTCCATTTTGTTGTGGAGTTCTTGGAGCCGAAAAATTATGTTCAATGCCAAACTTTTCACAAAATTTTTCAAAAGATTGGTTTTCAAATTCTCCCCCATGATCCGTTCGTATGGATGCTATTTTTAAGTTTTGTTCATTTTGGATAACCTTGGCAAGTTTCTTAAATGCTTGATATGCTTCATGTTTATGAGTAAGAAACAATGTCCATGTATATCTATAGTAATCATCCACAATCACTAGACCATAATAGTTTCCACCAAAACTTTTGATTTTCGAAGGTCCAAACAAATCCATATGTAAAAGCTGCAAAGGTCTTGTTGTTGAAACAATATTTTTTGCTTGAAAAGAAGCCTTTACTTGTTTTCCTTTTTGACAAGCGTCACAGAATTTATTTTCAAATTTCAGTTTTGGTAAACCAATAACTAAATCTTTTGAAACAAGTTTATTTAAATGGTCTACATGAATGTGAGCGATTCTTCTATGCCAAAGCCATGATTCATCCTCTTTAGTTATAAAGCATTGTACATCATTTGAAGCAAGACAATCTAGATTAATCATGTAAATATTATCTACTCTTTGACCAACAAATTTTATCTCCTTGTTTAGTTTATTTCCAATTATGCAACCATTTGATTCAAAAACAATTTTATAGCCCTTGTCACATAATTGACTAATGCTAAGCAAGTTATGTTTTAGTCCTTCAACATATAAAACATCATTTATGGAGGTGGAAGAGTTTTTACCGACATTTCCGATTCCAAGTATTCTTCCCTTTGTGTTATCTCCATAAGTAACAAATCCTTTGCTTCGTGGAGTAAGTGATATGAACTTACTTTTGTCTCCCGTCATATGTTTAGAACACCCACTATCCAAGTACCAATGGGTGTTGCTTGCCTTGAAGCATACCTACAAAACAAAATCATTTTAGAGAACTAGGTACCCATTTTATGTTGGGTCCTTTAAGGTTAGCTTGTGGAGATGTTCCTTTGAGAACCCACACCTTTCTTAAGACCTTTGGTCCTAGTTTCCTAACACTACACTTATAAGCACTATGTCCTTTGGTACCACAATGATTGCATTTCATAAAAGGTGAAGAGAATTTGCTTGGTGGTGCAAAGAAGTTTTTGTAGTGTTTCTCCATTTTATGGTTACTATGTTCTTGGTCATATCCTAGACCGGTTTTACTAAACATGCATTTTTGTTGCCCAAGTAGGATATTCAAATTATCTCTTCCATTAGTGAACTTCTCTAGTGTCCTATTTAGGTCTTCAACCTTGGTTTCTAACATAATGCATCTTTTAGCAAAATCACATGGTTTCTCCTTAGAGCATGTTTGACTTTTCTCTAGCTCTTCTTTTAAGCTCTCATTTTCTTTACAAACTTCCATGAGATGCAATTCAAGAGTATCACTAGTTTTCCTAGATGCTTTGAGTTTACTAGAGATTTTTGTAAATTTATCATATAATTCCTCAAATGCATCTAACAGCTCATTTTTATCTAAGTCAAGAAGATTTACCTCATTGTCTTCTTCTTGATGATTTGCCATTAAGCAAAGATTGGCTTGCTCATCTTCCGAGTCGTCGGAGCTGCTCACATCATTCTCATCCCAAGCAATATAGGCTCTTCTTCTTCTTTGTTTGTCCTTGCCCTTCTTTTTGAGGTTTGGACAATCGGCTTTGAAGTGCCCTTCCTTGCCACATTCAAAGCAGTTGGGTGAGGGAGAGTTTTCTTTAGTGATAGGTTTCTTACCTGAGTTTTTGAAGCTTCTTTGAAAGCGTTTGCCTTTCATGAATTTTCCGAAGCGTTTTACAAATAGTCCAAATTCTTCTTCTTCATCAAGTTCACTTCCGGATTCTTCTTCTTCATTTGTGGAAGTAGCCTTGAGAGCAAGACCCTTTTTCTTGGAAGATTTTTCTTCCTCTTCCGCCATCTTTAATTCTTTCAGCTCTTGTTCTTGTTCCTGCAACTTACCAAATAAAGTGGCGAGAGACATTTCGTTTATGCTAGGAGATTGTTTGATGGCGGTAACTAGCGGTTGCCATTCTCTGTTAAGACTTTTCAACACTTTATGAATGAGTTCTTTGTTAGTGTAAGTCTTTCCAAGTGTAATGAGTTGATTAATGATGAGAGTAAATCTTTTTTGCATATCAACAATCGATTCATGAGAGTTTAATCTAAAGCATTCATATTGACTAGTAAGAGTACTAATCTTTGAGTCCTTTACATCATTAGTGCCTTCATGGGTTACTTGAAGAGTATCCCACATTTCTTTAGCAGTTTGGCATGTCATTATTCTGAAAAATTCATCTTGTCCTAAAGACATGGTGATGAGATTTTTGGCCTTGTAGCCATATTGGACTTTCTTTTCTTCCTCGCTTGTCCATTCATCTATAGGTTTTTCAACATTCTTGCTATCTATAGTATGCATCGGTATATAGGGACCATTTTCAATGGTATTCCATATTCTCAAGTCAATTGATTGAATGAAGATTTTCATTTTTTCTTTCCAAAACGCATACCCTTCCCCATTGAAAGCGGGAGGTCTATTTATCGCACCACCCTCGGGAAAAACATTTTGAGAACTTGAGGCCATTTAATCTCTTGAAGCTGTTAAGCTTGATCTACCAAGAGTCAAGCTCTGATACCACTTGTTGTTCAAGTGGCCTCAATACTCAAGAGGGGGGGTGAATTGAGTTATAAAACTTTTGCTTGGAATACCTTTAAAATTGATTTCTATAACCAAGTTTATGAGATTATGCAAGTGAAAGCAAGTAACAATGATATGCAATGCACTACAAGAGGTAAATATTGCTGAGGCAATTTAGCTAACACTTGGTGTGCAATGTCTAAGGTATAGCAAATTAAGCAAGTTCAAGTATGTTCTTCTCAACCAAACAATACCAATCAACAAATATGCAATGTATGAAAGTAAAAGAGTAAGGAAGAGAAGCTTGCAAACCGATGTAACGAGTTCCACCCAATCCGGTGTACGTCTCGCCTCTAAGCAACCCACTTAGAGGATTTTCCACTATTGTAGACTAGAGATACAACTTTGAGCAATTGCGGCTTCCTAGTGTCCCACACTCAAGAACCCAATCCTCACAAGTATAAGGGCAACCCACCCAATCTCTCAATCTCACAATATCCCAAAGGTTGAGTCCACAACCTTTGTAACCACTCAACCTAGAGTGAACAACCACTCAACCTAGAGTGAAATAGCTTGTGTTTGGTGTTTGTTTACAATCAATATACTCTCTTAATAGAGTAGATGTACAAATGAAAGCTCTAACCAATTCTAACTCTCAAGATGAGAGGATATACAAGTGAGGTACAAGGTATATATGAAATAGGCTTACAAAGCACAGAATAGAGTAAAGAACTTATTGATTCTTGGTTTCCCTTGGTTGCTTCTTTGTGCTTGTGTTCCTCTGCAATTTATAGAGCCAAGATAGCTGTTGAGGAGTGCCCTAGTTCATCATAGCCGTTTCACTTAGTGGAAATTTGAAGGATGGTGGAGACATGACCTGGTTTCCCACTTAAATCTGTTTTTCCACTAGCGTAATCGATTACACCCTCGCGTTGTAATCGATTAGCTTCAAGTCAGAGAGTCACTAATCGATTATCTCATTACCTGTAATCGATTAGCATCTATACCTGATGCATTTAATTTGTTTTCGTAGCATCCTAATCGATTAGCATGTCTTGCAATCGATTACCTTAAATTCCAGTGGCTTCCTAATCGATTATATGGCTCCCTTAATCGATTAGCATATGTACCTGATGCATTTAATTCTATTTTTGATTGCTGTAATCGATTAGTCTCAAGTGTGCAATCGATTATCTTAATTCCAGTGAGTATCTAATCGATTGTGTGGCTTCACTAATCGATTATCTTCAACCCTGATGCAATTTCTTCCAAGACAGAAAGCTCCTAATCGATTAGCATCTATGGCCTAATCGATTAGCTTCGCTGTTACTTCAAATCTGATTTCATGTCTTTGTTTTTGCATCGGTTTCTTCAAGAGTACTTGTCATTATCAAAATCCTTGCACATCTTTTGGACCTGTTAACATATTCAAACACATTCTCCCCCTTTTTGATGATGACAACTATGTTCATCTCTTGAGGGTTGTTAGTTTAAAATAATATAGACTTATCTTTTGCAAAAACAACTCTGCTACATTATCTCTTTTTCAAATAGCAGATGACCAATTTCAAAAATCAATTCAGCAGCCAATGTCTTATCTCATTTTATCTATTGTTTATTATCTCTTATCTATAATTCTCCCCCTATCAAAAAGAATTTAACAAACAGATAAGATTTTTCAAACAGAGCATCTATTATCCATATTCTTAATAACAGAGCATATTCAAAAATGTAGTCAGAGCATGTTATCAATATTATCCAAATTTGTATCAGAGCATTATCCAACATATGAACATATATTCTTCTCCCCCTTTGTAATCATCAAAAAACAATTAGAGCAGTGAAGAGAAATAACATATACTGAAATGAGATACTTTTATTGAATTAAATAACAAAGGAAAATACAAGAAGTAAAATTATTCATAACAAGGAACCAACAGAACATAACTAAACAGAAAATCTAATTATCCGGGTTGAAGAAGCGGATTTCTGCAATTTGGTGAGCCAGTTCTTCATATCGCTGCTGCATCATCTCAAAATGTTGCTGCTCGGTCATTGAAAACTCTTGGAGGGAGTTTTCAAGTCGATCGAAGCGGCGATCAAGATGGGCGTAGAGAGATGCAAAAGGGTCAGCTTGTGGGGTAGATGAAGAGGCTGCAGCTTGTGGTTGAGGTGGAGGAGGAGGAGAAGCAGGTGCTTCTTCAGCAGGAGCTTGGAAGGGAATGTTGGCATAAACGCCCTCCATTCGTGAGTACCATGCTCCATTTGAGAAAACAAGACCCATTTTGGTGAGGTGATGGGTGCCAATGCAAGCTCTAGGCGGCACTTTCTCAGAGAGTTCCCCTGCTAAATCTACTCCACAGAATTTGAAAATTTTGGTGAGGAGGATACCATAAGGGAGCTTTTGCTGGTCCTTGGCATGGCGCATGTGGAACTTGATCAACTGAACCCAGTTGATCTCTTTGTGGTTCAGCATGGCCCACATTAAGAGGATATCATCCTCTTCAACTAGAGCATAGTTCCCACCACGGGGAACAATCATCTTGACCAAGAAGAAGTGGAGCAGGCGGTTGTTCATGGTCAAGTGGCCAACTAGTTTGTGGTTGCTCCTAGGACGGTCAGCTTTCCATAAAGATTGGCGAGCAGTAAGAGCATTGAAGCCCCATTCATCCTCAGGTTCGCCTCCATCAAAGTCAGCGTTGTTGAGGGGCAGTTTGGAAATCTCTGCAAACTGGGCATTGAAGAGTTTGATGGTGGTGTTTTTCACCTTGGATTCAACCATCCCATTGACAAGGCGGAGGTTGCAGTAGAATACTCTCATAAGCTCAGGATAGTATTCTTCTTCTTTGAGGGATAGGAAGGGGAAAAGGTTGTAGTGGTGGAGGCTTTGGGTGAAGGTAAGGCTTGGGTTGTCAAAGGTGTCAGCAACGGTATAATGAGGGGTCATAATCTCCTTTTCAGAAAAATTCTTCATAAAATTCTGAAGATCTCTAGGAGAAGAGAAAAACCTTGAGAAGTCAAGGGGATTATGAGCTTGAGCAGCAGAGGACCTAGCTCTCTTGACATTCCTTGAGGTAGACATGGTGGAAAATGCAAAAAGAAGGAGATGAAGAGAGATGAGTGCTAGAGAGTTTTTGAGAGGTTTGAGAGGAAGGAGGTAGTGTGAGATGAGAAGGGGAATGAGGGGGTATTTATAGGTGAAAATTAGGTTTGGGAAGGAGGAAAGATAGTTTAGAAAGGAGTGAAGTGAGTTAAGAGAGGGAGAGTTTCGAGTGAGCCTAGGGAGTTGCAGTTGTCTCTTCAGAACGCAGACTAATCGATTACGTGTCAGGTGGTAATCGATTAGGTCACTGTTTCTGGGGAATTTCAAACGTTTTATACAAAGGGTAATCGATTATAGGGTTAGGGTAATCGATTAGTTTGGAAACAGAATCGTCCTAATCGATTGGAGCAATGTGGTAATCGATTATGAAGAAGAGGAAACGTTTTGAACTTGAAACAGAAGTTTCGTAATCGATTATGGATCATGGATAATCGATTATCTTTGAAACAGAATGATTGTAATCGATTATGGGTGAGCTCTAATCGATTAGCTTAGAAACAGAAGCTTAGTAATCGATTGGGATTAACAATGTAATCGATTATGGAGTCAAAAACTTCAAACATATCAAACAGCAAGGTTCCAAACATAAAATGTGATATATGCCATGCATTATGCCATTCAACAAGGTTCTTATCAAAAGATTCAAACACAACTGGACATGTCAAGAATGCCTAACTCTCTTCTTATGTGAATGAATTGCTCTCTAGCCAAGGGTTTTGTGAAAATATCAGCTAGTTGCTTAGAAGTTTCTACATGTTCAAGTACACAATCCCCTTTTAACACATGATCTCTAATAAAGTGATGCCTAATTTCAATGTGTTTGGTTCTAGAGTGCATTACTGGATTCTTGGAGATGTTAATGGCACTTGTATTATCACATTTAATGGGGACTTTATTCAAGGAAATACCAAAATCAAGAAGTTGTTGTCTCATCCAAAGAATTTGAGCACAACAACTACCAGCTGCTACATATTCTGCCTCAGCTGTTGACAATGCAACACTTGCTTGTTTCTTGCTATGCCAAGAAACAAGGGAACTACCAAGCAAATGGCATGTACCACTAGTGCTTTTTCTATCAAGCTTACACCCCGCAAAGTCGGAATCAGAATATCCTAAAAGATTACATTCAACGCCTTTGGGATACCATAAACCAACATTTTAAGTACCCACAAGATATTTCAAAATTCTTTTTACGGCAGTCAAATGTGATTCTTTAGGACATGCTTGATATCTAGCACACATGCATACCGCAAACATAATATCAGGTCTACTCGCAGTTAAATACAGTAAGGATCCAATCATACCTCGATATTTGGTGATTTCAATGTCCTTACCCTTTTCATCTTTGTCTAGATAGCAGGATGTGCTCATGGGTGTAGCTATCTCGTTTGCCTTGTCCATTCCAAACCTTTTAAGTAGTTCCTTACAGTATTTGGTTTGGCTAATGAACGTTCCATCAATGGCTTGTTTTATTTGTAGTCCAAGGAAGAAAGTGAGTTCTCCCATCAAGGACATTTCAAATTCATTCTGCATAATCTTGGCAAATTCTTGACAAAGATTTTCATTAGTAGCACCAAATATTATGTCATCTACATAGATTTATACCAAGAGGATGTCATTTTGTTTGCGTTTTATAAACAATGTAGTATCAACCTTTCCTCTTTCAAAGTTGTGTTCTAAAAGGAATTTGCTTAATCTTTCATACCAAGCTCTTGGATCTTGCTTCAAACCATATAAGGCTTTTCTCAATTTGAAGACATGGTTTGGAAATATATGATTTTCAAAACTGGGAGGTTGATCTACATAAACTTCTTCTTGAATGTAGCCGTTTAAGAACGCACTTTTGACATCCATTTGATACAATTTGAAATCCATACAACATGCAAAAGCTAGCAATAATCTAATGGCTTCTAACCTAGCTACGGGAGCATATGTTTCTTCATAGTCTATTCCTTCTTCTTGGTTGTATCCCTTTGCAACTAATCTAGCTTTGTTTCTAGTTATTATACCATTTTCATCTAGCTTATTTCTAAAAACCCATTTGGTGCCTATTATTAGATGATTATTGGGTCTTGGCACAAGTTCCCAAACTTCATTTCTTTCAAATTGGTTTAACTCTTCTTGCATGGCCAACATCCAATGTTCATCAATAATGGCTTCGTCAATATTTTTGGGTTCTATTTGGGATACAAAAGCCAAGTGATTGCATGCATTTCTAATGGCGTTTCGAGTACTTACCCTTTTGGTTATTTCTCCAATGATTTTGTCCAAGGGATGATCCTTCAATGTTACCCAATCTTGTTGTCTCTCTATTTGTGTTGCACCTCCATCATTGTTGACTTCTTCTTCTTTGTCTTGCAAGTTCATTTCTTGGAAGGTACCTACAAGATCATCAACTTCCTTTCTCGGAGGATTTTGGTTAAGTTCATCAAATTTAACATGTATGGACTCTTCAATTGTGTAAGTCCGTTTGTTAAAGAGTCTATATGCTTTACTAGTAGATGAATAACCTAGAAAAATTGCTTCATCAGATTTTGCATCAAATTTGCCAAGATTTTCCTTTCCATTGTTCAAGACAAAGCATTTGCATCCAAAAATGTGAAAGTAGGAAATATTTGGTTTTCGTCCTTTATAAAGTTCATAGGGGGTTTTCTTTAATATAGGCCTTATCAAACAACGATTCATAACATGACACGCGGTGTTCACGGCATCGGCCCAAAACTGTTTTGAAATATTTGCTTCATTCAACATAGTTCTTGCAAGCTCCGCTAAAGATCGATTTTTCCTTTCAACTACTCCATTTTGTTGTGGAGTTCTTGGAGCCGAAAAATTATGTTCAATGCCAAACTTTTCACAAAATTTTTCAAAAGATTGGTTTTCAAATTCTCCCCCATGATCCGTTCGTATGGATGCTATTTTTAAGTTTTGTTCATTTTGGATAACCTTGGCAAGTTTCTTAAATGCTTGATATGCTTCATGTTTATGAGTAAGAAACAATGTCCATGTATATCTATAGTAATCATCCACAATCACTAGACCATAATAGTTTCCACCAAAACTTTTGATTTTCGAAGGTCCAAACAAATCCATATGTAAAAGCTGCAAAGGTCTTGTTGTTGAAACAATATTTTTTGCTTGAAAAGAAGCCTTTACTTGTTTTCCTTTTTGACAAGCGTCACAGAATTTATTTTCAAATTTCAGTTTTGGTAAACCAATAACTAAATCTTTTGAAACAAGTTTATTTAAATGGTCTACATGAATGTGAGCGATTCTTCTATGCCAAAGCCATGATTCATCCTCTTTAGTTATAAAGCATTGTACATCATTTGAAGCAAGACAATCTAGATTAATCATGTAAATATTATCTACTCTTTGACCAACAAATTTTATCTCCTTGTTTAGTTTATTTCCAATTATGCAACCATTTGATTCAAAAACAATTTTATAGCCCTTGTCACATAATTGACTAATGCTAAGCAAGTTATGTTTTAGTCCTTCAACATATAAAACATCATTTATGGAGGTGGAAGAGTTTTTACCGACATTTCCGATTCCAAGTATTCTTCCCTTTGTGTTATCTCCATAAGTAACAAATCCTTTGCTTCGTGGAGTAAGTGATATGAACTTACTTTTGTCTCCCGTCATATGTTTAGAACACCCACTATCCAAGTACCAATGGGTGTTGCTTGCCTTGAAGCATACCTACAAAACAAAATCATTTTAGAGAACTAGGTACCCATTTTATGTTGGGTCCTTTAAGGTTAGCTTGTGGAGATGTTCCTTTGAGAACCCACACCTTTCTTAAGACCTTTGGTCCTAGTTTCCTAACACTACACTTATAAGCACTATGTCCTTTGGTACCACAATGATTGCATTTCATAAAAGGTGAAGAGAATTTGCTTGGTGGTGCAAAGAAGTTTTTGTAGTGTTTCTCCATTTTATGGTTACTATGTTCTTGGTCATATCCTAGACCGGTTTTACTAAACATGCATTTTTGTTGCCCAAGTAGGATATTCAAATTATCTCTTCCATTAGTGAACTTCTCTAGTGTCCTATTTAGGTCTTCAACCTTGGTTTCTAACATAATGCATCTTTTAGCAAAATCACATGGTTTCTCCTTAGAGCATGTTTGACTTTTCTCTAGCTCTTCTTTTAAGCTCTCATTTTCTTTACAAACTTCCATGAGATGCAATTCAAGAGTATCACTAGTTTTCCTAGATGCTTTGAGTTTACTAGAGATTTTTGTAAATTTATCATATAATTCCTCAAATGCATCTAACAGCTCATTTTTATCTAAGTCAAGAAGATTTACCTCATTGTCTTCTTCTTGATGATTTGCCATTAAGCAAAGATTGGCTTGCTCATCTTCCGAGTCGTCGGAGCTGCTCACATCATTCTCATCCCAAGCAATATAGGCTCTTCTTCTTCTTTGTTTGTCCTTGCCCTTCTTTTTGAGGTTTGGACAATCGGCTTTGAAGTGCCCTTCCTTGCCACATTCAAAGCAGTTGGGTGAGGGAGAGTTTTCTTTAGTGATAGGTTTCTTACCTGAGTTTTTGAAGCTTCTTTGAAAGCGTTTGCCTTTCATGAATTTTCCGAAGCGTTTTACAAATAGTCCAAATTCTTCTTCTTCATCAAGTTCACTTCCGGATTCTTCTTCTTCATTTGTGGAAGTAGCCTTGAGAGCAAGACCCTTTTTCTTGGAAGATTTTTCTTCCTCTTCCGCCATCTTTAATTCTTTCAGCTCTTGTTCTTGTTCCTGCAACTTACCAAATAAAGTGGCGAGAGACATTTCGTTTATGCTAGGAGATTGTTTGATGGCGGTAACTAGCGGTTGCCATTCTCTGTTAAGACTTTTCAACACTTTATGAATGAGTTCTTTGTTAGTGTAAGTCTTTCCAAGTGTAATGAGTTGATTAATGATGAGAGTAAATCTTTTTTGCATATCAACAATCGATTCATGAGAGTTTAATCTAAAGCATTCATATTGACTAGTAAGAGTACTAATCTTTGAGTCCTTTACATCATTAGTGCCTTCATGGGTTACTTGAAGAGTATCCCACATTTCTTTAGCAGTTTGGCATGTCATTATTCTGAAAAATTCATCTTGTCCTAAAGACATGGTGATGAGATTTTTGGCCTTGTAGCCATATTGGACTTTCTTTTCTTCCTCGCTTGTCCATTCATCTATAGGTTTTTCAACATTCTTGCTATCTATAGTATGCATCGGTATATAGGGACCATTTTCAATGGTATTCCATATTCTCAAGTCAATTGATTGAATGAAGATTTTCATTTTTTCTTTCCAAAACGCATACCCTTCCCCATTGAAAGCGGGAGGTCTATTTATCGCACCACCCTCGGGAAAAACATTTTGAGAACTTGAGGCCATTTAATCTCTTGAAGCTGTTAAGCTTGATCTACCAAGAGTCAAGCTCTGATACCACTTGTTGTTCAAGTGGCCTCAATACTCAAGAGGGGGGGTGAATTGAGTTATAAAACTTTTGCTTGGAATACCTTTAAAATTGATTTCTATAACCAAGTTTATGAGATTATGCAAGTGAAAGCAAGTAACAATGATATGCAATGCACTACAAGAGGTAAATATTGCTGAGGCAATTTAGCTAACACTTGGTGTGCAATGTCTAAGGTATAGCAAATTAAGCAAGTTCAAGTATGTTCTTCTCAACCAAACAATACCAATCAACAAATATGCAATGTATGAAAGTAAAAGAGTAAGGAAGAGAAGCTTGCAAACCGATGTAACGAGTTCCACCCAATCCGGTGTACGTCTCGCCTCTAAGCAACCCACTTAGAGGATTTTCCACTATTGTAGACTAGAGATACAACTTTGAGCAATTGCGGCTTCCTAGTGTCCCACACTCAAGAACCCAATCCTCACAAGTATAAGGGCAACCCACCCAATCTCTCAATCTCACAATATCCCAAAGGTTGAGTCCACAACCTTTGTAACCACTCAACCTAGAGTGAACAACCACTCAACCTAGAGTGAAATAGCTTGTGTTTGGTGTTTGTTTACAATCAATATACTCTCTTAATAGAGTAGATGTACAAATGAAAGCTCTAACCAATTCTAACTCTCAAGATGAGAGGATATACAAGTGAGGTACAAGGTATATATGAAATAGGCTTACAAAGCACAGAATAGAGTAAAGAACTTATTGATTCTTGGTTTCCCTTGGTTGCTTCTTTGTGCTTGTGTTCCTCTGCAATTTATAGAGCCAAGATAGCTGTTGAGGAGTGCCCTAGTTCATCATAGCCGTTTCACTTAGTGGAAATTTGAAGGATGGTGGAGACATGACCTGGTTTCCCACTTAAATCTGTTTTTCCACTAGCGTAATCGATTACACCCTCGCGTTGTAATCGATTAGCTTCAAGTCAGAGAGTCACTAATCGATTATCTCATTACCTGTAATCGATTAGCATCTATACCTGATGCATTTAATTTGTTTTCGTAGCATCCTAATCGATTAGCATGTCTTGCAATCGATTACCTTAAATTCCAGTGGCTTCCTAATCGATTATATGGCTCCCTTAATCGATTAGCATATGTACCTGATGCATTTAATTCTATTTTTGATTGCTGTAATCGATTAGTCTCAAGTGTGCAATCGATTATCTTAATTCCAGTGAGTATCTAATCGATTGTGTGGCTTCACTAATCGATTATCTTCAACCCTGATGCAATTTCTTCCAAGACAGAAAGCTCCTAATCGATTAGCATCTATGGCCTAATCGATTAGCTTCGCTGTTACTTCAAATCTGATTTCATGTCTTTGTTTTTGCATCGGTTTCTTCAAGAGTACTTGTCATTATCAAAATCCTTGCACATCTTTTGGACCTGTTAACATATTCAAACACAGTCGTCACCAATTCAGGGGCGTTCGACTCCATGCCATCCTCTTCCATTACAAATATCGTCGGGGTTGGGAGAATTACCCAGAGTTAAAGGGTATATACGCCGCCTGAGCCTAAGCAAGATAAAACCACCGGAGAGGTAAAAGTCGGGAAAGAAGTAATCGCTGATGAGACAAAGAGGGCTGTGACTGAGGAAGAAGCCTAGGAATTTCTCAAGTTTATCCGCCACAGCGAGTACCAGGTGCTGGACCAGTTGAATCATACCCCAACAAAGATATCCTTGTTGTCCCTGTTGAGGAGTTCAAAACCACATCGGGACATATTAATGAAAGTTCTGAACGAGGCCCATGTTAAGCATGACTTATCCGTTGACCAGTTCGAGGGCATAGTCGGGCATATTGTTGCCAACAATTACTTGACCTTTACGGATAAGGAAGAACCCACTAAAGGAAGAGGGCACAACAAAGCCCTCCATATTTCTGTAAGGTGTCAGGATTACATCCTGGCAAAAGTACTTGTTTACAATGGGTCGTCTCTGAATATAATGCCGAAATCTACACTGGCAAAATTGCCTTTTGATGGAACGCATATGAGACCGAGCTCCATGGTGGTTCGAGCTTTCGATGGGACTCGTCGGGAAGTCATGGGGGAAATTGAGTTGCCTATACAAGTTGGGCCATGTACCTTCCAAGTGCTCTTCCAAGTGATGGATATCGCGCCCACCTACAGCTGTTTGTTAGGGCGGCCATGGATTCACTCAGCCGGGGTGGTCCCCTCAACACTGCATCAAAAATTGAAATTCATTGTCGATAACAAGTTAGTGATTGTTTCCGGGGAAGAGGACCTCCTGGTTAGCAAACCCATCTCTACTCAATACATTGAGGCTTCCTGTCAACTCTTCTATTTGTGCCTTCAGAGCCATGGTGGCTTTGTCCTCCATGATGAGTGGCAGAGGGAAATTATTCACAGATTGGTATGAAGGACTTCTGTAGGGAAGTTTTACAATGGAAACCCTGTTTAAGACCCATTCAAAGTATTCAGCCCCTACAGCATGGCTTCGTGCTCCCAATTCTTTTCCCATTCTATGGACCTTCTTCCATGCATTGGCTATGTCCCGAACAACGGATGTGTAATTCCCTTTCGCATAGTACAAAATGAAGGGAGTGAGCAGTTCTTCGTTTGGTGGCCCAAGTAGAGGATAAGCCAACTGACGCTTTGCAATAACAGGGTTGTAATTGATGCATCCCTGTGTGCCCATGAGAGGAACATTCGGGTAATCTCCACAGCTATAAATGACCGACTCAACCACTAGCCATTGAGGGTACCACCTGACCTTTTCAGCTGTAAGGCTTACTAGGTGATTAGCCCATTCACGCCCACTTTTCACGGTCAGCTGACACAATTTCAGATCGGAAACTGGACACTCGGCTTTACATATCTGATGGAAGATGTGAGATGTGAGCCATACGTACAAAGCAGGTAAACAGCAAATGATCCTCTTTCCTCCTTGCGTGTGGCAGAAATCCATGGCACAATACACATTAGCCAACATGGCTGTAACAGGATTCTCGAGCCGATGCTTACGAGCTAGGAAGACAGCAACGGAATCATAATCCACGTAATTATCTAAATTAGGGAACAAGACAACCCCGTAAATAGTGAGGGCTAAAGTATCCATGAAAGCCTCTCATTCCTCCTTATCAGCCAGGATCTGCATGTGCTTCTCAAGAAATTCTCGAGTGAACCTGGGAACTTGATTTCTATTCATTTGCACATTCCTTAATGCCTCGGGAGAGATTCTCAGAACGCGGGCGATTGAAGCGGTTATTGCGTGATGGTCAAGGTGGCGATAGGGAATTTGCCCTTCCACTTGTAACCCCAATATCTGCTCAAACTCTTCTATTGACGGAGCCAGCTGAAAATCTCTAAACGTGAAACAGCGGAGGGGTGGGTCATAAAACTGTGCCAAAGCTGTAATTGCTTCAGTTTGGACTTCCACCTCCAGCAGTTTTAAGATTTTCCCATATCTTCTGGCAAAGGCCATCTTTTGTGTCAGACTCAATTTCTTCCCCAGTGCCTGCAGACTAACTGTATCAACCTTCCTGGCTTTAAGATGCAATATTTTCTTCAACTTTGTCACATCTGTACCATAATTGTCATGTTTCATGTTAATTTCCATACTTGCTCAGAGATACTGCCAACTTCTGAATCGCTTCCTACAAATCACCAAGATAAAGAAAAAAAGAATTAGTTATTATTACATTTTGAAATCCATGTTTCCCTAAGGATCTGATGTAAAGTGAAATATTTTTTGGGAAACATCGATTTCCAAAACTCATGTAAGCCCAAGCTGTCAAAAGTCATGGGTTTTCTTAATCGTCATTGATGCCCCGGTTGAAAGGACACAAAAAAAAATCATTTTGGTTTTTTTTTTACGATTAGGAAAACTCACGACTAGGGACTCAGAGGCACATGATCAAAAAAAGGGATTATCTATTCGCCCGAAGAATACTGTGTGTTCCAAAATGAGTCATTATTTCAAAAATTAAGCAAGCCCGTGGGTGGTAGATAATTCATTTTTTTTGGATAAAAAGGAAAGCGAAAATGACATAAGGTAAAGTAAAGATTGTCCTTTTGTAGCCTAGGTCGGGTTTTGTTAAAAGTCTTTTCTAGGCCCTATGGCTTGTCTAAAAGTGACTCTCCACACCGGGTGGCTTCCACTAGACATCTAGAAGGTCACCAGAGCCAAGATCCTACCCATGACAGGGGCGCAAATAGTGGGGAATCCACTAGGTAGGTATATCATGAGAGGTCGAACTCTAGTTGAGCTTCTCATGAATACCGGATAGGAAGTACATCCCATACGATTCCGTTACCAACCTCTCCTAACTTAAGCTTCATTTGGGGCCCGGGTATAGGGCGCCACTCATAGGTGTGTGCAAGTAATTGTGAGTGTAGTGTGTGGAAGGGCATTCAATACCTTTTACCTTACCCCATTCTGCACAAAGAACAAACACAGAACAAATATACAAAGTCGTCTACCCTAGGGTTCAATGATTGTAGAAAAATAACATGGTCCTCTACCCTAGGGTTCAACAAACATGCAAAATATAGACAACAGAACAACTAACAAGATACAATTGGAAATAATAACAAACATTTACAGCAGCTAACAAAGAACAACACACACTTACGACAATTAACAAAAAAAAATAACAAGGGAAGAAATCAAGGCGAACGAAGGCTATATACGAGAACATGCATTTTTCAATCAAATTGGCCTGACTCTCTTAAGTGTCCCCAGTGGAGTCGCCATCTATCGCAACCTAGATCGCGACGGCGCGGCCGACCCTCCCGAAACAAAATGAACAAAGAAAAACAGGGAGTCGCCACCAACGTTTTTATCCATAGGAAAAACATTAGAAAAAACTATGTTCAGTAAAGCACTGGTTTAAAAATGAGATTCAAGTTCGGGAGTCGGTTACGAGTAGGGAAGGTATTAGCACCCTACATCGCCTGTCAGAAATAGTACCAAGATTCATAAATAGCCTTACAAAAGATGTTTTATTTCTTCCCTTTTATTGTTGTACTTTGTGTAAAAACAGAAGGAAACGAAAGGAACAAACTGGACAAACATAGAGTGTAGGTTAACAGGACGTCGGTCCAAATTAACCTCGGCTTTGATATAAAAACAGAGAAAGGGGGGATGCTAACAAGACGTCGCATCTAAATTAGTCATCCTTTAATCATATACGGGGTTAGAAACGGGAAGGGGATAAACATGCTAACAATGCTAACAAGACGTCGCATGCTAACAAGGCTGTTTCAATCTTGGTACTGTTTCTGACAGGCGATGTAGGGTGCTAATACCTTCCCTACTCGTAACCGACTCCCGAACTTGAATCTCATTTTTAAACCAGTGCTTTACTGAACATAGTTTTTTCCAATGTTTTTCCTATGGATAAAAACGTTGGTGGCGACTCCCTGTTTTTCTTTGTTCGTTTTGTTTCGGGAGGGTCGGCCGCGCCGTTGCGATCCAGGTTGCGACAATAAGTAATTTCTTTTATGTGTGATATAAGCTTTATAATATGTTATGATTTGAACTCAGACATTTTTGGTATGTTGAGAATGACATGATAATTGAAAGATGATCATATATGATAGAATTATGCCTTGTGAGATTTTTGAGCCTTAAAAAATTTGATGGATCACTTTACACCATCTTAATTCTTTCATGTGTGATTTATTCCTGAATACTTACATCTCAATCTTTGCCTTGTTTCTTGATGATACTTGAAACTCATATGAATGTTTTTGAAATGACAAAGGCATTTTGTTCAATTGAGCCACTAGCCATATAATCCTTTGCGCTACCCTTTAAGCATATTAACCATTTCTTTGTTACAGATCAAAATAAGCCTAGGGCGAAAAAAAAAACCAAAAAAGCTCATGCCTTAAAGAATATCCTGGAACTTTGACATCGATTCAGAAATGGGCAATTCAAATAAGTGTGGGGGTGTGCTAACAAGGGTCGCAACTCTTGGTTTTACTTATTCATAAAAAAAAGGGATTTACTAGGAATGTTTGCGACCAAATATGATTGAACAAATGTTTTACCTCACTGTTTTCCTGTTAAATTAATTGCTTCATCATTCTTTTTGGCATATGAAACTAATTTCTAAATTTTTATCACACTAATTTACCCTGGCCACATTACAACCTTGAAAAGCCTTGTCAATCTATACATGCATTTGTGTTGATTGTGGAACTGAGAAACTTGCCAAATTTATGGGACTGTCTATTTTTCAGGAAATATTTTGAGAGTATATACAAACCCAAAACACTTGAGAGTTAAGAGTATGTCTTGTGAGGTTCTGTCACTTATGATTTTCTTTTCAGTTTGATTTAATTCTCACATGCCTAAGTGTTTGGATGATTTTTATACATATCTTGATGCTTTATCCTGCATGTTAGATAAGTCTTGTTTCTCTATATATTCTTAAGATTTCATGACGAGCATGCGAGTTCTGTGTGTATTATTTTCCAACTTAATGTTTTCAAAATTTTAAAACTTGTTTTTTCAGATTTTGCCCAAGAGTGCAAAAGAGTAAGTGTGGGGGTATTTGATAATACATATTTTATCCTTAATTCCTCATTTAAATATGTGTAATTTTCCATTACTTATTGTGTAATATATTGCATTTTAACACATTTTTATAATTTGAGTTTTATTTAATATTTGAT
This sequence comes from Clitoria ternatea, assembly GCA_037962975.1. Lineage (NCBI taxonomy): Eukaryota > Viridiplantae > Streptophyta > Magnoliopsida > Fabales > Fabaceae > Clitoria > Clitoria ternatea. The sequence continues at coordinate 155,637,073 of CM075672.1, read as the reverse complement.
TTTAAAATGAATTAAGGATTAATTTTTAATGGAAATAATGAAATCTTGGTTTCTCTTATTTTGTAGCAAATGATTGAGCTTTCAATTGGAAAATAATGGCTAAGGATCAAAAGGAACAAGGCACAAGCGATTATACATCACGAAGTATCAAAAAAGCTTGAAAATAGGCAATAACAGGCATATGAATCGATTCAGAGAAGCCTTGAATTGATTCATACGTATGAATTGATGAATAATGCATGAAACAGCCTTATGAATCGATTCATCCTAACCCTGAATCGATTCACACGTAAAAAAGGTCAATATTGCGTAATTTTGGAGCTCCGAATCGATTCATCATCACCCTGAATCGATTCATACGGCTGGGACACTCAAAAATCATGAAAAATCAGCTTTGAATCCATTCATTTGTCTCTTGAATTGATTCATATCAATTTAGATGCACAAAAACACTAAATGAATAGATTCATAGCCAAAATGAATGGATTCATGAAGTTCAAATTTGAATTCTGAGAAGTGGAGACAACTTTGCATTGCACTAGGAAATCAGGATCGCATTGTTGCAATAATTCATGCTCCACTTAGCAGAAAGTAATTAGCTCCACTAATGCAAATTGAAATTTTTAAATGCAATGTCCTATGCCATCAGCTGCTATAAATAGGAGAAGAAAATGAAGTTGAAAGACACCCCTTCACCCCTTCACACCTCAACACCTTCACATATTCACTTTTTCCTTCTCAGCTTCAATTTTGAGCAACAGAGGCACAAGGCCTCCTGAAGAAATTCTCTTCCGGGTTCGATCTTTCTTGTTTTTAGTTTGTTTTAATTATGGAGGGCTAAAACCCCTAGATTGATTTTCTTGGAGATTATTGTAATATGATTTTGAGGTTTCTGTTTTTAATATAGTACTCTTTTATTATTGTTGATTTCTTCATAATCTTACTCTGCTTGTTTGAATTTCATTCTGTTTAATTAAATTTGTATGCTTAATCGGTTTTATTATACAAATGGAATAGAATAAGATTTTCATTAAAATGATTAAGGAAGTATGCATGCTTAATGAATATTTTCATAATCACTTTTAGCTATAATGGTTTGCTTAATTCCATAATATGAGAATAGATTATGTATGTAGGCGATGTTCTTATATATGCTCAATGATTCCTAGATTTTACGATCTTGACTCTTTTTGCTTAATTAGGATGGTTGATTAAAATGTTCATTCAAGTTGAATGTAAGTAAAGGAATTATGAATGGAAAAGACGCTTAGTTGATTGATTCAAATTGAGTTGAGAAATCAACAGTAATGAAAGTATACAAATCATCTTTTACAAACCAAGGATAAATCTAATTACAATACTCCTAGAAAATCAATCGCTTGTTATTTATTTGTTCTAAGTTTTACATTTATTCTGTTTTAAATTTTACTATGACAACCAAACCAAACCTCCCCCCACAAATGTAATTGTATGTTTGTGAAATTTGTTAAATTTGTTAAAATTAGTTTAAAACTTGATTTTCCTAAATTTTTATGTTGATCTTCGAGAGAACAACCTAGGTTCACACCCTAGTACTACATTATTTTTAATGTTTCAATTTGACCGACTGTGACAGTCATGGTAATATAAGTACCTTTAAAGCAAGGTTGGTGGCTAAAGGTTTCAAGCAAATACATGGTATAGATTATGATGAAACCTTTTCCCCAATTGCTATGCTAAAGTCTATTCAGATTTTGCTTACTATTGCTGCATACCATGATTATGAGATATGGAAAATGGATGTCAAGACTGCTTTCCTTAATGGAAATCTTCTTGAGGAAGTGAACATGACACAACCCGAAGGCTTTGTTAAGCCTGAAGTATCCAAGAAGGTGTGCAAACCGCAATGTTCCATATATAGACTTAAGCAAGCTTCCAGTAGTTGGAATCTTTATTTTAATGAAGTTGTTAAACAATTTGTCTTTACTAAAAATGAGGATGAACCTTGTGTTTACAAGAAGGTTAGTGACTACACAATTGTTTTTCTGGTCCTGTATGTTGATGACATACTACTTATTAGAAATGACATTCCTACCCTTTATTCTGTGAAGACTTGGTTGGGAAGTTGTTTTTCTATGAAAGACTTAGGTGAAGCCACCTACGTGTTGAGAATCAAGATCTATAGAGATAGATCAAGAAAACTTCTTGGCCTAAGTCAGAATACATACATAGACAAAGTGTTAAAAAGGTTTAACATGTAAGATTCCAAGAAAGGAACTTTGCCTATGGCTCATGGCATAAGCTTATCAAAAGCTCAATCTTCTTCCACTAAAAAAGAGAGTGAACAGATAAATAAGATTCCATATGCATTTGCTATTAGATCAATCATGTATGCCATGATATGTACCCGACAAGATGTCTCATACGCTTTAAGCATGACGAGTAAATACTAGTTTGATCCCGGTGAAAGTCACTGAACAGCTTTCAAGAATATCCCAAAGTACTTAAGAAAACTAAGGATTCATTCTTGATATATGGAGGGGAAGAAGATCTCATTGTAAAAGGTTACACTGATGCTAGCTTCCAAACTGATAAGGATGACTCAAGATCGTAATCTGGGTATGTGTTTTGTCTAAATGGTGGCAATGTAAGCTAGAAGAGTTTAAAGCAAGAGACAGTGGCTAATTCTACTACAGAGTCTGAGTATATTGTTGCCTCAAATGCTGCAAAAAAGGCAGTATGGATCAAGAAGTTCATAACAGAACCTGGGATTGTTCCTAGCATTGTGGACCCTATAAGTCTCTACTGTGACAATAGTAGAGCAATCGCACAAGCTAAGGAACCTAGATCACATCAACAATCCAAGCATATACTTAGGCATTTTCATCTCATTTGAGAGATCCTTGACCGAGGAGATGTAAGGATATGTAAGGTGCATACTGATGAGAATATTGCTGACCCACTCACAGAACCTCTTGCACGAGAAAAACATGAGGGACATACTAGATCATTAGGCATTAGGCAAATGTTTGATTGGCTTTAGTGCAAGTGGGAGATTATTGGTTTATGCACTATAAGCTTTTATGCTTTTTCATTTGTATTATTTTTCTACTTATCAATAAAATAAGTATTTCAGTTTAAAATTGTTTTAAAACGTATTTATCCTTGAAATAATAGGTCATATAAAAGTTATTCCTAAAATGTCCCTAGTTAAGTATTTATGTGGGGACATGTAAATACATTGAGACTACTGTGTGAGTATACTGATGATCTGATCTTACAAATCATAGATATAGATGATATCAAGTCTTCACACGGGTACACATTAAGAGTAATGATGTACTGGACAGAGCCACCATGAGAATGTTGCATGGATCATTACATGAATGTCATAAACAATTCTCAATGTGATAATGGTATATGTAGTCCATCGACCTGAAGTCACTATGATTCCTACATAGGGAGTTTATTGTTTTAATACAATCAAACGTCTTCTGTAACAAGAGAACTATAAAGGTTGTGATTAGGCAATGAAAAAATTATGTAGAGGGAGGTGAGTGATGTAGATGGGATTTGTCTCTCCTATGTGACAAGAGTGATATGTGTAGGCCACTTAATGGAGTGAGACTAAGGAAATACATGGCCATGCTAGAAAGAATAAATATTAGATATTTATTCGGATCAAGTCTACTCTGGTATCAAGTAAAATAAACTGGGTCGTACAAGGATGACACGACTATCCCTTGGGTCCAATTAGGTCAAACCTAAGTCTATAAATAGAGCATAAGATGCTCATAGGCCGTTCACCCAAAAGAGACACAAATACACAAAAGTTGCAAGAGCTACACGTCGTCAAACTAGTAGTTGGCAGGTGTAGCGATTCTGGTTGGAGTGCTTGTGTGGACTCCTAAAGAGTGAGCCTAAAATTGCTTCGGTTATTTTTACAAGAGGTAATCCTAAAACGCAAGTTTTATTTTTTTGTTTGTCTTATGCTTTGAAACACGACGCTTTGTAAATCTTATGGGAATCCTTGTTTTTCCCACTGCGAATACCAAGAGGGATTCCCTAACATCACTCACTTAAGCGAGATTACGAATACTCACTTGAGCGCATACAAATCGCTTAAGCGAAACACATTATAAAATCAGACCTTAGAGATTCACTTGAGCAGGCCATATCCGCTTAAGCGAAAATTGTCTAGTACCTAATACCTATTTAATTCGCTCGGGGGAATCAGTCTAGTAGCCAAATACAAACAATTCGCTTAAGCGGGGCATATCTCGCTTGAGCGAAAATGGGACAGAACCTTTTCTTCGTGAATTCGCTCGAGCAAGACCCTGTCCACTTGAGCGAAAATGAGGCAGTATCAATTTCACAAAAGATCGCTCAAGCGAACCATTTTCACCTAAGCACAAAACACACAGAACCATTTTCAGCTTAATTCGCTTGAGCGAGGCTCGGCCCGCCTGAGCGAGGACATCAGAATTCGCTTAAGCGACCCAGTCACTTGAGCGAATTTGGTCCAGAAACTATATCACTGATACGAGGCCAGTCTCACTTAAGTGAATTTATCAGTAAATGCATTCTAACTTAAGCAATTCAAATTACATGATATACCAAAATGCATTATATGCAAAATTGGTTCCAACCATTAATTAACATACGTTTAGACATCTAGGACTTGCTCCATCAAGTCCCGCCTCGAAACTTTAGCTCTAGATCATCACATACGTAAATAACATTTTAGCATATTTTGAACCAACAAGGCATGCCAATTTGAATTATAGGCCTATTTGGCCATACCACACATGTACATAAATCATACACAAGTATTGTTCCCTCTACAAGAGGTATTAGTCATCCCATGGGAAAATGACCTATCCACTTCCTAATTATGCATACATAAGGCACATTACAACCTTTTTAACTAATGATCATGTTAACATTTCATTTTTATCATCAATCAACTTAAATCATTCATTCATTGATTTGGCACAAAATCAAATATCATATTGTCTCCATTCGTTGTCAAGGTCATAACAAGGAAATTAGCCATCAACATCAAGGTCTAATTTCACCCATGACCCCCAAAATCCAAAACCGAGATTATACACATATAAGCATACATATACAATATATGTTATACAAAATTGTCAACGGCCAAGGCTCACAGGATTTTCCTCCATATTTACCTTCTCCTGCTCAACCTCCAAAAAGTAGAATGTCCAACATACCTACTTTAACCTTTTTAAAATAGCAACTAGGAGGTGAGTAATATATACCAAATGGATCAATATCATACATTATGATAATATACATATACATATGCACAACAAAAATTCCACAATGGATTCACATAATCAATTCATACACCATATTGGTTCATACATAGCACATGTCTTACTTGACATATTCGCACTATACTTATACCAAATCATTAGCATTGACATCAAGCACAACCATTAATTTAAGGTTAGTACCACATATTTGTCGTTCACTTTAAATATTTTATTGCCTCTAAGGGCCACCAATTACTCGGCATATCCTTGGCTATATGCAAATTCTCTTAAAGTTAATGCATATGCACAAATGTTATAGTGTCAAATATGGACCTGACTATGGGAAATAACATCATACAATTTGTGGGTCAGGCATAGGTGTGTTATTATGCCCCTACTGCAGTAGTAAAAGTTTACACTTATCTTATCATTTGCATGCATAACAACATCTTTCACTAGTACCAAACCACTATCGCCCCCTTGTAGCACTAGTCACACTGTGACATGCAGATTCAACAACATGGCTATAATTACCATAAGTGCTACGGGTCCCTCCCGAACACACATCGAAAGAGTCGTTTCCCATTAAGAACACCGAGGATACTTGCTCATCACAAACCCGCCCACCCACTAGGCCCGCCACCTAGGGTGCCTCATCACCAAACTATGGACAGCTTCGTGATCCAAGAATCACTTGGGAATAACAATAATTTTATCCATGCACTGGTCCCCCCTACTGGTCTGCTTATTGGAACCCCTAATATTCCACACAGGCAGCTTATGATATGTCATGAATGCAATATCAATCAATGCATTTCTCACACTATGCATCCTAGATGCCACTCCACAGTTAACATGTCACTACCATCACTTAGTGGATTTCAACATCATCATCATTCTCAATCACCAATTATCATTGGATTTTATTCACATCAATTGTTAGTGGCAACCAATGTTTATCAATTTCTTCATCACATATATCATGGGATATTCATACATTTATGCCCAATCCAATTACAATTATGACATCAAACTCAAATAAATCACAAGCCACACCTCAATTGACATCAAGTCATGATCCCAAACGTTTACCACATAACATAAATCATTCCAAACTCATTTCAAACCATTCATAGCATTCAATCATTCATCCAAATCAAAACAAAGGATCATACCCATACATGTATATATATCAACAATGGATGAAATCATGCATTTAGGTAATGTTACCCCCTCCTACCTCAAGATAAGTAGTATTCAATGCAGTCTGAGGGTTCCGCTTCACCGATAGGGTCGGTTCCTACATCACACAATATAATATATAATTATTTTCTATCTCAACCACCAAGATTTAAATGTTCTTAGGTAATCACTTGGTGTTTATACCATTTTTGAATCTCAATTCACTTTCATTTCATTCAATCCACCATAACCATTATGGGTTCCCACATGCATGTCCATTTTTCCATCATTAATATCATTTCCATCATTAATGTCACTCCTCCAAGCTTAATAAATGTTCTCATACACATATCTCATATTTCCCCCAAATTCAAAGGTTAGGATTTTATTAACAACCCAACAACCACCATTAATATTCATTATCTTCCACCACATGCATCACCATTTTCTTGTACCACCCCACACCCTCATAGACGGTGCATTTATAACACCCCACCTTGGGGTTTCCATCATTAATAGCTCCTATTAGGGATACCCACACATGCAACACTCTCATAAACCACAATAGCCCATAACATAGGGCTAGAGCTCATGAAAAATGGTGAGGGAAGCTTACCTCAAGCAAAAGAGAGTGAGCCCCCAAAGAGAGTGAGAGGGGGAGACGAAAATTGAGAGGGAAAGAAAGCTTCCAATGCCACAAATCCCCTTCTTGCTTATTAGAGAGAAATGAAAATGGGGAAAGAGAAAGTACACATACTCAAGACTGATGGGTTTTTGGAAGAAAAGAGGAAGAAGAAGTTGGAGGGTGGGAGAAGAAAAGAGTGTGGTGTTTGAGAGGGAGAGAGAGCCTATGGGAAAATAAAAGAAGAGGAAGGGTTTTGCATTTAAAATTTGACCCATCATTAAAGCTTCTCCGTTTTACAACAAACAGGATCCCTGTACAGGCTCAATACTTATCTAAAAATTATTCCGAAGATACATTCGAATCCCCAATAATATTCTCAACCACCTTGACCAACAGCTCCTCAATTAGAGATACTTGGTCTAACATCCATATTCTAATCGGGTATAATTTTTAACTTTTTAAGCCACAATAAATTATAAATAGTCATACAAATTCTCAATTTAGTTATTTCCAGCCTTCTGGGGTATTAATTAACTCATGTACGATTATTTACTATTTATCTCTTTTAATTAAATATTTCTATCAAATTTTGGGATGTTACACTTAGTAATAGAAACAAGAGAGGTATGTAAGGTGATGGTTTTGGTGGCCATCTCCATTCGCATAGGTTCCATAATTTAGATGAATGGTTTTATATGTTGTTTAAGAGTCACAATGGAGACGTTTGCTTTGATCTCTTTGAGGCGGTATTTTTCGTGTTCTCTCTGACATCCCCATTGCAGATCCTCTAGATAGTCCCTAAGCATCACAATGGTACTACCTTGAAGGAAAGAGACCATAGATCAAAATCCAAGATGGGATGGGGGCGTGAAAATGAGGCTTGAGGTAGGGTTTTGGTGCGTGCGAAGAAACAAGCCTGGGATGGGGATAGGGATGGGGATGGGGAAGAAGACATCAGAGAGTGAGAGGCGGGGTTAAGGTAGAGAGAGAAAGAGAAAGAGAAAAAGGGAGAAGAAGATATGAGTTGAGTGTGTGCTTAGGTATCTGCTAGGTAGGATAGCCGATGTGGTTTTCTATTAACAACATTAACATTTAACAAAATAGACTAACAACAAGGACAAAAAAAACTATCAAAGTTTTGTAGGGTTTAATTACAAAATTGTAAACTTTTCTAAGACCAAAATTATAATTAAATCTACTTTAGTTTTAATAGTTATTCTACCTGAAAGCTAGTAGTCAAATATTCATATTAAATAACTTTGTGAACAAGAATTTTTTCCCTCCAATGTGAAACTCTAATCTTATTAAGAGAGAATGAAAGATATAATGTAGCATCTAACCAATTATAATGCTAGTCATTAAAATCATAATACTTAATATTAATATATATGATTGTTTTTCTTGTTTCTATTTTTATACCTTTCAGGTAAAAACAAAACAAAACTTTTAAACTAGGAGTTTTAACTAGGAAAAAAAATAACAATCATAGGAATACCAAAAATTTCTTTGAATCAAGAGGATAACAAGATTTTCCATTTTTCATTCCCTAAATTAAGAGTAAAAGAATACGTGGAGACCTCCTCCTCACTCCTCTTCCTGTGCTGCTGTTTTCTAGTTCCTATATTTATGAAGTATTTTTAGTGGGGACAAACATCAACAACGTCCACATGAATTTGAGCCTTATCTGAACCTTACAATTTTGAAACAACAACATCCACATAAAGAAAATACAACAGAAACCAACACTTTACCTTATCCATAACTCGTCAAAAAAAAAAAACAACCTGCATTCCCTTCTTCACACACTCTCTCAGTGCAAAGCAGCATGGCCTTGGAAAACTGTTTAAGAGTAAGCACAATAGTAGCGGGCCCCACACCTCAATGTGTTCCTCCATTCAGTTCAAGGGAAAAGCTTGTTTTCCCCACTTTCAGAGGATTCAACAGATGTTTGCCAAAATCTGCTTTAACAAACTCATCTCTTTATTCTTCTGCTGCTAACACCAAAACAAAATCTCCTTTCGTCTGCAATGCTCGTGAAGCAGTTGATGAAGGTAATAATAACCTTTGATTTCTTGTTTTTCGCCCACAATTAATTTTCTTCCTTCCTTTCTTCTTTCATAGTTGACATGGTCTTTTGGTTTCTCTTAAAAAAGGCATCAAAAGGTAGATAGTGTAGTATAAAAAAACATAAAAATTAAAGAAATCATATTGTATAAAACAATATGACTTATCACATATTTAATTCCTTTTAAATGAATTTTATGAATGAAAAATTCTTATTTCTAACTTAAACAAAATTGATTCTTGTTAACTAAACCAAAAAACAAAACAACTTGACCATCACATAAGTGAGAACTTTGATGAAATAACTGTTATTAATACAAACACTTTTTTTATCCTCTTGAAACAGAAAAAAGCGGGGGGAGGGGGATTGATGGGATGTTAGGATATAGAAAATTCATGAGTCAGAAAATTTAGAATAATAAGTAATTTTGAGATTACATAATTTTTAATATAGATAAGAGAAATTTCAAATGACTTATTAGAAAACAATATTAAAATTCATCTTTCTTATATAATTTGTCTTATATTATTATCTACCATTATTTTAAAATAAGACTCTTTCTATGATCTCATCACAAATTTTATGTTAAACGTAAGCTGTTTTGGCCATGTATTACTTATATTTAATGTACTTCTTCGCGATCACTAATAACTTTTTCAATTTATTAACTATTGGAGCAGTATTGCCCGTAATGCACTAATTAGTAGAGTAAGGGTATAGTAGAATGATTTTCCCGACAAGATGAATATCCTTGTATTGTTGAACTTATGATTTAATTTTTCCGTAAGAAGGCATTTAGGTGGCAATTCCTTCCAATAGGTGGTCCTATTTGTGGTGTATTATTTTGTTTGATGGTATATGGTTGTGCACAAATATTTTGCAGTCCTAGTAGTGACAGATTCAAGCTGGGATAACCTTGTGATTGGAAGTGAAACCCCAGTGTTGGTAGAATTTTGGGCACCGTGGTGTGGTCCTTGCAGGATGATAGCCCCTGTGATTGATGAGTTAGCCAAACAGTATGCTGGAAGAATTGCATGCTACAAGGTTAACACTGATGACTGTCCCAACATAGCCACAAAGTATGGAATCAGAAGCATACCAACTGTTCTATTCTTCAAAAATGGAGAAAAGAAAGAAAGTGTAATTGGTGCAGTTCCCAAGTCCACTTTGTCCGCAACCGTGGAGAAATATGTTGATAAACTTCAAAATTAAAGTGTCTAGAGATTAATGTTTGATCATAAATTATGAACCTTCTTTCATTTTATGGTTTCAACACTTCAAATATTACTTTTTTTATCCACATCTTTTTCAACATTTTGTAAAGAACACGTTGTATAATTCCGATGGCGGAAAATCTTCAGTAACTCTTTTATTCCTTGATGTTTCTTCCCCATCCATTGCAATCTATCAATTTTCTATTATATAATTTGTGATGTTGATTTATTTGTTCAGGTGTCATGATTAAATTTAACTAAGGTAAAATTATATTTTTGGTCCTTCATATTTTGGTCCTTCATATTTAAAAAGTTGGTTTAAGTTAAGACACTTAAGGATTTTTTTTACCAAAATAGATCCTTAACGTTTTAAGGTTAGTTTAACCATTTTTCATTATATTCATTAACCTTATTAATCGATGATGCATACATGGCACTCAACGGTAACAAGTGGGTCATATGTGACATTGACATACGACATAAAATGCCAACTAAACTGAAATTTTAAAATAAAAGAACAAAAAATATACAAATTCCTCACATCATATAGTTTTCTCTCTTTTTTACAAACCTTAAGGGTGTATTTAGTTAGCATATTTTCTAGGATGAATAGAATAATATTCTAAGCATATATAAGAAAATGAAAAACATGTTCATGCACCCAATTTTTCAAAGAAAATACTTAAAAAATAGAAAACGCGGTATTCCAATTTTTTTCCAAAAAACTACTAATATTTGGAAAATTATCAAAAATAGTTTTTAAAATTTTCCATCGTAAAATAGGGTGAGTACTCCAAATTTTTCCAAAATGAAAATAACGGAAAACATGATATTCTAATTTTTTTTCAAAATGTGAAGGAAAAATAAGAAATAAAATGTAGAGCTAGTTGCATTTGAATACGTTTTTCAATTTTTCAAACTGGAAAACTGATGCATTGTTTGAACACATTTTCATAATTTTTCATACCTTCTCAAACAAAATGAAAAATTTAGAAAACTTATTGAAAACTAAAAAATGAAAAATTGGAGAAATGATATCCCAACTAAACTGATGTGAATCTACTTGACATGAATTCTGAACGAACCTTCTAGGACGTAAAACACTTTGCTCTCACACAATCAATCATAGCGGGGTTTGATTATTCCATGGTTGTTGTAGTTCAGAAACTGGAATTAGGGAAAGTTAACAATGCATGAAGAAAAATGTAAATTGGGAAATGGTAAAGGTAAAGTGGGTGACGCCACTTTCGAGGAGGAAGATAAGTCACAAGATGCCACAAGGGAAATGAAATTACCCTTGATAAGTCAGAGATGGTTCAGCCAAGAACCTAGGAGAAAGCACTTCTTATAAAATGATCTTTGATTCAAAATTCAAGTCTGATTACATTATTCCCTTGACAAGAATATATAGAAAACAACAATAGAAAGCACCAATAACTAACAATGATTATTAGGTTTGTGGGTTTTATAACCTTCTAATGGTTCAAATGAAAAGGCATAACAAAAAATGGTAAATAAACAAAACAACAGTGTATCAGCGTCCAAGATCCACCGGTAGTGGTGGCAACCACTGCCAGGCCGTGGATCTCATTGGTTCCACAGCAGAAAAAACCACTGGCAGGTCGTGGTTCTCACTATCTCACCCAAAAACTCTTCTTTTCCTTGCCAAAATGTTCCATAACAAGGCAGTGGTTCCAACCACGGTCATGGAACCCTTAGGATCTTCCAAAATGATAATGCAATGAAATAATCTTGGTTCCAAGTCCCTCCCATTAGATGAATCTTTAAGAATTGTTGCAACCACTTGTTGTAGTGCCTCTTTTGTTTTCCTGGTTCTTGCTCTTGTCGTTGGTCCCTCAAGCCCACCAAGTGCCCTATTGTCTTTGTCCTAACCATGTTCACACCTTAACTCATTCCCCTTTCTCTTTCCCCATATCTCTATTATTTAAGGATCTTTATGTGAAGGAGAGCTTTGAGAGGTGAGCCTACACGCACGGTGGTAACACTCGCAATGATGATTTTTGTTTGCTCACGTGTCTACAATACTTTCCCACTCAAGATTTATAGTTTGTTTAATTTGGGTTTTTTTGTAATTCATTTAGTGATTTAGGGTTTCTTAGCAAATGCAGAAATTTGATTCACAATGATGGTTCTTGTGTGGTGTCAGTGCCTACCCAAGATCCCATCTTTCTTCTGATTCTTACATACCATATGGGTTATTTCAAATTTTAATGTAGAAAAAGATGGATGGTGAAATGGAAGCGTGTTTTTTTCAAAAGAGTTGCACCAATCATATCTTTCTTCTAAATCAAAGGAGAATGGTGGGGAAAGTGTGTTGTGTTTGTTGATCACATCTTTCTTTTAAACCGAAGGAAAATGCTAGGGAAAGTGTGTTGTGTTTGTTAGGTAATACCATGCTTCCGACTCATGAAGTGTGGTTCACATATGGTCACAATGGTGACAATCAATGAAGTACACATTTGGCTCACAATGAATTGTATCCAAAGCATGCAATCCATACCATATAAAGATAATTGATTAGTGATGACATAAGTCCTCTAAAGAGGCAAGTTTTTGTGAAATTCTTGAAGAAATTATTAGAGAAAAACCTTTATATGTTGTGTTAAACTGGAGTTGTAATGAGACAAATGATATCTACAATAAATTAGGCTCTTTTTTTGTCGAATAACAAGAATATGTTACAAATGGAGGCTTTCAAGATGTAAACTTTATATGAAGGATGTGATCTACAAGCAAATATGTACTAATAATAATGTTAGTTCTAGTGTATTAACGATTTTATAGCAGTCTCTTCAAAAGAGAATTGATATACCGTACGAAAGAGATATGGATAATTTTTAATCACTTAATCGTCACTCTTTATCAGTTGCTTCATAGATCAAAAGAAAATTGAGAGAGAACATAGATAGATTTAAGACGGTTTTTAATTGTCCAAAAATAAAATTTTAACCATCACAAATCAAAGGTTTTTTTTACACCGTTATTGACACAATTATACACATATGACTTGTTTATTAAGTAGGTTAATGCACATAATGACCGGGAGTAAGTTGAACTAATTTTCAAAATATTAAGGATTTATTTGGACTAAAGGGTATAACTTGAATCAACCTTCAAACATAAGGAACGAAAATAATTGAGTTTTCAAACATGTAAAACAATATTAGAAATTTATCCCAATTTAGAGTATATCAGATATCATTCATCAATTTTTCAGTTTTATGATTCACATGATGTCCTTTTACTTTTCAGCGAGAAAATAATATATTTTATTTTTCCTCCTGCATACTTATTATTTACTCTCTTCATTTTTCTTAGCATAGCTCAATGACAACCTGACAAGAGATAATTCAACTAGATTGAAAGACTCACTCCAACTGCACATAGTAATAAAATTCTTTGATATTACTTCTTTTTGTGATAAAATGATTTGATATTACTTTACAAAATGATCATCTTTGTGACTTATTAATTCTTTAAGACTATTTATGATTTTTTTTTATATTGAAAGAAAGATAGTTTTATTGTCCACAAAAATGTTTATATTGTTTTACAAAATACTTTTAAAAATTGTACTAGTTAAGAATAGTCTTGCTGTTAAGATTTATATTTAATATTTTTTAAAAATATATTTAAAATTGTACCACTTGCGACTGATTTTAAATCTCTAAAAGGTGTCTATATTTTTGCAAATTTATGACTAACACTGATTGATATTAGTTACGGGGAAATTGGGTGAATTTTGAATGTGGTTTAATTTTTTTTGGAAGAATTTGTAATATTTGTCTTTTATTTGTTGTGGTTAGTAATGTTACTACCAAAAGATTAACTAAAAAAGATGCCTAATTCACTTACTGAAAAACATAATAATTGTATGTGAATCATCTCTTTCATTTAATTATAACCTTCCCTTCGCATTCACAAATCTCTCATGATGAACACAATAATTGCACCAGTTGAATTAATGTTGGATTCAAATGACTTTTTGCATGAAATTGAACCAAACTACACATATGCAATCTTGTTATTCATGGATTCTTATGAGTTATGTACACATAAATTTAACTTTTATTGTGAATAAATTATTTCTTTTGATGTTGTACCGACTTTTTTTGAAAAAAAAATACTGACTTTATACATATTTAGATTTTACATATACATTTTGTTCGGACTAAATCGATCAAGATCATCATAAATAACACAACGCTCTGTCAATATTTAATAGAATTGTGTATGATATAGAAAACAAATAAATACTAAAAATAGGAAATAATTAGACAATAAATGCAGAGGCTATAATTTAAAAAAATTAAATTTGAATCATTGATCCAATAATTTGTGAAGCCATATTAAGTTGGCACCATTACTCCATGATTACCATTAAATTTTACTTCTTTTATTATTATTATTTTAAAAAAATCAGTTTAACATTTTATTTATCTCCATAACAATTAGTTTACATTCAAAGTAAAATTACTTTCTTCCAATTTTATCATTACAATAATTATCTCAACTAATTTTCTATCTTATTCTAATTTGTTTATTGTATAAAGATTATAAAAAAAAACAACCTAATTGGTTGAACGGTAAATTGTTATAAGCGACTTCAATTTCTGTCAAAACAAAAAACAATTCCCAAAATCTTCCACAGGAGAAAGTTTCAAAATTTAATTTATATATTCTTAATTATTATTTCAAAACCTTAAACGATTATTTATTAGTAATGAAAAACATTTATATCTCATTTAAAACTAAATAAGAACAAGACAATAAAATTTTAAAAATAAACAATAATTGGATTTTAAATAACCATATCCAAAAGAAAATATGATGCATAACCAATGGATAAAAACCTACCTAGCATCTCCGGATGGAGAAGCACCTAAACTATTCCGCCACAGGCGGCATGGTAATATTTAAACTATTCTGCCACTGGCAGCATGGTAACATCCCTAATCATTCAGTTGCAGTTCACTGCTCAAAGCATCAACTTTTGCATGGGCATGTGTATCAGACAAGTGTTGATTGCCATCAAGATATATAAGATAATTACAAAAATTAAAAGTTACATTTGAAGTCAAAAGAAAAATCAGCCCCATCAGCCTAACAACAAGCCAACAAATTCTTATATATATATATATATATATATATATATATATATATATATATATATAATAACAGTAGTACAAGGACCTATCACTACTCGACTGTGTTCCGCCATCATCAAGGGGCCAAAGGCAGTTCTAGCATTCACATGTAGTTTGCCCAAGAACCACAACATCCATAAGATTAGAAAAGCTCTCATGGAGACTGTTTCCAGTCAAATTGAACATTATTAAAACCATTTACTGCTCCTAGCCCACTAAGTAGTGGGTTTGACATATCTTGATGATTCATAACTTGATCCCTGACAATAGATGTCATTCCTCCCCTTCCATTCATCATTGAATTATGTCCCATTATAGGTCTCATTCCATTAGTCATTCCAGATGGAACAAGACCCATTGCACCATAACCACCAACCCCAACACCTGAATTACTGTTCACAGTCCCATTACCCACCAGGCCATTACCGCTGTTGAGCATTGTATTTGTATTCCCCGGTAGGATGACATTCTTTGCATCATTTCCAAGAGAACCAGTACCTACAATTCCACCTGTGCCATTCAACTGGGAGGACATCATCATCTCATGAATGATTTTCTGGACTGAACTATGGGAATCATTGGCATCGGTGGCTTCACCAGAAAGAGACGTCTGTTGTTGTTGCTGCAAGGAAATATTAGCTGGTGAGTTTGTTGTACCCATGTGATTTGCAGAAGTTATGGTAGGATGAGATGTTTGTGGGTTGTTAGATGAGGATGGTGTTGGTGATTGAAAAGGAGATGCATTAGGTTGTGCTTGTGGGACATTACTGGAGGAACCTGGGGACGGAATCTGAAGAGAACTACCCCCATAGGGACTGCTTGCATTGTTCATGGAATTTTGTCTAGAATTCATTGAATTCTGATGAAGAAGCCCAACAATGGTGCTTGTGGTGGTTGACGCCGACACTGAATTGACAGAGTTATTTACACTAGCCACACCATTGCTAGAAGCAATATGCATGGTGGCAGGTAGCACATTGTTTTGATCAACATTTGAAGTAGAGGTGACCATATGTTGCGGCTGCTGTGACTGCTGTTGTATTTGATCCCCGGATTGTTGTGCTTGACTACGAGGTCCACATGACCCACTCGTTCTCCGAGGAAATTTGGCTAAGCTGTCTGAAATAATTATAAAAAAAAACATCATCACAACCAAACAGCTGGCAATAATTGTTAGTTTTACAAATAACTTGAAGAATAAAATTCATCTTCGTGTGTAAAAAATTACAATTTATAGTATCTTGAAGGAATAAAACTCATGTCCGTGCGTAAAAAGTTACAATTTATATTATCTTGAAGAATAAAACTCATGCATTACTTATTTATTGTCTTTTTATACTTGTTTGGTTGGGAGGGAAATGTGAGAAAATTGAAAAAATATAGGGGCTAGTCCAAAATCTCTGCCCTCCTTATTGTCATCCTTACAATACTGGGAAATTGCAAAGCAAAAATGATTACGGACAGTGCTGACCAAATAGGTTTATTTGTTCTGCCACTAAGATTCCTCTTCCAGTAAAAAAAACATGGTTTGACAAAGAGTTCTTACCATCTGCATCTAACAAGGGAGGCACTAAAGACTTGGAACATGCATCAACAATACAATGCACATTTCAGCAATTAAAAATACAAATACCTCTCTTCCAAAATGAAAAAATAAAAAATACTGCAGCAAGCCGCCAAGATGTACTGATGGACATATAAATAAGTCTTGGAATGCACTCAATTATGTACAAACTAGTCTAACGTTGATAGTTTTATATGCAAAATTAATACAATAAGCATTGCTTTGAAAAGTTAGATGCAAGGTCCCAAAAATATCAACCAGCAATTAGGATAAGATCTTTGAAAATTAATATGTCCAAAACAAATTTAAACTCTAGTTTAAACAACTGGTTTATCCCTATATTTTCAAGCTAAAACCAACTTAGTTCCAACAATTCAAAAGCAATTACATTAGTCGTGATAATCTACAGATTGCACAATACAGGACAAAAAGACAATGGCTATTGAGCAAACAGCAATACACAGTTAAACTATAGTTGAATATTTGACAGCAAAAAGAACTACATGTTAGAATATATAATGTATAGTCAATAGTATCTATCATCATTATATTTTTTGTTAATATTCCACTGCTGAGTTTTCCAAGTTCTAGATCTTTTAAACTTTAAACCAGTTTAGATTGATCTGACCATGATCTCATTACCAGATGTGGCGAGCCCACCAGTGTTTGTTATGTGGTCAAGCCCGGCAATCTCAATACACATTCCAGTTTAATTCTATCCTAGATGCAATTGGACCTGATTTTTGTCTCAAGACATGAAACCCAGGTTAGTTATCGAGATTTTGAGTTGACATTTTAGTCCATGTGATTTCAAAAACCTCATTTTAGTAAATAAAATTTTGAAAAACTTTATTTTAGTCCATGATCATGACTTTATCATTCATACTAGTCTTTTTCTACTTCAATTTTTATTGTTGTTTTATACATAAAAGACTAAATTGAGGTGTCTAAAATCTCAAACTAAAATGCCAACCTATACAATCTCAACTAACTAATGAGTTTATTCTCCTATAGAGTATGTTTAAATCCCAATCCCCAAGTTCCTCTGCCTCCCCTCAATTTTTTATCCAAGATGCAAATGGCCATAGACAAAGTTGCCTCATCTCCACAATCCCAAACCATCCAGATGTTTTTCACCCATTTTCCACCACCAATCATTCTAATAACTTCTTTTTTTTTTTCACCGATGCAAATGGATCAATATTTATTGTTATTGAGAATAAATCTTCATATTAGAGTCTAGTACAACAAATGAGCCTTTACACTAGACCCTACAACAATAACTGAGAGCTAACTGAGATGGCAAAATTCAGATAAACCAAACTTACAATAGCAGTATAACACAGATAACTAATGGAGTTTTCTCCTAATCTGACTAACTCTTCAAACTTAGTAAGATTTTGCTTGAGGGAAGTGTCAAAATGTATAAAAAATATTGAATCATATATTTGATTATATCTTCAAATAATTTAGAGGGTTAAATTATCTTTTAAGCATAATAGTCAATCCCAAATAGCAGAGTATAGCGGTCAGCCCTAAAACTGGGATCACGGCGTCGCGCAACAAATCACGGACGCTATTTGATTCTATCATGAGATAAAACACATAAACATATATATATATGTATATATATATATGCGTAGAAAAACATAAAAATAATGAAAATAACTAAAAACACTATAAATGCATAGTAGATAATTGAAATTTAATATATCCAAATCAAAAGATTCAAAACATGGTCTGAAATGCATAAATTCATAATCAAAACATTGTAAAACCCAAAATTCAAGTCTCAAATCCCTAGGCAGCAGCAACACATAATAAAACATAAGCCATATCAACTAAGAATTCTAGAAATCATATTCTTCTTCATTGCCAAGTTCCAATGGTTCTTCCTCTCCATTTGAACTCTCATGATCACTCCTATATATTTCTTCTTCCTCTTCTTCTGTCTCTTCATCATCCCACTCTTCCTCCTCTTCTTCTGGCACAACAACTTGCTTCCCCTTTCCCCAATTGGTGGTTGAAGGCCCAGAAGATGTCTCAATGGTGGCTGCTTTTTATCCCATATCTTCCTCCTAGCGCAATACCTTGGCTCACCAGCTTTGGTAGCTTGTGCCACTTGCTTCCGGAGCCTGTGGGTGCAGTGCCTGTTTTTTGTCAGAGGTCACGAGAGGTGTGTGCCTGTGGGGATTACGTCGGATGCAACAGTGGCTTGGACAACGTTGCCGGAGCTTGCAGTTGTAGCGCTCGAGGTCAGCAACGTCCTTTGTAATGCTCACCAGAGTTGCAGACAGCAGCATATCACCTTGCTGGAGAAGAAGGGGGTTGACAGGGATTGAAACAGTGGGAGAAGAGAAGAGAATTGAGAAAGGTGAGAAGAGAAGCTGCTCAAGGAAGGGGAAGGAAACAGGTTAATGGAAAACCCCAAATTAGAAGAAGAAACTTTGAAATTACCGGTTTTCCCTTTAAAAACCTCAAAACAACGTAGTTTT
Organism: Clitoria ternatea; assembly: GCA_037962975.1. Classification (NCBI taxonomy): domain Eukaryota; kingdom Viridiplantae; phylum Streptophyta; class Magnoliopsida; order Fabales; family Fabaceae; genus Clitoria; species Clitoria ternatea. Next base: position 155,617,502 of record CM075672.1, on the reverse strand, counting down.
GGGTGCAGGAGAAAATAGCGGTCGCAACAAGCCATGATCCACTGTAACATACGATGCTGGGATCACGTGTGTCACTCCGGGACGTTAAATTGGACCGCAATCAGGGAAGAATCACAGGAGAGGGCCGCTACACAATTTCACAATGCAATCGCGGCTTCCCCTTCGCGATTTAACTACTATGCTTTTAAGATCATTTTATATACTTCTTAATATTGCACAATTTGTATCCATATATTTTTTGTTTTTTAAATGGTATCCATATATAGTTAAGTCGTGATATAATATTAAACTATTAGAATTACCAATATATTTCACAGATATTTAGTTTCGTGCCTCCAATGAAAACATTAAACATATTCATCACCATTTTACATCCATATTTACAAATGTGTTATCAACCTGTAAAGTAAACAGATCATTAACTTACCCATAGGTCCAGTCCCTGTTTCTCTGCTGTAGTCTATCAAGTCTTTCATACTATTTACCACTTCTGATATCTGCAACATAAAAATAAATAAATAAAAGAATGTCAAATTAACTGAGCAGTCTCTACTCAATAACGTTCATCAAAAAGACATACACACTAAATTCATAATTTCATATTTTTCCAGTAACTTCCTTATTTATTTTAATAGTAGAGTACCCATTGCCTATGTGTATACATGTAAAAGATCTTTGTTTTCACTTTAGGTACCACATCAAGAGGTTAAAAACACTGATAACTACCCTCCCAAGAAGTTACCAAAATAATATTTTTAAAATGCACCAATAAAATGGCCAATCATTACTAAGGAACAGTGTAGTAGTTATCAGTAAACTAAAATAGTAGCCATATTTTGCATTTTCAAGAGATAAATTCAGGAAAAGATGCAACATTAGAAAACGAGATATACACATTGTTAAAGGTTCCATCCCAAAACCAATTGGCAATGGTTGGAGTTGCCCAACAGGTATTTAAACCATGCGAAATATAATGAGGCAGGCAATGTAGGACTTCCAACACGCCCCCTCCAACGAAGCCTGCCGGACCAGGCAAGGGGTAACTTTTGACCCACAACGAAAGGGCAACTCTTGGCCTATAAGAACCGGAAAGAATGTTCTGCCTTTGATACCATGTTAAAGGTTCCATCCCAAAACCAATTGGCAATGGTTGGAGTTGCCCAACAGGTATTTAAACCATGCGAAATATAATGAGGCAGGCGATGTGGGACTTCCAACACGCCCCCTCCAACGAAGCTTGCTGGATCAGGCAAGGGGTAACTTTTGACCCACAACGAAAGGTCAACTCTTGGCCCATAAGAACCGGAAAGAAATGCTCTGGCTCTGATGGGCCAAGAGTATTCTTTCCGGTTCTTATGGGCCAAGAGTTGCCCTTTCATTGTGGGTCAAAAGTTACCCCTTGCCTGGTCCGGCAGGTTTCATTGGAGGGGGCGTGTTGGAAGTCCCACATCGCCTGCCTCATTATATTTCGCATGGTTTAAATACCTGTTGGGCAACTCCAACCATTGCCAATTGGTTTTGGGTTGGAACCTTTAACACACATATTGGTGCAAAATATGTAAGCTGAAGACAAGATTTTTCAGTGAGTAATGTTTTGGATGGCTAGTCAAGGGATGATTTGAGCCAGAACATTTTTTTATCTTTCAGAAAAGTGGTAAAAGGGAGGGGGAGAACCAGGGTTCAAACACGGGTCCTGACACTTTATGTTCATGCCATGCACCAAATGTGTTCGCCTCAGCAAACAATATTTTGAAAATGCAAAAACCTTAAATGACAGTGGAAGACCACAATATCTAAACCTTAAATGATGCTACATATTCAAAGGCATTGCACATCACACTCAGTGAAACTTGCAAAAAGCAAACTTGGAAGACACATTTGCATTTAGGCAAAAAACCAATAAGCCAAGTGAATAATCTTTGCGATCTTTATCTTTCTTAAAACCTTACATCTCAAATGCAGGAAGTTTAATGATAATCTCAACTGAAGTAAAAACCCTTCACAAACTTATCTATCAAAAACAGAACTTACTTTAATATACTCCCTCTAAACGTGTAAGTAGTTGAAGAAAATATTAGCTAAGCACAAACAGGACATACATTTAATCTATCTATTCAGTTACAGTAGTCGATCAAGTTTCTATAATAAATAAAAGAAACATGCCTCAAATTACCTGAAGGCAGCGTACATATCTCTTAGTATATCCTAAATCATTGACCAATGGAACTTCTATAGCTTTTTCCAACTGACGGGCTGATGCAACAAACCTGGAAAAGAAGCAAATGTAAAATTAGGGAAAAGGAAAGCAGAGACTTCTTAAATCAAGTGAACCTAATTGAGATACATCAAAAGTTGATCGAGAAACAGAAGTAGCACAAGAACAGAAGCTTCGCTGAAAATGAAAAGAATAAGCAAAAATTCATGCATTGTTAAAAAAACTGTTTGGCCAGGAAAATAAATAAGACCAAAATAGCTGTTTCAGTCTAGGACAAGGACATGCAACTGTAGAAGAGCACAAATAAAGAATTTAGCTGACAAACTTAACAAGGATAAGACAAATGTTTGTATCATCTCCCATTAACTCAAAGTACAGGTCATGAAAAGGTTGATTGCAACATCCAGAATTCCAGAAATGTATTGCATAAGCCAAGAAATTTTGTTCTTTTATTACAATATAAACACATTACAAATAAAATTGTACCAGAAACCACTATAAAGGTAATAGTATGAGCAATGTTTTAAACATAGTTCCGTAACAAAATGGTTGCATAGGCAAACAAAACCACATGATACCGCTATCTCCGAAAGATAGAAAATTGCACAAAATCTGTGTGACAAAAAGTGTAACATCCACAACGAACCGTTACAAACAGCACAATCTCTGCATCAGTGTTCGTCAGCCAGCCTTCTTGAATCACAACCCATACCTTTTTTCTCTTTAATTTCCAATGTGGTTGCTATTTCATTACTCTTCAATATTCATTGTTGTTGTGCCAAAGCTCTTTAATCACCGAAAAGCTCCATGATCTCTTAGCTCTTAAATCTCCTTTGTTCTCCAATCTCATATGCTTTCTGATATCAACGACCAATAAACAACAATTTGGGTGACCTGGAGGGTTCCTTTTATTCTTTTGGTGATTGAGGGAATGGGGTTGGGAGGTTGGATAGGCTTTTAGCTCTGCAGATGGGGGTCAGGCTAGTGAGAAGCAGAAAAGGGAAAGTGGGAGAGAGTAAGACTCATTCTGTTTATTTCCCAGTATAGTATATATAACTTGTAATTGTTTTAATTATAATATAATATTTAATATATTTAAATAAACAACTTTTTTAATTGGTGCAGTTTACCTTTTTAATGTTGTAGTTTTAATTATATTATAGATTATAGATTACTCTGTTACATGTTATATATTTTATAAATGTTTTAATCTTAGTTATAATTTACATTAATGATGTTCTGTGTAATGTATTTTGGTTCTAACTATAATTAACAAAATATAATTACAAGTATAATGTACAAATAATAAAAAATATATAACAGAAATTAAAGTTAAACTGTATGTTTTATATAATTTTGTACTCAACTTATAAAATTATATACGTCAATATCAATACTGATTTCTTTAAATTTTAACGTTATTTAAAAATATTTTTATGTTGGACGTATCATAATTAAGAAAATTATGAAATATAAATTATCATCATTTATAAAATGGTACAAACAATTTTAATATAAATTGTGCAAAATTGTGAATAATTCACACTGCGACATCCACAAGATCCGCAACCACAACGGCGATTTAAAACCTTGAGTATCAGGAATATAATAAAGTGAAGACTAAATTCACTAGAAAAGACATGTGCACTGAAACTTCAACATGTGAATTCGCAACTCAAAAGGAAAATAAGCCGTGGCCTATTCCATGATCCTAGATGAAGGAAGTTATTGGATAATTAACAAGAAAAAAAAAAAAGAAGAAAGTTCCAGTTTTAAAGAGTGGCGACAATTTCACAAATACAACATAAACAACTCCACAATTAGAGACTCTGGATCAGGAATAACCATAACGAACAAATGGGAAAATGAACTCACATATTGCAATTATTTTGTAACTCTGGAACCGACAAATTGGAAGACGCATTTTGAGTAAATGCCTGGTATTTTTGAGCAACTGCTTCAAGCTGCCTAACCTAAATACAACAATGATGTAAATATAATAAGAACAGACCATGGTGTACAACATCATTTGTATGCCATTGAAAACAACAATCGAAATAGATAAGCACATATTACTCTGTTCAATTCTCTAGACTCTGGTGCATGGCAAAACATATTACCAAGTAACAAATCAAACATGCAATAGTCACATGGGACTAAATGTTAAGTCTATCTAACCCTCAGCATATAAAAATATACATTAGTATAACCCTAGCATAAAATAACTATCATCACAGAATATTTTGCAACACTAATACATGATCAGGTATAAAGGCTTCTTATAAATGAACTATTTAAGCAGCAACCTGAGGTATTAGCAATTTTCTGGGGATGAGCTCTTCATGGCGTCGAGCACAAAATTCCCAAGAGCATATCTGCAAAAGGAATAACAAACACAAGAATGTCAATTAAAATTTCTTTTAGATAAGGAATATGAATAAAAATAAAAGCTCATATTTAACTAAAAGATACAGTAATTTTTCATGTTCACAACCTTCAGATCAGGAGAGAAAACTATTCGGAGTTGACCATCACGAACAACACGAAGTTGCTCAAAAACACTTTCTTGTATTGCTTTTGCATAATCTAGCACAATCTGGCCAGAGGAATTATGATATTCACGAGGCATGTCAACATAAAGTAGCTCTTCCAAAGTACCACTTTCATACTTTATTTTGAAAAGCCTGGGAAGAACCTCAGCAGTTGCTTCTGAAAACATACAAAACTTCAGAAAAAGGATAGAGCAACCTAATCATATTTAAACTACTCAGATGTTCAGAATTCATAACACGAACATTAAGATAGTAATAAACCAAAACTAGACTGGACAAAATTTCACTATAAGTTTTCAGGAAGAACTTACCAAACCCACGGCCAGGTTTGCGATTGCATATTTCACAGTGCCATACATCCTGGAAGCATTTCAGAAATCAATATGTTAGCATGAACTGATGCCTAGCTTGTATCTAACAAGGCTAGGCCTACATCTAGACTCCCATGGAACATTCAAAAGAATAGTTATTTGGGACATAACAATATGCCAATAACAACATCAAAATCAAGATGCTAGTACATGAATTTGAATATAGTACAATAGAGAATGATGGACATTATTCAATAATTAAGACTTAGATGAAGTGATCAATGGCATCAAAAAATAGTTATTGTTGTCTCTTGCAAGTTGCAACAGACCTGAGGGAAAACACCGGTAGTTTGTCTGCCACTTCCATACATAGAAACACACCATTTCTTTTTGGCATTAGGAGCAAAATATTCAGTAACAAATTTCCTCCAGAATTCAATGTTGTTATCCTACATAAAATCAAGTGCAGATGAATCATAATAAGATAGAATATAATTATATTTTTAAAAGCAAAAATGATAATAACAAGAATAATTATTACTTCAGGTCTGCGTTGTTGGTGATACATGTAATGTGTCAGCCGCCTAGCACACATCCCAGGTTCATATGCCGGTTTCACAGGAGACCTCATTGGCATACTCTGCTGTGGAAACTGCTGTGGTAGCTGAGGCCGTTGTTGAGGGATTGCCTTAAAGAGTTGCTGCTGCTGATGTTGCTGGAATTGCAGAAGTCTCTGCTGCTGCAAGAGATGATTCATCTGTGCAGCAGCAACCTGAGAGGATTGCCTTGACATATGGAGGAGTTGTTGTTGCTGTTGCTGCTGCTGCTGCTGCTGCAAAAACTGCTGATCAGTATGCTGGGGCTCCATTTTCACTGGTGCCATATTTCTCATAGTTTGAAGTTGTTGCGGTTCCAATTTCACCTGAGCCAGATTCCTCAATGACGGCAACTGCTGCTGCTGCCCAAACTGATCATTGTTTACCTGTGGCTCCAACTTCACCTGTCCAACACCACCCATCCCACTTCGAATCGACTGAAAATGCTGCTGTTGCTGCTGCTGGGTGTTCAGAGAAGCAGAGAACTGTTGAATGGACTGCTGACCATGTTGGAAATTCTGGGACTCAAGTTGCTGAGAATGTTGTTGATCCGGCAACATCTGATTACCCGGGGCACTTGAAAATTGTTGGCCCTGACTTTGACCAGATGAACCAGGGTTCACCATATTCGATTGCAAATGATTGCCAAAATTCATTCCATTTCCAACACCAGACAGCGGATCTGATTCTGCCCCAGCATCAACGCCTGCACCCCTCTGGCTACTCCCCGGACCAGAGAGCCCAGAATTCGGAATCCCATTTGGGAAAGACTGATTCAGCATGGAAGTAACATTAGACATATTGCTCAACATGTTCATGTTGTTAAACTGCGTTCGTTGTGAAACCAGCGAAGGGAACGAAGCCTGTGAAGGCACTGGGCCTCCTTGACCCCCCAACATTGCCGAATTCGATCTCAAGAGGGAAGGTGACACAGACTGGGCACCACCAATCTGAGTGGGTGGCCCCGGAGGCACCATTATTTCCCTATGACAGCCCTTTCAGAAAGAAATCACCAACCTAAGCTCAACCACTACCACCTCTATAACACAACCTAGTACTCAAAACTTGGCCACAAACAAACACTCCCATTCACTCAACCAACACGACATTTCACTCCAAGCCTTCACTGTGCCTCCAAAACAAAACACTAAAATGTGCAGCCTTCAAACGCCTTACACATAAGCCTCTGCACAACACACGAATTTTCAGATCCAAATCATCAACAACAGCCCACAAAGACACTACACGCTAAACCGATAAACAATTTTAAAAAATTGAAATAAAAAAATGCATATATATAAGGAATTACCTAAACAACTTAAAAAATTACCAAATCAGCTAACAGTTCAAAATTAGCTTATTTTAAGACCAAGTCTAAAGCTCAATTGAAACTACAAAAATAAAATAAAATATTTAATGTCAATAAAAAAACACAGTTGAGTTGGAGTTTAAAAAGAACTAAAAGGAGCAAAAATAGTAGCTAAATAAAAAGGGTCGATCGAGTCCTAGGTGGAGCGAATCACCGATCCATGACTCGGAGAGAGAAGAACGAGTTGGACTCAGCAAGACCTACCAGAAGTTAGAGAAAACAACGGTGGGAGAGAGAACAGAACAAAAAAATGGAATGGAATGGAAATAGAATCTTGAATTGTTTTGAAGAATAAGTATTCAGTTTAGTTCTCTTTTTTCTTTTTCTTTTTTCTCACTAGGGTTTCTTCTTCTTCTATCTCTTTTTAGTGAAGAAAGGGCCCTGTTCTGTTTTGTGGCAGTATCTTTTTCTTAGAGAGAGAAAGTAGAGAGAGAGGACTATTCTGTTGCTGCGGACGTCAAGAATGTATTCAATCTCATTGAATAATTGTTCTTTCTCTCTCTTGGATTCTTTCGCTCTCTATTTCCTCTCTCTTCTAATATTTGGGCACACTCACTCCGAAATCAAGTCAAATCTCGTTCTTCCGCTTGGCTCCTCACTCTTCTGCACATGCACCATGCGCTGCCGTCTATCATCCTCATCATCTAATCACCCATCATCATATTATTTCCACGATTTTTAAATAATTCAATTGAAGTATATATATTTTATGAATTTAATTGAAATATAGAATTAAAAATGTTTTTGTCCACCTATTAGGACCGAGGTTTAGTTATTCGGGATTCTAAGTTTAAATGATTTTCACATCAACAAGATTACTTTTATCATAAAAGAGATTGTTAGTTATATTAATTTTACCCAATTCTTTTTTTTCATTTACTTAATTCTATTTGAGACTTGAAAAATAAGCTCCATTAAATCTAAAAGTATTGATAGGAAAAAATTATTCGAGTTTTTCAATTTATTGGACGCTATACAAATTGATCTAAAATTTTAAGTGGAGGATAACACATTATATAGACGTCATTTAGTATATAATAGAGGAAAATAAAGTTGGGTTTTGTTAGTGTGGTTTAACTTGGTCCAGTCTTGTTAGTACACGTGTTACCACCGGAATTTAGGATACGTATCAGATTTTGATTGGATGATAATGAAATTTAAAATAAAAAAAATTAGTCATTGATAGTAGTTAAACTTAAGACCCTAAACTCAAATAACACATCCATTAACACTAAGCTACATGTCATTCTCATGATATAATTAGTAACATTTTAATATCTTTTAAAAGTATATTTAATTTAATTTAATTATTATTAATAAAATATTTAAAGGTATATTTAATTTAAGTATTGTTAAAAAAATATGTAAAGATATATTTAATTTAATTATTATTAATAAAGTATTTAAAGATATATTTAATTTAATTATTGTTAATAAAGTATTTAAAGGTATATTTAATTTAATTATTGTTAATAAAGTATTTAAAAATATATTTAATGTGATTATTGTTAATAAAATATTTTAAAATATATTTAATTTAATTATTGTTAATAAAGTATTTAATTTATATTAATTTAACTATTGTTAATAAAATATTTAAAGGTATATTTAATTTTATTATTATTAATAAAATATTTAAAAATATATTTAATGTAATTATTGTTAATAAAATATTTTAAAATATATTTAATTTACTAAAGGACATATTATTAATATTGTCTACCGAGAGGTTTTTACAAACTTGATTTTGGTATAATAACATTTCTTAGATAAGAGACTTATAGTCAACCTTTTGTTTTACTTTTGAAGTCTTATTTCATCCTTTTTTTTCTCTTAATTACCCTATTTGAAATCTACAGGTCCTTCAAAAGTTGGATCTAATAAGTTCGTCATTCAATGTTTTCTATATGAAACATTTCTAACAAATAGGTAATAGATTCATTATATGTTTACAATTACAAAGTAGATCAATCAAAACCAAATAATGTTGTCTGTCATATGATTCCATTCTATGTTTGGTAATCAAATTATTTTTTTACTCTATATATATTTTTCCCCATATTTTTTTTTATTTTCATACCTGTCCTCATTATAATTTAAAAATTTCTCGTGCGAGGCACGGGTTAGAGACTAGTATTGTTGTATGCATAGAATGCATATCCATTAATAAAATTTATTTGTAAAATAAATATTTTTGTCCTTTTTATTCATTAATTTTTATTTTTATACTGAACAAAAAATACAAAAATTTTTATTTTGTAGATAGATTTTATTAACGAATATATATTTTATAAATATAATATAACTATATATAATTTTGTCATATTTTTTAAATGTGTCATCTAACATCCTAAAATTTTAAATTTTGGGGAATTTAATAATTAAAACTAATAAATTAAATTATGAGGAGTATTAGAAAAATCGCATTTAGAAATAATACTAATTAAGCTAATAAGAATGTATTGAGTTAATATAAATTAAATGACTACACTAATCCAATTAAATATTTAATTTTATTAACTCTTAAATCCTAATTTCTTAATTAACTAATTCCTGGTTATTGGGGAGTAGATTAAAAATTTAAGTGTGATATTGATAAATCAATTTTAATACACATCTTATAGTTTTACACTTGGGGTTTATTATATAATTACTATGTTAATAATAGTATTTTAATTAAGTTTTATGTTGTTTAGTTAAATTGAAGTATTATGTATATATGGTTCAATTTTCGTTTTTTGTATGTATCTTGAGTATCTTGCCTTGTTTTGGACATAACTTAGGCTTTTATGATCCAAATGGGCTAATCTTGGAGCCCATGGAAAGCTAAGGCAGAGGCCTACATCATGATGATCAGATTTGGTTATTTTTCATCTAAAAAAATAAAGAAATAGAGCTTGAATCAATCAGCCCTCATGTGTCCCACCAGCATTGACATAGTTCACCAAAATACACATATTTGGAGTTGTAAATGTCCAAATGACCTCATTCTTACGCTAAATTCTCAAAAAGACAGAGATCTACAACTTTCATGTTGAAGGTTTTGCAAAATTCAGCCATCTAGATGGTCATATTTGACTCGTAAGGTGGAGAAGATAAAGAGGAGAATGAATTTCAACACCTACCATTATCTTCTTTTGAATTATTATAATTTCAAGCCCACCAATGTTGAAAAAATGCATTAATGATCAGAAAATGAATGTATTGTATCATGATATCTTGCCTATGAATAGATGCTTGAAGTTGTAAGGAAGATACACAAGAGATACATAAGAAATACATGCTTTAGTTTTTATTACATTTCTATATCTTTGCTTTAGTTTCTTAAGTTTTAGTTCTTTCTCTTGCTTTATTTCTTTGTTCTATATTCCATCCCTCAAGTTATAGTTTTTATTTCCCTTCCTCAATATCAAGTAAGTTAATTTTATTATTTGTTATTTACTTTTATTATCAAAGTTATAGTTAATTTAATATTAGTTTTCATTGTTAAAAATTATCATGGAAGCTTAATCTTTTAAAATCAACTCAAGGAATTTAATTTTTCTTTATGTTAACTTTGAGTTCTTGCTCTTAATATTTTGATTGAAGATAATTACTTTTCTTTGTTTCTCAAACACTTATGATGGTAGATTATTTAAATGTATAACCGATTGGTATATAATTAAACAATCTATAATCTAAAATAATGTTGGTTGGTTAATCAATAATCAATTTGAGAACAAAGATTAAGTCACTAAATAAGAGAGTTCTATTTAGTTTCTTAACTCAATCAAATTATGGTTTTAAAGTTATTTTAGTAATTAATAAGAATATATTGATTGATTATTCTTATTAGTTCATTAATTCAATTCTAGAAGATTTTCTAGAATATAATCATTTAGGGATTCCAAATGATTCAAGGTTGAGAAATTAATTATATTTAATCATAATTGTGATCAATGATTAGTTAACTAAAGATTTATTAATTCCTTGGGTTGGTTATTTCTAAATTTGATTATTCACTCGCTCATAAATTTACTTTTTACATTATTATTACTTAATTTTCCTTTCAATCTCAACACAAACCCCCTTTGTTATAACTAAATTGAATGCAACTAATTGAACTAAGGTCCTCGAGAGACCACTAAGGTTGTTCACCTTATACTATATTAATTTAACTTTTTATTTGACCCGACAACGACAACGTGTCAAATTTGGCCACGTTGCCGGGGACCTTTGGTCCTTATTATTTGTATTCAATTACCTAATATGTTTTACATTTTTTTTGTAGGTGTGTTGAAGATATTCAAGTTTGGTTGAATATGAGCTTATAAAAATTTAAAAAAAATTCACTTTATTATATTCTTATTTATTTTCTAGTAATCTCATTTTCAACCATTGAAAAAAATATAAATATAAAAAAAATCTTTAAATTTTTAAATATATGTTCTAAGCATTACATAATTAAAATGATAACTTTTTCCTTTTATTACGTAGTTGTAGTATTTTGTTACAATATGTGTATATGTATTGTGTGTAACATCCCGATTTAATAATTAATTGCCGAATGAAAATAAATCATTGAAATAATAATTGCAAGGTGGGAAAATTATTTATTAATTATAATTAACTTAATTAACTCAACTTAAGAAATAATGACTGGTTAAGAGTGGTTAATTAATAATTGCTGGCTGATTGTGATTGGTGTACTGCTTCACGCTTTCCCACCCCACTCTTCCCTTCTCTCTCTCCGTGCATGCATATATGGGTACACTATCACTCATTCTTCCCCTTCAGACTTCTCTTCCTTCTGTTTTCTCTCCTGTCTTCTTCGCTCTTCACTCCCCTTCTCTTCTTCTTTCTTCTCTGCTCGCTATTTCCGTGAGTCCGCAACAATGGTGGCTGAGGATCGGAGTCCTCCTTCCTTACTCGACGAGCCAGTGAGGGTAAGGGTGTGCATTCCCTCTGCATGCAACCCGTCTCCTTCCTTGTTCCTTCATTCCTTCGTCGGCTTCCCTCCTTCTTCCTCTCCTTGCTCGAAGCTACTAAGTCTCAGTGGAGATCTGCGCTTCGAGGAGCTTCAAGGTGGTTGGAGTGTTCACAGCGTTGTGATGGAGCCATTCCAGGGAGCGAGCCGAGAGCTGGGCGTCTTGGGCCTCCCCTGCTCTTGCATGCAGATGTGCTAAGAGTGACTCAGTGTTCCTCTGGAACTGAGCGTCGTGTTGACCGACTGAAAGCTTCAGTCCAGGTAGGGGGTATCTTCTATCTTAAATGCATGGGTTATGAACGGGTTACGGGTGTCAATGGTTTGCTGACTTTATGTCCGATTCTATGTCTGCTTGCATGGTGAGTATATGATACCGAATGCATGGTGACTTGGTGTGGAGTAATGCATGTTTGATTTCGTATGTGAAATGCATGTTAATAGCCTTGAGAATATTGCATGATTATATGAAATGAATGTGTTGCAGTGCAGTTGATGATTACTGTATGCTTTATGGGATGTGCAAGTTACTGTGAGCTTGAAATGCTGACTGCATGTATGAGGATGTGAAATTAGTAAATCTGACAGTGTCCAATACCGACTGCATGAGATGCATGTGCTGTTGAGTTTTGGTGATATGCTATACCGATTGCATGAGATGCATGTACTGTTGAGTTTTGGTGATGTGCTATACCGATTGCATGAGATGCATGTACTGTTGGGTTTTGGTGATGTGCTATACCGATTGCATTAGATGCATGTGTTGTTGAGTTCTGTTAATGCCTGGCACCGATTGCATGAGATGCATGTATGGCTGTGTATATGAACTCTGTGTTGTGTGATGAATCCGCGTGTGGCGCATGGGATGCGTTTATGCTGGGAGCACGTAGTGTGGGACACTACCATCGGTTATTAAAGCGTGGGACGCTATGAAATCCTTGAGTGGGACTCAAGGTAGCCCTTGAGTGGGACTCGGGCTGCCTGTGAACACCTCCGTTGGCGCTGAGAGCGTTGGTGTCACTTGTGGGCAAACGGTTGGGTACCTGTAAAACGGCCAAGCAGCTGGGAGCTGATTTGATAGCTGAGAGCTATGTATAAAAAGGCTAAGAGCCTACGTTGCAACGTCTAAACCGATACACACGAATGCGGAACCGAGTGAAATACTATGTGCCTATTAACTGTTGATATTGTTTGGAATTGGTTATGCATGCGAAGGTGTTAATGAGATGATGAATGTTTATAACCAAGTGAAATACTCTGTGTGTATTAACTGATTGATATTGTTTGGAATTGATTATGCATGTGATGATGTTAATGAAAGGATGAATGTGTATAACCGAGTGAATACTCTGTGTATATGTATTGCTGATGCTGACTGGAATTTGATTATGCGTGTGATGATGTTAAGGAGATGATGAATGGATATAACCGAGAGAGTATTCTGTGTGTATACGCAGTTGATGCTGATTGAAGTTTGCTCCATGAATATGTGTTGATGTTATTGAAATGTTATGCGTATATAGCCGAGTGAGAACTGTTAGATTCTGATCGGAAAATGTTGAATATGTGTGTTCTGATTCGTTGGTATTATCATGTTGCTGATTGTTGTTATATTAATATTATTGGCTGTATATGTGCACCTGGTCGAGTGGTGACTGATGAATTCCGATCGGTAAGAGTCTGATGTGTGTCCAGGTTGATTGGTATTGCTTTGACTTTAATCGTTGCCATGTATGATTGAGTGTATATAAATACTGCTGTATAATTGTGGGACAATCCAAGTCAGTATCTATCATTTAATATCTAAGATGCTCACCCCTACACCATTTTTTCAGTGTGTGCAGGTCGTGCTCGGAAATGATGATAGGGTCTTAAGTCCGAGTGTAGTGCACTCCGACTGTTGAGTACTTGTATTGCATTATTATGTTTTGTCCGTGTAGCCTTGGTCGGCTCTCATGTAAAATGACGATTAAATTATTCATTTATAAAGATAGAATAGTCATGGTGTCACTTGTATGGTATCGTAAGTATTGGTAAATGCATAATATCAAGATAATGAGTATTCCGAGTATATGGTTACATGTTTATGGGTCGGTAGATTGGAATTGTGGGTATATCTATGTTTCTGGGAACATATATTCATACATATGTACTCTATGTTGATTTGATGCGTCTTCCGACTGGAATGTGTTGTTAAATGATTTGAAGGTTGTTGATGAATGAATTATGCTGAGTTGATGATTTCGAGCGAGACTATAGTATTTGGGTATTTCCGAATGAATACGCTGAGTGATCCCGAGTGAAAAATATAGGTAAACCCGAGTGAGGTAGAGTTCGTATTTCCGAGTGAAAACCTTGAGGGATCCTCTTCTGAGAGAGGAGTTAGTATAGTGGTTTAAAATGGAATGGGTTCTGAGTATAAGATGTTTATAATCCGAGTGAATGATGTAAAATCCGAGTGAGTGAGGATCTGTAGACCGAGTGGTTTATACTTGTGACATATATGAATGAAATGAGGAGTTGTGAGGACCCCCGAGTGAAGTACGAGCGTGATGATTTACCGGGTGAACCTATGTCCCAAATCCGAGTGAGAAATTACCTTGTACCTGTGTCCGCCCCAGCGAATTAGACTTAGCTCCAGCGAGTGTGTGTTTGGGAAGGCTTTCGTGTTGGCATCGCTTAAGCGAATCGTGCCTCACCCGAGCGACCAGAGCTGTTTCGCCCAAGCGTATGGGATCGCGCTGAAGCGAGTGGATGCTGGTGTTGGGCTTCGCTTGAGTATCTCCTTCTTCCGCTGTTGCATTGTCATATCTTGCTCAGGCGGTATTGGACCTCGCTTGAGCGAGTGGGCGCTGTTCGTGGGATTCGCCCAGGCGCTGATGTATTTCGCTGAACTGATTGGACCGGTTTAAGCTGCTGTGCTCCGCTGATTACCGACAGCCTTGTTCCTCCCGCTGATTGCTATACGTATGAATATTCTTTTATCTCCCTTGCCTTCCTCTTCTTTCTATGCCGACTGTCTAGTGGCTGTTTTTGTGGAAAAAATTTTCCCTATTTTTAGGTTTATTACTTATTAAAATTAGGGTGTTACATTGTGCATAACTAAATCTAATCCCGAACCACTATATTCTTTTGATCCTGAAATAGATAGAATATTTCATCAATTAGTTAGATCATCTAAGAGACTATTAGGCAATAATAACGAAACAAATAATAATATTTTAGTTAATAAAATAAGTAGTGAAACTAAACCTTCAACTTTTGAGCATTTGTATAACATGGCTGAAAAGACATTAAAAGAACTAGCTACACCAGATGTCACTAATCAAACATCATGCATCTTATATCTTGAGGAAGATGTTCCTTTTGTGCTTAAGACTAGTTTAGTTCATTTGTTACCAAAGTTTCATGGTCGTGTAGGTGAAGATCCTCATAAACACTTAAAAGCATTTCATATCCTTTGCTCTACCATAAAACCTGAAGGGGTTTCAGAAGAACATGTAAAACTTAAAGCTTTTCCTTTCTCCCCAGCAGATATCGCTGAGGATTGATTATTTTACCTTCCTCCTGGCTCCATTACAAGTTGGGATGACCTAAAGAAAATGTTTCATGAAAAATTTTTCCCTGCTTCAAGAACTTCCTCAATTAGAAAAGAAATATATGGCATCCGGCAACATGACCGGGAAAATCTTTATGAATATTGGGAAAGATTTAAAAGATTGTGTGCTAGTTGTCCCCATCACCAAATTACGGACCAACTTCTCATACAATATTTCTATAGAGGTCTTAATCCAATGGATAGAACTTTGGTTGATGCAGCTAGTGGTGGTGCTTTGTAAAATAAAACTACAAATGTAGCAAAAACTTTAATTGAGAACATGGCTGCTAATGCTCAACAATATGCCATTAGAAATAATTCTGTAGTAATTAGAGGAGTCCATGAAATTGAAACTACTAATGATAGAGATAAAAAATGGGAAAGTAAATTTGCTGAACTAGCAACACTTATGAAAAATATTATTGTGTCTCAAAAATAACAACCTGCAACCCCTGCTAAGGTATGTTCTATTTGTACTTCATTAGATCATTATACCGATTGTTGTCCTACACTGTAGGAAGCTAAAATTCCCGAAGAAAATCGTCAAGTATGTGCTGCCAACTTATACAATAACAGACTGCCACAACAACAACATAATAATAATTATGATCTTTCTTCTAACAAATATAATCCTGGTTGGAGGAATCACCCTAATTTAAGATGGGGTAATTCCTCACAACAACCTCATGCACCTTTTCAGGCAAATACTAGACCAAGCAGACCATATCAACCTCCTCATGTACAACAACAAGCTACACAAATAGCTGTACCTTCCACTGAGAAATCAAATTTGGAGGAATTGATAAAGCAAATGTCAGTAGATAATTTGAACTTCCAAAAAAGAACTGAGGCTACAATTCAGACTCTTGAAAATTAGATTGGTCAATTAGCTATATCTTTAAACCATTTGCAGTCTCAATGTTCAGATAAGTTACCCGCTCAGACAATCGTCAATCCTAAAAATGTAAGTGTAATTACTTTAAGATCTGGTAAAGCTATCCATGGACCAGAAAACAACAACAAGCTGAAAATACTATTGTCACAGAAAAACATACAGAAGAAGTTTTAGATAGTTCAAATAATAATAGTAATATATATCTCTTACAAATCCTCCTTCTATAACTGGTCCTGATAAACAACAT
The DNA here is from genome assembly GCA_037962975.1 of Clitoria ternatea. Lineage (NCBI taxonomy): Eukaryota > Viridiplantae > Streptophyta > Magnoliopsida > Fabales > Fabaceae > Clitoria > Clitoria ternatea. The sequence goes on along the minus strand of CM075672.1, from coordinate 155,600,756 downwards.
ATCCCTCTTCCATTTCCACAAAGATAAAAATCTATACAAAATAAGAAAATGGATGAGGAGATCTTGGAAACATTTAGAAAAGTAGAGGTAAATATACCTTTATTAGAAGCCATTAAGCAAATCCCAAGATATGCCAAATTCCTTAAAGAACTATGCACTAATAAAAGAAGACTAAAAGGCAATGAAAGGATTAACATAAGTAGAAATGTGTCTGCATTAATTGAGAAACCTTTGTCACATATACCAGAAAAATGTAAAGACCCTGGGACGTTTACCACTCCATGCATAATAGGCAATAACAAATTTGAAAATGCCATGCTAGACTTAGGTGCATCTATTAATGTTATGCCTATGACTGTATTTACTTCACTTTCCCTTGGACCTTTACAAACTACAGGTGTGGTTATACAATTAGCAAATCAAAGTTCTACACATCCTGCAGGAATTATTGAAGATGTCCTTGTTAAAGTTAATAATTTAATTTTTCCTATAGATTTTTATGTTCTAGATATGGAAAGTGAGACTTTCACCAATAAAGGTCCAATAATTTTAGGTAGACCATTCTTAAAAACAGCTAGAACAAAGATAGATGTGCATGCAGGAACACTTTCCATGGAATTTAGAGATAGTGTGGTTAGATTCAACATTTTAGATGCTATGAAGCATCCTACTGAGGATCATTCTATTTTTCAAATTGACTTAATAATTGATTTAGTTGATGGTAATATTATTAAGTTGTTTGATGATGTTGATTTTCCAGTATTGTCTGATTTTTGTGATTCATTTGTTTGTGATTCATGCATGGATTCTCATCAATGCAATGTGTGTGCTGAAATTGAGAAATATCTGCTTAATGATAATAATGATCCATACTCCCTTAAAACAGAAAATATAGTTACAGATGTTGTTTCAAAAGAATCAGAGTGTAATAATTTGATTAAAGTAGTTACAAATACATCTGATTATGTTGAAGTACAAGTTGCTGAGACAAATTCAACCAAATTGATTCCTTCAATAATGCAGCCTCCTATGTTAGAGTTAAAACCTCTCCCTGAACATTTAAAGTATGTATATTTAGAGGAAGATAAGAATCTTCCAGTGATTATTTCTAACAAATTAAATGTTGATCAAGAAATAAGGTTGTTGTAGATTATTAGGAAGCATAAGAAAGCAATTGGTTGGACTTTGGCAGATATCCCAGGTATTAGCCCTTCCATATGTATGCATAGAATTCTATTAGAGGAAGAAGTTAAACCAGTAAGGCAACCACAAAGAAGACTTAATCCTCAGATCCTTGATGTAGTTAAAAAAGAGGTAACAAAATTATTGCAAGCTGACATCATTTACCCTATATCAGATAGCACTTGGGTCAACCCTGTACAAGTGGTTCCCAAGAAGTCTAGAATCACAATGGTTAAAAATGAAAATGATGAACTAATTCCTACCAGAATCCAAAATAGTTGGCGAGTATGCATTGATTATAAGAAACTTAATAAAGCAACCCGAAAGGATCACTTTTCTTTACCTTTCATTGATCAAATGTTGGAACGACTGGCAGGTAAGTCACATTACTACTTTCTAGATGGATTTTCAAGTTACTTCCAAATTTATCTTGCACCAGAAGATCAAGAAAAAACAACATTTACATGTCCTTTTGGTACTTTTGCTTATAGGAGGATGCCTTTTAGCTTATGCAATGCCCCTGGTACCTTTCAACGATGCATGATTAGTATCTTTGCTGATTTTCTTGAAAATTACATGGAAGTATCTATGGATGATTTCATAGTATATGGTTCATCATTTGATGTTTGCTTAAATAGTCTAGATAAAGTATTACATAGATGCATTGAAACTAACCTTGTTCTTAATTATGAGAAATGTCACTTCATGGTAGAAGAAGGAATAGTTTTAGGCCATGTAATATCTAAAAAAGGCATAGAAGTAGATCCTGCAAAAATTGATGTAATTTCTCAATTACCTTATCCTTCTTGTGTATGAAATATTCATTCTTTTCTTGGTCATGTAGGTTTTTATAGAAGGTTTATAAAAAACTTCAGTAAGATAGCCCTTCTGTTGTCTAACTTACTACAAAAAAAATATAACATTTGACTTTAATGACAAATGTAAAGAGGCTTTTGATTGCTTAAATAAAGCTTTAACTACCACTCCTATCATCCAGGCACTAGATTGGTCACTTCCATTTGAACTTATATGTGATGCATCAAATTATGCATTAGGAGCTGTTCTTGCTTAAAGAGTAAGTAAAGTACAACATGTTATTTACTATGCCTCACGAACTTTGGATGTTTCATAAATTAACTATACTACCACAGAAAAAGAACTACTTGCTATTGTGTTTGCACTTGATAAATTTAGATCTTATTTGCTCAGTTCAAAAGTAGTTGTATTTTCAGATCATGCAACATTAAAGTTCCTTTTAAAGAAACTAGATGCAAAACCAAGATTGATCAGGTGGATGTTGCTACTCCAAGAATTTAACATTAAAATTAGGGATAAAATTAGAGCAGAAAATTTAGTGGCTAATCACTTAAGCAGAATTGAAAAAGAACTTGACCCAATTTCCATTAGAGATGATTTCCCTGATGAACAACTTATAGGAATACATGATTCTACTCCATGGTTTGCTTATTTGGTAAACTACTTAGTTGCTTCTGTTACTTCCATACATGCATCTAAACAACAAATAATAAAACTAAAAAGTGATTCTAAATACTATGTTTGGGATGATCCTTACTTATGGAAACTTTGTAGTGATCAAGTCATTAGAAGGTGTGTACCTGAAAATGAATTTCATTCCATTCTTACATTTTGTCATACATATGCATGTGGTGGACATTTTGGACCTCAACGTACAACAAGGAAAGTATTAGAATCTGGTTTGTATTGGCTAACAATTTTGCGTGACGCATATACATTTTGTAAATCTTGCGAACGATGTCAAAGAATGGGAAACATATCTCGTAGAAATGAGATGCCTCAACAACCCATGTTATTTTGTGAAATTTTTGATGTTTGGGGCATAGATTTCATGGGACCTTTTCCTGTATCTTTTGATTTTGTTTATATACTACTTGCGGTCGATTATGTGTCTAAATGGGTTGAAGCTAAAACTACTCAAACTGATGATTCTAAAGTTGTTATAGATTTTTTTAGATCACACATATTTTACAGGTTTGGTGTTCTTAAGGCCATCATTAGTGATTAAGGATCATATTTTTGCAACCGTAAAATGGAGTCCTTTCTTAAAAAATATGCAGTTATGCATAAGGTTTCAACACCTTATCACCCCCAAACAAATGGGCAAGCTGAAGTGTCCAATCGGGAATTAAAAATGATCCTTCAAAAAACAGTACAACCAAATAGGAAAGATTGGAGCAAAAGGTTAGAAGATGCTCTTTAGGCTTATAGAACAGCTTATAAAACACCTATTGGAATGTCACCCTATAGGATTGTTTTTGGAAAATCATGTCACTTACCTGTAGAAATTGAGCACAAAGCTTATTAGGAAGCAAAACAATGTAACTTGGACTTAAATGAGGCCGGTAAAGAAAGGAAACTCCAACTATAAGAACTGGAAGAAATTCGTTTAGAAGCTTATGAAAGTTCTAAAATCTATAAAGAAAAAGCCAAATCCTTTCATGACAAACAGGTCTTAAGAAAAAACTTTTTCATTGGACAAAAAGTTTTATTGTACAATTCACGTCTAAAGCTCATATCTGGTAAGCTTTGCTCTAAATGGGCAGGCCCATTTAAAATAACTAATATCTTTCCTTATGGTGTGATTAAAATTTTAGATAAAGTGACAAACAAGGTTTTCAAGGTAAATGGGCACCGACTTAAACCTTTCTTTCAAAGGTTCCAAAAGCACATAGATACGGAGGTGTATTTGTGTGATGCCAAATATTTTGACTAATTTTTCTTAATAACAATATTTATAAAAAATAAAAATAAAAATAAAAAAAATAAAAAAATAAAAAAATGGATATCAATTAATTATATTATTATTTTTTCGGTGCTAACACTTGTCTCAATCATTATTACTATTATTGTTTTGGCATTATTATCATTTTCTTGCAGTAGTTAAAAGGTCATCGTCAGGCTCGTGACGTTAAACAAGCGCTTGATAGAAGGCAACCTATCATATTTTCACCTTCTTCATCTCTACTCTTCTCTATGACCTCATTTTCTATTCTCTCTTTTCTAAACAGCTACAACTTCAAAGTAATTTGACAAGGAAACAAACCCTTGCAAAACTTAAGGAAAGATTCCCTACACTTCCACGCAATGTGATTGTAAAAGTGTACAAAGCTCGAGTTCAAAGGTTAAAACTACTCATATATTTTGGCATTCCAGAGGATGTTCGTTGGCTTATTGAAGCAAAGGTACGTCTTTCTGGTGAATTACATAAGTCTTATATAAAACATTTGTCAGGTATGGGACGTAGTTCTTATTCTAAAAAATGAAGAGCTAAGAGGATGGGAGTTTGCCGTAAGTGTGTAAGATGGAATTGTGATACACGTTGTAGAAACCCTGGAATGGTATCTATAAATCGGGAGGACAAAATTAAATTTATAAAGGATGGACTGAGTAAAGAGTACAACTTGGATAACTTAATCCAAACTCATGAGACGTATCCATGTGGAATTGTTCAAGGAGTCCTTCTGAAATTATATGATCTATTCATTCAACAAAAAGAAAACTATAGCCTTGGGAATCTTGCGTTAAACGACCCTATTTGCCAGTTTATAAGAAAACTGGATAGGTAGCAAAAACCTCGACTCATAGAAGGCGTTTAAGCCGTTACTGGACGTAAAACCAGAGGAAGATGTGAGCCACAATCACAACTGTATTGTTTTCAATGTTTTACTTTTCTGAATTCACTTTGACTTTTAAAATTACCTGTTTTATTTTCTTCAATCATGTCTTTTTAAATTTCTTCAGTACCGTCATTTCTTTTTATATGATAATAATTGTGTAAACTTTTTATCTTTCATCAATTATTTCATCTCAATTTTCATTTATATAAGGGCGCATAACTCTATATAGAAAACACAAAAAAATGAAAAAAATCAAATCCATTTGTGTGTTTGGTGGATCCAACAATGGTAATTGTAAGGAGTACCTAATAGCAGCTACTAAGTTGGGAAAACTATTGGCTGTAAAAGAAATAAAGGTCTTGTATAGAGGAGGAGTACAGGGTTTGAGAGGCTCCATGGCACTATCTGCACTAGTTGAAGGAAGCAACGTCTCTAGTATCATCCTACAACATGTTGGTATTACACCAGCTATTGCTGTAGGAACTGAGGTAAAAGTTACAAACATCCATCAATGAATGACTCGTATGGTTATAGATGCTGAAACCTTTATTGCACTTCCTGGAGGTTTTGGTACTTTTGAGGAAATATTTTGCATTGCATCATGGTGTAGCATGAACCTTCATAAAAAGCCATTAGGATTGTTAAATATTAATGGTTTTTATGACAGTTTGTTAATGTTTTTAGATAAAGCTGTGGAACATGGCCTTATAACTCAAGATGATCAATCATTCATTCATGCTTCATCAAATACAGATGAATTGATTGATATTTTATAGAGCTTTTTACCCCAACCTCAACCCCTTTTGAAGTAAGATAAGGATCACATACACAAGCGAAAGAATCCAGAACCAGACACCACCCTTCGGTTATAACTTCTTTCTCACCTTTGTCTATATTAAAAAATAAAAAAATTTAAAAAAAAAGAAAAAAAAGAAAAAAAGAGACTATGGAAATTATATAAGACACTGAGGACAATGTCTTGAATAAGTGTGGGGGGGTCTGAGTTATATATATATTCTATTTTTTTGTGAGGGATAGATAAGTAAAGATTAATTTAGGAAAGTTGCGTCTAAAGTTATAAAGATGCATCTTTGAGAACCAAAGTCTTAAGACATATCCTTCACTATATAGTTTCAGTATCACTTTTGTTTAATTTTTTTTGTTTTAAAATAAAAAATTAATTTTTTGTGTCATGAGTACTTTTGTTGGGATGGGCTGAGTAAAGAGTCCAAACTCTTGAGACGCATCCTTACAACAAATCTCACTCAGATAACTACAACTGTTTCACCTTCCTTATCAAAACCATTTTTCATTAAAAAACAAATAAAAAAATATAAAAAAAACACACATACACACAACCATTATCTTTGCTTTAGTGTCGGGTATCCTTTGTCTTTACCTTTATTACGATCATTTCCATCTGGCATCAACCATTCTGCAACCATAAACATCATCTTCATCATCCTCCAACTGCCACACTTTGCCTTCATCCTTTTCTTTCAGATCAGAGCCACACCTCACCACTAGTCAATCATCAGGTTCTTTATTTTTTCTTAATGGATGATATAGCAGAGTCTTTCTATAGGCATACAAATGAATTAAGATGTATATTATTGCTCTTGATGCTACTCATAGTTGTGTTGATGATGTTTTTCTTTTGGGTTCTAACACAAGTCCCATGAAACTGGGTTATATAACACAATCAAATTGTTCAATTATACTAATTATTTCACATGCAATTGAACTGGCCAATTTGTTATAGGTATCTTCGTTATTAAGCACCATTGAAAAAAATAGTAGAGAGCAAGAAGCATAAGGAACAAGATCCTGACACCAATATTTGGTTATGATTTATTTTTCCTTCTTTGTTTCTTGTTCAGAAAAAAATCATCATTCCCAGTTTTCATTTTAAATTCTACATGCTTTTCACTATTTTTTTTTTAATTTTTCTAAGTAATGAGTAATTACATCACCCTTATCCAATATTTCATGACATGTTGTGAATAATTTCCTTACATATTAATTCAATAAGATGTTTGTGAAGATCAAATTGTATATGAATTGTGATAGATTGACCACCCTCGGTGAGATTTTGAGCTTAATTAGATGGATCCTATTATGCCATCTTTCCTTTTTCTTGATTAACCCTTATTTATTAGTACTCTAGAACTTGACTTGTTTCTTTTTGATGTATTATGTTCCATGTGCATGCTTTGATGTGATTAATGTAACATCCTATTTTCATCACAAATAGGAAATAGATATTAATATATATTTCTTGAGAAATACTTACTATAAGTTAGTTTATTATTATCATTTTTTTTAAATTTTGGTATTTATATTTTTATTATTTGTTTTTTAAAATAATAATAATAAAAAAATGAAAATATTTCTGAATGAGAATTTTAAAGTGACTTAATTAGTATTCACTAATTAAGAAAATTATATTAAGAATTTTTAATATCTTTATTATTCACCATTTTTATTTTATGTTGTTATATTTTTGTTTTTTTACATATTTAAGATTTAACTCTTATTAGAATTTTAAAATAAAATTTTGAAGGAATTAGACTATGGTTCTTTTGAACTTTTTGATCTACATAATATTTATGATTTTTTGGAATTTTTTGAAAATTTTGAATTATTTTAATAAAATAATATATTTTAAATAATTTTAAATTCATATAAAGTTGCTTAAAATTAAAAATATTTACAAGAATGTAAAGTTAAATTATAAGAAAATTTTCTAAAATCCATTTCAAGTAGACTTATCTAAAAATTATCGGTTTGAGAAAAATCTTGATTTTTTCTAATCGTTAAAAAATTAGAAACGTATCAATAAATTTTTATTAACAGAAAATTTTAGATTTTTAAAATTTCAGCTTTATATTACATATTATAAAATTAGTGAGAACTAATATAATATCGCTAAATTTCAAAAAGGACTCATTTTGAATATTTAAAATATACCGAGTGAAGGGTTACTATTTGACTTAATAATTTTGCCGACAGTTACTATGCAAAACACTGTGCATGTATGAAATTTTCAAAAGATGCACAGTAACCAGGAATAAAAAATTCAAAAATGCATAGTACTTTTATATTAAAATAATGGAATGCATAGTAAATTTTTTTCCTATAAATACCGAAGGATTTCTTCTTTAGAATTCACAATTTCAGATTAAGTTTTCTTAATATAGTAGTGCTAGTGAGATAGTGGTGGAAGTGAGAGAGAGATATAATTTTTTTTGGAAGAAGGTTCTGCTAAAATTCTAAGGTACGAATACCTCACTTTTATATTTTTTGGGTTATTTTCATATCGTTTTTAGAAATCTGTTATTATACTGGAAATAATATTATTTTAAGTTACTATTCTGCATAGTAATACTATTTCAATAGTAAATTACTATTTCAATAGTAAATTACTATTCAAATAGTAAATTACTATTTACTGTTACTATTTACCTTTATTGTTACTATTTACCTTTACTATTCACGTTTTACTATTTACCGTTACTATTCACGATTTACTATTTACCGTTACTATTTATGATTTACTATTTACTATTACTATTCATGTTTTACTATTTACTATTACTATTTACTGTTACTATTCACTATTCACTATTCAAAATTTACCATTTTTTATTTTAAGTTGTAATCTTAATTTTCATCTTGTAATTATATTAAAATGAAATTGGTATGTTTTAGAACTCGGAGACGAGGCGAGCATGGATTTTCAATAACGAATCGGTATACAAGAGGTAAGGGGGAGTGAGATAAGAATATAATATGAAAGACATAAGAATAAAGGGAGGAGTCCCCTACTCCTTTTAAATTTAATAATATTATTATTTTAAAGTAATAACTTCTCAACTTAAAATTTATAATAAATTTAATATATTGTGTAACTTATTCTGAAATATCTATACATGGATCTGAATTATTATAACTTATACGGACTGGACTAAACCTATGCAAGGACTTGGATTTTTATATCCTATATGGATCGAACTAAACCTATGCAAGGACTTGGATTATTATGACCTGTCTAGACTGAACTATACCTATGCGAAGACTGGATATATGGACTTATATAGACCTGTGCGAGGAATGGACTATAAGGACTCAAAATCAAATCTACTAATTTAAATAACCATTAAAAATTTGAATTATATTTATAAGCGATATTTAGTTGATTTGACTTGATTATAATTAATTATATTTGATTTCGATTAATGATATTGTGATTTATAATATTAGACTGTGATTAATAATATGCAATTATGATTGATGATATTTGATTGTGATTGATGAGATTACTATACTTGATTGTGGTTGATGAATGATTAATGACCTTGTGATATGAAGTTTGAGCATATAGCAAGCATGACAGAAAGTTAAAACTCAGTAAGAATTTTCTTACCTTACTCTTTAAATTTTTATTCCAAGAGAAAGTATTTTATAATTATTTTAGTCTTTTATTTCTTCTTAGAAATAATTTTTATTAACTTTATTTTTAATCTCTATAATAAAATCTAGTATTAGAAAGAAGCTATTTTATGAAAATCAGAGGTTGAGATAATTAATTCTTGAATTAAAGAAAATTTTTATAGTTTTAAGTATTCTTAGTTAATGATTTTAAATTATTTTCTTTAGAAATTAGAAGTTTAAAGTAAATTATTTTGGTTTTCCCCAACGAAATAACTAAAGAATATTTTATGGAGATTTCAAAAACTCAATCTAGTTAAGATTCAAATTGAGAAAGATTATGTAAATATGTGAAGATTTTTAAGAGAAAACTTTGAGATATTTAAGGCTTGGAAACTCAATTTTGGTAAGATCTCAATTTGAAGACTGTACTAAATTATTTCAGTATAACAGAAGTTCAAAGAAGAACTTATGAAAATGTACAGTTTATTTTGATGATTTTGTGAACCTTTATGGTATTTAATAATTGAGTTTCTAAAAGCCTTAACCAACTAAATATGCGAATAGTTCATGCATCATGAATCATTAAAGAGAAATGAGATATGATATTGCCTGGGGACGGATTATAGAAACCGAGGATACATTAGAGGAGGCTTAATTGTGAGCCTTGGGATGAGAGAGTGTGAAAGGGTGCTTCAGGTGACCTGGGGTCGCTCCCTAGTGTCGGGTACTTTCACAATAAAAACTTTCTCAGTTTGACTAGTCTCTAAGTGTTTTCACGCCAGTTGAGCTGTTCATATGCCATGAAGGCATTTATGTTATTATTATCCAGAATTTATGAAACAGTGTAAACTTCTGGTTGGCCCAGTGCAAACTAAAACTTTAAGGGCCCACATGCATAAACTGAATGAGATAGTAGCATAAGCATTACATAACATTCATGTGATTGTGACATTCTATATGGATGGTTATGAATGAAAATATAAGTGTTATGTATGTGGAAACCCTATATTCATAATTGATTGTATATGAGATTATGACTGATATTACTATATTAGTTTGTGAAAACCCTTATGCTTATGTCTTATCTGTAATATATTATATTTTGTTTCTCACTCCTTCTTGTTTGAATTTTTGTGTCCAAAATATATGTTATATGATATATAGCTAGCAGTCCAAGATGGAAGGATATATAATTACAAAAGGATAAAGTGGTCTCATCCTCAATCAATTAGATGAAGAGATATGACAAGAGTAGGATTCAAAAACTCGATGGTTCAAGGACTAGGAAATGATTGTTCACATTTGTAGTAGAGGTATAGTTTAGTTTTATTTTGCCTTATTACAATATCAAGTAGATAATTGTAACAAGGTAAAGGTTAAACTTTGATAAACTCTTTCATTCGGATATAATATTGTAATGATTTATCACTTATGATTTCTATAAATTATTTTGTCATTATGGACAAATATTGAAAGATAATTTTTTTTACTTTCAATATTCAAAGGAAATCAGATGTATATACGTCCTTGTATACACGAGATAAAGAGTGATAAATATATATATCTTTCTAGCAGTTTTTTTTTAAAGTAAGAAGAATACATATATATCTCGTGTATATAAGGGGGTGTTACAATTAAGGCCATTTTTGTTTTAACCAACCACTAGCCATATGCCTTACGTTGCATATTTTCCGTTGTTACCCACGTTGAGCCTATATCCATTTCTTGATTCAGCCACATAATTAGCCAATAGCAAAAAAAAACATGATCACCTTTGCTTAGGAATTGATTAGGAGTTTTGGAATTACAATGAATAAAGATTCTTGATGATTGTGGAAATATACCTAAGATATGTATGTTTTTGTTTCATTGTTCAAAAAGAAAGTAAAAAAAAAGGGAAATGTTAAAAAAAGAGAAGAAGAAAAAGAAGAAGTGGTGAATATATGTATGAAAATAATCAAGAGGATTTATTCTCCTATTTTATCCTTCATCATGTTTTATTTTTCTAAGTATTGAGTTTCAAAATGAACTTCCACAATCACTGAATCACTTACTCCATTGCTCTTTTTCAATCCTAAGTTTAGCCATACTATTTCATTTTATCCACCCTGTATCACCTTGGCCCAATTACAACCTTAATAAAGTCCTTTTGATCTCTGCATGCATATATGTTCAAATATGAAAATTAGAAATTTGTCAAGCCTATGGTAGTGCTAATTTATTTGGGTGATTTCTGAGAGTATACACAAACCTAAACAATTGAGATATAGAGAGCATGAAGAGAACATCTATCATATTTTCATCCACTCTTTGATTTGATCACTCAATTTGTGTAACTAGTATGTAATGCTTCTTATTCACACTTATCACGACTTCTTGATATAAGGGATGATATATATTACTTATTATTTTAGATTTCAAAATAAATCAATAAAAAAATTTCTGTTGTTTTTCATTTTAGTTTTTGGTTTGGTTTTGCCCTGGAGTGCAAAAACTTAAGTGTGAGGAATTTGATAAATCAATTTTAATACACTTCTTATAGTTTTACACTTGGGGTTTATTATATAATTACTATGTTTAATAATAGTATTTTAATTAAGTTTTATATTGTTAAGTTAAATTGAAGTATTATGTATATATGGTTCAATTTTCATTTTTTGTATGTATCTTGAGTATCTTGCCTTGTTTTGGCCATAACTTGGGCTTTTGTGATCCAAATGGGCTAATATTGGAGCCCATGGAAAGCTAAGACAGAGGCCTACATCATGATGATTAGATTTGGTTATTTTGCATCTGAAAAAAAGGAAGAAATGGATTTTGAATCAATCAGCCCTTATATGTCCTACCAACATTGACATTGTTCACCAAAATACACATATTTGGAGCTGTAGATGTCCAAATGACCTCATTCTTGCGCCAAAGTCTCAATAAGACAGAGGTCTACAACTTTCATGCTGAAGGTTTTGCAAAATTCGGCCATCTAGATGGTCATATTTGACTTTCAAGGTGGAGAAGATAAAGAAGAGAATGAATTTCAACACCTACCATTATCTTCTTTTGAATTATTGTAATTTCAAGCCCACCAATGTTGAAAAATGCATTAATGATCAGAAAATGAATGTATAGTATCATGATATCTTGCCTATAAATAGATGCTTAAAGTTGTAAGGAAGATACACAAGAGATACATAAGAAATACATGCTTTAGTTTTCATTAGATTTCTATATCTTTGCTTTAGTTTCTTAAGTTTTAGTTCTTTCTTTTGCTTTATTTCTTTGTTCTATATTCCATCCCTTAAGTTATGGTTTTCATTTCCCTTCCTCAATATCAAGTAAGTTAATTTTATTATTTGTTATTTACTTTTATAATCAAAGTTATAGTTAATTTAATATTAGCTTTCATGTTAAAAGTTATCATGGAAGCTTAATCTTTTAAAATCAACTCAAGGAATTTAATTTTTCTTTATGTTAACTTTGAGTTCTTTCTCTTAATATTTTGATTAAAGATAATTACTTTTCTTTGTTTCTCAAACACTTATGATGGTAGATTATTTAAGTGTATAACCAATTGGTATATAATTAAACAATCTATAATCTAAAATGATGTTGGTTGGTTAATCAATAATCAATTTGAGAACAAAGATGAAGTCACTAAATAAGAGATTTCTATTTAGTTTCTTAACTCAATCAAATTATGGTTTTAAAGTTATTTTAGTAATTAATAAGAATATATCGATTGATTATTCTTATTAGTTCATTAATTCAATTCTAGAAGATTTTCTAGAATATAATCATTTAGGGATTTTAAATGATTTAAGGTTGAGAAATTAATTATGTTTAATCATGTTTGTGATCAATGATTAGTTAACCAAAGATTTATTAATTCCTTGGGTTGGTTATTTCTAAATTTGATTATTCACTCGCTCATAAATTTACTTTTTGCATTATTATTACTTAATTTTCCTTTCAATCTCAACACAAACCCCTTTTGTTATAACTAAATTGAATGTAACTAATTGAACTAAGGTCCTCGAGAGACGACTAAGGTTGTTGATAAGTGTTTTAAAACACTGTTTTTCACTATTTAATTTATTTAAAATTCCAAGTTTATTGTATCATTTTCTCTTGATTTCATGGTTTCTGCTTTCTTTTCACTATTATTGTTCAAATGTATTTTGTATGAATTAATTTAAATGGAACATTTAAAAACATATTTTTTTAGAATTGGAAAATTATAAGGATTAGTGCTAAAATTTAGTATTTCAAAATATCAAAAACTTAAATCATAATTCCATTTCTTAAAAATTTATTTTTTTTAAAGTTCAATCTAAATTAATTGAAATAATTGTTTCTCTTAATCCAAAGTCAAAATAATTTGATCATCTCCTTGGCATTTCATATGAATATTGCTTGATTTTTAGTTATGTATTAACGTGACTTCATGGCTGAATTGTGCAGCTTGGTCCATGAATTGAAATGCAAAATTTCTTCCAATCTTGCGCCATGAATTAACGTAAAATGCTATGGTTGAATGGTGATTTTTGTTGTTTGAATTTTTAAAGGAAATAATGTTCTCACCTTTCACTCTTTGTTTCACGTGAAGAGCCTTCTAAAAAGGGACCCATGTGCATTAAATTTTTATGCATTCCTACTACTTTCCAACGTTAAAAGCAAGAGCTGATTGTCATCTTTTATTATTATTTTTTTATTCATTTGTTGAATGGTCAAAGTATAACATATTTCCCTTTTGCATATTTTATTCATCAATTAAGGCAACGTGCAGCCTATTGTTCCCAACGTAAATGCTGATGGAAATTTAAGCAAATTGATGAATTTTTCTAATATTTGCAGGACCCACCAGCCGCAAGGATTACTCCATTTTGCCAACGCAAAAAGCTGTAGGTGTAAGAAAATGGACAGCATTTAACAAACTTTTTTTACATTAAACAAGGAGCAACCTGCACGTGAATTTGGACAATCAATTGGCAAAAAAAATTGGACACTAGATTAAGTGTAAAATTCACGTGAAAAGCTGGCTGGTGGCAATGTGAATGGGAACAAGAAATATTAAAAATTGAACAACAATTCATGTTGATTGCTGTTGCTTATGGACAACAATTAAACAAAGCATTTTCATGCTAAATTAAGGATCAAATCAACGTGAATGAGCTAGCTGGAGGCAACGTAAATGGGACAGCACTTGAAAAGCATTTTGGTCATTAAAATAAAGCAAACAAAGTGAAATGGAGAGCATTTTGAAGAACAAATTGACGTGAATGAAATGGGCCTCCATTATGAGACACTTTGCCAATGAAAAAAGGGAAGACAAAATGGTAGTTTTAGGTGGCTATTTTGCTTTGGAAACAATAAAAAATTCAAGCAGAAACATGATAAATAGTAGAGTACAGCAGCAGAGGAAAAGGGTCAGTTTCGTGCAGAGAGAAAAATTTATTTTCTTTGTTCTTTTCTTGTTATTATTTGGTAAAAAAAGAATTGAGAGAGAGTAGTGAAATTGATTGTTTAAATTTGTGTACTGTGGAGGATATTGCAAATACAACAAGGAGTGACAGTGGTGAATTTATTGGGCTTTTTAGAGAAACCCGTAAGTCTTTATTTTTACCATGTGTTGTATGTTTTACTTTTCTTCCATCATGTGTATGAATTTGAATTATATCATGAGTAACTAAATTTTTATCTTGGGATGAAGGGGGTGTGACAATATTTTATGATGTTATTTTGACTTTGAATTAAATAAATTTCTGTTTTCCATTTAGTTCAAATTATGCTCAATGCTCTTAGTGGTTCCTAACAAGAACCTAAGTGATAAAACTGTATACTTGCGGGTATATTAGAAAGTTTAAGTAATTAATAGAATCGAGAGATTTATTGTTACTAGAAAGCTTTTGAACTAAACCCAAGGTTTTGAAATACTTTTTGTGACCTCGGTAAAACCGAGAAAGTAATCAAAAATCTTTTGAGGAATAAAAACGGATTTTCATAAAACAGTAAAGGGCCTATCTTAGGGATTAAATGCGGTTCTCCATATGTTAGGTACATTAATAGGATTCCGAGAGGAACATATTAATTAGCTTAAGGAAAATCTACCTTGGAAAACTTAATTTGATACTTATTTATGAAAAGTTAAAATTATTAGCATAAAATAAAGTCTTGAATCCCCGGAATCCTAAGATACTCTCAACTCTGATATTTTTTTAGTGTCTAGAAAATTTTGTTTCTGTATTTATTTTTACTATGTGTAAACTTTGTTTTGAGTTTTTATTTTATAAAAACTAAAAATATCAAACTGTGTGGATAATTAAATTTCAATATGCTGGTACTTTGAAAACAGTCCCTGTGGATACGATAATCTTTTATATTACACGACATAACCCGTGTGCTTGTGGGACCTGTCAAGTTTTTGGCGCCGTTGCCAGGGACTGTGTCCCTCAAATATCGGTAATATTGAAATTCGATTAGATCATACTTGTTAATATTCTTTTTATTTTGTTTTATTTTTTTTGTTTTGTTTATGTCTTTTTCTGTATATTTATTTTAATATTTTTCTATATTTTTATTTTATTTTGTTTGTTGTTTTGTATTTTGTTCTTTATTCTGTGTATTTGTTGTTTTAGTTTTGTGATTATTTATTTTATTTGTCATTTATTTTCTTTTTATGTGACGAAGTCGTAGTGTCGATCTAAACTTAGGATTTGACCCTGAGATAGAACGTACCCTTAGAGCTTTGAGAAAACAACAAAAACAACAAAAATAAGAAAAAGAAAAACAAATGGCGAACCAAAACAGAGCCTTAAGAGATTTTGCTGCTCCAAGTACAAATGGAAGAGGGTCTAGCATCCTTAGACCCACAGTGGAGGCTAACAATTTTGAATTGAAGCCTTCACTACTCTCTATGGTTCAGCAGAACCAATTCGGAGGATTACCCTCCGAAGATCCAAATCTTCATCTTCAAATCTTTCTTGAATACTGTGACACCCTGAAAATGAATGGAGCCACCAATGATGCCATTCGCTTGAGACTCTTCCATTTCTCCTTAAGAGATAAAGCGAGGGTGTGGTTATACTCTCTTCCTGAAGGATCCATCACGACTTGGTAACAACTATCTAGTGCTTTCATCAATAAGTGGTACCCAAGAAATAAAACTGATTTGTTAAGAAAACAAATAATTAATTTTGTGCAAAAAGATGATGAATCCTTATATGAAGCTTGGGAGAGATACAATGAGATGCTGAGAGAATGTCCTCACCATGGGATAGAGAGGTAGTTGACAGTCCATATTTTCTATAATGGACTAACTTCCACACAAAAGATCTCTTTAGATGCTGTAGCTGGAGGAGCCTTCATGAGCAAGAATATGGAGGAAGCAACCAATCTAATTGAAGAAATTGCCCAAAATACCTACCAGTGGTCTTCTGAAAGGAGTTTACCTTCAAAAACTCCCAGTAAGTATTCTGTTGATGCTATTTCTTTACTTACCGCTAAGGTTGAGGCATTATCTGTTAAATTTGATAAGTTAGGAGCAGGTGCTACTAACATTGTCTGTGAGTTGTGTGGTGTTTCAGGTCACAATATCTCAGGGTGTAAGCTTGGAGTAACTCAAAATGTTGAGCAAGAAATGCATCAGGTAGATGCTATTGGAAACTATGGTGGAAATTTTCAAAATAACTATAGACCTCCATAAGGTCTACCTGGCTTCCAAAATAGGCCACCTCCATTCCAAGGTAATCAAAGTAACTACAAACCTCAACAAGGATCCTATATTCCATAAAAATCAAAGCTAGAATCCTTGATGGAGACATTTGTAGCTACTCAACTTAAACAAAATGATGAATTCTCTGAGGCAATAAAGAACTTAGCTTTAAAAGTGGATTCTCTTGCCACCCATAATAAAATATTGGAAAATCAGATTGCCCAACAAGCTTCTTATTCTACAAGAGCACCAGGAACATTTCCTGGAAAACCTGAAGCTGGACCATCTAACCAAACTATGGCTGTCACTCTTAGGAGTGGTACTCAATATGATGGGCCAGTTAGCAAGATTGGAAAGGATAAAAAAAAAGTGGATGAATCTTTATCTCACCTAGTGATTGAAGAAGAGAAACCACAAGAAAAAAAAGAGGAGGTTAAGCCATATCAACCTCCTATTCCATTTCCTCAGCGCTTAGCGAAAGTAAAATTGGAAAAACAATTTGGTAAGTTTCTTGATGTTTTAAAGAAATTGTATATCAATATTCCCTTCATAGATGCTTTGTAACAAATGCCTACATATGCGAAGTTCCTGAAGGACATTTTGTCCAACAAAAGAAGACTGAAGGAAGATGGTATAATGGCACTTACTGAAGAGTGCAGTGCTCTAATTCAAAGGAAGCTTCCACCCAAGCTCCAGGATCTAGGTAATTTCTCTATTCCTTGTATGATTGGTGATATGAATATAGATAAAGCATTGTGTGATTTAGGAGCGAGTGTGAGTTTAATGCCATTATCTGTTGCTGAAAAGTTAGGATTGGGTGAGCTAAAACCTACTAGGATGTCTTTACAATTGGCTGATAGATCTGTCAAATATCTTTTAGGAATTTTAGAGGATGTTCCTATTAAGGTAGGAAAATTTTTTATACCTGCTGACTTTGTTGTGCTAGAAATAGACAAAGATTCTTCGATTCCTATTATTTTAGGTCGACCATTTTTAGCAACTGCAGGTGCTGTGATCGACGTCAAGAATGGTAAGTTGTCTTTGACTGTTGGAGACCAAAAGGTTGATTTTAACTTGAAAAATGCTTTAGAAAAACCCTTTAATGATGTTTGCTGTAGTGTGGATTTTGTTGAATAAGTGGTAAAGGAAGCAACCCTTCCTAATGACTCGCTTGAAACTATTTTCATGATTGAGCCTGCAGGAACATCTGATTGCTCTGAGGCCCCACTAAAACATGATACTGAGGTCATATGTGACAAAGTGGTAAGCCCCAATGTGGAATTAAAGCCTTTACCAGCTTCATTAAGGTATGAGTTTCTTGGTCCTAATTCCACATATCCTGTGATTGTTAATGCTGAATTAAATCCATGTGAAACTGAAAAACTTTTAAAACAACTGAGGTTGTATAGAAAGGTAATAGGTTATACAATGGATGATATCAAAGGGATTAGCCCTTGTGAACACCTATTTCAGCCCATCCGCAAATGAAAAGAAATTTTTTTTTTTAAAAAAAAAATTTAAAAAAAAAATTAAAAAAAAGAGGGGACTCGGAAATGATCATTTCCGAATGGAAGGACTCGGAACAGATCAAATCCGAGTGGAATATGCCACTGTTGAAGAGAAATCCGAATAGAACTACTCAGAAATTATCAAAAACCGAGTAATAATGAAGCATTTCCGAATGGAATAGGCTCCTGTTGGGGAATCCGAGCGGAATGACACATACATGATCAAATCCGAGTAGAATTACTCAGAATGAATCAATTCCGAGTGGAAAGCTTCCCTGTCAGAGCCATTCCGAGTGAAGAAATTCAAATTTCTAATTCTGAGTGTGAAGAAGTTTATTTCCGAGCGAAAAATGGCCAAAATTCCAATTTCCGAGCCATTTCAATCGGTTCCAAACCAATCTTCACTCATCCGAGTGCTCCTTTACCCATTTCTGAGTCATTTTTACAGATTTCCGAGTCATCATTCTCTCCAGTCAGTTCTTGGTCAATCTTCGTTCATTTCTGACCAATTCCGAGCCAGTCTTCAAGTTGGAACCGAGTGACACTACAGTCGGTCATCCCTCTTCAAATCAATTCTGTGTTATCCTTCTTCAAACAATCAATTCCGAGCCCATTTTCGCCCAAATCTGACTCACCACCCTCACACAGATTCCGAGTCCACCTTTACAATCAACTTCCGAGCCATTTCAATCGGTTCTGAGCCATTTTATACTCGGATTGTGGAGAGGAAGTGAAGGTTGACCCCTTTTCCACTCGGATTTGACTCCTAATGTGGAGGAATGCTGACTGAGAGGGTGATCCGAGTGATTCTCACTCGGATTCCCCATTTTTACTCGGATTACTCCATTTTCACTCAGATTTTCACTGCCTCACTCGGATTTGACTGCCAGTGTGGATGAATACTGATTGGAGGGTGGATCCGAGCCATTCTCACTCGGATTACACCATTTTCACTCGGATTTGACTGCCAGTGTGGATGAATACTGATTGGGAGGTTGATCCGAGCCATTCTCACTCGGTTTTCCACTATTTTCACTCGGAATCCCACCATTTTCACTTGGAATTCCACCATCTCTTACCATGCTGACCTTGCTGACCTGGATTCCACCACCCAAGTGGATCCAGGAATCCCGGAGGTGGCTGGCAGACAGGGGCAGAGGTGGAGGAATTAAAAATTCCCACCAGCCGTTGTCCCCCCACTACCCAAACCGAGTGGAAGCCTGAGCTGGCATTCCACTCGGAAGTGGAAGCCTGAGCTGGCATTCCACTCGGGCCAGCCTATAAATAGGCAAGGGGAAGGACAGCTGAGGGGGGGCATTTTTCAGAGGAGGAAACTCTGCCAAAATCCTTCGTGCTCTCTTCTCTCTCACACCAACTCTTCTCTTCTTCTCCTTCCATCATCCCTCACCATTGCTGCCCATAATCCTTCTATCCTCCACTCCTCTCCTATTCCAATCCGTCCACACTCCCACTCAACAGCACCTCATTCCTAATCCCATCACCTTCCCACTCCCTCTAACCCCATCTTCCCTCTCGGACCAGCGTTCCTGCAACATCATCATTCGGTTTTTGCTCAACTTTCACTCGGTAATCCTCTTTTCACTAGGATTTAGTATTTTGCATTCGTTTTCTCATATTTCCATTTAGATCCTCACTGTTTCACTTGGATTTACTATTATTTTCACACAGATCCTTACTGTTTCACTCGGATTTACTATTTTGCACTCGGTTTCTCTTATTTTCACTTAGATTCTCACTATTTCACTTGGATTCACTATTTTTGCACTCAGATTCTCATTATTTCACTAGGATTTACTATTTTGCACTCGGTTTCTTTTATTTTCACTCAGATTCTCACTGTTTCACTTGGATTTACTATTTTGTACTCGGTTTCCCTTATTTTCACTCAGATTTTCATTGTTTCACTCGGATTTTCACTGTTTCACTCAGATTTTCACTGCTCCACTCGGATTTTCACTGTTTCACTCAGATTTTTCACTGTTTCACTCAGATTTTCACTGTTTCACTCATATTGTCACTGTTTCACTCGGTTTTCCCTGTTTTCACTCGGATTTTTCATTTTTTTCACTCGGTTTTCTTATTTTTCACTCGGTTTTCTTATTCTTCACTCGTTTTTTTTCATTTTTTGCACCCGTTTTCCTCTCCCATTCAGTTTTTTTTTATATATTCATTTTCCTTAATCATTGTCGTACGGAAAATACTTCCGTCTACACAGTCTCTATAAGATCCGTGCACGTGCGAAGCACTTCGCCTTGTATGGATTCTTCACTAAAAAGATGCCTATCAATATCTTCCTAATCTTTTCCTAAAAAAAAAAATTTAAAGAACTACGTGACCCTGATTTCTCGAAAGCTCGAGAATACGTAGGAGCGGGAAACAGTTCCTGTCGGGCCCACCTTTCTTTATTTAATTTTTAGAGTTTCCTTTTTGTCTTGCTATCAAAAGGAGGAGCGAGATTAATTTGGACGAGACGTCCTGTTAATCTCATATTTTTAATATCTCTTTAACAAAAAAGAAGGAGCAAGATTAATTTGGACGAGACGTCCTGTTAATCTCATATTTTTTAATATCTCTTTAAAGAAAAAAGGAAGAGCGAGATTAATTTGGACGAGACGTCCTGTTAATCTCATATTTTTAAGTATCTCTTTAAAGAAAAAGAAGGAGCGAGGTTAATTCGGACGAGACGTCCTGTTAATCTCATGTAAATATTTTGCGTTGATTTTTATTTATTTTGTTTACTTTGTCATTCCGTACGTTTTTTTTTCTTTTCATGAAGAAGTTAAAATAATTATCAGGTTAACTATAATGCGCGCTATCAAATTGAGGTAACCGTTTTTTTATAACGGACAGTTGTGAGGTGCTAATACCTTCCTCACCTGTAATCAGACTCCCGAATCATGAAATCTCATTTTTATAACCAGTGCTTTAACAAAAGGTTTTTCACCTAGTTTATCCTAAAAAATATTGGTGGCGACTCCCTGTTTATTTTTAAAAAAATCGTTTCAAGGGTCGGCCGCGCCGCCACGATCCTGGTCGCGACAGATGGCGACTCCACTGGGGACTTAGAGAGTCAAGCCAGTCAATTTGATAGCGCATGTTTTAATTAGCATATTAATTATTGAACTTATTCTTTTATTTTATTTCCTTGTCAATGTTTAGTTCCTGTTTTGTTTATATTCTATCATTTATGTTCTGTAAATATCTGTATGATCATTGAACCCTAGGGTAGTCAACTTTATTTTGTTGCTCTGTGTTTGTTCTATGTGCAGGATGAGTAAGGTACAGGTATTGAATGCCTCTTTCACACACTACACTCACAATTTGCACACACTTTTGAGTGGGACCCTATACCCGGGCCTAAATAAGCTTAAGATTAGGAGAGGTTGATAGCGGAGCCATTTGGGATGTACTTCCTGTCTGGTTACTGTGAGAACCTCAGCTAGAGTTCGACTTATTCATGGTGCTCACACTTAGTATACTTCTTACTATTTGTGATCAACATCATGAATAGGATCTTGGCTCTAGTGACCTTTAGAAGTTTTAGAACAAGCCACCTAATGCGAGGTATCACTGATAGATGAACTTTAGAACCATTAGGAGACCTCCAGAAAAACCTGAATTAAGACACAAAGGGGCAAAACTTTACTTATACCTTTCCTCATTCTCGCTTTCTTTTATGATCCAAATTAGAGAGGACCGCCTACCCATTTAGTGGATTACTTCTTCCAAAAATAACATATTTTTAACCCGTGATCCTTTAATGGGCAAGTAGTCCTTTCCTTTTATGCATAAGTCTTTGGGATTTGAGTTACGGATGTTTTGAATAAAAAAAAGGGGTATAAAAAAAAATTAAAAAAAAATTAAATTTTTTATTGACAATGATCAGAAAATCCGTAGCTCACATGACCTTTGATTTGTCATAAGTTTTGTCAAATCGAAACTTCCCTGAATACAAAAATATTTTCAAAGTTACTAGGGGAGTATCGATTTGCAAAACACGTCAGTTCTGGTGACTGATTTTCTCATTTCTCATGTTCTCGCAGGAAGCTATCAAGAGCTTAGCCAGCACCTCTGAGTGAAAGTATGGAAATTAACATGAGATCGGATAGTTGTGGTACAAATATACCTGAGTTGAAAAAATTACTGCATGTTAAGGCTAGGAAGGTCGATACAACTAGTCTGCAAGCATTAGGCAAGAAATTGGATATGAATCAGAAAATGTTTTTTTCAAGGAGATATGGGAGGATCCTAAAGTTGCTAGAAGTGGAAGTACAAGTCAAAGCAATTACTGCTTTGATTCAGTTTTATGACCCACCTCTCCGTTGTTTCACTTTCCAAGACTTTCAATTAGCTCCGTCTGTTGAGGAGTTCAAACAGATTCTGGGTATGCCACTAGAGGAACAAATGCCTTACCGCCACCTTGGACGCCATGCGAATGTTCTTAAGGATTAATCCGGAAGTCTTAAGAAGTAAGCAGCTAAATAGAAATCAAGTCCTGGGGTTTGATCGGGAATATTTTGAGAGGCACATGCACTTGCTGGCTGAGAAGGGAGATTGGGAAGCCTTCATGGATACTTTGGCTTTAACCATTTATGGTGTTATCTTGTTCCCCAACATTGACAATTACATAGACTATGATGCCATTGGCATTTTCCTTGCCCGTAAATTCAAGTCTGAAAATCCTGTCACTGCTATCTTGGCAAATATATATTGCACCATGGACTTCTGCTGTACACAAGGTGGAAAAAGAATCATTTGTTGTCTACCTTCTCTGTGTGTGTGTGGCTCACGTCACATGTTTTCCACCAAGTCGGCAAAGTTGAATGTCCTATTTCTGATCTGAAATTATGCCAGTTAGTAACAAAAAACAGGCGTGAATGGGCCAATCACCTGATGGGGCTCACAGCTGACAAAGTAAGGTGGTATCCACAATGGTTGAAGGTTGACACCATTATTCATCATTGTGGAAGCTACCCGAATGTTCCTCTTATGGGCACACAAGGATGCATTAACTACAACCCTGTCATAGCCAAACGACAGTTAGCTTATCCATTGCTTGGGCCACCTGATGAAGAATCACTTATTCCTTTTGTCCTTCGCTACTTAAAAGGAGATTGTACCTCTGCTATTCGGGATATAGCAAATGCGTGGAAGATGGTCCACATGCAAGGAAAAGAACTAGGAGCTCGAAGCCATGCCGTGAAGGACGAATACTACTGATGGATCCTGAATAGAGTTTCCATTATCAAGCTGCCTTTCAAAAGTCCCTCCTATCTCCCGATAAGAATACCTGTTCCCTCACCTACTCTTGAAGAGGAAGCCTTGAAAGCCAAGATAGAGGAGTTAATTGTAAAAAATAAGAAGCTGGAGGAAGACCTGCTAAAATCTCAACAAGAATGTGCCCTTCAAAAAAGGGAGAACTCAGAAAGTAAGCGAACCATCAAGGAGATTGGAAAAAAGCAGAAAGTTGAAAGAGATTACTTGAGGAAGCAAAGTCAATGCCTCCGAACAGCTAATACTCAACTGAGGATGAAGAGCAAGCAAAGGGATACTATGTTGGCTGACAAGCAACTCTTGAGAGATATGTTGGAAAAAGCCAAAGAGAATGAGCAAATTGCCTTGGTACAAAAAGAGCTCCTACAATTACAAGTTGGTCAATTAGAGCATCAGCTTAATGAGGTGGTAGAAGCTTGCCAGCAAGAGATAAACGGCGAGCGACAGCACGCGATGGATACTGAGCAAGAATGTCGTGAGGCTATCCGTATTTTGAAAGCTGAAATGACACAACAAGATGAAGTTATTCATTCATGGATGAATCGCTTCGCCCACTTGGCACATTTGGCTAATGGAGTTCTGGAAGACCTCCCGCTCCTGCTTAAGCAAGCTGAGGGGATGGTTAACCCTCTTAGTACCCCAAAAGAAATTGTAAACTTCCTTGATTACTGTAGATAAAGGATTTGTAAAATGAGGGCCATGATTGCCCGAGCTAGGAATGGCTGATTTACTTTTCTTGCATAAAAAATTGGTAGCAGTAATGTACTTTGAAATTCAGAAAGAAGGATTCTTTTGTCTCCACAACCATCTCATGTTAATTTCCATTTATCACATACTTATTACTCTTGAATGTGACGTTCTGAGGAACGGTTGGAGGGTACTGGCCGAGTTCCGCGATAACTTTGTGCACCATACTATTTATTTTTTGTTTACCATTTTTATTTAATGCTTTTTTTTAACAATTTCGTGTTTTCACTTACAATAGACACTACGGGTAAACATCCTTATCCGACCCGACTCCAAACGAGACTCATGGCCGAAGCAGAAATCAGGGATGAAGATTTCAGAAACGAGTTCAATCAGCTGAAAGAACAAGTAGCCGAGTTGACCAAGCTTCTGGAAAAGAGAATCACAGAAGGGGATTCCTCTGCGGGTATTGAGAACAACCAACAGCAGCCTGCCACTGTACCACTCCCCCTTGGTTCCAACCCAGCAAGAACCCAAGTACCAAACACAATGACACCCCCTGTCACCATTCATGTTGGAAGACCTAACCCTGTCATTGAGACCCAGTTACCTTACGACCAGTCTTATGCACAGCATACATTTATCGGCCCTGACGGCAACCCAGTACCTTTTCCACTTTATGGCCTTCCACCAGGATACTATCCCCCGCTCGCTAACCAAGACGCCCATGACCAGCAAGCGATGAATCCTCACACTTCATACCCTACCCAGCCAAATATACCATCACTTCACCAAACCCAAAACACGCAAGCTCATGACCCACAAATTTACCAAACCCAAAACACGCAAGCCCATGACCCATAAACTCACCAAACTCAAAATATACAAGCCCCGATGACCCAGCCAACCTACAACACACAAACCCAAAATACACGAGCCCAGGTGACCCAACCGAATTATGTTGTACAGACTATGGCCCAACCCCAAGGTCCTTCACCAAATACAGGCCTAACAAACCAGTCCCATGCTTTGCCTCCGTTCAACCAGCCACTCGGTTATCCGTATGGATACGGAACCCCCTACGGGACCAATCTCCAAGATGCAACCCGCATGGTCGCAGCTCCTCGAAAGGAAAAGATAGAAATCTTAGAAGAGCGTTTGAGGATGATGGAAGGCTCTGGAGGTTTTGGACTAATAGATGCTTCGGAGCTATGTTTAGTCACATATATTGTCCTCTCACCCAAATTCAAGATGCCAGACTTTGATAAGTATCGGGGAATGACTTGTCCAAAGAACCATCTCACGATGTACTGTCGAAAGATGGCATCTTACTCTTCTAATGACCAACTCTTGATCCACTGCTTCCAAGATAGTCTAGCAGGGCCGCTCTTACATGGTATGCTCACCTTGATCGGAACCATATCCGTTGTTGGAAGGACCTGGCAGATGCCTTCCTTAGACAATACAAGTATAACATGGATATGGCACCCAACAGGGTTCATTTACAAAACATGATGAAAAAGGACAGTGAAACATTCAAGGAATATGCCCAACGATGGAGAGAGACAACGGCACAAGTGGATCCCCCATTGTCGGAAAAAGAAATAGTCGCAATGTTTATTGATACGCTCCCATCACCTTTCTACAGCAAGATGATTGGTAGTGTTTCATCCAACTTCTCTGACATTGTGACTATCGGGGAAAGAGTGGAAAGCAGAATACGAACAGGAAAGATCATTCAGGGCTCATCTGGGGCAAGCATGACAAGAAGGCCGGCGCCTGGGAAAAGGGATGGAGAAACTAATTCCATCTCTTCTAATCAAAAGACGCCTTCGCCAAGACCATTCTTTCCTACTATGATTCAAGCTCCCAATCCTTATGTGGCCGCTACCACTCAGAGCCTGACAGCTTATACTCCCCACTTCCGTCCACCCATGGTAAGAGCGCCAGTACCGCAACCCGTGCCATACCATCACCTGCAACAAGTGACTCGACCACCCAATCATAATCAAAACACAAGAAATTCCAACAATGAACGCTCCCCTGTGCAGTTCGATCCAATTCCTATAACATATACCGAACTCTTTCCAATCCTCGTTCAGAAAGGTCTGGTAGCTCCATCCCCTATGAGGCCGTTGCAACCTCCTTACCCAAGGGGATATGACCCAAACGCTCATTGTGATTACCATGCTGGGGCACCAGGGCATTCCACAGAAAATTGCCTGGCTTTGAAGTATAAAGTAAGAGATTTGATCAAAGCCGACTGGATTAACTTTAAGGAAGGTAGCCCAAATGTTGCGACAAATCCCCTGCCCAACCATGGAAATTCAGAGGTCAACGCCTTGGAAAATGATGAGGAGTGCGTTAAGAATGTTGCTGACATAAGAATGCCATTAAGGGTACTTCATTCCCTTTTGCTTGAAAGGGGACTAATTGAAGGAACCTAGAGTGTGAAACATGATTGCGAACAGACTGCCGAACATCAAGGTTTCTGTGAGGTCCTTCAAAGCCTTATGGACAGCTATATTGTGCAGGTCTGTAAACGCTGTGGAGATGAGGTCGACATGATCGAGGAACAAACAGGGGCATGGATCCCTAAGTCCTTGACAATTTTTTACACCAGGAACCCCCAAGCAGCTCCTGTTTCTGTACAACCAACCATCACTATTCAAGCACCCACCCCGTTTGCGTTCAAAGATTCTCGGGCTGTCCCTTGGAAGTACAACGCAGATGTGATCGTTGCAAGCCCGGCAACAGGTGATCCGTCTCCTTCGTCCGTCACAAATATTGTTGGGGTAGGAGGTATAACCCGAAGTGGAAGAGTATACACCCCTCCAGAGCCGAAGAAGGATCAGGTTACCGGAAATGCCAAGGTGGACAAAGAAGGGGCCAATGGCGAAATCAAAAGGGCCATGACTGATGAAGAAGCCCATGAATTCTTAAGGTTTATTCGCCAGAGCAAATATCAAGTGCTTGACCAACTGACCCATACTCCTGCAAAAATCTCCTTGTTATCATTGCTGATGAACTCTGAGCCACATCGGAAGATGTTGATGAAGGTCCTGAATGAGGCTCATGTCAGTCATGACATTCCCGTTGATAAGTTTCAAGGAATAGTGGGGCACATTGTTGCAGATAACTATCTGATCTTCACTGACGACGAAATACCAACAGAGGGGATTGGGCACAACAAGGCTCTCCATATCTCCGTAAAATGCCGAGATTACATCTTAGCAAAAGTACTTATTGACAATGGGTCGTCCCTCAATGTCATGCCAAAGTCTACATTGGCCAAATTACCATTTGATGGGACTTTTATGAAGCCAAGTGCCACGATAGTACGAGCTTTTGATGGAACTCGGAGGGAGGTTATGGGTGAGATTGAGCTGCCCATACAGGTTGGGCCGTGCACGTTCCAGGTCCTTTTTCAAGTCATGGATATCTCACCTGCCTATAGTTGTTTATTAGGCAGGCCGTGGATCCATTCTGCTGGAGTGGTGCCCTCTACCCTGCACCAAAAATTAAAATTCATAATTGACAACAAGCTGATAATTGTTTCTGGTGAGGAAGACCTTCTGGTCAGCAAACCTCTGTCAACCCCTTACATCGAGGCAGCAGAAGAGGCCCTTGAAACTTCTTTCCAAGCATTAGAGATAGCAAACGCTACCTATGTAGGGGAAGGAGCCACAATGGCAAAAGCTTGCATGCCAAGTGCATCTTTAATGATGGCAAAGATTATGCTGCGTGGAGGGTATAAACCTGGAAGAGGGCTAGGACGTGCTTTGAATGGAGAAATAGAACCAATACGCCTGCTTGATAACAAAAATGGTTTTGGATTAGGATACCGGCCCACGGCTGCCGACAGAAAAAGGGTAGAGGAAGCGAAGAGAGAAAAAAGGGCTGCTCGTCTTACCGGCAGAGATCCTCATACTTCAAGAGTCCCCATCTGTGATCTCTACCAAAGCTTTCGGAGCGCCGGACTGATGCCTCCAGACCAAGTCGCTGTCATTGAAGAAAACCCTTGTGATAGTGTTGATTTTGTGATTGCTTGTCCACCAGGCCAAGAACTTCATAACTGGGAGGCCATCAAGCTCCCCACGACTTTGAATGTTTTGCCAAAGTAATTTGTTTATGCTTTAAGTACTTATTCGTCCCTCTGCTCTGCCTAAAGCTTTGGGACCCTTCCATGTAATAAAGGCGAAAAAACTTGTTTTTATCATTTTCATCAATAAACGCGTATCGTAATTCAAAAAAAAACTCTTCGTGTATCCCTTATCCTTGTTTTAAACCCTTCTTTTTACTCGCTTGTTCTTTCTTTTTATTTACCATATCACACTAAATTGCAGATCCGAAAGTGACTCCCTTGAGGAGAGTGAGGTCGCAATCCCGTTTCCCGACTTCGATCACCCAGTTGATTACGCTGATGAGGAAGGTGGGGAAGATTGTGAACCACCGCCTGAAATGACAAGGTTGTTAGAGCAAGAGGATGAAGGGATTCAACCCTACCTAGACATAGTTAAGGTCATTAATTTGGGGAATGAAGAAAATAAGAAGGAAGTCAAGATCGGCACTACCCTAAGCAGAGAACAAAGAGAAGATTTAATCAAGTTGTTAATGGAATTTTGTGATGTCTTTGCCTGGTCTTATCAAGATATGCCTGGGCTCGATGCTAGCATTGTCGAGCATAGACTACCCTTGAAACCTGAATGCCCACCAATAAAGCAGAAATTACGCCGAATGAAGCCATAAATACTTTTAAAGATCAAAGAGAAGGTTAAGAAGCAATTTGATGCTGGGTTCCTAGCTGTGGCAAAATACCCTCAGTGGGTAGCCAACATTGTCCCTGTCCCTAAAAAGGATGGAAAGGTACGAATGTGTGTGGACTACCGAGATTTGAATAGGGCTAGTCCCAAGGATGATTTTCCCCTACCACAGATCGATGTTTTGGTTGATAATACAACTCAGCATTCTATTTTCTCCTTCATGGATGGTTTCTCGGGGTATAATCAAATTAAGATGGCACCTGAAGACATGGAGAAGACCACGTTTATTACTCTATGGGGTACATTTTGTTATAAGGTGATGTCCTTTGGGTTGAAAAATGCTGGGGCAACTTATCAGAGAGCAATGGTGACTCTTTTCCATGATATGATGCACAAGGAAATAGAAGTCTACGTGGATGACATCATTGCAAAGTCTAGAACAGATGAAGAGCACATTAGCGATCTAAGGAAGCTTTTTGAACGATTGAGAAAGTTCAAGCTAAGATTGAACCCCGCCAAGTGCACTTTTGGTGCAAGGTCGGGCAAGCTGCTAGGATTTATAGTAAGTGAAAGGGGGATAGAGGTTGATCCCGACAAAGTTAAGGCGATTCTTGAGATGCCTCCTCCCCGTACAGAAAGAGAGGTCCGAGGATTTTTGGGAAGGCTCAATTATATCTCCAGATTTATTTCACAATTGACGGCAACTTGTGAACCCATCTTCAAGTTACTCCGCAAGAATCAACCGGGGCGATGGGATAAGAACTGTCAAGTAGCTTTCGAAAAGATTAAGCAGTACCTACAAGAACCACCAATTTTGGTGCCCCCAACCCCAGGAAGGCCACTTATATTGTATCTGACTGTATTGAACGAATCCATGGGCTGCGTGTTGGGACAACACGATGAAACTGGAAAGAAGGAACATGCTATCTACTACTTAAGCAAGAAGTTCACTGATTGTGAAATGAGGTACTCCGCTATAGAGCGGACTTGTTGTGCGTTAGCATGGGCCGCTAAGCGCCTAAGGCAGTACATGTTGAGTCACACCACTTGGCTAGTTTTTAAAATGGACCCCGTCAAGTACATTTTTGAAAAACCTGCTCTGACTGGAAGGATCGCTCGCTGGCAAGTGCTGTTAACTGAGTATGACATAATATATGTCACTCAAAAAGCTATAAGAGGAAGTGCCTTGGCCGATTACTTGGCACACCAACCCATCAATGATTATCAGCCGATGCAATTTAACTTTCCGGATGAAGATATCATGACATTATTCAATGAAGAAGGTGGTCAAAAGGAGAAATGGACCCTGAGATTTGACGGAGCTTCTAATGCATTGGGGCACGGAATTGGGGCTATCTTGATTTCACCCGATAAGGAATTTATCCCTATCTGCGCTAGATTGTGTTTTGACTGTACCAATAATATTACTGAATATGAGGCATGCTCATTAGGAATCCAAGCAGTGTTGGATGCAAAAGTAAAGTTGTTAGAAGTTTATGGGGACTCTGCTTTGGTTATTCACCAATTGAAAGGCGAGTGGGAGACTAGGGACAGTAAATTGATTCCTTATTATGATCACATCAAGGAAATGATCAAGGAGTTTGACGAGATCTCTTTTCATCACGTTCTCCGGGATGACAATCAAATGGCTGATGCTTTAGCTACCCTTGCCTCAATGTTCAAAGTAAGTAGTGACTACGATATGCCTCTCATCAAAGTAAAGAAGCACTGTGAGCCTGCATACTGTCAAATGATGGAAAAGGAGTCTGATGGGAAACCTTGGTACCATGATGTTAAGAGATATATCCAGAGTCAAGAATACCCCGTGGGTGCTACAGAAAATGATAAGAAGACCCTAAGGCGACTCGCCATGGGTTTCTTCTTAAATAGGGATGTGCTTTACAAAAGAAACTATGACTCTGTCCTTCTTCGCTGTGTTGATACTGATGAGGCAAACGAAATCATGAAGGATGTTCATGAAGGATCTTTTGGGACTCACGCTAATGGACATGCCATGTCTAGAAAGATCTTGAGGGCTGGTTATTACTGGATGACCATGGAAGCGGATTGCTTCACGTATGTCCGAAAATGTCACAAATGTCAGATATACGCTGACCATATTCATGCACCCCCGTTATCCCTAAATGTCTTGACGGCACCATGGCCCTTCTCAATGTGGGGCATGGATGTCATTGGACCCATCGAGCCAAAAGCTTCAAACGGTCATCATTTCATCTTGGTTGCCATCGACTATTTCACCAAATGGGTAGAAGCAGCTTCATATACCAGTGTAACAAGGAGTATTGTGGTCAAATTCATCAAGCGAGAATTGATATGCCGATATGGCCTACCAAGTCAGATCATTACTGACAATGTTACGAATTTGAACAACAAAATGATGAAGGAACTCTGCGAAACCTTCAAGATTCACCATTACAATTCCTCTCCTTATCGACCTAAAATGAATGGGGCGGTTGAGGCGGCCAATAAGAACATCAAGAAGATAGTGCAGAAAATGGTAGTCACCTACAGAGATTGGAGCGAGATGCTCCCTTTCGCTCTGCATGGGTATCGCACCTCGGTTCGAACCTTGACAGGGGCAACCCCGTTCTCCCTCGTATATGGAATGGAAATAGTTTTGCCTTTTGAAGTAGAAATCCCGTCCCTTCGGGTAATGATGGAAGCAAAATTAGAAGAGGCTGAGTGGGTTCAAGCTCGACATGACCAATTAAACTTGATTGATGGAAAAAGATTGATTGCCCTCTGTCATGGTCAGTTATATCAGAGGCGTATGAAACGAGCATTCGAGAAGAAAGTACGGCCTCGACAGTTTCAAGAAGGAGACCTGGTACTCAAGAAAATTTTACCAATTCAAAAGGACAATCGAGGCAAATGGACTCCTAATTATGAAGGACCATATGTTGTGAAGAGGGCTTTTTTTGGAGGAGCCTTAATACTCACTAATATGGATGGCCAGGATTTGTCAATGCCTGTAAACACAGATGCAGTGAAAAAATATTATGCTTAGGGAGGAGATGTCAGAGCAAATAAAAAAAAAACAAAAAAAAACAAAAAAAACAAAAAAAAACAAAAAAACAAAAAAAATAAAAAAAAAATAAAAAAAACAAAAAAAAGAGGAAGAAAAGAAAATTAATGCTCGCTAAGCTGAAAACCTGAAAAGGCAGCTTAGGCAAAAGTTAGAGTGACCCGGTGAGTCGAAAACCCGAAAAGGGCGGCTTAGGCAAAAGTTAGGGTCAAATTTCTGGCAATGCGAATGAGACCTCTGGCTCAAAGAAGTACGAGTCCAAGCTCGTGCACGTGAATCACTGTCGAACTTACCTTTCCAAAAGCAAGGTCGAAGGGTGAACATGAAGTCGTGTTGGGGGTTAAGGCTCTCATCAGTCTCAGAGATTCACTGGAGGATCCATGAATCTTCCCAGTTTTCACTTGTTCTGGACCTATGTGACCTCATTCATTTCATTCACTTTCTTTATTTTTTTTTCTCTGTACTTGTTTAACATTCATGAATAAAGTTCACTCTCTTCGATACGTGTTATGAATTTGGTTGATTTGATAAAAACATGTATTTTAAATGGAAGAATGGTAAACATTTAAAGTCGCAAGGGACAAGATGCTCCTGCTACTCAACCTCATCTTAGGTAATCATTGCAGGGACTTGGCCAGGCACGCGCTCCAAAGCTAGGGTTGCCTCATTCGTTCTACTTCGTCCATGAGTTGTCGTAAGAGTCGCGGTTTCACAGGACTTACCCGATTTTGAAACTTATCTTTACGTTACTTACCATTTTTCTGCAGGTTATCTCACAGATAGTCATGCCAGGCACTAACACCCCAATCAAGCCCTTCAAATCCCTTCCTTGAATCGCCCGAGTTGGCACTTCTCAAAATTCCTTCCTTAAAACGCAAGGTTGGCACCTTTCAATGTTTTACTCTTTCATCGCCTAAGCAGGCACCTTCAAAGTCTCACCCTCAATTATTGAAGTCCGTGCCTCTTGAAATATCCTCCCCAGTGGAATCATTCGCCAAAGATGGCACTTCTCAGGATCTCTCTCCCCAATGAATCCTAAACTTTCCATCAAGAGGCAGTACCTGAACCACCAAAGTTCTCCCCAGTGGAACTACGCTTCCCAAACAAACTCAACTAGGGCATCTTCCCGAATTCCTTTTGTTATAACCATTCTCCAAGAATCCTTTAATCATGTCAAACTGGGGCATCTCCCCAGATTTATTCCTTTCCAGTCATGAGGCGTTTCTCCAAACTTCTTTCCAACTTGTCAAACTAAGGCATCTCCCTAGATTCCCCCAAAGCTCTTTAGATCATGTCAAACTGGGGCATCTTCCCCAGGTTGTTATCTTTTGTCAACCCAAGGGCAGTACCCCATGCTCCCGGGAAGTTTGAACTGGGACATCACCTCGGGTCTCACTCTGTCAAAAGGAAATGTACCCCAAACCTCTTCAACCGCCCTAACTGGGACATCACCCCAGATTCTTCTCCCGACCTTGAGGTAGTACCCCTAAATCTTCTAATCTTTCCAAAAATTAGGGTATCGTCCCAGACCTTTCCCCCATTTCTTTTCTCTCCCAATCAAAAAGCAGTTCCCTGAATCATCCAAGATAGCTTGAACTGAATCATCCCCAGATTTCTTTCCTTTAGTAAGCCCATCATGTATCCCAAGTGGACCCCAGACTTTTCTTTCAGTCAAGAAGCTGTTCCCCGAGATTCCTTCAATCCTCCTAAATGGGGAAACCTTCCTCAGGTTTCTTCTATTTTCACTCAAGGGGCATTACTCCATCTCAAACTGGGACATCACCCCAGGTTCACCCTATTTCGGTCAAAGAATAATTCCCCAAAAGCCGTCAGCCATGTCAAAATGGGTTAATTCGGACGAGACGTCCTGTTAGCTCCCCCTAATCTTTGTATTTTCTGTCAATTGAGGGTTAATCCCATCTTTTACTTTTTGTCCGCCTATCAAGGCATCCTTTACTTTTTCATTCGCCTATCAAGGCATCCTTTACTTTTCCAGCCGCCTATCAAGGCATCCTTTATCTTTCCAGTCGCCTATCAAGGCATCCTTTTATTTTCCAGTCGCCTATCAAGGCATCCTTTATTTTCCAGCCGCCTATCAAGGCATCCTTTATCTTTCCAACCGCCTATTAAGGCATCTTTTATTTTCCAGTCGCCTATCAAGGCATCCTTTATTTTCCAGTCGCCTATTAAGGCATCCTTTATCTTCCAGCCGCCTATCAAGGCATCCTTTATCTTCCAGCCGCCTATCAAGGCATCCTTTATCTTCCAGCCGCCTATTCAGGCACCATTTATTTCCTATCCGCCTATTCAGGCATCCTTCCCCTTCCGCCTATTCAGGCACCCTTTACTTTCCAGCCGCCTATTCAGGCACCATTTACTTTCTTGTCCGCCTATTCAGGCATCCTTCACTTTCCTTCCGTATGTTCAGGCATCCTTTACTTCCTGTCCACCTATTCAGGCACATCCTTTACTTCCTGTTCGCCTATTCAGGCACCCTTTACTTTCCTTTCTACCGGGAGTCAACCCCGATCTTCTCACCTCCTGTTAACTGAAAGGCTCAAGTGTCAATTCCTGGGTTTTTTCCCCTTCATCTAATACTTTGACAAAGGTGTTCACGTCTTTACTCCCTTTCCATTTCAAAAGCAAGAAGAAAACTTCATGCTTTTCTTAAGGAAAAGAAGTAAAGAGGGGCATCTATGAACACCTATTTCAGCCCATCCGCAAATGAAAAGAAATTTTTTTTTTAAAAAAAAAAAATTTAAAAAAAAATTAAAAAAGGAGGGTGGAAGGACTCGGAACAGATCAAATCCGAGTGGAATATGCCACTGTTGAAGAGAAATCCAAATAGAACTACTCAGAAATGATCAAAAACCGAGTAATAATGAAGCATTTCCGAATGGAATAGGCTCCTGTTGGGGAATCCGAGCGGAATGACACATACATGATCAAATCCGAGTAGAATTACTCAAAATGAATCAATTCCGAGTGGAAAGCTTCCCTGTCAGAGCCATTCCGAGTGAAGAAATTCAAATTTCTAATTCTGAGTGTGAAGAAGTTTATTTCCGAGCGAAAAATGGCCAAAATTCCAATTTCTGAGCCATTTCAATCGGTTCCGAACCAATCTTCACTCATCCGAGTGCTCCTTTACCCATTTCTGAGTCATTTCTACGGATTTCTGAGTCATCATTCTCTCCAGTCAGTTCTTGGTCAATCTTCGTTCATTTCTGACCAATTCTGAGCCAGTCTTCAAGTTGGAACCGAGTGACACTACAGTCGGTCATCCCTCTTCAAATCAATTCTGTGTTATCCTTCTTCAAACAATCAATTCCGAGCCCATTTTCGCCCAAATCTGACTCACCACCCTCACACAGATTCCGAGTCCACCTTTACAATCAACTTCCGAGCCATTTCAATCGGTTCCGAGCCATTTTATACTCGGATTATGGAGAGGAAGTGAAGGCTGACCCCTTTTCCACTCGGATTTGACTCCTAATGTGGAGGAATGCTGACTGAGAGGGTGATCCGAGTGATTCTCACTCGGATTCCCCATTTTTACTCGGATTACTCCATTTTCACTCAGATTTTCACTGCCTCACTCGGATTTGACTGCCAGTGTGGATGAATACTGATTGGAGGGTGGATCCGAGCCATTCTCACTCGGATTACACCATTTTCACTCGGATTTGACTGCCAGTATGGATGAATACTGATTGGGAGGTTGATCCGAGCCATTCTCACTCGGTTTTCCACTATTTTCACTCGGAATCCCACCATTTTCACTCGGAATTCCACCATCTCTTACCATGCTGACCTTGCTGACCTGGATTCCACTACCCAAGTGGATCCAGGAATCCCGGAGGTGGCTGGCAGACAGGGGCGGAGGTGGAGGAATTAAAAATTCCCACCAGCCGTTGTCCCCCCACTACCCAAACCGAGTGGAAGCCTGAGCTGGCATTCCACTCAAAAGTGGAAGCCTGAGCTGGCATTCCACTCGGGCCAGCCTATAAATAGGCAAGGGGGAGGACAGCTGAGGGGGGGGCATTTTTCAGAGGAGGAAACTCTGCCAAAATCCTTCGTGCTCTCTTCTCTCTCACACCAACTCTTCTCTTCTTCTCCTTCCATCATCCCTCACCATTGCTGCCCACAATCCTTCCATCCTCCACTCCTCTCCTATTCCAATCCGTCCACACTCCCACTCAACAGCACCTCATTCCTAATCCCATCACCTTCCCACTCCCTCTAACCCCATCTTCCCTCTCGGACCAGCGTTCCTGCACCATCATCACTCGGTTTTTTCTCAACTTTCACTCGGTAATCCTCTTTTCACTAGGATTTAGTATTTTGCATTCGTTTTCTCATATTTCCATTCAGATCCTCACTGTTTCACTCGGATTTACTATTATTTTCACATAGATCCTTACTGTTTCACTCGGATTTACTATTTTGCACTCGGTTTCTCTTATTTTTACTCAGATTCTCACTGTTTCACTTGGATTTACTATTTTTGCACTCAAATTCTCATTATTTCACTAGGATTTACTATTTTGCACTCGGTTTCTTTTATTTTCACTCAGATTCTCACTGTTTCACTTGGATTTACTATTTTGCACTCGGTTTCCCTTATTTTCACTCAGATTTTCATTGTTTCACTCGGATTTTCACTGTTTCACTCAGATTTTCACTGCTCCACTCGAATTTTCACTGTTTCACTCAGATTTTTCACTGTTTCACTCAGATTTTCACTGTTTCACTCATATTGTCACTGTTTCACTCGGTTTTCCCTGTTTTCACTCGGATTTTTCATTTTTTTCACTCGGTTTTCTTATTTTTCACTCGGTTTTCTTATTCTTCACTCGTTTTTTTTCATTTTTTGCACCCGTTTTCCTCTCCCATTCAGTTTTTTTTTATATATTCATTTTCCTTAATCATTGTCGTACGGAAAATACTTCCGTCTACACAGTCTCTATAAGATCCGTGCACGTGCGAAGCACTTCGCCTTGTATGGATTCTTCACTAAAAAGATGCCTATCAATATCTTCCTAATCTTTTCCTAAAAAAAAAAATTTAAAGAACTACGTGACCCTGATTTCTCGAAAGCTCGAGAATACGTAGGAGCGGGAAACAGTTCCTGTCGGGCCCACCTTTCTTTATTTAATTTTTAGAGTTTCCTTTTTGTCTTGCTATCAAAAGGAGGAGCGAGATTAATTTGGATGAGACGTCCTGTTAATCTCATATTTTTAATATCTCTTTAACGAAAAAGAAGGAGCGAGATTAATTTGGACGAGACGTCCTGTTAATCTCATATTTTTTAATATCTCTTTAAAGAAAAAAGGAGGAGCGAGATTAATTTGGACGAGACGTCCTGTTAATCTCATATTTTTAAGTATCTCTTTAAAGAAAAAGAAGGAGCGAGGTTAATTCAGACGAGACGTCCTGTTAATCT
The DNA here is from genome assembly GCA_037962975.1 of Clitoria ternatea. Lineage (NCBI taxonomy): Eukaryota > Viridiplantae > Streptophyta > Magnoliopsida > Fabales > Fabaceae > Clitoria > Clitoria ternatea. The sequence goes on along the minus strand of CM075672.1, from coordinate 155,563,034 downwards.
CATGTAAATATTTTGCGTTGATTTTTATTTATTTTGTTTACTTTGTCATTCCGTACGTTTTTTTTTCTTTTCATGAAGAAGTTAAAATAATTATCAGGTTAACTATAATGCGCGCTATCAAATTGAGGTAACCGTTTTTTTATAACGGACAGTTGTGAGGTGCTAATACCTTCCTCACCTGTAATCAGACTCCCGAATCATGAAATCTCATTTTTATAACCAGTGCTTTAACAAAAGGTTTTTCCACTATTTTATCCTAAAAAATATTGGTGGTGACTCCCTGTTTATTTTTAAAAAAATCGTTTCGAGGGTCGGCCGCGCCGCCGCGATCCCGGTCGCGACAGCCCTTCTATATGTATGCACAGGATCACTATAGAAGATGAAAGTAGGCCTACAGTAGAACCACTCAGGAGATTAAATCCAAAAATGCAAGAAGTGGTTAAAAAGGAAATTTTGAAATTGCTTGATGCTGGAGTCATATATCCTGTTGATAGTAGTAAATGGGTAAGTCCTGTTCATGTGGTGCCTAAAAAGGGGGGAATAACTGTGATTGAAAATGATAAACATAAATTGATTCCTACTAGGATTGTCTCTGGTTGGTGTATGTGCATTGATTACCAAAAGTTAAATAGCGCCATGAAAAAAGATCATTTTTGTAACATCCCGATTTATTAATTAATTGCCGAATGAAAATAAATCATTGAAATAATAATTGCAAGGTGGGAAAATTATTTATTAATTATAATTAACTTAATTAACTCAACTTAAGAAATAATGACTGGTTAAGAGTGGTTAATTAATAATTGCTGGCTGATTGTGTTTGGTGTACTGCTTCACGCTTTCCCACCCCACTCTTCCCTTCTCTCTCCGTGCATGCATATATGGGTGCACTATCACTCATTCTTCCCCTTCAGACTTCTCTTCTTTAGGTTTTCTCTCCTTTCTTCTTCGCTCTTCACTCCCCTTCTCTTCTTCTTTCTTCTCTGCTCGCTGTTTCCGCGAGTCCGCAACAATGGTGGCTGAGGATCGGAGTCCTCCTTCCTTACTCAACGAGCCAGTGAGGGTGAGGGTGTGCATTCCCTCTGCATGCAACCTGTCTCCTTCCTTGTTCCTTCATTCCTTTGTCGGCTTTCCTTCTTCCTCTCCTTGCTCGAAGCTGCCAAGTCTCAGTGGAGATCTGCGCTTTGAGGAGCTTCAAGGTGGTTGGAGTGTTCCCAGCGTTGTGATGGAGCCATTCCAAGGAGCGAGCCAAGAGCTAGGCGTCTTGGGCCTCCCCTGCTCTTGCATGCAAATGTGCTAAGAGTGACTCAGTGTTCCTCTGGAACTGAGCGTCGTGTTGACCAACTGAAAGCTTCAGTCCAGGTAGGGGGTATCTTCTATCTTAAATGCATGGGTTATGAACAGGTTACGGATGTCAATGGTTTGCTGACTTCATGTCCGATTCTATGTTTGCTTGCATGGTGAGTATATGATACCGAATGCATGATGACTTGGTGTGGAGTAATGTATGTTTGATTTCATATGTGAAATGCATGTTAATAGCCTTGAGAACATTGCATGATTATATAAAATGAATATGTTGCAGTGCAGTTGATGATTACTGTGTGGTTTATCGGATGTGCAAGTTACTGTGAGCTTGAAATGCTGACTGCATGTGTGAGGATGTGAAATTAGTAAATCTGACAGTGTCCAATACCGACTGCATGAGATGCATGTGCTGTTGAGTTTTGGTGATGTGCTATACCGATTGCATGAGATGCATGTATGGCTGTGTATATGAACTCTGTATTGTGTGATGAATCCGCGTGTGGCACATGGGATGCGTTTGTGCTGGGAGCACGTAGTGTGGGACACTACCATCGGTTATTAAAGCGTGGGACGCTATGAAATCCTTGAGTAGGACTCAAGGTAGCCCTTGAGTGGGACTCGGGCTGCCTGTGAACACCTCCGTTGGCGCTGAGAGCGTTGGTGTCACCTGTGGGCAAACGGTTAGGTACCTGTAAAATGGCCAAGCAGCTGGGAGCTGATTTGATAGCTGAGAGCTATGTATAAAAAGGCTGAGAGCCTACGTTGCAACGTCTAAACCGATACACACGAATGCGGAACCGAGTGAAATACTATGTGCCTATTAACTGTTGATATTGTTTGGAATTGGTTATGCATGCGAAGGTGTTAATGAGATGATGAATGTTTATAACCAAGTGAAATACTCTGTGTGTATTAACTGATTGATATTGTTTGGAATTGATTATGCATGTGATGATGTTAATGAAAGGATGAATGTGTATAACCGAGTGAATACTCTGTGTATATGTATTACTGATGCTGACTGGAATTTGATTATGCGTGTGATGATGTTAAGGAGATGATGAATGGATATAACCGAGAGAGTATTCTGTGTGTATACGCAGTTGATGCTGATTGAAGTTTGCTCCATGAATATGTGTTGATGTTATTGAAATGTTATGCGTATATAGCCGAGTGAGAACTGTTAGATTCTGATCGAAAAATGTTGAATATGTGCATTCTGATTCGTTGGTATTATCATGTTGCTGATTGGTGTTATATTAATATTATTGGCTGTATATTTGCACCTGGCCGAGTGGTGACTGATGAATTCCGATCGGTAAGAGTCTGATGTGTGTCCTGGTTGATTTGTATTGCTTTGACTTTAATCGTTGCCATGTATGATTGAGTGTATATAAATACTGCTGTATAATTGTGGGACAACCCGAGTCAGTATCTATCATTTAATATCTAAGATGCTCACCCTTACACCATTTTTCAGTGTGTACAGGTCGTGCTCGGAAATGATGATAGGGTCTCAAGTCCGAGTGTAGTGCACTCCGACTGTTGAGTACTTGTATTGCATTATTATGTTCTGTCCGTGTAGCCTTGGCCGGCTCTCATGTAAAATGACGATTAAATATATTCATTTATAACGATAGAATAGTCATGGTGTCACTTGTATGGTATCGTAAGTATTGGTAAATGCATAATATCAAGATAATGGGTATTCTGAGTATATGGTTACATGTTTATGGGTCGGTAGATTGGAATTGTGGGTATATCTATGTTTCTGGGAACATATATTCGTACATATGTACTCTATGTTGATTTGATGCGTCTTCCGACTGGAATGTGTTATTAAATGATTCGAAGGTTGTTGATGAATGAATTATGCTGAGTTGATGATTCCGAGCGAGACTATAGTATTTGGGTATTTCCGAATGAATATGCTGAGTGATCCTGAGTGAAAAATATAGGTAAACCCGAGTGAGGTAGAGTTCGCATTTCCGAGTGAAAACCTTGAGGGATTCTCTTCTGAGAGAGGAGTTAGTGTAGTGGTTTAAAATGGAATGGGTTCTGAGTGTAAGATGTTTATAATCCGAGTGAATGATGTAAAATCTGAGTGAGTGAGGATTTGTAGACCGAGTGGTTTATACTTGTGACCTATATGAATAAAATGAGGAGTTGTGGGGACCCCCGAATGAAGTACGAGCGTGATGATTTACTGGGTGAACCTATGTCCCAAATCCGAGTGAGAAATTACCTTGTACCTGTGTCTGCCCCAGCGAATTAGACTTAGCTCCAGCGAGTGTGTGTTTGGGAAGGCTTTCGTGTTGGCATCGCTTAAGCGAATCGTGCCTCGCCCGAGCGACCAGAGCTGTTTCGCCCAAGCGTATGGGATCGCGTTGAAGCGAGTGGATGCTGGTGTTGGGCTTCGCTTGAGTATCTCCTTCTTCCGCTGTTGCATTGTCATATCTTGTTCAGGCGGTGTTGGACCTCGCTTGAGCGAGTGGGCGCTGTTCGTGGGATTCGCCCAGGCGCTGATGTATTTCGCTGAACTGATTGGACCGGTTTAAGCTGCTGTGCTCCGCTGATTACCGACAGCCTTGTTCCTCCCGCTGATTGCTATACGTATGAATATTCTTTTATCTCCCTTGCCTTCCTCTTCTTTCTATGCCGACTGTCCAATGGCTGTTTTTGTGGAAAAATTTTTTTTTCCCTGTTTTTAGGTTTATTACTTATTGAAATTAGGGTGTTACAATTTTCCTCTCCCTTTTATTGATCAGATGCTTAAAAGACTTGCGAAACACTCTTATTTCTGTTATTTGGATGGGTATTCAGGTTTTTATCAAATTCCCCTTCATCCATTTGATCAAGAAAAGACTACCTTCACTTGCCCTTATGGGACTTATACTTATAGGCATATGCCTTTTGGTCTGTGTAATGCACCTGTGACTTTTCAAAGGTGTATGCAAGCAATTTTTTCTGACCTTATTGAAAATATGATAGAAGTCTTTATGGATGATTTTTCAGTGCATGGTTTGGATTTTGATAACTGTTTAACAAATTTGTGCCAAGTCTTGCAGCATTGTGAAGAGACCAATCTGGTCTTGAACAAGGAAAAATGCCATTTTATGGTAAGAAAAGGCATAGTTCTTGGACACTTAGTGTCTGAAAGAGGTATAGAAGTTGATAAGGCTAGAGTGGAAGTGATTGAAAAATTGCCCCCACCTACAAATGTGAAAGGTATTCGGAGTTTTCTTGGACATGCAGGGTTTTACCGTCGGTTCATTAAAGATTTCTCCAAGATCACAAAGCCTCTTACAACTCTTCTGGGTAAGGATGTGCCTTTCAATTTTGATTCATCTTGTATGGAAGCTTTTTGTAGGATTAAGCAATCTTTAATCTCTGCCCCCATCGTTCAACCCCCTGATTGGGAATCCCATTCAAGTTGATGTGCGATGCGAGTAATTATGCAGTGGGGTCTGTGCTTGGAAAACGGAAGGACAAAAAGCTCCATGTAATTCATTATGCCAGCCAGACGCTGGATGATGCTCAGGTAAATTATGCCACAACTGAGAAAGAACTGTTAGCCATTGTCTTTGCTTTTGATAAATTTAGATCTTACTTGGTGGGTTCACATGTTATTGTTTACACCAATCACTCTGCCATTAAGTATCTATTGAATAAAAAGGAAGCAAAGCCTAGGCTGATTAGGTGGATTCTAATATTGCAAGAATTTGACTTGGAAATTAAGGATAAGAAGGGTACTGAGAACCTGGTTGCTAACCACCTATCTAGGTTGACATCCAAAAAAGTAGAAATAGATAATATTCCCATCAATGAATCTTTTTCGGATGAACAACTCTTGAGTCTTAGTATCCAACGTGTTCCTTGGTATGCTGATTTTGTAAATTTTCTTGCATGTGGTATCTTACCTCCTGATCTTAGCTTTCAGGAAAGGAAAAAGTTTTTTACAGATGTTAAACACTACTATTGGGATGAACCCCTCCTATTCGAGCAATGTGCTGATGGTTTGATTTGAAGGTGTGTTCCACAAGATGAGGTCCATGCTATCTTGGACCATTGCCATTCTCTTTCCTGTGGAGGGAACATGAGCACCTCCAAGACAGCCGCTAAAATATTATAAGCTGGGTTCTATTGGCCACATATTTTTAAGGATGTAGGTAAGTATGTTCTAACTTGTGATGCTTGCCAAAGAACCAGTAACATTGGTAAGAGACATGAAATGCCATTGAATAACATTTTAGAGGTTGAATTGTTTGATTTATGGGGTGTTGATTTTATGGGACCCTTTCCTTCCTTTTTTGGAAATCAATTCATATTAGTGGCAGTTGACTATGTGTCAAAATGGGTGAAAGCCATTGCTTCACCCCATTCTGATACTAAAACTATTATTAAAATTTTCAAGAAAATAATATTTCCGAGGTTTGGGGTCCCAAAATGTGTTATAAGTGACGGAGGGTCTCATTTTATTGAGAGAACTTTTCAGACCCTCCTAAAAAAATATGGAGTCAGGCATAAGGTTGCTACACCTTACCACCCACAAACTAGTGGACAAGTTGAGGTATCCAATCGGGAAATTAAAAATATTCTTCAAAAAGTGGTGAATACATCACGTAAGAATTAGTCTATTAAGTTAGATGATTCCTTATGGGCGTATCGAACCGCATACAAAACTCCCATTGGAACCACACCTTTTAAGCTAGTATATGGGAAGCCCTGCCATTTACCTGTTGAGCTAGAATATAAATCTTTTTGGGTTATTAAAACTCTTAACCTTGATCATAAGACTGCAGGTGAACATAGATTGTTGGAATTAAATGAGCTTGAAGAGCTCCGTTTAGATGCATACATAAATGCCAGAATTTATAAAGAAAAAACCAAACAATGGCATGATCGTCACATCCTACGGAGAACATTCAATCCAGGTGATATGGTTTTACTGTTTAATTCCAGATTGAAGCTTTTTCCAGGTAAACTGAGATCCCGATGGTTGGGACCATTCAAGGTAACAAAGGTCTTTCCCTTTGGAGCTGTTGAGTTATGGAGTGAGAAATCTGATACATTTAAGGTAAATGGACAGAGAGTAAAGCACTACTTGACAGGTCAACCAATACAACAAGCAAGTGACTTGGACTTGTTTAATGCTCGTAATGAATAAATCCAAATGGTGAGAAGTCTGGCTGAAGACTTAAAACTTAGCACTGATAGGGAGGTAACCCTATATATTTGTTGTTTCATTTTGAATTTGAAAAAAAAACTATGTCAAATCCCAGTTTGGGGTAACTACAGGTAAGTTTTCTTATCATTTTATTATCCATTTTAACATTGAGGACAATGTCAAATTCTGGTTTGGGGTGATAGATAAGAAAACTTAACTGTTTTATTTGTATTGTGTGATTGTTATTTTATTTTGCATGTGTGTATGATTTCCTTGTTTTGTTTATCATCTTGTAATTTACCATGATTGTATGATAATTAACTTTGAACATAAAGATAAAGTATCTAAGGACCCCAAAATTTTGAGTAAAATTTTTCAAAAAATTGATTGTTTAAATGCCAAATAAATGTTTAAACGAACCTTATGTGATTTAAATTTTCTTTGAAAAGACTTTCCATGGTGAGACTTGAGCCAAAATGGGTAATTTATCAAACAAATTTTCAAACCCATATTTTCTTGAGTGAGTGAATCTCGTAGTCATCAATATTCTAGAACTTGTTTTTTAATCGATTCAAAATGGTTTTTGATTACATGTCTTAGGATAATAAAGGCACAATTAGGTCTTATTCTTAAGCCTCAGAATTTTGCACAATTTGAACCCTTGTTGCCCCTTTTGAGCCTAAAAGTGAAAATTTTTCTTTGAGGCCTATTCATTGACTGATATTCTCTTAATGGTGAAAAGGTTAGAAATTTAGTGGAGCAAAGAAATAAAACGGACTTAAGAAAAATATGTTATGGGATGCAAAGAAAAGCAAGAAAAAGAAGAGAAAATCAAAAGGATGATATTGAATGAATTGCAAAAAAGTCCAAAAAAGTTTAAAAATTTGCTCTTTTAATTTTCTGAATTTATGATAGAAATTTGAATCATTCATGACTATTTAAGCCCTTTTGTATTCATTTTCTTGATATTCCTACCTTGACAAATATGACCCATGGCCACGTTACACCCTTTAAAAGACCTTTTGACTTTGACATGCTTTCTATCTTAACTGTGGAGTTTCTGGTTAATTAACAAGCTTATGGTAATGTTTTTTTGACTATGATGATTTGAGTAATACACAAACCATGAAACACTTGAGTGAAAAATGTGAGAAGAATGCCCTCTGTCTTAACACTAAAAATTGAATCACATACGAAAAAATTAATCTTGGCATTTGAATAAATCTGTTTCTCTATCTTGGATTCCTTAATTTACTAAGCTTAGTGTTTTCTATATCTTATCTTGTGAATATGGTGATTGCTTGAGGACAAGCAATGACTTGGTTTGGGGTATTTTAATAAGTGTTTTAAAACACTGTTTTTCACAGTTTAATTTATTTAAAATTCCAAGTTTATTGTATCATTTTCTCTTGATTTCATGGTTTCTGCTTTCTTTTCACTGTTATTGTTCAAATGTTGTATTTTGTATGAATTAATTTAAATGGAACATTTAAAAAAACATTTTTTTTAGAATTGGAAAATTATGAGGATTAGTGCTAAAATTTAGTATTTCAAAATATCAAAAACTTAAATCATAATTCCATTTCTTAAAAATTTAATTTTTTTAAAGTTCCATCTAAATTAATTAAAATAATTGTTTCTCTTAATCCAAAGTCAAAATAATTTGATCATCTCCTTGGCATTTCATATGAATATTGCTTGATTTTTAGTTATGTATTAACGTGACTTCATGGTTGAATTATGCAGCTTGGTCCATGAATTGAAATGCAAAATTTCTTCCAATCTTGCACCATGAATTAACGTAAAATGCTATGGCTGAATGGTGATTTTTGTTGTTTGAATTTTTAAAGGAAATAATGCTCTCACCTTTCACTCTCTTTGTTTCACGTGAAGAGCCTTCCAAAAAGGGACCCATGTGCATTAAATTTTTATGAATTCCTACTACTTTCCAACGTTAAAAGCAAGAGCTGATTGTCATCTTTTATTATTATTATTTTATTCATTTGTTGAATGGTCAAAGTACAACACATTTCCCTTTTGCATATTTTATTCATCAAATAAGGCAATGTGCAGCCCATTGTTCCCAACGTAAATACTTATGCAAATTTAAGCAAATTGATGAATTTTTCTAATATTTGCAGGACCCATCAGCTGCAAGGATTAATTAATTAATCCTCCACTCCATTTTGCTAACGCAAAAAGCTGTAGGTGTAAGAAAATGGACAATATTTAACAAACTTTTTTTACATTAAACAAGGAGCAACCTGCACGTGAATTTGGACAATCAATTGGCAAAAAAAAAATTAGACACTAGATTAAGTGTAAAATTCACGTGAAAAGCTGGCTGGTGGCAACGTGAATGGGAACAAGAAATATTAAAAATTGAACAGAAATTCATGTTGATTGCTTATGGACAGCAATTAAACAAAGCATTTTCATGCTAAATTAAGGAGCAAATCAACGTGAATGAGCTAGCTGGAGGCAACGTAAATGGGACAACACTTGAAAAGCATTTTGGTCATTAAAATAAAGCAAACAAAGTAAAATAGAGCGCATTTTGAAGAACAAATTGACGTGAATGAAATGGGCCTCCATTATGAGACACTTTGCCAACGAAACAAAGGAAGACAAAATGGAAGTTTTAGCTGGCTGTTTTGCTTTGGAAACAATAAAAAATTCAAGCAGAAACATGATAAATAGTAGAGTACAGCAGCAGAGGAAAAGGGTCAGTTTCATGCAGAGAGAAAAATTTATTTTCTTTTTTCTTTTCTTGTTATTATTTGGTAAAAAAAAGAATTAAGAGAGAGTAGTGAAATTGAGTGTTTAAATTTATGTACTATGGAGGATATTGCAAATACAACAAGGAGTGACAGTGGTGAATTTATTGGGCTTTTTGGAGAAACCCGTAAGTCTTTATTTTTACCATGTGTTGTATGTTTTACTTTTCTTCCATCATGTGTATGAATTTGAATTATATCATGAGTAACTAAATTTTTATCTTGGGATGAAGGGAGTGTGACAATATTTTATGATGTTATTTTGACTTTGAATTAAATAAATTTCTGTTTTCCATTTAGTTCAAATTATGTTCAATGCTCTTAGTGATTCCTAACAAGAACCTAAGTGATAAAACTGTATACTTACGAGTATATTAGAAAGTTTAAGTAATTAATAGAATCGAGAGATTTATTGTTACTAGAAAGCTTTTGGACTAAACCCAAGGTTTTGAAATACTTTTTGTGACCTCGGTAAAACCGAGAAAGTAATCAAAAATCTTTTGAGGAATAAAAAGGGATTTTTATAAAATAGTAAAGGGCCTATCTTAGGGATTGAACGCGGTTCTCCATACGTTAGGTACATTAATAGGATTCCGAGAGGAACATATTAATTAGCTTAAGGAAAATCTACCTTGGAAAACTTAATTTGATTCTTATTTATGAAAAGTTAAAATTATTAGCATAAAATAAAGTCTTGAATACCCAGAATCCTAAGATACTCTCAACTCTGATATTTTTTTAGTGTCTAGAAAATTTTGTTTCTATATTTATTTTTATTCTGTGTAAACTTTGTTTTGACTTTTTATTTTATAAAAACTTAAAACATCAAACTGTGTGGATAATTAAATTTCAATATGCTGGTACTTTGAAAACTGTCCCTGTGGATACGATAATCTTTTATATTACGCGACATAACCCATGCGCTTGTGGGACCTATCAATTGTTCACCTTATACTATATTAATTTAACTTTTTATTTGACCCGACAACAACAACGTGTCAGATATCCTAAATTTCAAATGCAAGATAAAAATCTGATTTCTATTAGTTGGTGTAAGCTAATTTTTGTAACTATAAATTTAATCTTGATTTGGTTGTTAAACTAAATAACTAAATGCCTAAAACCTAAAGTTAATATTTGTTTCTAAAATGTTATCCTAATTGATCTATATTTCTTTTTCCACTCTTTTCCCCATTTCGTGCATACGCTATCTCCTTGGCAAAAATCAACTTCTTCTTCTTCAACCCATCATCCCCACAATGTGCCACTTTCACCTGCTACCGTTCTTCTTCATACTAGTGGAAAAGCTACATTCCCTTCTTTCCTCTTTCTTCTCTTAGGGAAGAATTGGGCCTTCTCTTCTACTTTCCATTTTCTCCATCATCATCATCCCACCAAGCTATTATCCTTACTGTGCCACCATCTTCTTGTTCAGCCTATCAATTTCGTCCTTGTGCTCAAGGTAAATGGAAGGACTCTTTCTATTCATTCTCATTTTCTTCATTCCATAAGTCCTCCTTTACATGCATGGATTTTAATTCAAATTTCTCTTCGTTCCCTAGTTGAACTGTGGGCTGAAATGATGGCTATAGGTGGAGTTAGAAATCTTTGAACAGTGGGTGGCACATCTTGAAATTATAAGGAAACAAGTTTCTCATTTCCTCAAATTTCAGCAAGTTGGGTTATACCCATTTGCTGATGTTCGCCCCAAAGTTAGAGGAGGGCCCACGAGAGCCTCCTAACCTATTTATTTAAGCAAATGATCGATTCTCTATTAGTTATACCTAGTGGGCCTAGGTCAGATTCTTTGGCTTTAACCTTTGTATAAATATGATGTGTAAATGCATTTGTAACCTAAGTGACACAATAAACAGAGAATAAACCATAATTTCCTAGAGTAATTCTCTAGGGGTTTTTGATAAATGGAAATTAAGCATTGATTTCATGACTCATTTTAACTAAAAATGCTTAAGAATTGAAACAAATTGATAAATGATAGAAGAGATTGAGCATGAATTCTTCAAGTAGTGATAGATATGTTCCAAAAAGAGAAAACATTGTCAAAACTCTTGAAGAAATGCAGGAAGTACAAGAAAACAATCAAGTCAGCATACTTGGTCTTGGTCATGAAGAAGCATGAAGCTTGAACCATGCATCAGTCCCCTGCCGCGTTTAAGCATAACACAGGGGGCACTTGAGCGCAAGACACTTTGAAAGTCATGCTTGAAGGCGCTTAAGCGAAAGGACATTAGCATCAGGCCCCTTCCACGCTTGAGAGTGAGAAGAGGATGCTTGAACTTGAACCAATACACGCTTCGCGTGGCTTGGGCATGACCTGCGCGCTTGGGCACGATCCTAGGCGTGATCGAGCGTGAGGACAGGAAAATAAGAAGGCATCAGGTCTCCTCACGCTTAAGCATGGAAATTCTAAGCTCAAGCGCAGTCACACTCAAGCGAGAATATCTCACGCTTAAGCATGATCGAAGAAGAATAGGCACTGAATTTTTTATTGACCAATGATGCGATCCCAACTCATCCACTCCTGCAATGCCACTAAGTAAGTTGGGGTCACGCTTAAGCGTGACAAAGGGAAGCTTAAGTGTGACTCCTCTATAAATGGAGTAGAGGAACGGAGGAATAACATTCATTCATCATTCATTCTCATCAATCATTCATCACTCATTCAGTGTGACTTTTCTATTTTGTATTCATTCCCTTTCTATATTCTTGAGTGAAAATGCAAGGCATGAGTAGCTAACTCTTTCATTGGGATTGGTTATAATCCATTCAAACCCAAAGTAATGCTGTTGTAAGTTGTTCATGTATGTTAACAAGATTTGATAGTTTTTGTGTTTCATTCTGCACTTAATGCCTGAAAGTAATTGATCACTATTTTCTTGTGTTTAGTTTTCTTAAGTATATTGGGAAATAACTTTTGAGAGTAGATCTGAATGAAATACTTGTTGTAAGTAGATGACCATGGATGGTATCTAATGTAATAAATGTCTAAACAATCGAGCATTAATGCTGGAATGATTTCAAGGTAACTGAGGGATCAGTAGGTTGAAATCATTCTTATGAATTTTGTATTTGAGGGATCAATGCAAATGATTTTGATTGTGACATAAAAATTATCATTTTAAGTTACATACATGCAAGATACTTAACTTACGAAGGTGAGATATGATGAAAACCAATCCTGGTTTTCCAAATCTGATTTTTACCAAAACTTATTATTATTGTTCTTTACATTTATTACTTTTTGTTAATAATTTCAAGCAGTATCCTTTACAACAAACCAAAATAAACTTCTTGTCAAATTAATTCAAGATTTAAGATCTTCAAGCTAACACCTCCTTAGTGGAACGACAACCCCTTGTTACTATAACTCTAGTGTTTAAACTTGGCACTAATCTTTCAGTGAATTCATATTATACAAACTTGATTTTTTTCTTGAAAACTCCCTTTTCAACAACCTTCTGTGCAAGATCTGATAACATCAATCAAGTTTTATGTTACCTAGTTTTGGCATTTACTAAGTAAACACAAAATAAACCATACCAAGTTCTTGCGCCACCGCCGAGGAGGTGATTCAAGTTTCGAAAATCTAGTATTGAATTGATAAGACTTTATGAATAGTTTTTGTTTTCATTTTTATTTTTCTAACGTGTGGTGATTTTTGCTTGAGTAAGTGCTTGATTTATGCTTTTAAGAGGACAGAGATCAAAAGAACAACTTGCATTTGATCTAGAGATAGACAGGTTACTCAAGAAGATCAAGAGAGGAAAGAAAGAGTAGAACTTCCACATAGGAGAAACTTCTTCCTCTATACCAACTGAGATCATGGCGAAGGACAACAACCATAATCAAAATCCACTAAGAAGAACACTGGGAGATTATGCCTTACAACAAGCGCCCAGACATTATTCAAGCATTGCTATTCTAAATATAATAAGGGCCATAGAAATGAAACCTACTTTTCTTAGTTTAATTAGTTCCCACCAATTTCATGGAATGACAAGTGAAGATCCATATACTCACTTGGCCACATTCTATGAATTGGTTGGAACAATGGGTTTTGACCAAAATGTAATCGAAGCTGTATATCTAAGATTGTTTCCTTTCTCTTTAGCAGGTAAAGCAAAGGAATGACTACAATCCCATCCAAATCAACGCTTGAATAGTTGGAACATAGTGGAAGAAAAATTCCTACAAAGATTCTTTCCACTGTCTAGATTCATTAGAGCCAAATCGGACATCACAACTCTTAAGCAAGTCCAAGATGAACCATTTTGTGAGGTATAGGAATACTTCAAATCTCTCCTCAGGAAATGCCCAAACCATGGACTGGAAGATATTACCCAACTCAATATCTTCTACAGTGGACTAAGGGCAGATACAAAAATGATATTGGATGCAGCAGCTGGAGGCACGATGATGATGGTAGATGCGGAGCAAGCTACAAGAATTATTGAAGCATTGTCCTCCACAGACTACCAAGCCCAACATGATAGATCCTAAATCCAAAAGAAGGGAATATTGGAGCTAAACACCACTGATGCCATTCTAGCTCAAACTAAAATATTAACCCAACAAATTGAAGCTCTCACACAACATATGGAAAAACTCCCTCAGCAGTTACATACAGTGCAAACCTCTATAGGAAATCAAAACTCACAATCAAAATATGATTTTTGTGGAGGTGATGACACTGCCAAGGAGAACAACCTGATGAATCCATCTTGTACATGAATAATCGAGGTAAGCAGAATAATTTCAATAATAATGCTTATTCTAACAATTTTTCACAGGGATGGAGGAATAATCAAAACAATGGTGGATGGAAACAAGAAGCGAGCACATCCAACAGGCAACAAATGTACTAACAAGGATCTTCTTTGATGGAGAAAACGTCCAGACTGGAGGACACCTTGGAAAAGTTTATGCAAGCTTCTCTAACAAATCAAAAGAACACTGAGGCATCCATTAGGAATTTGGAGACGCAGGTGGGACAACTAGCTCGCCAAATTGCTGAACAACAAAGACCTCATTATGGAGCCAACACTGAGTAGAATCCTAAAAAGTAATGCAAAGCTGTGGTAACCCGCAGTGGAAAAATAGTAAGATGTGAGTTGAGTGGAAAAGAAAAAGAGGGAGAAGAGATTTTGAAAGAAAAAGAAAGATAAAAAGAAAAAGAAAAAGAAAAAGAAAAAGAAAAAGAAAAAGAAAAAGAAAAAGAAAAAGAGAGTGAGGTTGTAAATATAGAAAAAAGAAGGAGAAAAATAAAAAGAGTGAAAATGAAAAAAAGAAGGTAAGAGTTGATGAAGATATTCCTTAATTAAAGAGTGTGCCTTATCCTAAAAATCCTTCCAAGCGTGATAAGGAAAGGCAATTCGCTATTCATGGACATCTTCAAGAGATTATAGATTAATGTTCCATTTATGGAAGCCATGGAGCAAATGGCTACATATGTAAAATTTATGAAGGACTTGCTGACAAAGAAAAAGAAGTTTTCAGAAGAGACATTTGAGCTTGAAGCTGGATATAGTGCCATCATTCAAAAGGTACTACCTTAAAAGTCTAAAGATTCAGGGAGTTTTACAATTCCCATTACTATTGGAACCCTTCCAATAGGAAAAGCGTTGTTGGATCTTGGAGACAATATTAATTTGATGCCATTATCTATGTTGAAAAGGATAGGAGATCTGGAAATTAGACTAACAAGAATGACCCTGCAATTGGCAGACCGAATAGTGAAATTTCTATATGGAGTAGCTGAGGACATCCTTGTGAAAGTTGACAAATTTGTCTTTCCTGTGGACTTTGTAATCATAGATATAGAGGAAGATTCTGAAGTACCTCTCATATTAGGAAGGCCATTTATAAAGACTGCAAAAGTCATCATAGATGTTGATGATGGGAAATTGAAAGTAAGAGTTCAAGATGAGGAAATTAACTTCAATGTTTTTGAAGCAATAAAACATCCTGTAGATAAGCAAAGTTGTTTCAAAATTGATATGGAGGATGAAGTGGGTAAGCCAAAAACTACTGAAGCACAACATTTGGGCTCCCTTGAAAAAGCTTTATTGTGGGTGGTAGAAGGACTTGACGATAAAGAATCAAAAGAAGTAGAGGAGATTCTTCACAGTTTTTATGCAAGCAAGGAGGTAGCAAGTATACAGAATCTATAGAAAGCCTTCCTAAAAAACAAGTCACTAAGGTTCAACAGTTGGAATTGAAAGAACTACCCTCCCACTTGAAGTATGCATTTCTAGATGATGAGTATAACACCCCTGATTTTCTGTATTTGAATCCCGATATGATCGTCATAATTAAATGCGAATAAATTTTTTCGCGTTGGAAAACATTTCCAAAACACCACCATGACCACATCAAGACCCAAATCACAGAAAACCAAAGAGTGAGATTATAACACCTAAAGCTGGATCGATAAATATATTGCCCATAACGGTATACGAAAATAATAGAGTTTACAGTGGAAGAATATGTATACCGGGCACACGCCTAGTCCCATATATGACGATATGAGAAAAGGCTAGGCGAGCATGCAGAGGCATATTATAAACCTAATAGACAACCATCATCATTTTACATAATCAGATAAGCATGCAAGCCTAAGATATAATTATATAAATACATAAATACATTCTTATACATTCGGGAATCTTCTCCCGACTATCTCAATCATCAAAGAACATCGATCAATTCCAATTCTTCTAGTACATATTAAATTATCTCTGACATACTATATTTACATCCACAATTCATAATTCCGAAGGATTATCCTATACATATCCAAATTCATTAAAATCATCTATATCATCATAAACAAAAAAATTCATTATACAAGAATCCATAAATGATGCCGGCCAAGGCACTTCCTCTACCACTATTTACCTTCATCCAAGCTTTAATTGAAATCCGAACTCATACCATGGCAACCTGCATCACAATGCTAAAAAGGAGACCACATGGGAGAGTGAGTTATACATTCAAAATGACGAATAATATATATATTGTGATCATGTGTATATGCATACAACGTCATGTGTGCTTTGCTTTAAAATCATTAAATTATCATTCATTCATTATCTCATTATTATAATAGGCATACAAGCCTCATGAATCACAATTCATATCATAAATAAGCACAACATATACAATATCACATACACAATCTCTTTGCCACTTATCAACAAGGGCATTCTCAAATTATTCTCACCAATTATCATATCTTTAATCAATACCTCCTCGCAAGGGGTTTCTCAACACTCATGGTCATCCCATCTCAAATGCCATGGTCTTAAGGCTAATGCATATGTCAATAGTTCCATGCATATGCAACGGATCCGATTTCAAATTCAATAATAATCATAATCACTTAAATTATCATCATCACTCAGGGATACACCCTTTGTGGCACCCCGCAAGGTGATTCATTCAACAACAATAGGACAACGTCCTCTTCACTTCGGGATATAAACTTCGTGGCACCCCGCAAGGTGATTCATTTCACAATAATTATTATAATACCATTATCACTCGGGAATACACCCCTCGTGGCACCCCGCAAGGTGATTCATTCAACAACATGATCAACATCATCTTCACTCCGGGATATACCCATCGTGGCACCCCGCAGGTGATATATTCCACAATAATTACGATAACATCATCTTCACTCCGGGATATACCCTTCGTGGCACCCCGCAAGGTGATATATTCAACATTATTCAATAACAATAGGACAACGTCCTCTTCACTCAGGGATATACCCTTCGTGGCACCCCGTAAGGTGATTCCTCAATAATAATGCATATCAATGCCATGCTATGCCATGAATGCAACAATGCAATAATGCATGTGCTCAACAACCTCGCAAGGATATCTCACCCTCTCACTTAGGGATATATTTCACTTTTAGTATTTTCAATAATCATATAATTAATTGCAAGCCCCTCAAGGCATATCATTCATAAAATTGGCATTCAATGGCCACAACATCATTCATAATAATCCATACATGGACATCAAACGACATAGCAACCAATCATAACATCAAGCCTTACATAGAATTATTTGAGGCATATTTATCATTCACATATTTGACAATCACACTTATGCTCAATATATTCATATTCTTGAATATACACCTCAACACATTACATATATCAATTTCATATCGCGTGGCAAGTCAACACTTGCCTTCTACCACATTATGCTTATATCATTATGTAATATTTATAAACGTTACCACACATTCATTTAGTGGCCTTTTCTCTCATTATTTATCACCATGATCTTAAAGTGTATCTTATAGCCTCATTATTAAATTCTCTTCATCATTCCCTCATATCGCACTCTTAGTGGTAGAAACATCATAAATAATTCATTTCTAATTCAACAATTTATTTTTAATTCCCTATAGTGGCATATCATCAATTATTACCACATATAATTCACCATAGATATCCCTTAATATAAGGGAATGGGGCTCGGTATTAGTTATTGAGGGAAAAATAACAAGAAGCAAAGTTTCAAGTATCTCGCTCAAGCGAGATTCACTTCCGCTTGAGCGAGATGAATGCTATTTATTTTAACCGCCCCAAGCTTTCCTAAACAGAAGGGATTTTAAGTATCAGACCTCAGGCTTGCTTGAGCGAGCTTATCTCGCTCGGGCGAAATCAAGACAGTACCAAATTCCAGGTTGCTCGCTTGGGCGTAGCACCACACACCCAGTCACTCGCTTGGGCGAAACTACACCAGTAACCATTTCCACACTCACTCGCTTGAGCGAGGAGTCCACTCGCTTAAGCGAAATCCGACCAGAGGTCGTATTTCCCAACACTCGATTTCTACTTAGTGGACCTGTTTTAGGCCGATTCCTCCCATTTGGTCCTTCACTCAGCTAAATCATTCCAGGACCAACTTCACACTGCCAAGTATATACCCTCTCATTCAACTAGGTTCCCCAACACTTGGGTTTTCAATCAGCAAAGTCACACCAAAACTAACTCCCATCACTCGGGTTTTAACTCCACAGAAATCCCTCCAAAAACCGACCCATTATTCATTCAGTTTTCACTCGGTAAAATTCATCCGGATCCGTGTCATCTTACGCTCGGTTCCTATTTGGCATAACAATCTAGACCGACTCATCTTTCATTCAACCAGATCATTCCTGGGCCGACTCACACTCACACAATCTATCACTCGGCTAATTTCTCCGAAACTGACTCATTACTTGATTGACCATTCACTCGGTAATTCATCTCAACACCGACTCATCTTACTTGGTTTTCTACTCGGCAAAATTATTCAAAGCCGACTTGTCTCTCACTTGGCCTTTCACTCGGCAATTTATTCCAAACCCGAGTCATCTCAATCAATTTTTCACTCGGCAACATCATCTCAGACCTAGTCTTTTCTCACTCGGTTTTCCACTCAGAAAATAATCTAGCCCGAGTCTTTCCTCACTTGATTTTCCACTCGGTAAATTCATTCCAAATCTGACTTCCTTTCATTTTCACATGAGAGAATTTATTCCAGAGTACATCTGGATAACACACCATGTATCCCCACTCGGTGGCATTCCCACTCGGAATTACACACACGAAGGGGCTCCACTCGGAACGAGTTACTTTGAACTCGGAAATTTCCACTTGGAACTCCACTGCTCGGAGTATCACACAGGGAGACCTCTCACTCAGAATTTTATCCACTCCCTCACTCGGAGGGTTCTGCCTTGGCATAGTCCACTCGGAATTTCACTTGGAAATTCACTAAAATCTTGAAATTATTTTCTAAGGTTCCCACTCAAGTGGAATTTCGTTCAGAATCCCACTTACTCACCATGCATTCTTCACACTCGGTCTAAACACAACCATACCAGTCACTCACTTGAGTGAGCACCAACCCAGCATCAGACTTCACACTTTCGCTCAAGCCACTCACACACGCTTGGGCGAAAAAGGTCCAGAGACTAATTCTCTGAAGCAGGCGACTCTCGCTTGAGCGAGATCCCATCTCGCTTGAGCGAGAATACCAGTACATAAGCAGAAAACGAAATTCACTCAGCTCAAACATATAAAATCATATTTTAAGCCAATTCACTTACTTCCAACACATCATATACAATATGTGGGATATATACAACTTGTTCTAATCATTCTCCCTCAGAATTTCTCATTATAAGCCAAATTTGGATTTATCCCACAGTTCACACACATCATGAAAGGCATATACAGCCTGTTCAAACATTCATACTTATCAAATTCTCATTCCAACATATTAATCATGTTAAATTCAAACTCATCTTCATCTTATATACATATATTCATACCTTGCAACAACAAATCCACATATTCTCATACATCTTCCTCAATAATCATCAACTTGCCATTACAATTAATTCAATACATACACATGGCAAGGCAAGCATGAGTACTAACACATACAATAATCACTAACAATTTTACTCATGCAGTTTGAATGTTAACTCCTCTCCTACCTCGAGGGAAGAGCCGAACCATTCCAATGCTCCAAAAGCTCCATCGTATCACCCGGAATACGATCTACATAATATACATATGCATTCATACAATTAATAAGCCATCACAAGGCATTCCTCATAATTTTTAAACATTTTCTAGCTTATCATCAAGTCCTAGACTTGTTAAACTCCAATTTATGCAATTGTATTAGGCTTCGGGAATTCCTTTCCCAAAGCCAAGATCCTCTAGATCTTAAGGCTAACTAAACTCAACATCATCATCATCTCATCCATTCCATAAGGCAATCCCATATCACATCAATCCTTCAAACATCATGATTGTCACTTAGAGCTTAACATAAATTATCCTTGCCTCTTTAAAGCCATCCTTAATTAACAAATCTAATGACACAAATCATGGCCTATCAATTTACCAACCAATATACATATCCCATTTATTCTACCATTGAGGGTTATCTCCAATGTTCATCATTATTCTTCATTATAATTAACAACTTATCATTAAATATCACCTATTGACATTCCATTCACCCTTTCAAACCATATTATATCCATTTCCCCCAAATTTTTAGGGCTAGGGTTTCCATCAAAACCCAACAACATTCATTAATACCCATTTATTTCTCATCACCTTCCAATATTAATCTTAAATACCCTCTTAAATGCTCATAAAGGCTCACATTTAAGCCACCCCACCTTAGGGTTTCCATGATTTAATGCTCTCCCAACAACCCATATACCATAAATACTCCCCTAAATACCAAGAACCTAAAATCTAGGGCATAAAGCTCATAAAGGGTGATGAGGAACTTACCTCACCCAAAGAAACAACATGAGCTTCCAATAGAGAGAGATCCACACGAAAATAGAGTGGGAGAAGGAGGAGGAGTTCCAGCACAAGCTTCTCCTTCAAGCTTCCATGAAAACAAAACTGGTGGAGGAGAATAAGGCTCCACATGGCTTAGGTTTTGGAGAGAAGAGTGGAGAGGAATGAGAAAGGAGAAGGAGAATGAAGAGAAGGAAATAGAAAGAAGAAGAAAAGTGGCGTGAAAAGGAGAAGAGGAAGTGGGAGTTTATATTTTCATTATTTGGCTTTTCATTAAATCTCACCGTTTTATAACAAACAGGCTCTCAGTTCGGGCTCAATACATTATCCAAAAATTATTCCGAATATAGATTCGGATTCCCAATAATATTCTTAATAGCCCTGACCAAAGGCATCTCAATCGGAGATACTTGGTCCAACACCCATATTCTAACCGGGTATAATTTCATCTCCTTAAATCTCAATAAATTATAATTATCCATAATAAATCCCAATTTAATCATTCCAATACTTTTGGGATACAAATCAACTCATATACAATTATTTATTATTCATTCTCCCCAATTATTCATTTTTTATAAAATTCGAGGTGTTACAATTCACCCCACCTAAAAAGAATTTCGTCCTCGAAATTCAGCATCGATACACATGTCACAAGGCCATACCTCAGGCCACACATCAACAAGGTTCCACGACACCATAGAATAACATTGGACTTACCAAAGTCCATCAAGTCATGTTCATCACCACTTCATCATTCTTAACATAAAATTTCCATATCAAGTGTGTTATATACCATCAACTATAACTCGTCCAACAGAGCTCACATGTTCATACTCAGTACGACCAGATAGGCTTAATACATTCACCATAAGCAGTTACAATCCCTACACCTGCCCGGCCTATATGTTGCTGCATCCGACATACAGGAAGGCATCCCAATCCTGTAGTGGTTACCACAAACACATAAAGTCGGCGCATAAGTGCATGCTGCCACAATGCCTATGACATGTAAGACCATATCGGGACCAGTACTTCGTATTCCCATTACTCATATTGGTCACACATATTCAAATAATACTAGACCATATAAGACTCGGTGACAATCCTTACCAGTCCACAGCTAACATATTCATGCTTCATTGTCATTCTGCAATTAATTTGGCATCCATCATGCCATATCAATCATCAAGTCTTAATTAACTTCACCATCAATCAGTGTACCATTCATAAGTTTTCAATCATCATAAAATAAATACCCCATCCTTGGGTTTCATCCATCCAAATACATGCTCAAATAGCTAAAATTCTTGTCTCACTTGCATATTTGTTGGCTATAAATCAATTCGAGCCTTAAAAGATTTCACCAAACTCTCATCAAGTAGGCTATTTAATCGTACAACAAGCCTTCATATTAGGAATTCTCCTCATATATTTCAACTAAAGTCCATGAATTGAACCTACATTTCACGTAGTACAACATCACTATGTGGTTTCTATCATCAATATAGCACCCTTTAAATAAAATAGGGGACAATGACATGATTAAATTTCTATTCATCGACCCACAATCACACATGTCATCCATAATTATTCCAATGATCATAGTCTCTAGGGCACACAATTTAGCCCAAAGTCAATTCGTAAAATCATATACCATAATCAATACCAATAATTCCCTAAGTTTGATCATGCAGGATCATACCAAGTCCTTCTAGGTCATCACACCTAGTGGGTTATAATTAAATAAATCATTCACTCGGTTTTCACACACCAAAAACCGAGACACAACCCCAATTTAACACGTATTCGATTTCACATTTATTCGCTTATCACATAATCAAATTCCCAATCTAGAGGGATACAACAATTCACTTGTATCATCCCTTATATAAGGCTCTTGTGCCAAAGGATATAAAATCCATCCTTCACAAATGGCACAACCAATCATTTAAATTCGAAAATACCCACACTAGGGAGTTTCTTCAATATCATTCATTTAATCAACTCAAACATGTGAGTTTCATTTCATTCAATAAGCATTCCTTGGCTAGGCGCCACAGGCATAATGCATATAAGAGACCCAACCAACAATTTATATTCAAGGTGCATATGCACATCAAGGTCTCAACAGGTATGGTCTACTACCATATCAATTTCTTTCTTAATACTTCCTATCCGTAATCAACATACGGCATAGGTCCATCATTAAATCAATACATATTTAACATATCATATCCATGATCACACATGGTACAAATTCATCATCAATCTAAGTCATATCTCATATTTCATATTCATCAACTCATCTTTTATGTCTTATATTCATCAATTCAAATATTTCATTTCCATGATTAACATTCAATCATGGATTCATCATCAAATCAATTTGTATTTTATATATCAACATCAATGCACAATAAAAATATATTCATCATTTGAAGGTAATAGGGTAAGGAACTTGGCCAGACTTACACAATAAATACATCAATCATATATAGAGGAAATTCATTCACTCATATTCAATCCCATAATTCATTTATAATTATCAATAAGCAACTAGGCTCCACAAGTTCATCATATAACCCCAATGATAAAGGGTATACTCCCAATAGTCAACAACCACATCTTATGAATCACAATCTCATAAAAATCCTCATTGAGCATCAAACCCAACTCAACTCTTATGATTCACAATCATTCTCAATATGTAATAATGCCCTTATAATCAATTTACAATTCCCAGACACTTAGTACATCATATGTCCATGTAGGGCAATGAAACATAATATCATCCTCAAGATAATTATCATTCTTAAATCTATACAAAGCAACCATATATCAAGAATGAGCATCTCACTCCAAAGATCACCATAAGCGTCTCACCATTGAGCAATCATGCTCCAATCATCCATAATATCAAATCCTCACAGAGCAACCATGCTCTGATAGTAACTAATAACTCTAATTCAGAGCAAAATATGCTCTGATACCACCGTTATAACACCCCTGATTTTCTATATTTGAATCCCGATGTGATAGTCATAATTAGTAAAAATGCGAATAAATTTTTTCACGTTGGAAAACATTTCCAAAACACCACCATGACCACATCAAGACCCAAATCACAGAAAACCAAAGAGTGAGATTATAACACCTAAAGCTGGATCGATAAATATATTGCCCATAACGGTATACGAAAATAATAGAGTTTACAGCGGAAAAATATGTATACCGGGCTCATGCCTAGTCCCATATATGACGATATGAGAAAAAGGCTAGGTGAGCATGCAGAGGCATATTATAAACCTAATAGACAACCATCATTATTTTACATAATCAGATAAGCATGCAAGCCTAAGATATAATTATATAAATACATAAATACATTCTTATACATTCGGGAATCTTCTCCCGACTATCTCAATCATCAAAGAACATCGATCAATTCCAATTCTTCTAGTACATATTAAATCATCTCTGACATACTATATTTACATCCACAATTCACAATTCCGAAGGATTATCCTATACATATCCAAATTCATTAAAATCATCTATATCATCATAAACAACCTATTCATTATACAAGAATCCATAAATGATGCCGGCCAAGGCACTTCCTCTACCACTATTTACCTTCATCCAAGCTTTAATTGAAATCCGAACTCATCCCATGGCAACCTGCATCACAATGCTAAAAAGGAGACCACATGGGAGAGTGAGTTATACATTCAAAATGACGAATAATATATATATTGTGTTCATGTGTATATGCATACAACGTCATGTGTGCTTTGCTTTAAAATCATTAAATTATCATTCATTCATTATCTCATTATTATAATAGGCATACAAGCCTCATGAATCGTAATTCATATCATAAATAAGAACAACATATACACAATCACATACACAATCTCTTTGCCACTTATCAACAAGGGCATTCTCAAATTATTCTCATCAATTCATCATATCTTTAATCAATACCTCCTCGCAAGGGGTTTCTCAACACTCATGGTCATCCCATCTCAAATGCCATGGTCTTAAGGCTAATGCATATGTCAACAGTTCCATGCATATGCAACGTATCTGATTTCAAATTCAATAATAATCACAATCACTTAAATTATCATCATCACTCAGGGATACACCCTTTGTGGCACCCCGCAAGGTGATTCATTCAACAACAATAGGACAACGTCCTCTTCACTTCGGGATATACCCTTCGTGGCACCCCGCAAGGTGATTCATTTCACAATAATTATCACAATACCATCATCACTCGGGAATACACCCCTCGTGGTACCCCGCAAGGTGATTCATTCAACAACATGATCAACATCATCTTCACTCCGGGATATACCCATCGTGGCACCCCGCAAGGTGATATATTCAACAATAATTACGATAACATCGTCTTCACTCCCGGATATACCCTTCGTGGCACCCCACAAGGTGATATATTCAACATTATTCAATAACAATAGGACAACGTCCTCTTCACTCAGGGATATACCCTTCGTGGCACCCCGCAAGGTGATTCCTCAATAATAATGCATATCAATGCCATGCTATGCCATGAATGCAACAATGCAATAATGCATGTGCTCAACAACCTCGCAAGGATATCTCACCCTCTCACTTAGGGATATATTTCACTTTTAGCATTTTCAATAATCATATAATTAATTGCAAGCCCCTCAAGGCATATCATTCATAAAATTGGCATTCAATGGCCACAACATCATTCATAATAATCCATACATGGACATCAAACGACATAGCAACCAATCATAACATCAAGCCTTACATAGAATTATTTGAGGCATATTTATCATTCACATATTTGACAATCACACTTATGCTCAATATATTCATATTCTTGAATATATACCTCAACACATCACATATATCAATTTCATATCGTGTGGCAAGTCAACACTTGCCTTCTACCACATTATGCTTACATCATTATGTAATATTTATCAATGTTACCACACATTCATTTAGTGGGCTTTTCTCTCATTATTTATCACCTTGATCTTAAAGTGTATCTTATAGCCTCATTATTAAATTCTCCTCATCATTCCCTCATATCCCACTCTTAGTGGTAGAAACATCACAAATAATTCATTTCTAATTCATCAATTTATTTTTAATTCCCTATAGTGGCATATCATCAATAATTACCATATATAAATCACCATAGATATCCTTTAATATAAGGGAATGGGGCTCAGTATCAGTTATTGAGGGAAAAATAGCAAGATCCAAAGTTTCAAGTATCTCGCTCAAGCGAGATTCACTTCCGCTTGAGCGAGATGAACGCTATTTATTTTAACCGCCCCAAGCTTTCCTAAACAGAAGGGATTTTAAGTATCAGACCTCAGGCTCACTTGAGCGAGCTTATCTCGCTCGGGCAAAATCAAGACAGTACCAAATTCCAGGTTGCTCGCTTGGGCGTAGCACCACACACCCAGTCACTCGCTTGGGCGAAACTACACCAGTAACCATTTCCATACTCACTCGTTTGAGCGAGGAGTCCACTCGCTTAAGCGAAATCCGACCAGAGGTCGTATTTCCCAACACTCGGTTTCTACTTAATGGACCTGTTTTAGGCCGATTCCTCCCATTTGGTCCTTCACTCAGCTAAATCATTCCAGGACCAACTTCACACTGCCAAGTATATACCCTCTCATTCAACTAGGCTCCCCAACACTTGGGTTTTCAATCAGCAAAGTCCCACCAAAACTGACTCCCATCACTCGGGTTTTAACTCCACAGAAATCCCTCCAAAAACTGACCCATTATTCATTCGGTTTTCACTCGGTAAAATTCATCCGGATTTGTGTCATCTCACGCTCGGTTCCCATTTAGCATAACAATCTAGATCGACTCATCTTTCATTCAACCAGATCATTCTTGGGCCAACTCACACTCACACAATCTATCACTCGGCTAATTTCTCCGAAACTGACTCATTACTTGATTGACCGTTCACTCGGTAATTCATCTCAACACTGACTCATCTTACTTGGTTTTCTACTCGGCAAAATTATTCAAAGCCGACTTGTCTCTCACTTGGCCTTTCACTCGACAATTTATTCCAAACCTGAGTCATCTCAATCAATTTTTCACTCGGCAACATCATCTCAGACCTAGTCTTTTCTCACTCGGTTTTCCACTCAGAAAATAATCCAGACCGAGTCTTTCCTCACTTGATTTTCCACTCGGTAAATTCATTCCAAATCCGACTTCCTTTCATTTTCACATGAGAGAATTTATTCCAGAATACTTCTGGACAACACACCATGTATCCCTACTCGGTGGCATTCCCATTCGGAATTACACACACGGAGGGGCTCCACTCGGAACGAGTTACTTTGAACTCAGAAATTTCCACTCGGAACTCCACTGCTCGGAGTATCATACAGGGAGACCTATCACTCAGAATTTTATCCACTCCCTCACTCGGAGGGTTCTGCCTTGGCATAGTCCACTCGGAATTTCACTTGGAAATTCACTAAAATCTTGAAATTATTTTCTAAGGTTCCCACTCAAGTGGAATTTCATTCAGAATCCCACTTACTCACCATGCATTCTTCACACTCGGTCTAAACACAATCATACCAGTCACTCACTTGAGTGAGCACCAACCCAGCATCAGACTTCATACTTTCGCTCAAGCCACTCACACACGCTTGGGCGAAAAAGGTCCAGAGACTAATTCTCTGAAGCAGGGGACTCTCACTTGAGTGAGATCCCATCTCGCTTGAGCGAGAATACCAGTACATAAGCAGAAAACGAAATTCACTCAGCTTAAACATATGAAATCACATTTTAAGCCAATTCACTTACTTCCAACACATCATATACAATATGTGGGATATATACAACTTGTTCTAATCATTCTCCCTCAGAATTTCTCATTATAAGCCAAATTTGGATTTATCCCACAGTTCACACACATCATGAAAGGCATATACAGCCTGTTCAAACATTCATACTTATCAAATTCTCATTCTAACATATTAATCATGTTAAATTCAAACTCATCTTCATCTTATATACATATATTCATACCTTGCAACAATAAATCCACATATTCTCACACATCTTCCTCAATAATCATCAACTTGCCATTACAATTAATTCAATACATACACATGGCAAGGCAAGCATGAGTACTAACACATACAATAATCACTAACGATTTTACTCATACGGTTTGAATGTTAACTCCTCTCCTACCTCGAGGGAAGAGCCAAACCATTCCAATGCTCCAAAAGCTCCATCGTATCACCTGGAATACGATCTACATAATATACATATGCATTCATACAATTAATAAGCCATCACAAGGCATTCCTCATAATTTTTAAACATTTTCTAGCTTATCATCAAGTCCTAGACTTGTTAAACTCCAATTTATACAATTGTATTAGGCTTCGGGAATTCTTTTCCCAAAGCCAAGATCCTCTAGATCTTAAGGCTAACTAAACTCAACATCATCATCATTTCATCCATTCCATAAGGCAATCCCATATCACATCAATCCTTCAAACATCATCATTGTCACTTAGAGCTTAACATAAATTATCCTTGCCTCTTTAAAGCCATCCTTAATTAACAAATCTAATGACACAAATCATGGCCTATCAATTTACCAACCAATATAAATATCCCATTTATTCTACCATTGAGGGTTATCTCTAATGTTCATCATTGTTCTTCATTATAATTAACAATTTATCATTAAATATCACCTATTGACATTCCATTCACCCTTTCAAACCATATTATATCCATTTCCCCTAAATTCTTAGGGCTAGGGTTTCCATCAAAACCCAACAACATTCATTAATACCCATTTATTTCTCATCACCTTCCAACATTAATCTTAAATACCCTCTTAAATGCTCATAAAGGCTCACATTTAAGCCACCCCACCTTAGGGTTTCCATGATTTAATGCTCTCCCAACAACCCATATACCATAAATACTCCCCCAAATACCAAGAACCCAAAATCCAGGGCATAAAGCTCATAAAGGGTGATGAGGAACTTACCTCACCCAAAGAAACAACATGAGCTTCTAATAGAGAGAGATCCACATGAAAATAGAGTGGGAGAAGGAGGAGGAGTTCCAGCACAAGCTTCTCCTTCAAGCTTCCATGAAAACGAAACTGGTGGAGGAGAATAAGGCTCCACATGGCTTAGGTTTTGGAGAGAAGAGTGGAGAGGAATGAGAAAGGAGAAGGAGAATGAAGAGAAGGAAATAGAAAGAAGAAAAGTGGCGTGAAAAGTGTAACACCTTATTTACTTGCGACTAAAAATTCCAAAAATATGAGAAAATTTTTCACAAAAACAGGCACGTATTATTCGATATAGAAGGAAGCGGGCAAGGGAAGAATGAAGAGCATTCATACGCATATAGCAACCTACAGAGAAGCTAAGACTGGACCGGCTCATTGGGTTTATCGTAACACACCAACAATGGGCAGATTACACAACACCGTTTGCTTCCTCGGATGGGGTCTGACACCGTCCAGGCGGAGTATGGTAATGCAGCAGCGGATGGAGGGAATTCCACAAGGAAAGCTTTCCTTCGAGTAACACTGGTCACTCAATAAGAGGAAATAGATAAGAGAAAGATGTTAATACATTCACACGCATAGCACTCGGTAGAAGGGCGGAGTTCGAATCATCCTACTTGGCTAGGCGGGGTATGTTTGTCCTGGGCGGGCTCCAGGGCGAAGGTGACCCGCTCAACCGTTGTCTCACACCGCCTAAACGATGTGTGGCAATGCAACATCAGACGTGAACTCTTCAAGTAAACCTTACATTAGCGTCTATTCGTTCCCACGGGCTGATCCTTTCTCAAAGAACGCCGGGCGTTCAGCTTCAGAGGACAGGTAAGGGAAGAAGAAGGGAGATATACATATGCAGGAGTAGTTTGTGAAGGAAAGAGGAAGTGATTACACCGCCGTCCAGTTCGGCAAGGCACAACAACGCCTGGACGGACTACATCACAACGTTCACTCACTCAGGCGATGTCCAACACCGCCCAGCGAGACATAATAATACGACAACGGAGGAGGGAGGTACAAGGCGGAGTCTCACGTTGATATCTGCTTGCTTCAGCATGGTTCCACGCGCTTGGGCGAACCGTCCTAGTTACTTGGGCGAGGTATGACACCGCCTAAGCGAGATCAGCACAACGCCCCTCCAACACAAACACAAGGTAATTTCTCAATCGGATATGGACAAGGGTTCACTTGGTAAATCCTCACGCTCGCACTCCACTCGGGAAAACGGAAAGTTATAGTGTACATATGCGGTAGTAGGTTGTGGAGGAAGGAGGAGCCTGAACTTATCCCGCCCAACTCAACTAATTATGACAACGCCTGGGCGGACTCAACCACAACGCCCAAATCAGGGGTCAACACCGGTGTCTGGATTGCATTAGCATCACAACGGATAGGAAGGATAAT
Source organism: Clitoria ternatea (assembly GCA_037962975.1). NCBI lineage: Eukaryota > Viridiplantae > Streptophyta > Magnoliopsida > Fabales > Fabaceae > Clitoria > Clitoria ternatea. The sequence goes on along the minus strand of CM075672.1, from coordinate 155,532,926 downwards.
GGGCGGTATCTCACTCTGATAATTACTCGCTTCAGCGCGAGTCCTCACGCTTGGGCGAATTGCCCCCACACTTCGGGCGGGGTACGACTCCGCCCAAACGTATCCGACATAAGTCTTCCTAGAGACAATTCATAATTCACTCAGACTTGGCTATAGCCTGCTAAATCATGCTGTCCCTGCGTATCCATTAAAGCACAGTTATGAAACAAGGTAACACATAGCATATCACACATGAAACCATACATCTATATATATATATATATATAAGAGCATATGTCAATATTTACAACACAAAATCGGATTTCTCCTTGTCAATAAGGTTCTATTTATCCCAAAACACTAACATCCAGTATGAACCAGTCAGGGCTTAATCTAACATCGCCTTAATTAAGCCTTCCAAATGCATCAACACTTCGCTCAGCGTTCCAGCTCTGCTTCTGATCCTCATCTCGAGAGACATTCACTGAAAAATGGCCACTACAGGGGTGAGCTTTTACATATAAAATGATACTCACAGACTCGGTATCAGCGTCAGTACACGCTCCTGCCATCATTCAACCTTTCTCAAGTAACCAAGTTCATGCAGTTCAAACAACATTCGTGACACACATAATACACAGAGTTTATTCCACATCCATATATATATTCATGCCCACGGAGTTCCTACGCACATCTACATTCATGCATTCAAAATCATACACATATACATACATAGATTTATACATCACCACAATCGGCCTTATATCTATATACATGCCTGCGGATCCGACTCGGGTAAAGACTCTCAGTTACGGTCCCCTTTTCTTCTGGCCCCTCGTCCCTCAGCTCTTACCAGGTGGCACCGGCCTCCCACGGCGTCTCGAGACTCTCTTCTCTAGCTCCTACGGCTACCATGAGCACTATCGGGATCTAGCCAGGGTTGGTAACTGGAAGTCGTCCCCTTGGGGTTCTTGACCTTCTATGGGTCGCCCCACTCTCACTCATGCAACTAACACATTCATTAATACCCATCATCTCGCCACGAACACCTTCTCCGTAGTCATTAAGCAAAAGCGGACTGCTCGTAATCATTCAGCCAATCACACCAACGCATGTTATAATCGGTCATCAGACTAGCAACACTGAACAAACCATTTAAGAGCATGCACATACATAATTTCCATAGTGACAAGAAAATAGATCCATGCATATCATTCATCATCATCATCCACTAACAGGCTACACCATCCCCATGAAATCACTATCAGAATCTTAAGTCATGCATCAGTTTTAATGATTACGAATACATGCACACACATACACCCACACTCAGCAGTACGTTCATCCGGTACCGTTCGTAGACCATGCATTCGACATGCAAGCGCCCCCTACCTTTAGAAGAACCTCAGAAACCTTTCCGTTCTTGTCGTTGGGTCCGATGTCCTTCTCCTGGTTCGTTCAGTCTTCCTTGGCCTCGTCGTATCCTGCGCCTGATTCTGGGATGGAGTGTGGTTCGTTCTCCAGTACTGAAATCAAGATCTCCAGGAGCGAAGAGTGAGATAGGGGAAGAAGGAGGATGGAGACGAAGAGAGAAAAGTAGAGGATGAAGTGACGGAGGAAGGAATCTGAAGGAATAGTGAGTGTGTCCTTAATCACAGGCTTACGTTTTTATTTATATATGTATATGCGCACGAGTAAGAGAAGAGTGGGATGGGAGAGTGTGAGCCCAGCAGCCACGCGCACTCCACCCCCATCCCCTGACCACCACCATTTTTCATATTTTAAAGGCTTAAATCTACTTGGTTATATATATAATTAACGGTTATTTTCTTTTTGAAATTAAGTCTTAATGGTTTAGTCTTCATTCGGCATTTAGTTTCAAAACTAGGATGTTACAGTTCTCCCCCACTGAAAAAGAATTTCGTCCCCAAAATTCAATCGGTAACTTACCACAAATACCTAACTGAGAAGATTGCTGTTTACTTACCACGCGGCTGTGTTTCCACAAGCAGTCACCGACTGAACCACAATTTCACTCGGAGAAGATTTATCACCCAAGCGGTTTACTGACCGCACCAAAATTTTCAGTCGGTAAAACAAAAAGGTCAGGCCCTACCTGATTACAACTTCATTAGAGGATTTAATATATTTGGGAGTTTAAGTTAAAACGTACAATTTATTCCATTTCAACTCAGCCAATTCATTACTAGCAGGCACTTCCTAATTACTTGGCCGCTCGGCCCCGTGCTCTCAACACCGACTGGTGTATTTACACCCTCGGTTTCCCAGACTCAAATGAGTCATTCGGTATAACTACAACTCACACAGGGTACAAACCCAAAATTGTATCACATGTATACGTGATGGGGGGTTAATCATCTAGTTGGGAGTAATCTAATAGGTAAACAACATCACCGACCCCCAAAAACACCCACTCCTGACCAATTCCTCTCGGTTTAAACACTCAGGTTTTCAAAATCTGACCACAAGATTTCTTCCTTACACCCGAATGAACGCTCAAAAGGGCTCCCATGTGCTCCAGTCAGTACCATTTGCTAGGGTTTAATTCGCACAGGCACTACGCTCGGCGTGGAAATCCTAGGTTCCTCCCCATGCTTCTGGCTAAACTCACTCACTCGGAGTCTCATTTTCGTCCAGAAGGACTTTTCTCCAGGAAAATCACTCGGTTGGACATCACAAGGGCATTAAGAATTCTACACTCGGCATCTTTCTTCGTAGAGCCATCCCGTATGGTTTCATTTTACACGGAAGTGATACACTCTGAGACACACCACTCGAATCTCCCCTTACTCAGAATGTTTCGCTCGGATACTATCCTCTTAACTTAGTAATGGCACTCTCTATGAGGTTATACTCGGAACACTCTAGTCCTCACTCAGCAATGCTTCCTCATAAGATTTCACTCGGAATTATCCCCACTTTTACACACTCGGGATACACTAATCCCTTCCCAAGTAAACCCTCACTGTGTAATTTAGTTTGGTTTAAGGTCCTGTTTTCCTCTTTAGGCTTACAATACCACTCGGTTATTCCTATAAAAACTTACAACTTCAGTGACAGATTGACCGCCTTTCTCATCCCAGTAATTAACCAACTTTTTAGTAGCTAATCCATACCCGACGTCCTCTAATCCACTTGGAGGCAGACATACTAAGGTCAAACAACTCCCTATCTTCATTCTGATACATAACCATATAATACTCACTTAATATAACTCTCATAATCACTCAGGACCGCCTGAAAGACTCACCACCACCATAAGCAGTTACAACTTCACCTGCCTGACTCATGAATTGCTGCATCCAACTTATAGGATGACGTCTCATACCTATAGGGTTACAACAATTGCATGGTCACTGCACGTGTACGCTGCCACATTGCCCATGGCAGGAAGAGTCACCTCAGAGCAACGTTCCTCACACGAACCAGACTTTACCCAATTAATACAAATTCACACGGTGGTTAATGGCAGTTCACACATATAAGTAATACACCCACGTTAACATCACGCATCACATAGGGTACATCACGTATCAATAATCATGAAAATTATTCAGCACTTCTGTAAAACAGTTGATGGCAATACAACAATCGGCTCCTAGCCAATACCGAGTAATCATTTCCTCTAATCCTATTCAACACAAAATCATGGCTCGGATTAAATTCTCAATCCCCAGCAATGTGATGACATCACTCATTCGGTTTCATGCAATTCATTCAGGTTTAAGCAATTCACAATCACATATGTTATAACACACCATAAGCTTCAGCAACAGCACTAATGTACATACAGACACTCAGTCAAATGTCACACCAATTATTCATGGTTATATCATTATTTACTACAGCATACATCATAATCATAACACACATTGCACTTGACATATACATACGCCCATCCAATCAGATTTACCCAAATCAATTCCAACTACGTTAAGGGTTTCATTCACAATATCATATTCACACATTCACATAGTTCACACTGAGCTCATTTATTCTCATAAGTGTATGCACAGTCATTCAATCAGAAATTGTACTTATAACATGCATTCATCCAGTTGGCGAATCAGATGTATACGATGTGTTCACCAGGAGTCCAACTCCAATGCACTCGGCGTTTGCCTTGGGTCCAACCCAAGGACTTCCATTAAGCATCCAATGCTCATGCTCCAAGCATGGCCTCGAGTCCAACTCAGAGGTCTTTTAGGATTAATCTCAGAATCCTCAATATCCCACGCATTCATCTGATTGCCCATTCGGAAGAGCATTCGACGCTGATACACTCCATCACACACAGCTCTTATAAGCTGACTCACAGCATAAGTCACTCGGCATTCTTATTCACACATATATATATACATATCCTTTAGACGGGTATCATCACAACGATTCATAATTAATATCTATCATACTATCCGGGGGTTACATGCATCACTAAACAGTCATACACAGATCACATATTTCAATCATCAACAACTATCATATTTCGAATATAGAGCAATACATAAAAGCACTTCACCCAGAATCTATCCAAGATAAATATATATCCATCAATCATTCACTTAGTTATCATAGACCAGGAATCAAGACTCTATCATGATCTAATTATTCAATCAGGGTTCACACCTAATCACCTATATCATATATCACGCAAGGTTCATGTGCTAGGTTACAAAATATCCGTCACAATTAGCATTCGACAGCAATGGTGACTCTCCTATTTTACAAGTATTCAGTCGGTATTCATAGAATTATTAGCATGCATTCGTGGACGGAATCGTACAATCACTAAACAGTTTACAACGCCACAATCCAGGAGTCGCATGCATCATTACGCAATCATAGTGCAGCTACCAACACATCTCACACACAACACATCACATGATAATCATTCAAGCCTCAATGAGCTACTACGTAACTGTTCTACTCGGCTCAACAACTCACAAGTTTAATAAACTATTAGATTTAGAATCCCTAAGGGGTCATTATTCCTATTGGTCTAGCATTTAGTCATCACTCACTTGGTTTCCTCAATCGCCCCTGAGACGCAACCCCAATTTTAACATACTTCCGACCTCACCTTCACTCACTTATTACACACCCAGATTTTCAACCTAGGAACTACAACCCATCCCTTATACTGCAAATCACATACTTCATGTATCATTCATTTATCACACGTTCAAATTTCTCAACAAGGCACAAGCGTACGACCACACCATTCATAGTCAGCATATACCAATTTCAACAGAGAATCATAACATATATCATCACCCGAGTCATAATTGGACAGGTATCAACATACAATGGAATATCATAAGCAATCTAGGACAAACCGGCATAATATATTCAACCGCCCACAAACAGTAGGCAAACATTGGCCATGGACCTTTTGGTCTGCTCTGATACCAAAATGTAACACCTTATTTACTTGCGACTAAAAATTCCAAAAATATGAGAAAATTTTTCACAAAAACAGGCACGTATTATTCGATATAGAAGGAAGCGGGCAAGGGAAGAATGAAGAGCATTCATACGCATATAGCAACCTACAGAGAAGCTAAGACTAGACCGGCTCATTGGGTTTATCGTAACACACCAATAATGGGCAGATTACACAACACCGTTTGCTTCCTCGGACGGGGTCTGACACCGTCCAGGCGGAGTATGGTAATGCAGCAGCGGATGGAGGGAATTCCACAAGGAAAGCTTTCCTTCGAGTAACACTGGTCACTCAATAGGAGGAAATAGATAAGGGAAAGATGTTAATACATTCACACGCATACTCGGTAGAAGGGCGGAGTTCGAATCATCCTACTTGGCTAGGCGGGGTATGTTTGTCCTGGGCGGGCTCCAGGGCGAAGGTGACCCGCTCAACCGTTGTCTCACACCGCCTAAACGATGTGTGGCAATGCAACATCAGACGTGAACTCTTCAAGTAAACCTTACATTAGCGTCTATTCATTCCCACGGGCTGATCCTTTCTCAGAGAACGTCGGGCGTTCAGCTTCAGAGGACAGGTAAGGGAAGAAGAAGGGAGATATACATATGCAGGAGTAGTTTGTGAAGGAAAGAGGAAGTGATTACACCGCCGTCCAGTTCGGCAAGGCACAACAACGCCTGGACGGACTACATCACAACGTTCACTCACTCAGGCGATGTCCAACACCGCCCAGCGAGACATAATAATACGACAACGGAGGAGGGAGGTACAAGGCGGAGTCTCACGTTGATATCTGCTTGCTTCAGCATGGTTCCACGCGCTTGGGTGAACCGTCCTAGTTACTTGGGCCAGGTATGACACCGCCTAAGCGAGATCAGCACAACGCCCCTCCAACACAAACACAAGGTAATTTCTCAATCGGATATGGACAAGGGTTCACTTGGTAAATCCTCACGCTCGCACTCCACTCGGGAAAACGGAAAGTTATAGTGTACATATGCGGTAGTAGGTTGTGGAGGAAGGAGGAGCCTGAACTTATCCCGCCCAACTCAACTAATTATGACAACGCCTGGGCGGACTCAACCACAACGCCCAAATCAGGGGTCAACACCGGTGTCTGGATTGCATTAGCATCACAACGGATAGGAAGGATAATGGGCGGTATCTCACTCTGATAATTACTCGCTTCAGCGTGAGTCCTCACGCTTGGGCGAATTGCCCCCACACTTCGGGCGGGGTACGACTCCGCCCAAACGTATCCGACATAAGTCTTCCTAGAGACAATTCATAATTCACTCAGACTTGGCTATAGCCTGCTAAATCATGCTGTCCCTGCGTATCCATTAAAGCACAGTTATGAAACAAGGTAACACATAGCATATCACACATGAAACCATACATCTATATATATATATAAGAGCATATGTCAATATTTACAACACAAAATCGGATTTCTCCTTGTCAATAAGGTTCTATTTATCCCAAAACACTAACATCCGGTATGAACCAGTCAGGGCTTAATCTAACATCGCCTTAATTAAGCCTTCCAAATGCATCAACACTTCGCTCAGCGTTCCAGCTCTGCTTCTGATCCTCATCTCGAGAGACATTCACTGAAAAATGGCCACTGCAGGGGTGAGCTTTTACATATAAAATGATACTCACAGACTCGGTATCAGCGTCAGTACACGCTCCTGCCATCATTCAACCTTTCTCAAGTAACCAAGTTCATGCAGTTCAAACAACATTCGTGACACACATAATACACAGAGTTTATTCCACATCCATATATATATTCATGCCCACGGAGTTCCTACGCACATCTACATTCATGCATTCAAAATCATACACATATACATACATAGATTTATACATCACCACAATCGGCCTTATATCTATATGCATGCCTGCGGATCCAACTCGGGTAAAGACTCTCAGTTACGGTCCCCTTTTCTTCTGGCCCCTCGTCCCTCAGCTCTTACCAGGTGGCACCGGCCTCCCACGGCGTCTCGAGACTCTCTTCTCTAGCTCCTACGGCTACCACGAGCACTATCGGGATCTAGCCAGGGTTGGTAACTGGAAGTCGTCCCCTTGGGGTTCTTGACCTTCTATGGGTCGCCCCACTCTCACTCATGCAACTAACACATTCATTAATACCCATCATCTCGCCACGAACACCTTCTCCGTAGTCATTAAGCAAAAGCGGACTGCTCGTAATCATTCAGTCAATCACACCAACGCATGTTACAATCGGTCATCAGACTAGCAACACTGAACAAACCATTTAAGAGCATGCACATACATAATTTCCATAGTGACAAGAAAATAGATCCATGCATATCATTCATCATCATTATCCACTAACAGGCTACACCATCCCCATGAAATCACTATCAGAATCTTAAGTCATGCATCAGTTTTAATGATTACGAATACATGCACACACACACACCCACACTCAGCAGTACGTTCATCCGGTACCGTTTGTAGACCATGCATTCGACATGCAAGCGCCCCCTACCTTTAGAAGAACCTCAGAAACCTTTCCGTTCTTGTCGTTGGGTCCGATGTCCTTCTCCTGGTTCGTTCGGTCTTTCTTGGCCTCGTCGTATCCTGCGCCTGATTCTGGGATAGAGTGTGGTTCGTTCTCCAGTACTGAAATCAAGATCTCCAGGAGTGAAGAGTGAGATAGGGGAAGAAGGAGGATGGAGACGAAGAGAGAAAAGTAGAGGATGAAGTGACGGAGGAAGGAATCTGAAGGAATAGTGAGTGTGTCCTTAATCACAGGCTTACGTTTTTATTTATATATGTATATGCGCACGAGTAAGAGAAGAGTGGGATGGGAGAGTGTGAGCCCAGCAGCCACGCGCACTCCACCCCCATCCCCTGACCACCACCATTTTTTATATTTTAAAAGCTTAAATCTACTTGGTTATATATATAATTAACGGTTATTTTCTTTTTGAAATTAAGTCTTAATGGTTTAGTCTTCATTCGGCATTTAGTTTCAAAACTGGGATGTTACAAAAAGGAGAAGAGGAAGTGGGAGTTTATATTTTCATTATTTGGCTTCTCATTAAATCTCACCGTTTTATAACAAACAAGCTCTCAGTTCGGGCTCAATACATTATCCAAAAATTATTCTGAATATAGATTCGGATTCCCAATAATATTCTTAATAGCCCTGACCAAAGGCATCTCAATCGGAGATACTTGGTCCAACACCCATATTCTAACAGGGTATAATTTCATCTCCTTAAATCTCAATAATTTATAATTATCCATAATAAATCCCAATTTAATCATTCCAATACTTTTGGGATACAAATCAACTCATATATAATTATTTATTATTCATTCTCCCCAATTAGTCATTTTTTATAAAATTCAGGGTGTTACAATGAGGGTCAAAAACTAGTTGTAATCAGCAACAACTTATTGAAGGAGAGAAAGATCGATTAATTCAAATTTTAAAGAAAAACAAAGGAGCAATTGGATGGAGATTGAACGACTTGAAAGGTATAAGTCTTTCCTATTGTATGCATCATATTTTCATGGAACAGGAATATAAACCCATTGCACAACCTCAAAGAAGATTGAATCCAACAATGAAGGAGGTCATGAAAAAGGAAGTGATGAAGTTGTTGGAAGCTGGGATGATCTACCCTATTTCAGACAGTGCTTGGTGTAACACCCTAAAAATAGGGGTTAATTTTTCGCAAAAACATACCCGGATCTATCAAAATCCACTCCCATATATGAAGATATGAGAGCTGGTCCCATGGCCAAGGAGAAAAGGAAAGGAAGACAAAGGCAAATAAAATCTTCCACAGCGGAAAACAACAGCGCCTGAGCGATCCCACAAACAGCGTGCATTCGCTCAAGCGAGATCCAAATCCGCTTGAGCGAGACAGCCTAATTCGCTCGGGCGAATTCCCCTTCGCTTGAGCGAAACCAATATCAAAAGCCTTCCCAACATACTCGCTGGAGCGGGGAATCACTCGCTGAAGCGAGAAGCCACTCGGCATTCAATCACTCGGAAAACCGAGACATTCACTCACTCGGTAAACGATCAGGTCCAGTCGGAATTCATGCCTAAGTCCTCTCGGAATTCAATATCTTAGTCCACTCAGCATAATGGGGTTCCACCACTCGGGAACTACCCCAACAGTTACCTCACTCGGCAACCCATAACTTAGTCTCTTAATTTTATTCACAGTGTCAACATAAAGATCCAGTCGGGAATTGAGGGTATTCCCACTCGGATTCCACAAGCCCTCACTCGGAATATCTCCAATCAAAGGCCACTCGGTATAATTCAACCTCGAGTCACTCGGTAAACATCAACCATTTAGCACTCGGTATATTGAACTCCATCACTCGGGGAATACATAGGTTTCCTCTCGGCCATAAATCACTCAGTTAAAGCATTCTTAACCAACTCATCATCAGAGTGGTATTCCACTCGGTAACTAATATTATTGCCGACCAATACTCATTCGGCCACACGCTCGGCATTCATGCCTATTCTCACTCGGATAATACCTTAACTATTCATTGCTCAAAAATAGTCTACACAATCAAATCCACTCAGAATGATCCAAACTCCTCAACACTCAGAGGAATTTCCCAAGTATTTCACTCGGACATATGAGATACTTAACCACTCAGGGAAACCAATAAGTCAAGTCCCACTCGGACTCATCCCATGCTTAAACACTCAGAATACATATTACCCCATTCACTCGGAATGGGTCCCCATATTCACTCGGGATACATTCATAATTCATACACTTAAAATATAACCAATCTGAGCCATTACAACAACACTCCTCTTGGAAGAGGATCACTCGGATTTCCACTCGGATTACTCGAATCATTCCCCACTCGGGGTTCACCATATATTCTTCACTCAGGATCCACAAGAGCCATTAACACACAGAAAGAGGCTCACACATGGGTTACACTCGGATAAGGAGTCCCATTCATAAGACTCACTCGAAAAAGCATCTAAGCCACTCATATTTCACTCCGGATTCATTAACTTAGAAATATTCATACATCATCATTTCTTAGTCAGTGAAAGGCATCAATTCAACATAAATACTTATATACATATCTATCCATTTATTCACTCGGAAAAGCACCAAACCACTGATATTTCACTCCTTAAACACCATTATATTTCAGTCGGTAAGAAGCATCAAATCAACATAAACCTCATACATCAATGTACTCTCTGCTTTCCAAAGCCGACTACCCACTCAGCAATACTCAACACTAATACATATTCGTGTTATCTTTAAAACATATACCTACATACAGACACTCGGATTATCCATCATCTTAACATGATTTATCATTGTTAATCCTAAACCAACTCCAATACATAATGCCCATATAAAACGTATATACATACCAATAGGAGTTTACACCTGGATAATGTTAACTTTATTCATTCACTAACATCCATTATCCAGTACATTTACATGATTTCAATGTAAATCTTGTATATACACACTCGGATCCAATACATATAATTGTATTTCATTGTACAACAGGTTATACTAGCCAACCAAGGCTTTAATACAATGATTGCACTTGGTACATTACATTACTCATACAGCCTCATCATAAATACCCATCACTCGGGTTTAAGGCCATCATAACATTCCAAACCGACCTGCAAACACTGAAAAATGGTGTAGGGGTGAGCATTACATATTAAATGACAGATACTGGCTCGGATTAATCACAGAATCCACAACATGCCATTACACACAACACTAATCAGCATATGAATACTGCCATTCAACATGAACAATCACAAGCATCTTCCGATCGGGATTTCACCCATTTCACTCGGCTCTAAAGCTCAATTTACTCAGTACAAGTATACTGACTCACTCGGATTTTACTCAACCCCGAGACTATATCAACATTATTCATACTCCGAGCCATGCTCAAGGAGTCTGTCCTAGCCCAGCTCCAGGACTTATACGTATTTATCACATGTTGTCATCTGATTGCCGATCGGTATAAAAATTCATCACATTCCAGTGGCAAATCAGATGCGTACGGTTTCATTCACTCGGCGTTCAACACCAATGCACTCGGCATTTCATCAAGCGTCTCATTTCACGCTTAGTGCCCCAGGCACTGCCCGAGTCCAACCCGGGTCTTTTCATCACAATCAACATTAGGACCACGTCCTCTTCACTCGGGATCACACCCTCGTGGCACCCCGCAAGGTGTTCATATTCAATAACACAATAACACGTATGCATATAAAATTCAACTCATATTCATTCGATTGCCCACTCGGAAATCTGCGTTCAACATTAAATTCACTCGGCAACTCAACAACAGTCAGATGACTCAACTTATACTACATTCACTCGGCAATCTTATGCCATTCACTCGGTAATCACCATACCATTCACTCGGCAATCACTATGCCATTCACTCGGATTATCCTATATTCACTCGGATTTATCCTTTACAGTAACCATTTCGTGCCTTCCTCTATAAAGCCCACTCGGCATCCATCATAACAGTCCCCATTCATGCATTCAGCATACCCATATGCATCAATAACATTCACATGCATTCAAATGTACAACACATCCAGGGACAAATAGAGGATCACACATGCACTACACATCAACATACATGCATCTCGAGTATCAATATATAATCATCATCACAATAACATCATGCATCTCTTGGACGGATAATCATACACCATTTAAATAACAAACAACAATCCGGGTTCAACTTAACAACATACAACATCCAACAAAACATAACACAATGCAATGAAGTCACCCGGAAGTCCGTCCATAAACTATACACTTAAGATGCAATAGCTCCCCTTACCTGGAATGACGTTCTAGAAGTCACATGGGTCACTCGGTCTAGCCACAGCAGCACCCTGCTTGGCTTTCAACACTGGAAAGAGTCATTAAGACTCAAGTCAGTCTTCACCCAGCTCAGTGAAGAACTCCAACGCTGTATCCATCACAAGAACAGCATCAATAGTCAGTCCTCACCAACAGTGGAGGACCACCATGCCTTCATGCAACATGCATGTCTTCATCTTCACAAGAGTAGTGCACCTTCACCACAGTGGACCATCATACATCCACAAACCGAGACATGCACACACACACGTAGTTGTAGGCTCCAACCAAGCCCATCATATGAAGGAGAAGAAGAGGAAGACGAAGAATAATCACTAGGGAACAGGAAAGGATAAAGGTACCTAGACCCAGCCTCCATACATAGCCATACTTGTTCCTCAACACCACACAGTTCCACTAGAATTCTATACCACACATGAGTGGAAGTAGAAGATAAAAAGGAGGAAGAAGATGAAGTAGAAGCTCCAACAAGTTCTAGAGAGAAGAAGGAGCACTTCTCTCATCAAGATATATACTCCCAAGGAATAAAGGGAGAGAGTGAGAAGAAAAACATGCAACCAAGGCCTTATCAACATCTAACTCATCACAACATCCCATCCTCATTTAATGCAAGTCCATCAACATTTAATGCCAATTCTCTCAACAATGATTACACAAACACCACGTGGACAAGGAAGGAGAGAAAACCAGACCCATTTGACCATCAACGCACATGAGTCATCACTATGGGGACCACATAGAAAAAGAAAAGAGAAAAGGGAAACCGGGCCCTACAATGATCCAAGAGCACCAGTGGTCCCTCATAAATCAATTGCCTCGCCTGAGCGAATGCTACCCTTAAGATCCTTCGCTCAGGCGGATTCCATTCAGCAACTGATTCCCTTCGCCCTCGCTCGGGCGTTCCAAGCTCGCTTAAGCGACCAACACTCAGAATCCACTTCTTCTCTCGCTCGCTCACGCTGATCCCCCATTCGCCTGGGCGAGATCGGGCCAAAGCCCTTGCAATCAACACAAAGGAATTCTCGCTTGAACGAGAATCCCTCTCGCTTGGGCGAGAAACATCAGGACCTAGGTAGAAACGTAAGCTCTCAATATCACACATAACAAAATCTATTCAAAGCCAATTTAACTCAATTACATCTTTCATATACCTTACAATAATCATTTAAAACTTGTCTCCAGTGTTCGTGCACAACAATTTCCATTCAACTCATATTCAACCGTTTGCTCATCAATTACTCATTTTACAAAATTTGGGATGTTACAATTCTCCCCACCTTCAAGGAATTTCGTCCTCGAAATTCAAGTATAGACCTACCTCAATAAACAACTTGGCATTCACTATATACCAAACAAATCATTTACATACCAATACTTCCCAAGTATTCACCGACTGCTAAATTCAGTCAGTACAATTTCACTTCTCCAGTAGTTACTAACCACACAACATGAAATTCCAAGACACCATACTCTTAACATCTTCCACTCGGAAGTGTCACCAATTGGCTCGGAAATCACCCACTCGGTTATTCATAATTCCACATTACTCAGTAACTCTTTCACTTGTCCATCATTTTAATACTTAACCACATACTCCTCTATTCAGGTTCAAATCCTCACCTTGCTCGGAGCAATCCAATAGACTCAAGCCATTCCCATAAGCAGCTACAGTCTCATTTGCTGACCTATGAACTGTTGCATCCAACTTATAGGATGACGTCTCATTCCTATAGGGTTACAACAATTGCATAGAGTCAATGCAAAATGTAGCCTGCCACAATACCTATGCATGCAGAGTCATATCGAAACAACATCCTTACAATTATTTCACCCATACCGACCAAATTTACTCGGTTAACACCAATTTTCATGAAAATCAATGGCAGTTCTTACAATTTTATAAACAATACATCCGAATCAACATCATTCTTAGGCACCAACAGTGATGCATCTCATGCCAACAGTCAGCAAACATTAATCATTTTCACAATAAAATACATACCACCAATGGATTTCCGACTCATTCAAGGCATATTTCCAGTCCTTATACTTATTCTAGTGCAATCCTCATTATAATAATCATCAAATACCAACCACACTTACCATAAAATGGCACAATGGCAATCGGTTTCCAGCACAAACTGAGTAAATACTTCTTATTTAATCTTAATTATCACAAAATCATAGTCAACCAGCCAACCAATCCCTCAATTCACCATTCATCACTAGCCATCAATTAATTTAAGCCTAGAAATTTATTAAATTCTCTTAGATATACCACTCGGTTTTCAATATGATTCTCAATCATAATCATAGGTTTCTATATTGGCAACTTTCTTCACTGAATGTAAACACATTCCATTAGTCGGACATACAATCACCATAATATCATTTTCATTATCCCTATATCCAGTACCAAAGTGTACTCGGATCTCAACCTTAAGACACTTTAAATCTCAACAATCCACATGATCAATCAGATTCTCTGACTCGGAATTCCAAGGGTTACTAAATACCCCACATCATCCAATTATCATCGAGTCAAAATCAACACGGAGTCTAATTTCACAAGGTCTATCGGTATAAGATTATACAGAATCCAATCGGGTTACTACACCTTATGAGTCATAATTCAACCAACCACTCACCCGGTTTTTCAATCACCAAACCGAGACAGCACCCAAACTAACAGGTACATCACCATATCAATCCTCATAACATCCAATCACACATAATTATGCTCAACCAATTGGGTTACCACACTTTGTGGCCCAGTACTTAATCCAATCATTTACTCTGTTTTCACACTTCAAACCAAGATATAATTCCAGCCAAGCAGGCATCAGGTTTTACATTCAATTACCTAGCCCATATTAAAATCCTCACATCATGAGATTTCCCAACATTACTCACCCAGCCAACTTAGCAGGTAAATTTGAATCCATTCATAATCATGACTCTGCCATGAATCATTAGCATGGTATACACCAGAATTTAAATCAACTAACACAGTTTTAATACTTATGAGAGCTTCACTATCATTAATTAATCCATCACTCGGTTTTAGCACATTAGAACCGAGACACAAATCCAACATAACATATACCTGATTTCACATTTATACATTCATGATCGTATTCAAATTCTTGAATTAGGAATCTACCATAAATCATCTTAATTATATATATATATTAATCAAGCAGAGTTCTCAAGCCAAGGGTATAAATCATCATTAAAGAAATGGCACAGTCAAACATTCATAATCTGAATTCAACACACTAGGAAATTCCTTCATTAACATTTTCACATATTTCATTATTAAAGTATCACAATAGCATACCAGCTTCACGAATCGCAATTCGTATCATAAATAAGCACAACATATACGTAATCGCTAACACTGTCACTTTGCCACTTATCCACAAGAGCATTCATAATTATTATCATCATTAATTCACTAAGGTTTCACTCAATACCTCCTCGCAAGGGGTTTCTCCACACTCGTGGTCATCCCATCTCAAATGCCATGGTCTTTAAATAAATGCATATGTCAACTGTATAATGCATATGCAACGGATCCGATTTCATATCACGGGTGATCGCAACCACCATAATCAATCAATCATAATCATGGGTTTCCCACCTCGAAAGGGGTACTCCCTCTGGCAACCTCGCAAGGTGCTTCTCGTGATCGCAACCACGTTCAATATTTCATATAGGTTTCCCTCCTCGCAAGGGGTACTCCCGCCTCATGATTGCAACCATGGGCATCATAGGTGCTCGAAAGCCCTTTATCATATCAAATGCCAAGTGATCGCAACCACATAATATCAATGCTATGCCATGCCATGAATGCAATGCAATAATGCATATGCTCAACAACAACCTCGCAAGGATATCTCACCCTCTCAATCAGGGGTATATTATATATTTTAGTTTATCATCAATGGCGTATAAATATTCACAAGGCCCCTCAAGGCACCTCATTCAAATAATTGGCATTCAATGGCCACAAACACCATTCATAATAATCCACACATGGATATCATAGGCATAGCAAACATAACAATATCAATCCACACATAAAATCATTAAAGGCATATTCACCATTTACATATTTGGCAATCATCATTGCCTTACACACATACAAGTCAACTACTTGTATCCACCGCTAGAATGTCATAATATTTCTTTTTATCTATCAATATCCTTATATATTTTCATTGGGAATTTCCATCCCAACACAAGAGTATCCTAATAATTATCCATCAATCCATATACATAAATCCTGGTCAATTAATCCGACTTCCACAAATATAAGGACACAACATTATATCACTTCATTTCTCAAATCAACCTTCACAGCAGTAGTATCTTTCACTACTGTCCCAGCAAAGCACATAGGCATACAGCCATACAAACTATGCATAGGCATGCATCAACCAATAAAATACTACCAGCAATAATGACAACTGATCATCATACATCCAAACGCTTACACTTGGTAAGCATACCTTGACCATAGACCTCTCTGTTTGCTCTGATACCACCTTGTAACACCCTAAAAATAGGGGTTAATTTTTCACAAAAACATACCCGGATCTATCAAAATCCACTCCCATATATGAAGATATAAGAGCTGGTCCCATGGCCAAGGAGAAAAGGAAAGGAAGACAAAGGCAAATGAAATCTTCCACAGCAGAAAACAACAGCGCCTGAGCGATCCCACAAACAGCGTGCATTCGCTCAAGCGAGATCCAAATCCGCTTGAGCGAGACAGCCTAATTCGCTCGGGCGAATTCCCCTTCGCTTGAGCGAAACCAATATCAAAAGCCTTCCCAACATACTCGCTGGAGCGGGGAATCACTCGCTGAAGCGAGAAGCCACTCGGCATTCAATCACTCGGAAAACCGAGACATTCACTCACTCGGTAAACGATCAGGTCCAGTCGGAATTCATGCCTAAGTCCTCTCGGAATTCAATATCTTAGTCCACTCAGCATAATGGGGTTCCACCACTCGGGAACTACCCCAACAGTTACCTCACTCGGCAACCCATAACTTAGTCTCTTAATTTTATTCACAGTGTCAACATAAAGATCCAGTCGGGAATTGAGGGTATTCCCACTCGGATTCCACAAGCCCTCACTCGGAATATCTCCAATCAAAGGCCACTCGGTATAATTCAACCTCGAGTCACTCGGTAAACATCAACCATTTAGCACTCGGTATATTGAACTCCATCACTCGGGGAATACATAGGTTTCCTCTCGGCCATAAATCACTCAGTTAAAGCATTCTTAACCAACTCATCATCAGAGTGGTATTCCACTCGGTAACTAATATTATTGCCGACCAATACTCGTTCGGCCACACGCTCGGCATTCATGCCTATTCTCACTCGGATAATACCTTAACTATTCATTGCTCAAAAATAGTCTACACAATCAAATCCACTCAGAATGATCCAAACTCCTCAACACTCAGAGGAATTTCCCAAGTATTTCACTCGGACATATGAGATACTTAACCACTCAGGGAAACCAATAAGTCAAGTCCCACTCGGACTCATCCCATGCTTAAACACTCGGAATACATATTACCCCATTCACTCGGAATGGGTCCCCATATTCACTCGGGATACATTCATAATTCATACACTTAAAATATAACCAATCTGAGCCATTACAACAACACTCCTCTTGGAAGAGGATCACTCGGATTTCCACTCGGATTACTTGAATCATTCCCCACTCGGGGTTCACCATATATTCTTCACTCAGGATCCACAAGAGCCATTAACACACAGAAAGAGGCTCACACATGGGTTACACTCGGATAAGGAGTCCCATTCATAAGACTCACTCGAAAAAGCATCTAAGCCACTCATATTTCACTCCGGATTCATTAACTTAGAAATATTCATACATCATCATTTCTTAGTCAGTGAAAGGCATCAATTCAACATAAATACTTATATACATATCTATCCATTTATTCACTCGGAAAAGCACCAAACCACTGATATTTCACTCCTTAAACACTATTATATTTCAGTCGGTAAGAAGCATCAAATCAACATAAACCTCATACATCAATGTACTCTCTGCTTTCCAAAGCCGACTACCCACTCAGCAATACTCAACACTAATACATATTCGTGTTATCTTTAAAACATATACCTACATACAGACACTCGGATTATCCATCATCTTAACATGATTTATCATTGTTAATCCTAAACCAACTCCAATACATAATGCCCACATAAAACGTATATACATACCAATAGGAGTTTACACCTGGATAATGTTAACTTTATTCATTCACTAACATCCATTATCCAGTACATTTACATGATTTCAATGTAAATCTTGTATATACACACTCGGATCCAATACATATAATTGTATTTCATTGTACAACAGGTTATACTAGCCAACCAAGGCTTTAATACAATGATTGCACTCGGTACATTACATTACTCATACAGCCTCATCATAAATACCCATCACTCGGGTTTAAGGCCATCATAACATTCCAAACCGACCTGCAAACACTGAAAAATGGTGTAGGGGTGAGCATTACATATTAAATGACAGATACTGGCTCGGATTAATCACAGAATCCACAACATGCCATTACACACAACACTAATCAGCATATGAATATTGCCATTCAACATGAACAATCACAAGCATCTTCCGATCGGGATTTCACCCATTTCACTCGGCTCTAAAGCTCAATTTACTCAGTACAAGTATACTGACTCACTCGGATTTCACTCAACCCCGAGACTATATCAACATTATTCATACTCCGAGCCATGCTCAAGGAGTCTGTCCTAGCCCAGCTCCAGGACTTATACGTATTTATCACATGTTGTCATCTGATTGCCGATCGGTATAAAAATTCAACATATTCCAGTGGCAAATCAGATGCATACGGTTTCATTCACTCGGCGTTCAACGCCAATGCACTCGGCATTTCATCAAGCGTCTCATTTCACGCTTAGTGCCCCAGGCACTGCCCGAGTCCAACCCGGGTCTTTTCATCACAATCAACATTAGGACCACGTCCTCTTCACTCGGGATCACACCCTCGTGGCACCCTGCAAGGTGTTCATATTCAATAACACAATAACACGTATGCATATAAAATTCAACTCATATTCATTCGATTGCCCACTCGGAAATCTGCGTTCAACATTAAATTCACTCGGCAACTCAACAACAGTCAGATGACTCAACTTATACTACATTCACTCAGCAATCTTATGCCATTCACTCGGTAATCACCATACCATTCACTCGGCAATCACTATGCCATTCACTCGGATTATCCTATATTCACTCGGATTTATCCTTTACAGTAAGCATTTCGTGCCTTCCTCTATAAAGCCCACTCGGCATCCATCATAACAGTCCCCATTCATGCATTCAGCATACCCATATGCATCAATAACATTCACATGCATTCAAATGTACAACACATCCAGGGACAAATAGAGGATCACACATGCACTGCACATCAACATACATGCATCTCAAGTATCAATATATAATCATCATCACAATAACATCATGCATCTCTTGGACGGATAATCATACACTATTTAAATAACAAATAACAATCCGGGTTCAACTTAACAACATACAACATCCAACAAAACATAACACAATACAATGAAGTCACCCAGAAGTCCGTCCATAAACTATACACTTAAGATGCAATAGCTCCCCTTACCTGGAATGACGTTCTAGAAGTCACATGGGTCACTCGGTCTAGCCACAGCAGTACCCTGCTTGGCTTTCAACACTGGAAAGAGTCATTAAGACTCAAGTCAGTCTTCACCCAGCTCAGTGAAGAACTCCAACGCTGTATCCATCACAAGAACAACATCAATAGTCAGTCCTCACCAACAGTGGAGGACCACCATGCCTTCATGCAACATGCATGTCTTCATCTTCACAAGAGTAGTGCACCTTCACCACAGTGGACCATCATACATCCACAAACCGAGACATGCACACACACACGTAGTTGTAGGCTCCAACCAAGCCCATCATATGAAGGAGAAGAAGAGGAAGACGAAGAATAATCACTAGGGAACAGGAAAGGATAAAGGAACCTAGACCCAGCCTCCATACATAGCCATACTTGTTCCTCAACACCACACAGTTCCACTAGAATTCTATACCACACATGAGTGGAAGTAGAAGATAAAAAGGAGGAAGAAGATGAAGTAGAAGCTCCAACAAGTTCTAGAGAGAAGAAGGAGCACTTCTCTCATCAAGATATATACTCCCAAGGAATGAAGGGAGAGAGTGAGAAGAAAAACATGCAACCAAGGCCTTATCAACATCCAACTCATCACAACATCCCATCCTTATTTAATGCAAGTCCATCAACATTTAATGCCAATTCTCTCAACAATGATTACACAAACACCACGTGGACAAGGAAGGAGAGAAAACCAGACCCATTTGACCATCAACGCACATGAGTCATCACTATGGGGACCACACAGAAAAAGAAAAAAGAAAAGGGAAACCGGGCCCTACAATGATCCAAGAGCACCAGTGGTCCCTCATAAATCAATTGCCTCGCCTGAGCGAATGCTACCCTTAAGATCCTTCGCTCGGGCGGATTCCATTCAGCAACTGATTCCCTTCGCCCTCGCTCGGGCGTTCCAAGCTCGCTTAAGCGACCAACACTCAGAATCCACTTCTTCTCTCGCTCGCTCACGCTGATCCCCCATTCGCCTGGGCGAGATCGGGCCAAAGCCCTTGCAATCAACACAAAGGAATTCTCGCTTGAACGAGAATCCCTCTCGCTTGGGCGAGAAACATCAGGACCTAGGTAGAAACGTAAGCTCTCAATATCACACATAACAAAATCCATTCAAAGCCAATTTAACTCAATTACATCTTTCATATACCTTACAATAATCATTTAAAACTTGTCTCCAGTGTTCGTGCACAACAATTTCCATTCAACTCATATTCAACCGTTTGCCATTCTCATCAATTACTCATTTTACAAAATTTGGGATGTTACACTTGGGTAAGTCTAGTACAGGTCATGCCAAAAAAGGGTGGCATTACAGTTGTAAAAAATGAAAACAATAAGTTGATTCTCACCAGAACTGTTACTGGATGAAGAATGTGTATTGATTATAAGAAACTCAACCAAGTAACAAGGAAGGACCACTTTCCATTACCCTTCACGGATCAGATACTAGATAGGCTTGTTGGACAAGCTTATTATTGTTCCCTAGATGGTTATTCAGGTTACAATCAGATAGCGGTGGCTCCAAAAGATTAAGAAAAGACAGCCTTCACTTGTCCTTTTGGTGTGTTTGCTTACAGAAAGATGCCCTTTGGACTTTGTAATGCTCCAGCCACCTTCCAAAGATATATGCTGGCAATCTTTACTGACCTGGTGGAAAAATACATTGAAATTTTTATGGATGATTTTTTAGTGTTTAGAAAGTCATTTGATATATGTTTGGAGAATTTAGACACTGTGCTTCAAAGATGTATGGAAATCAACTTAGTAATGAATTGGGAGAAATGACATTTCATGGTGACTAAAGGTACTTTGTTGGGCCACACAATCTCTGGAAAAGGCATTAAGGTGGATCGTGCAAAAGTAGAAGTGATCAAGAAACTACCTCTGCCAACCAATGTCAAAGGAGTCAGAAGCTTTCTAGGACATGCAAGTTTCTACGGAAGATTTATCAAAGATTTCTCCAAGATTGCCAAACCTTTGAGTAATCTATTACAAAAAGATATTTCTTTTCAATTTGATGATGCATGTTTGTCTGCTTTTAATTTATTGAAAGAAAAATTAGTTACTGCTCCTATTATAATTGCTCCTGGTTGGAAACTTAATTTTGAAATAATGTGTGATGCAAGCAACTATACAATAGGCGCAGTCCTGGGTCAAAGAAAATCTAAAGTTTTTCATTCTATATACTATGCTAGTAAGGCTTTGAATGAGGCTCAAATTAATTATGCTATAACAGAGAAAGAATTATTAGCAGTTGTGTATGGCCTGGAAAAATTTAGATCGTATTTAATCGGTTCTTGACTTATTATTTTTATAGATCATGCAGCTATTAAGTATTTACTGAACAAATATGAGTCTAAACCAAGACTAATCAGGTGGATTCTTCTTCTTCTTCAAGAATTTGATTTGATTATTCGAGACAAAAAAGAAAGTGAAAATCATGTAGCAGATCATTTGTCAAGGTTGATTAATGATGAAGTCACAAAAATTCAACCTGAAGTTCAAGATGACTTTCCAGATGAAAAGCTATTATTGATTCAGAACAGACAATGGTTCGTAAACATGGCAAATTTCAAAGCTGCAGGAGTGCTTCCTGAAGATCTTATATGGTAGCAAAAGAAAAAGTTCTTGAAAGATAGAAAATAATTTGTATGGGATGATCCATACTTGTTTAAGCTTGGATCAGACAATATTCTGAGGAGATGTGTATCTGAGGAAGAAGCCAAGAACATCCTATGGCACTGTCACAGTTCACCCTATGGAGGACACTTCAATGGAGAAAGGACAGCAGCTAAGATTCTTCAATCAGGTTTTTATTGGCCTACTTTATTTAAGGATGCTAATGTTTTTGTGCGGCATTATGATGCTTGTCAGAAAATAGGAGGCATATCAAAATGAAATGAAATGCCATTGACCACTATTTTAGAGGTGGGAGTGTTTAATTGCTGGGGAATAGACTTTGTTGGACCCCTACCTACTTCACTTTCAAATGAATATATTATTGTGGCAGTGGATTATGTTTCAAAATGGGTAGAAGCAATAGCCTGTGCCAAAGCAGATGCCAAAACTATAATCAAGTTCTTGAAAAGGAATATATTCAGCAGATTTGGTACACCTCGAGTATTAATAAGTGATGGAGGTTCTTATTTCTGTAATGTCCAACTTCAAAAATGTTTGGAACACTATAGAGTTAGGCATAGAATAACCTCCCCTTATCATCCTTAGGCTAATGGGCAAGTAGAAGTATCCAATAGAGAAATAAAGAGAATTCTGGTGAAAACTGTAGCCCAAAGTAGAAAGGATTGGTCCTTGAAGTTAGATGATGCTTTATGGGCATACAGAACTGCTTTTAAAGAACCATCAGGATTTTCACCTTTTCAGCTAGTGTATGGAAAGAATTACCATCTTCCGGTGGAACTTGAACACAAGGCCTACTGGGCAATGAAGTTGCTCAACTTTAATCCACAAGCTTCTGCACAAGAAAGAAAAATTCAACTAGAGAAGCTGGGAGAATGGAGGTTAGAGGCTTATGAATCTTTAAGGATTTATAAGGAAAAGATGAAGTTCTATTATGACAAGAAAATTTTGCATAAATGTTTTTATCCAGGCCAATTTGTGTTGCTGTTCAATTCAAAATTTAAACTATTTCCAGGTAAGTTAAAATCCAAATGGTCAGGACCCTTCGTTGTCAAAGAAGTCAAATCTTATGGAGCCATTAAATTACAAGATCCTCAATCTGAGAGAACATGGATAGTGAATGGCCAAAGACTTAAGCCATATTTGGGAGGATAAGTGGAGAAGCTCACCACTCTCATTCATCTACATGAACCATAAGGACAACTTTTCAGGTGTCAAGCTAATAACGTTAAACAAGCGCTTATTGGGAGGCAACCCAACATGTTTTCCTTTCAATAATATTTCAATTCATTTCAATTTATGTATGTTTTATGTGTTTGATGTTTTTGATTTTGTTAAGGAATAGTGTTCAGCACATCACGCTCAAGCATGAGTTCTCAGGCTTAAGCGAGGAACTTCAGTTTTGATTCTGTCTCAAAAATTCACTTAAGCGAACGATTTCAAGCTTGAGCGAGGAAGTGAAATAAAGTATCAGGTATATTCATGCTTAAGAGTGAGTCTTCACGCTCAAGCGTGTCAAGGTAAGTTACATACTGTCTAATTCTCGCTTAAGCGTAAGGATCAAGCTCAAGCATGGTAAAACTCTGCCAATTAAATTTTTCAATTTCAAACCCCGATCACGCTTAAGCGCGAATACTCTCGCTCAAGCGGAAGGTTCTTTCAAAGCATCAGGGGGTATCACACTTAAAGCAAGGATTCCAAGCTTAAGTGTGAAACTCAAAAATTTTTCCTTAAGAATCAATCACGCTCAAGCGTGATTAAAACTCGCTTAAGCGAGAAGAAAGAAAAATACCATTATGCTGGCACACTTAAGCGCAATCCTAAGCGCAAGCTCAATCACTCTTAAGCTTGCTATTTCAAGCTCAAGCGTACCCTTTCTGTTTCAACCACGCTTAAGCATGATGATCCCATGCTTAAGCGAAAAGAATATTTCTTGCAACACGCTCAAGCGTAATATTCAGGTACCCAATTTTTTTCTCGATCACGCTTAAGCGTGAGATTGCGCGCTTAAGTGAGCAGTTCCAAAACTACTACCTGATGCTATTTATTTCAAATTTTTAAGAGACATTACTGCAAAATCTGAAACTGTTCCCTCTCATAACTCCCTTATCCCTTGGACCTCCTCTGGTAACCATTCCTTAGTGCATTTTTCTTGCATTTAATTTACAAATCACTCAAAGGTTCCGTGCATTCTCTCTACTGAGTATTCCCCTCATCATCTAAAGCAAGGTAACTCTTAATTTTTTCCCCTTTCTGGTGTTTTTGCATATAACTTGCTACGTTGTAATGTCAAGAACACAAAATGCATGTTTAGATCTTAAAAAGGAATCAAGTCTCTCTGTTTGTGCTTGCTTGAATGATCAAAGGTTCTACTTTCACTTTATCTGGATTTGTTTCATTTCAATTTGATTTGATTCATTCTTTAAAATAGAACATTTTGAACAAGATTTCTTCTATTTTAATGGTGCACACCAACTGTCCAATAAAAAGTCCATAATGTGATATGCATGCTTGGTATTAATGGATCAAACTGCTACTGCCATGACAAATAAAATCACTATTGTTTGCTTAGTCACTGTAACTTCTAATACGCATGCTTGATGGATGCATCCTGATACATTGACTAAAAAGTCTCTAGGCTTAATGAAATTCTTTAGAGACTTGCCATTTATTTTACCATTTGATGTGATGATTGCTAAGAACATTTCAGATGGCCAGAACCAAGCAGGTTGCACCAAGTTTTCCATCACCCATTGAGACGCCCAAAAAATAAGGGGTAAATTTTTCACGATTTTAAAATCATTAATTAATGAGGAAATGAAGTGGTGAAACTTTAATCAGCACCCTGGATCTATGAAAAACCTATCTCATATATGAAGATATGAAAAGGTGAGTAAAAAATGATTCATGAGAATCTCTCAATTAAAGACAGCGGAAAAATCATTTATAATGGTGCTATATGATTGGATGCAACATCAGCGGCTATGCAGTATGCCATGGATGCAAATGCCAATCATATGCATTGCTTACTCTATGCATCCTAATCATGCCTCTCATCAATCATTATTATCATCATCACCAACATCACCACAAGGCTTTTAGTGGATTTATTATCGTTAGTTATTGCCATTGTTTTAAGTTTTCGTGTGGCATTCTCAATAATTCTAATTAACACAATTTAATTTTTTCATCAATCACAATGGCATAAATCTTTCATTATCAAACAAGGTATGCTATTCGTTCACACCATTCTCATTCAATCATTAATAACATTTATTCCTCACTTATGGTGGATGTAAACACAACATCATATTTAAGGCTTACACTTGCCAAACAATTTAACGCCACCATATAGCACAACTCTTATATTCTAAATGCATAATGCAAGTTGCCAAACATCATCTCCAACATCATACACAACATTACAATTCATCACAATATTGTAAGCAAGGCAAACATGCATGTTGTCACATATGACAATCAAATACTATTCAATTCATGCATTAAGAACATAAAGACTCCTCTCCCACCTCAAGAGAAGAATTCTAATTGATACGACGTACCCGCCTCGTCATTTGGAATGGATCCTACATTAACATACATATAGAATCACAATCAATCAACTATTCAAGGAACAACTTCAACTCAAATTAACTATCATCATTTCTACAATTTCATAACATGTATAAGACATGTTATAGACATCATTCCTTCATTTGTTAGGCTTTGGGAATTCCTTCCCATCAAATCATAGACATTATATTTAAAGGCTACAAACAACTATAGCCCAACATTCATAAGAATGCCCCATCAATTAATACCCATATCCTCAATATTATGTATTTACTCTCAAACACATTATCCATCACACATTTATCATTTCCCCTAATTTCTCATAGTTAGGGTTTCACCTAAAACCCAACAACATTCATAAATACATCATAAATCTTCATCTCTTTCCAATAATAAATTCATCTACCTCACCAATTACCACCAGAGCTTGCATTTATGATAACCTATCTTAGTGTCTTCACATTTATGGCTCTCCACCAACTCCCATTCATATACATTACTCTCCCAAATCCTAATAACTCATAAACATA
Organism: Clitoria ternatea; assembly: GCA_037962975.1. Classification (NCBI taxonomy): domain Eukaryota; kingdom Viridiplantae; phylum Streptophyta; class Magnoliopsida; order Fabales; family Fabaceae; genus Clitoria; species Clitoria ternatea. Next base: position 155,506,027 of record CM075672.1, on the reverse strand, counting down.
GCATTAAACCCAAACAAAATGGTGAGAAGAGCTTACCTCACCCAAAAATGAAAATGGGTTCTAAAGAGGGAGAGATAGACCAAACGAAAATAGGAGAGGAGAAAGAGGAAACTTCAAGCTCCAATGGCTTCCTTCAAGCTCTCTCTCAAAAACAAAATGGGGGAGGAATGGGTCACCACTAAGCTTAGGTTTTAGAAGAGAAAAAGAAAGGAAATGAAGAAGGAGAAGAAGAAGAAAATATGTTTGCCAAAATGGTTCCAGCAAGTAATGAAAAGGAGAAGGGAAAATATGGGCTTTTGCTTTTAATTTTAATTCCCTCATTAATATTCACAAGTAAAAAAACCCCAAACAGCTACCTCAAATTAGCGACCACCACATGCCGTCGCTAAATAGCGACCGTGTTAGTGACCGCTTGATGCCAAAAGGGACCTAAAAGTTGTTAGCGACTCAATTAGCGACCGCGTGTTAAACCGGTCGCTAATCATTGTCAACACCGTCGCTAGCAGGGTCGCTATATTTTAACTCCACCATTTTTTCTTTCCCGCCCTGGTTTTCACTTGGCGGCAAACAGTTGCGACGGTAAACCACCGTCGCTAATGTTCCCTCCAACTAAAGCGACGGTCAATCCGCGTCGCTATGGTTTATACTAGTGACGGAGCTACAACACCGTCGCTAATATTTTCACCTATGCTCCAGATATTTTTGCTGTTGAAGTTAGTGACGGGTAGAGTAACCGTCACTAAGGTTTAGGAGATTAGTGACGGTTGGGCGATACCGTCGCTATGTGTGAAGAGATTAGCGACGGTAAGGTCTACCGTCGCTATGTTTACTTGGAAGGTAGTGACGGGGGTGTGAAACCGTCGTTAAGATTCAGGATATTAGTGACGGATTCGTCCTCCCGTCGCTATGTATTTCACTTCCCTCCATTTTTTCCTTTTAATGATTGAAGTTAGTGACGGTGGGTTGAGGCCGTCGCTAGTTTTCAGGGGATTAGGGACGGAGTTGGTGTACCGTCGCTAAGTGTTTAAAGGTAGTGACGGAGTTGGTGTACCGTCGCTAAGTATCGTGTGTCACTAACACCTTTTCCCCTTAAAAACCCTAAACCGTCTCTTCTCTCTTAGTCTCTTAATCTCTCTTTCTCCTATCTTCCCTCTCTGTCTCAGTCTTACCCATTTTTGGTTCCCAGTTCCACCCTCATGGCTTACCTCTTTTCCCATCTTATTTTAACTCCCTGTTCCTTTCTCCTCCCTCATAGCTCACCCCTGTTCCTTCCTCCTCCCTCATAGCTCACCCCTCACGCACTGCACCATCGGTGCACCAGTCCCCCCTCACGGCTTAGTGGCTCACGCAGCACCACTCCCCCTATCTCCCTCACAACTGAGCGTTGACTCACACAGGACCAATACACTATCTCCTTCACAGGTCAGACACACTCACACAGCACCAACGGTCGTTTCCCTCACGGCTTAGTGTTGGTCAGCTTCCAATCCTTCTCCTTTTAATTGATTTACTGTTTTGTAATTTCTTTTGTATGTTCCATATGCATTGCCCTTACAATAGATGAATTATTCCATTCCCATGTGCTTGCATTAGACTGAATTGTTCCATCCCCATGTGCTTACATTGAGATTGTTTGGGTTTTGTTATTCAAAATAGCTGTGGATATGTTCATGTTAGTTCTGAATTTGTGTAGAATAAATTGAATTAAAGTTATTGTTCTACTATTTAATTTTGTTGAAAGATCAAATCCTAAAAAAAAATAGATAAGGGACTAATTCTAAAACTGGGTTATAGATGAGGGATCAAAAACTTAATTAAGCCTCCTAGTTATACCAAATAAACACACTTGTCTGGTTGATAGTTAATAATCATATAAAAATAAACAACAAACAAATATGGCTACATGATATAGAAACATGTTCATGACATTAAATAAGGAAAGAGTGATCACAAGTTAATTCACAAGAAACAAACCTTAAAGGTTGCTGCAGCATCCGCAGCAACGTCAAAATTTGGAAGTTGAATATAGTCAAAAAAAATTTCTTTGGTCTTATATATTTGCTTTCTGTTTGAATTGTTTTAATATATATATATATATACATATATATATATATACATATATATATATATATTACATCTATGCTGTCAATATTTTTACAGGCAAACTTTAAAATATATGTTCAGATCAAATCAAAATTTCAAAAAGATTAGATCAAATCTTACTTACATTAATAATCAGGTCAAGATTAAGTATCTAATATCAAGAAGTAGATTAAATTAGATTTAACTCAACTCAACTTAACATATTTTCACGTTCATTACTTACTTAAATACAACCTTAAAATTAGAATCACTAATCTAAATTTTAGAAGTTATGTAAAATAAATAAAAATAGGTAATCATTTATTCTTGTTTTAAATTAAAGTATCTTATCAATGTAACAAAATTCAAATTAATATTAATTAGTCTCACATTCACATTGGATAAGAGAAATCCAAAAATTATTTGAGATGGATCCCCTCTATTTTCTATGTCATTTGCATAATCCCTCATTTGTCTCTTCCTCTTTACATTAATATCAAGAGAGCCATTTAAACTGTATCCAGCAGACTTCATCCTACCAATAAGATCAATAACATACTCCTTTTTATCTTGGGAAAGAAGAAGTCTTCTGAGGAGCAGGTTACAAATTTGGGACCGTAAACCAAAACCTTTGTCAAGAGCATAAAAGAAGATGTCTACTGCATCATCCAGCCTCCCTTCCTTACAGAGACATTTGATCAGATGTACACAACTTGTAGGATTGATAATGATGTTGCGCTCATCAAGAACAGAAAATATAATTAATGCTTCATCTACTTTTAGTGCCTGACAAAATCCAATAAGTAAAATTGTATATGGAGCTAAGTTAAATTCTCTAAACCTGAAGTCCAGTTCTAGTAAACCTTGAATTGCTTGTTCCACTTCTCCTTTGACAAAATATTCCTCCAAAGGATTGATTGAATCATCTCCCCAGCCACGAAGGTTCTTCAAATATTCCAAATAAAGCCTACAGGCCAGTGCGACCTTCCTGTTTCTATACAACCAAGTCATAAGTGCTTTATAAACAGCAAAGCTAGGTTCACACTCATGCTTCAACATACCAATCAGGAATCTTTAAGGCATCCTCTTCTCTGCCTACCCTATATAGCCCATCAATAAGTGTCCCATAAGTAACAGAATCGGGTGAGAGCCCCTTGAGTTGCAAATCCTTGAAAAGCTTCAAAGCACCATTGATGTTCCGTTTCGACGGTAATCCATTGATTAGAATATTGTACGCCATAATGTCAGGTACAAGTCCACTATCAGCAAGTTGTACAAGAAGCTTGTAGGCATTAAAAACCTGTCCAGCCTCACACATTTGCTCCACCTTTTTCTGGAGACTAACACTATAAAAAATCCGATCAGAACCTTGAGAAAGCCGAAAGAATAATGAGGGACTTCTCCCAATCTCCATCTTGTAAAACAAAAGGCGTGCCTCCTCAAGTTTGCCATCCTTGCACAGTCCATTTATAACAGAATTGAAGGTCACAACCGAAGCTTCTCCATCTCATTAAATATTTCCTGCGCCTCCCCAACCATTCCTCTCTTACACATATTACATTTGAGAATTGTATGCGTGCAAGTATTATGAAACTGATTATGCTCAGAAGATTCAAGTTGAAGAGATCGTGCTCGGTTCAAAATACCAACATCACATAGACCTTGAATAACTGTATTGTAACAGTAAGCATCAGGAACTAAGCCTCTCTGGGTCATCTCATCTAACATCTTGAAAGCTTCACCAACCCTGCCCTCATTTGACAAACCACGTATCATAATGCTGTACAAAATAACATCCGGCATAATACCCTCCTTAAACATCCTTGCATACCACGAATGTCCTTCACTGTATCTCCTCGCTCTAAAAAATCCATTAATCAGAGAACTATAGGAGTTAAGATTAGGGGCATAACCATCTCTCTCAATTCAAACCTAAATGTGCAACTCTAGTTAACAAAAAAATCACAATTGCAAGAAACCACGTATTTCAATGCAGATTGGTCTGATTTACGGTTTTATTTTCCCAAAACCAAACTATACCAACACTCATGCTAATACCTATACTTCTATTATTATTTATGTATTGGAACAGTAAGAGTGCAAGTGCTTATTTACTTGTATGGTTTATTATGCATTTATCCGAGTATTTCTAAAAAGTTGGTTATATTTATTATGGATTTGAATTTTCTTTTAGAAATTGATGGTGCATGTTAATTAGTTGAGCAACTTTAGAATGCTTAGTTTATTTAGTTTATTTTTGTTACTAACATTGTATCTCATACAAATCATATTAACGGAACCAACCTCCGTTGCAAAGGACTGATTTGATTCAATTTCGTACAAATTTTGATAGAAACAATTTTGATTGATGACTGATGAACTATTTTCTTGTGAATTGATATATATTTTACTTTAAAGCTATAGTTTTATATGTTGTACAAAATAACATCCGGCATAATACCCTCCTTTTTTAGTAAGTTGTTACATTATTAGCTATTACATCTTTAGAAACCTCATTATGGAAACCAGTTGAATGTTGAGAACTTTGATTAACACTTTTAACCATCAACTTTGTCATGCAAACCAACACACTTTACGCGTGGTCTGTGTTCGGCTCTCATCAGCTTTGTCTCCATCGCTATCTCTCTTTCGACGGTAATCCCCTAACGCTAACTTTCTGGCTATGTGTGTTGTATGTTTTGAAGTGTATGTATGTTGATTGTTGTTTGTTAGTGGAGAGCAGAGCTCATTAGGCAGTGATTTTGTGTGCTGATAACATGATTTTTTATGCATGTGTAATGTTGTTTGTTAGTGGAGAGCAGAGCTCATTAGGCATTGGTTTTGTGTGCTGATAACATGATTTATGATGCATGTGTAATGTTGTTTGTTAGTGGAGAGCAGAGCTCATTAGGCATTGATTTTATATATTGATAACATGATTTGGTGTTCATAACTCTGAATATCATATACAATGCGTATGATATGTTTATTTATCTATACTGGGAAGTTTTTTATATGTAACAGGCCGTTTGTAAATTTGGGAAATGTCTAGTTTACAGGGGAGACTCTGCCAAAATTTTGGCAGACTCCCTTTCTTAAGGAACTTAAAAAATAAAACTCAACTTTAATAATGTAGGGTTTAGTCGTGTGTGTACCCATTAGATTCCCGTTCAAGTTTCAAAACAACCGGTTGATGTACCGTGTTGTGTTGGATCTTGAATTGTCCCGGTTGGACAGTTTGGTATGAATTTGTAACCTGTAGGGCGTAACCCATCAATGTTGTATGTGGTCTATCTTGAGAAGTTAAATGAATGTTCATTTGAAATTTCGGTTATGGTGTTTCGTATTGTTCCCAGGGTACATGTCTGCGTGTGGTGTTTCATACCGTACGTATCTCTGTGTACTCGGGGACCAATGCGAAATGCTACCGAAATTTCAAATGAACATTCGTTCAACTCAAGATAGACCGCATACAATTATGGGATGGGTTACGGATGGTTGCATATTCATCCCGAATGGGATAGGGCCCCTCCAATTTGCAACGTCAAAGAGATAGAGTGATTCACAACCGATAGTTAAATAAAAATTTAAAGGTGTAAGGTAACAGAAATCGTGCTTGTTAGATATTATAAATGGAGGTACCGGTAAATCGGCGATGGATGTATAACCGACTAGATCGCAATCGGCGAGTGACTGAGGAGTTTATGATGGGGCTATTGGAGTTCATTCCGTTCGCTACGGCAAACACGCCTAGATTTGAAGTGACTCAAAAGATCCGTTGTCCGTGCTCAAGGTGCAAATGCATGAGTTTTGAATACGCGGATGATGTCATATGCCACCTAACTGAGAAAGGGTTCATGGAAACATACCACTGCTGGTACAACCATGGTGAGCAGTTACCGCGTAGACCATCAGTCGTAACCGTGCAACAGTCTTACTACGAGGTTGGAGGAAACAGGGATACGTACAACAACATAGAACAAATGGTGATGGATCATGTTGGACCCTCCACCGGGCGTATGCTGGAACATAATGACCAAGCAGGTGATGGAGACTCTGACAATGTAGAGGAGGATCCTAATCCGGAGGTGAAGAGATTTTATGATTTGTTGGCGGCGGCTCAGACTCCATTGTGGGACGGGTGCAATAGTCACACTGAGTTATCCGCCTCCCTAGCTGCTTTAAGCCTAAAGGCAGATTATAATCTTTCTGGAGGTTGTTTTGATAGGATGGTCAATCTGATGGGTTCTACCATGCCTAGTAATCACAGAATGCCAGCAAACCTGTACCGTGCTAAGAAACAAGTGGCAAACTTGGGGTTGGGTTGTGTGAAGATAGAGTGTTGTGTTGGTGGATGTATGCTGTTCAGAAATGAGTTTGCTGACAAGGGTGTCACAAAATGTCTGCATTGTAATGAGGAACGCTACAAGACCGTTAAAAGGAGAGGGAAGGTAACCCGGACGGCCAGGAAGAAAATGTGGTACTTCCCTATAACACCGCGTCTTCAACGCCTGTACGCCTCATTGTCCACGGCAAAACACATGCGTTGGCATGCTCTGAACCGAACACAAGAGGGGTTTCTTTGCCATCCTTCCGACGGGAAAGCATGGAAGTGTTTGGATGAGCTATACCCGGACTTTTCAGGCGAGCTGCACAATGTAAGACTTGGCTTATGTACTGATGGGTTTAACCCGTTCGGTCAATACGGAAGGGCTTACTCTCGTTGGCCAGTCATCCTGACCCCATACAATCTGCCTCCTGATATGTGTATGAAGAGGGAGGTCATGTTTCTATCTATACTGGTTCCAGGACCCAAAAATCCAAAGGCGAACATAGACGTGTTTTTGCAACCGTTGGTTGAAGAGTTATCACAATTATGGGATGTCGGGGTAATGACATACGATGCGTCTTTGAAGAACAACTTTATGATGCGTGCTGTTTTGATGTGGACTATTAACGACTTCCCGGCCTATGGTATGCTTTCTTGATGGTCCACGTCTGGGAAGCTTGCTTGCCCTGTATGCATGGAACATACCGGGGGGGAATCACTCCCTGTTAGTGGCAAGACAAGTTTCTTTGACTGTCATAGAAAGTTTCTACCGTTGGATCACCCGTTTAGGAGGAACAAAACCGCTTTTAAGAAGAACAAGGTTGTTAATGAACCTCCACCCCGTAGGTTATCTGGTGCACGGGTTTGGCAGAGGGTCGAAGAGTATCCTTACATCTGGGACAAGAGTGTTAAGGAGTTTGCGGGTTACGGTAAGGAACACCACTGGGTGAAGCAGAGTGTCTTGTGGGATTTGCCATATTGGAAAGACTTGTTGTTAAGACACAACATTGATGTCATGCACACTGAACGTAATGTTTTCATGAATATTTTTGACACTGTTATGGACATCAAAGGGAGAACAAAGGACAACGAGAAGAGTCGTCTAGACCTTCCGATTTGGTGTTCCAGGAAGGAGTTAGAGTTGAGGGATGCGGGACGTGGAAGAATGTTTAAACCCCATGAAAAATATGCTTTAACTAGACCACAACAGATTGCTGTGTGTATTTGGATGAATGGGTTGACCCTGCCTGACGGATTCGCTTCTAACTTGAGTAGATGTGTCGATGTGAAGGAGGGCAGGGTGTTTGGCATGAAAAGTCATGATTGCCATGTGTTTATGCAACAACTACTCCCGTACGCGTTTCACGCCTTACCGAAGCCTATTTGGAAACCGTTGGAGGAGTTGAGTCACTTCTTTAAGGAGTTGACGGCTACTTCGTTGACTGTGGAGAAACTTGTGAAGATGGAAGAAACTATCCCGGTATTGATTTGTAAGTTGGAGCAGATTTTCCCACCAAGTTTTTTTGACTCCATGGAGCATTTGCCTATCCATCTACCGTACGAGGCCTTGGTTGGTGGCCCAGTGCAGTATCGTTGGATATATCCATTCGAAAGGTGAATGCTTGGTGAACTCTTTAATTTCCTTGCAAACACTTATTATAATAGTATTTTGTAACTTAACACTATCTTGTTAATGATGTTAAAGATTCTTATGCTCCTTAAAAGATAAAGTGTCGAACAAAGCCTGCGTTGAAGCATCAATTTGTGAGGCATACTTAGTCGAAGAAATGACAACCTTTGCTTCTTTCTATTTTCCGACGGAGATAGAAACTAGAATGAGTAGAATTCCCCGCAATCTTGGGGTAGCCAGCCGCACAGGGTTTGATGAACAAACATCGATTTTCAACTATCCTGGTCACCCGGGGGGCAGGCTCACAAAATGTTACATTGATGAGAAAGATCGAAAGGCGGCTCACTTGTACATTCTTCTAAATTGCCCAGAAGTGGAACCCTTTATTGAGTAAGTCATAGAAGTTATATTATACATTCTTAACGTAGCTTTTATAGTATCTAAATTTGTTTCCTTTGAATAGCTTATACACAGATATGCTAAAACTTGAGCAAAATGATTTAACTGATGACCAAATTCATAGTGAGGTGTCATCCAAGTTCGTTGCTTGGTTCGCGCAACACGTAAGACCCGTATACCAAGTGTTTTTAAGCCTACTTGCTTCTAACTCCCGTTATCTAATGATGACCTACTTTTTATGTTGTACATAGATACAAGACCCAAACAACCATATTGAAGATTCTTTACTCCAAGCCCTTTCTTGGGGGCCGGTGAAAACTGTTAAAAAATGGCCTATTTACTACGTAAATGGCTACAAGTTTAATATTCTTCAATGGAGTAAAGGGATGCGCACCCATAACTACGGGGTTTGTGTTAAAGGCACCGCCGGACAGTTGGAAGAAGACTTTTATGGAGTGCTGATGGAGATTGTTGAAGTTTCGTTCTCTGGACGACTAAGAAGAGATATTGTTCTATTCAAATGTGATTGGTTCGACAACACAATCGGTGTTGGAACAAAGGTTGACACTAACTACGGCTTAGTTGAGGTCAAGAAGAATGGTAGATATAAAGGGTTTGATCCCTTCATTTTTGCCCAACAAGCTGAGCAGGTTTATTACACCGACTTCCCGGGAGGACATCGGGACTGGTATGCAGTAATCAAGGCCAAGGCCCGAAGTCAGATCACTGACAATGTCTCCGAGGAGGTCGATGACGCTTATCAGCTTGCACCACACGAGCTCAACGATGCTGATTTGTTGTTCAACATTGATCCAGTCATAATGGATGAGACACTCGCCACTACGGGGGGTGAACACATTGACAAAGACCTTGTCTCTCGATCAAAACGGTCTAGGGCTGATTTGGATACTGATGAACTTGTTCAAACAGATAACTACAGTGACACTGAAACTGAGGAGGAATTTGAAACTGAAACAGACACAGAGTATGTAGTCGTTAAACAAAATGTTACATAGGTTTATATATATCCTGAGACTAACCTTTCTTTTCATGATTTTATCCACAGATGACGGGACGTCGACTGCCCTTCAGTAGGGGTGGTGGGTCCAGGACCCCGACATCCCGGTAGGGGACCCCCACCCCAGGACAGCAGACGACTCCATCACCACTACAGCAGAGTACTCCATCACCACCACCACCACCACCACCGCAGACCACTCCACCACCACCACCACCACTGCAGACCACCCCATCACCCCGACTGACCACCCCAGAGCAGAGTCCTGGAGCTGGTGGCTTGGAGGACCATGGCCATCAGGTGACCCCACCTCCGGCATCCCCTCTGCCCATGTTGGTACCCGTGCCGGCCGGAGACGAGTAAGTGACTAAACCTCAAATACTTTTATGTTATTTGTATGATACTTTACATTAAACTTTAGTGGAAAGACTTGTTGGTTTATTGGATGTTACTTTAATTAGTACTTGTATAGATTGAATTGTACTGGGCACTCTTTTATTTGTAACAGGGTAACTATTTAAACTTGGAAATGTTACATTTACAGGGGAGACTCTGCCGAAATTTTGGGGGTCTCCCTAGATTGTGTGTTGTTTTACTCCTAACATAATTGTTGTCATTACAGCTTTGTTGATAGTAGTCGCACTACCAAAGCGATTACTAAGGTTTTGAAGGCCCAGTGGGATGGTCCATATATATCTTGGACAGATGCTGGGAAGGTTGTGCAAGATAGGTGGTTTGACACCTTCTCGGTAAGTTCCTAGCTCATTTGTTATGACTTGATTTGTAAAATAGACCTGTTATTAATTTTGATTTCTCATTTCATTTTACAGCGTGATTACCAGTGGGTGGAGGGTATGATTGATGAGATTAGGAAGGTCTTTGCCACAAAGACCTCCAAAATCATCAAGAGTACCCTTTGGAAGGTGAGGGACAAGGGTGAGCGCCCTCGTTGGATCCCGGAGGACCATTGGGACGGGATGGTCCAGAAGTGGGGCGGGGTCCCGTTCCAGCAGGCGAGTGCTCAGAACAGGGCCAACAGAGCCGCCGATGCTGCAGCCTCGGTTTACACTAGGGGTAGCATCTCAACCCTCGAGCACAAGAAAAGATTTGTAAGTATATTTATGTTAGACATTTCTATTATGATTCGTCTGACATGTTTACAAATAATAATCTCAATGTTTTTTGTCCACCACAGGAGCTGAGGGAGCACCGGGAGCCTTCTTTGTTTGAGGTCATGCAAATGACTAAGAAGAACAAAGCCGGTGCATGGGTAAACCAGAAGACTACGGATCTAGCGGTATTTACTTTTAACTGACACATGCTTATAATTTACAAATCAGCTTACTAATCCTATCGTTGTTTTTGAATTTACAGGAGGCGTATCAGGCCAGGAGGGCCGAGAAGGAGGCGGACCTGGTGGCTTCCACTCCTGAAGGGGAGGTTCCTCCCACCCTATCTTGTTCTGACGACAACGCCATCTATATGGAGGCTGTTGGCGGTGTGAACAAGAAAGGGAGGGTATTTGGATTGGGTGGCGTCGGCACGCAGCTGGCAAAAAAGGGGAAGACCCCTTCCTCTTCATCTTCCTCTGGTCTTCCGACTGAGGTCGTTCAGGTAATTCAAAACCTGAACGATGAGCTACAGGAGGAGCGACGTCAGAGGTAGTTATTGTTGGAGCGGGCCGAGGCGGATCGACAGAAAGCCGAAGCGGACCGACAGCGGACCGAGGAGCAGCACGCCGAGACTCGTCGGCAACTTGCTCAGCAGCAGGAGCTACTGATGCAGTTGATGGCGAGGCTACCTCCCCCCACTTCCCAGGCGCCCCCACCACCACCCCAGGATCCCTCACCACCATGATTGTATTTTTATTATTTATACACATTGTATATTTGATTTTTAGTTATATTATATTTCATTCAGTATTTATTTTGTCATTCTTTATTTATTATGTCAATATTTATTGGTAATTACATTCAAATCAAAAAGCCTTATTGTACCTATCATTAATAATTTAACCTATTTGATAAATTAATTTAATCAATTATTTTGTTTTTAATAATAATTTAATATTTTAACAAAATTATTTAAATTTAATTATAAAATTTTATCAGCCAATACAAAATATAAAATATTTAACAAGACCTATATAAATATTAAAACTAATTTTTTTTAAAAAAAGTTTCCAATTAGCGACGGCAAAGGATGGTCGCTGTATTGTTAAAAACAGCGACGGATTAGAGTGGTCGCTGTAGTGTTTACAACAGCGACGGATTATCGTGGTCGCTGAATTGTTAAAAACAGCGATGGTCCTAAGTGGTCGCTGTATTGTTTACAACAGCGACGGAATATCGTGGTCGCTGAATGGTTACAAACAGCGACGGGCCTAAGTCGTCGCTGTATTGTCAGAAACAGCGACGGACATAGGTGGTCGCTACATGAGTACCATAGCGACGGCGAATGGTGGTCGCTGGTGGCTGCTAGTAGCGACGGGGTATTGAGGTCGCTGTATGGCACACTTAGCGACGGCTGGTGTTATTGGGGGCAGAGATGATTTTAGCGACGGCCGTACGCCGTCAATACGGTAGCGACAGCATGTGTGTGGTCGCTGATGTGTTTTCGACGAGGGTTTTAGTGACGTCCTCTGTCCCGTCAGAGATGTCGTCGCTAATGGTTTTAGCGACGGTCGTCGCATGGATTAGCGACCAATTCTTTCCGTCGCTAACAGGTGTTTTTTTAGTAGTGATTTCATCGTTTTACCATAAACAGGATCTCCGTTCGGGCTCAATACTCTATCTAAAAATTATCTCGTATATATTCAGACTCCCAATAATATTCTTAACAGCCCTGACCAATATCATTCTAATTGGAGATACTTGGTCCGACACCCATATTTTAATCGGGCTTAATTTTAGCTTATTCGGCTTCAATAAATCACTAACAATCCCCAAAAATATTAATTTAACTATTTCCAACATTTGGGACATTAAATAACCCACATACAACTATTTAATATTTATTTCCTTAATTAATCCTTTATTTTAAAATTTAGGGTGTTACACCCACTTCCCTTAGAACAGGAGGCTCATCAAGAAGAAACAAAGGGAAGAGACCCCACATTGAAGATCAAGCTTCTGGACCAAAATTTAAGGATAAGGCAAGAAGTAAGAGATATGAGCATATCTAAAACTGGACGTTCATCTCTAAAAGAAAAGTGGATTTGGCTCTTGGAGAGTGTGACCCTTTTCTGTAGGTAATTAGAAGAAGGAACTGGTTGAAGATATGCTATCTAAGGGAGAAATATGATCTTGAAGTTGTCAGGGAGTTCTATGCCAATGCATGGCCTAAGAAGGGTGAAGGTGATCGAAGGACGTATGTGAGAGGCTATTGGCTTTCATATGGCAGAGATGAGGTCAACTTTTACCTAGGCATCATTATGGAGTTAGGGGAAGGAGAGATATGTGATTATGTTGCTTTGAAGCTGAGGAATGAGTTCATTGCCACTAGTGATCTTGAAGTAGCAATATGCATACCAGAGCATTATTTTCAGATGGGGCAGGGAGAGAATCCACTACGAATCCTAAGAAAGGACATGACCACTATTTCTCAAGTTTAAACCTCTTTTCTGCTTGCTAACATAGCCCCTAATGCACATGTCTCTGATCTAATTTTTAGCAGGTATTATTTACTATACTGCATTCTACAGAATGATATGTCCATTGACTTAGCCCAAATTATTTCTGATGAAATTCACAAGTTTGTAAAGGCTGATCAAAAGTGCTCTCAGGCAGGACAGAAGGTAAAAGGGAGCCTAGGATTCCCTGCTTTCATTACTGATTTTTATGCAGGGCATAGAATTAAGGTACAAGACCTCAAACCTATCAGGCCACCCATAGACAAACGTTTCATTGAGCGCTATTGTAGTATCCAGGCACCAACTGAACCAGTTGCGCCTTCACCACCTGCCTTAGATACACCTTAAGCACCACCACTATCAGGAACAGAACCTGTTCCCCCTCCTCTAAGCTAAGAAACAAGGATGATCCTTGAGGCCATTTATCAACTCAACATCCAGCAAATCCATCTTATGGTATAATAGAATGCCAAGCAGAAGGGTCTTATGTACCTGTATCATGGCCTGTACCATAGCATTCCTGTGGGCCAAAATAACCCTTGGATGGACCCTGTTCAGTTTGCAGCACACATTGCATGGCCTAGGGACAGGCCTCCTTTATCATGGATGGGTGAGACCTCGCAAGCTGGACCAGAATCCTCTTCACAGGTACCTCCAGTTAGGGAAGAAGAGACAGAAAAAGAAAACTCAGAGGATGATAAGTGAGGAATTGAATCATTACCACTTTCAGATTAACACTCATGATTTTTCTTGGTTTATTTTTATCTTGGTTTATTGTGTTTCTTTTTTTAAATTATTTTTACTTTGGTTTAACACTTTGACTTGCTGCAGATTAATTTTTAAGGTATTTTAGTTTGGAATTCTTGAATTATTTATTTTAACTGATGATTCTGCATGATTCACTTAAATTAGTTTGAAATAAACATGCTTGCAATTGAATTGTCATGCCCAACCTATAAGCAAGAAAATAAAATGCATGCAAAGATTCAATAAGTTATAGCAACAAAATTTAAGATAGTAACATTGTTTTTGAAAAGACAAATTGGCTGAATTAAGAATTAGGAAAATAGAATAAATGAACTTTTGAAATTCTTTACATGCTGGAACCTCTTACTATTAGAATACTGAAGTATGCCTTAGAACCTGGTGAGAAATGAGCGATTAAACACTGAGAGCCTCATTAGTAATTGTTAAATTTGTATTGCCTAATTTTCTGATTAACCTTTTTCTAAATAGATAAACAAGGGAATGATCAAGGCATTTTTGAAAACACATTTAGTCAAGAGCCAAAAAGTTGCCCTTAATAAAATATCCCATTATTTGGTAACCTATTTAAGCCAAAAACTTAATTTTATAAAAATACCCTAACCTAAGCATGACAAATTAATTCCTACCTTATTAGCATGCTTAATGTAAAAGAGCATAAAATACTTTTTTTTTCAATAAAGGTGATGAAAGAAATGGAGGCTGAAAAAGAAAATCAAAAGAAAAACAGTAAGTTCTCTAAAAATCTTTGAAAAAGCTTGGAGAAATTAAGACAAGTAGATAAAGAATTCTGAAATTTGAAATCAAGGAAGAAGCCTTCTAAATTGAGAAAAGTTCACTGAAGTACTTATGCTCTTCTTTGTGCATGAAATTTGAAATCCAAGAAAAACCAAGAATTCTTGTTAGCCCAGCCTTATTATAACCTTATTAAAAGACCTTTTTGATCATTGCTGTTCTTTTAATTTTGGTTTGATTGGATATGACTGGCAATGTCAAATAGGCAGTTCTAATGATGAATGTGTGAAACAGACACCTAGTGAGAAATATTGAGAAGCTCTTTATTCTTACAGCATTAGGTTACTTACTTTGTGAATAATTAAATTGTTTATTACATTTCAAATGAATGGGTATTAAGGATGCCATATGTCCAAATAAATCAAATTGTAAATACTGTCTTTCAACTATGTGCATACTTAGAATCTGAGCATCATGCATATCTTCTTGTTTAAACTTTCATTCTTTTTTTTTTGCTTGAGGACAAGCAAAACTCTAGGTTGGGGAGAGTTTGATAAATATAAATTAAGCATTGATTTTATGACTCATTTTAACTAAAAATGCTTAAGAATTGAAATAAGTTGATAAATAATAGAAGAGATTGAGCATGAATTTTTTAAGTAGTGATAGATATGTTCCAAAAAGAGAAAACCTTGTCAAAACTCTTGAAGAGATGCAAGAAGTATAAGAAAACAATCAAGTCAGCATACTTGGTCTTGGTCATGAAGAAGCATGAAGCTTGAACCATGCATCAGGCCCTTGCTACGCTTAAGCGTAACACAGGGGGTGCTTGAGCACAAGACACTCTGAAAGTCATGCTTAAAGGCGCTTGAGCAAAAGGACATTAACATCAGGCCCCTTCTACGCTTGAGCGTGAGAAGGGGACGCTTGAACTTGAACTAGTACACACTTGGCATGGCTTAGGTGTGACCTGCGTGCTTGGGCGCGATCCTGGGTGTGATCGAGTATGAGGACAGGAAAACCAGAAGGCATCAGGTCTCCTTACACTTAAGCATGGAAATTCTAAGCTCACGCATAGTCACGTTCAAGTGAGAATATCTCACGCTTGAGCGTGATCAAAGAAGAATGGGCACTGAATTTTTTATTGACCAATGATGCGATCCCAGCTCATCCACTCCCACATGTTTCTGACCACTCCTGCAATGCCACTCAGTAAGTTGGGGTCACACTTAAGCATGACAAAGGGAAGCTTAAGCATGACTCCTCTATAAATGGAGCAGAGGAACGAAGGAACAACATTCATTCATCATTCATTCTCATCAATCATTCATCACTCATTCAGTGTCACTTTTCTATTTTGTATTCATTCCCTTTCTATATTCTTGAGTGAAAATGCAAGGCATGAGTAGCTAACTCTTTCATTAGGATTGGTTGTAATCCATTCAAACCCAAAGTAATGTTGCTGTAAGTTGTTTATGTATGTTAACAAGATTTGATAGTTTTTGTGTTTCATTCTGCACTTAATGCCTGAAAGTAATTGATCACTATTTTCTTGTGTTTAATTTTCTTAAGTATATTGGGAAATAACTTTTGAGAGCAGATCTGAATGAAATACTTGTTGTTAGTAGATGGCTAGGGATTGTATCTAATGCAATAAACGTCTAAATAATCGAGCATTAATGCTGGAATGATTTCAAGGTGACTGAGAGATCAGTAGGTTGAAATCATTCTTATGAATTTTGTATTGGAGGGATCAATGTAAATGATTTTGATTGTGACATAAAAATTATCATTTCAAGTTACATATATGCAAGATACTTAGCTTACGAAGGTGAGATGTGATGAAAAACCAATCCTAGTTTTCTAAATCTGATTTTTACCAAAACTTATTATTATTGTTCTTTACATTTATTACTTTCTCTTAACCATTTCAAGTAGTATCCTTTACAACAAACCAAAATAAACTTCTTGTTAAATCAATTCAAGAACTAAGATCTTCACGCTAACACCTGCTTAGTGGAACGACAACCCCTTTTTACTATAACTCTAGTGTTTAAACTTGGCACTAATCTTTCAGTGAATTCATATTATACAACCTTGATTCTTTTCTTGAAAACTCCCTTTTCAACAACCTTCTGTGCAAGATTTGATAACATCAATCAAGTTTTATGTTACCTAGTTTTGGCATTTACTAAGTAAACACAAAATAAACCATACCAGTTTTGTGCTTTACACTCTTATTTGTGAACAAGTGAAAATACTGAATCCTTGTGCGTTTATAGAAGGACAACAATGGAGAAATCACTTCGGAAATTATTAGTTGATGATTCAGGGTATCGGAACCAAATCAAAAAATTGTGACGAAGGGAACGACATTTTGGTGAGTCGTTACCTTCGGAACTATGTTGAATCCTTAAAAGAAGCTTGAAACATGCTAGATATAATCTAAGGAATGGCTAAAATATTTATTTGATGTATTAGAAAATTTCCTTTAAGTGTTGTCACTGTCCGAGAGCCTTTCAGCTTTGTATTAATGTATATTTGCTAACTTTGAGATCTTTAAAATAGTAAAAGATAATGATCGGAAGACGTTGCAGTGGTCGAAAGCTTAAACCATGAAGCCAAACTCATCGTAAGGTACGTTTAACGTATTAGGGGGATTACTAGTTGAATAATAAGAAGGAGTTTAATTCTGAGGATGTTAGGCTTGATTAAAACTATATTTGCTTGTGAATGTAAAGGGTATTCTAGTTCCTGTTTAGCGTTGAATGAATATACTATAGTTTAGCGAATGAATTAATGTTAATGCCAAGTCATGATTGGAACTAAATTGTGATTAAATTAGGGTTTGAAATTCAATTATGATTGATAATGATTAAGTTTTTGAAGTTGATTTGTATAGGTCCAAGTATGTGTGAATAAACAAAATATGCTGACTATATATGGATAAGATGTTAGGTAGCTATGTTGTTAGTTCCTCACATTATTTTAGAAGAACTCTAGTGATGAAATTGATAATAATGGCTCTAGTGTTATGCCACATGTGACCCAGACTATGAATTATGTTGATATTGCACATTGATGTAATGAGATAATTACTAGGCCTCTTGGAAAAATTATGTTTGAGTAATGGCTGTTGAATTAATATTATGGAACAATGTAGAGAAGTAGGCGATGATGTCGGTATTGATGTTGTTTATGCGCTACGGTTCGCATCTCATGCATTGATTTCAGTTCATGACATCATATGGATTTCCAACACTAAGGCTTGCTGAGGAGATTGTCACATTATAGTGTTATGGTTCATTGTGCAGTCTGTAGCATGTTGCTTTTGAGGCTATCGATTATAGTTCTATGGTTTATTGGTAGTCCTTGGGTACCACCGTTTATAATGCTTTGGTTCATTGCGAGGTTACCTAGATGCCCCTCGATTATAGTGTTATGCTTCACTGAGTGGGTTATCTTGGTAGTTGCTCTGTATTGTTAGTTAGATCTGTATTTCATTATTTTTATGCACGATTGAAAGAAAAGATTTAAAAAACCATGGCATGCATAGATTGCATTTATGAGTATTGGGAGTTATGTTAGTTGATGGATGCTTGGAATGGAATTATGGAGATGGATGAATTAATCTTAGAAGCCTTAACGCTTGTGTATTGAGGATGGTTGATTTTGATTCCATATAGCTATCATGATTATCGTGCTTACTGAATTAATCTCTTAATGTTCATTTAATAGTGAGAACATTAAATTGAGTACCTTGCTATTAAATTGCTACTTACTATTTGATTAGTACTCACCCCCTTTAATGTTGTGGATATTTTAGTAAACGTGTAGGGGGTCGAGTTTACTTGAAGATCCGGAGGCGGAATTACATTGCTTGGCCATAGGTAATGCATACACACACACACACACACATATATATATATATATGTTAGTATAGTTATGAATAACATAGCCTGAATGATTTAATGACTATAATTATAATGTTGTTTTATCTCTTTTGGTATCTTGGAGTAGAGACTTGAAATGCACTTTGTTGAACCAAAATTGAATTGATACCATGAATCATGATTTTGATGAATTTAGGTGTTGAACCATGTACATGCATTTTCTAAAACTATAGAGTTAGAACCATGTAATGACTAGTTGAATCCTAGACTTTAAGGTATCTTGACGATGTGTAATAAATTTGATATATGACTTAAAGTCTTCATGAGCTTGGGGCTAAGCTATATATATATATATATATACATATACATATATGTAGTTGAAATGTGAATGTCATGGACAGATTCATGTGGTTGAATTAAATTATATAGATGTGAAAGAATTAGTTAATGAGATGTAAAGTAATGTGTTTGGTGAATTGAGATTTGGATGGGATTGGCATAAAGCCAATTATGAATTGTTATCTAAATGTCTGGACAGGTTTGTTAATGGTTTTTTCATACAAAGAAATGAAGTTTTCAAGAAAAGGATCAAGTTTGTATAATATGGTTTCAATGAATGGTTTGTGCCAAGTTTAAACACAGTAGTTGTAATATAGTAAAGATATCGTTACACTGAGGAGGGATTGGTATGAGAACCTTTGCTTATGAATTGCTTCGACAGAAGATTTGATTTGGTTTGTTGGAAATGATGATAATAGAACTAATCTGCTAAAAATAATAAATCTAAAGACAAGTAATATTAAGTATAACAAAAATCAGTTGTGGAAACTGGGATTGATTTCATCTCATCTTACCTTCCATAAGCTGTGTAAATTTACATGTATGTAACTTGAAATGGTAATTTTTATGTCATAATCAAAGTCATTTGTATCGATCCCTCGACTACAAAATTCATAAGAGTTTCCAAACCGTTGATCCCTCAATCACCTTGAAACCACTCCAGCCTTATCGATCGATTGTTTAGACATTTGTTGCATTAGATACTATCCCTAGCAGCTACTTACAACAAGCATTTAATTTAGATCTATTTTCAAAAGTTATTTCTCAATACACTTAAGAAAACCAAAATCAAGAAAACAGTGATCAAATATTCTCAGGCATTAAGTATAGAATAAAATGTAAAAATTATCAAATCTAGTTATCATACATGAAAAACTTACAACAGCATTATATGAGGTTTGAATGGATTACAACCAATCCCAATGAGTGAGTTAGCTATTCATGACTTGCATTTTCACTAACTCTGAAAAGCCGTGGAAAAGAAAATAGTATAAGAGTGAAAAGAATGAAAAATGATGCTCTGATTGTGTAATTCATGTCAAAAATATGATGCCTTTGCTTCTCTATGTTCCTTTATTTTTATAATGAAAGTCTCGCTCAAGCTCATCTTTCCTTCGCTTAAGCGAGACCCCACTAGTTGATGGCCTATGCAAGAGTGGTCAGAAACATGCAGAAACATGTAGAAGTGGATGCGTTGGGATCGCACCATTGGCCAATACTTAATTAAAAGACCTATTCTGGACAAATCATGCTTGAGCTCAGTCTTCTGATCTCTCACGCTCAAGCGTTCTTAGTCCTACACTTAAGCGCAAGTGCCTGATGCTTCTTTCTTTACTACGCTTGATCTGCACCCAAGCGCTCAAGCCACGCTCAAGCGCACCTATCACGCTCAAGTTCCCTCTTCTCACGCTTAAGCCATGCTCAAGCGTGGGGGTGCCTGATACTCCAGTGGATTTCATTCAGTCACGCCTAAGCGTCCCAGGTCACGCTCAAGCATACAGTTGCCACGCTCAAGCATCCTTAGGTCTGATGCTGTACTCCTTGATTTCTTCTTATTTCTTCAAGAGTTTTGATACATTTCTTCAAGAATTTTGGCAAAATAATCTCTTTTACACAATGTATTTTCTATAAGAGATTTCATGCTTAACTTCCTTCAATTATTCATCAACCAAGTTAAATTCTTTACAAAATAAGTTGAATTGGTTCATGAAATCAATGTTTAATAAACTCTTATCAAACTCTCCCCCACCTAGAGTTTTGCTTGCCTTCAAGCAAAGGAAATAAGATGTTTAAAAAATCAAGCATTCATGATGTTTAGATTCCAGTTGCAAACAAAATTTAAACACAGTTTTTAAACTTTAATTCTTTAAGACATGGCTTGTGATCTATGAGAAGATTCACCAGTGTGGAAGCCTATTATACGATTGAGAACCCTATTATAACCTTGAGGTTGTGTACTTAATATGAGTTTAGTGACTCAATTAGGTTTAAATTGACTTAAAGCCAGCAATATATGAATGAGACAAATGGTTATTAGGCTATTTGATTATGGCTTCTGGATGGATGAAGCCCGAGGATAAGGTATTTACCCTGTGATGATTGGAAGTCAATTGGGAATATACCTATATATGGTTATGGTAATTGATATTTGATGATTTATACGGCGTGATTGACGTCGAATTATATGTAGTGATTACGTAACATGGACATGTTGAATTATGGACTTATGTGAATTGTCATTAAGTCTCATAAGGATTGGTAATATTTGACTGATTAATGTGAGTGATAAGAATTGAAGGTACTTATCCTGATATGACTTTACATGCCACAGGCATAGTGCCAACGTGCACTTATGCACCGACCTTATGTGTTTATGGTAACCATTACGGGATTGGGACGCCTTCCTGTATGTCGGATGCAGCAACACTTAAGCCGGGCAGGTGTAGGGTTGTAACTGCTTATGGTGAATGTTTGAGTCTATCTGGTGGTACTGGATATGAATGTGTGAGTTGAGTCGAATGAATTGAGAATTGATGAGTTGTGACTCACTTTGGATATATGATATTTTATGCTTAGGACAAAGGTATGATGATGATCATATCCTGTTGGACTCTGGGAAGTCTGATACTATTTATCGAGGACGATGAACCTTAATGGTGTGCGGCCTGAAGTGTGGCCTTGTGATGTATATCGATGTCAAATTTCAAGGACGAAATTTCTTTTTAGATGGGGTGGATTGTAACATCCCAAATTTTGAAGGAAATAAATTTATTGAATAAAAATAATTAATTATTTATGGTCCAATGATTATGGGAAAATTAACTAGTCATTAGAGGTGAATTATCGGTAAATTGAGAATTACCCGAATCGGATGATTTAACAGATGGTGTGGGACCCACTTGACTAAATTAGATATTTGATGGGTCTAGAATACTTAGAAAATTATTATGGTTATGGTGGTATAATTAAAATAATTTTTGGTGTTGAGGAGATAATTAATTGGACACGAAGTATATTATTAAATGGAGAAAATACGAGCCAATTAGAATTAAAAAGAAAATGAAAACTCCTTTTTCCTCTCCTCACTCAAACGTCCAATTTCCCCCCCTCTCCTCCCTCACTTTACACTCTATTACATAATGGTTAAAGGGTTTTATGACACAATGGACAAAAGGCCAAAAAGGCATGGCTTTATCCTGTGGGTAATGACCAATTTTTGGTCATCTTTTTCCCCTCTCTCTTCTCCCAACCATGGGCTTCTTTTCTTCTCCCACCTATCTTGATTTTTATTTTTTTCTTCCACCCCTTCATCTCCAAAACTGTCCACCACCTATACCACTCCCATTTTCTTGCAAAAATTAAAATCAAAGCATGGATTCATGAGGCTTGTATGGCATTGTGGGGCAAATATTTGGTGGTCTCCTCTCTCCCTTATTCATTATTTTCGTTTTGGCCATGGCTTGGAAATGAGGTAAGACTTTGAACCCCTCTTCCTCTATTTATGGTTTTGATGTTGTTAGGCTTGAAATGGTAATGTTAGAAACTTTGGGTGTTGAAGGAAATGATGAACCCTAAGCTTGAAGGGCTTGAGAAGTGATTTTGATTATGGTTTTGTGAATGAATGAGAATGAGGGCTATTGAGTCATGAGGATTCATGAAATGGGTTATTGTGGTTGATTTAGTGATTTTAGAAAAAACCCTAAGTGAGGTGATTTAGGGATTTTTGGCCCAAATGATGATTTTGAAGATTTGGATGCCTTAGAATAATTTATATAAGGAAAATGAAATTTTAGAAGTATGGGATTGATTATTGATGTTGATGAATTTTAAGCTAAGTTAGTGTTATTTGAATGATGAATTGTACATGTGAAACCCAAACCATAGGGTAGATAACCATTGGGAACATTATGTGCTGTTTATGTTGGTAGGCACCTTGATAATGATAATATGCTTGTGATGGTGTATGAGGATTGATGGAATTGGTGAGTGTCAAGTTGTGTGGAATCCTTAAGAGTTGATAATTTTAGGGCTTTTAGCCTAGATGAAGAGATTGATGATTTTGATATGTAAGAAAGATGAATGGAATGATTGGTCATGATTGTTAGAGTTATTGGATTTTAATGAGGTTCCAATCTCAAAGTTTGAGAGATATATATAGATGAGGATATAGGAGAATTAGAGGTGTTGATATTTAAGGTTGTTGAATTTTGATGAGGATTTGATGAGGACATAGGCCATGATGTTTCCGTGTGGAATTGTTGATTTATGATGGCTTGAATAAAGCTAAGATAGCTTAAATGAATTTGTGTGACAATAATGGCAATTGGGTGATTTATGAGATGCCCCAAAAACACGGGTAAATTTTTTCACGATTTTAACATCATTATTCAATGAGAAGAAGAACAAGTGGAGAAGCTTTCTAGTTCAACACCTGGATCTATAAAAAGCCACTCCCATATATGAAGATATGAGAGGGTAGATTAAAAGAAGATTTCATAATAAATTTCCAATTGGAAACAACGGAAGAATTAATTAATTGGATTGTTGTATAATTGAGTTTAAAGGAAGCAGATCTCATATGATTCAGGGATCCATAATATGCCCAAACTGATTTTTTAAGATGATGTAAGAGGAGATTTAATGCAAGGGAAATGCAATCATTTAAAATGAAAAAAATATGTACATCAGGATGCTACTCGCTCAAGCGAGTACCACATTCGATTGAGCGAGCTTGCGTAGACACGCTTGAGCGAAAACAAGAAGGGCTGAGCGAGGGAAAGTTTTGAGCAGCAGGGGGTCCCTTCGCTTGAGTGAACCCCATCTCTCTTGAGCGAGATTCGAAGGTTACACTTGGGCGAGCCAGCGAGACGCTTGAGCAAAGGGGAGAATTGCCTCAGGGGCTAATCTTGCTTGATCGAGTTCCATCTCGCTTGAGCGAGATTGCTCTAGTGACATTAGAAACTCTCTGCCTGATTTTCGCTTGGGCGAGGCAAGACTCGCCTGAGTAAAAATCGCCCAGTATCCATTTCCCCCTCTCCTCGCTTGAGCGAGTCCCAGACCCAGGCCACTTCGCCTGAGTGAAAATGGTCCAGTGACCAACCACTGATTCTAGCCGAGTCTCGCTTGGGCGAGAAGGCCATTCACTTGAGCGAATTTCAACCAGAGGCCACACCCCTGTTTCACAAGGGTCTCGCTCGAGCGAGACTACTACTCGCTTGAGCGAGTTCTGTAGAACTTATGCAGATATAGGAAATTTATACAACTTGGCATATCAAACTTCAATTCATGCTATTTTAGCCTATTTTAATGCATCATATCCCTTCAACCATGCAAATATAATCTCATCCAATTATCCATACATTTCAAATTCAATTATCATTCATTTAATGCATACCATTTGTAATCATTTTCTCATAAATTTCATAAAGTACTACGAGACACAATACTCATCATTTATTCATAAGAGTTAACATCATCCAAAATCATAATTCATTATCTTACATAATTTAGGTCATAAATGAAAATTGGCCATACACCCCAAGGTCCAATTTTCCTACATGACCCTCAAAATCATCATCTATATTCTAGATAACAAATTAAGCATACATACATTCTATATGCGATACAAAAACCTAGATTTTACCGGCCAAGGCACTTCCTATACCATTATTTACCACCTCAACCAAAATGCACTTCAAATATCCACTCTTCCCATAAATGCCCTGCATCACAAGTCTAAAAATGGACAACATGGGAGAGTGAGTCATACTTTCCAAAAGGATGAATATGAATACCATGTGATTATGTACATATGCATCAAACATGTATACTTGCATACACACAACACCTTATTCATCATTATATCTTTATCACACACATAACTCAACATCATTTTAAGTCAAGCAAGGTATACTAGCATATACATAATCAAGACCTGCAACATTGGACTATTACACAATGCATCATTTTACTCAAATTATTATTTGGTATTCATATCTTCATGTTGTCTTAAGGCATTATATCATCTCTATTACATCCATCATCATAACTCATCTTCTTTGGCATACCTCTATGCTACATGCAAATACTCTTAAGCTAATGCATATGCATAATGGAACTTTTCAACAGTTAGAGATCTGACTATGGGAATATAAACATCAATTGTGGGTTTCAAGTATGATCATCCAACCATACCCCTACTGCAGTAGTAAAATGTGTACACTTATTCTTAAAATTTGCATGCATTCACCAATTATTTTACTGGTACCAAACCGTATCACCCATCTTGTAACACCTGGTCATTTTCACCATGACCGCGGTATACAACACATTCGACATATGGTGTTGCGGCCCAACCATGAGTTATATCATGGCAGCTATGATCCTAAGGACCACCGGGGACACCTGCTTATCAAGAGCTATATTTACATGTTGTTAACAGGTTTTTGATAATGACAAAGGCACAAGCATTACAAGATCTTCATGAATCAAAAACAAATGAAACAATCAAAGTTGATATATAAAATCAAGAAACTTAAGAAATCATGAAGAAAACGTTTCAACAAGGTCAAGAAATCAAGAAACCAATGCACAAAGACAAAGGAAAGCAACCATGGACCATAACACATCAAGGAAAGACCATCAGGCATGGAAAAACATCAAAATGAAATGTCTGAATCGATTCACACACGAATGAATTGATTCACAGCCTTAGAAGTCACCAAAATTAGAAACAGCATGTCATGAATCGATTCACCATGACTCTGAATCGATTCACAGCCCTGGAAGTCACCAAATTTGAAAACAACATGTCATGAAATGATTCACCATTACCCTGAATCGATTCACACGAAGATGCAAGCCCAGGAACCCCAAACAGAAATGCCTGAATCGATTCAACAAGGCCTGAATCGATTCATACGAATCTGGAACTCTAAAATACACAAATCAGAATGCCCTGAATCGATTCAAGAATCTATGAATCGATTCAAGAAGTGGGAAACACCACTAAAAAGACAGATTTAAGTGGGAACCAACCACCCAAAATGTAAACTACGTAAAGACAAGCTGGAATCACTACTTGCAACGGCTAGAAGGACTTTGAAGCTGCACCAAGGCTCTATAAATGCAAGGGAAACACAAGCACAACAACGAGAAGCAAGAGACAATCAATTCTTCATTCCCTCCTTGTTCTTAATGAGTTTATATCTTTTCATTTTCTAAAAGTTGAGATTTAACTTGTATATCCTCTCTTGTTGGGAGCTAGAAATTTGAGAGAGCATTCACCTGTACATCTACTCTATTTAAAGAGTTCATATCTTGTAAACACCACCAAACACAAAGGCTTATTCACGCTAGGTTGAATGGTCACAAAGGTTGGGGTTCAACCTTTGGGTATTGAGAGTTTGAGAGATTGGGTGGGTTACCCTTGTGCTAGTGAGGATTGAGTTCTTAAGTGTGGGACACTAGGAAGCTGTAATTGCTCATAGCTTGTAATCTCTAAACTTTAATAGTGGAAATCCTTCAAGTGGGTTGCTTGAAGGTGAGATGTACACCGGGGTTGGTGGAACTCGTTAAATTGGTTTGCAAGCTCTTCTCCCTTACTCTTTTACATTCATATACTGCACTTTATTGATCTGTATTGGTTGATTGTGATTTACATACTTAAGCTTGCTTGAATTAGTTAACTTTGAATATTACACACCAAGTGTTTGACAAATTGTCTCAGCCATATACATCTCTTGTTTTGCATCATCTCTTGCATTAAACTTGATTTCACTTGCATAATCTTTAAACTTGTTATAAAGGAATCAAGTTCAAAGGCATTCCAAGCAAAGTTTTAAAAACTCAATTCACCCCCCCTCTTGAGTATTGAGGCCACTTGAATAACAAGTGGTATCAGAGCTTGACTCTTGGTAGATCAAGCTTAACAGCTTCAAGAGATAAGATGGCCTCAAGTTCTCTAAACCTTTTTCCCGAGGGTGGGGCCACAAATAGACCTCCCGCTTTCAATGGGGAAGGATATCTATTTTGGAAAGAAAGAATGAAAATTTTTATTCAATCCATTGATCTAAGAGTTTGGAATGCCATTGAGAATGGTCCATATATACCCATGCATACTATTAATGGCAAGAATGTTGAGAAACCTATGGATGAGTGGATTAATGATGAAGAAAAGAAAGTTCAATACAACTATAAGGCTAAAAACCTCATTACTCTTGCTTTAGGACCCAATGAATTCTTTAGAGTAATGACTTGTCAAATGGCTAAGGAAATGTGGGATACTTTACAAGTAACCCATGAAGGTACTAGTGATGTAAAATACTCCAAGATTAGTACCTTAACCAGTCAATATGAGAGTTTTAGGATAAACTCCGGAGAAACCATTGTAGAAATGCAAAAGAGATTTACACTTATAATAAATCACCTTATTACTCTTGGAAAATTATATACTAACAAAGAGCTTGTGCATAAAGTTTTGAAAAGTCTTAGCAGGGAATGGCAACCTCTTGTTACTGCCATCAAACAATCCCCAAGTATCAACAAGATGTCTCTTGCCACACTCTTTGGAAAGCTTCAAGAGCAAGAGCAAGAACTAAGGGATTTAAAGCAAGCGGAGAAAGAAGAAAAATCCTCTAAGAAGAAAGGCTTAGCTCTCAAGGCCACTTCTACACATGAAGAAGAATCATGTAGTGACCTTGACGAAGAAGAATTTGGTTTGTTTGTGAAGAGATTTGGAAAGTTCATGAAAAACAAAAGATTCTAAAAGAACTTCAAACCCCAAGGTAAGAAACCAATTTCTAATGAATCCTCTTCTTCACCAAGTTGTTTCGAATGTGGCAAGGAAGGGCACTTCAAGGCGGATTGCCCAAACCTTAAGAAGAAGAACAAGGAGAAAAGAGGAAGAAGAAGAGCCTACATCGCTTGGGATGAAAACGATGTGAGTAGCTCTGATGAGTCCGAGAGTGAAGAAGCAAATTTGTGCATAATGGCAAATCATCAAGAAGACGAAAATGAGGTAAGCCTTCTTGACTTAGACAAGAATGAATTACTAGATGCATTTGAAGAATTGTATGATAAATTTGTTAAGCTCTCTAGTAAGTATAAAGTATCTAGAAAAACCATTGACACGCTTGAGATGGATCTTATAGAAGTTTGTAAAGAAAATAAATGTTTGAAAGATAAATTAGAAAATGATCAAGCATGCTCTAGGACAAAACAATGTGAATACTTTGATAAATGTGTTGATCTAGAAAAGAAAGTCTTAGATTTAAATAAAACATTAGAAAAATTTACAAAAGGTAGAGATAACTTAAATATATTACTTGAAAACCAAAGATGTATGTTTGATAAAACCGGTTTAGGATACAACTCTACCACAAAGGAAAAACACTACAAAAACTTCTTTGTACCACCTAGGAGATCATCATCACCTTTCATGAGATGCAATCATTGTGGTTTTAAAGGTCATAACTCTTCAAATTGTAATGTTAGAAAATTAGGACCAAAGGTTATTAGAAAGGTGTGAGTTCCTAAAGGGACATTACCACAAACTAACCGAAAAGGACCCAACATACAATGGGTACCTAGTTCTCTAAACTAATCTTGTTTTGTAGGTATGCTTCAAGGCAAGCAACACCCATTGGTATTTGGATAGTGGGTGTTCAAAGCATATGACGGGAGACATAAGCAAATTCACATCATTCACTCCCAAAGGGAAAGGAAGTGTCACATATGGAGATAACACCAAAGGAAAAATTCTAGGCATTGGAAACATTGGTAAGAATTCTTCTACTTCTATTAGTGATGTATTGTATGTTGAAGGCCTCAAACACAATTTACTTAGCATTAGTCAATTATGTGACAAAGGATATAGAATTTTGTTTGAATCAAATTGTTGCATAATTGAACATAAGATTAATAAGGAAATCAAGTTTGTAGGTCAAAGAATTGATAATATTTACATGATTGATATGGATAGTTTGTCCTCAAATGATGTACAATGCTTCATGACTAAAGAGGATGAAACTTGGCTATGGCATGGAAGAATAGGTCATATACATGTAGACCATTTGAATAAACTTGTTTCTAAAGAATTAGTAATTGGTTTACCAAAGCTTAAATTTGAAAACAAATTTTGTGATGCATGTCAAAAGGGAAAACAAGTAAAGGCATCCTTTCAAGCTAAAAATATTGTTTCCACACAAAGGCCTTTACAACTCTTACACATGGATCTATTTGGACCCTCCAAAATCAAGAGCTTTGGCGGTAATTACTATGGTCTAGTGATTGTAGATGATTATTCAAGATATACATGGACCTTGTTTCTTGCTCATAAAAATAAAGCATATCATGCATTCAAGAAACTTGCTAAGATTATCCAAAATGAGCAAAATTCAAAAATCGCATCCATTAGAACTGATCATGGGGGAGAATTTGAAAATCAATCTTTTGAAAAATTTTGTGAAAACATGGTATCAATCATAATTTTTCAGCTCCTAGAACTCCACAAAAAAATGGAGTAGTTGAGAGGAAAAATAGATCCTTAGTAGAGCTTGCTAGAACCATGTTAAATGAAAATAACATTGCGAAACATTTTTGGGCCAATGCGGTAAATACCGTTTGTCATGTTATGAATAAATGTTTAATACGGCCTATCCTAAAGAAAACCCCCTATGAACTCTACAAGGGAAGAAAACCCAACATTTCATATTTTCATATTTTTGGATGTAAATGCTTTGTGCTCAATAATGGAAAGGATAATCTAGGAAAATTTGATGCTAAAGCTGATGAGGCAATCTTCCTAGGATATTCACAATCTAGTAAATCTTATCGGATCTTTAACAAGCAAACAAACACTATTGAGGAGTCTATTCATGTAAAATTTGATGAGAATAGCCTTAACTCCCCGAGAAAGGAAGATGTTGTTGATCTTGCAGGAACATTCCAAGAAATGAATTTGAATGAAAAAGAAGAAGTCAACAATGAAGGAGAAACAACACAACATGAGGAGCCACAACAATGGATCACCTTGAAGGATCATCCCTTGGACAAAGTCATAGGTGAAATGACTAAAGGAGTAAGTACTCGAAGCGCCATTAGGAATGCATGTAATCATTTAGCCTTTGTATCACAAATAGAACCCAAATGCATTGATGAAGCTATTATTGATGAACATTGGATGTTGGCCATACAAGAAGAATTGAATCAATTTGAAAGAAATGAAGTTTGGGAACTTGTGCCAAAACCCAATGATCACCAAATAATAGGAACAAAATGGGTGTTTAGGAATAAACTAGATGAAAATGGTATAATTACTAGGACTAAGGCTAGGCTAGTAGCTAAGGGTTACAATCAAGAAGAAGGCATTGATTATGAAGAGACGTATGCTCCCGTAGCTAGGCTAGAAGTCATTAGATTACTGTTAGCCTTTGCATGTTGTAAGGATTTTAAATTGTACCAAATGGATGTCAAAAGTGCTTTCTTGAATGGATCATAGTAGTCAATCTCAAATCGCGGAGCATCGCGGCCAACCCCAAAACTGGGATCGCGGAGTCGCGGAGTGGATCGCGGACGCTATTTGCTACTATAGCGGATATAAAACACAAAAATAAAAAAATACATATACATGCAGAAAAACATAAATAGAACAGAGAATAAAATTGAAACCACTCTAAATGCAATTTAAAACTAGAACTCAAGTGTCATATTTCATAAGGCAGCCTTAAAAAACATTTGAAAAAGAAATATAGGTCACATTAATCATGTATCTATCAACTAGGAATTCTAAAATCCATAATCTTCATCCTCATCTCCAAGTTCCAATGGTTCTTCCCCTCCACTTGAACTCCCATAAAACACACAAGTTACTGACTTGGTGTTCCTTTTGTCCCTTAGAAAATTCCAAGTCCAAGCAATATCTATGTTTTTCCCTGTTGGCCTAAACATTTCAGCTTGTGCAGCTGAATCAGGAGTCCCAGAGGTGTTTACAGGCTGCTGTCCACCACTTGCCATTGTTGATGGAGGTGATTTCAACAAGAAAAAAAAATTCAGAGAAGATAAAACAGAGGTTGTAGTAGTTATGGAGTTGTTGCAGCAGGGTGCAGTAAGAATAGAGCTGTTTCAGGAGGGTGCAGAGATATAGGGCTGTTGTAGGAGGGTGCAGTTACTGTGTGGGGTTGTCAGCGGAGCCAACAGTGGATGTTCTTCCTCCTTGCAGCTTGCTGGAGGCTTACCGGAGAATAAAAGGCAAAAACAAAGCCTCCACCTGAGAAGAAAAGAAGAAGAAGCAGAGGAAAAACCTTCACCCAAGAAGGGGAACTCGCCGGAGAAGAGGGGAACTCACCGGAGAAGACGAACGGAGCTGCAGAGAAAAGGGAACTGTCGGAGATGAGAAGGAACAGTCGGAGATGAGAGAGGGAGTAGTGGAAGCATGAAATAGTGGAGAAGAGAAGAATCGGGCATGCCCTAAGTTAAAAAAGGAGGGAAAGTGGGAAAAAATATCGATTTACCCTTACTATTAGCCAAAAACAACGCTGTTTGGTAGAAGAAGCAGATCGCGGCCGCTCCCCACCGCTATTCTCCATGATTTGCGACCGTGGGATCGTGGCAATCGCACCGCAATCTCTTCCTTGGCCGCTATGTGGACTCTGTCGCGGGAGGAGGCCGTTCCGCTATTTCATGGCGCAATAGCGGCCGCTCCACCGCTATTTGACAACTATGGAATGGATACATTCAAGAGGAAGTGTATGTTGATTAACCTCCAGGTTTTGAAAACTATCAATTTCCAAATCATGTTTTCAAACTAAAGAAAGCATTATACGGTTTAAAACAAGCTCCAAGAGCTTGGTATGAAAGATTAAGTAAATTCCTTTTAGAAAACAATTTTTGAAAGAGGAAAGGTTGACACAACATTATCCATCAAGCACAAGAAAAATGACATACTATTGGTTCAAGTGTATGTTGATGATATAATCTTTGGTGCTACTAATGAATCGTTGTGCAAAGAGTTTGCTAAGCTAATGCAGGAAGAATTTGAGATGTCCATGATGGGGGAACTTACTTTCTTCCTTGGACTGTAAATTAAGCAAACTAATGAAGGCACTTTCATTAGTTAATCAAAGTATTACAAGGAATTGCTTAGGAAATTCAACATGGATAAGGCAAATGACATTGCCACACCTATGGGCACTTCATGTTATTTGGACAAGGATGAGAAGGGTAAGGATGTTGAACTTACAAATATAGAGGTATGATCGGATCCTTACTTTACTTAACTGCAAGCAGACCAGATATCATGTTTGCTGTTTGTATGTGTGCTAGATACCAAGCATGTCCAAAAGAATCATACCTTACTACAGTAAAAAGAATAATGAAATATCTCGTTGGAACTCAAAATATTGGGTTATGGTACCCCAAAGGGGTTGAATGCACTTTGGTTGGATATTCTGATTCAGATTTTGCAGGATGTAAGCTTGATAGGAAAAGCACTAGTGGAACATGTCACTTGCTTGGTAGTTCTCTTGTTTCTTGGCATAGCAAGAAACAAGTAAGTGTTGCATTGTCAACAACTGAGGCAGAATATGTTGCAGCTGGTAGTTGTTGTGCTCAAATCCTTTGGATGAGACAACAACTCCTAGACTTTGGTGTTATGTTAGACCATGTGCCTCTTAAATGTGATAATACAAGTGCTATTAATATTTCAAAGAATCCTGTAATGCATTCAAGAACCAAACATATTGAAATTCGACATTATTTCATTAGGGATCATGTATTAAAGGGTGATTGTGTGCTTGAACATGTTGAAACCTCTAAACAACTTGTAGACATATTCACCAAACCATTAGCAAAAGAACAATTCATTCATATTAGAAGAGAATTAGGAATTTTAGACATATCCAATTACATTTGAATGATAAATGTTTCTGACAAATACTTGATTTTCAATGTGTTGATTGATTAGTGTTCATGTTGTTATTAAGAATCCTTAGATATGTCATAAAGTGGTTGAAAACTGTGTATTGTGTTGATCTCAATTGGTTGGATGAATTAGGAGGCAAAGATTTTCATAAAAATGAAGTTTTAATGATCTAAAAAGAGTTAGAATATGCCTTGAATCGATTCAGCTAAGGAAAAATGCAATTCAAAGTAAAACAGAATCGAGTGAATCGATTCACACTCCCTTTGAATCGATTCAAATGCCTGATTGTCCAAATTTCTTTAAAAATAGAATCGATTGAATTGATTCATGACCCCTTCGAATCGATTCACAACACTGTTGCTCAACATTTTCCACAAACAGAGAAGTTCGAATCGATTCACACTCCCTTCGAATTGATTCAAACCCCTGATGCCTCTTAAAATTCCCAAACAGTAAGGGTTGAATCGATTCAAGCTTCCTCTGAATTGATTCACGTGACAGTTCTTGTTCATTTTAACGCTGATTGAGTCTGTTTTTCATTATTTCTTCATCATTCTTCACACTTTTTCTCCTCCTTCTTTCTAAAACCATCTCCCTCTCAATCTACAAACCTCTTCTCCAAATCTCCACTATCAATGGCTTCCTCCTCTCAACCAAGAAAGAAACAAAGAGCAAATGTAGCTGGTGCCACCATCCCTTAATTTTCTAATCTCTCAAGGTTCTTCTCTACCCAAAAGGAGTTGGAAAGATACCAAACCTCCTTTTCTGAAAAACACCTCATCTCCCCTCATTGGCTTGATGTTCCATTCTTTGAATCTTCTGGTCTTTCTCTTCTCAACACTCTTCACCAACAAGAGCTAGTAAGATTCATGGTTCTTGAGGAAGTTGCAATCTATCCAGAATTAATTAGGGTCTTCTATTCAACATTGCGCCTTCAAGATGCTTGATACTATGCCAAAGTGAAAGGTAAAACCATTCTTCTTGACAATGAAGTGCTAAATCAAGTTGGAAAGCTCCCTCTTAACAATGCTCAATTCTATGGAAAAGAACCCTCTCCTTCATGGAACTACAATCCTTTGGAGGCAAGAACCTTCTTCAACCTTGCCGCTCCCTCTAGCACCGTTGGCACTCTAAGCCTTGACCACCGCCTTTTGCATTATGTCATGGTGAAAATTCTCCTTCCTTCCGGTGGAAATTATGTAAGATTGAGTGAGGCACAAATCTTGTTGCTCTGGGCCATCATCAATCAAAAAGAAATTAATTGGATTGATGTTGTAAAGCACTATATGATTGAGGCTCAGAATCTTGCTCGCCTCCCATATGCTGTCCTAATCACAAAGCTACTACGCCACTACAAGGTGGACTTGAAGAATGAAGTGAAGGAAATTGTAGGACCCAAAGCACCAATTGGAAAATCTCATCTCACAAAGATGAACATCATTGAGTATCACGGGTTATGGCAATTTCTTCGCCGCCCTCGTAATGATGCTGAAGATGCTCCTCCTCCTCCTCCTCCACTCGCTCCTACTGATGACTTGTTTGCTAGGATCACTGCCCACTTGGATCGGCGCCTGGATATCATGGAAGCAAACTTCAACTCTCTCCTGGACAAGCTTGAAGCCAAAATGGAAGAACGCTACACCGAGCTTGCCACTCTGATTTCCAGCATTCACTTTCCTCAGCCTTGATTGGCTTTTTACTTTATGATTTTGCTTGAAAATTAGTTGCTTTTTATGTTCAGACTTGGTTGCCCTTCTGAGGCTTTTATTTTGGTTTTTCACTTGACACTGATTCCATTGCTTGTTTGGATGGTTATTTGCTTAAATGTTATATCTATTTAGATGTCATATTTGTTTGATCATTTTGATGCGCGGTGTGATCGTTATTCGGTTGGTTAATTATCCTATTTACACGCTTGGTTAATTATTCCCTGAATTTGTTTTTGATAATGACAAAGGGGGAGAGATACTTGAAAGAAACAAAGGGGGATAAGATACTTGAAAGAAACAAAGGGGGATAAAGAAACAAAGGGAGAGAGACTTTAGAAATTCAAGATACATTGTTTTTTAAAGATGAATATCAAATTGATAAACAAAGGGGGAGATAAGGAAGACTTGATAAACAAAGGAAAACTCACTCTGATTTTCAAATGATTCTTTATCATTGCTTCTTTAAAATTATTAATATTAACACCCCAAGAGATGGCCATTGGTTGTCATCATCAAAAAGGGGGAGAATGTATTTGCATGTTGTTAACAGGTTTTTGATAATGACAAAGGCACAAGCATTACAAGATCTTCATGAATCAAAAACAAATGAAACAATCAAAGTTAATATATAAAATCAAGAAACTCAAGAAATCATGAAGAAAACATTTCAACAAGGTCAAGAAATCAAGAAACCAATGCACAAAGACAAAGGAAAGCAACCATGGATCATAACACATCAAGGAAAGACCATCAGGTATGGAAAAACATCAAAATGCAATGTCTGAATCGATTCACACATGAATGAATTGATTCACAGCCCTGGAAGTCACCAAAATTAGAAACAGCAGGTCATGAATCGATTCACCATGACCCTGAATCGATTCACAACCCTGGAAGTCACCAAAATTGAAAACAGCATGTCATGAATCGATTCACCATTACCCTGAATCGATTCACACGAAGATGCAAGCCCAGGAACCCCAAATAGAAATGCCTAAATCGATTCAACAAGGCCTGAATTGATTCATACGAATCTGGAACTCTAAAATGCACAAATCAGAATGCCCTGAATCGATTCAAGAATCTACAAATCGATTCAAGAAGTGGGAAACACCACTTAAAAGACAAATTTAAGTGGGAACCAACCACCCAAAACCTAAAATACACAAAGACAAGCTAGAACCACTACTTGCAATGGCTAAAAGGACTTTGAAGCTGCACCAAGGCTCTATAAATGCAAGTGAAACACAAGCACAACAACGAGAAGCAAGAGACAATCAATTCTTCATTCCCTCCTTATTCTTAGTGAGTTTATATCTTTGCATTTTCTGAAAGTTGAGATTTAACTTGTATATCCTTTCTTGTTGAGAGCTAGAAATTTGAGAGAGCATTCACCTGTACATCTACTCTATTTAGAGAGTTCATATCTTGTAAACACCACCAAACACAAAGGCTTATTCACTCTAGGTTGAGTGGTCACAAAGGTTGGGGTTCAACCTTTGGGTATTGAGAGTTTGAGAGATTGGGTGGGTTACCCTTGTGCTAGTGAGGATTGAGTTCTTGAGTGTGGGACACTAGGAAGCTGCAATTGCTCATAGATTGTAATCTCTAAACTTCAATAGTGGAAATCCTTCAAGTGGGTTGCTTGAAGGCGAGATGTGCACCGGGGTTGGTGGAACTCGTTAAATTGGTTTGCAAGCTCTTCTCCCTTACTCTTTTACATTCATATACTGCACTTTATTGATTTGTGTTAGTTGATTGTGATTTACATACTTAAGCTTGCTTGAATTAGTTAACTTTGAATATTGCACACTAAGTGTTTGACAAATTGTCTCAGCCTTATACATCTCTTGTTTTGCATCATCTCTTGCATTAAACTTGATTTTACCTACATAATCTTTAAACTTGTTATAAAGGAATCAAGTTCAAAGGCATTCCAAGCAAAGTTTTAAAAACTCAATTCACCCCCCCTCTTGAGTATTGAGGCCACTTGAATAACAAGGGCCACCCCCTACAAGGGTCAACCACATGCGGCTCCCCGTAGCATAACATGGGCAGCTTCGTGACTTATACACCGAGTTACAGGGAAATATAAAATTGCTCGTGCACAGAGCCGCCCTCCCATTGGGCCAACCGGGGGAATCTCCTAAAATTCCAACATTGGCTGTTATGCAGTATGCCATGGATGCAAATGCCAATCATATGCATTTCTCACTCTACGCATCCTATACATGCCACTCACCAACATAATCATCAACACCATTACCAACATCACCACAAAGGTTTTAGTGTATTCATTATTATTGGTTATTCTTATTAGTCTAAATCTTTGTGTGGCATTTGATAAGTCTTGAAAAGGCTTAATTATTTCAACTTTATTTTAACATAATCCATTAAATATTGTTTAGTTTGGCTTTATTATTTAATAAATTGTCAATAATTCTTATTTTATTTATTTATTTCAAAAGTGTTTAATTTATGCAAGAAAATGATTAAAAACAATAATTAGTCAAGAAATTATGTTTATTTATAAATTCACTAACCCAGCGTACCTACGCTGGACAGCCAGCGTACAAACGCTAGGAAATTATTTATTTGCATGTGCAGGTGCAGTAAAGAACAGTTCAGGCTCAAGCTTGAAAGATGCAAGCTCAAGCGAGATTCATGCAAAATAAGTGAAAAGAAACAAAGGAAAGCACGATCTCGCTCAAGCGAGCAAACTCACACTTAAGCGTGACTCCAAAACACCATCACGCCCAAGTTTCTCCACTCACGCTCAAGCATGAAATCCATACTGCAGTGAATAACATGAGCGCGCTCAAGCGCGAGTCCTTCACGCTCAAGCGTGAAGGTGGTTATTTAAAGCTGATGCTTTCCCTCCAAAAGAAGCTCGGCACCGTTCTTTTTTCCTGATGTGTTGCTGCTGTACATTAATAATTTAAGTATTAAGTTGTAATTAATTATTTATTTGTAATTATGTTATTAGTTTAGTTAGTTTAATTATTAATTAAGATTTCTTTGTAATTAATTAAGTTACTTAGTTAGTTAGATGCCTATATATACTTGTACATATTCTGTAAAAAGAGACACAGAGATAGTAGAACACAGAGCACAATTCATTTTTCCATTTTCCAATCTCTCTCTAATTCTTTTCTCTCTCTAAATTCTCTCATGTCTCTCCACATTCCTTCGATAAAATCCATGTCTATGGGTTTTTAAACCCCTAGGATTGGGATTACAAAGGTTTGTAATGAATTCTTGAAAGTGTATTGAGGAAGTCAACTTCTAAATCAAGAGGAAAACAAGTTGAGGAGTGAATCTACTTTGCTGGATTGACAAATCCAGATCTAATGAAGAAACTCACTAGTGAGGAATCATGGTTGAGGCTTAGGTAACTTCTCGCTTCCTAACTAATTCAGGCCTAGTAATTAGGTGAATAGTTAGGGTTCAACCCCTAATTTCGGATTAGATTTCTCTGTTAATTGAGCACCTAAGGGATTAGGGTTTAATGCTTAGGAATTAGTGTTATTCACCTAAGGAATTAGGGATTAACCATCTGTGGATTGTCCTCTTGAATCTGAAGCTTGATTAAACCTTAATTACATGTTTCTTTATGAAATTGTAAACTGAAACAATCCTAACCTATCTTCCATCAATCGCATTTCACCTTTTATACTGTCTCTGAAAACACAAAACATAGAAAGCATAAAAACAATAAAACAGAATGAATTCTATTTGCATTACGTTGGTTTAGCTTGTACTAGTCTAAGATTGCGGTAATTACCACAATCCCTGTGGGAACGATCAAATATATTACAAATTTAACGATTGGTGCGCTTGCCAAAAGAATAAATCCTTTGAGAGTCATACAATAAATCAATATTAATTCAAGATTTTCCAACCAAATTAATGACTCGGAGATTTAGCATCAAGTTAATGGCGCCGTTGCCGAGGATTGTTGAGTAATATCAACAATCCTTGGACCGGTACTATACTGAACC
The DNA here is from genome assembly GCA_037962975.1 of Clitoria ternatea. Classification (NCBI taxonomy): domain Eukaryota; kingdom Viridiplantae; phylum Streptophyta; class Magnoliopsida; order Fabales; family Fabaceae; genus Clitoria; species Clitoria ternatea. The sequence goes on along the minus strand of CM075672.1, from coordinate 155,467,574 downwards.
ATTTTTTTTAGTTTCTGTACATGTTGTTAGTTTTTAGTAAATTTTGTTGTAAGAGTAGGATTTGTTAAGTCTTGCTTGAATTGTTGTTCTTAGTTACTACTCTTTGATTTTAGTTGTTTAGTTGTTAGTACTAACCATTATAGTAGCTTTGTTTGTGGTTAGTTGTTGCATTTATGATTTTTGTAGTTGCTTTGGAAAGTGAAAAGTTGCAGGTGATGCATCTTGATGACACCTTAGCAGAGTTTCTTCAATATTCACAAACATTATTCATGAACCATGTAGAGGAGGTACAACCAATTGAGGAGGAGCCATCGGAGTTAGAAAGGATTTTAATTCAATTTATAAAAGTCACTCAAACCGGCCTCCAAAATTTTGATAATTCAATCATGAATATTCAAAAGCAAGTGGATTTTATTGCAAAGAAGTTAGCCGAAGAGCAAAGAAATACAGAGGGTGTACGAAGAGAAGACCAATATGAAGAGCCATGGGATGATGATGTTGGGCTAGCTGAAGAAACTAAGTTTGGGGAAGAAGAAGACTGGTGATGATGCATGATTTATCCTTAATTCCTCAATTTAAATGTGTATAATTTGCCATCACTTAGTGTGTAATATACTGCACTTTAACACATTTTCATCATTTGAGCTTTATTTAATATTTAATTTTAAAATGAATTAAGGATAAATTTTTAATAAAAGTTGGTTTTCTCTTGTTTTGTAGTGTGTGATTAAGCCTGTAATTAAAAAATAATTACCACAGGTCAAACGAAAGAAGCCACGACTCAAGAAATGGTCAAAAATGCAAGAAAAGCACCAGAACAGGTCTGGGAATCGATTCACCAATGTGGGAATCGATTCCCACACAAAAGAACAGCAAGGAATCGATTCAAGCACCCTGGGAATCGATTCATACAGCTAGGAATCGATTCCCCACCCATGTGAATCGATTCATTTGCATTTTAAAGGCCTGGGAATCGATTCAAACAAGCATGAATCGATTCATGTGCTTGGGAATCGATTCCCACCCCTGAGGAATCGATTCCTATGTGTAAAATTGCCCAAAAATTGCCTAGATGAATCGATTCAGGCACAAATCCATCAGTGGAAACATCAGATAACGCATTATCAAAGTGGAAACAACACTCAACTTGATCATGGAGCACCATTGAATTGATTAATGAAGAGTGCTCCTTCCATTGAAATATTTTATGGCAAAAGCTTGCTTTCTAACTCCTATAAATAGGCACAAGAGCAAGGGTCATAACACACCATTCTTCATTCATTCTTCATTTCCCTTCTTCACACGTTCTCTGCTTCTCTTCTTTGTTGGAGTTTCTCCAGCAACTTCTCCATTTCCGGGTTAGTTTTATTGTTGTAGTTGTAATTATGGAGGGCTAAAACCCTTAGATTGATTTTCTTGGAGAATGTTGTAATGTAATTTTGAGGTCATTAATTTTAATATAGTATGCTTTTATTATTGTTATTTCTTCATAATCATTCTCTACTTATTTAATTCCATTTTGTTTAATTGAATTTGTATGCTTAATCGGTTTAGTTATCCAAATGGAGTTAAATAAGATTTCAAATTAGAATGGATTAAGGAAATATGCATGCTTAATGAATATTTTCATAATCACTTTTAATAATTATGGTTTGCTTAATTCCATAATTTGAGAATAGATTATGTATATAGGCGATGTTCTTATGTATGCTAAATAATTCCTAGATTTTAAGATCTTGACTCCTTTTGCTTAATTAGGATGCTTGATTCAAATATTCATTTTTAAATGAAAGTAAAGGAATTGTGAATTGAAAAAGACGCTTAGTTGATCAATTCAAATTGAGCTAAGAAATTAACATTAATAAGTATACAAGTTATTTTTAGTGAACCAAGGATAAATTTATTTACAATACTCCAAGAAAATCAATCGCTTGTTATTTATTGTTTTAAATCCTTTATTTACCTTGTTTTAATTTTAATTGTGACAACAAAAAGCAATCAAACCCCCCCAATTGTATGTTAGTGAACTTATGTTTGTAAAAATTTTTAGTTGTTTAGTTTTTATTTTTAATTGTTAAAAATTAGTTTAAGACTTGATTTTTCCTAAATTTCTGTGTTGATCCTTGAGAGAACGACCTAGGTTGACACCCTAGTACTACGTTAATTAATTTTAATGTACTAATTTGACGGAATAACGACTGCAAAAATTTCAACGTCAAATTTTGGCGCCGCCGCCGGGGATCAACGATCTTTAGGAAAAACTCTTGTTTTAAATTAATTTTTTTTTAATTGAAAAAAAAAAAAAGAAAATTTTAATTAAAAAAAAAAAAAATTTTTTTCTTTGTTTGTTTGTTTGTTTATTTTATTTCTCTTGCATGATTTAGGATTCTTATGATTTATTGCTCATCATGATCAAATATCTTGTTGTATGCTATGTATGACTAGAAGAACTTTTGAGCATTTATATTCATTTGATCCTGAAATTGAAAGAACTTTTCATAGGTTAGTTAGAGAAGCTAGATTTAATAATAACTTTGTTGATATTGATAGTGATAGTATTTTTTCTGAATCTGTTGAAAGTACTGCTAGTTTTTCTGATATGGCTGAACCTCGTGAAAGAACTCTTAGAGAACTAGCTGCTCCTGAATTCACATACGAAAGTTTGTGTATTCAATATCCTGATGAGGATGTCCCTTTTATTCTTAAGACCGGACTTATACACCTGTTGCCTAAGTTTCATGGTCTTGCGGGTGAAGATCCGCACAAACACCTCAAAGAATTCCACATTGTGTGTTCCACAATGAAACCCCAAAACGTTCAAGAAGACCATGTCTATCTTAAAGCGTTTCCTCATTCTTTAGAGGGTGTTGCTAAGGATTGGTTGTATTACCTTGCTCCAAGATCAATCACAAGTTGGAATGACTTAAAGAAAATGTTCTTGGAAAAATTCTTTCCTGCCTCTAGAACAACTGCAATCCGTAAAGACATATCTGGCATTAGGCAACTCTCTGGAGAAAGTCTTTATGAATATTGGGAGAGATTTAAAAAACTCTGTGCAAGTTGCCCTCACCACCAAATTTCTGAACAACTTCTTCTTCAGTACTTCTATGAAGGTTTACACCACGTTGATCGCAATATGATTGATGCGGCAAGTGGAGGAGCTTTAGGAGACATGACTGCTGCTGAAGCAAGAAACCTGATTGAGAAGATGGCATCCAATTCTCAACAATTTGGTGTGAGAAATGATTCTTTCAAACCTATGTTTGATTCCAATTCTAGTTCATCTGGAATTAAATTGGAGAGCAAACTTGATGCTCTCACCACTCTAGTCACACAATTGGCAGTAAATCAAAAATCCATGACTGCTAAAGTGTGTGGAATCTGCTCTTCACAAGAGCACCCCACTGATTGTTGTCCTTCTCTACAAGAAAAGGATAATAATAGTCCCCAAGCCTATGCAGCTAACATCTACCATGATAGACCTCCACCACAACAAAACCATGACCTTTCCACCAATAGATACAATCCAGGTTGGAGGAACCATCCAAACTTGAGATGGGGAAACCAACAACAAAATCCCCAACCTCCATTTCAAAACAATGCACCAACCTTCCAAAGACCTACACCTCAACCATCCACAAGTGGCCCTTCTTTGGAGGATCTGGTGAAACAAATGGCTGCACAGAACTTAGAGTATCAACAAAGAAATGATGCTACCATTCAGAGTTTAAGCAACCAAATTGGGCAATTGGCTTCATCATTAAGCCAGTTGCAATCTCAAAACTCTGACAAATTACCATCTCAACCAGCTGCAAATCCAAGAAATGTGAGTGCAATTCAGTTAAGATCAGGTAAGAACCTTGAAGTACCCATACCTAAGGAACCTGAAAAACAAAATGATGTGCCCACAACAGTTGAGAATGATGAACCCTCTTCAAGCACAAGAAAGTCTGAGATACAACCACCCCAAATTCCACCTCATATCCCTCTTCCTTTCCCACCAAAAGCAATTCCAAGCAAGAAGATGGAAGAAGTGGACAAAGAAATTTTGGATACTTTTAGGAAAGTGGAAGTGAATATACCTCTTCTCGATGCAATCAAGCAAATACCTAAGTATGCCAAATTTCTGAAGGAGTTGTGTACTCACAAGAGGAGACTCAAGGGCAATGAAAGGATAAGCATGGGAAGAAATGTATCTGCACTGCTTGGTAAGGAAAATATTCCTGAGAAATGCAAAGATCCAGGTACGTTTTCTATACCCTGTATCATAGGCAATAACAAATTTGAAAATTGTATGTTAGATTTAGGAGCTTCAATAAATGTTATGCCTATGTCTGTTTTTAAATCTTTGTCTCTTGGAAATTTACAACCTACTGGTGTAGTAATTCAGCTAGCCAATAGGAGCACTGCCTATCCTGCTGGAGTTATAGAGGATGTTTTGGTTCAGGTAGAACAGCTTGTTTTCCCTGCTGACTTTTTTGTACTTGATATGGAAGAAGGTATGCCTCAAATTCCTGTTCCTATCATTTTGGGAAGACCATTTTTGAAAACAGCTCGAACCAAAATAGATGTTCATTCTGGAACTCTCTCTATGGAATTTGGTGACACGAGAGTTCAATTTAATATTCTTGATGCCATGAAATATCCATCTGAAAATCATTCTGTTTTCCAAATTGACATTATTGACGAACTAGTTCTTGAACATTTTTCTAATGTTGATTTGGAATACATGGATGATTCAAACAAATGTTTTGCATGCAATGATTCTGGAAGTTGTGATATTTGTGCTGAAATTGATAGATACATAATTTCTGATTCAGAGTCTCTAGATATACCTGTTAACCATAAGGAGCTGAATGCAGGATTTCAAGAAAATTCTAACTGTTTTGAGATGTAAACAGCAGAATCAAAATCTACTTTGTTAGTTCCATCTGTTTTGCAGGCACCCAAGTTAGAATTGAAACCCCTACCTGAGAACCTAAAGTATGTATACTTAGGGGATAATGAACAGCTCCCGGTGATAATTTCCACTTCTCTTGATGAAAATCAAGAAGAAAAATTGTTGCAGGTATTGAAAAGACACAAGAAGGCTATAGGATGGACATTGGCAGACATTCCTGGAATTAGTCCATCCATGTGCATGCATAGAATATTTCTGGAGGAAAACACTAAAGCAGTAAGACAGCCCCAGAGGAGACTCAACCCTGTAATCCTTGATGTGGTTAAGAAGGAGATCACCAAGCTTCTACAAGCAGGAATCATTTATCCTATCTCTGATAGCCAATGGGTGAGTCCAATTCAAGTGGTTCCTAAGAAAACAGGGATCACAGTTGTGAAAAATGAAAAGGATGAATTGATCCCAACTAGAGTGCAGAATAGTTGGAGAGTCTGTATTGACTACAGGAGACTTAACCAAGCAACAAAGAAGGACCATTTCCCTTTACCCTTCATTGACCAAATGCTTGAGCGTCTCGCAGGTAAGTCTCACTATTGTTTTCTTGATGGATTCTCTGGATATTTTCAGATTCATATTGCACCTGAGGATCAAGATAAGACCACATTCACCTGTCCCTTTGGCACATTTGCTTATAGGAGAATGCCATTTGGCCTATGCAATGCTCCCGGAACTTTTCAAAGATGCATGATAAGTATTTTTCATGATTTCATTGAAAATTGCATAGAGGTGTTTATGGATGATTTTACTGTCTATGGATCTTCATTTAATGCATGCCTTGATAGTCTTGATAAAGTTTTGAACAGATGTATTGAAACTAACCTTGTCTTGAACTATGAGAAATGTCATTTTATGGTAAAACAAGGAATAGTTTTAGGGCATGTAATCTCTGAAAAAGGAATTGAGGTAGATCCTGCTAAGGTAGAAGTTATATCACATTTGCCTTACCCCTCTTGTGTTCGAGAGGTTCGTTCTTTTCTTGGCCATGCAGGATTCTACAGAAGATTCATAAAAGATTTCAGCAAGAAGGCTAGGCCACTATCCAGTCTGCTTCAAAAGGATGTGGCATTTGAGTTTGATGAAAAGTGTAAGGAGGCTTTTAATTGTCTCAAGCAAGCATTGACCACTACCCCAATAATCCAAGCACCTGTTTGGACAGCTCCATTTGAGTTAATATGTGATGCCTCTAATTATGCATTGGGAGCCGTCCTTGGTCAAAAGATTGACAAGCAGCCTAGGGTCATCTACTATGCATCTAAAACTTTAGATGCTGCCCAGGTAAATTACACCACCACTGAGAAAGAGCTCTTGGCCATTGTTTTTGCATTAGATAAGTTTAGATCTTACCTACTCGGTTCTCGAGTAGTTGTCTTTACTGACCATGCAGCTCTGAAGTACTTGTTGAAGAAAGGTGAGTCCAAGCCAAGATTGATTCGTTGGATGCTTTTGCTCCAAGAGTTTGACTTGGAAATTCGTGACAGAAGTGGAACACAAAACCTTGTGGCAGACCATTTAAGCAGAATTGAGAATGCTCCTGATTCGGCACCTATTCGGGACCATTTTCCCGATGAACACCTCATGAGTATTTCTAACTCTTTTGATTCACCTTGGTTTGCTAACATTGTAAATTATCTTGTTGCTTCTGTTTTTCCACCATGTGCATCCAGAAACCAAATTTCAAAATTAAAAAGTGATGCAAAGTATTATATTTGGGATGACCCGTATTTGTGGAAATTGTGTAATGATCAGGTGATTCGAAGATGCATTCCCGATCATGAAATAGAATCAGTTCTTCGATTCTGCCATGCTTCACCAGTTGGTGGACATTTTGGTCCACAAAGAACAGCAAGAAAAGTGTTGGATTCAGGTTTGTATTGGCCCACAATTTTTAAGGATGCATGGAGAGTTTGTAACACCTGTGAGAAATGCCAAAGAGCTAGTAATGCTACCACATGGAGACAACAGATGCCTCAACAAGCAATGTTGTTTTGTGAAGTATTTGATGTTTGGGGCATTGATTTTATGGGTCCATTTCCTCCATCCTTTGGTTTTACTTACATTTTATTGGCTGTTGATTATGTTTCTAAATGGGTGGAAGCTAAAGCCACCAGAACTAATGATGCTCGAGTTGTAGTGGATTTTGTTAGATCTCAAATTCTTTGCAGGTTTGGCATCCCAAGAGCAATCATTAGTGATCAAGGAACACATTTCTGTAACAGGACCATGCAAGCTATGCTCAGGAAGTATGGGGTTGTTCATAGAGTCTCTACTCCATATCACCCCCAAACCAATGGACAAGCAGAAGTCTCTAACAGAGAAATCAAAAGGATCCTGGAGAAGATAGTACAGCCTAACAAAAAGGATTGGAGCAGGAAATTGGATGATGCTCTTTGGGCACATAGAACAGCTTTTAAGGCACCTATAGGAATGTCTCCCTATAGAATTGTTTTTGGTAAAGCATGTCATCTTCCAGTGGAGATTGAGCATCGTGCTTATTGGGCTGTAAAAGCTTGTAACTTAGCACTTGATCAAGCAGGTGAGGAAAGAAAATTACAACTGAATGAGCTTGATGAGATACGTTTGGCAGCTTATGAGAACTCGAGGTTCTATAAGGAGAAAACAAAGAAATTCCATGATAGCTCAATAGCTAGAAAGGATTTTACTGCTGGACAGAAAGTGCTACTGTTTAATTCCCGGTTGAAACTGATGGCCGGAAAATTGCGCTCCAAATGGGAAGGACCTTTCATTGTTACAAATGTATTTCCCCATGGAGCTGTGGAAATAAAAAGTGAAAACTCCAACAAAAGCTTCAAGGTTAATGGACAACGTTTGAAGCCATTTCATGAAAATCCTTCACTTGTGGATGTTACAATGGAGGAACATGTTTTGGGGGAACCACTTCTTGATCCCCCTTGAGGGAGTTTTTCTTACCCATCTCTTTACTTTTTCATTATATTGTCTATTTTGTATGCCTTGTCTTACATTGAGGACAATGTATGATTTAAGTGTGGGGGTGGGATCATTCATGTGTTATTGTGTGTTGTGTGATTAAATTTTGTGTGATATTAAAAAAAAAAAAAAATTAATTAATTAAATAAAAGATTTTGTGTGTGTTTTTGTTTTAAAATGGCATGTTTTATTGGAATTTTAAGATATGCATGAGTACAAGTAAATTCTTTCATGTCTGATATGAGCTTAATGATATGTTATAATTTGAACTCAAACATTTTTGGTATGTTGAGAATGACATGATAATTGAGAAATGATCATATATGATAGAATTATACCTTGTGAGATTTTTGAGCCTTAAAATTTGATGGATCACTTTAAACCATCTTAATCCTTTCATGTGTGATTAATTCCTGAAAGCTTACATCTTAATTTTTGTCTTGTTTCTTGATGATACTTGAAACTCATATGAATGTATTTGGAATGATACAGGCATTTTGTTCAATTGAGCCACTAAGCCAGATAAGCCTACCGTGAATAAATTATCTCTTGATAGCCATTTTGAGCCTATTTAACTATTTCCTTGTTACAGCTCAAATAAGCCATGGATGAAGAACCAAAAATATACCTACCTTAAGAAAGATATTGAAGCTTTGGAATCAAGTCAAAACAGGCATTCAAATAAGTGTGGGGGTGTGCAAAAAGGAATTGCAACTCTTGTTCCAAGTGTTATGCAATCTCAGTATTAAAAAAAAAAAAAAATTGCCAAATACCATACAATAAATGTTTTACCCTCACTGTTTGCCAGTAAAATTAATTGCTTCATTATTCTTTTTGGTAAATATATATAAATATATATATTTCATCCATTTTAACCTTGGCCACATTGCAACCTTGTGAAGCCCTGTTGATCTATACATGCATTTGTGTTGATTGTGGAATTAAGAAACTTGCCAAATTTTTAGACTGTTTGTTTTTCAGGAATTGTTTTGAGTGTATACACAAACTTTAAACACTTGAGAGTTGAGAGTATGTCTTGTGAGGTTCTATCACTTATGATCTTCTTTTCAGTTTAATTTAATTTTCACATGCCTAAGTGTTTGAATGATCTTTATATATATCTTGATGCTCTGAATCTTGCATGTTAAATAACTCTTGTTTCTCTGTATATTCTTAAAATTTCATGCCAATTCTGTGTGTTGTTTTTAACTTAATGTTTTCAAATAAATTGTGATACTTGTTTTTATTTTGATTTTTGCCCGGGAGTGCAAAAGAATAAGTGTGGGAGTATTTGATGATGCATGATTTATCCTTAATTCCTCAATTTAAATGTGTATAATTTGCCATCACTTAGTGTGTAATATACTGCACTTTAACACATTTTCATCATTTGAGCTTTATTTAATATTTAATTTTAAAATGAATTAAGGATAAATTTTTAATAAAAGTTGGTTTTCTCTTGTTTTGTAGTGTGTGATTAAGCCTGTAATTAAAAAATAATTACCACAGGTCAAACGAAAGAAGCCACGACTCAAGAAATGGTCAAAAATGCAAGAAAAGCACCAGAACAGGTCTGGGAATCGATTCACCAATGTGGGAATCGATTCCCACACAAAAGAACAGCAAGGAATCGATTCAAGCACCCTGGGAATCGATTCATACAGCTAGGAATCGATTCCCCACCCATGTGAATCGATTCATTTGCATTTTAAAGGCCTGGGAATCGATTCAAACAAGCATGAATCGATTCATGTGCTTGGGAATCGATTCCCACCCCTGAGGAATCGATTCCTATGTGTAAAATTGCCCAAAAATTGCCTAGATGAATCGATTCAGGCACAAATCCATCAGTGGAAACATCAGATAACGCATTATCAAAGTGGAAACAACACTCAACTTGATCATGGAGCACCATTGAATTGATTAATGAAGAGTGCTCCTTCCATTGAAATATTTTATGGCAAAAGCTTGCTTTCTAACTCCTATAAATAGGCACAAGAGCAAGGGTCATAACACACCATTCTTCATTCATTCTTCATTTCCCTTCTTCACACGTTCTCTGCTTCTCTTCTTTGTTGGAGTTTCTCCAGCAACTTCTCCATTTCCGGGTTAGTTTTATTGTTGTAGTTGTAATTATGGAGGGCTAAAACCCTTAGATTGATTTTCTTGGAGAATGTTGTAATATAATTTTGAGGTCATTAATTTTAATATAGTATGCTTTTATTATTGTTATTTCTTCATAATCATTCTCTACTTATTTAATTCCATTTTGTTTAATTGAATTTGTATGCTTAATCGGTTTAGTTATCCAAATGGAGTTAAATAAGATTTCAAATTAGAATGGATTAAGGAAATATGCATGCTTAATGAATATTTTCATAATCACTTTTAATAATTATGGTTTGCTTAATTCCATAATTTGAGAATAGATTATGTATATAGGCGATGTTCTTATGTATGCTCAATAATTCCTAGATTTTAAGATCTTGACTCCTTTTGCTTAATTAGGATGCTTGATTCAAATATTCATTTTTAAATGAAAGTAAAGGAATTGTGAATTGAAAAAGACGCTTAGTTGATCAATTCAAATTGAGCTAAGAAATTAACATTAATAAGTATACAAGTTATTTTTAGTGAACCAAGGATAAATTTATTTACAATACTCCAAGAAAATCAATCGCTTGTTATTTATTGTTTTAAATCCTTTATTTACCTTGTTTTAATTTTAATTGTGACAACAAAAAGCAATCAAACCCCCCCAATTGTATGTTAGTGAACTTATGTTTGTAAAAATTTTTAGTTGTTTAGTTTTTATTTTTAATTGTTAAAAATTAGTTTAAGACTTGATTTTTCCTAAATTTCTGTGTTGATCCTTGAGAGAACGACCTAGGTTGACACCCTAGTACTACGTTAATTAATTTTAATGTACTAATTTGACGGAATAACGACTGCAAAAATTTCAACGTCAACTGGCTAGAAAACATTGAAATGGATGAACCTGAACTTGAAGTTGATGTAGAAACAAAAGACAAAAAAGAAAATAAGGAAGTTAAGGGATATTTGATGAAAGAAGAGTCAATTGAAGAATGTGAAGAGGAAAGCTATAGAGATTATACTTCAGAATTGGAAGATGATATTATATCTAGTGAAGCATTCTTTGATGATTGGAATGAAGAAGATTGGTCTGAAGAAGAACAAGAGCAAGAGTTGTTATTGAATAATTTCTTTGATGATGCAAGTTTTGCAGGAGTGCAAATTGAACAAATGACAACAGAAGCCATCGAGGAACCTAAGAATCAATTAGAAACTATTGTTGAGCAAGAAGTGATAGAGGAGGTAGAGATCTCAGCTGAGATCGAAACCACATCTTGGCAACACAATAATGATACTGAAATTTTGTTAGAGCCAAGTGTAAATACAGAGAAAGAAGTAGAGGTTCATGCAGAAGAAGAGTTAACATGTTTAGATGTTGAGAATAGAAAAGAAGAAGAAACTCAGCCATATCATGAGGAGCATTTGCTAGTGGTGACTACTGCAGCTATGGAAATCACAAGGAAATACGAATCATCAAGTCAAGAAGTAAATTGCTTGTGGCACAAAAAGCGGAAGCATAACACAAAACAAAAAAAGAAAAAGAGTGAAGGAAAGAAAAAGAAGAGAAAGCAGAAAGTTTGGAAAAATAAAGATTGGAGGAAAGTTGTGTTAAGCATTAGCCTCAAACACAACAAGGAGAAACAAGGAGTAAAAAGACCAAGAGTGTATGGTCATAAGCAATGGGATCCTGGAGGATGATCTTATGTTTGTTTTTCTTGTACATAAATAAAGTAGTGAGAGAGGTTTTTTTAAAAAAAAGAAAGAAAGAAAAAAAGAGAGAAAAATAGAATTAAAAAAAGAAGAAGAAAAAGAAAAAAGAAGAAGAAGAAAAAAGCGAAGAAGAAAAAGAAAAAGAAAAAAAAGGAGAGAAGAAGAAGAAGATAAGAAAAAAAAAGAGAGGAAAAAAAGAAAAAAAAAAGAAAAGCCTGAACAACATAAATAAATAAGCATCAGACCCCCCTGGCGCTCGAGCGCCCTAACCTCACGCTCGAGCGCCCTAACCTGGCGCTTGAGCGCGCTCGGGTCCACGCTTGAGCGTGACCCGTTATGCTGACCCTGGCGCTCGAGCGCGATTCTGTCACGCTTAAGCGTGAGCGTGCCTGTACCAAACCTTTCACTATTTCATGCCTTGCGCTTGAGCGTAATTCATTCACACTTGAAGCGGGATTTATAGTAAACTTTCACGCTTAAGCTAGAAACATCACACCTGAGCGTGATCATGATGAGAGGGCCCTGTTTCTCCTACACGCTCAAGCAGGAACTTGTTAAGCTTGATTGTGACCCCTGGTGCCTAATACAAACCTTGCACGCTTGAGCTAGGGTCAACACGCTTGAGCGTGATTGAAGATTTCATCTTTTCGCTTAAGCGTGCCTTGCTATCGCTTGAGCGAATTATTTTACCCCTCTGTTGCACCTCATGCTTGAGTGTCATTCCACACGCTCTAAGCGTGACCGTGATGCATGACCCTTTTTGCACTTCCGCTTCAGCGTACGTTAACACGCTCTGAGCGTGACCACTTGTGCCTTGTATAAATCCCTCGCCTGAGCGTCCCAAGCTCACGCTTGAGCGTGATCGGGGCTGAGGTAATTTTATTCCAATTCCTCGCTTAAGCTTGATGCTGTAAGCTTGAGCGTGAGTGCCATAGTGAAGCAATCTGATACCTGTTAGTTTGTCGCTTGAGCGTAACTTTCTCACGCTTAAGCGTGACATTCCCTTGCATACCATTCACTTAAGCGGAGAATGGTACGCTTGAAGCATGATTCACACCTGTTACCACCTGTTGTGCTTTAACGTGGGTGTATGTACGCCAAAGATCCAGTGTACCTACGAGTACTCATGACTCATATCCATTGAAAGGTAACATCTCTTCCTTCCAATAGTTAGAATTAGTACATTCCACTGTTTCAATTTTGAATTTAATATATCCATCATATTCATTCATCTCATATTTTCATTTTGCTCTGGTTATGTTGTTTTTACATTTGCACCCATTTAGGCTTTATAAATACCACCCATACCATTTTCACTTATGCTAATTTACTTTTGTGTATTAATGACGTTATTTTAGAATTCCTTTTCTTGAACAATGTAATTCTTTTTCAGTTGTAATGAAATTTTATTTCTATGTAAGCTGTTTGTTGTTATTTCTTTTCTAAATTGTATTGTTAAATTCATCCACACCATTACTCACCATTCATTGCCATTCAGGTAAAAAGGGAAGTAATCTATCCTTTCATCTTATTGATTGATAAATTATGTTAACTATGTTTGATTTAGAATCCATCTTAATAATTTAAAGTTTGCTGATTCTCAGGCATTAATTGGATAATTACTTGATTGGCATTGCTTGATTCATGATCCCTGTCCATAACTATTTTTCATTATTAATTATTTGTTTATTCAGCATGCTAGTTAGCAATCTGAATTTATGATCTTGCATTAAGTTTGGGGACATGATTGGCTGATTACCTGTTATTTTTAGCTTTTGAGCCTTTATTAATTCTTTTCTGAGTGTGCCTGCATTCTTGTTTAGTGAGACAGAATTTGCTTCAGTGCTTGCTAAATGATTATATGTTTGCCAATTGGAAATGATAAAGGCCTTCTTTATTAACATTCATGTAAAACCTCAATCAATCAACTATTTAAAACACAAATTCAATTCTAATTTAATCATCATTATATCTACCATTTCATAACATGTACAAGACATGCTAGACATCATTTTCCATCATTTGTTAGGCTTCGGGAATTCCTTCCCTTCAAGCCATATTCATTAAATTCAAGGGCTACCAAAAACAATAGCCTAACATCCACAAAATACCACACCAACCAATATTGATACACCCAATGGCTTGTATTTGCTCTCAATCATACTATCCAACCAATATTTATAACTTTCCCCAATTCTTAAAAGCTAGGGTTTCTCTAAAACCCAACAACTCTCATTAATGCCTCATCATTCTTCATCTCCTACCAACATAAGTGCATCTACCATATTTATTTCATTTAAACCATGCATTTATGACAACCCCCACTAGGGTTCATGCATTAAATGCTCTCTATAAACACCCATGTACATACATTACTCCCCCAAACACATAATAACACATACCCATAGCATTTAAACTAAACAAAAGTGGTAAAAATGACGTACCACACCCAAAATGAAAATGGGTATCAAGAGAGGGGCGAGAGTTACGAAAATGGAGAGGAAGAGGAAGAAGATTTCAAGCTCCAATGGCTTCCTAACAAGTTTCCTTGAACGAAAATGAGAGAGGGAGAGGAAGGTCACCACCTTAGCTTAGGGTTTTAGAAGAAAAAGATAAGAGAAATAAAGAAGTAAGGAGAAGGAAGAAATGAAATGTCTTTGTTAAGTGGAGCCAAAAACCAACAGGAATGAAGAGAGGGAAATAGGATTTTTTGCATTTCTTTTTAATCCTTTTCATTAAAGTTCATCGTTTTACCACAAATAGGATCTTTATTTGGGCTCAATACTTTATCTGAAAATTATTCCGAGTATATGTTCGGACTCCCAATATTATTCTCAACAGCCCTGACCAATATCGTCTCAATCAGAGATACTTGGTCTGACACCCACATCTCAATCGGGCTTATTTTCAGCTTATCCGATCTCAATAAATCACCAACAGTCCCCAAAAATCTTAATTTAATTATTTCCAATATTTTGGGACATTAATTATTCCACAAACAATTATTCAATATTTATTTCCTTAATTAATTCTCTATTTAAAATTCTAGGATGTTACAATCCACCCCACTAAAAAGAAATTTTCGTCCTCGAAATTTGACATACCGGAATTTGACATACCGGATTTGCTCGTTCTCTGATGTCGTCCTCATGTTCCCATGTGAACGTCTCCACATTTCCATGTTTCCAAGCGACCTTCACCGAAGGTACCAACTTGTTCCGTAGTTTCTTCACGGAATGCTCGATATTGCGAACAGAAACAGGAGGAATAGATAAATCATCTCGTACATCGACATCGTCCATAGGAATCACATGTAGGGGATCATGGACATATTTCCTCAACTGAGATACATGAAATACATCATGCAGATTTGCGAGATGCGGAGGGAGTGCAATCCTATAAGCAACGTCGCCAATCTGCTCCATAAACTCATAAGGTCCAATAAATCTAGGGCTCAACTTTCCACTCTTCAACGCCCTTCCAATCCTTTTATCACGTGAAACCTTCAAAAACACATGGTCACCCACTTGGAACTCAAGTGGTTTATGCCTCTTGTCATAGTAACTCTTTTGTCGGTCCTGAGCAATCTTCATATTCTCCTGTATCTTTTTAATTTGCTCAGTGGTCTCATGAATAATCTCTAGCCCTAAGGCCAAGTTCTCACCAACCTCAAGCCAACACAAAGGGGTTCTACACTTTCTTCCATACAACGCCTCATACGGTGCCATGCGAATACTAGAATGGAAACTGTTGTTGTAGGCAAACTCAATTAAAGGCAAATACTTCACCCATGAACCACCATGTTCTAAAACACATGCACGCAACAAATCCTCAAGACTCTGAATAGTCCTCTCGGATTGTCCGTCCGTCTGGGGGTGATAAGCTGAACTCAACTTCAATTTAGAGCCTATGGCCTCATGTAGGCTTCCCCAAAATCAAGAAGTAAAGCGCGGGTCTCTATCAAAAACAATACTAGACGGAACCCCAGCAATCTCACTATCTCCTTAATGTACAGCTGCACCAGGTCCTCTAAGGAAATCTTCATGTTAATCGGGAGAAAATACGCACTCTTCGTTAAACGATCTACAATTATCCATATGGCATCGATTCCAGCACGAGTTCTGGGTAGTCCAGAAACAAAATCCATAGCTAAACTATCCCACTTCCAAACAGGGATCTCCAAAGCCCTCAAATAACCAGATGGTCTTAGATGCTCGACCTTAGCCTTCTGATAAATAAGGCAAGATGCTATAAAGTTCACCACATCATGCTTCATACCAGGCCACCAGAAATTCCTCTTCAAGTCTTGATACATCTTGGTAGAACCAGGATGAATGCTCAATACGCTTTTATGAGCTTCCTCAAGTACACATTTCCTCACATCACCACTTGAGGGAACATAAATTTGACCCTTCACACGCCAAATGCCATCTTGGCCTTCCACTAGGAACAAATTCTTCCCTTTCTCTTGGGTTTTCTTCATTTCAATCAAATACTCATCATCGGGTTATTGTACTTTCACATATTCAAGAAATTCATTTGTGACTTTCAACATTTCGAGCAACATTTTCTTGGAAGTATATGTTTCCACGCCCACATTCAAATTTCTAAATTGTTTGATCAACTCCATCTATTTCGCCATCATCATCGAGATATGCAACGACTTTTGACTCAAAGCATCGGCAACCACATTGGCCTTTCCGGGATGATACCTCAACTCGAACTCATAATCCTTTAGGAATCCCATCCACCATCGTTGGCGCATATTAAGTTCCTTTTGGTCAAACAAATACTTAAGGCTCTTATGGTTACTAAAGACCACAAATTTAGAACCATACAAGTAATGTCGCCACAACTTCAAAGAAAACATCACCGCCGCCAATTGAAGATCATGTGTCAGATAATTAACCTCATGCGGTCGCAATTATCACGATGCATAGGCTATCACATGCTCCTTTTGCATCAGCACGCATCCAAGACCAAGCTTAGACGCATCACAATACACCACAAAATCATCTGTCAAATCAGGTAGTGCTAACACCAGTGCGGTAGTAAGTCTCAACTTCAACTCCTGGAAGCATTCTTCGCATTCACGGGTCCACACAAACAGTTAATTCTTACGAGTCAACTTTGTCAACGGTAAGGCTAAACGGGAAAATTCTTCAATGAACCTCTGGTAATCACCGGCAAGACCAAAAAAACTTCTTATCTCCGTCACAGACGTCGATCTTTCCCAAGCCATAACAGCTTCAACTTTTGATCTATCAATGACAACTCCATCACTGGAAATCACATGACTAAGAAACAAAATCTCACTCATCCAAAATTCACATTTAGAGAGTTTAGCATACAACTCTTTCTCTCGAAGAATAGACAATACAAGACGAAGATGTCTTTCATGCTCTTCATGACTCTTAAAGTATACTAGAATATCATCAATAAACACCACGATGAATTGATCAAGATACTCGTGAAAAATGCGATTCATGTAATCCATGAAAATCACAGAAGCATTTGTCACTCCAAATGGCATTACTACGTACTCATAGTGTCCATATCGCGTTCGGAAGGCAGTTTTCGGAATATCTTCGGTCTTCACCTGAATTTGGTGATATTCGGAACGCAAGTCAATCTTAGAGAATACCACAACACCCTTTAACTGATTTAAAAGATCATCAATTCAAGGAAGAGGATATTTGTTCTTGATAGTTAGCTTGTTGAGTTAGTGATAGTCAATGCACAATCTCATGCTTCCATCCTCCTTTTTCACTAACAACATAGGAGCACCCTAAGGAGACACACTTGGGCGAATAAACTCCCGCTCGAGGAATTCCTCGACTTGCTTCTTCAGCTCGATTAACTCCATGGGGGACATCCTAAAAGGAGCCCTAGAAACAGGCTCAACGCCGGGAATGAGGTCAATAGAAAATTCCACTTCTCGTGGAGGAGGTAGTCCAGGAATTTCTTCCGGAAACACATCGGGAAACTTCGAAACAATAGGAATCTCACCAGATTGGGATGTACCATTCTCATCAACCAAACAAAACATCAGAAGAAGCTGAGAGATACCTTGTACATCAAAACCTTCAACATTCGAAGTCAGGAAGATCACCGTCTTGTTATGGCAATCCACCAAGACTTTGTTAGCGGATAACCAGTCCATGCCTAGAATAATGTCCAAGTCCTTCATAGGCAAACAAATGAGGGATACAACAAACTTTCTACCCTCAAGGTTCATCTCAACATTCTCACATTGAGTCACCATTCTTAAACAAGTACCGGTCGGTGTAGTCACCATTATAGAACCTCTCATCATGCTAGCAGGCACCCTCTAGCGCCTCACATAATCTTCAGAAATGAATGAGTGTGTAGCACCAGAATCAAAGATAACATTTACTGAAATACCAAGTATAACACCCCTGATTTTCTGTACTTGAATCCCGATGTAATCGTCATAAATAATAAAAATACGAATAAATTTTTTACGTTTGAAAAACATTTCCAAAACACCACCATGATCACATCAAGACCCAAATCACAAAAAACCAAAGAGTGAGATTAAGTAACCTATATTGGATCGATAAATAGTTTGCCCATTCAGCATATAAAAATAGTAGAGTTTACAGCGGAAGAAGAATGTGTATACCGGGCACACGCCTAGTCCTATATATGAAGATATGAGAAAAGGCTCGGCAAGCATGAAATGGCATATGGTAAGCCTAATATACAACCATCATCATTTTACATAATCACATAAGCATGCGATGCCTAAGATATAAGTATATAATCATCTATATGGTCATGCATCATACATCATCAACATTCATATTCATAATAGACCATAATCTGTTTAGCCTCAGATTCATATATCCACTATTAGTACATTATCCAAATGTATAATTATATTCACAATTCGTCCATCAATATCAATAATTACAACATCATGCTATCCATTATATACATAACACATTATATTACAAAGCTGCCGGCCAATTTTTCCGTTACAACTATTTACCTTCCCAAAAGCTCTACTTTATAAACGCCCTCATCCCATGGTTTTCCTGCATCAATACTAAAAAGTAGACCACATGGGAGAGTGAGTTATACATTTCAAATGACGATATGAATACAATTGAAATTATGTGCATAATCATATCAACATCATGTATGCTTTGCTAAACACATCAACAATCACCATATATCATTAACTCATCAATATATACTTATACGTCAAATCATAGCAAAGCAAGCATATACACATTCATCACACCGCCACAATGGGCCAACATATATCTATCACATCGCCACAATGGGCCAACACATCAATATAGACCATTCTGGTCTTTCATCAAAGCCACCATGGGCTAACATCATCATTGTCAATCATAACAAATACGCCCTTTATTACATTGGGCCATATCATACATATCGTCGTATTCAACATCATTTCATATATTCATATAATTTATTATTTTTTATGTGGTCTTTCATTATATTAACTTCTCATCTCATCAACACCAATACCATCATCTCAATCATCATCAATCATCATCATATTCTGGCATATCTCCATGCTATATGCAAATGCTCTTATGGCTAATGCATATGCACAATGGAATAGACAACAACAAATGCGGATCCGACTATGGGAAATAACACCAAGTTGTGGCTTCAAGCATGACCACATACCATGCCCCTACTGCAGTAGTAAAATGTGTACACATATATCATAATGCATGCATATTCACCATATTTTTACTGGTACCAAACCACATCGCCCATCATGCAACACCTGGTCATTTTCACCATGACCGCGGTATACAACATATTCAACATATGGTGTTGCGGGCTGGCCAAATATCAAATCATGGCGGTTGTGATCCAAAGGACCACCGGGGTCACCTGCTCATCAAGAGCCACCCCCCACAAGGGTCAACCACATGCAGCTCCCCATAGCACAGCATGGGCAGCTTCGTGACTTACACACCGAGTCACAGGGGAACAACATAAATGCTCGTGCACTGAGCCGCCCTCCCACTGGGCCAACCGGGGGAATCCCCTAATATTCCAACACCGGCAGCTATGATATGCCATGGATTTAATGCAATGCAAATGAAATGCATTCTCACTCTGTGCATCCTAAATGCCATTCATCAAACATCATCATCATCATCATAATCACCAACACCACCATACACCTTAGTGGATTTCAACATTGTTGGTTCCATAATTATTATTTTCAAGTTTTAATGTGGCATTTCCATCTCAATATATTTTCACATATATTTCACATCATACACGCAAGTCAATACTTGCAAACAGCCACTATGGCATTTCAACATCACATATTATTCATCAATATTATCACACTTTATTTAGTGGATTTTCATCTTATTATTCATTACCGTTGCTCAAGTATACTCATATGTATATATATAAAATTGTGTGGCATTCACAACATTTTCAATTTCATATTTCATATCACACATACAAGACCATGCTTGTATCACACACAATGGTACACAACAATTCATCAATATAAATATACACCTCTTTGTGCAAGAGAGTGTTCAACATCATCATCTAACATTATTTAATATCATATTTCCTCTAATTCATTTATTTATAATTCATACGATGTCATTTGTTTATCCCTTCATACATTTCAAATTCATCATAGGGTATATCTCATAACCCTGCCATCATAATCTCATTATCATCCTCTCATCACTCTATTTCAGATGGCATATACATCACAATTTGTTATTTTAATTCAGGTGGTAAATACATAATTAATTAATTCTCATGTACCAATCATCCTTAATAACCACCATGTTATGTCACTATCACATTATCCCTCATACACCCACATAATCGTCTCAGGTTTACCTCCTAATACCAAGAAGGAGGGTCAAACACAAGCTTGCCACCATTAATATTGCGTAAAGTCCATTCTGGTGGAAACTCGCTCAAGCGAGACTCACCTCCGCTTGAGCGAGATCAACAGGTCTCGCTTGGGCAACCCCTTTCGCGTAAGCGAATCGTCCTCAGTAGCGTCCCCAAAGCTCACTCGCTCGGGTGAAACGCCTTTTCATTCGTCCACTCGCTCGAGCGAGAATCATCCAGTAACCAAACCCACTGGCATTTGCTTGAGCGAGGGACCTACTCGCTTAGGCGAAATCCGACCAGGCTGTCCTTACCAACACTAGGTTTTTACTCTGCAATTCATTCACGACCGACTCATCTCACTCGATTGTACACTCGGTAAAAATTAATCAAAACCGACTCCCAAAACTCAGGTTTTCACTCGGCAGGATCTCCTTGTAACCGGCTCAGAGCACTCAGTTTTCACTCAGCAAGATAATCCTGACCGACCCATCATTCACTCGGCCAATTAATTCCAAATCCGAGTCATCTCTCAATCAATCGTTCACTCGGCAATTTCATTCCAAAATCGAGCCATCACTCAATCAATCTTTCACTCGGTAATTTAATTCAAGACCGACTATCACTCACCCAGACTTCCACTCGGTCAATTCATTCTAAATCCGAGTCTTCACTCACATAGGGTTCCACTCGGTATTCCTTCACTCGGAATCAGGGGTTCCATTCACTTGGGAATGATGGCTATTCCACTCGGAATCCATAAACTCTCCTCACTCAGAATAACTCCCAATCAAATACCACTCGGTATATCTCAGCCTCCACACAATCGGAATGTATTACATATTCACCAATCGGTATATCTTCACTTCTCTCACTCGAAGAACACTTAGACCTTCCTTCACTCAGAAGGGTCTCCACAATTAAATTCCATTCGGGTTTACTCTATCCTTACACCATTTGAAGAATTACTAAGTTAAGTCTCACTCGGACTTATTTAAGTCTTATCCGCTCGGAATATACCTTAATCAGAACCATCACAATACTCCTCACCGCGGAGGTGGTTCACTCGGAACTTCTCCATATCTTAATTTATCTTCAAAACTCCCACTCGAACGGGATTCATCCAGGAGCTCACTCGTTCTCCATTCGATCGTCTCGCCTTGGCGAACACCATCCCCCAAGATCCTTTGCTCAAGCGGATTTCGCCCAGTAGCTAAATCCCTGATCTACTAACATTGCCGCTTGAGCGAATTGGCCATTCGCTTGAGCGAAATCAGACCAGTGGCTAATTCCTTCGCCCTCGCTTGGGCGAAGCTCAATTCGCCTGGGCGAATTTACTCCAGTAGCTGATTCTCTGGAGCAGGGGACTCTCGCCTGGGCGAGGTCCGACCTCGCTTGAGCGAGACTATCAGGTCTTATGCAGTAATGAAGTTCTAACACTCGGAATCTCATTCTAAGCCAACTGAATCACCTCCAAAACATCATACACATCATATGAGGCATATATAACTCTCTCTACCCATTCATACTCGGAAAATCTTCATTTCCACTCATCAATCACTCTTTTAAATTCTGATTCATCAACTATAAAATGAAGGCTTTAAAACACCTCTCATTACCACATTACTCATCTCAAAACAGTCCTCTGCACTTTATTTAACTCATTCATTCACAAATTTTTACCATCATTTAGTTCATGTCCAACCAAGGGACCCTCAAACACATATCATCAACATCATATATATATATATACATACATTTTCATAACAATCAACATAGCCAAGCCACCATTCATCACCTTATCAAATTAATCATACAAGAAATTCATGGCAAGGCATTGCATGAGTTCCACATAGACATAATTAACAATTAATTCACTCATGCGATTTGAAATGCAAACTCCTCTCCTATCTCGAGAGAAGAACCGCCATGCGATTACATCGATCTTTCCGCATCACCGTCCGGAATACAATCCTATCAACAACACACATATGTACATGTAATTAATAAGCCATCACAAGGCATCCAATTTCAACTTAAGTCACCATGGATTTTCTTAAGCCATCACTAATCAATAAACCCTTATGGCATTTATCATGGCCTAAGACTTCATCAAGTCAAGTATCCATTATCAATGGTCATCCACCATTATTGTTATCACCAACAACATCACTCAACATTGCCTATCATTTTCCTATTCTCAAGATTTATTCCTCAAGTCATCAAATCTACTCACATACAAATATCATCAACCTCATTAATCAATCTTAATGATTCTAAAAATCCATTCCTCACATATACTCCATTCATAGACATCCATAATCATCAAAATCATCAAGTGGCTCAAAACCCCCAAACCATTAATACTTAGGGTTTCTCCTTCCAAACATTCAAGCCTAGGATTTCCATTTCCACCCACATGCAAGGCTTCTAACATCACCATCTTCAACTCAACAACTCAAAACCATAAATATAACAAGGTGGAGGTAAGAAATCTTTACCTCAAGCTTAGGCTCCACCAAAACGAAAATAAAGTGAGGAAGAGGAAGAAGATGATCCCATAAGCTCCCAAGCTTCATAAACGCCATTCAAGCCTCACAAATCCATGAGAACCATTTAATTTTGAGTGGAAAAGCAAGGGAGAGAGAGATGGTCACAGTTTATGCAAGAGAAGAATGAAGGAGAAGAGGAAAGTGATAAAGATAGAGTGAATGAAAAAGGTACACCGAGAATGAACAAGAGAAGGGAAAGTTAAACCAAAATTGGACATTGTCCAATGGTTAAAAGGATGTCACATTTGCTTTTAACCAATGGGTAATAATTCCCCATTGTCCAATGGATAAAAGGGCCAAAAGAGAGAGAGAAGGATGCCACGGTTAAGTGGAAAGGAGAAGGTGAGGATTTATATTTTCTTTTAATTCCATTTGACTCATGTTTTTCCCGTTTATCAACATATGTCGAGTCCAATTAATTATTTCTTTGACACCAAAAATTATTCCAACTACTCTGTCGTAACCACAATAATTTTCCAAACATCCTAGACCCATCAAACATCTAACTAAATCAAGTGGGTCCCACATCACCAGTTAATTCATCCGGTTCCGGTAAATCTAAATTTACCGATAATTCACCTCTAACGTCTAACAACATCTCCCATAATTATTTGACCATAAACAATCAATTCTCATCATCCAATAAATTTATTTTCCTTAAAAATCTGGGATGTTACAATCCACCCACCAACAAGAAACTTCGTCCTCGAAGTTTAACATCGATATACATCATAAGGCCACACTTCGGCCACACACCAATAGAGTCTAATAACACCAAGAAATAATATCGGACTTCCAAAGTCCACAGGATATGATCATCATCACTCCTTCAACCAAATATAAAACTTCATATATATCAAAACCAGTCACCTATCATCAATCCTCAAGTTTGTTCATCATTACCCTCACATTCATATCCAGTACCACCGGATAGGTTCAATACATTTACCATAAGCAGTTACAACACTACACTTACCCGGTCTATGTGTGTTGCATCCGACATATAGGAAGGCGTCCCAATCCCGTAGTGGTTACCACAAACACATGAGATCGGTGCGTAAATGCATGTTGCCACAATGCGTATGGCATGTAGAGACATATCAGGATAAGTACCTTCACGTCATATCGCTCATGATTCATGTCATTTCAGATAATATTCCTTCACACACAAGACTTCCTAAGAAGTCACACAAGCCCACGAGTAATGTACTCACATCATATCATTATTTAACCATAATCCGGCGTAAATCATGCCATACAATTCACCAATTATCATCCATCATAACCATATATGGATACATCAACCATAGATTTCTAATCATCATAGGGTAATCACCCCACCATTGGACTTCACCCATCTCGAAGTCATAGTAAAATAACTTAGAATTCATTTATCTAATCTGAACATTGTCGGTTATAATTCGATTTAAGCCTAAACAAATCACCAAATTCACATTAAAATCTCCCACACTGGTGGGTCTCCCTCATTCATCATAGCCAATGCTAAGTTATACCCCAAATTCATCATCATTATTCACCAAATATATAGGGGTTTATGTTTTCATTTCAAATCCAATCACACATCAGCTCTAGCCTCAACAATTCATTTCATAATTTATTTCACTATGGTCCGATCGTTCATAAGATTTGATCTTTTATGAGGCTCAAAAGTTCAAGGGTCACGTAGTACCCATTGTGGAATACTTCCACCACAAATAAATTCATTTAACATAGCTCATAGAAACATCATAGAGCCTAGACCGCCATAGGGTCAAATTCAATAAGGCTCGATCGTTCAAGATCATTTTGAGTCATTCGGGGTTACCACACTTAGTGGGTCACAACTAAATCAATCATCCACCCGGTTCATAAACATGAACCCGAGTCCAACCCCAATCTGCACTTATACAATTTTAATATTCAATGTGCATACCATGGCTATAAGCCACTTCATAATTCATACAAGAGACCCAAGCAATTAATTCAATTTCAATATACATACATATCAAGGTCTCAACATCTCATAATTTATTACCATCTCCATTCACATTTAATATCTCCTATCTGAGATCAACACACGGCATAGGTCCATCCTCAAATCAATTCACATTCAATATATCATATCCATGATCACACATGGTACAAATTTATCATCATTTAAAGTCATACTCAAATATCAATATTCAAATGCATAATATCAATGTATTCATCATTTGAAGGAAATAGTGTAAGGAACTTGGCCGGACTTACACAAACAACCATATCAATCACATTGAGGGATTCATCCATAAATATATTCAATCTCATGATTCATCAAGTTTTCCAATGAGCAACTATGCTCCATGAATGCTTCACAATTGCATCATACAACCTCAATGATATTGGACATACATCCATAAACATAATTATATCTTCTGACTCATAATCTCATAAAGTGTCCTCAATGAGCATCAATCTCAACTCAATAATAATGATTCATAATAGTCCTCAATAAGCAATAATGCTCTCATAATCAATTCATAATCCTTAGACAATTAGTCATCCTCAAATCCATATAGGGCATTCGATACCTTAGCAAGTCATCATCCTCTACATAGTTATCACTCTTAAATCTATGCAGAGCAACCATATTCCAATAATCACCAAAGTGTTCCAATATTGAGCAATTGTGCTCCAACCATCCATAACATCAACTTTAATACCAATCAACCATGCACTGACAATGATCAAGATCTCTAATTCAGAGCAAAATATGCTCTGATACCAGATTATAACACCCCTGATTTTCTGTACTCGAATCCCGATGTAATCGTCATAAATAATAAAAATGTGAATAAATTTTTTGAGTTTGAAAAACATTTCCAAAAAACCACCATGATCACATCAAGACCCAAATCACAGAAAACCAAAGAGTGAGATTAAGTAACCTATACTGGATCGATAAATAGTTTGCCCATTTGGTATACAAAAATAGCAGAGTTTACAGCGGAAGAAGAATGTGTATACCGGACACACGCCTAGTCCCATATATGAAGATATGAGAAAAGGCTCGACAAGCATGCAATGGCATATGGTAAGCCTAATATACAACCATCATCATTTTACATAATCACATAAGCATGCGATGCCTAAGATATAAGTATATAATCATCTATATGGTCATGCATCATACATCATCAACATTCATATTCATAATAGACCATAATCTGTTCAGCCTTAGATTCATATATCCACTATTAGTACATTATCCAAATGTATAATTATATTCACAATTCGTCCATCAATATCAATCATTACAACATTATGCTATCCATTATATACATAACACATTACATTACAAAGCTGCCGGCCAAGGCATTCCGTTACAACTATTTACCTTCCCCAAAGCTCTACTTTATAAACCATGGTTTTCCTGCATCAATACTAAAAAGTAGACCACATGGGAGAGTGAGTTATACATTTCAAATGACCATATGAATACAATTGAAATTATGTGCATATGCATATCAACATCATGTATGCTTTGCTAAACACATCAACAATCATCATATATCATTAACTCATCAATATATACTTATACGTCAAATCATAGCAAAGCAAGCATATACACATTCATCACACCGCCACAATGGGCCAACACATATCTATCACATCACCACAATGGGCCAACACATCAATATAGACCATTCTGGTCTTTCATCAAAGCCACCATGGGCTAATATCATCATTGTCAATCATAACAAATACGCCCTTCATTACATTGGGCCATATCATACATATCGTCGTATTCAACATCATTTCATATATTCATATCATTTATTTTTTTTATGTGGTCTTTCATTATATTAACTTCTCATCTCATCAACACCAATACCATCATCTCAATCATCATCAATCATCATCATATTTTGGCATATCTCCATGCTATATGCAAATGCTCTTATGGCTAATGCATATGCATAATGGAATAGACAACAACAAATGCGGATCCGACTGTGGGAAATAACACCAAGTTGTGGGTTAAAGCATGATCACATACCATGCCCCTACTGCAGTAGTAAAATGTGTACACATATATCATAATGCATGAATATTCACCATATTTTTACTGGTACCAAACCGCATCGCCCATCATGCAACACCTGGTCATTCTCACCATGACCGCGGTATACAACATATTCAACATATGGTGTTACGGGCCGGCCAGATATCAAATCATGGCGGCTGTGATCCAAAGGACCACCGGGGTCACCTGCTCATCAAGAGCCACCCCCCACAAGGGTCAACCACATGCCGCTTCCCGTACCTCAGCATGGGCAGCTTCGTGACTTACACACTGAGTCACAGGGGAACAACATAAATGCTCGTGCACTGAGCCGCCCTCCCACTGGGCCAACCGGGGGAATCCCCTAATATTCCAACACCGGCAGCTATGATATGCCATGGATGCAATGCAATGCAAATTAAATGCATTCTCACTCTGTGCATCCTAAATGCCACTCATCAAACATCATCATCATCATCATAATCACCAACACCACCATACACCTTAGTGGATTTCAACATTGTTGGTTCCATAATTATTATTTTCAAGTTTTAATGTGGCATTTCCATCTCAACATATTTTCACATATATTTCACATTATACACGCAAGTCAATACTTGCAAATAGCCACTATGGCATTTCAACATCACATATTATTCATCAATATTATCACACTTCATTTAGTGGATTTTCATCTCATTATTCATTACCGTTGCTCAAGTATACTTATATGTATATATATAAAATTGTGTGGCATTCACAACATTTTCAATTTCATATTTCATAACACACATACAAGACCATGCTTGTATCACACACAATGGTACACAATAATTCATCAATATAAATATACACCTCTTTGTGCAAGAGAGTGTTCAACATCATCATCTAACATTATTTAATATCATATTTCCTCTAATTCATCT
Source organism: Clitoria ternatea (assembly GCA_037962975.1). NCBI lineage: Eukaryota > Viridiplantae > Streptophyta > Magnoliopsida > Fabales > Fabaceae > Clitoria > Clitoria ternatea. The sequence goes on along the minus strand of CM075672.1, from coordinate 155,439,458 downwards.
ATTTATAATTCATACGATGTCATTTGTTTATCCCTTCATACATTTCAAATTCATCATAGGGTATATCTCATAACCCTGCCATCATAATCTTATTATCATCCTCTCATCACTCTATTTCAGATGGCATATACATCATAATTCGTTATTTTAATTCAGGTGGTAAATACATAATTAATTAATTCTTATGTACCAATCAACCTCAATCACCACCATGTTATGTCACTATCACATTATCCCTCATACACCCACATAATCGTCTCAGGTTTACCTCCTAATGCCAAGAAGGAGGTCAAACACAAGCTTGCCACCATTAATATTGCGTAAAGTCCATTCTGGTGGAAACTCGCTCAAGCGAGACTCACCTCCGCTTGAGCGAGATTAACAGGTCTCGCTTGGGTGACCCCTTTCATGTAAGCGAATCGTCCTCAGTAGCGTCCCCAAAGCTCACTCGCTCGGGCGAAACGCCTTTTCATTTGTCCACTCGATAACCAAACCGACTGGCATTCGCTTGAGTGAGGGACCTACTCGCTTAGGCGAAATCCGACCAGGCTGTCCTTACCAACACTAGGTTTTTACTCTGCAATTCATTCACGACCGACTCATCTCACTCGATTGTACACTCGGTAAAAATCAATCAAAACCGACTCCCAACACTCTGGTTTTCACTCGGCAAGATCTCCTTGAAACCGGCTCAAAGCACTCAGTTTTCACTCAGCAAGATAATCCTGACCGACCCATCATTTACTCGGCCAATTAATTCCAAATCCGAGTCATCTCTCAATCAATCTTTCACTCGGCAATTTCATTCCAAAACCGAGCCATCACTCAATCAATCTTTCACTCAGTAATTTAATTCAAGACCGACTATCACTCACCCAGACTTCCACTCGGTCAATTCATTCTAAATCTGAGTCTTCACTCACACAGGGTTCCACTCGGTATTCCTTCACTCGGAATCAGGGGTTCCATTCACTCGGGAATGATGGCTATTCCACTCGGAATCCATAAACTCTCCTCACTCAGAATAACTCCCAATCAAATACCACTCGGTATATCTCAGCCTCCACACAATCAGAATGTATTACACATTCACCAATTGGTATATCTTCACTTCTCTCACTCGGAGAACACTTAGACCTTCCTTCACTCAGAAGGGTCTCCATAATTAAATTCCATTTGGGTTTACTCTATCCCTACACCATTCGAAGAATTACTAAGTTAAGTCTCACTCGGACTTATTTAAGTCCGATCCGCTCGGAATATACCTTAATCAGAACCATCACAATACTCCTCACAGCGGAGGTGGTTCACTCGGAACTTCTCCATATCTTAATTTATCTTCAAAACTCCCACTCGAACGGGATTCATCCAGGAGCTCACTCATTCTCTATTCGATCGTCTCACCTGGGCAAACACCATCCCCCAAGATCCTTCGCTCAAGCGGATTTTGCCCAGTAGCTAAATCCCTGATCTATTAACATTGCTGCTTGAGCGAACTGGCCATTCACTTGAGCGAAACCAGACCAGTGGCTAATTCCTTCGCCCTCGCTCAGGCGAATCTCAATTCGCCTGGGCGAATTTACTCCAGTAGCTGATTCTCTGGAGCAGGGGACTCTAGCCAACTTTTGTGACCACTCAACCTAGAGTGAAAAGCCTTTGTGTTTTGTGGTGTTTACAAGATACGAACTCTCTAAATAGTGTTGATGTACAAGTGAATGCTCTCTCAAATTTCTAGCTCTCAACAAGAGAGGATATACAAGTTTAAAGCTCAATTTTCAGAAAATACAAAGATATAAACTCACTAAGCACAAGGAAGGATTGAAGAATTGATTGTCTTTTACTTTTCTTTTCTTATGCTTGTGTTTCCCTTGCATTTATAGAGCCTTGGAGCAGCTTCAAAGTCCTTGTAGCCATTGCAAATAGTGGTTCCAGCTTGTCTTTGCGTATTTTAGGTTTTGGATAGTTGGTTCCCACTTAAATCTGTCTTTTTAGTGGTGTTTTCCAATTCTTGAATCGATTCGTAGCTTCGTGAATCGATTCAGAGCATTCTGATTTGTGCATTTTAGAGTTCCAGATTCGTATGAATCGATTCAGGCCTTGTTGAATCGATTCAGGGCATTTTGTTTGGGGTTTCTGGGCTTGCATCTTTGTGTGAATCGATTTAGGGTCATGGTGAATCGATTCATGACATTCTGTTTCCAATTTTAGTGACTTCCAGGGCTTTGAATCGATTCAGGGTCATGGTGAATTGATTCATGACATGCTGTTTCCAATTTTTGATGACTTCCAGGGCTGTGAATCAATTCATTCGTGTGTGAATCGATTTAGGCGTTGTATTTTGATGTTTTTCCATGCCTGATGGTCTTTCCTTGATGTGTTATGATCCATGGTTGCTTTCCTTTGTCTTTGTGCATTGGTTTCTTGATTTCTTGACCTTGTGGAAACGTTTTCTTCATGATTTCTTGAGTTTCTTGATTTTATATATCAACTTTGATTGTTTCATTTGTTTTTGATTCATGAAGATCTTATAATGCTTGTGTCTTTGTTATTATCAAAACCTGTTAACAACATGCAAATACAAACTGTTTAATGCATATGCACGGATCCAATTTTATTTTATCAGGTGATCGCAACCACCATATCATTCATTCACATGGTTTCCCGCCTCGGAAGGGGTACTCCCTATAGCAGCCTCGCAAGGTACTTTGTCGTGATCGCAACCACGTTTGATAAATCATAATGGTTTCCCGCCTTGCAAGGGGTACTCCCGCCTCGTGATCACAACAATGGGCATCATAGGAACTCGCAAGCCATTTTTCATTTCAACAACCAGGTGATCGCAACCACCGGCTCAATATCATATCAGCATCAAGTTGGTTTCCCACCTCGCAAGGGGTACTCCCTTCATAGAATCCCGCAGGATCTTTCATCATTGTGATCGCAACCACATATTCCATGTTATGCCATGCCATGAATGTAAAATGCAATAATGCATATGCTAGTCAACCTCGCAAGGATATCTCACCCTCTCACTTAGGGATACATTTTAATTTGTCATTTTCAATCAATAACATACAATAATTTTACTAAGCCCCTCAAGGTATTTTATTCACATACTTAGCTTCTCAATGGCTACAATATCATTGCATAACAATCCACGGATGGAAATAAAATAATGACAATCATCGCAACATCCAAAGTATATCATTTGTTCCATCATTTAATGTGTGTTTTCATCTCAACATATTTCACATATATGTCATATCATGTATACAAGTCAATACTTGCTACTAACCACAATGGCGTTACAACATCTCATTGTTCATCACCGTCGTCTCATATCTAGTATGGCAATACAACAATCCATCATTACAATTTTAGACCATACATACAAGATCTCACTGGTATACGATACAGTGGCAATTCACAATTTCATCAATAATAACATCCTTCCGTTTATTCAAGGAATGGTCACAACATCATTTATTACCACGCAATACTAATGTCACCTCTGATTCATCAATTTATAACCAATGCTATGTCATTTAACCAATCTCTCCTTAATTTCATAATCACTCTAGGGTGTGTCTCATAACCCCATCATCAAATCGTATTTGTCATTCTTTTGTATTCCATCTTGGTGGTCAACGTTTATGTTTCTCATTATATATTATGGGCATAAATAAGTTATCCCAATATTTTAATCATTGTCCAACACCACCATATTATGTCATTATTATATATCCCTATACATCCCCTCAAGCATCTTACAATATAAGGGAAATAGCCTAACACCATCAAAATCAAGAAAATGAAACAACATTTAATTCTGGGCAACTCGCTTGAGCGATCCCCTCACTCGCTTGAGTGAGATTAACGTAGCTCGCTTGGGCGAGCCCCTTCGCGTGAGCAAAAATCGTCGAGCAGTGGCTCCACGCTCACTCGCTTGAGCGAGACTCCCTCACGCTCGGTCACTCTCTTGAGCGAGAATCATCCAGTATCAATTTTCATCAGCGCTCGCTTGAGCGAGACACTCTCTCGCTTAAGCGAGATTCAGTCAGAGGCCATCCTCTCATTTCCACACACGTCTCACTTGAGCGAGGCATGCCAGTGCCAGCCACTCGCTTGAGCGAAAAACATCCAGTATCATTTCCTCTCTCACTCGCTCAAGTGCGGCCAAGCCCGCTCGAGCGAGATTCATCCAGTGTCTCTTCTCCTCGACCCATACACGTCTCGCTTGAGCGGGACGCTCACTCGCCTGGGCGAGATTGGGCCAGAGGCCATAATACTGGTACAGGGGATTCTCGCTTGAGCGAGATTACCAGTTCAATTGCAGAAACGTGAGAATTCAGCAACCTTATATACCAAAACCCATACAAAGCTAAATTGGCCAAATTCAACACATCATGTACCCCTTATTAGACGTTTAAAACTTGTCTCAAACATTCATGCTCAATAATTTCTGTTCTAATTCATTAATCCCATTAAAATTAAACTTATCATCATTACACACACACACACACATATATATATATATATATATTCCTATAACAATCATCACATACTCTCATTCACTATTCTTAATAATCATTAAATTGCCATCCATATTATCTCAATAACTACATGGCAAGGCAAGCATGAGTACTAAACACATACAATAATCACTATCAATCTACTCATGCAATTTGAATGTAAACTCCTCTCCTACCTCGAGGGAAGAGCCGCAACCAAATGCACGCTCTGAATATTCCGCCACATAATCCAGAACACAATCTACATATCACATACACATATGCATTCATATAATCAATAACCATCTCAAAGCATTTCTCATAAATTCTAAATAATGACTTATATATTGTAAGGCTTATGAACAAGTTTTAAACTTATCAAAACACCAATTTATGCAATTTGTTAGGCTTCGGGAATTCCTTTCCCAAAACCAAGATTCTTTGGATCTTAAAGGGCCAACTACACTCATTAACAACAACATCATGTCCTTCGTAATGCACTCAATCGTCGTATGAATCATCCATTTGCCATCATTATCACTCAAGATTCAACATGGCTCTCTTATCCTCCAATAACCACAATTAATGAATCAAATTCAAATGGCACACCAAAATGGCTTAGTACTTCATCAAACCACAATCTTATCACACCAATTCTTCACATTCTATATTCATACTAACATCTATCTATAGGCTTCACCATCAATGGTCCTTTATCATTTTAAGAAATATTCAACCTTAAATATCATCTATACACATTCAATTAACCTCCCAAGCTACAATATATCCACTTTCCCTAAATTCTTAAGGCTAGGGTTTCATGAGAACCTAACAACCATTATCAATATTCATCAACCATCATCAATGGCTATCTTTCATCATTAACATTATTCCCTAACATCATTAAACATACATTCTACTCACATTTTACACTTCCCCCAATTTATTAAAATTAGGGTTTCACTAAAAACCACCACCATCATAAATGCTTATCAATTTTCCATCACCTTTCAATATTTTATTTTAAGTACCACATTAAATGCTCATAAAAGCTTGCATTTAAGCCACCCCACCTTAGGGTTTCCATACCTAATGTTTCTCCCAATAACCCTCATGCAATAAATACTCCCCCAAATACCAAAAACCCAAAACCTAGGGTTCAAGCTCATGAGAAATAAAAAGGAATATACCTTAACCAAGAGACAACAATGAGCCTCTAAGAGAGGAAAAAGGTGACGAAAATTTGAGGAAGAAGAGGGAGGAGCTTCCACTAACATCATCTCCTTCAAGCTCCATGGGAAAATCGAAAATGGAGGAAGAAGGAAGGGCACACCACCACACTTAGATTTGTAGAGAATTAAAGAAGATGGGAAAATTGAAAATGGAGGAAGGAGGAAGGGCACACCACCACACTTAGATTTTTAGAGAATGGAAGAAGAAGAAGAAGAAGAAGAAGAAGAAGAAGAAGAAGAAGAAGAAGAAGAAGAAGAAGAAGAAGAAGAAGAAGAAGAAGAAGAAGAAGAAGAAGAAGAAAAAGAAGAAGAAGAAGAAGAAGAAGAAGAAGAAGAAGAAGAAGAAGAAGAAGAAGAAGAAGAAGAAGAGATGAAAAGAAAGAGAATAGGAAGAAGGAGAAAAAGTGGCATGAAAACATAAGAGGGGGATGAGGGTTTGTTTTTAAGTTTTTACCTTTCATTAAAATTTTACCATTTTATAATATACAGGACCTCCGTTCGGGCTCAATACTAAATCCAAAAATTATTCTGAAGACATATTCAGATTCCCAGTAATATTCTTAACAGCCTTGACCAATGGCATCTCAATCGGAGATACTTGGTCTAACACTTATATTTCAATCGGGTATAATTTTATCTCTTAAAATCTCAATAAATTATAAATATCCATAATAAATCCCAACTTAATTATTTCAATGTTTTTGGGACATAACTCAACTCATATACAATTATTTATTATTTATTCTCCTCAATTAATCATTTTTATAAAATTCAGGATGTTACAATCCACCCCACCTAAAAGAAATTTCGTCCTCGAAATTTGACATCGACATATTCCATAAGGCCACACTTTAGGCCGTACATCGACAAGGTTCAATGACACCTTAAAATAACATCGGACATCCCAAAGTCTATCAAGACATGCTCATCATCATTTCATCATTCTTAACATAAAACTTTCTACATCCCAGCGTGTCATATGTCATCAATCACGACTTGTCCAACAGAGCACACATGTTCACACTCAGTGCGACCAAATAGGCTCAGTACATTCACCATAAGCAGTTACAACCCTACACCTGTGCGGCCTACGTGTTGCTGCATCCGATATACAGGAAGGCATCCCAATCCCATAGTGGTTGCCACAAACACCTGAAGTCGGCACTTAAGTGTATGTTGCCACAATGCCTATGGCATGTAAGTCCATATCGGGACCAGCACTTTGTATTCCCATTGCTCACATCAGTCACACTTATTCTAATAACACCAATTCATAAAACACTTATTCTAGTGACAATTCTCACAAGTCCATGACTAACATATTCATATCTCATCGTCATTATACAATTAATTTGGTATACATCGTGCCATACCAATCATCAAATCTTAATTAACATCACCATAATTTGGTGCACCAACCATTAATTTCAATCATTGCAGGGTAAATACTACATCATCAGGCCTCATCCATACCAAAGTCATGATCTAATCGTCCAATAATCCGTTGTCTCATTCATATACCGTTGGCTATAAATCGATTCAAGTCTAAAAGAATCACCAAACTTACATTAAGTATGTGACCTCAAGGTTAAAGTAAAGCTCACAGTCATATAATAAGTTTTCACATAAGAGATTCTCCTCATAGATCACAACCAAGGTCTATAAATCGGACATATAACTCACATCATATCACATCACTATGTGGTTTCTATTACCAATATAACATCTTTTAAAGAAAAAGGGAGGTAACGACATGATTAAACTTCTATTCACCGACTCATAATCACGCATGTTATCCTTATGTCATATCACAATCCATAGTTAATTTCATGATCGCAACGTCAAGGGCATATAATTTAGCCTAAGACCATACCATAAAATCTCACATCTCATCCAATGCCAAATCATACCTTGAATTTCAACATTATTATTCATCAATCATCAGGGGTTACATTCATCATGCGCATTCCATCTCACGCCGGCTCTAGCCTCAACACTTTATTTCCCAATCAACTTTACTATAGGTCAACTAACCCCAAGGCTTAGCCAATCATCATACTTAGCGAAATCAAGGGTCATTTAATATCCGTTGTGGGATCCAACCACAACTTCAAATCATCATTCCTCAAAATATCATAGAGCCTAACCCATTGAAGGACCCAATCTCACAAGGCCTATTCATGTAAAATTATGCTAAATCAAGTTAAAGGTATCACATCTCATAAATCCCAATTTAATTAATCATTCATTTGGCTTTCACACACGAAAAATCGAATCCAATTTAATTCTTTAGGACATCCATCTTTGGCAATCCTAGTCTTTACATAATTCATCATATATGTAATTATGCATATCGTTTATCGTTCGCTCATATTCCCAATATAGGGAGATATATCATACCAATTGCATCAATATATATATAGAGTCCTCATGTCTAAGGACCAAAAATCCCTTTCTTAATAGAATCATTACAAATCATTTCTATTCATAGTTACCCATATTAGAGAACTCTTTCACTATTTTTCATTCAATCAACTCAAGCATATGAGTCTCATTTCATTCAACAAGAAAATCTCGGCTAAGAGCCACAAGCATGAATCACACAAGAGACCTAACTCACAATTCAATTCCAATATATGTATCTCATGGTCTCAACAACCATGGTCTACTACCATATCAATTTATATTTCATATCTCACATTCTTCAATTTCAATATTTCATTTCCATGATTAGCATCCAACATGGATCCACCATCAAATCAATTTTATACCCAATACATAAACATCAATACATAATCATAATATATTCATCAATAGAAGGAAATAGGGTAAGGAACTTGGCCGGTCTTACACAAACAAACATATCAATCATAAGGGGAATTCATCCACACATATTTAATTTCATGATTCATTCATAATCATCAATGAGCAACTATGCTCCTTAGGTGTGTCACACAACCTTAATGATATTGGGCATACCCCTATAAACATCAATCATAACTTATGAATCATAATTTCATAGAGTCGTCTATGAGCTATCATCATATTTCAACACTTTTAATTCATAAAGAATAACCATTAAGGAAGCATTGCCCCTACAGTTAATTCACAATCCCTAGACAATTAGTCCTTCACAAATCCATGTGGGGCAACCAATATTTAACATAATACCACCCTCAAACTGACAATCACTCTTAAATCTATATAGGACAACCAATGTTTTAATGACCACCAAAATGTTTCAATATTAAGCAATCGTGCTCCTATCATCCATGATATCAATTTCAATGCAGAGTAACCCCACTCTGATGATAATTAACAAATCTAATTCAGAGCAAAACCACACTTTGATACCACCTTCGTAACACCTCGGTTTTCCAGATTCGAATTCCGATGTAATCAAGATAATAATTAATAAAAATGTGAGTAAATTTTTTTTGCGTTGTGAAGTAAGTCCAATTGTCACACCGAAACCCGAACCACAGAAAATTGAAGAGTTAGATTTATATAAATATATCTGGACCGACATCTAAACTGCCCCTACGGTATACAAAAATAATAGAGTTTACAGCGGAAGAAGAATGTGTATACCGGGCATACGCCTAGTCCCATATATGATGATATGAGAAAAGGCTCGGCGAGCATACAATCACCTAATATCAACCTATTAGGTCAAAACCCATTTACCGACTTATAACAGATAAATGCATTGCCTAAGATATAAATATAAATATGCATATATGTCCGGGGTCATGTCCCAACTATCAACACTACCCATATCTCATAATTGCCCTACTTATTCACCTATTGATATTAATCCAAACACCACTATCATCAATGTATATTGTTCAAGTTCAATTCCTCAAGTACTCATTAAATCATCTCTTACATACTACTTATATATATTCACCATTCATAAATATGAAAGATTATCTTATACACGACTAAATTCACTAAATCATCAATATCATCACTTACAATTTATTCTTTACATTAGAACTCATAAATGATACCAGCCAAGGCACATCCACTACCACTATTTACCTTCTCCAAAGCTTCAATTCGAAATCTCATCTCGGCCCATAGTAACCTTGCACCACAATGCTAAAAAGGAGGCCAAATGGGAGAGTGAGTTATACATTCAAAATGACGAATATAATATATAGTGTGATTAAGTGTACATGTATTCATTCATCATGTATGCTTTGCTATATATATAAAAAAATTATTAAACCATCATTCAATCATCATCACATTGTTATAATAGGCATACAAGCCACATGAATCGCAATTCATAACATAAGCAAGTACAAGCATATACACAATCACATTGCCACTTATCAACAAGGGCATTCACAAATTATCATCACTAATTCATTAAATCTTTACTCAATTCCTCCTCGCAAGGGGTTTCTCATCTCTCATGGTCATCCCATCTCAAATGCCATGCACCTATGGCTAATGTATATGTCAACTATTTAACGCATATGCACAGATCCAATTTCATTTTATTAGGTGATCGCAACCACCATATCATTCATTCACATGGTTTCCCGCCTCGCAAGGGGTACTCCCTCTAGCAGCCTCGCAAGGTGTATTCTCGTGATCGTAACTACGTTTGATAAATCATAATGGTTTCGCGCCTCGCAAGGGCTACTCCCGCCTCGTGATCATAACCACAGGCATCATAGGAACTTGCAAGCCCTTTTTCATTTCAACAACCAGGTGATCGCAACCACCAGCTCAATATCATATCATCATCAAGTTGGTTTCCCACCTCGCAAGGGGTACTCCCTTCATAGAATCCCGCAGGATCTTTCATCATTGTGATCGTAACCACATATTCCATGTTATGCCATGCCATGAATGTAAAATGCAATAATGCATATGCTAGTCAACCTCGCAAGGATATCTCACCCTTTCACTTAAGGATACATTTTGATTTATCATTTTCAATCAATAATATACAATAATTTTACTAAGCCCCTCAAGGTATTTTATTCACATACTTAGTTTCTCAATGGCTACAATATCATTGCATAACAATCCACGCATGGAAATAAAATAATGACAATCATCGCAACATTCAAGGCATATCATTTGTTCCATCATTTAATGTGTGTTTTCATCTAAACATTATTCACATATATGTCATATCATGTATGCAAGTCAATACTTGTGACTAACCACAATGGCGTTACAACATCTCATAATATTCATAAATACTGTCACACATTCATTTAGTGGTTTTCATCTCATTGTTCATCACCGTCGTCTCATATCTAGTATGGCAATACAACAATCCATCATTACAATTTTAGACCATACATACAAGATCATACTGGTATACGATACAGTGGCAATTCACAATTTCATCAATAATAATATTGATGCTGAAATCCTGAGCCATTAATTTGGTGCAAAAATTCTTAGTAAAATAAAATGTGACTCTCGGATTTACACTTATGGCAAGCGCACCAGTCGTTAAAATTGTAGTGTATTTGATCGTCCCACAGGGATTGTGGTAAGTACCTCAATCTAGGACTAGTACAAGCTGAACCAACAGAAAATACATGAAGTTCATTCAGTTTTTATGGTTTTAGTGTTTTATAGTTGTTTTTGTATTTTCAGAAACAGAGTTAAAGTGAAATGTGGAAAGTGATTAAAAGAAAACAGGCCAGGATTGCTTCGGCTCACAATCTCCTCAAGAAACATGCAATTAAGTATAATCGAACTTCACAATCTAGAGGACAATCCGCTTGTGGTTATTCCCTAATTCCTTAGGTGAAAAACACTAATCCTTAAGCAATGAACCTTAATTCCTTAAGTGCTCGATTAACCTAAGAATCTAATGCGAAATTGGAGGTTGAACTCTAACTATTCACCTAAATTGATTAGGCCTGAACTAGTTAGAAAGCTGGAAGTTACCTAAGCTTCAACCATGATTCCTCACTGGTGAAGTTCTTCATCAGTTCTGGATTTGTCAATCCAGCGATTCTGCTCCACTCCTCAGCTTGTTCGCCTCAGGATCTAGAAGTCGATCTACTCGCTCACAGCTTCAAGACTCCATTGCTAACCTTCGCAATCCCAACCTTAGGGATTTAGAACTCCATTGACTTCGGTTCCATCAAAGGATTGTGGAACATCATGGAGGAGAGGATTTAGAGAGAGAAAATGTAGTAAGAGATTGGAAATGGAAAATGAAGTGTATTCTGTTGTACGTTGTTCTGTCTCCTCTTTTTTATAGAGTATGTACATGAATATATATAGGCATGTAACTAAACTAACTAACTTAACTAATATCTGAAAACTGAGTTCTTAATTAAACTAAACTAATTAATTGAATAATTACAGAATAATTAACTAATCACAGCTCAGCTCGTAGCAGATTCCAGTTCATCATTAGCTAATGTACAGCTTAGCACCAGCTAATTGACAGCTCACTTCTTAAGTTACTTAAGGTTGCAGTAGTAGAGAAGAAGGCAATGGAAGCGGAACAGTACTGCACCAAGTGTGTTGTTGGAGAGAAGGAACAGTGTTTAAATTACTGCCTTTATGCTTCTGCTGAGTTTTCGCTTGAGCGGATTAAACTTCGCTTGGGCGAGTCCGGATTAACACTGCAGTGTTTCTTTCTCGCTTAGGTGTTATGGCAAAACTTGGGCGAAGACGGTCTCTTAAAGTTATGCTTGAGTGAGTCCGGATTTCACTAGGACAGATTAAATAATGAATAAGCACATCGGTTTCTCATGTAGCATTCCTATCTTCTTCTCTTTTGGAGCCGGTGTCTTGGAAGTGTTCTTAAGTTAGCTTACTTGAAGTCTCGCTTGGTCAGTATTTGGGCTCTTTTCAGTCGGATTCAGGAAGTCTCACTCGGATTTATCAATTCCTGCTCGGATTTGTAGGATTTCACTCGAAATTTTCTTCTTATCTCGAGTCCGCCCTGTTCCTGCACCAATAAACAGCTACCTGCCTAGCAATTATACGCTGGCTGCTTAGTGAATTTATAAATACTTCAAAATTCCTTATCTAATTAATATTTTCAATCGGTTTCTTACATAAATAGCATACTTTTGAAATAAATAACTAAAACATGAATTATTAACAAATTATTAAATAATAATATCAAAACTAGACAATACTTAGTAAATTATGTTAAATAAACAGTGGAATAATTAAGTCTTTTCAAGACTTATCACATCCCCAAACTTAAAACTTTGTTTGTCCTCAAGCAAATATTCAGACTTATTAACTAACAGCATTTGATCAACACAATCAACCTTTCCTTAACTTAATTCATACTATAATTATTGAATACCGATCATGCTTTCTTCTTGCAATTTCTAAAAGTATAAATACTTACACCTCCTTTGGAAGACAAGCTGCTGATGCTTTCCTCACTGGTCGGTGTTTAACTCTCGGTGTGTAAGGTAAATAGAATGCACTCATCACCTGCATACTAGTTAGATCAACATAGGCTTGCAACAGTTCTAAACATCATGAAATATGCCAACTCAATTGGATCAGTAAGGGCTTTTTAAGCTTATAATGGGGTTGGGCTACAGGCTCAATTATTGTTTTTCCGAGTCATAGATAGGTTACAAGATGTATCCACTGATGCCTTGCCTCAATTTTTTAACTTAACTGCCTCTTCTTAGCAAGTTCCATTATTTTCCGATTGAATGCCTATTTAAAACTTTCGGTGCTTTGCACCTTCTTCTTTTTCTTTCAGTCCTTCGGACTTTTCCTTTTCTTTCTTTTCTTTTCTTCTTTTTCCGATCGAATTTTTTTTTTCTTCTTGTGGTGCTTTGTACCTTTTTTTCTTTTCAGTACTTCGTTCATTTTTTCTCTTGGCTTTTCCTTTCTTCCTTTTATTTTCCTACATATTTATCCATAATTAAGGTCGGAGTGTGTCCTTAATTACTGTTAGGCACACTCTTCATCCCCAAACTTAGAAATTGCTAGTCCCTAGCAATAAGCAAAAACCGAGTAATTCACCAGTGGAACATCCAGGGTAATTCAGTCGGGTTTTTCTTGGATAATTAGGCTTGTAACGTTAGGTGTATAAAACGAATGAAAAGGTCTCAGGCTCAAATATACTTATTGGGTCAAAGGATGACTAATGAAATTAGGATGGCAAATTTTTGGCCCTGGCTAAATAATCAAAGAAGGCCTTCATCATTTCCGATTGGTTGGCATACAAACAATTAGCAAGTACTGAAGCAAATTCTGTCTCACTAACCAGCATGCAGATTCACTCAGAAAAGAATAATACAGGCTCAAAAGCTCATATATAATAGTTAATCAGCCAGTCATGTCCCCAAACTTAATGTAAGATCATACATTTAGATTGATAACTAGCATGCCGAGTAAACAATTTAATTAATGATGAAGAATAGTTATGGGCAGAGATCATGAGTTAAGCAAAAACCGATCAATTAATTTATCCGACTACAGCTTAACGAATCAGCAACTTTTAAATTATAAAGACAGAGTGAAAGAACAATAAGCATACTTTTGCAACTTATAATTAAGAATATTAATTAAAGAATAAGTTGGAAAGAGACTTCCCTTTTTACCTGAGTGGCTGTGGATGGAAAAACGCGTAATCAGATTGGGACTCATGGATTTTACCAATACATATGAAAAAAAACGAATAACACAACAAATTAACAGAAAATAAAATTTTCATTACATAATAAAAATAGAAACCAGTTTACTGTTCAGAAAGCAGTTACAATAACATTAAATTAATTACATAGGAAACATCATAAAAACGTGGAACAACTGCTTAAACATTCTGATCTTCACCGTCTTTGTCCTGCTGAGAGGGAATCGTAAATCCAATGGAAGCTAACCACGCATTTCTATCCAGTGGGACTCTCATTTCTGCTGAATGTTCAACCCTCAGTTTCGTGGCAATCTTCCTGAGCATCTGATCGTGGTTCAAAACCCGATCATAAATTTCAAGTTGCATCTTCTTCACAACCTGTAATTCCTGTAACACCAAAAGAATGTCAGAAGAGGAAGAAGAAGAACCAGCTCCTATAGATTGCTTAGGACATTCTGGTTCTGTGGCTTTAAACTTCATAGCATAGTTTTCAACAGCATTAACACTTTCAACCTCTGGTGATTCATGTTCCTCACTCGCATGAGATACATTCCTTTGAACCAGAGGAGATACATCCCTTTGCTCCTGACTTCGACTAGGTACATGTACAGACGAATCAGATATAGTGATGGTTGCCACTTCTCTTTCGTTATCTATTTGTTTCCTTCGCACACTTCCTTCTGCAAAATTTGGTCTAGGTTTCTGCAGAAGTCTTTGTGATCTTCTTTTCATGATTAATGTTAAAATAATGATGATAACCAACCTAAGTAAACAAAAAAATAAGAACAGCAATCCAACAGCAACCAAAAACTATAAGACGCATGGCTTGTGAATAGCGGAAAACCATAACAATGAACAAGAAGATAATAAACATGAACTTACAAATGCACGAAATCAGTGAAAGAAGTGGAAAGGTGATACCTTTCTTAGAAACCAGAAAGTGTCTTTTCGTCTTCAGCCCAAGTTTAGCATAGGTACTGAGGGTTGGAAGCTGAAAGGGTTTCTCTTTTATATTGTTGAATTCAATTTTCAAGAAACGTGTAAATATGTTCAGCTTTAATTATTACTTTATTATTTATATTACTACTATTATTATTATGTTGTTTATTATTTATTTATTTATATATATATATTAGATTTTTTTTATTTTTTTTTAGAATACTCAATTACTAGAGGGGTAGAAGATCGAGTAAGAGTGGGATGATACCAATGTGATGCCAAATGGACATAGGAGAATGGAAGATGAATAAATGAACAGACGATAAGACAAAATGGGCAAATGAAAACTTTAAATAAATGAAATAGAGCGTATGAGAGACGAGTGAACTATTGTAATGAAATACGAGTGAATCGAGAAGCGAATAATAAAAGAAACGAATAGAAGTATGAACGAATGAAGGAATACCAAGTAAATGAATAATGAGTGAAAAGAGTGAAAAGGGTGAAACGATGATAACTGAGTGAGAATGGAGAAAGGTACCGAGTGATAAAAATCTGAGAAATGAAGAACGAGTTGAAAAAGTAAACAAACAATAATTGCAGAGAAGGAATGCGTAAATGGAAATACTGATGAATAACAAATGAACGGAAACTGAAAGCAAAGCTGAGTGAATAAAACGACAAGTGGAAGAACGAAAAAGATAGAGTGCGGTAATGAAAGACTGAATGACGGGTGAGGAACGGAAAAGAGAGTGACCGAGTGGAAGAGTAAACGAGTAGATTGAGGGTGGATGAAGAAAAAACAGTGGATGGAAGAATGAATGGGAGAACGAATGAGAATATTCCGAATGAAGGAGATGAGTGAAGGATATACCGATCGGATGACGAAGATGAACGAGTGGAAGAAACCGAGTGATCTAGATCTGAGATATGAAGATTGAGTGAATGACAATGAGAGTTCGGTCGAAAAACAAAAATGACAGGAGTGGAAAATGGAATGAATGAAATACCGAGTAAATGAAAGGCCGAGTAAACAAAACGAATACAGCGAGGGGCCGAATGAATGGAGAAACTAGGGGAATGAAAAACGAGATGACAGGAAATTGAGTGACTGGAAATACTGAGTGTGACAATCGCGAATGAAACACGAGTAGATGAAAGAACGGAAAAACGAGTGGAAGAACATGAAAGAATGAATGAATGAACGGGTGAATAATAAAAAAAAAACGAGCAAACGACAGAAGAAGACGATGATAAGCTAAGTGGATAACTGAACAACTTTAGGGGAAACTGAGTGAATGAAAATACTGAGTGGAAGAGGTCGGGGAAGGAAGTGGTGAGGGAAACAAGTGAACAAATGGCCGAGTGAACAATATATGTGTATTACACATACGTGAAAGAAAGACAGAGAGAGAGATGAGTAGAAAAACGAAGGGATAAGAAACTGACTGAAATAAACCGAGTGAATGTAAAACGAGTTAATGAGTGAGTGAGAAAAAGTGAATAAAACACTGACTGAAAAGGTACTGAGTGAATGAATACCGAATGGGTCACAGAATGAGTGAAAGAATGAATGAATAAAGAAAAGTGTATGAGAACCGAGTGTGACAATGAATGGACGAGTGCACAACTGCCGTGAGATATGAGTGAACAGAGAAGTGCGTGGAAGAAAGAACGAATGAGAGTAAGGCTGAGTGAAAGAAAGAACGAGTGGAGGAAATCGAAAGACCGCGTGCATATGAGACTAATGGATACAATACTGATTGTGATGAGTGAGGAATCCGAGTGATGAAAAGCCGACTGAAGTAAGTCACTTTTCACTATATGACCCGTTCATTACATCAACGATCAGAAATCCTTCAAAGTCTTCCTTTTATTCGCATCAGAATTTGAAATTTTTATTGAAAAATGACGAGTGAAATTCAATCTGGAAGAAGGATTAGAAATAAGTAACAGTTATCCGAGTGCACTATTTTTACTCAAAACTCAGTAATTTCTTGCTTAACTGTGAAACAACACCCAGCAGTGTCTCGCCTAAGCTACACGTGCTTCGTCTGAGCGAAAATAGAAGAATCTAGCTCGGATTTCCTTCTTCAACTTCACAAACTTCATTTATTTAGTTTTTTTTCTCTTTTTTTTATTCATTCTGACTCAAATTTCAAAACAAAACAATCGGAGGATAGGGCTGCCTCCCTAGAGTGTAACACCCTAATTAATTGCAACTAAAAATTCCAAAAATATGAGAAAATTTTTCACAAATCAGTCCCGTATTATTCGATATATGAGGGAGCAGGCAAGGGAAGAACGAAAAGTATTCACACGCACATAGTAACCTACAGGGAAACTAAAACTGGGGCCGGCTCAATGGGTTTATCATAACGCACCAACACTAGGGCGGATTGCACAACACCGTTTATTCGCTCAGACGGGGTCTGACACCGTCCAGGCGGAGTATGGTAATACAGCAGCGGATAGAGGAGATTTCGCAATGAGGCTTCCCTTCGAGTAATGCTGGTTACTCAACGGGAGGAATAGATAAGGGAAATATGTTAATACATTCACACGCGTAGCATTCGGTGGAAAGGCGGAGTTAGAGTCGTCCTACTTGGCTAGGCGGGGTATATTTATCTTGGGCGGGCTGTCCTAGTTACTTGGGCGAGGTATGACGCCGCCTAAACGAAATCTACATAACGCCTCTTTAACGCAACTACAAGGTAATTTCCTCCATCGGGTATGGACAAGGGTTCACTAAGTAAATCCTCACACTCGCATTTCATTCAGAAAGAAGAAAAAAATGAGAAGTTACAGGGTACATATACGTTAGTAGGTTGTGGAGAAAAGAGGGATCTGAACCTATTCCACCCAGCTCAACTAAGTATGACGACGTCTGGGCGGACTTAGCCATAACGCCCAATTCGGGGTCAACATCGGGGTCTGGATTGTGTTAGCATCTCAACGAATAGGAAGGGATATTGGTCGATATCTCACTCTGGTAATTACTTGCTTCAGCGTGAATCCTCACGCTTGGGCGAATTGCTCCCACACTTCGGGCGGGGTACGACTCCGCCCAGCATATCCGACATAAATTTTCCTAAGACAATTCTCGGTTCACTCATACTGTCCCTGCGTATCTATTAAAGCATAATTAGGAAACAAGGCAGCACATAGCATCACGCACACCAAAACCATACATCCATATATATACATAAAAGTGTATGTCAATATTTACAATACAAAATCGGGCTTCTCCTTGCCCGTAAAGTTCTATTCATCCCCAAAACATTAACATCCGGTATGAGCCAGTCCGGGCTTAATCTAGCAATGCCTTAATTAAACCTTCCAAATGCATCAGCGCTCCGCCCAGCATTCCAGCTCTGTTTCTGATCCTCCTCACGAGAGACATTCACTGAAAATGGCCACTGCAGGGGTGAGCTTTTACATGTAAAATGATACTCACAGACTCGGTATCAGCGTCAGTACACGCTCCTGCTATCACTCAACCTTTCTCAAGTAACCAAATTCATACAATTCAACAATATTCATGACACACATAATTCACAGAGTTTATTCCACATCTAAATATATATTCATGCATTCAAAATCATACACTTGCACATACATAGATTTATACATCACCACAATCAGCCTTATTTCTATATGCATGCCTGCGGATCCGACTCGGGTAAAGACTCTCAGTTACGGCCCCCTTTTTCTTTTGGCCCCTCGTCCCTCAGCTCTTACCAGGTGGCACCGGCCTCCCCACGGCGTCTCGAGACTCTCTTCTCTAGCTCCAACGGCTACCACGAGCTCTATTGGGATCTAGCCAGGGTTGGTAACTGGAAGTCGTTTCCCTTGGGGTTCTTGACCTTCCATGGGTCACCACACTCTTACTCATGCAACTAACACATTCATTATTACACATCATCGCGCCATGAACACCTTACCGTAGTCATTAAGTAAGAACGATTATCCCCCACTACTCGTCATCAATTCAGTCAGTCACACCAGCGCATGTTACAATCGGTCATCAGACTAACAACATTGAGCAATCCAATTAAGAACATGCACATACATACATTTCATAGTGACAACAAAATAGATCCATCATTATCATCCACGAGCAAGCTACACCATCGCCACGAAGATCACTATCAGAATCTAAAATCATGCATCAGTTTTAGTAATTGTGAATACATGCACACATGCACAGCATCAGTTCTAATGATTATAAATACATGCACACACACACACCCGCACTCAGCAATACATTCATCCGGTACCGTTCTTAGACCATGCATTCGACATGCAAGCGCCCCCCTACCTTTTGAAGAATCCTCAGAACCTTTCTATTCTCGTTGTTGGGTCCGACGTCTTTCTCTTGGTTCATTCGGTCTTCCTTGGCTTGTCGTATCCTGTGCCTGATTCTGGGATGGAGTGTGGTCCGTTCTCCAGTACTACAACCTAGACCTCCGCGAAGAGTAAGATAGAAGAAGAAGAAAGATGAAGACGAAGGGAGGAAGTAGAGAATGAAGTGACGGAGAAGGGAGTCTGAAGAAATAGCAAGTGGTTTTTCCGCCAAGGGCTCACGCTTATATATATATATATATATATGTGCATGCGCACAGCCAAAGAAGAGTGGGATGGGAGAGTGCGTGCCCAGCAGTCACGTGCACTCCACCCCATCCCCTGACCATCACCATCTTTAATATTTTAATGGCTAAATCCTAAGTAGTTAAATGCAATTAA
This sequence comes from Clitoria ternatea, assembly GCA_037962975.1. Taxonomy (NCBI): domain Eukaryota; kingdom Viridiplantae; phylum Streptophyta; class Magnoliopsida; order Fabales; family Fabaceae; genus Clitoria; species Clitoria ternatea. Next base: position 155,419,422 of record CM075672.1, on the reverse strand, counting down.
CAGTTATTTCTTAGTTAAAAAATCAAATTTTAATGGTTTATTCTTCATTCAGCATTAAATTTTAAAACGGGGATGTTACAGTTCTCCCCCACTGAAAAAGAATTTCGTCCCCGAAATTCAGTCGGTACTTACCTAGGTAAACAATTCGGGGTACTGCTGTCGCATGGCGTCTTCTCGTTCCCACGTGTAGGAGGTGGTCTTGCCTTGCTGCCACTCCACCTTAACCAGCCTTACGTTCTTATTTCTTAAGCGTTTTACCGATTGATCCACGATTCCAACCGGTGTAGTCATAGTGGTTAGGTCTTCCTTGATCTCTACCTCGTCGTCAGGCATCGTGTGGCTGGGGTCATACAAATACTTTCTTAGCTGAGACACATGGAAAACGTTGTGTAATCGGGACAAGTGAGTTGGTAACGCAAGGCGGTATGCCACGGAGCCAATCCGTTCTACTACCTCATAAGGTCCGATGTAGCGAGGGCTTAACTTCCCACTTTTTAAGGCTCGTCCAACTCCTTTACTCGGAGAGGTTCTCAGAAACACTCGATCTCCGACTTGAAATTCCAATGGCTTGATGCGTTTGTCATGGTAGCTCTTCTGCCTGTCTTGTGATGCTTTCATCTTCTCCCTTATTACTCGGATCTGTTCTGTGGTTTGCTTCACGATGTCTGGTCCCAGTAATAGACTTTCACCCGCTTCCGACCAACAGAGTGGGGTTCGGCATCTACGCCCATATAATGCCTCGTAAGGTGCCATGCCAATGCTGTGATGATGGCTGTTGTTGTACGTAAACTCGATCAAGGGAAGGTACTGCTCCCAGTCCCCACCGTACTCTAACACACACGCTCTCAATAAGTCTTCTAGACTCTGAATTGTTCGCTCGGATTGTCCATCCGATTGGGGGTGGTAGGCAGAACTAAGCCAAAGCTTCGTCCCCAATTCTTGATGCATGCTGGTCCAAAACCTGGACGTAAATCTAGGGTCCCTATCTGAGACGATGGAAGTAGGTATGCCATGAAGTCGGATAACTTCTTGAATGTAGATTCGAGCCAATTTATGCAGCAATGGGTACTTCATATTTACAGGTAAGAAGTGTGCACTCTTCGTCAATCTGTCAACAATGACCCAAATGGCATCATGGCCCGCTCGGTTTTTGGGTAATCCCATGATAAAATCCATCGCAATTGAGTCCCATTTCCACACGGGGATCTCTAGAGGCTGCATTGCACCGTACGGTTTTTGGTGCTCTACCTTCGATTTCTGACAAGTGATACACCGGGCCACGTACTCCGCCACATCCTTCTTTAGTCTGGGCCACCAAAACTGTCTCCTCAAGTCGTGGTACATTTTTGTGGTTCCTGGGTGAATGCTGAGTAGGCTTTTGTGGGCTTCATCAAGCACCATTCTTCTCAATCTTCCTTCACTTGGTATGTATATCCTGTTTCTCACCCGGAAGATCCCATCTGACCCCTCTGCCAAGGATAAATCCTTTCCTTTAGCCTGAATTTCCTTCATTTCAGCTAGGTAAGAGTCCGCCTGTTGCTGTTCGTACACGGATTTTAAGAACTCGTTGGCAATCCTCAACGTACCGATTGTCATCTTCTGAGAGGAAGGGGCGTCAACATGCAAGTTCATGTCTCGGAACCGTTCCAACAACTCAACTTCTTTTGCCATCATGGCTGCTATGTGGAGGGATTTTCGACTCAATGCGTCTGCTACGACATTTGCCTTACCTGGGTGGTATTTCAACTCGAAATCATAGTCCTTCAAAAACTCAATCCATCTTCTCTGCCTCATGTTCAGTTCCTTTTGGTCGAATAGGTATTTGAGGCTCTTATGATCGTTGTATACCTCAAATTTGGATCCGTACAAGTAATGCCTCCAGATTTTCAATGCAAAAACTACTGCTGCCAACTCCAAGTCATGGGTCGGATAATGCTGTTCGTGGGGTCTCAATTGTCGAGAGGCATATGCTATCACTCGATCCTTCTGCATGAGTACACATCCTAATCCGAGTCCGGACGCGTCACAATAGACCACGAAGCTTTCTCGTAACTCAGGTAATGCCAACACCGGAGCAGTTGTTAACTTATTCTTCAGTTCTTGGAAGCTGCTCTCACACTCCGGACTCCACACAAAAGGAACGTTCTTCCGAGTCAATTTAGTCAGGGGTAATGCCAACTTAGAAAAACCTTCGATGAACCTTCTATAATAACCTGCCAAGCCCATAAAACTCCTTATTTCCGAGATCGATCTGGGCCTCTCCCATGCCATTACAGCAGCTACCTTCGCAGGATCCACCGAGACGCCTCGCTTGGAGATCACATGCCCGAGGAAGTGGATCTCATCCATCCAAAATTCGCACTTTGAAAGCTTTGCAAACAATTGTTTCTCCTTCAACACTTGGAGTACCGTCCTGAGATGTCCTTCATGTTCCTCAGATGTCTTAGAATAAACTAGAATATCATCGATGAAGACAACAACAAACCGATCTAAGAAGGAGTGGAATATGCTGTTCATGTAATTCATGAAAACAGCAGGGGCGTTTGTCACACCGAACGGCATCACTACATACTCATAGTGACCATACCTAGTCCTAAAGGCAGTTTTAGGAATGTCCGAGTCCTTCACTCGGATTTGGTGATATCCTGATTGTAAGTCGATTTTCGAGAAGACTGAGGCTCCACGCAGCTGGTCAATTAAATCATCAATTCTAGGCAGCGGGTATCGATTCTTGATTGTGAGTTTGTTAAGCTGTCGATAATCTATACAAAGTCTCATGCTGCCATCCTTCTTCTTAACAAGTAGCACAGGTGCGCCCCATGGTGACACACTTGGTCTAATGAACTGCTTCTCAAGTAACTCATCCACTTGTTTCTTCAACTCTACCAATTCAGTTGAGGACATTCTGTAGGGTGCACTAGAGACCGGTTCGGCTCCAGGGATCAAGTCTATAGAGAATTCAACCTCTCTATTGGGAGGCACATTCGGGACGTCCTCTGGGAACACTTCTGGGAATTCGCAGACAACCGGAATTTCGTTCATTAGGGGCTCATTCTCATCTTTGGTTAGACAAAGCATCATAAATAGTTGGGTTATACCTAGTGCCGTGCCATCTTCAGTGGGTTGTTTTGGGAACACTATCTCTCGGTTTCTACAATCTACTAATACCTTATTGGCTGAAAGCCAATCTATTCCAAGCACAATATCAAGACCCTTTAAGGGCATGCAAATCAGATCGAAGATGAAACTCCGATCATACAACTCAAACGCTACATTTTTACATATTGACGATGTGAACACACTAGGGCCAGTGGGGCTGGCCACTTCCAAAGTCCGGTTCATAGACACAGTTGGTAGCTTCAACCGTTTCACGCACTCATCAGCTATAAAAGAATGGGTTGCTCCCGAATCGAAAACAACATTAAGCGTATTCATTCCAAGTGAGCACTTACATTGTACTAGATCGTTTGCTGGTGCAACATCCTCTGCATTGATGGTGTAGATCCTTCCTGTCGCTGTTGGGCCGGTGTTCCTTTCTCGGCTGTTTGGGGCACGCATCATATTTCCTCTGGTTCCGTTGCCTCTGCCACCAGGTCGTTGGTTATCATTCACTCTGGTTCGATCTTGAAATCCTCCTTGACGCACATTGGTGTTTGCCTGGCGGAGTTGGGGGCAGTCCGGGCGAACGTGTCCCTTCTCTCCGCAGTGGTAGCATTTAACATTTGTATCATTGCATTCCTTAGCAAAATGATCACCGCCGCATTTAAAGCATCCGCCATACCTTGGTCGTCCACTCATCTGTCTCCCTCGGTCATCATGGTTCTGATATCTGGTGAAGGGTTCATTCCTCCTCACGTTCCCTGGCCTCTTGAAACGTGATTGCTGAGGCCTCAGGTGCTGGTTGGCTCTGCTGCACTGGCCCGAATGGGCCCTGTCATCCTCTTCGAATATTCTACACTTGTTCACTAAGGCAGGGAAACTCCGGATTTCATGGTATCTGCAGGCCCTCTTAATATCCGATCTCAGTCCGTTCTCAAACTTAAGACACTTGGAGTGCTCCGTTCCTGGCTGCTGGAAGGGCGGATAGAATAGGCACAATTCTTCAAATCTGGTCGCGTATTCTTCCACAGTCATGGAGCCCTGTTTTAACTCCATAAACTCCAGCTCTTTCCGACTCCTCACTGTGTCGGGAAAGTATTTGTCTAGGAAGCAGGCCTTGAAATCGTTCCACGTCAGTTGATTGTCATCTTCGGGGAATCGGCTCCTGGCTATCTTCCACCAATTCTCCGCTTCATCTCGCAGCATATACACTGCGCATTCCACCTTCTGGGCTTCGGTACAGCGAAGACCCCTAAAAATTCTCTCTAATTCCTGAGTCCACTTGAACGCCGCCTCAGGGTTCCGTCCTCCTAAGAATTCACTCGGCTTCCTCTTCAGGAAGCGGTCCAGCACATGGCCATCCTCAGGTTGAGTTTGGCCTTGCCTTTCAAACACATCAGCAAAGCGTTAGAATGCTGTGGCTATAGCCTCCATACTTTGACGATGCGCCATTCCTTATCCTGAAATTGACGTTTAAGGATAAGTATACGGAGCCACTTACTACCAATCTAGTTATTAGTCCAACAATTAATAGCTTAGCACATTATGTCATTCGCCTAAGTCATACACACAATCGGACCAGGGGAAAACAACCCCTTGTCCTCAAGACAATCATCAATCAGGTCAACCAGCATCAGAACAATTTCAACCATTCAATCAAAAAGACACAAACACCACCGCTTACACTTGGTAAGCATACTTTGGCCTTGGACTTTTCGGTCCGCTCTGATACCAAAATGTAACACCCTAATTAATTGCAACTAAAAATTCCAAAAATATGAGAAAATTTTTCACAAATCAGTCCCGTATTATTCGATATATGAGGGAGCAGGCAAGGGAAGAACGAAAAGTATTCACACGCACATAGTAACCTACAGGGAAACTAAAACTGGGGCCGGCTCAATGGGTTTATCATAACGCACCAACACTAGGGCGGATTGCACAACACCGTTTATTCGCTCAGACGGGGTCTGACACCGTCCAGGCGGAGTATGGTAATGCAGCAGTGGATAGAGGAGATTTCGCAATGAGGCTTCCCTTCGAGTAATGCTGGTTACTCAACGGGAGGAATAGATAAGGGAAATATGTTAATACATTCACACGCTTAGCATTCGGTGGAAAGGCGGAGTTAGAGTCGTCCTACTTGGCTAGGCGGGGTATATTTATCTTGGGCGGGCTGTCCTAGTTACTTGGGCGAGGTATGACGCCGCCTAAACGAAATCTACATAACGCCTCTTTAACGCAACTACAAGGTAATTTCCTCCATCGGGTATGGACAAGGGTTCACTAAGTAAATCCTCACACTCGCATTTCATTCAGAAAGAAGAAAAAAAATGAGAAGTTACAGGGTACATATACGTTAGTAGGTTGTGGAGAAAAGAGGGATCTGAACCTATTCCACCCAGCTCAACTAAGTATGACGACGTCTGGGCGGACTTAGCCATAACGCCCAATTCGGGGTCAACATCGGGGTCTGGATTGTGTTAGCATCTCAACGAATAGGAAGGGATATTGGTCGATATCTCACTCTGGTAATTACTTGCTTCAGCGTGAATCCTCACGCTTGGGCGAATTGCTCCCACACTTCGGGCGGGGTACGACTCCGCCCAGCATATCCGACATAAATTTTCCTAAGACAATTCTCGGTTCACTCATACTGTCCCTGCGTATCTATTAAAGCATAATTAGGAAACAAGGCAGCACATAGCATCACGCACACCAAAACCATACATCCATATATATACATAAAAGTGTATGTCAATATTTACAATACAAAATCGGGCTTCTCCTTGCCCGTAAAGTTCTATTCATCCCCAAAACATTAACATCCGGTATGAGCCAGTCCGGGCTTAATCTAGCAATGCCTTAATTAAACCTTCTAAATGCATCAGCGCTCCGCCCAGCATTCCAGCTCTGTTTCTGATCCTCCTCACGAGAGACATTCACTGAAAATGGCCACTGCAGGGGTGAGCTTTTACATGTAAAATGATACTCACAGACTCGGTATCAGCGTCAGTACACGCTCCTGCTATCACTCAACCTTTCTCAAGTAACCAAATTCATACAATTCAACAATATTCATGACACACATAATTCACAGAGTTTATTCCACATCTAAATATATATTCATGCATTCAAAATCATACACTTGCACATACATAGATTTATACATCACCACAATCAGCCTTATTTCTATATGCATGCCTGCGGATCCGACTCGGGTAAAGACTCTCAGTTACGGCCCCCTTTTTCTTTTGGCCCCTCGTCCCTCAGCTCTTACCAGGTGGCACCGGCCTCCCCACGGCGTCTCGAGACTCTCTTCTCTAGCTCCAACGGCTACCACGAGCTCTATTGGGATCTAGCCAGGGTTGGTAACTGGAAGTCGTTTCCCTTGGGGTTCTTGACCTTCCATGGGTCACCACACTCTTACTCATGCAACTAACACATTCATTATTACACATCATCGCGCCATGAACACCTTACCGTAGTCATTAAGTAAGAACGATTATCCCCCACTACTCGTCATCAATTCAGTCAGTCACACCAGCGCATGTTACAATCGGTCATCAGACTAACAACATTGAGCAATCCAATTAAGAACATGCACATACATACATTTCATAGTGACAACAAAATAGATCCATCATTATCATCCACGAGCAAGCTACACCATCGCCACGAAGATCACTATCAGAATCTAAAATCATGCATCAGTTTTAGTAATTGTGAATACATGCACACATGCACAGCATCAGTTCTAATGATTATAAATACATGCACACACACACACCCGCACTCAGCAATACATTCATCCGGTACCGTTCTTAGACCATGCATTCGACATGCAAGCGCCCCCTACCTTTTGAAGAATCCTCAGAACCTTTCTGTTCTCGTTGTTGGGTCCGACGTCTTTCTCTTGGTTCGTTCGGTCTTCCTTGGCTTGTCGTATCCTGTGCCTGATTCTGGGATGGAGTGTGGTCCGTTCTCCAGTACTGCAACCCAGACCTCCAGGAGCGAAGAGTAAGATAGAAGAAGAAGAAAGATGAAGACGAAGGGAGGAAGTAGAGAATGAAGTGACGGAGAAGGGAGTCTGAAGAAATAGCAAGTGTGTTTTTCCGCCAAGGGCTCACGCTTATATATATATATATATGTGCATGCGCACAGCAAAAGAAGAGTGGGATGGGAGAGTGCGTGCCCAGCAGTCACGTGCACTCCACCCCATCCCCTGACCATCACCATCTTTAATATTTTAATGGCTAAATCCTAAGTAGTTAAATGCAATTAACAGTTATTTCTTAGTTAAAAAATCAAATTTTAATGGTTTATTCTTCATTCAGCATTAAATTTTAAAACGGGGATGTTACATAGAGCGCTTCTTTAAGGTCACTAGCTTGACCTTATTGTATCTAAGAAGATGGCTTCAGTAACAAGGAGGTTTTCTGCCTATCAAACTCTCCTCCAAAGTAGAGTTTGAGTCGCTGGCCATTCACCTTAAAAATCCGATCAGTAGTCGAATCTTTCAGTTCGACTGCACCATGAGGAAAAACCTCATTTACAGTAAAAGGCCCGGACCACTTGGATCTAAGTTTTCCAGGGAAGAGTTTCAGTCGGGAATTGAATAACAAAACCTGATCGTCCTTCTGAAACTCTTTCTTATTAATTCGCTTATCATGCCATTTCTTTATTTTCTCCTTATAAATGGAGGCACTTTGATAAGCGTTGAGTCGGAACTCCTCTAATTCATGGAGTTTCAAAACTCTTTCCTCCTGAGATTGGTCACAGTCCATGTTTAATAGCTTTGTGGCCCACCACGCTTTATGTTCTAACTCCACAGGGAGATGGCAAGCCTTACCGTACACCAATTGATACGGGGACATGCCAATCGGGGTTTTGAAAGCTGTTCGGTAAGCCCACAATGCATCATCTAATTTTACCGACCAATCTTTTCTGGATTTTCCGACCACTTTTTCTAAAATTCTCTTGATTTCTCTATTTGACAGTTCGACTTGTCCACAAGTCTGTGGATGGTAAGGAGTGGATATCTTATGTAAAACCTCATAGTGACGCAGGGCTTTTTCCATTATCTTATTGCAAAAATGTGAACCCCCATCACTAATAATTACTCTCGGAACTCCAAACCTAGAGAAAATATTCTTCTTGATGAACCTAAGCACAACCTGTGCATCATTGGTTCTGGTCGGAATTGCCTCCACCCATTTGGAGACATAGTCCACAGCAACAAGAATATATTCGTTGGAGAGTGACTTAGGGAAGGGTCACATGAAGTCGATACCCCAAACGTCAAATAATTCCATAATTAGAATATTTGTCAAAGGCATGCCAACTTTAGCAGAGAGACCTCCACTCCTTTGACATTTATCACACCTTTTGACATATTCTTTGGAATCCTGAAAGATAGTTGGCCAATAAAAGCCACTCTGCAACACCTTTGCTGCGGTACGGGAGGCACCATGATGACCTCCATAATAGGAATCGTGGCAGTGCCACAAGAGCCTTTCTTGCTCGGATTTAGGCACACAGCGCCTGATTATCATCCCAAAGAAAAGCCTTACTATCATGAAAGAATTTTTTTCTCATTTGGGATGTCCAACCATCAGGTACCACTGAGGCACTTTTAAAGTTTGCCATGTCAGCGTACCATGGCCCAGTTATAATTGCCATCAAATTTTCGTCTGGAAATTCTTCTTTTATTAAGACAGAATCCGACTCAACTTCCAGACGAGACAATTGGTCTGCAACTGAGTTCTCTACTCCTTTTTTGTCTCGTATTTCTAAGTCAAACTCTTGGAGTAACAGAACCCACCTAATCAGTCTCGGTTTAGACTCTTTTTTAGCTAGTAAATACTTGATTGCCGAGTGGTCTGTATATACGATGACTTTGGCACCAATCAAGTATGCACGAAATTTATCAAATTCATACACCACAGCAAGCATTTCTTTTTCAGTCGTGGTGTAATGTATTTGATTTTCATTTAACACTTTACTAGCATAATAGATCACATGAGTTAATTTCCCTTTTTTCTGACCCAGCACAGCTCCGATTGCAAAGTCACTTGCATCACACATCAATTCAAAGGGTAAAGACCAGTCGGGTGATGCAAGGATCGGAGCTGAAGTCAAACTTTGTTTCAATTTTTCAAATTCCTTGACACAGTTTTCATTAAATGCAAACACCTGATATTTCACAAGCAAGTCGGTCAAAGGCTTAGCTATTTTTGAAAAATCTTTTATGAATCTTCTATAGAACCCAGCACATCCTAGAAAACTCCTTACTCCTTTCACGTTGATCGGAGGAGGAAGTTTTTCAATAATTTCAATTTTTGCTCGGTCCACCTGTATGCCCTCAGCAGAGATCCTATGGCCAAGGACTATCCCTTCCTTAATCATAAAGTGGCATTTCTCCCAGTTAAGAACGAGATTGGTCTCTTGGCATCTCATCAGCACCTTAGCTAAGTTGCTGAGGCATGTGTCAAAATTGCTCCCAAATACCGAGAATTCATCCATGAATACTTCAATAAATTTCTCCACCATATCCCCAAAAATTGCCAGCATGCACCTTTGGAAGGTTGCTAGAGCGTTGCACAAGCCGAACGGCATGCGCCTGTATGCAAAAATTCCATAGGGACATGTGAATGCAGTCTTTTCTTGATCCTTTGGGTCAACCACAATTTGGTTATAACCCGAGTACCCATCAAGAAAACAATAGTACTCATGTCCTGATAACCTCTCGAGCATTTGATCAACAAACGGAAGGGGGAAATGGTCTTTCCGAGTAAAGTTATTCAGCCTTCTGTAATCAATACACATCCTCCAGCCTGTAGTTGGCCGAGTGGCAATGATTTCACCCTGGTCATTTCTTACAGTCGTCATTCCTCCCTTCTTGGGCACCACTTGGACTGGGCTAATCCAAGTGCTGTCCGAGATTGGGTAAATGATTCCCGCATCAAGGAGCTTGACCACTTCCTTTCTCACTGCTTCCTTCATAATGGGGTTCAGTCTGCGTTGTGGCTGTACAACAGGGGAATAGTCATCCTCCATCAGGATTTTGTGCATACAAAAGGATGGACTGATTCCCTTCAAGTCAGAAATGTTCCAGCCAATGGCAGATTCATGAGCCTTTAATACCCCAACTAGTTTATTCTCATCCTCTTCTTTTAAGTCGGCATTAATAATGACATGATGAGTGTCATTTCCTCTCAGGAAAACATATTTCAGATGAGAAGGTAAAGGTTTTAAATCACATTTTTCTTCCGAAAATTCCTTTCCTTTCTCAGCTTCAGTATTTTCCAAATCATTTTTCTTTTCGAAATCACCTACTTCCAAAACTTCTAGTAGGTCCAGTATTTCCGAGTGAGAGTCAATTGACTCGGTCTCGGAGTCAAAGTCATCCTCTAAAAAAGTTCGTAGAGCCTCTTCCTTAGTTTTTAACAGTAATGGAGTCTGGTAATTTTCAACCTCTTCAATCATTAGGCAATCCATCCGTTCAGTCGGATGTTTCATGGAATTGAAGACATTAAAAATTACTTGCTCCTCCTGAACTCTCAGCATGAGTTCACCCTTTTCTACATCAATCAATGCTCTGCTAGTAGCTAGGAAGGGTCTACCTAAGATCAAAGGGATCTCTCGGTCAGCTTCCATATCCAACACTATAAAGTCTGCTGGAAAGATAAATTTATCTACTTTTACTAACAAGTCTTCCAGCATCCCTTGGGGATATTTAATGGACCTGTCAGCCAACTGCAAGGACATGCGAGTCGGTTGCAAGTCATTAATTCCCAGTTTTTTCATCAAAGATAGAGGCATCAGGTTTATACTGGCTCCTAGATCACAGAGAGCACTTCCTACATGAATATCCCCTATTGCACACGGTATTGTGAAAGATCCAGGATCCTCTAGCTTTTGGGGAAGTTTCTTTTGAATGATTGCGCTACACTCTTGAGTGAGAGTAATCATTTCATCCCCCCTAAGCTTCCTCTTCTTAGACAATAGCTCTTTTAAAAATTTTGCATAGGAAGGCATCTCTTGCAATGCCTCAGCAAAAGGGATATTAATGTGAAGTTTCTTGAAGACCTCTAAGAACCTAGCAAACTTCTGCTCCTCTATTTGCTTTTTAAACCTGTGCGGAAATGGAGCATTCCTCAGTTTTTCAGGAGTCAGCTTAGAAGCTTCCTCCAGAATCAGATCAACCTTTTTCTTTTTCTTTTGATGGACTTTATTTCCTTTTTCTTTTTCTGATTCATTTTCATTTTCTACTTCATCTTTATTGTCCTGCTCAGTTTCTTGTATTATTTCTTTTTCTTTTTCTGAACTTATTTCTTGACCCGGAGATGGAGAAATAATTTTTCCACTCCTAGTAATTATGGCCTTGCACTGTTCCCTTGGATTTACCTCGGTATCTCCAGGGAAATTGCCTGCTTGCCTCTCAGCTAATTGTTTAGAAAGCTGTCCTACTTGATTTTCTAAATTTCTTTTGGATGCTTCCTGATTCTTAAAACTGGCCTGAGTGGCCTGGATAAACTGAGAAAGTACATTCTGGAGTTCAGATTTTTCTTTAATAGGAGGATGAGAAGGTTGTTGTGGTCTATTTGTGGGTTGACTCGGTGGGATATTCTGATTCAAATGTGGACCTTTCTGCCAGGAAAAATTGGGGTGGCTCCTGTAATTAGGATTGAAGGAATTAGAAGGATAATTCCTTTGATACTGTTGCTGCCCTATATAATTCACTTGCTCGGAAGGCACAACTGGATCACACATTCCATTTTCATGGTCTCCACCACAAAAGTCACAACTGATCATAGAAACTTGACTTGGCTTTTGGAGTTCTGAAATCTGAATGCTTAATTTTTCCAAAGCCTGAGTCATTAGTTTGCTCTGAGCCAGATAAGCATCTTGTGCTTCTAATTCTAATATTCCTCTCCTAGGGACTTGGTTCCTCTCACTAATCAGACATTTATTAGAAGCCATCACATCAATCAGCTCTATAGCTTCTTCTACAGTTTTAGTTGTTAATGAGCCTCCAGCTGAGGCATCAATCAAGACTTTGGTAGCTGACCTGACACCATTATAGAAAATAGTCACCTGTTGTACATCAGAAATCTGATGATGAGGACATCTCCTCAGGCTTTCTTTATACCGATCCCATGCTTCCATCAAGGACTCACCTTCTCTTTGCTGGAAACATGTGATTTCATTGCGCAGCTTTGCATATTTAGAAGGAGGGAAGTATTTAATCAAAAATTTCCTTTGCAAATCCTCCCAGGTGGAAATGCTACCTCTCGGTTGACTCTGCAACCAGGCTTTTGCTCGGTCCCTTAGAGAAAATGGAAACAACCTTAGTCGGATTACTTCATCAGGGACCCCATTCATTTTTACTGTATCACAGATTTGGAGGAAGGTTGTTAAATGCAAATTTGGATCCTCAACCTCACTTCCTCCGAATTGTTCATTTCTTACCAGCTGCAGTAAAGCTGGTTTAAGTTCAAAATTGTTAGCTGCAATTGGTGGCCTAAGGATGCTAGCCTACGATCCTTCTTCAGTCGGTCTGGAGTAGTCACCTAGTGTAACTCTCCTCTGTTCCATTTCCTGTTGTTCTTTTTGCTTTTTCTCTTTTCTCAGTTTACGTTCTAACAAATCGATGTCAGGATCAAAGAAGAAAGGTTCTCCTCTACTCCTTGACTACATACAACAATTGTTAACACAACAAAGCAACTCACAGCTACGACTACACAAAACAATAACTACTAAAAAAAATACGTATTGACTGCAAACAGAAACAAAAGCAAATGGTTCAGTCTAGTACCGGTCCAAGGATTGTTGATATTACTCAACAATCCCCGGCAACGGTGCCATTAACTTGATTCTGAAATCCTGAGCCATTAATTTTTTGCAAAAATTCTTAGTAAAATAAAATGTGACTCTCGGATTTACACTTATGGCAAGCGCACCAGTCGTTAAAATTGTAGTGTATTTGATCGTCCCACAGGGATTGTGGTAAGTACCTCAATCTAGGACTAGTACAAGCTGAACCAACAGAAAATACATGAAGTTCATTCGGTTTTTATGGTTTTAGTGTTTTATAGTTGTTTTTGTATTTTCAGAAACAGAGTTAAAGTGAAATGTGGAAAGTGATTAAAAGAAAACAGGCCAGGATTGCTTCGGCTCACAATCTCCTCAAGAAACATGCAATTAAGTATAATCGAACTTCACAATCTAGAGGACAATCCGCTTGTGGTTATTCCCTAATTCCTTAGGTGAAAAACACTAATCCTTAAGCAATGAACCTTAATTCCTTAAGTGCTCGATTAACCTAAGAATCTAATGCGAAATTGGAGGTTGAACTCTAACTATTCACCTAAATTGATTAGGCCTGAACTAGTTAGAAAGCTGGAAGTTACCTAAGCTTCAACCATGATTCCTCACTGGCGAAGTTCTTCATCGGTTCTGGATTTGTCAATCCAGCGATTCTGCTCCACTCCTCAGCGTGTTCGCCTCAGGATCTAGAAGTCGATCTACTCGCTCACAACTTTAAGACTCCATTGCTAACCTTCGCAATCCCAACCTTAGGGATTTAGAACTCCATTGACTTCGGTTCCATCGAAGGATTGTGGAACATCATGGAGGAGAGGATTTAGAGAGAGAAAATGTAGTGAGAGATTGGAAATGGAAAATGAAGTGTATTCTGTTGTACGCTGTTCTGTCTCCTCTTTTTTACAGAGTATGTACATGAATATATATAGGCATCTAACTAAACTAACTAACTTAACTAATATCTGAAAACTGAGTTCTTAATTAAACTAAACTAATTAATTGAATAATTACAGAATAATTAACTAATCACAGCTCAGCTCGTAGCAGATTCCAGTTCATCATTAGCTAATGTACAGCTTAGCACCAGCTAATTGACAGCTCACTTCTTAAGTTACTTAAGGTTGTAGTAGTAGAGAAGAAGGCAATGGAAGCGGAACAGTACTGCACCAAGTGTGTTGTTGGAGAGAAGGAACAGTGTTTAAATTACTGCCTTTATGCTTCTGCTGAGTTTTCGCTTGAGCGGATTAAACTTCGCTTGGGCGAGTCCGGATTAACACTGCAGTGTTTCTTTCTCGCTTAGGCGTTATGGCAAAACTTGGGCGAAGACGGTCTCTTAAAGTTATGCTTGAGTGAGTCCGGATTTCACTAGGACAGATTAAATAATGAATAAGCACATCGGTTTCTCATGTAGCATTCCGATCTTCTTCTCTTTTGGAGCCGGTGTCTTGGAAGTGTTCTTAAGTTAGCTTACTTGAAGTCTCGCTTGGTCAGTATTTAGGCTCTTTTCAGTCGGATTCAGGAAGTCTCACTCGGATTTATCAATTCCTGCTCGGATTTGTAGGATTTCACTCGGAATTTTCTTCTTATCTCGAGTCCGCCCTGTTCCTGCACCAATAAACAGCTACTTGCCTAGCAATTATACGCTGGCTACTTAGTGAATTTATAAATACTTCAAAATTCCTTATCTAATTAATATTTTCAATCGGTTTCTTACATAAATAGCATACTTTTGAAATAAATAACTAAAACATGAATTATTAACAAATTATTAAATAATAATATCAAAACTAGACAATACTTAGTAAATTATGTTAAATAAACAGTGGAATAATTAAGTCTTTTCAAGACTTATCAAACATCCTTCCTTTTATTCAAGGAATGTTCACAACATCATTTATTACCACGCGATACCAATGTCACCTTCGATTCATCGGTTTATAACCAATGCTATGTCATTTAACCATTCTCTCCTTAATTTCATAATCACTCTAGGGGGTGTCTCATAACCCCATCATCAAATCCTATTTGTTATTCTTTTATATTCCATCTTGGTGGTCAACGTTTATGTTTCTCATTATATATTATGGGCATAAATGAGTTATCCCAATATTTTAATCATTGTCCAACACCACCATATTATGTCATAATTATATATCCCTATACATCCCCTCAAGCATCTTACAATATAAGGGAAAGGGCCTAACACCATCAAAATCAAGAAAATGAAACAACATTCAATTCTGGGTAACTCGCTTGAGCGATCCCCTCACTCGCTTGAGTGAGATTAACGTAGCTCGCTTGGGCGAGCCCCTTCGCGTGAGCGAAAATCGTCCAGCAGCGGCTCCACGCTCGCTCGCTTGAGTGAGACTCCCTCACGCTCGGTCACTCACTCGAGCGAGAATCATCCAGTATCAATTTTCATCAGCGCTCGCTTGAGCGAGACACTCTCTCGCTTAAGCGAGATTCGGACAGAGGCCATCCTCCTATTTCCATACATGTCTCGCTTGAGTGAGGCACACCAGTGCCAGCCACTCGCTTAAGCGAAAAACATCCAGTATCATTTCCTCTATCACTCGCTCAAGCACGGCCACGCCCGCTCAAGCGAGATTCGTCCAGTGTCTCTTCTCCTCGACCCATACATGAGACAACCCGACTTAATTAAACCCAAATCGAGACCAGGGAAATTTTTTTTTCCAAAATTTAGAACGTTCCAAACGTTCACAATCATTCCCAATTAGGCGTCGGAGTAAATTAAAACAGAATAAGGCAAGGGAAAGCAAAACCGATCAGAGTAAAAGGAAGACCGAGTCAGAAAACCATGCAGGTGCAAGACTCAGCTTCGGTTAAACAGCTCAGCAGAAGTTGCAGCGCTTGAGCAAGCTCTTTTTTCGTTGGAGCGAATCCTCATTCCCTAAAGCGAACCCCCGTACTCGGTAATTTCCTCACTCGGAATCGGGACCACGTTCACTCGGGAACGGTCCCCACATACATGATTCACCCGGTAAATCCTTACTTAGCCAACTCACAATTATAACACACGGGCAAATTTCACTCGGGAAATGATTCCCTCGGATACTCCACTCGGAGTCCACAAGCTTTCCCTCACACGGATTATTTCCCCAGTCCAATACCACTCGGTATAATTCAACCATAATTCACTCGGAATATATTATCCATTCAGCAATCGGCATAATTTGATCTTTCTCACACGGAGATCACTTAGCTCCCATCACTCGGAGGAATTCACCAAGTCAAGTCTCACTCAGACTTATTCAATACTTAGCCACTCGGAATATATAACATTCACTCGGAATATAAGTAGCCTCGTACACTCGGAAGAGGACTCCTAGAATACCACAATCAAACCATCATAATTACTCTTCCCTCGGAAGAGGTTCACTCGGGGTTAATCACTCGGGAATACTCAAACCTTTCCCCACTCGGGGTTTACCCATATTTTCACTCGGAATCATATGGACTAGTCTTCCCTTGGAAGTAGCCCACTCGAGTATATCTTACTCAAGACCATTCTAAGCCTTCATCACTCGAAAAAAGGCCACACGCTAAGCTTCACTCGGACACGGCTCCTCCATCAATATTCCACTCGGAATTCATTAACTTAGCATTATGCTCTCAACACCACATAATGAACAATTTTGGGTGACTTTATAACAATGTAAAATATATATATACATACAATGTATACTCGTTCACACACCCAATAAACAACCCATATAATTAAATCCGTTCGGATTACAAAAGAGCCGGCCAAGGCTTTAACATATCTATTTACAATATACATACTATGTGTGCACTTCACAATCTGAGTGCCCATCACTCGGACTTGATGCTATTTCATCATTTCCAGTCTGACCTGCATATACTGAAAAATATAGCCACAGTAGGGGTGAGCTTTTACATATTAAATGACAGTTATTGACTCGGATTAATCTTCGAATCCACAACCATACAATAACATATTTCAATCAGCAATAATGCACTCTGCCATTCAATAATAATATTCACACAACAACCGATCGGAATTCATTCAACTCAATTAGGGCTATATAATTCCCTCCATTCACACCCAACATATATCATAACCATATTATCATCTTGCACTCGGCAACAGCATCAACATGCATATATTCCAATCGGGATTAATCAATTTGTACATGGCTATATAACTCATATTATTCACGACAGCATGTATCACAACCACAACATCACATTGCACTCGGCAATAACATCAGTATACATGCATTCATCTAATCGGATTCACCCCAATCAAGTCATATCCACATATACAACAATTCACATTGAACTCAATGACAATTATAAGTGTGCACACAATCATTTCACATGTAACACAGTTACTCCAAGCGACAACGGAAGTGTTACAGGCAGCCCCGAGTCCAACCCGGTAGGCTTGCCTTGAGTCTAACCTAAGGTCTTTAAGCGTCCAACGCTTAGTGCACTCAGCACTGCCTCGAGTCCAACCCGAGGTCTTTTATATATTTCAACACATATTTATCTGATTGCCGATCGGTATTAAGCGTTCAACGCTATATGCTCCAAGCATTTCCAGTGGCGAATTAGATGCATACGGTCATATTCATCAGGCGTCCAACGCCAATGCACTCGGCATTGCCTTGAGTCTAACCCAAGGTATTTCAACATGTTTTCCACACACATGCACTCGGCATTCAATATTAATAATATGCATCCAATGCATTTTATCATTATTATTCATAAACAGGGATCGGCATAGCAATAACACAATACATGCACTCGGCAATCATATGCACTCGGCAATTCACATGCTTTTTAATATAAAACCCCAAACGGGAATCAACATAACCGACCCACATCACATGCACTCGGAAATTACAATGCCATCCACTCGGAATTATCATTCACAACAAGCATCGCATGCTATTTCATGGGATCCACTCAGCATTAACATTTGCAACAAGCAACACTTGCTTTTCATACAAAACCCACTCAGCATCAACAGCCACAACATATCATACATTCACATAGAGTCATAAACAAAACCAGCACAACATTCACACACCACATGCATTTAATATTCACATTGGTTCACAGCACATGCATTCACTCGGCATCTCATTATAAGTCAACATTTCCATGCATTCACTCAGCAATCACATGCTTAACAACATACATCTCAGGGACGGGACCACCAAACCACTAGACAGGTCATAAATATCCCAACTATCCGGGCGTTACATGTTCTATAACACATCAATCAGCATATTCAAACATATCAACACATATTTAAGCAAAACCACCCGGAACCCGTCCATAAACCATACATTTGAGATGTAAATTAGCCCCCTTACCTGGAATGAAGATTCTAGCAGCTCCTTGAGCTTCCAGCACCGACTGAACGTTCTTCAGTCATCCAACAACACTCTGCTCTCAGCTTTGGAGGAACACCGAGCCACATGGACACACGAACAACTGTGCCTCCATGACACTCCATGCTCTCTTTACAAGACAGTGGAGAGTCTCATGCCTCCAAGGCACAACACAGTCCTCACACTCAGTCCAGTGGAGGATTCCAAGGCTATTTCCCTAAACACGAATAGCCCAGTCCTCACCAATAGTGAAGGACCCCCAGGCTTTCAGCACCCAACGCTGTTAGGCAGAATATGGGAGGATCTCTGCCTTCAAACACCTTCAAACACACAGCACCATGCTGTTTTCTCAACCACTACACAGATCTCTCTCTCAACCATGCTGTTCCTCTTCGTACTCCATTTCCCACTCGACTCTACTCAGCATACGAGTGGAAGAAGAAGATAAAGGAGACGAAGATGCAGAACCAGCGAAGGAGTAGCAGAAGAAGCCACAAGACGCGAGAGAGAAAGGAGGAGTGTTTCTCCTTGAACCCAAGAGAAAATGAGCAAGGAGTGGTTGGAAAATGAGAAGCCAAAGCCCTTATCTCTTCACTGTCGTGACAGCCCACTCCCATCAGCCATCACATCCCATCAGCTCCCATCCCATCAGCGTGGGAATCATGAGGGAGAGAGGGAGAGAGAGAACCGAAGCTCTCATTACACCACCAAGGGCACCTAAGTAATTTCTTGGCATTATTATTATTCAATCAAAAAATCTTAATTCTCTAATTAACCTTAATCAAAACCAGGATGTTACACTACTCCCCTCCTTCAAAGAATTTCTTCCTCGAAATTCCAACATGAACTTATCTCAACAAGCAGCTCAGAATATTACTACCTCAACTATTTACATGTCTCTGCTTCCCAAGCATTCACCGACCGGTTCACAATTCCACTCGACATAGCTTCACCTCTCAAGCGGTTTACCGACCGCTCCACAATTCCAGTCGGCATAATCACTAAAGTCAGGTCCTACCTGATTACAACCTCTTCATAGAATTCAATATATTCAGGGATTCAATTTTTAAAACGTACAAGTTACCCCATTCAACTCTACTAATTCATCATAACCAATGGCACCTCTAATTCCTTGGCCACTCGGCCCTACACTCCCAACGCCAATCGATGTATTCCCACCGTCAGGTCCTCCAATTCAAAGGAGTTATTTGGCACAATTAAATATCCACGGAGAGTGTAACTCTAAATTGTGTCGCATGAGACACATTATGGAGGTTAATCAACCAGTTGGGAAGCATCTAGTTGGTAAACAACATTACCGATTCCCACCAATACTCACTATTGTCCGATTTATCTCGGATTAAACCCTCAGATATTCAACATCCAACCACTAAAATTCTTCTTTAAACCATGATATACCTTGACAATACCGAGCCAAACACTCAAAAGGGCTCCAATGTCCTTCAGTTAACTCAGTTTGCCTGGACTCGCCCTTTACAGGCATCACATTTGGTTCTAAAATCTTAGATTTATAACCATTTCTTCGGCTAATTCCATGCCTACACCCTGAGTATGTCACTCAGACCTCTCATTCAAAAGTATCATTCGGGGTTTAAGGGCAATTCTCGCCCAGAAATCTTTTCACTTACAACAACTCACTCAGAATTCAACCTACTTCAAAGGCAAATCCGAGTTCAAACTCAGCAACTCTAAACACTGTCCTGAGTACGATTTCAAATAAATTCTCCGCTCGGTACTATTCCACATAGAAGTGTCACAACCAAAGACATTTTGCCCAAAAGTCATACGACTCAGAAATATTTCACACGGATTTCGCCTAACACAAATGTGTTATTCAGACACAGTTCCTTAACTTAGTAATGACTCCCACAAAACGATGTTTCACTCGGAACATCATAACTCCTCTCAGTAGTTCTTTCTCCCAGAAAGATTTTACTCAGAATTATCTCCACTTTCTCACACTCGGAATATACTAATCTTTCCCGAGCAAATCCTCACCTTTCGGATTACCTTGACTCAAGGTCCTAGTTTCCTCACTAAACTTACAGTATCACTCGGTGAGCCTTATAAAACTCCAATTCCAGTGACAGACTTGATCACCCATCTATTTCAATAACTAATCATCATTTTAGTAGCCAATTCATACCCAATAACCTCTGATCCTCTCGGAGGTAACCACATCAAGGTTAAAACAACCTTCTATCCTCCTTTTGATACACTAACAATTACTTTCCACTCAATACAGTTCTCTTTTTCACTCAGAACAGTCCGATAGACTCACCATCACCATAAGCAGCTACAGCCCCATCTGCCCGACTTATGAATTGCTGCATCCATCTTATAGGATGACGTCTCATTCCTATAGGGTTACAACAATTACATAGAGTCACTGCAAAAGTGTACACAATACCTATGGTATGAAGAGTCGTCCCGAAACGGCATACATTACATTCTTCTCACTCACACCGACCGACTCACTCAACTAATACTAACCCACATGAAAATTAATGGCAATTCATACATATATATATATATGTAAACACACATTTATATCAACATCATCATTATGCACCACCTAGGGCACATCACACAACAATAATCATGAAATATCATTTACCTTTACTGTGAAATAGTATAATGGCAATAGGTTTCTGACCCCCACAAAGTACACACCTCGTTACTACGCACCATCTAGTGCAATCATATGATGATAATCATCAAATGCTAGTTACCCACATCATAAAATGGCACATTAGCAATCGGCTTCCAGCCCTCACCGAGTAAATATCTCTTCCTCAGATCTTATTCATCACCTGCCATAACTCAATTTAAGTCTAGATAATTCACTAAACTCTCTTAGATATACCACTCGGTTTACAATATGTTTTTCAATCACATAACAGGTTCCAACATCGGTAAACCTTTTCATTAATCATCAAACACAATATAGTGGGGTGCAATCATTATCCTTATCATTCTCAGTACCAAAAGTACTCGGATTTCAATCTTACCATTCACTATTAATCCGGTATCACAAACATCACTTGCATTTCATCTTAGGACGATTCAAGCCTCAACAATTTATTACACAATCACTTTACTCGGCTCAACAATCCATAAGGTCAATCAGATTATCCGACTCGGAAATTTCAGGGGTCACCTAGTACCCATCGTGGGACACTCTCACAAAATCTAAATATCACCGTGCCTAGACCACCATCGGGTCCAGCTCCATAAATCAGACAGCATACAATTATACTAAATCCGATCAGGATTTCCATACCTTATGGGTCACCACTAAATCAATTATTCGCTCGGTTCTTAACCACAAGAGCGAGGCTAACTCAAATCCTCAGGTATCCAATTATATCAATTGCTCACCCAGTTTTCTAATCTCTCAGGTATGCATCTCAATAATATCCGATCATACATGATCACGCCCAATCAACTGGGTCACCACACCTAGTGGTCCAACATTAATCAATCACTCACTCGGTTTTCACACACCAGAAACTGAGACACTACCCCAATCAAACATGCATCAGATTTTACATTTAATCACCTATCACATACCCAGATTTCCAACTTAGGAAACTGCAACACATCACTTATACCATAGATCACATACATCATATATCATATAGAGTCCTCGTGCCAAAGGATGATCCCTTACAAATGGCACAATCGATCAATTGAATCGGAAACACCCCACTAGGGAATTCCTTTGTTATCTTTCACTTAATCAACTCAAATATGTGAGTTCTAATCCCTTCAACAAGCATGCCTCGGCCATGAACCACTAGCATGGCCAAAACAAGAGGCAAAACCAACCAATACAATTTCAATACATATGAAGGTCTCAACACCTATCATTCCATTTTTCTCTCATTCAACCCCACACTTAGAATAACCTCTTATTTAATAAATAGCCGAACAAGGGTAGTAACAACCCTTCTACCCCCCAAATCAGAATTTCAACAGTAGTACCTTTCACTACTGTCCTCAACAAAACACAGGCATATATCATCACATAAATCATGCTTAAGCATGCATCAAATCCAATAAAATACCATAAGCAATAATGACAACCGGTTATATTGCACACAACCGCCTACACTCAGTAAGCATACCTTGGTGTGAACATCTCTTTTGGTCCGATCCAAGTGGAATGAATCTTTTTTATACTGAATTCCAATTCAGAGTGGTCAAATTCGAATAGAATGGCTCCAAAATAATCAGAACCGAGCAAAATAACTCAGAATGAAGCTTTTCCAAGTGGAATATTACCCTGTTGGAGGCAAATCCTAGTGGAATGACTCAAAAATGATCAAATCCGAGCAGGATGACTCAGATTAAAGCATTTCCGAGTGAAATACAGCCCTGGTGGAGATAAATCCGAGTGGAAAAACTTAAAAATGGTCAAATCCGAGTCAAAATGAAGCATTTCCGAGTGGAATAGGCTCCTGTTGGGGAAATCCGAGCGGAATGACGCATAAATGATCAAATCTGAGTAGAAAATAATCAGGATGAGTCATTTCCGAGTGGAATATGCTCCTATTTGAATGAATCAGAGTGGGATGACTCAGAAAGGATCAAATCCGAGTGGAATTACTCAGAATAAGTCAGTTCCGAATAGAATGCTTCACTGATGAAGATGAATAGGAGTGGAATGACTCCCTGTCAGAGCCATTCTGAGTGATGAATAGATGACTCTGTTGGGGGATGAATGCTGAGAAGGATTGCTTTCTGATTGTATCTAATCCGAGTGAAGAAGTGCTGATTGAAGTGTGAAGTCCGACTCTTAGTGAATCTGGGTGGTTAGATTCTGATTGGAACAGAAGTTCGATTGTGAATATATCTGGGTAGTCAGATTTTGATGGGAAGAAAACCGATTCCGAGTGAAAATGTAAAAGTTTCCAAGCCCTGATTGCAAAGAAGGCCAATTCTGAGTGAAATTCCAATGTCTGAGTGGAAAATAGGTAGATTCCGAGTAAAAAAATTCAAATTTCCAATTTTTGAGTGAAAAGAAGGCCAATTCCGAGTGAAATTCCAATTTGAGAGGAAAGAAGGCCGGATCCGAGTGAAGATTGCCAAGTCTCCAAATTCTGAGTGAGAAGAAGGCTACTTCCAAGTGAGAATGGCCAAAATTCCAATTTTCGAGTGCAAGGAAGGAAGGTTCTGAGCGAAAATGTCCAAGTTCCATTCTGATTAAGAGCTCCCAAGGTCAGTTCCGAGTAAATTCTTCAAGCAGTGAAGTTCTGTGTCACTTTTGAAGAAATTCCGCGTGAATGCTTCACGCAGAGATAAGATCTGAGCAAAATACATCCGACTAAAAGAATTCCAAGTGTTGCCTCTTCAATCAGAACCGAGAGTTGCTTCTTCAATCAGAACCGAGTGAAGTATTTCCAGTCAGCACCGAGTGAGCTACACTTTCAGTCAGCACCGAGTGAGTCCTTTCACTCAATTTTCGAGCCATTTTTAGCCAATTCTGAGTCATACTTCATCCATTTCAGTCGGTTCCGGGTCATTGGTCACTCGGTTTATGTATAAACAGCTCCTTTTCCACTCGGTCTTGTGCACAAATTCATTTTTTCCACTCAGACTGTGGAGAGGAGGTGAAATCCGAGCCAATTTCAGTCAGTACCGAGTGACCCACTTTTCACTCAATTCCGAGCCACTTTCCACCTAATTCCGAGTCATCCTTCGATCATTTCTGAGTCCTCTTCAGGTCTTTCACCCAAGCGATTCTTGTCACGCTCAAGCGAGAATGGGAGTCCCTCTTCAGTCTGAGCCATTTTTCAGTCAGATCCGAGTCACTTTTCACTCGGTTCCAATTGAATGTTCCAATCGGAATTTCTTTGCTTGCCCACTCTATCCAATTGCACACGACACCAACATGATTTCACTCAGTCTTTTGCACAAAAGGGACCTTTTCCACTCGGATTTAGGAGGCAAAGTGAAGACCGACCCCTTTTTCCACTCGGATTTCCACCATGCTGACTTGGATTTCCACTATCCAAGTAGATCTGGAATTACGGGAGGTGGCTCACAATAGGACAAGGAGGAAAATGATAAGGAATTGCCACCAGCCTTCATTCTCCTTGATTGTCAAAGATCCAGGCTGTTTCCAACACACCATCCAAGTTGTTTGTCAACCTCATGGGGCGGCTAGCAACAAGACAAGGAGAAATAATAAGTTATTCATCCTCATTGGAAGCCAGGCTGTTCAAGCTGTCATTGCACCCCTATAAATACCTCAACGCACGAGAAGAAAAGGGAGCCTTCAGAAGATGTTTAGAAGAAGATTTCATTAGAGAGAGGAATTCTGAAGCATTTTTTTTTAATTCCCTCACTCCACTATAACACCGTCCCAACCTCCTCCTCTAACTGTCCTCCCTTCCCTCTAAAACCGTACCATACAGCCCCTCTCCAAACGCTGTCCTCACTCCTCTTAGCCACCCAACAGCCTCTCTTCCTATACCATTCCGTCCTCTCTCTTCTCCTTCCAACCCACACCACACCGTCCCTCTCTTAAGCGCAACACCGTCCTTCCCTTTCTCCTCTCATCCACACCATCCCCCTAAAACACCGTCCCAATCTCCTTCAAGTTCACCATCCACCCATCCTCCTCTCTTAAGCCCACACTGTCCTCCTTTCTTCTCCTCACCATCAACTCCTTCTAAAATCCTCACCATACTGTCCCAGCTCCTCTTAAATCCTTCAAACCGTCCTTCTCCCAAAAATTCTAACGCCATACAGTCCCCCACACCACACCGTCCCTTCCTCCTTCAAATCCTTCCCTCCGACCTCACTTAAATCCACTCCATCCGACCTCTCCTAAACCCGTACAGCCCCTCTCACTGCCTCTCCACTCAGCACCGTCCTCACCCTCCAAACACCATCCTCTCTCCTCACTCCCCACACTGTCCTGCTCCACACCGTCCCAAACTTTCCACCTCAACTCCTCCATTCCACACCGTCTAGCCCACACCTCACCAACACCACTCTCCTTCCTCTTCAACACTGTCTTCACTCCCTTCACCAAAACTATCCTTCTCAACACCGTCCTTCCTCTTAACACTTACATCGTCCAGTTCTTAATATTCAACCGTTTTTCAACTCCTCCCCCAACACCGTCTAGTTCCCTTAAAACTACACCACCCAGCCTTTAAACCTCTAATACCGTCCTCTCTCCTTTAACCCAATACTGTCCTTCCTCTCTTTTAGACTCTACAGTCCTCCTCTCAAATATCATCCAGCTCCCCCTCTCGTCACACCAACCAGCTCTTTTCTCACCACACCGATCCTACTCTCCCTTTTATTTTTTTATATAATTGTATTTGTTTTAGTTTCTGTTAAATTAATTATTGGTTAATGTCTCTGTTCCCTTTTCAATTAATAATCAATTTCTGTTAATTGATAAATATTAATGGAAATGAGTGTTTCACACCTTTTATTTGGATTGGCATAGAAGTTACATTTATTATTATTATCATTATTATTGTAATTTTTATTATATTTTTTAAAATGGTGGAGCGAGTTTAATTTGGACGAGACGTCCTGTTATTCTCATGTAAATATTCCATGTTTATTTTTGTTTACTTTTGTATATTTTTTCATCTCGTATACTTTCTTTTCATGAAGAAGTTAAAATAATTACTGAGTTAATTATAATGCGCGCTATCATATTGAGGTAACCGTTTTTATAACGGACAGTTGTGAGGTGCTAATACCTTCCTCACCTGTAATCAGACTCCCGAATCATGAAATTTCATTTTTATAACCAGTGCTTTAACAAAAGGTTTTTCCAGTATTTTATCCAAAAAAAATATTGGTGGCGACTCCCTGTTTTTTTTTCTTTTTGAAATGTTTTGAGGGTCGGCCGTGCCACCGCGATCCCGGTCATGACAGATGGCGACTCCGCTGGGGACGTAGAGAGTCAAGCCAGTCAATTTGATAGTGCACGTTTTAATTAGCATATTAATTATTTAACTTCTTCCTTTATTTTTATTTTTTTGTCAATATTTGTATATGGTTTTTGTTTTATTTATATTCTATCATTTATGTCCTGTAAATGTTTGCATGTTTGTTGAACCTTAGGCTAGAGGACCATGTTACTTTTCTGCAATCATTGAACTCTAGGGTAGATGACTTTGTATATTTGTTTTGTGTTTGTTCTTTGTGCAGATTGAGGTAAGGTAAAAGGTATTGAATGCCCTTCCACACACTACACTCACATTTTTGCACACACTGATGAGTGGCGCCCTATACCCGGGCCCCAAATAAACCCTAAGTTAGGGGAGGTTGGTAGCGGTGTCGTTTGGGATGTACTTCCCATCCGGCAATCGTAAGAACCTTAACTAGAGTTCGACTTATTCATGGTGCCCACACCTAGTAGACTTCCTACTATTTGTGGTTAACATCATGAGTAGGATCTTGGCTCTAGTAACCTTTAGAAATTTTAGAATAAGCCACCTAATGCGAGGTATCACTGATAGCTAAAGAGGCAAACTTTACTTCTACCTTTTCTCGTTCTCACTTTCTTTTCTGATCCAAAATTAAGGGACCACTTGCCCGTTTAATGGATTACTTTTTCCCAAAATGACATACTTTTAACTAGTGATCCTTTAACGGGTAAGTAGTTTTCTTTTTATACACAAGTCTTTGGATCCTGAGTTACGGATGTTTCGAATCATCAAAAAAATAAATAAATAAATAAATAAATAAAAATAAAAATAAAATATATATATACATGTATATATATACATATATATATAAAACAAAAAAATCAATTCTTTTTGTATTGACAATGATCGAAAAATCCATAACTCACATGATCCTTGACTTGACACAAGTTTTGTCAAATCGTAACCCCCCTAAATACAAAAATGTTTTCAAGAAAGTTACTAGGGGAGTATCGATTTGCAAAACACGTCATTTCCTGATGTCTCTTTCTCTCATTTCTTTCTATTCTCACCGGAAGCTATTCAGAGCTTAACGAATACCCTTGAGCAAGATATGGAAATTAACGTGGGATCAAACCTTTAAGAGAAGGGTCATGGTTCCCTGAGTTAGAAATAGCTAAACTTGAGGCTCTTATTGCATTTCAGAATGAAGGATTTTTCTGTCTTCATAACTATCCCGTATTAATTTCCATGTTTACCATACCTAGTACTTTTGAACGATAAGTTCTAAGGAATGGTCAAAGGATACTCGCCAAAGCCTGTGATTGCTTCCCATGACATTCTCCTTCTTTCTATTTCCACCTGACATTTCTTGTTTTTCTTTCAAAGACACTGAAACACAGACGTCACGGGTAGACATCCTTACCAGACCCGACTTCAAAGGAAACTCATAGCTGAGGCAGAAGCTGTTGATGGAGACTTTAGGACTGAGTTTGATCAGCTGAAAGAGCGAGTGGCGGAGTTAACTAAACTCTTAGAAAAGAAACTCACAGAAGGAGCCTCCTCTACAGGTGTTGAGGACAGCCAACAGCAGCCTGTCACCGCACCACCCCCCATTGGTTCTGACCCAGCAAGAACCCAACTACCTAACACA
Source organism: Clitoria ternatea (assembly GCA_037962975.1). Classification (NCBI taxonomy): domain Eukaryota; kingdom Viridiplantae; phylum Streptophyta; class Magnoliopsida; order Fabales; family Fabaceae; genus Clitoria; species Clitoria ternatea. The sequence goes on along the minus strand of CM075672.1, from coordinate 155,391,532 downwards.
ACGACACCCCCTCTCACTATTCATGTTGGAAGACCTAACCCTGCCATTGAGACCCAGCCACCCTACGGTCAGTCTTATGCACAACAGCATACATTTATTGGTCCTGACGGCAACCCAGTACCTTTTCCACTTTATGGCCTACCACCGGGGTACTATCCCCCGCTCGCTAACCAACAAGAAACCCAAAACACGCAAGCCCATGGCCCACAAGTGTACCAAACCCAAAACATGCAAGCCCATGACCCACAAGCTTACCAAACCCAAAACACGCAGACCCATGACCCAAACCCATCAAATCCAAAATACACAAGCCCCGATGGCCCAGCCAACTTGCAATGCACAAGCCCAAAACACACAAGCCCAGATGACCCAGCCAACTTATGCTGTACAAACTATGGCCCAACCTCAAGGACCCTCACCAAATACAGGCCTAATGAACCAGTCCCATGTGTTGCCTCCATTCAACCAGCCACTCGGCTATCCATACGGATACGTAACTCCTTATATGACCAATCTCCAAGATACAACCCGCATGATGAACCCGGTAAGTGGTCATAGCACGGTCGCAGCTCCCCAAAAGGAAAAGATAGAAATCCTAGAGAAGCGTTTGAGAATGATGGAAGGCGCTGGAGGTTTCAGACTGATAGATGCTTCTGAACTATGCCTAGTCACAGATGTTGTCCTCCCGCCCAAATTCAAGATGCCAGACTTTGACAAGTATCGGGGAATGACTTGTCCAAAGAACCATCTCACGATGTACTGTCGAAAGATGGCATCTTACTCTTCTAATGACCAGTTATTGATCCACTACTTCCAAGATAGTCTGGCGGGGGCCGCTCTTACCTGGTATGCTCATCTTGAGCGGAACCATATTCGTTGTTGGAAGGACCTGGCAGATGCCTTCCTTAGACAATACAAGTATAACATGGATATGGCACCCAACAGGGTTCAGTTACAGAATATGTTGAAAAGGGACAGTGAAACATTTAAGGAGTATGCCCAACGCTCGACAGAAACAACGGCGCAAGTGGACCCTCCATTATCGGAAAAAGAGATAATCACAATGTTTATTGACACACTCCCATCACCTTTCTATGGCAAGATGATTGGTAGTGTTTCATCCAATTTCTCCGACTTTGTGACTATTGGGGAAAGGGTGGAAAGCGGAATACGAACAGGAAAAATCACTCAGGGCCCATCTGGGGCAAGCATGACAAGAAAGCCGGCACCTGGGAGAAGGGATGGAGAAACTAATTCCATCTCTTCTAATCAAAAGACAGCCCCGACAAGACCATTCGCCCCTACCATGATTCAAGCTCCCAATCCTTATGTGGCCGCCGCCACTCAGGGCCCGACAACTCATACTCCTCACTTCCGTTCGCCCATGGTAAGAGCACGAATGCCACAACCCATGGCATACCATCACCCGCAACAAGCGATTCGACCACCTGATCATAATCAGAATACGAGAAACCCCAACAATGAGCGCACCCCTATACAGTTCGATCCAATTCCCATAACATATACCGAACTTTTGCCAATCCTCGTTCAGAAGGGTCTGGTAGCTCCATGCCCCATGAGACCGTTACAACCTCCTTACCCAAGGGGGTATGACCCAAACGCTCATTGTGATTACCATGCTGGGGCACTAGGGCATTCTACAGAAAATTGCATGGCTTTGAAATATAAAGTGAGAGATTTGATCAAAGCCGACTGGATTAATTTTCGGGAAGGAAGCCCTAACGTGACCACAAATCCCCTGCCTAATCATAGAGGTTCAGAAGTTAATGCTGTGGTGGCCAATAATGAAGATGGTTTTGATGGTAATACTGATTTGGTGATCGCTTGCCCGCTGGACCAAGAGCTCAGTAACTGGGAGGCTGTCAAACTCCCTTCGATTTTAAATGATTCACCAAAATAATTTGCCATTGCCTCAAAGTCTTATTTATCCCTCTGCTATGCCTAAGGCTTTGGGATTTTTCATGTAATAAGGGCGAAAAAAAAAACTTGTTTTACCAGTCAATCAATAAATGCGTATCAAAATTCAAAAAAAAAATTTCAAAAAAAATTTCTCATCCCTTTATCCTTGCTTTTGACTCATTCTCCTTAACTTGCTTTTCCTATCTCTTCTTTATTTTGCCATAACAAACAAAATTGCAGATCCAAAAATGATCCTCTTGAGACTAGTGAAATCACAATCACGCTTCACGATTTCGATTACCCAGTCGACTATGCCGACGAAGAAGGTAAGGGAAACCTGTGAGCCACCGCACAAGTCAACAAGATTGTTAGAACAAGAGGTTAAATAATACCCTAAGTCAAGAACAACTGAAGGAATCACGGTGGTAATCTATCAGAAGGTATTAGTATTTTGTTTCAAGACGTGGAAGGAATCTATGTGAATGACAACATTGCCAAGTCCCGAATTGGACAAGTGGTAGGCCAGTCAACTAAGAAAAACCACAACAGTTACCAGCATAAATAGGGGAAAATTACTAAATGCCTACAAATGTAGATATAGTCAAGGGAGAATTTACAAAAAAAAACAAAAAAAAATGAAAAATGAAAAGCAGAGTCAAGCTTGAATGCACATACCAAACGGGAAAGCTGGTTACGTCCAGATTATCAAGCAAGCTGTCATTTTCTGTCACTAGACCAAGAACTCGCATTCTTGTCATCATCAACACCTCAACCTTAAAAGGTACGCTATTCCTCATGCTCATGTAACCAAGGAAATAGTCTATCAGATTGAGTCATCGCATCATCAAGGGGATAAAAAATGAAACAAAACAAAAAAAAACAAAAAAAAATCAAAAATGAAAAGAAAAAAAATCAAAAAAAAATCCAAAAAAAAAAGGCCAAAATGATGATTCAAAGTAATTCCCTCTCATCGATGTCAAAAGACTTACCAATATTTCCTTGGATACATGGCATTGGAGTAGAGTCTCCTATTTGAAGTAACATCAGTTTCCCAAAGGATCAAACTAAATTTGGAAAAGGATAGGCAGACTCAACTGGAGTGTGATCAGTTTCAACTTTTTACTATAAAGGATGCAGCCCAAAATAAACAAGAACATATTATAAAGAAAGAGAAAAGCTCGCTAGGCTGAAAACCTGAAAGGGCGGCCTAGGCAAAAGTTAGAGCGACCTAGTGAGTTGAAAACCTGAAAAGACGTCTCAGGTAAAAATTAGGGTCAACATCTCGGTAAGGTAACTAAAGTTCCCAATGCAAAACGCGCAAACTGAGGCATGTGGACCACGGTCAAACTACCCTCTCGAAGGCAGAGTTAAACAATGTACTTGAGGTCGTAATGTGGGATTAAGGTTTTCACTAGTCTCAGGAATTCACTGGAGGATCCTTGAACCTTCCCTATTTCTCCTGGCCTTGACCTGTCCTATGTAACTTCATTCCATCCCATCTATTTTCCCCTTTTGTCTATTCTCTGTGTTCTATTTGACATACATGAATAAATTTATCCTTTTTCGATACGTGTTATGAATTGCATTGATCTGATAAAACATTGTGTTTTTTATAAAAAAAACGAAAGAATGGTGAACATTTAAAGTCGTGAGGAGCAAGACACTCCCACTACTCGACCTCATCTTAAGACAATCATCACAAAGACTCAGCCAAGGCACGCGCTTCAAAGCTATGATCGCCTCTTTCATTCTCCTCTGTCCATGAGTTATCCTGAGGGTCGCAGTTTCACAGGACCTACCCAGTTTTTTGAATTTTACTTTACACTACTAACCTTTTTCTGCAGGTTGTTATAACAGACAGACATGTCAAGTGTGGACACTTCAATCAAGTCCTTCAAATTTCTTCTTCAACCGCCAAAGCTGGCACTCCACAGAATCCTTTCTTCAAATCTGCCAAAATTAGCGTATCTCAGAATTCTTTCCCCCAAATCGCCAAAGTTGGCATTTTTTTCAAAATTCCTTCCTCAAATCACCAAAGCTGGCATCTTTCAAAGTCTTCTCCTTAATCGCCAAAACTGGCACTCCTCAAAATCTCTTCTTCAACCGCCAAAGTTGGCACTTCTCAAAACTCCTTCCCTAGATCGCCAAAGTTGGCACTTCTTGAAGTCTTCTCCTCAACTGCCAAAGCTGACACTTTTTCAAACTCCCTTCCAAGGAATCTACCTGATACATTCCAACCATCAAGCGTATCCCCTTCCCAAGCCCAAGGATAGTTTCTAGCAAAATTCTTTCCCCCAGCAAAATCACCAAACTCTCCCCAGTAAGCCTACAATTCAGATCATCCCCCTGATAAGAACATTTTTCTAATCAGGCTTAGAAGAACTCCCCAATGGAACCGTGATCGCCAAAGCTGGCACCTTTCAAGGTTTCTTCCTCCATAGCCCAAGCTGGCACCTTTCAAGGTTTCCTCCTTAATCGCCAAAGTTGGCAATCCTCAATCCTCTTCTCCTTAATCAAGGTTAGTAATTTTCAAAGTCTCTTCTTCAATCTCCAAAGCTGGCACCATTCGAAGTTTCTTTCTCCTTAATCGCCAAAGTTGGCAATCTTCAAAGTCTCCCGCTCAACTCCAAAATCAGCATCTCCCAAATTCTTCCCCAGTGGAATCAATCGCCAAAGCTGGCACTTCTCAAGATCCCTTCCCCGATGGACCCTAAATTTTTAATTCTCAATCAGGGGCAGCACCCCGAATCACCAAATTCTTCCCTAGTGGAACTACATTTCCCAAACAATTCAAACTGGGGCATCTCCCCAGATTTCTTCTGTTCCAGTCAAGGAGCGGTTCCCCAAGGCTCCTTCAAACCATCTCAAACTAGGGCATCACCCCAGATCTCTTTCAATCAAGAAGCATGTCCCCAAGATTCCTTCATATCATGTCAAACTGGGGCATCACCCCGGATCTCTTTCAATCAAGATACACTATCCCCAACAACCTTCAACCATGTCAAACTGGGGCATCACCCCAGGTTTATTTCTCTTTCAGTTAGGGGGTAATTCATCAACCTCTTCAACTAGGAACGTCACCCCAAGGGTGTCCTTTTTAAATCAATGGGTAGTTCCATAAAATCCTTTCGGTCTTCATAAATGGGACACTTCCCATATTCTCTTCCCCAGTGAAACCATAATTGCCAAAGCTGGTACCTCCGAAATTTTTCCATTAGAACCAATCGCCAAAGTTGGCACCATTTACTTTTCGTTTGCCTATTCAAGCACCCTTTACCTTTCCAGTTGCCGAAGTTGGCACCCATTTACTTTCCAGTCGCCTATTCAGGCACCCATTTACTTTCCGTTCGCCTATTCAGGCATCATTTACTTTTCCAGTCGCCGAAGCTGGCACCTATTTACTTTTCCAGTCGCCGAATGTGGCACCCATTTACCTTTTCTGTTCGCCTATTCAGGCACCATTTACTTTTCCAGTCGCCGAAGCTGGCACCCATTTACCTTTTCTAGTGGCCGAAGCTGGCACCCATTTACTTTCCAGTCGCCTATTCAGGCACCCCTTTACTTTCCGTCCGCCTATGCAGGCACCCTTTACCTTCCAGTCTACCAGGGGTCAATCCCAATCTTCTCATTTCCTGTCCATTTGAAAACAATTTTTCCTGGTCAATTCAGAGTTCAAAAAAACAAAAAAAAAGAGGAAAAAAAGAAAAAGAGAGAGGAGAAAAGAAGAGAAACAGAAGTGGAGAATGCTCGTTTTTAAGAAAAAAAGGTCACACTGACTCGTGATTGCCCACACCATCAATTGCCATACCGATCAAGAGGTCCCACTTGGCCCCTACATCGGTGTTCATATCTTTACTTCCTTTTCACTTCAAAAACACAGAAGCTTCGTGTTTCTTTTGTGAAAAAAAAGTAAAGAGGGGCATCTGTGAACACCTCTTTTAGTCCAGTCCAAGTGGAATGAATCTTTTTTATACTGAATTCCAATTCAGAGTGGTCAAATTCGAATAGAATGGCTCCAAAATAATCAGAACCGAGCGAAATAACTCAGAATGAAGCTTTTCCAAGTGGAATATTACCCTGTTGGAGGCAAATCTGAGTGGAATGACTCAAAAATGATCAAATCTGAGCAGGATGACTTAGATTAAAGCATTTCTGAGTAAAATACAGCCCTGGTAGAGATAAATCCGAGTGGAAAAACTCAAAAATGGTCAAATCCGAGTCAAAATGAAGCATTTCCGAGTGGAATAGGCTCCTGTTGGGGAAATCAGAGCGGAATGATGCATAAATGATCAAATCCGAGTAGAATTAATCAGGATGAGTCATTTCTGAGTGGAATATGCTCCTGTTTGAGTGAATCAGAGTGGGATGACTCAAAAAGGATCAAATCCGAGTGGAATTACTCAGAATGAGTCAGTTCCGAATAGAATGCTTCACTGATGAAGATGAATAGGAGTGGAATGACTCCCTGTCAGAGCCATTCCGAGTGATGAATAGCTGGCTCTGTTGGGGGATGAATACTGAGAAGGATTGCTTTCTGATTGCATCTAATCTGAGTGAAGAAGTGCTGATTGAAGTGTGAAGTCCGACTCTTAGTGAATCTAGGTGGTTAGATTCTGATTGGAACAGAAGTCCGATTGTGAATATATCTGGGTAGTCAGATTTTGATGGGAAGAAAACCGATTCCGAGTGAAAATGTAAAAGTTTCCAAGCCCTGATTGCAAAGAAGGCCAATTCTGAGTGAAATTCCAATGTCTGAGTGGAAAATAGGTAGATTCCGAGTGAAAAAATTCAAATTTCCAATTTCTGAGTGAAAAGAAGGCCAATTCCGAGTGAAATTCCAATTTGAGAGGAAAGAAGGCCGGATCCGAGTGAAGATTGCCAAGTCTCCAAATTCTGAGTGAGAAGAACACTATTTCCAAGTGAGAATGGCCAACATTCCAATTTCTGAGTGCAAGGAAGGAAGGTTCCGAGTAAAAATGTCCAAGTTCCATTCTGATTAAGAGCTCCCAAGGTCAGTTCTGAGTAAATTCTTCAAGCAGTGAAGTTCTGTGTCACTTTTGAAGAAAGTCCGAGTGAATGCTTCACACATAGATGAGATCTGAGCAAAATACATCCGACTGAAAGAATTCTAAGTGTTGCCTCTTCAATCAGAACCGAGAGTTGCTTCTTCAATCAGAACCGAGTGAAGTATTTCCAGTCAGCACCGAGTGAGCCATACTTTCAGTCAGCACCAAGTGAGTCTTTTCACTCAATTTTCGAGCCATTTTTAGCCAATTCCGAGTCATAGTTCATCCATTTCAGTCGGTTCCGGGTCATTGGTCACTCGGTTTTTGTATAAACAGCTCCTTTTCCACTCGGTCTTGTGCACAAATTCATTTTTTCCACTCGGATTATGGAGAGGAGGTGAAATCCGAGCTAATTTTCAGTCAGTACCGAGTGACCCACTTTTCACTCAATTCCGAGCTACTTTCCACTTAATTCTGAGTCATCCTTCGATCATTTCTGAGTCCTTTTCAGGTCTTTCGCCCAAGCGATTCTTGTCACGCTCAAGCGAGAATGGGAGTCCCTCTTCAGTCTGAGCCATTTTTCAGTCAGATCCGAGTCATTTTTCACTCGGTTCCGATTGAATGTTCCAATCGAAATTTCTTTGCTTGCCCACTCTATCCAATTGCACACAACACCAACATGATTTCACTCGGTCTTTTGCACAAAAGGGACCTTTTCCACTCGGATTTAGGAGGCAAAGTGAAGACCGACCCCTTTTTCCACTCGGATTTCCACCATGCTGACTTGGATTTCCACTATCCAAGTGGATCTGGAATTACGGGAGGTGGCTCACAACAGGACAAGGAGGAAAATGATAAGGAATTGCCACCTCCATTCTCCTTGATTGTCAAAGATCCAGGCTGTTTCCAACACACCATCCAAGTTGTTTGTCAATCTCGTGGGGCGGCTGGCAACAAGACAAGGAGAAATAATAAGTTATTCATCCTTATTGGAAGCCAGGCTGTTCAAGCTGTCATTGCACCCCTATAAATACCTCAACGCATGAGAAGAAAAGGGAGCCTTCAGGAGATGTTTAGAAGAAGATTTCATTAGAGAGAGGAATTCTGAAGCATTTTTTTTAATTCCCTCACTGCACTAAAACACTGTCCCAACCTCCTCCTCTAACTGTCCTCCCTTCCCTCTAAAACCGTACCACACAGCCCCTCTCCAAACGCTGTCCTCACTCCTCTTAGCCACCCAACAGCCTCTCTTCCTACACCATTCCGTCCTCTCTCTTCTCCTTCCAACCCACACCACACCGTCCCTCTCTTAAGCCCAACACCGTCCTTCCCTTTCTCCTCTCATCCACACCATCCCCCTAAAACACCGTCCCAATCTCCTTCAAGTTCACCATCCACCCATCCTCCTCTCTTAAGCCCACACTGTCCTCCTTCCTTCTCCTCACCATCAGCTCCTTCTAAAATCCTCACCATACTGTCCCAGCTCCTCTTAAAGCCTTCAAACCATCCTTCTCCCAAAAATTCTAACGCCATACAGTCCCCCACACCACACCGTCCCTTCCTCCTTCAAATCCTTCCCTCCGAGCTCACTTAAATCCACTCCATCCGACCTCTCCTAAACCCGTACAGCCCCTCTCACTGCCTCTCCACTCAGCACCGTCCTCACCCTCCAAACACCGTCCTCTCTCCTCAATCCCCACACTATCCTGCTCCACACCGTCCCAAACTTTCCACCTCAACTCCTCCATTCCACACCGTCTAGCCCACACCTCACCAACACCGTTCTACTTCCTCTTCAACACTGTCTTCACTCCCCTCACTAAAACCATCCTTCTCAACACCGTCCTTCCTCTTAACACTTACATCGTCCAGTTCTTAATATTCAACCATTTTTCAACTCCTCCCCCAACACCGTCTAGTTCCCTTAAAACTACACCGCCCAGCCTTTAAACCTCCAACACCGTCCTCTCTCCTTTAACCCAATACTGTCCGTCCTCTCTTTTAGACTCTACAGTCCTCCTCTCAAATATCGTCCAGCTCCCCCTCTCGTCACACCAACCAGCTCTTTTCTCACCACACCGGTCCTACTCTCCCCTTTATTTTTTTATATAATTTTATTTGTTTTAGTTTCTGTTAAATTAATTATTGGTTAATGTCTCTGTTCCCTTTTCAATTAATAATCAATTTCTGTTAATTGATAAATATTAATGGAAATGAGTGTTTCACACCTTTTATTTGGATTGGCATAGAAGTTGCATTTATTATTATTATCATTATTATTGTAATTTTTATTATATTTTTTAAATAGTGGAGCGAGTTTAATTTGGACGAGACGTCCTCTTATTCTCATGTAAATATTCCATGTTTATTTTTGTTTACTTTTGTATATTTTGTCATCTCGTATACTTTCTTTTCATGAAGAAGTTAAAATAATTACCGAGTTAATTATAATGCGCGCTACCATATTGAGGTAACCGTTTTTATAACGGACAGTTGTGAGGTGCTAATACCTTCCTCACCTTTAATCAGACTCCCGAATCATGGAATTTCTTTTTTATAACCAGTGCTTTAACAAAAGGTTTTTCCATTATTTTTATCCAAAAAAAATATTGGTGGCGAGTCCCTGTTTTTTTTCTTTTCAAAACGTTTTGAGGGTCGGCCGTGCCGCCACGATCCCGGTCGCGACACTTGGCCATGGACCTTTTAAGTCCGTTCTGATACCAAAATAAGACAACCCGACTTAATTAAACCCACATTGAGACCAGGGAAATTTTTTTTTCCAAATTTAGAACGTTCCAAACGTTCACAATCATTCCTAATTAGGCGTCGGGGTAAATTAAAACAGAATAAGGCAAGGGAAAGCAAAACCGATCAGAGTAAAAGGAAGACCGAGTCAGAAAACCACACAGGTGCAAGACTCAGCTTTGGTTAAACAGCTCAGCGGAAGTTGCAACGCTTGAGCGAGCTCTTTTTTCTCTGGAGCAATTCCTTATTCGCTGAAGCGAACCCCCGCACTCAGTAATTTCCTCACTCGGAATCGGGACCATGTTTACTCGGGAACGGTCCCCACATACATGATTCACCCGGTAAATCCTTACTTAGCCAACTCACAATTATAACACACGGGCGAATTTTACTCGGGAAATGATTCCCTCGGATACTCCACTCGGAGTCCATAAGCTTTCCCTCACACGGATTATTTCCCCAGTCCAATACCACTCGATATAATTCAACCATAATTCACTCGGAATACATTATCCATTCAGCAATCGGCATAATTTGATCTTTCTCACACGGAGATCACTTAGCTCCCATCACTCGGAGGAATTCACCAAGTCAAGTCTCACTCAGACTTATTCAATACTTAGCCACTCGGAATATATAACATTCACTCACAATATAAGTAGCCTCGTACACTCGGAAGAGGACTCCTAGAATACCACAATCAAACCATCACAATTACTCTTCCCTCGGAAGAGGTTCACTCGGGGTTAATCACTCGGGAATACTCAAACCTTTCCCCACTCGGGGTTTACCCATATTTTTACTCGGAATCATATGGACTAGTCTTCCCTCGGAAGTAGCCCACTCGAGTATATCTTACTCGGAACCATTCTAAGCCTTCATCACTCAGAAAAAGGCTACACGCTAAGCTTCACTCGGACACGGCACCCTCATCAATGTTCCACTCGGAATTCATTAACTTAGCATTATCCTCTCAACACCACATAATGAACAATTTCGGGTGACTTTATAACAATGTAAAATATATATATACATACAATGTATACTCGTTCACACACCCAATAGATAACCCATATAATTAAATCCATTCGGATTACAAGAGAGCCGGCCAAGGCTTTAACATATCTATTTACAATATACATACTATGTGTGCACTTCACAATCTGAGTGCCCATCACTCGGACTTGATGCCATTTCATCATTTCCAGTCTGACCTGCATATACTAAAAAATATAGCCACAGTAGGGGTGAGCTTTTACATATTAAATGATAGTTATTAACTCGGATTAATCTTTGAATCCATAACCATACAATAAATATTTCAATCAGCAATAATGCACTCTGCCATTCAATAATAATATTCACACAACATCCGATCGGAATTCATTCAACTCAATCAGGGCTATATAATTCCCTCCATTCACACCCAACATATATCATAACCATATTATCATCTTGCACTCGGTAACAGCATCAACATGCATATATTCCAATCGGGATTAATCAATTCGTACATGGCTATATAACTCATATTATTCACCACAGCATGTATCACAACCACAACATCACATTGCACTCGGCAATAACATCAGTATACATGCATTCATCCAATCGGATTCACCCCAATCAAGTCATATCCACATATACAACAATTCACATTGAGCTCAATGACAATTATAAGTGTGCACACAATCATTTCACCCGGATCCAGTTATTTATTACCAATTTTTATTGTTGCAACATAGGCTCCAAGCCTTTTCTCAGCTCCAAGCTGATTCAGCCGTTTTACTGGTACCAAACTATTTTCCCTCACATGTAACACAGTCACTCCAAGCGACAATGGAAGTGTTACGGGCAGCCCCGAGTCCAACCCGGTAGGCTTACCTTGAGTCCAACCCAAGGTCTTTAAGCGTCCAACGCTTAGTGCACTCGGCACTACCTCGAGTCCAACCCGAGGTCTTTTATATATTTCAACACATATTTATTTGATTGCTGATCGGTATTAAGCGTCCAACGCTATATGCTCCAAGCATTTCCAGTGGCGAATCAGATGCATACGGTCATATTCATCAGGCGTCCAACGCCAATGCACTCAGCATTGCCTTGAGTCCAACCCAAGATCTTTCAACATGTTTTCCACATACATGCACTCGGTATTCAATATAATAACATGCATCCAATGCATTTTATCATTATTATTCATAAACAGGGATTGACATAGCAATAACACAATACATGCACTCGGCAATCACATGCACTCGGCAATTCACATGCTTTTTAATATAAAACCCCAAACAGGAATCAACATAACCGACCCACATCACATGCACTCGGCAATTACAATGTCATCCACTAGGAATTATCATTCACAACAAGCATCGCATGCTATTTCATGGGATCCACTCAGCATTAACATTTGCAACAAGCAACACGTGCTTTTCATACAAAACCCACTCGGCATCAACAGCCACAACATATCATACATTCACATAGAGTCATAAACAGAACCAGCACAGCATTCACACACCACATGCATTTAATATTCACACTGGTTCATAGCACATGCATTCACTCGACATCTCATTATAAGTCAACATTTCCATGCATTCACTCAGCAATCACATGCTTAACAACATACATCTCAGGGACGGGACCACCAAACCACTAGACAGGTCATAAATATCCCAACTATCCAGGCGTTGCATGTTCTACAACACATCAATCAGCATATTCAAACATATCACAACATATTTAAGCAAAACCACCCGGAACCCGTCCATAAACCATACATTTGAGATGTAAATTAGCCCCCTACCTGGAATAAAGATTCCAGCAGCTCCTTGAGCTTCTAGCACCGAGTGAATGTTCTTTAATCATCCAACAACACTCAGCTCTCAGCTTTGGAGGAACAACGAGCCACACGGACACACGAACAGCTCTGCCTCCATGACACTCCATACTCTCCTTACAAGACAGTGGAGAGTCCCATGCCTCCAAGGCACAACAGAGTCCTCACACTCGGTCCAGTGGAGGATTCCAAGGCTGTTTCCCCCATACACGAACAGCCCAGTCCTCACCAACAGTGAAGGACCCCCAGGCTTTCAGCACCCAACGCTGTTAGGCAGAATAGGGGAGGATCTCTGCCTTCAAACACCTTCAAACACACAGCACCATGCTGTTTTCTCAACCACTACACAGATCTCTCTCTCAACCACGCTGTTCCTCTTCGTACTCCACTTCCCACTCGGCTCTACTCAGCGTGCGAGTGGAAGAAGAAGATGAAGGAGACGAAGATGCAGAACCAGCGAAGGAGTAGCAGAAGAAGCCACAGGACGCAAGAGAGAAAGGAGGAGTGTTTCTCCTTGAACCCAATAGAAAATGAGTAAGGAGTAGTTGGAAAATGAGAAGCCAAAGCCCTTATCTCTTCACTGTCGTGACAACCCACTCCTATCAGCCATCACATCCCATCAGCTCCCATCCCATCAGCATGGTAATCACGAGGGAGAGAGGAAGAGAGAACCGAAGCTCTCATTACACCACCAAGGGCACCTAAGTAATTTCCTGGCATTATTATTATTTAATCAATAAATCTTAATTCTCTAATTAACCTTAATCAAAACCAGGATGTTACAATACACGTTGCTTGAGCGGGACGCTCACTCGCCTGGGCGAGATTGGGCCAGAGGCCATAATACTGGTACAGGGGATTCTCGCTCAAGCGAGATTACCAGTTCAATTGCAGAAACGTGAGAATTCAGCAACCTTATATACCAAAACCCATACAAAGCTAAATTGGCCAAATTCAATACATCATGTGCCCCTTATTAGACGTTTAAAACTTGTCTCAAACATTCATGCTCAATAATTTCCGTTCCAATTCATTAATCCCATTAAAATTAAACTTATCATCATTACACACACATATATATATATATATATATATTCCCTTAACAATCATCACATACTCTCATTCACCATTCTCAATAATCATCAAATTACCATCCATATTATCTTAATAACTACATGGCAAGGCAAGCATGAGTACTAAACACATACAATAATCACTATCAATCTACTCATGCAATTTGAATGTAAACTCCTCTCCTACCTCGAGGAAAGAGCCGCAACCAAATGCACGCTCCGAATATTCCGCCACATAATCCAGAACACAATCTACATATCACATACACATATGTATTCATATAATCAATAACCATCTCAAAGCATTTCTCATAAATTCTAAATAATGACTTACATATTGTAAGGCTTATGAACAAGTTCTAAACTTATCAAAACACCGATTTATGCAATTTTGTTAGGCTTTGGGAATTCCTTTCCCAAAACCAAGATTCTCTAAATCTTAAAGGGCCAACTATACTCATTAACAACAACATCATGTCCTTCATAATGCACTCAATCATCGTATGAATCATCCATTTGCCATCATTATCACTCAAGATTCAACATGGCTCTCTTATCCTCCAATAACCACAATTAATGAATCAGAATCAAATGGCACACCAAAATGGTTTAGAACTTTATGAAACCATAATCTTATCACACCAATCCTTCACATTCCATATTCATACTAACATCTATCTATAGGCTTCACCATCAATGGTCCTCTATCATTTTAAGCAACATTCAACCTTAAATATCATCTATACATATTCAATTAACCTTCCAAGCTATAATATATCCACTTTCCCTAAATTCTTAGGGCTAGGGTTTCATGAGAACCTAACAACCATTATCAATATTCGTCAACCATCATCAATAGCTATCTTTCATCATTAACATTATTCCCTAACATCATTAAACATATATTCTACTCACATTTTACACTTCCCCCAATTTATTAAAATTAGGGTTTCATTAAAAACCACCACCATTATAAATGCTTATCAATTTTCCATCACCTTTCAATATTTTATTTTAAGTACCATATTAAATGCTCATAAAAGCTTGCATTTAAGCCACCCCACCTTAGGGTTTCTATACCTAATGTTTCTCCCAATAACCCTCATGCAATAAATACTCCCCTAAATACCAAAAACCCAAAACCTAGGGATCAAGCTCATGAGAAATGAAAAGGAACATACCTTAACCAAGAGACAACAATGAGCCTCCAAGAGAGGAAAAAGGTGACAAAAATTTGAGGAAGAAGAGGGAGGAGCTTCCACTAACATCATCTCCTCCAAGCTCCATGGGAAAATCGAAAATGGAGGGAGGAGGAAGGGCACACCACCACACTTGGATTTTTAGAGAATGGAAGAAGAAGAAGAAGAAGAAGAAGAGATGAAAAGAAAGAGAATAGGAAGAAGGAGAAGAAGTGGCGTGAAAACATAAGAGGAGGATGAGGGTTTATTTTTAAGTTTTTACCTTTCATTAAAATTTTACCGTTTTACAATATACAGGACCTCCGTTCGGGCTCAATACTAAATCCAAAAATTATTCTGAAGACATATTCAGATTCCCACTAATATTCTTAACAGCCCTGACCAATGGCATCTCAATCGGAGATACTTGGTCCGACACTCATATTTCAACCGGGTATAATTTTATCTCTTAAAATCTTAATAAATTATAAATATCCATAATAAATCCCAACTTAATTATTTCAATGTTTTTGAGACATAACTCAACTCATATACAATTATTTATTATTTATTCTCCTTAATTAATCATTTTTATAAAATTCGGGATGTTACATATCAAACTTCAATTCATGTTATTTTAGCCTATTTTAATGCATCATATCCCTTCAACCATGCAAATATAATCTCATCCAATTATCCATACATTTCAAATTCAATTATATTCATTTAATGCATACTATTTGTAATCATTTTCTCATAAATTTCATAAAGTCCTACGAGACACAATACTCATCATGCATTAATAAGAGTTAACATCATCCAACATCATAATTCATTATCTTACATCATTTGGTCCATAAATGAAAATTGGCCATACACCCCAAGGTCCAATTTTCCTACATGACCCTCAAAATCCTCATCTATATTCTAGATAACAAATTAAGCATACATACATCCTATATGCGATACAAAAACCTAGATTTTATCGGCCAAGGCACTTCCTATACCACTATTTACCTCCTCAACTAAAATGCACTTCAAATATCCACTCTTCCCATAAATGCCCTGCATCACAAGTCTAAAAATGGACAACATGGGAGAGTGAGTCATACTTTCCAAAAGGAGGAATATGAATACCATGTGATTATGTACATATGCATCAAACATGTATACTTGCATACACACAACACCTCATTCATCATTATATCTTTATCACACACATAACTCAACATCATTTTAAGTCAAGCAAGGTATACTAGCATATACATAATCAGGTCCTGCAACATTGAACTATTACACAATGCATCATTTTACTCAAATTATTATTTGGTATTCATATCTTCATGTTGTCTTAACGCATTATATCATCTTTATTACATCCATCATCATAACTCATCTTATTTGGCATACCTCCATGCTACATGCAAATGCTCTTAAGCTAATGTATATGCACAATGGAACTTTTCAACAATTACAGATCTAACTGTAGGAATATAAACATCAATTATGGGTTTCAAGTATGATCATCCAACCATACCCCTATTACAGTAGTAAAATGTGTACACTTATTCTTAAAATTTGCATGCACTCACCAATTGTTTTACTGGTACCAAACCGCATCGCCCATCTTGCAACACCTGGTCATTTTCACCATGACTGCGGCATACAACACATTCGACATATGGTGTTGCGGGCCAACCATGAGTTATATCATGGCAGCTATGATCCTAAGGACCACCGGGGACACCTGCTTATCAAGAGCCACCCCCCACAAGGGTCAACCATATACGGCTCCCTGTAGCACAACATGGGTAGCTTCATGACTTATACATCGAGTTATAGGGGAAATATAAAATTGCTCGTGCACAGAGCCGCCCTCCTACTGGGCCAACCGAGGGAATCCCCTAAAATTCTAACACCGACAGCTATACAGTATGCCATGGATACAAATGCCAATCATATGCATTTCTCACTCTACGCATCCTATACATGCCACTCACCAACATCATCATCAACACCATTACCAACATCACCATAAAGCTTTTAGTGTATTCATTATTATTGGTTATTCTTATTAGTCTAAATCTTTATGTGGCATTCCCGATAATTCTCATTCATATCATTTAATTTCATCATTAATACAAGGCTTCAATCGTTCACTATTAAACATCATCAACATTCATGATACATTTACGGTGGACATGTGTATCACCATATATTAATCAACAATTTACGCCACCATACAACACACTAAAATCATTCTAAATGCATCAAGCATGTTGCCAAAATATATCATCAACATCATACACAACATTATGTAGCACTCCAAGTAAGGCAAACATGTATATCAATATATATGGCAATCATATACCATTCAAATTCATGTATTTAGAACATAAGACTCTTCTCCTACCTCAAGAGAAGAATTTTGATTGATAAGACGTACCCGCCTCGTCGTTCGGAATAGGTCCTACATTAATATTCATGTAAAACCTCAATCAATCAACTATGTAAAACACAAATTCAATTCTAATTTAATCATCATTATATCTACCATTTCATAACATATACAAGACATGCTATAGACATCATTTTCCATCATTTGTTAGGCTTCGGGAATTCCTTCCCTTCAAGCCACATTCATTAAATTCAAGGGCTACCAACAACAATAGCCTAACATCTACAAAATACCACAACAACCAATATTCATACACCCAATGGCTTGTATTTGGTCTCAATCGCACTATCTAACCAATATTTATAATTTTCCCCAATTCTTAAAAGCTAAGGTTTTTCTAAAACCCAACAACTCTCATTAATGCCTCATCATTCTTCATCTCCTACCGACATAAATGCATCTAACATATTTATTTCACTTAAACCATGTATTTATGACAACCCCCACTAGGGTTTATGCATTAAATACTCTCCATAAACACCCATGTACATGCATTACTCCCCCAACACATAATAACACATACCCATAGCATTTAAACTAAACAAAAGTAGTAAAAATGGCTTACCACACCTAAAACGAAAATGGGTATTAAGAGAGGGGAGGGAGTTACGAAAATAGAGAGGAAGAGGAAGAAGATTTCAAGCTCCAATGGCCTCCTAGCAAGCTTCCTTGAACAAAAATGAGAGAGAGAGGAAGGTCACCACCTTAGCTTAGGGTTTTAGAAGAAGAAGATAAGAAAAATGAATAAGAAGTAAGGAGAAGGAAGAAATAAAATGTATTTGTTAAGTGGAGCCAAAAACCAATGAGAATAAAGAGAGGGAAATTGGGTTTTTTGCATTTTTAACCCTTCTCATTAAAGTTCATCATTTTACCACAAACAGGATCTTTATTTGGGCTCAATACTTTATCTGAAAATTATTCTGAGTATATGTTTGGACTCCTAATATTATTCTCAATAACCCTGACCAATATCGTCTCAATCAGAGATACTTGGTCCGACACCCACATCTCAACTGGGCTTATTTTCAGCTTATCCGATCTTAATAAATCAGCAATAATCCCCAAAAATCTTAATTTAATTATTTCCAATATTTTGGGACATTAATTATTCCACAAACAACTATTCAATATTTATTTCCTTAATTAATTCTCTATTTAAAATTTTAGGATGTTATAATTTATATGATGATTTAGATGCCATATTGATAAGGGATGTGATGTTGTTATGGTTGGGTATGGTTGACCCTTTAGGATTTAGAAAATCTTAGTTTTGGGAAAGGATTTCCTGAAACCTAACACAAGTGTGTGAATTGGTGTTTTAGCAAGCCTAAGACTTGATACAAGCCCTATATAATGTTAATAGTTTTGATGATGCCTTATGATGGCAAGTTGATTGAATGTATATATGTATGTGTAGATTGTGTTTCGGGCAATGAGGCAAAACAATCAGAGTATTAGAGTTGTAATTCTTCTCTCGAGGTAGGCGAGGAGTTTACATTTCAATTGCTTGAGTTGAATGATTTGTGATTGATGTATCTTATTATGCTCATGCTTGCCTTGCCATGATTATGTTTAAAATGATAAGGTGAATGATAATTCATTGAATGAAGTCATTGGCAATGAAAATGTGACTTGTGTATTATTAATTTTGTGAATTGAATGCAAAACAAGGAAGAAGATAGGTCATATTTTCATTTAATGGATAAGTACTCAGGTAGAGGTTACCTACAAGTCATAATATGTGTATGAAACTTATGTGCATGGTTGGATGTGGCCAAAGAGGCTTAGTTTACAATTTGGCATGTTTGGTTTAGCCAATAAGGGCATGAATTACCACTAGGACATATCTTGATCTAGGAAATTATTTATTGAATAAGACTTATTGGAGCAAGTCATATTTATATATGTGAATATAGGTCCATGGAAAGTTTGGACAAAAACTTAGCCAATTGTATTTTTGTATGTCATGTAAATTCCCCAAAATATGCATAAAACTACCATATAGCTTAGATGTTGATTGTGGTGGAATTTGGGCTTGAAACTTTGTCACATAATTGATATTAGGGTAGGTAAGTTTTATATAAAATTTCTTAGAAATTGGAGTTGAATAGCCTAGTGAAAAGCGGTCCTAAAGTTGGCAAAATCATAAGGGTCAAAAAGCTACAGAATAGTGCTTACAGCAGAGGATTCCACGGCCAGTGGGTTTTTCCCACTGCCAGTGGTTTTTTCTACTTTAGTAAATTCAAAATTTTGGGCATTTGGCAGTGGACTCCATGGCCAGTGGGTTTTTCCCACCGCCAGTGGGTTTTTCCACTGCTAGTGGGGTTTTTCTAAAGTTGGATTTTACATACTTTTATACCTTTTTGGGTTATGGTTTGCGTTTTCTTACTTCATGGAATGTTTGTATGACTGATCGTACATGTTTTGGTTATGTCTTGACAATCACCTTGTGTTATCTTAGTGGTGTGTGATATGGATTGAGACTTTGGGAAATATGTACATGCTTATGATATGTTATGAAGACCCAAGGGTTCACCACCAATAATATGATGTGATGAATCATATGAAAGCGTAATAATAGAGTTGTAAGATACACCTTGTGTGATTGTAAAACCAATGAGGGAATGATTAAATGACATAGTATGTGTTATAAATCAATGAATCGGAGATAGCATCAATAATGAATAATGATGGATGATATTATGGATCATTTCCTTGTATAAAGGATGATTGTTATTATTGATGAATTATTGAATACCATGGTGTGTGATACAAGTGTGATCTTGTATGTGTAGCTTGAATTATATTAATAAATTATTGTGAATACCACACTGATATATATGAAACAATGGTGATGAATAATGAGATAAAATTCCACTAGCGATTATGTGGTGATATTGATGAGAGATTGATGAATATTATGTGACGTTTGTGATGCCATTGTGAATGTTGCAAGTATTGACTTGCATGTATGATATAAAATATGTTGAAATGAAATGCCACACTTAAGACTTGAAAACAATGGCTAAAACCAACAATGATAAAATCCACTAAGAATTGTAATGTGGTGTTGGTGATGATGATGATGATTGATGAGTGGCATGATAGGATGCATAGTGTGAGAATGCATTTGATTTGCATTGCATTGCATCCATGGTATATCATAGCTACCGGTGTTAGAATGTTAGGGGATTCCCCTGGTTGGCCCAGTGTGAGGGCGGCTCTGTGCATGAGCATTCTTGATGTTCACTTGTGACTTGGTGTGTAAGTCATGAAGCTGCCCATGCTAAGCTATGGGGAGCTGCATATGGTTGACCCTTGTGGGGGGTGGCTCTTGAGGAGCAGGTGTCCCCGGTGGTCCTTTAGATCACAGCTGCCATGGTATAATTCATGGTTAGCCCGCAACACCTTTATGTTGTTTACGTTGTTTATCACGGCCATGGTGAAAATGGCCGGTGTTGCAAGATGGGCGATGCGGTTTGGTACTAGTAAAATTGGTGATTATGCGTACATTATGAAATATGTATGCACATTATACTACTGCAGTAGGGGCATGGTATGTGATCATGCTTGACCCATAAATTTGGTGTTTATTCCCATAGTCAGACCCGTATTTATTGATGTTTATTCCATTGTGCATATGCATTAGCCTAAGAGCATTTGCATATAGCATGGAGATATGGTAACAGGTGATAATGATTAGTGATGATTGAGATTGAGATATGATGATGATGAGATGGGTAAATGAATACCTAAAAGACAACATGTAAAAATATGAATACAACTAAAAGATATCGAATATGATGATGTTGTATGTGATGGCCCAATGTGATGAGGGGCTTGTTTATCTATGGTTGTTGACAATGATATTGGCCTATTGTGGCATTGAGAAATAGTGTGTATATGTAGTTGCTTTACTACAAATTAATTGATGAATATGATATATGTATATTGTTGAAATGAATAGATTGTGATGATTGTTGATGATTTTAGCAAAGCATACATGATGTTAATATGCATATACACATAATCTCAATTGTATTCATATTCATCAATTGAAATGTATAACTCACTCTCCCATGTTGTCCATTTTTAGCATTGATGCAGGAATATCATGGGATGAGGATATTTTAAAGTAGAGCTTTGGGAAAGTAAATAGTAGTAATGGAATGCCTTGGCCGACAACAATTGTAATTTATTGTATTATGAATAAAATGTACATTATAACCTTGATAACCATTGAAATCGATGGATGTGTTGTAAATGATAATATAAGTGTATGATGTATTGGTATTTGGGGTATTAGAATTCATACCTATTTGATGGACATAATGATGTTAGTTATATAATCATTTTGAGGATGTATAAGCGTTGATGATACATGATTTTAAGGTTGAATCGAATATGGTCAATTATGGAATATCGATAATGGAGATGTATGTTGTATGACCATAATGATGCATGTGTATATATATTTAGGGCAATGCATGTTTATGATTTATGTGTAAGATTGGTTGTGGCCTAATAGGCTTGTGTTGTATGCTTTCATGCTTTGCCGAGCCTCTTCTCATATCTTCATATATGGGACTAGGCGTGTGCCCTGTATACATATTCTTCTTCCGTTGTAAACTCTGTTATTTTGTATACAATCATGGGCGATTTATTTTACGATCCAGTTATAAAATATTAAATCTCACTCTTTAGTTTTCTGATTTTCAAGTCTTGGTGTAATCGTTGAGGTGTTTCAAAGTTATTTCAAACGTGAAAAATTTACTCATATTTTTATTAATTATTTATCTTGATTACATCAAGATTCGGGTCCAGAAAGTCAGGTTGTGACACAAAGCACAACTGAATTTTCTACAAAATAAGTAATCTAATACTGTAAGAGTATAGAGTTCTCTTGATCTCTCACTTAGTTCCTGTTTCAAACATTCATCATCAGAATTTCCTAGTTAACATTGCCAATTATTTCCAATCAAACTAAAATTAAAAGACCAGCATGGATCAAAAGGGCTTTTAGCAAGGTTGTAATGGGGCTGGGCTCACTATAAGCTTTGGTTTTTCTTGGAGTTCAAATTGTATGTAAAGAGGGGGATAGCATAATTATTACTGACTTTCATATTTTGTGATCTTTGCTTCCCTAATTTTGACTCTAATTTTTCTTAATGTTTTTGCAGTTCTCCTTTTATTTCTTTCTTTCGAGTTAAGTACTGAGAACTACTTTTTCTTTTCTTTTCAAAATTTTTCTTTACAGCCATCCAGCTCTTGCATCACCTTTCAGAGTTAATTATGCTCTTCTATCTTAAGCATGCTATAGGGATAGGCTTTAATTTTATGCTTAAGTTGGGGTGATTTAAGAATGAAATTCTAGGCTCAAAAGGGCTACAAAAGAGTAGGTTTCTTTCTTTTATTTAAGGGTAGCTTTTTCGTTCTAGCTTATTCTGTTTTACAAGAAACGCCTTTATCATTTTCATGCTTATATCTTCAAATAAAAGTTAACTAGAAAATTAGGCAATGCATACAGGCAATTACTAATGAGACTCTCAGTGTTTGATTGATCACTTTACTCACAAGGTTCTCAGGTCAAACTCCAAAATTCTAACAGTAAAAGGTTCAACGATATGCAAAACTTTCAAAAGTACAATTATTCCAATTTCCTAGGTTTAAATTTGTAACATCCCAGTTTTGAAGTTAAATACCAAAGGAAAATAAAATATTAAGATTTTGATTTCAAGTAAGAAATTAATTATTAATTATAATTAACTTAACTTAAGAAATAGTGACAAATTAATTAAGCTTAGTTGGTAGGAGGTGGCTGCTTACGATTGGTGAGTCACATGAGTGGGACTGCAATTCACATTTTCCCATCCCACTCTCCTTCTCTTCCTCGTGCATGCATATGCTTATATATGTGCCTTGGTCACTGAAGTTATGCATCGTCTTCAGACTCCCTCTTCTTTTCTTCTCTTCTTTTCTCTCCTCGTACTCTCTATGTAATTAAAAATTAAGGTGTTACAAAATTCAGCCATTTGTCTTTTAAAAGTATTTTACTGCCTAAAAAAATGTTTCTATGAATCTTTACATGCATTTAACTTTTCTTGCTCAAAACCGATTCTTGGTTGGGCTTTCACAATATTTTAGTTTCAAGCAGGTAGTTTTGCATCAAACAATCAGAGCATTTAATCATACTGGCATGAGAAAAAATTTTAAAATTTTAAAACCATAAAAATAAATAAATAAATAAATAACATAAATAAAAATGCTGCAGTAATATCAAAACATTAAAACTAAAGAAAATTCAAACTAAAGACCATTAAAATGTCAAATTAAAAAAGCAATAAAAACTCATCCTTCACTCATCATCTTCTGCCTCATCCTTTAATTCTGTATCATCCTGCTCAGGTTCTGGTGTCTGCTCTCTGGCTGGAGGTGAGTGTGGAAAAGATCCTAGTCTAGCCTGAGAAGTCTCACCCTCTCCTAGTAAAATAGGACTGTCCCCAGGCCATGCAATAAGAGCTGCAAACTGGGCAGGGTCCATCCAAGGGTTGAATTGGCCCACGGGGATGTTATGATACAAGCCATGATGTAAGTGCACAAGTCCTCTATGATTTGCACTCTTTTGTGCCAGGATATGATTTTGCTGGATATTTAGCTGGAAGATAGCCAGAAGAATCATTTCATTCTCTCTAGTTAGAGGAGGTGGAGTAGGTGCTGATGCTGGTGGTGGTGGTGCTTGCTGTAGTGCTTCTTGTGGCTCATGTGCAGGCCCTGTGTTAGTAGTGTAGTAGCGTTCTATGAAGTGCCTATCAATAGCTGGTCTGATAGGTTTAAGCTCTTGGACATCTACTCCATGATCTACATAAAAGTCGGTGATAAAAGTAGGGAATCCTTAACTTCCCTTAACCTTTTGTCCTGCTTGAGAGTATTTTTGATTAGCTGTGGCAAATTTGTAAAATTTTATCTGAAATGATCTGTGCCAAATCAATAGTGATGTCTTCCTGTAAAATACAGTATAACAGATAACATCTGGCATAGATTAAATTAGATATATAAGCATTTGGGGCCACATTGGCAAGTAGAAAGGAGGTCCAAACTTGGGAGGTTGTAGTCATATCCTTTCTTAGGATACACATTGGTTGGTCCCCTTGTCCAGTTTGAAAGAGGTGACCTGGGATGTATATTGCTTCCTCCATATCTTGAGCAGTAATTACCTGATTCTTTTATCTCATATCTGTATACTCATAAGTTTCCCCTTCCTGCAACTCCATAAGGTTTCCTAAGTAGCTATTAATTTCATCTCTCCCATAAGAGAGCCAAGTTCCCCTGACATAGGTTTTTCTATCTCCTGCTCTTTCCTTAGGCCAAGCATTTGCATAGAATTCCCTAACAATTTCAGGGTCATACTTGTCCCTGGGGTAGCAGATTTTAAGCCAATTTCTTCTCATTATGACCTGCAGGAAAACATCACATTCTCCTAATGCTAAATCCACCTTCCTTTCAGGGATCAAGGTCAAGTTTTGTATATCTTCATATCTTTTAGTTCTGGCCTTGTCTTTAAATTTGGGTCATGTATCTTTCTCCTCAGTACGAGCTCTCTTCCCTTTGTTCCTTCTACTAGAGCCAGCAGTAGCTTTTGGAGAGGATGGAGCTGTTTGTTTGGTTCTTGCTATCTGAAAACACTAAATAATGAGCATTTTTATGGAAAAGGCTAAGTCATGCTTTAAAAATTGGTGTTTACAGTGACCCTAGAGCATGGATTCTTATTCAATGTAACATAGCGTAACATCAATGGATTTTTCTATCAGTAAATATCTATTCATATCATACCAATTAGCATCTTAGAGACTTTTTATCGGGCAGTTGGTATTCATTATCAAGGCATGAATAAAGTTACATACAATGCTCTCATAAAACATTCATGAAAAATAGTAAATCAAAGTATAAAGAAATGAATGAGAACTTTTTAGCATACATACAAACATTAAGGGAAGTGAAATTTTACAAACATGCTCTTGTATTTTGAATTTCAGTAGAATGAAGAACATGCAACCCACCAAAAGAAAGGGAATGAGGATTACCTATTTTGTATAAGGAAGAAAGTAAACAATGCAGCAAAGAAAGTTATGCAGTTGCAATTTGAGAATGAGTACGGAGAAGGAATGGGTAAGGTCAGAGGATTTGAAAGGGTTGTGGAGGTGGTGGGGGTGGGGGGTAATGTTTTCTCAGAGGGAGTTAATGGAGGTAATGGGCTTTTATTTTCAAATTTATAGCATCAAGTGGCAGTTGTTAAACGTCTTTAAGCATGAATAAGACAGAATACCTATGCTTGGGATTGCGCTTGAGCATGCCTTCTATTGATGCTATTTTCTTTTGCCTCACTTAAGCGAGTTTGATCACGCTTGAGCGTGATTGTGTCCATCTAAAAAGTTTCACGCTTAAGCTTGATGTGTATGCCCCTTGATACTTTAAGTTCTTCTCACTTGAGTGCTCCTTTCCACGCTTGAGCATGGCATCCCCTGATGCAATTTAATCTCACGTTTGAGCACTGTAGTTCATGCCTAAGCATGATTGGGACAGATTTGGATTTTGATTCTTGCGCTTAAGTTGGCCTTTTACGCTTTGAGCGTGATACCCCTTGATACTCTGAAAGACCCTTACACTTAAGTGAGAGGTGTCACGCTTGAGCGTGATTGGGGTTGAAGTTTGAAAACTTGATTGGCAGATTTGATTTCTGTTTTTATCATGCTTGAGCATGATCCTTGTGCTTAAGCGTGAATTGGACAGAATGTTATTTACCTTGTAACGCTTGGGCATGGATTCCACGCTTGGTCCATTTCCCTTGGCTATTGGCACTTGAACTTAGTGTGATGAGTGGGATGAGTTATCCAGGAAATAAAGGAAAACTTTAAACACAACACAAATATTACTTGAATTGAAATCAACAAAATGAAAAGAAAATATAAATGATTGGGTTGCCTCCCAAAAGCGCTTGTTTATTGTCTTCAGCTTGATGTTTGAGGAGTTGTTAATACGGTTCCTGGAGATGGATGAGAGTGGTGAGCTTCTCCACTTCTCCTCCCAGATATGGTTTGAGTCTTTGGCCATTGACTACCCAAGTTCTTTCTGATTGAGGGTCCTGCAAATCAATGGCTCTGTAAGACTTGACTTCTTTGACTATGAATGGCCCTGACCATTTGGACTTTAATTTTCCTGGAAATAGTTTGTCTTGAATTAAAGAGAAGCACAAATTGTCTTGATAGAAGCTTTTCTTTAGAATGTGTTTATCATGATAAGCTTTGATCCTTTTCTTATAAATCCTTGAAGATTCACATGCTTCCAATCTCCATTCTCCCAGCTTCTGCAGCTGAATTTCTCTCCTTTGTGGATTCCTTAGGGTCAAGATTAAGCAATTTCATTGCCCAATAAGCTTTATGTTCGAGCTCCATAGGGAGATGACAACTTTTCCCATATACCAATTTATAAGGTGAGAATCCAGTTGGAGCTTTAAAAGTTGTCATGTATGCCCATAGAGCATCGTCAAGCTTCAAAGACCAATCTTTTCTATTTTGGGAAACTGTCTTTTCCAAGATCCTTTTAATTTCTCTGTTACTCAACTTGACCATTGGCTTGAGGGTGATAAGGAGATATCACCTTATGCTTTAATCCGTAGTGCTCTAAACACCGTTGAAGTTGCATGTTGCAAAAGTGAGAACCTTCATCATTTATTAGCGCATGAGGAGCACCAAACCTGCTGAAAATATTTCTCTTAAGAAATTTAATCACAGCTTTGGCATCTGCCTTAACACACGCCATTGTTTCTACCCATTTTGAAACATAATCTACTGCAACAACAATATATTCATTAGAACATGAAGTAGGTAATGGACCAATAAAGTCTATTCCCTAATAATCAAAAACTTATTTTTCCAAGATGGTTGTTAATGGCATCTCATTCCTTCTAGATATACTTCCTGACCTCTAACAAGCATCATAACTTTATACAAAAGAGTTAGCATCTTTAAATAAAGAAGGCCAATAAAAACTAGATTGAAGTATTTTAGCCGTTGTTCTTTCTCTACTGAAATGGCCTCCATAGGCTGAGCTATGACAATGCCACAGTATGCTGTTGGCCTCTTGCTGGGACACACATCTTCTAAGAATGTTGTCTGACCCATGCTTAAATAAGTATGGGTCGTCCTAGACAAAATGTCTTGTATCTTTCAAAAACTTCTTTTTCTGCTGCCATGTGAGTTCTTCCGGCACTACTCCACCTGCTTTGAAGTTAGCCATGTCTGTAAACCATGGCCTTTCTTGCACTAACAAAAGCTTTTCATCCAGGAATTCTTTATTTACTTCAGGTTATGACACTATGACTTCTCTGTTAATTAGTCAAGATAAATGATCTACAATGAAATTTTTACTACCCTTGTTATCCTTGATTATTAGATTGAACTCTTGCAATAGCAGAATCCATCTAATTAATCTTGGTTTAGAGTCAGTTTTATTCAACAAGTATTTTGTGGTAGTATGATCAGTAAAAATAGTGACTTTGGAACCAATCAAATAAGATCTAAATTTTTCTAAGCCATACACTATTGCCAACAATTCCTTCTTAGTTGTTGCATAATTGGTTAGAGCAGGGTTTAAAACCTTGCTGGCATAATGAATGACATGAAAAACTTTAGCCTTTCTTTGTCCCAATACTACTCCTATTGCATAGTCACTAGCATCACACATTAATTCAAAATCTAATTCCTAATCAGGGGCAACTATCACAGGTGCACATACCAATTTATTTTTCAAAGTTTCAAATGCATGAAAACAAGAATTATCAAAAATGAAAGAAGTATCTTTGTTTAAGAGGTTACTTAAGGGTCTTGCAATCTTGGAGAAGTCTTTGATAAACCTTCTGAAAAATCCCACAATTCCCAAGAAACTCTGAACTCCTTTCACATTTCCTGGTGGCGGTAGCTTTTCAATCACGTCCACTTTGGCTTTGTTTACTTCCATGCCCTTTTTGGAAATTTAATGTCCTAGCACAATGCCCTCAGTCACCATGAAGTGGCATTTTTCCCAATTTAAAACTAAATTGGTTTCCATGCATCTTTTTAACACTATGTTCAAATTGTCCAAGTAGTGCTCAAATGATGAGCCAAAAACAGAGAAATCATCCATGAAGACTTCTATGCATTTCTTTACCAAATCTTAAAAAAATAGCTAGCATACACCTTTGAAATGTTGCTGGAGTATTACACAACCCAAAGGGTATTTTCCTGTATGAAAAAATCCCAAAAGGACATGTAAATACTATTTTCTCCTGATCTTTTAGTGTAATAGCTATATGGTTATATCCTGATTAACCATCGAAAAAGCAATAATATGCTTGTCCTGCTAACCTCTCTAGCATTTGATCCATGACGGGTAGGGGAAAGTGGTCCTTCCTGGTTGCTGTATTGAGCTTCCTGTAGTCAATGCATATTCTCTATCTTATGACTGTTCTTGTAGGGATCAATTCATTCTTGTCATTTTTTATAACAGTTACGCCCCTTTTCTTTGGAACTACCTGTACTTGACTCACCAAGAAGTATCAAAAATTGGATAAATTATTCTAGCTTCCAGCAACTTAATTACCTCTCTTTTGACAACTTCCTTCATAGTTGGGTTTAATTGTCTCTGAGGTTAAGCAACCGGTTTGAACTCTTGCTCCATATAAATATGGTGCATGCAATATACTGGACTGATTCCCTTCAAGTCTTCTAATCTCCATCCGATTGCCGTTGAGTTGTCTTTTAACACTTGAATTAATTATCTCTCGTCAGATTCTGACGTATGACTATTAATAATAACAGGCTTTTGTCCTTCCTTATCAAGAAAAACATATTTCAAGTTTAATGGTAAAACTTTTAGTTCCACCTTCCGCACAGTGGTTTCTACCTTTTCTAGTAGCTTAACATAATGACTTTCGCCTTGAGTGATAGGGTTTTTGCATTCCAACTCCTTCAAAATCTCTTCAACTTCCTCTTTCTTCTTTTCATTTAACTCTTCTAAGGCATATGTCAGTACCTTTTGCAGTGGGTCTTCATTGAACCATTCCTTTGCTTCTTCTTTAATGGCCATATCTTCAACATCAATTTTGAAGCACTGTTGCTTCTCCGCAGGGTGCTTCATTGCATCAAGTACATTGAAATTCACCTCCTCATCTTGTACTCTCAGCTTGAGCTTTCCATCGTCTACGTCAATAATCACCTTTGCAGTTTTCATGAAAGGTCCGCCTAAAATAGAGGCACCTATGTATCTTCCTCAATGTCCATGATAACAAAATCTACAGGGAATACGAATTTATCGACTCTCACCAACACGTCTTCTGCTATCCCGTATGGGAATTTCATAGATCGACCTGCCAATTGAAGAGTCATCCGTGTTGGTTTTACCTCTAAATCTCCAATCCTTTTTACAATTGACAACGACATTAGGTTGATGCTGGCTCTAAGATCTAAAAGTGCCTTCCCTACTGGTAGTGTACCAATAGTGACTGGGATTGTGAAGCTGCCTGGATCTTTTGTTTTTTGTTGTAATGCTTTTTGAATAATAGCACTGCATCCTGCTTTGAGCTCCACTATTTCCTCCGAGAATCTTTTCTTCTTTGTCAATAGTTCCTTCATGAATTCTGCATAGGTTGACATTTGCTCCATGGCTTCTACAAAAGGTATATTTGTTTGCAACCTTTTGAAGATGTCCATGAACCTTGCAAATTGCCTTTCTTTGTCTTTCTTTGAAGCATTCTTTGGGTAAGGCAAACTTTTAAGTTGTGGTGTTGGGTTGTCCACCTTTTTCTTCCCTTCTTTTATTTCTATCTTTTTATTTTTTCAATGACGTCCTCACTCTCCAATGTACAACATCATTATCTTTATTTTCTTTTTCTTCCTCACACCTCTCTGCAACTTCTTGTTTTATTGATTCTTTTTCACGAGTCTTTTCTTCCATCTTTCCTTCCTTCTCCACTTTTGATCTAGTAACCCTTCCACTCCTTGTGGTAATTGCTTTGCAATGTTCCTTTGGGTTTGGGTGAGTATTAGCTCCAAAGTATGAATTGTTTTGTTCTGCAATTTGATAAGCCAATTGTCCCACTTGTATCTCCAAATTCCTTATTGAAGCTTCTGTATTTTTCTGATTGGTAATGAACACTTGCATGAACTTCTCAAGGGTGTCCTCCAATTTTGATGTTCTCTCATGCAAAGGAGGATGGCCCTGTTGATACGGTTGTTGCCTGTTGGATGTGCTTCTTTCTTGTTTCCATCCATTATTTTGATTATTCCTCCAACCTATGAAAAATTGTTAGAATAAACATTGTTATTGAAATTACCTTGCTTTCCTTGGTTGTTCATGAATAGGATGGATCTGTCAGGCTATTCTCCTTGACAGTGTCCATTTTGATGGTCTCCTCCATAAAAATCATATTTTAGTTGTGATTGTTGATTTCCTACAAAATGAGACATTTGTACTACATGTAGCTGTTGTGGTAATTTTTCCATTTGTTGTGTGAGAGCCTCAATCTATTGAGTGAGTATCTTATTTTGAGCTAGGATGGCGTCCGTGTTGTTTAACTCTAGTACTCCCTTCTTTTGGACTTGAGATCTATCATGTTGAGCTTAGTAGTCTGTGGACCACCATCATCATTGTGCCTCCAGCTGCTGTGTCCAATATCGTTTTGGTATCAGCCCTTAATCCACTATAGAAGATATTAAGTTGGGCAATATCTTCCAAACCATGGTTTGGGTATTTCCTAAGGAGAGATTTAAAACGTTCCTATGCTTCATAAAAGGGTTCATCTTGGCCCTGTTTAAATGTTGTGATGTCTAATTTGGCCTTGATAAATCTGGATGGTGGAAAGAATCTTCGTAGAAATTTTTCAGCAACTACATTCCAGCTATTCAGACTTTGATTTAGATGAGATCGTAGCCATTCCTTTGCTTTAGCTACTAAAGAAAAAGGAAATAATCTTAGATGTGTAGCCTCAATAACATCTTGGTCAAATCCCATTGTTCCAACCAATTCATAGAATGTTTCCAAATGAGTATACGGATCTTCAGTTGACATTCCATGGAATTGGTGGGAACTAATCAAACTTAGAAAAATAGGTTTTATTTCTATTGCTCTTATGGTGTTAGGAATAGCAATACTTAAAAAATGTCTGGGCCCTTGTTGTAAGGCATAATCTCCAAGAGTCCTTCTTGGTGGATTTTGGTTGTGGCTGTTGTCATCCGTTATTTTCTCAGCTGGTATTGAGGAAGAAGTTTCACCTCTGTGGAAGTTCTGCTTTTTCTTTGTTTTCTTGATCTTCTTAAGGAATCTATTTATTTTTGGGTCAAATACAAGTTATTCTTTTAATCCCTGTCCTCTTAAAAGCATAAATCAAGCACTTACTCAAGCAAGGTTACCAGAAAAATGAAAAACACAATTTAAATAGAAAACTATTCATAAAGTCTTGTCAATTCAGTGCTAGATTTTAAAACTTGAATCACCTCCACGGCAATGGCGGCAAAATTTGTTAATGGTTTTGTCATACAAAGAAATGAAGTTTTCAAGAAAAGGATCAAGTTTGTATAATATGGTTTCAATGAATGGTTTGTGCCAAGTTTAAACACAGTAGTTGTAATATAGTTAAGATGTCGTTCCACTGAGGAGGGATTGGTATGAGAACCTTTGCTTATGAATTGCTTCGATAAAAGATTTGATTTGGTTTGTTGGAGATGATGATAAGAGAGCTAATCTGCTAAAAATAATAAATCTAAAGACAAGTAATATTAAGTATAACAAAAATTAGTTGTGGAAACTGGGATTGATTTCATCTCATCTTACCTTCCATAAGCTATGTAAATCTGCATGTATGTAACTTGAAATGATAATTTTTACATCACAATCAAAGTCATTTGTATCGATCCTTCGACTACAAAATTCATAAGAGTGGTTCCAAACCATTGATCCCTCAATTACCTTAAAACCATTCCAGCCTTATCAATCGATTGTTTAGATGTTTGTTGCATTAGATACTATCCCTAGCAGCTACTTACAACAAGCATTTAATTTAGATCTGTTTTCAAAAGTTATTTCCCAATACACTTAAGAAAACTAAAATCAAGAAAACAATGATCAAATATTCTCAGGCATTAAGTATAGAATGAAATGCAAAAATTATCAAATCTGGTTATCATACATGAAAAACTTACAATAACATTATGTGAGGTTCGAATGGATTACAACCAATCCCAATGAGTGAGTTAGCTATTCATGACTTGCATTTTCACTAACTCTGAAAAGCTGTGGAAATGAAAATAGTACAAGAGTGAAAAGAATGAAAAATGATGCTCTGATTGTGTAATTCATGTAAAAAATATGATGCCTTTGCTTCTCTACGTTCCTTTATTTTTATAATGAAAGCCTTGTTCAAGCTTATCTTTCCTTCGCTTAAGTGAGACCCCACTAGTTGATGGCCCATGCAGGAGTGGTCAAAAACATGCAGAAACATGTAGAAATGGATGCATTGGGATCACACCATTGGCCAATACTTAATTAAAAGACCCATTCTGGACAAATCACACTTGAACTTAGTCTTCTGATCTCTCGCGCTCAAGCGTCCTTAGTCCTACGCTTAAGCGTAAGTGCCTGATGCTTCTTTCTTTACTACGCTTGATCTGCACCCAAGCGCTCAAGCCATGCTCAAGCGCACCTGTCACGCTCAAGTTCCCTCTTCTCACGCTCAAGCCACGCTCAAGCGTGGGGGTGCCTGATACTCTAGTGGATTTCAATCAGTCACGCTAAAAAGAGTCCTAGGTCACACTCAAGCATACAGTGTTCCATGCTCAAGCGTCCTTGGGTCTGATGTTGTACTCCTTGATTTCTTCTTATTTCTTCAAGAGTTTTGATACATTTCTTCAAGAATTTTGGCAAAATAATCTCTTTTACACAATGTATTTTCCATAAGAGATTTCATGCTTAACTTCCTCCAATTATTCATCAACCAAGTTAAATTCTTTACAAAATAAGTTGAATTGGTTCATGAAATTAATGTTTAATAAAATCTTATCAAGGTTCTTGAAATAGCTAGAATTGATTAAGTCATGGAAAATGTAGGATGTAGGATGAGATGTGAATATAACATTCACTGGATTATAAATTGATAAGTTTCTATATGGAATTTACATTGAGTATACCATTGAGTCTCTTTTTTATAGGTAAAAAATTGTATTTGGTAAAATCACCTTTAAGTTAGTTGTGTAGACTGATAATGTGATTGAATTGGCTAAAAACTACATATGTGTAGCATTTGGATAAGTGTGAATGTCATGAATAAGGTGGATGTTTGATGAGATTATATGAAATATGATGTATTTTCTATGTTGTATATAAAAGAATGGTTGTTATTTCAAATACATGAGCAGATTCAAATGTGTATAACTTTAATTATAAGAGTGGTGTAGGTTTTAACTGAAGTAGAAATAGTGAGGGTGCGATTATGTAGTAGTAAAGGATCTAGAAAGGTCAAATGATATGTTAATGATAGTGAGGATGAATATAGGTCTAGAAGACACCCTCATAATAAAAGAGAAGACCTAGGTTTAAGAGAAGTCAAGCTTAAAATTCCCCCTTTAAATGGAAAAAGTGATATTGAAGCATACTTAGAATGGGAAATGAGAGTTGAACAATTGTTTAATTCTCATCAAATTAAAGAAGAAAAGAAAGTTAGGATAACCACTCTTTCATTTCAAAACTATGCCTTAGTGTGGTGGACACAAGTGTGTAACAAGAGGAAGAAAGATAACTTTCCACCAATTGATGATTGGTTGTACTTAAAAGCCTTGTTAAGAAAGAGATATGTTCCTAATTACTATAAAGGGGAGCTATTAGCAAAACTAAATAGACTCACCCAAGGTACAAAGAGTGTTGAGGATTACTATAAGGCCTTAGAGATAGCAATAATTAGGGCTAACTTAGATGAAGATGAGGAGACCCTAATGCATAGGTTTTTGCATAGCCTAAATAGGAACATTAAGAATAGAGTTGAACTTCTTCCACATGTAGACATAGAGGAACTTTTGCACCAATGTACAAAAGTAGAAAACCAATTGAAAGAGAAGGAATCCTATAAAGGGGAATATCAAACCTCTAGGCCCAAGTGGTTGGGCAAGGATGATAGAAAAGATAGGTTTGAGAGAAAACCAAAGGAGAAGGGAGTGGGCATTTCTTCTTTCCATTAACCTAGTGAGTTGCATAAAAATGGTAAAGTTTATAGGACTCATAAAGATAAGCATGATTCCACATCTAATTCTTGAACCTCTAGATCATCTACCATAAAATGTTTTAAATGCCTTGGTAGAGGTCCTATTGCTTCTGACTGTCCTATAAAGAAAACCATGATTTTGAAAAACAATGAAATCTACTCAAGTCAATCAAAGTCTGATTCTGATAATCACAATTCAAGTGATGACTCAAGTAATGCTTTATATGACAGTGAGCATATTTTAGGGGATGATGGAGAACTTTACATGATTCGAAGATTACTTGGAAGCCATGTTAAGCTTGATGATTGTACACAAAGAGAGAACATCTTTTACACAAGATGTTATATAAATGAAAAACTATGTTCTTTCATTATGGATAGTGGGAGTTGTGCTAATGTAGCTAGTCAAAGGCTAGTTCACAAAATAGGCTTAGACTAATAGATCACCCTAGACCTTACAAGTTACAATGGTTAAATGAAAAGGGAGAGATGTTAGTTAATAAGCAAGTCTTAATTAATTTCATCATAGGCACTTATAAAGATAAGATAAAATGTGATGTAGTACCTATGGAAGCAACCCACATACTTTTAGGGAGACCTTGGCAGTATGATAGAAAAGTCATCCATGAAGGGCTAACCTTTAGGCTTAATAACAAGAAAATAGTTTTACACCCCTTAACTGTAACACCCCTATTTTTATTTTTATATTAAAATTTTGAAGGAATTAAATTATGGTTCTTTAGAACTTTTTAACCTACGTATTATTTAAGATTTTTTGGAATTTTTTGGAATTTTGGAATTTTTTTAATAAAATAATATTTTTTTAAATAATTTTAAATTCATATAAGTGACTTAAATTAAAAATATTTATAAGAAAGTGAATTTAAATTATAAGAAAATTTTCTAAAATCCGTTTCAAGTAGACTTATCTAAAAATTATCGGTTTGAGAAAAATCTTGATTTTTTCCAATCGTTAAAAAATTGGAAACGTATCAATAAATTTTTATTAACAGCAAATTTTAGATTTTTAAAATTTCAGCTTTATATTACTTATTATAAAATTAGTGAGGACTGATATAATATCGCTAAATTTCAAAAAGGACTCATTTTGAATATTTAAAATATACCGAGTCAAGGGTTACTATTTTACTTAATAATTTTGCCGACAATTACTATGTAAATCACTGTGCATGTATGAAATTTTCAAAAGATGCACAGTAACCTAGAATAAAAAATTCAAAAATGTATAGTACTTTTATATTAAAATAATGGAATGCATAGTAAATTTTTTCCTATAAATACCGAAGGATTTCTTCTTTAGAATTCATAATTTCAGATTAAGTTTTCTTAATATAGTAGTGCTAGTGAGATAGTGGTGGAAGTGAGAGAGAGAAGAAAAGTTTTTGGAGAGAAGGTTCTGCCAAAATCCTAAGGTAAGAATACTTCTCTTTTATATTTTTTGGGTTATTTTTATATCGTTTTTAGAAATTTATTATTATACTGGAAATAATATTATTTTAAGTTACTATTCTGCATAGTAAATACTATTTCAATATTAAATTACTATTTCAATAGTAAATTATTATTGAAATAGTGTTTACTATTTACTGTTACTATTCACGTTTTACTATTTACTGTTACTATTCACGTTTTACTATTTACTGTTACTATTCACGATTTACTATTCACTATTCACTATTGACTATTCAAAATTTATCATTTTTGTTTTAAGTGGTAATCTTAATCTTCGTCTTATACTTATACTGAAATAAGATTGGTATTAATATTTCTAGAAATCGGAGGCGCAAAGCAAATCCATTTTGGGTAACAATTCAAGGTAAGGGGAATGAGATAAGAGTACAATATGAAAAGACATAAGAATAATGGGAGGAGTCCCCTACTCCTTTTAAATTTAATAATATTATTATTTTAAAATATTAACTTTTTAACTTAACAATTTTAATAAATTTTAAATTAAATATCCGGTTTAACTAACTCTAACATACCTATGCAAGAACTTGGACCATTATGACCTATATGGACTGGACTATACCTATGCAAGGACTTGGACCATTATGACCCATACGGACTGAACTATACCTATGCAAGGACTGGATTACATGGACTTACATATACCTATGCGAGGAATTGACCAAAATGACTCAAATTGACTATATTAATAATCATTAAATTTTGTATTATGATATATATTAATGATATTTAATTGATTTGATTATGATTTGATTATGATTGATTGATTGATGATATTTAGTTATGATTGATATTGCTTGATCTTGATTGATGATATTGTAATGTGGAGTTTGAGCATATAGCGAGCATGACGGAAAGCTAAAATTCAGTAAGAATTTCTTACCTTACTCTTTAAATTTTATTATCTTTTATTCCTTCTTAGAAATTATTTTTATTAACTTTATTTTCAATATTTAGAATAAAAAAATTAGTATTTATTTTAGAAAGAAAACATTTTATGAGAATTTATTTAATTAAATCTTGAGTTAAAGAAAAATTTTGTAATGTTAAGTATTTTTGGTTAATAATTATTCTCTTTTAATAAAACAAAATTTTTTAAAAGAAAATTATTTTATTTTTTCCAACTTAATAACTAAAGATATTTGGAAATAATTGAGATTCCTAAATTTGATTTTGTTAAGATTTAATTTGAGAAAGATTATGTAAAGTTTTATATGATAAAGTTTTTAGATATTTAAGGCTTAGAAACTCAATTTCAGTGAGATTTGAAAACTGTACCAAATTTATTTCTGTGGGACAGAAATTCAGAGAATTGAGAAAATGTACAGTTTATTGAAATGATATTGTAAACCTTTAAGGGATTTAATAATTGAGTTTCTAAAAGCCTTAACCAACTCAATACGCGAGTAGTTCATGCATCATGAATCATTAAAGTGAAATGAAATAATATTGTCTGGGGGCGGATTATAGAAATCGAGGATACATTAGAGGAGGCTTAATTACGAGCCTTGGGATGAGAGGGTGTGAAAGGGTGCTTCAGGGGACCTGGGGTAGCTCCCTAGTGTCGGGTACTTTCACAATAAAAACTTTCTCAATCTGACTAGTCTCTAAGTGTTTCCATGCTAGTTGAGCTGTTCATATTATTATTATCCGGACTTATGGAACAGTGTAAACTCCTGGTTGGCCCAGTACAAATTAAAATTTAAGGGCCCACATATATAGGTAAGTTATGATGAAGATATTACATAACATTCATGCATTCATAATTGATTGTGTATGTGATTGTGATTGATATTATTATGTATTGGTTTGTGAAAACCCTTTGTTGCTTATGTCTTAATCGAGAATATTATATTCTGTTTCTCACTCCTTTCTCCGTGTTTTTGTTTCACATGTTTTAAATTGATGGTTCAGAGGGAAGGATCGAAGAATATCGGCAGTAAATATAGCACGTTCTAGAAAGGGAGCTCGGTATGAATACCGTGGTCCAATGAATAAATAATGTTAATAAGTAACTGCTTTTGGGTCATGGAGTTTCCTCTTTTTCTTATAATGTTTAATGTTTATTTTCTTCGGATGAATGTACATATACTTTATAAAGTTTTAATAATATTTGTGAGGTATTTCAGAAATAATGTATATAATTTATTCCGATAGTTTCTTTTTAACAATCATATCTTTAAAAAAAATTATGAGTTTTTTTAGAATTTATTAAGGTGTAACAGAGGGTGTTACAAAGTGGTATCAGAGTAGTTAATCCAATAGGCCTGGGGAAAAGGTCTATCTTGCTTTGTCTGTAAACTCTGTATAGGTGATAGAGAATAGAATATCTGACTTGGTAGTAACTGTGATTGATGTGACAAATCTTAGTTACTGTGAAACAGGAAACTAATGGCTGGAAACGATCTTGCTGGAGTTGTAGAACGCTTAATCAATGCAATGGGAGCACGTGAAGGTCAAGGTAACGATGCCTTGAGAAGGCTGGACCTATTCGAAAAGCGCAATCCACCTCGTTTAAAGGGAGGATATAACCCTGATGGAGCACAAATCTGGATTCGAGAGATAGAGAAGATTTTTCGAGCATTACAATGTAATGAAGCTGATAAGGTAGTCTTCGCTACTTATGCCTTATCTGAGGATGCCGAACATTGGTGGGATAGCATGCGTAGACAATTCGAAGTCAACAACGTGGAGATCACTTGGGATTATTTCAAGGATATGTTTCTGGAGAAATACTTTCAAGCTGATGTTAAAGAGAAAAGACAATTCGAATTCCTGTCGCTGACCCAAGGAAATATGACCGTTGGAGAGTACGCATCCAGGTTTGAAGAGCTATCTCGTTTTCATTCTCATTATAATGATGCTACTAATGAAAGAGATCGGTGTGCAAAGTTTGTAAATGGATTGCGGCCAGAAATTAAGGAAGCTATACAAATGCAGGAAATCCGTGAATTTTCTGTATTGGTAAATCGCTGCAGGATCTTTGAAGAAGATCATAAGGATAGAATGACCAAAAGTCGTGAGCCCATTCACAAGGCAGGAGAAATGAGAAGTGCAGGACCTCACCATCACCAAAGAAGAGACTTCAGAAGGAATAAGCCTTACCAAGCGCCATTTCGCCAGTTTGGAGCAGCATCTGTTCCTAACAGACCCCAAGCTTCAACTGGAAGCTATTACCCAACATCTGCACCAAATTTTAAATGTTTTATCTGTGGAGGACCCCATTTGAAAAGGGATTGTCCTAAAAACACTTATGTTTGTTTTAAGTGTAACAAACCAGGTCATCACATCAAGGATTGCCTAGAGATGAAGAGAGAAAACCCTGAAGGTGCAAGTACAAGCATAAATACTCAAGGAGGCGTGCACAGTGCAGTCGGAAGGCCGAAGGAAAAAGGAAAGGTTTTTGCAATCACTGGAGAAGAAGCATCTCATGCTGATTCCATGGTGGAAGGTAAGTGTATCATTAATAAGATTTCTTTAACTGTTATGTATGACTTAGGTGCATCATATTCCTTTATTGCCAATGACTGTGTAGAAAAACTAAAATTACCTGTGATAGAACTGCCATTTGACTTATCTGTACATACTCCTGGAAACAATCCCATTGTCACTTCTAAAGCCTGTTGGAAATGCCCTATTGTCATAAATGGTAGGGACTTTAAAGCTAATCTTTTCTGTTTACCCATTTCTGGCTTAGAAGTTATTATTGGGCTAGATTGGTTGTCTGACAATCATGTTCTAATAAATTGTCATAATAAAACCATAATGTTTAAAGAACCAGTGAATTTGAATCTTGAGGATTCGAGATTTCTAACCGCCAACCAAGTGAGTGCCTCTTTAAAAGGAGGGGCTCAAGGATTCATGCTATTGCTTTCAACGAAAGGAGAGCAAGAATCAAAAATCAAAAATCTGTCGGTTGTGTGTGAATTTCCTGACCTTTTTCCTGAAGAATCCCTGGTTTACCCCCAGAAAGAGATGTGGAATTTTCCATTGATCTAGTACCTGGAGTTGGACCCATTTCAATTGCACCATACCGAATGTCACCTCTAGAATTAGCAGAGTTGAAGAAACAACTTGAAGAGATGATAGAGAAGCAGTTTATACGACCCAGTGTATCCCCTAGGGTGCACCAGTGTTGTTGGTTAAGAAGAAGGATGGTAACATGAGGTTGTGTGTAGATTATCGACAACTGAATAAGGTGACAATCAAGAACAGATATCCTCTACCAAGGATTGACGACTTGATGGATCAGCTGTGTGGTGCCACGGTGTTCTCCAAAATTGATTTGAGGTCTGGATACCATCAAATAAGGGTGAAGAAAGAAGATATATCAAAAACTGCTTTTAGAACACGCTATGGCCATTACGAATATCTAGTAATGCCTTTTGGTGTAACTAATGCACCAGCCGTATTCATGGATTACATGAATAGGATTTTTCATCCATATCTAGATAAATTTGTAGTGGTGTTCATTGATGATATATTAGTGTACTCTAAAAGCAGAGAAGAACATGTTGAACATTTAAAGGTCGTGTTGGAAATCCTGAAAAAAAAACAACTGTATGCAAAGCTGTCGAAGTGTGAATTCTGGTTGGAAGAAGTGAACTTTTTAGGACATGTAATTAGTCAAGGAGGAATAGCTGTAGACCCTTCCAAGGTGGAAGCAGTTTTAAAATGGGAGAGACCAACCACAATCACTGAGATTAGAAGTTTCTTGGGTTTGGCTGGATACTATAGGAGATTCATTGGAGGATTTTCAAAGTTAGGATACCCACTGACCAAGCTAACACGGAAAGGAGAACCTTTTGTGTGGACGACACAATGCGAGAATAGTTTTCAAGAGCTGAAAGATCGACTTACTTCTGCGCCGGTGTTAGTACTCCTTGATCCACATCGAAGTTTTGAAGTTTACTATGATGCGTCTAAACAAGGACTAGGAAGTGTACTCATGCAAGACAAGAAGGTTGTAGCCTATGCGTCACGCCAATTAAGGCAACATGAGATTAACTACCCTACCCATGACTTAGAGTTAGCCGCTGTAGTTTTTGCCTTAAAGATTTGGAGGCATTATCTATACGGTGCAACATTCGATGTGTTTAGCGATCATAAGAGTCTCAAGTATTTATTCGACTAAAAGGAGTTAAACATGAGGCAACGGAGGTGGATGGAGTTCTTAAAGGACTACGACTTTGAGTTGCAATACCATCCTGGAAAAGCGAACGTAGTAGCTGATGCTTTAAGTCGAAAGTCTCTACATGCGTCCACAATGATGATTAAAGAGCTGGAATTAATAGAGAACTTCAAAGATCTTAACCTAGCAGTAAAGGTTAATGCTAACAGCTACAGATTAGGAGCGTTGCAAGTGACAAATAAATTCCTGAGGCAAGTTTTAGAGGCTCAACGAGATGATGAATTCCTACAAGAAAAGAAAGAACTTTTGAAACAAGGAAAAGAAGTCGAGTTCAATGTAAGAAATGACCAATTACTGAGGTATAAAGATCGAGTGTGTATCCCTGATCAAGAGGAGTTGAGGAAAGCAATTCTGGAAGAAGGACACAAAAGTTATATGAGCATTCATCCTGAAGCTACTAAAATGTATCAAGATTTAAAGAAGTTATTTTGGTGGCCTGGAATGAAGAAAGCAGTGGCAGAGTACATGGCTGCATGTCTAATTTGCCAGAAGGTTAAAGTAGAACACCAAAAACCCCCTGGAATGCTATAATCAATGGAAATACCGAAATGGAAATGGGATGGCATTACCATGGATTTTGTGATTTCTCTACCCAAAACTCCATTAGGACATGATTCAATATGGGTAATAGTTGATAGACTAACAAAGTCTGCCCACTTTATTCCCATCAACATTCGTTACTCTATGGAGAAGCTGGAAAAATTATACATCGAGGAGATTATGAGATTGCATGGAATTCCTTCAAGTATCATTTCTGATCGGGACCCTCGTTTTACATCACAATTCTGGAAGAGCTTGTACAAGGCTTTGGGAACAAGACTGCGTCTAAGTTCAGCATATCATCCTCAGACGGATGGACAATCAGAAAGAACAATCCAATCTCTAGAGGACTTGTTACGAGCTTGTGTGTTAGAGCATAAAGGAAGTTGGAATCAATTCTTACCATATGTGGAGTTTACCTACAACAACAGTTTCCATGCTAGCATTGGCATGGCACCTTTTGAAGCATTATATGGAATAAAATGTAGGACCCCGCTATGTTGGTTTGAGACTGGTGAAAACTTGATGCTAGGACCAGAGTTGGTACAACAAACCATGGATAAAATCAAAATAGTTCAGGAAAAGATGAAGGCAACACAGAGTAGGCAGAAAAGTTACTATGACAAAAGAAGAAAGCCGCTTGAATTTCAAGAAGGCGATCATGTATTCTTGAAAGTCACACCTATGACTGGGGTCGGTCGGGCAATGAAATCTCGAAAACTAACTCCTAGATTTATCGGTCCATACCAAATAATTCATAAAGTTAGTCCCCTTGCCTACCAAATAGCATTACCACTTTTTCTTTCTAATATCCATAATGTTTTTCATGTGTCAAACTTGCGAAAGTATATATCTGATCCTACACATGTTATTGAACCTGATGTCATACAAGTTAAAGATAATCTTACATATGATACACCACCTGTTAGAATAGGTGACAGAAGAATAAAACAATTAAGAGACAAGACAATTCCGCTTGTAAAGGTTATTTGGAGTGAAACGAGAGGAGAAGATGCTACATGGGACTAGAAACTGAGATGAAAGAGTCTCATCCTCATTTGTTTTACTGATTAATGTAAATTTCGAGGACGAAATTTTCTAAGGGGAGTAGAGTTGTAACACCCCTATTTTTATTTTTATATTAAAATTTTGAAGGAATTAAATTATGGTTCTTTAGAACTTTTTAACCTACGTATTATTTATGATTTTTTGGAATTTTTTGGAATTTTAGAATTTTTTTAATAAAATAATATTTTTTTTAAAATAATTTTAAATTCATATAAGTGACTTAAATTAAAAATATTTATAAGAAAGTGAATTTAAATTATAAGAAAATTTTCTAAAATCCGTTTCAAGTAGACTTATCTAAAAATTATCGGTTTTGATTTT
Organism: Clitoria ternatea; assembly: GCA_037962975.1. Classification (NCBI taxonomy): domain Eukaryota; kingdom Viridiplantae; phylum Streptophyta; class Magnoliopsida; order Fabales; family Fabaceae; genus Clitoria; species Clitoria ternatea. The sequence goes on along the minus strand of CM075672.1, from coordinate 155,348,412 downwards.
TTCCAATCGTTAAAAAATTGGAAACGTATCAATAAATTTTTATTAACAGCAAATTTTAGATTTTTAAAATTTCAGCTTTATATTACTTATTATAAAATTAGTGAGGACTGATATAATATCGCTAAATTTCAAAAGGACTCATTTTGAATATTTAAAATATACCGAGTGAAGGGTTACTATTTGACTTAATAATTTTGCTGACAATTACTATGCAAATCACTGTACATATATGAAATTTTCAAAAGATGCACAGTAACCTAGAATAAAAAATTCAAAAATGTATAGTACTTTTATATTAAAATAATGGAATGCATAGTAAATTTTTTCCTATAAATACCGAAGGATTTCTTCTTTAGAATTCATAATTTCAGATTAAGTTTTCTTAATATAGTAGTGCTAGTGAGATAGTGGTGGAAGTGAGAGAGAGAAGAAAAGTTTTTGGAGAGAAGGTTCTGCCAAAATCCTAAGGTAAGAATACTTCTCTTTTATATTTTTTGGGTTATTTTTATATCGTTTTTAGAAATCTGTTATTATACTAGAAATAATATTATTTTAAGTTACTATTCTGCATAGTAAACACTATTTCAATAGTAAATTACTATTTCAATAGTAAATTACAATTCAAATAGTAAATTACTATTTACTGTTACTATTTATTGTTATTATTCACGTTTTACTATTTATTGTTACTATTCACGATTTACTATTTACTGTTACTATTCATAATTTACTATTCACTATTCACTATTTACTATTCAAAATTTATCATTTCTGTTTTAAGTGGTAATCTTAATCTTCGTCTTATACTTATACTGAAATAAGATTGGTATTAATATTTCTAGAAATCGGAGGCGCAAAGTAAATCCATTTTGGGTAACAATTCAAGGTAAGGGAAGTGAGATAAGAGTACAATATGAAAAGACATAAGAATAATGGGAGGAGTCCCCTACTCCTTTTAAATTTAATAATATTATTATTTTAAAATATTAACTTTTTAACTTAACAATTTTAATAAATTTTAAATTAAATATCCGGTTTAACTAACTCTAACATACCTATGCAAGGACTTGGACCATTATGACCCATACGGACTGAACTACACCTATGCAAGGACTGGATTATATGGACTTACATATACCTATGCGAGGAATTGACCAAAATGACTCAAATTGACTATATTAATAATCATTAAATTTTGTATTATGATATGTATTAATGATATTTAATTGATTTGATTATGATTTGATTATGATTGATTGATTGATGATATTTAGTTATGATTGATATTGCTTGATTTTGATTGATGATATTGTAATGTGGAGTTTGAGCATATAGCGAGCATGACGGAAAGCTAAAATTCAGTAAGAATTTCTTACCTTACTCTTTAAATTTTATTATCTTTTATTCCTTCTTAGAAATTATTTTTATTAACTTTATTTTCAATATTTAGAATAAAAAATTAGTATTTATTTTAGAAAGAAAACATTTTATGAGAATTTATTTAATTAAATCTTGAGTTAAAGAAAAATTTTGTAATGTTAAGTATTTTTGGTTAATAATTATTCTCTTTTAATAAAACAAAATTTTTTAAAAGAAAATTATTTTATTTTTTCCAACTTAATAACTAAAGATATTTGGAAATAATTGAGATTCCTAAATTTGATTTTGTTAAGATTTAATTTGAAAAAGATTATGTAAAGTTTTATATGATAAAGTTTTTAGATATTTAAGGCTTAGAAACTCAATTTCAGTGAGATTTGAAAACTGTACCAAATTTATTTCTGTGGGAAAGAAATTCAGAGAATTGAAAAAATGTACAGTTTATTGAAATGATATTGTAAACCTTTAAGGGATTTAATAATTGAGTTTCTAAAAGCCTTAACCAACTCAATACGCGAGTAGTTCATGCATCATGAATCATTAAAGTGAAATGAAATAATATTGTCTGGGGACGGATTATAGAAACCGAGGATACATTAGAGGAGGCTTAATTACGAGCCTTGGGATGAGAGGGTGTGAAAGGGTGCTTTAGGGGACCTGGGGTAGCTCCCTAGTGTCGGGTACTTTCACAATAAAAACTTTCTCAATCTGACTAGTCTCTAAGTGTTTCCATGCCAGTTGAGCTGTTCATATTATTATTATCCAGACTTATGGAACAGTGTAAACTCCTGGTTGGCCCAGTGCAAATTAAAATTTAAGGGCCCACATATATTGGTAAGTTATGATGAAGATATTGCATAACATTCATGCATTCATAATTGATTGTGTATGTGAATGTGATTGATATTATTATGTATTGGTTTGTGAAAACCCTTTGTTGCTTATGTCTTAATTGAGAATATTATATTCTGTTTCTCACTCCTTTCTCCGTGTTTTTGTTTCACATGTTTTAAATTGATGGTTCAGAGGGAAGGATCGAAGAATATCGGCAGTAAATATAGCACGTTCTAGAAAGGGAGCTCGGTATGAATACCGTGGTCCAATGAATAAATAATGTTAATAAGTAACTGCTTCTGGGACATGGAGTTTCCTCTCTTTCTTATAATGTTTAATGTTTATTTTCTTCGGATGAATGTACATATACTTTATAAAGTTTTAATAATATTTGTGAGGTATTTCAGAAATAATGTATATAATTTATTCCGATAGTTTCTTTTTAACAATCATATCTTTAAAAAAAAAATTATGAGTTTTTCTAGAATTTATTAAGGTGTAACAGATGGTGTTACATTAACTCCTCAACAAGTGCTTAAAGATCAACTTCAAATAAAGTTAAAGAGGGATAGAGAATTAAGTTCTTCTAATAACCTTTTAGAAAAAAAAGAAAACCAAAAAAGAAGATAAAGGAAAAAGAGTTGTCATTTATGATGACTCTAGAGCCAATTGCTTGGCCACAAAACATGATTTGAAGCAAGCATTGCTTCTTCAAAAATAAGTCTTAATCATGATCCCTAAAGATATCCCTAGCACTTCCTTGTTCTCAATGGGCTTTCCCCCTTCTATTTTGCCCAAAGGGATTCAAAACATTCTAGATGAATTTCAAGACCTCTTTCCTAATGACATTCCTAAAGACTTACCTCTAATTAGGGGAATAAAACATCAAATAGATTTAATTCCTGGTGCTAGTCTACCTAATAAACCTGCCTATAGGTGTAATCCTAAAGAAAGCCTTGAAATTGAAAAACAAGTGAATGATCTATTATCTAAGGGATAGATTAGAAAGCTTGAGCCCATGTGCTTTACCTATTTTATTGGTTCCTAAAAAAGATGGTTCATGGAGAATGTGTATTGATTATAGAGCTATCAACAACATTACCATCAAGTATAGGCATCCAATACCTAGACTTGATGATATGCTTGATGAATTGAGTGGTTCTACCGTATTTTCTAAGATTAATCTTAAAAGTGGCTATCATTAAATAAGAATTAAAGAGGAAGATGAATGGAAAAATGCTTTTAAAACCAAACTTGGATTATATGAGTGGTTAGTTATGCCTTTTGGCTTGACTAATGCACCAAGCACTTTTATGAGGTTAATGAATCATGTTTTAAGGGAATTCATTGGGCACTTTGTTGTGGTCTATTTAGATGATATTTTAGTTTACTCAAAGACCATGACCTCTCATCTAAACCATTTGAAACAAGTTATGGTTGCCTTAAGAACAAATAACCTCTATGCAAATTTTGAAAAATGTTCTTTTGGCATGGATAGTGTTGTTTTCCTTGGATTTGTAGTGAGTTCAAAAGGTGTAGAGATAGATCACTCAAAAGTGAAGCCATCCAAGATTGGCCAACACCAAAGAATATGAATGAAGTTAGGGGTTTTCATGGTTTAGCTAGTTTTTATAGAAGGTTTGTAAAAGATTTCTCTACCTTAGCCTCTCCCTTGAATGAATTAGTTAAGAAAAATGTTCCTTTTGTATGGGGACCAAGGCAAGAGAAAGCTTTTAAAGACCTTAAGGAAAAACTCACTCATGCTCCAATTTTAGCACTTCCAAATTTTTCAAAAACTTTTGAGCTTGGATGTGATGCTTCCAATAAGGGGATAAGAGCTGTACTATTACAAGAAGGCCACCCTATTGCATTTTTTAGTGAAAAACTCAATGGGGCTACCTCAATTATCCCACATATGATAAAGAATTTTATGCTTTGGTTAGAGCCCTCCAAACATAGGAACATTACTTGATCCCAAAAGAATTTGTCATTCATAGTGATCATCAATCACTTAAATACATAAAAGGGCAACATAAACTAAATAAAAGACATACAAAATGGGTTGAGTTTTGAGAGCGATTTCCATATGTCATCAAGTACAAGAATGGAAAATCAAATATTATGGCTCATTCTTTACCAAGAATGCACTCTTTGCTTGAAAATCATTGGACTTGATGAGATTAGGAAGTTGTATCAAGGTGATCTTGATTTCTCTAAAATCTATAATTCATCTTCTGAAACCACATCTCAAAAAGGATTCTACATTTTAGATGGTTATCTCTTTAGGGCCAACAAGACTTGCATTCCTAGGAGTTCTTTGAGAGATTCGTTGCTTAGAGAGAGCCATGAGGGCGGCTTAATGGGTCATTTTGGAAGGGATAAAACATTATCAATCTTAAATGAACACTTCTATTAGCCTAAAATGAAGAAAGATATGCAAAGACTATGTGCTAGGTGTATAGTTTGTAGAAAAGCCAAATCTAAAGTATCACCTAATGGTCTTTATACTCCTTTGCCTACACCTACTTCTCCTTGGATAGATATTTCTATGAATTTTGTGTTAGGCTTACCTAGGACCCAAAGGGGCATAGACTCCATCTTGGTTATGGTAGATAGGTTTAGTAAAATGGCTCACTTCATTCCTTACCACAAAGTGGATGATGCAAGTCATATTGCTAAACTATTTTTCAAGGAAATTGTAAGACTTCATGGTGTTCCTAAAACTATCATTTCTAATAGGGACACTAAATTCCTAAGCCATTTTTGGAAAACACTTTGGTCAAGGCTAGGAACAAAGCTTCTATTTTCTACCACTTGTCATCCACAAACGAATGGTCAAACTGAGGTGGTGAACAGAACCCTTTCTCAATTACTTAGGGTCTTAGTTAATAAAAATGTTAAATCATGGGATGAATGTTTGCCATATATTGAGTTTGCTTATAATAGGGTACAACACTCCACAACTAAGCATAGTCCTTTTGAAATTGTTTATGGTTTTAACCCTCTCATTCCTTTAGACCTTTTCTTATTGATGTTTTTGATTCTGTCCTTCACTTGGATGGAGAGGCAAAGGCCAACTTTATAAAAGAATTTTATGAGAAGGTTAAAAACCAAATTCAAGCTAAGATTGAACACTATGCTCGTTGCACCAATAAAAAGAGAAAGAAAGTTACCTTTGAGGTTGGGGATTGGGTTTGGTTACATCTTCGAAAATAAAGATTTCCAAATTTGAGAAAATCCAAACTTAATCCTAGGGGTGATGGTCCTTTTCAAGTCCTTAAAAAGAAAGGCAATAATGCTTATGTAATTGATTTTCTTAGTGATTGTGGTCTGAGTACTTCTTTTAATATGTCTGAGTTATCTCTTTTGATTTAGATAAAAAGGACGAGCCTTCAAATTTAAGGACAAATCCTTTCGAGGAAGGGAGCATAATGAGGACACAACATGGGAGGATCCATACATTAGTTTGGACAAAGGTTTAGAGGCTTACAAAGGTCCCTTAACAAGGGCCAAATCCAAAAAGGACCAAAAGGCCATCCAAAAAGCCCTAGCTTGCTTCCTCAATTTGCTTAATGGACCCAAGCCCAACGAAGACACTTTGAAGATCTATATGTGCTCATCATGTACTATAGTCTGTAATTAGATTTTTTTAGTGTTTTAGGAGTTATTTGGACCTTACTTGGGCCATGTACACTCCATTTGGGCCATGTATTAGGCCATTTCCTTTCCATTTACCTTAATTGGGCCTAGGATCCATGATAGAAGCCTAATTAGAACCCTTAGTCGAAACTACCATGTGCCTATATAAGGGTGTCTCTCCTTGTAAAATGGTCATAAGATGAATTTTGAGAATTTACATACACTTTATGTAGTTTTTGAAAGAGTGAGTCTTCTTCTTTTCTCTAGGCTAAAGAAGCTTTAGCAAGCTCTTATCCAAGGGGAATTCTCCCTCTTGGTGGTGAGTGGGAATTATCTTCCCTCTAGGAAGTGGTTTCCCATATACCTTTCCATCTTCCATACTCCATCCTTTTCCATTCTTCACCTATTTCCCTCCATCTCCACCTTTCCTCTTCTTTAAAATCCTCTTAGTTTGGAGTCTTTTTCATTTTGTCTATTTCATTCAAGCATGTTGGTTTACCAAGCCATGGCTCTTGAAGGCTAAGGAAGGATAAGAAGAACCAAGATCCATCCCAAGGAAGGTCTTCTATCAAGATTATCCTACATCAATTGGTGTCGGACCAAGTATCTCCGATTGAGATGCTATTGGTTAGGGCTATTAAGAATATTATTGTGAATCCAAATATGTCTTCAGAATCACTTTTAAATAAAGTATTGAGCCTGAACAGAGATCCTGATTGTTACAAAATAGAGAAGTATTAATGATAGGTTATGTTTTAAAATAATAACCCTTATTCTTCACTCTCTTTTCACATTGGGTTTTCCCTTCTTGTGCAAATACACATTAGTCTTTTCTCTTCTCATTTCTTCACTCTCTTCTTTATCTTCTTCTTCTCAAAATCCTAGAGAAGGTTTTGTGTATCACCCCTCCATTTTTGAAAATCCCCATTGGACTTGAAGGAGATGATGGTGACTTGAAGCTCTCCCCCCATTCTGATGCATAATTCCTGATGGATTATATTCTTTGGCAAGCGCACCAATCATTAAATTTATAATATATTTGATCGTTCCCACAGGGATTGTGGTAATTACCTCAATGTTAGACTGATACAAGCTGAACCAACGCAATGCAGATAGAGTTCATTCTGTTTTTGTTGTTTTATATTTCTAATGTTTTTGTATTTTCAGAGACAGTATGAAAGATGAAATGTGATTAATGGAAGATAGGTTAGGATTGCTTCAACTTACAATTTCATCTAGAAACATACAATTAAGGTTCAATCAATCTTCAGACTCAAGAGGACAATCCACAGATGGTTACTCCCTAATTCCTTAGGTGAATAACACTGATTCCTAAGCATTAAACCCTAATCCCTTAGGTGCTCAATTAACAGAGAAATCTAATGCGAAATTGGGGGTTGAACCCTAACTATTCACCTAATTACTAGGCCTGAATTAGTTAGGAAGCTGGAAGTTACCTAAGTCTCAAACATGATTCCTCACTAGTGAGATTCTTCATTAGATCTGGATTTGTTAGTCCAACAAAGTAGATCCACTCCTTAGCTTGTTCTCCTCTTGATTTAGAAGTTGACTTCCTCAATACACTTTCAAGAATTCATTGCAAACCTTCACAATCCCAACCCTAGGGACTTAGAAACCCATGGAAATGGATTCTGTCGAAGGAATATGGAGAGACATGAATGAGAGAATTTAGAGAGAGAAAAGAATTAGAGAGAGATTGAAAATGGGAAAATGAATCATGTTCTGTATTCTACCGTCTCTATGTGTCTCTTTACAGAATATGTACAAGTATATATAGGTATCTAACTAATTAACTAACTTAATTAATTACAAAGAAACCTTAATTAATAATTAAACTACTAAACTAATTACATAATTATAAATAAATAAATAATTACAACTTGATACTTAAATTACTAAAGTACAGTAGCAATACATCAGAAATGGTGCAGAGCTTCTTTTAGAGGGAAAAATAACTAACTACGCAACAGAATCACGCTTGAGCGTGATGTACTCGCACTTGAGCGAGCTCAAAATATGCATTGCACTATGGGAGAGACGCTTGAGCGTGATGAAGAAGCTTGAGCGTGATGAGCTGTTTTGGAGTCATGCTTGAGCGTGAATTTGCTCGCTTGAGCGAGATCGTGCTCTCCTATCTTTTCTCTTTACGTACTTTGCATGGCTTTCTCGCTTGAGCTTGCAGCCTTCAAGCTTGAGCGTGACTTATTCCTACACATGCAAACAAATGAATTCCTAGCGTTTGTACGCTGGCTTAGTGAATTTATAAATGAACAAATTTCTTTATCTAATTATTATTTTTAATCATTTTCTTGCATTAATTAAACACTTTTGAAATAAATAAATAAAATAAGAATTATTAAGAATTTATTAAATAATAGTGCTAAACTAAACAATATTTAATGAATTGAGTTAAATAAAAGATGAAATAATTAAGTCTTTTCAAGACTTATTAAGACAACCCGACTTAATAAACCCAAAACCGAGACCAGGGAAATTTTTTCCAAAATTTAGAATGTTCCAAGCGTTCACAGTCACTCTCAATTAGGCGTCGGGGTAAATTAAAACAGAATAAGGCAAGGGAAAGTAAAACTGATCAGAGAAAGGAAGACCGAGTCAGAAACACCACAAGGCAAGACTTAGCTTCAGTCAAACAGACCAGCGGAAGATGCAGCGCTTGAGCGAGCCCATTTCTCGCTGGAGCGAATCCTCATTTGCTGAAGCAAACCATTCACTCGGATATTCCGTCACTCGGATTCGGGACCACGTCCACTCGGGAACTGTCCCCATAGGGTCATGCTTCACTCGGCAAATCCATACTTAGCCAAATACTTAGTTTATTCAAGAAGCCCATACACATGCTTCATTCAGACGCGTCATAATCTCCGCTCGGGAAATGACTCCCTCAGATACTCCACTTGGAGTCCATAAGCTTCCCTCACCCGGAGTATTTCCCCAGTCCAATACCACTCGGTATAATTCAACCACAATTCACTCGGAATACCTTATCCATTCTGCACTCGGCATAATTTGATCTTCCTCACTCGGAGATCACCATAACCTCTCGGCTATAAATCACTCGGTCACATCTTAACCATTTATCACTCGGGTAATACATTAACCCATTCCCACTAGGAGGAATTCACCAAGTTAAGTCACTCGGACTTATTTAAAACTTATCCACTCGGAATATATGTATATCCTCGTTCACTCAGAAGAGGACTCCTAGAATACACCTCAATCAAAACCATCACAATTACTCTTCCCTTGGAAGAGGTTCACTCGGGATTTCCACTCAGGAATATTCAAACCCTTCCCCACTCGGGGTTTACTCATATATTTTCACTCGGAACTGTCTTATGCCTTTATCACTCAGAAAAGGCCACACAAACTAAGCCTCACTCGGCAATGGCTCTCCCAATAATATTCCACTCGGAATTCATTAACTTAGCATTATTCTCTCAACACCACATAATGAACAATTTGGGTAACTTTATAATAATGTAAAATATATATATACATACAATGTATACTTGTTCACAAACCCGATAGTCAACCCATATAATTAAATCTGTTTGGATTACAAGAGAGCCGGCCAAGGCTTAACGTATCTATTTACAATATACATACTATGTGCACTTCAACAATCGGAGTGCCAATCACTCGGACTTGAGGCCATCTCCTCATTCCCAGTCCGACCTGCATATACTGAAAAATATAGCCACAGTAGGGGTGAGCTTTTACATATTAAATGACAATTATTGACTCAGATTAATCTTTGAATCCTCAACCATACAATAACATATCTCAATTAGCAATAATGCACTCTGTCATTCAATATGAACCCTACAACAATTTCATCCACTCGGAATTCATGAAATTCAATCCAGACTGAGTAATTCATATCATTCATAAACACCTTGCACTCGGCAACAGTACCAATATACACATATTCACCCAGTCGAAATTCATACCAATCATTCATGGCTATATAATTCTTATTCAACACAGCATGTATCACAACCATAATATCATATTGCACTCGGCAAATATATCAGTATACATGCATTAATCCAATCGGATTCACCCCAATCAATTCATATCCACACGTTCAAACATTTCACATGGAGCTCAATGACAATCATAAGTGTGCATACATTCATTTCACCCGGATCCGGTTATTTATTACCAATTTTTATTGTTGCAACATAGGCTCCAAGCCTTTTCTCAGCTCCAAGCTGATTCGGCCGTTTTACTGGTACCAAACCGTTTTCCCTCACACGTAACACAATCGCTCCAAGCGACAACGGGAGTGTTACGGGCAGCCCCGAGTCCAACCTGGCAGGTTTGCCTTGAGTCCAACCCAAGGTCTTTAAGCGTCCAATGCTTAGTGCACTCGGCACTGCCTCGAGTCCAATCCGAGGTCTTTTATATATTTTCAACACATATTCATCTGATTGCCGATCGGTATTAAGCGTCCAACGCTATATGCTCCAAGCATTTCCAGTGGCAAACCAGATGTATACGGTCTTATTCATCAGGCGTCCAATGCCAATGCACTCGGCAATCACATGCACTTGGCAAATCACATGCTTTTTAATATAAAAATCCCAAACGGAAATTAACATGACCGACCCACACCTCATGCACTCGGCAATCACAATGCCATCCACTCGGAATTATCATTTATAACAAGCATCACATGCTATTTCATATAATATCCACTCGACTTTCTCATTAACAGCCACAACAAATCATACATTCACATAGGATCATAACCAGAACCAGTTCAGTATTCACACACCACATGCGTTTAATATTCACACTAGTTCACAGCACATGCATTCACTCGGCATCTCATTAAAGCCAACAGTACCATGCATACACTCAGCATTCACATGCTTAACAACACACATCTCATGGATGGGACCACCAAACCACTAGATAGATCATAAATATCACAACAATCTGGGCGTTACATGTACTACAACACATCAATCAACATATTTCAAACATATCACAACATATTTAAGCAAAACCACGCGGAACCCGTCCATAAGCCATACATTTGAGATGTAAATTCGCTCCCCCTACCTGGAATGAAGATCCCAGTAGCTCCTCGAGCTTCCAGATCTGACCAACTGCTCCTTGGTTACTCATTCTCAATAGAACGACCCAGCTTCTAGCTGTTCACACAGCACTCTGCTCTCAGCTTTGGAAGAACCAATAGCTGCTTCCTCACGAGCAGATCTACCACCAAGACACTCCATGTCAAGCCTCCAAGGCACAACGTCACCCCATACTCGGTCCAATGGAGGATTCCATGGCTGCTCCTACACACGAACAGCCCAGTCCTCACCCAACAGTGGAGGACCCCAAGCTTCAAAGCACCCAATGCTGTTAGGCAGAACAAGGGAGGATCTCTGCCTCCAAAACACACAGCACCACACATATCTCTCTCTCAACCACGCTGTTCCACTTCGTGTTCCACTTCCCACTCGGGCTCTACTCAACGTGCGAGTAGAAGAAGAAGATGAAGGGGAAGACGAAGAACCAGCAAGGAAGAAGAAGCCACAAGAACTCGAGAGAGAAGGGAGGAGTGGTTCTCAATGTACCCCAAAGTGTAATGAGCAAAGAGTGGGTGGAAAACGTGAAAGGGAAGCCATTATCATAGCTCTGTCCAGCGTCCACCCATCAGCCATCACAACACCATTAATTCCGGTCCCATCATCATTTAATGCAGTCCCATCAGCGTGCCAAGGAGAGAGAGGACCAAAGCTCTCATAACACCAAGGGCACCAATGCCATTTCCTGGACAGATATTATTATTATTATTCAATCCATAATTTTAATTCTATAATTAACCTTAATCAAAACCAGGATGTTACACTACTCCCCTCCTTCAAAGAATTTTGTCCTCGAAATTCCAATACAAACTTACCTCAACAAACCGCTCAGAATACTGCCTCAATTATTTGTATGTCACTGCTTCCCAAGCATTCACCAACCGGTTCATAATTCCACTCGGCATAGCTTCACCTCTCAAGCGGTTTACCGACCGCTCCACCATTCTAGTCGGCAAAATCACTAAAGTCAGGTCTTACCTGCTCACAACCTCTTCATAGAATTCAATATATTTGGGGATTCAGTTTTAAAACATACAATTTACCCCATTCAACTCTGCCAATTCACTATAACCAATGGTACCTTAAGTTCTTTGGCCACTCGGCCTTACACTCTCAACGCCGATCGGTGTACTTCCACCGTCAGCTTCCCCAACTCTAAGGAATCATTCAACAGAATTAAGTACCCACACAGAACATAAGCTTAAAATTGTGTCACATGAAACACATTCTGGATATTAATCAACCAGTTGGGAAGAATCTAGTCGGTAAACAACATTACCAATTCCCACCAATACTCACTATTATCCGATTTATCTCGGATTTAACCCTCGGATATTTAACATCCGACCACTAAATCTCTTCTTTAAACCATGATATACCTTGACAGTACCGAGCCGAACACTTAACAGAGCTCCAATGTACTTCAATTAGCTCAGTTTGCCTGAGTTTACCTTGTACAGGCACCACGCTCGGTTCTAAAATCTCAGATTTCTAACCATTCCTTCGGCTAATTCCATGCCTACACCCTGAGAATGTCACTCGGACCTCTCACTCAAAAATATCCTTTGGGGTTTAAGGGCAATTCTCACCCAGAAATCTTTCCACTTACCAAAAATTTCACTCGGAATTCAAGCCTACTTCGAAATCAAACCTGAGTTCAAACTCAGCAGCTCACACATCGATCCGACACAAATGTGAATAAATTTACCTCTCGGGTATCTACTCCCCTCAGGAGCCATTCCCTCGGAAACTTACCTATTCAACGTCCCGCTCAGTACCATTCCACACAGAAGTGGCACACCATAGACACTTCGCCCGAAGTCATACGACTCGAAAGTATTTTATGCGGATTTCGCCTAACATAAATGTGTCATTCTGACACAGTTCCTTAACTTAGTAATGACTTCCCCAAAATGATGTTTCACTCGGAACATCATAACTCCTCTCAGTAGTTCTTTCTCTCAAAAAGATTTCACTCGGAATTATCTCCACTTTCTAACACTCGGAATATACTAATCTTTCCCGAGCAAATCCTTACCTTACAGATTACCTTGGCTCAATGTCCTGGTTTCCTCATTAAACCCGCAGTACCACTTGGTTAGTCTTATAAAACTTTCAATCTTTAGTGACAGACTTGATCACCCATCTATTTCAATAACCAATCATTTCTTTGTTGGCCAATAGCCAATTTATACCCATAACAACCTTTGATTCTCTCGGAGTAAACACATCAAGGTTAAACAAACCTTCAATCCTCATTTTGATACTCAACCACTTACTGTCACTCAATACAACTCTCATCTTTACTCAGAACAGCCCGATAGACTCACCATCACCATAAGCAGCTACAACCTCACCTGCTCGACTTATGAATTGCTGCATCCAACTTATAGGATGATGTCTCATTCCTATAGGGTTACAACAATTACATAGAGTCACTACAAAAGTGTACGCTGCCACAATACCTATGGTATGTAGAGTCGTCTCGGAACAGCATACATCACACACTTTTCTCTCACACTGATTGCACTCACTTAATAAAACTAATTCACATGAAAATCAGTGGCAATTCAGACACACATATAAGCACACATTTACATCAACATCATCATTATACACCACCTAGGCACATCACATGTAACACCCTTATTTAATAAATAAATAAATGCGAAAACCGGGAAAATTTTTCTGCAAAAACAGCCAATGGACAACTGGCATAGAAGAAGGAAGAGGAAGGCAAGGGAGAATAAAAGAACATTCACATGTATAACAATCAGCGAAAGGGACAAGGCTTGAACCGATCCACTCAGTTCAGCGAAACACATCAGCGCCTGGGCGAATTCCATGACAACGCTGACTCGCTCAAGCGGGGTCCAACACGCTTGAGCGAGCCAACCAACTCGCTCGGGCGGGCAGCCCTTCGCTTAAGCGAAGCCAGCACAAGGCCTTCCATCCACTCACTCTTGCAGGAGCTAAGTCTAATTCGCTGGGCGAACACAGGCACAAGGTAATTTCTCACTCGAATTTGGGACGTAGGTTCACCCGGTAAATCCTCACGCTCATACCTCACTCGGGAATTTACACAGCTCTTTTTTTCATTCGTATAGGTCACAAGTATAAACCACTCGGGAAATGACTCCCTCAATTCTACTACTCGGGATCCAGAACTCTTCCTCACTCGGGATATTTCCTAGTCAGACATCACTCGGGGTATTTGACTTCAACACAGTCGGGAATGTACCGTACACCCGTCACTCGGTATATTTTTCACATCTCTCACCTAGAGAACATACAGACCTTCCCTCACTCAGAAGGGGACTCCACTATTCTACTCCACTCGGAATATTCATAACAGTTTCACTCGGCATATGATACCTTACTCACTCAGGAAACATTAAGTAAGCCCCTTTCGGACTTGCTCTACGACTCATCGCTCGGGATATGGAACCTCGTTCACTCGGATTATGCTTATATCACATACTTAGATTATAATCCAATCTCCACCATTATAGCAACTCCCCCCCGGAAGAGGTTCACTCGGATTTTCACTCGGAAGTGTCCAAACACTACAGTCTCACTCGGAATCATCAACTTAACACCATTTCACTCATCAACAACCCTCAAATCATTTAGCAACATATTCCAGTTGGAAAGACGCATCAAATCAACATAAAACACTTATATGCATGTTATATATTCATACACTCAGAATATTTAGCATTTTAATATTATTCATTCACCAACACCCATTATCCGATAAAAGTACTTGACACCAATGTAAACCATATATATATATATAAACACGCATTTGGATTACAATACATATATACTCGCATTCGTTATATAACATTGTTATATGAGCCGGCCAAGGCTTAACACTGACTAAATGTGATATAAATATACAAGGCATGCACTCAACAGTCGGAGTGCACCTCACTCAGGCTTGAGTCCTTCACATCGTTCCCGACCGACCTGCACATACTGAAAAATGGTGTAGGGGTGAGCTTTTACATATAAAATGGCAGTTACTGACTCGGATTTAATCCCTAATTCTCAGTTAGATAGTAACATCACTCATTCAGACTTATACAATTCTGTCAGGATTAAGTAATTCACATCATTCACAATAACATAGACTCACAGTCATAACATCGCCTCACGCTCAGCCACAGTACCAACGCACATATATTCCCTAGTCGGAATTCACTCTACTTAATCATAGCCATATTAATCATGCCATTCACAACAGCGTTTACACATATAAATATATACACACAATCACATTGAACTTATCAACAATATAAATATACGCATTAACATTCAGTCAGAATTCATTCAGTCATCCAAGCTATACCAACCATTTCAATCTCAATAACAATGCTCCTACATACATGCATGCGGATCTGACTTAAATAGTGATCGCAGTTATAGATTCCTTCCATGCCTCTCGTCCATTAGCCCTTCCCGTGTGGTACCGGTCCTCCAAAGACGTCTCGAGACTTAACTCTAGCTCCCTCGGCTACCACGGGTCCTCACGGATCTAGCCAGGAATCTGTATTTGAGAGTCACCTTATAGGGCTCCTGACCTCCCACAGGTCACCCTTTCCTCATATATGCAATTTCATGCAATTCCACATAGCACTCAGATTCACTCGAAATTCCACAGTATCATCACAGCATCACAACATTTATCCTAGTAACTCATAACAAGTAAATCATGGTAACAACATTACAGTACACCACTCGACGTTCTGAATGAAACCAGCATGCATGTCAACATAACATTCCAAATGGGGACTCGGCGTAACGACTCATATCTCATGCATTTAGAATTTATCATGGCATCCTCATTCACATACATCTAGACATAACTGCAAACAGATTTCAGCAAGTAACCCCTTTTTAACTCATGCATTAGGCAATAATGTTAACGCACACATGTATTCACTCCGTATTCTCATATTCAACAGTATGCATCTCAGAAATATGAACAAGTACTTAGGGATGGAATCACCACAACACTAGACAGACCACAACCATCCTAGACCCGGGCGTTGCAAGCACTCCTACTCGAATACAACACATCAATCAACACACTCAGACACGACACAACACATGAAAGCAAAACACCCGGAAACCGTCCATAAACTATGCATTTGACATGCAAAGCGCCCCCTACCTGGCATGGAGATTCCAGAGGCTCCAAGGCTTACAGCTCCAATCGGTTGCTCTGCTCAGCCCATTCAATGATTCATAATGGGGCGACCCTTCGTCAGTCATCCATTATTACACTTGGCTTTAGAGGGACTCCGAGCCACTCCTACTCTTAAACAGCTCTTCATGCAAGATCAGGGGGGAGGCCCAAGCCCTCTGGGCACCACCTTGACCTTCCACTCGGTCCAGTGGAGATTCCCAAGCTTTCGAGGCACTCATTTCCCTGCTCGCTCTTTTGAACAGCTCCATCACAACACTGGTGAATGCTCCTACCTCTCCGAACACTTCGTAGTGCAGATCTCCACTGAGACTTATGCAGCCTCAAGCAAAGGAGAGGGAGAAAAGCGAAGTCGTCGAAGGGAAGTGGAAGAACAGGGAGGGAATAGAGTGTCGTCCCTGAGTCGCCGGAGGAGAAGTTCTCAACCCAACATCCTCATTCTCATGCTCGACGAAGGAAAGACAAGAAGGACGAAGAGCGAAGAAGAAGAAAGAAGAGAGAACGGAAGGGGAGAAGCCTGAGGGGAAAAAATGAATAATAAAGTGGCCCAGTAGTACATATATGCATGCACGGAGAAGGGGAGAGTGGGGTGGGAAAGCGTGAAGCAGCAGTCTGCTCACGTCACCCAATCACCATCAGCAACAATTAATAATTAATCACACTTAATCAGCCATCATTTGATTAATTAAGTTAATTATAATTAATAAATAATTTTCCACTTCTGAAATTATTATTTTAATAATTTATTTTCATTCGGCAATTAATTATTAAATCAGGATGTTACAGTTCTCCCCCTCACAAAAGAATTTCATCCTCGAAATTCAATCGGTGACTCACCTTAAATAAATAACTCAGAAATTGTTGTCTCAATTACTTACATGACTGTGCTTCCACAACTATTCACCGACCGGATCACAATTTCACTCGGTAAAGCTTCACCACTCAAGCGGTTTACCGACCGCCCCACAATTCCAGTCGGCAAAACACAAATGTTAGGTCCTACCTGATTATAACCTCATCATAGAATGCAATATATTTGGGGACTCAATTTTTAAAACATACAAGTTACCCCACTTAACTCAGCCTAATCACCACAATCAATGGCACCCCCTAGTTCTTTGGCCACTCGGTCCTACACTCCCAACACCTATCGTCATATTTACACCACCGGGTTCCCCGACTCAATGAGTCACTCGGCACAGTCATGAACTCACACAGAGCATAGGCTCAACATTGTGTCACTCGAGACACCTTCTAGATGATAATCAACCAGTTGGGAAGACTTCAATCGGTAAACAACATTACCGATTCCCACTAATACTCACCAATGTTCGATTTATCTCAGATGAGACTCTCGGATATTCAGCATCCGACCATAAGATCTTTTCTCTAAACCATGCTATATCTTGATAATACTGAGATAAACACTCAAAAGAGATTCAAGGTGCTCCAATTAGCACAGACTGCCTAGATTTCCCCCTACAGGCATCACACTCGGTTCTAAAATCTCAGATTCCTAACCATTCCTTCGGCCAATTCCATGCCTATACCCTAAAAAGGTCACTCGGAATTCTCAATCAAAAGGGATCATTCGGGGTTTGAAGGCAATTTACACAGGACATCTCTCCACTTACCAAAAACTCACTCGGGATCTGAGTCTATCTCGAAAGCAAATCTGAGTTCAAACTCAACAGCGCCAAACATCCACTCGAACATATCTATGAATAAACTTACCTCTCGGGTATTCACTCTTCCTCGGGGTAATTCACTCGGAGACTTACCTATTCATAGCCTCACATTCCGACCAGAAGTTCTTTTGGTAAAGATTCGTCAGGGCACAACCTACAGACTTAGAATTTTCACACGATGGGAACCGTCTACATGGTACCATCCACCCGGAATGTCATGCTCTGAGTCGCACCACCCGAATCTAACCTTACTCAGAACTGTCACGTTCAGACACAATCCCCTTAACTTGGTAATGTTCCTCTTTATGAGATCTTACTCGGGACACCATAACTTCACTCAGGAATCCTCTCTCCCAGAAAGATTTCACTCGGATCTGTCTCCATTTTTTCATACTCGGAATATACTAACCTTTCCCGAGCAAATCCTTACCTTTCAGATTTCTTCTGCCCAAGGCCATGGTTTCCCCACTAATCCACAATGCCACTCGGCTAAAGTCTTAAACTTCTAATTCCAGTGACAGACTTGCTCGTCCATCAATCTCCATAACCATTTATTATTTTAATAGTCAATTGGTACACAATCACCTCTGATTCACTTAGAGGTAACACCTCACGGTTAAACAAACCTTGCATCCTCACTTTCATACATAACCACACAATATTCATCTAATACAACTCTCATCCTCACTCAGAACCGCCCAATAGGCTCACCATCACCATAAGCAGCTACAACCTCACCCGCCCGACTCATGGATTGCTGCATCCATCTTATAGGATGACGTCTCATTCCTATAGGGTTACAACAATTACATAGAGTCGCTGCAAGAGTGTACACTGCCACAGTGCCTATGGTTTGAAGGGTCATCTCGGAACGGCATACATTACACACTTCTCACACCCACCGACCAACTCACTCAGCTAATACTTACCCACAAGAATTAATGGCAATTCACATACATATATAAGCACGTATTCACATCAACATTATCATGATGCACCACGTAGGGCACGTCACACAGCAACAATCATGAAATACAATTTACCACTATTGTAAAATAGTATAATGACTACAGGTTTCCGACTCACACAAAAATCACACACCTCCTTATTACTCATAAGTTAGTGCAACTCTCCTGATGACAATCGTCAAGTAGCAGTTACTATCACCCCAAAATGGTATAATAACAGTCGGTTTCCGACCCTTACCGCGTAATTACTTCTCCCTTAGATCCTATACACCTCAAACTATACAATATCATATATATATATATATACACATATGTACCAACAGTCAATAACATACACGCTATCATTCAATCAGAACACATTCAAGCATCATTCAATCGGAATCTTATCCAGCCAGCTCTCAGCTATATTACTTACATTATTTATAATCCCATACAATCACAGCCATAGGCTTACTTTGCACTTAGCGACAGCATCAACACATATATATATTCAATCATCCAATCGGGATATCAAATTCACACTCGGCCATATAATTCATATCATTCACCACAGCATGCATTACAACCACAACATCATATTGCACCCGGCCATAACATTAATATACATACATTCATTCAATCGGATTCCACTCAATCATGTTATTCTAAATAATATTCCACATACTCATGCAATTCACATTGAGCTCAACAACAATCATGGTGTGCACACATTCATTTCACCCGGATCCGGTTATCCACTTTTATTGTTGCAACATAGGCTCCAAGCCTTTCCTCAGCTCCAAGCTGATTCGGCCATTT
This sequence comes from Clitoria ternatea, assembly GCA_037962975.1. Classification (NCBI taxonomy): domain Eukaryota; kingdom Viridiplantae; phylum Streptophyta; class Magnoliopsida; order Fabales; family Fabaceae; genus Clitoria; species Clitoria ternatea. Next base: position 155,328,749 of record CM075672.1, on the reverse strand, counting down.
TACAGGTACCAAACTGTTTGCCCTCACGCGTAACACAATTGCTCCAAGCAACAACGGGAGTGTTACGGGCAGCCCCAAGTCCAACTCGGTAGGCTTGCCTTGAGTCCAACCCAAGGTCTTTAAGTGTCCAATGCTTAGTGCACTTGGCACTGCCCCAAGTCCAACTCGAGGACTTTCAACACATATTCATCTGATTGCCAATCGGTATTAAGCGCCTACGCTATATGCTCCAAGCATTCCCAGTGGCGAATCAGATGAATATAGTCTTATTCACCCGGCGTCCTACGCCATTGCACTCGGCATTCAATATCAATACATGCATCCAATGCATTTTATCATCATTATTCATAACAGTGGTCATCATAGCAACAACACCATACATGCACTCGGCAAACCACATACTTCCTAATATAAAATCCCACACGGGAATTAATATAACCAGCCCACATCTCATGCAGGACTTTATCATCAGACCATAACCACTTCCACACTATTAATTTAGACATCACATGCATCATATTATAAACCACACACGGAAATCACCATGCAGGTACCTATCACATATATTCAACTTTTTCCTTAACAATACATACATCATATATAGTCAGCATTAAACACCATTAAGGCTCAAAGAGATAATCTTTTACCGCATGCAATCAACATTCATACTTACAATAGCCCGCAACTCATATAATTCACACACAGTGACCAGCAAAATTCCTTAACATATACATCTCATACTTAAATTCTCCATCCTAGGAGGCTACACAATCACTTATTCTATATACTTCATACAGGGTTCTATCAATATTATTCATTCAATCAATTCAGACGTGTGAGTTCGACTTCATCCGACAGCATGCCTCGAGTATGGGCCATTAACATGGCCTACATAAGAGGCTGAACCAACTAATTCAGTTTCAATATACATGAAAGCTTCCACATCTATCATCCTATTTCTTCTCTACCGACCAGGCTTAGAAACACTTCTTAGTATTTCGGGAACAATCAGTCAGGGTCGTCACGAATCTCTATTCCCCAGGGAACATGCCTCTGGCAGTACCCTCTGTTCCCAATCTCAAACAAACACACAGGCATATAATCACACCATTTATAATTCAACGTATATCAAATCCAATAGAAGATCATAAGCATATATCATCACACGAGTCATTATTGAACATGTATCAACGTTTAATGGAATATCATAAGCAATTATGACAATCTGGCATAATGCACTCAACCGCCCACTAACAGTTGGCAACCTTGGCCATGGACCTTTTGGTCTGCTCTGATACCAAAATGTAACACCCTAATTTAATAAATAAATAAATGCCAAAACCGGGAAAATTTTTCCACAAAAACAGCCAATGGACAACCGGCAAAGAAGAAGGAAGAGGAAGGCAAGGGAGAATAAAAGAACATTCACACGTATAACAATCAGCGGAAAGGACAAGGCTTGAACCGATCCACTCAGTTCAGTGAAACACATCAGCGCCTGGGCGAATTCCATGACAACGTTGACTCGCTCAAGCAGGGTCCAACATGCTTGAGCGAGGCAACCAACTCGCTCGGGCGGGCAGCCCTTCGCTTAAGCAAAGACAGCACAAGGCCTTCCATCCACTCACTCTTGCAGGAGCTAAGTCTAATTCGCTGGGCGAACACAGGTACAAGGTAATTTCTCACTCGGATTTGGGATGTAGGTTAACCCGGTAAATCCTCACGCTTATACCTCACTCGGGAATTTACACAGCTCCTTATTTCATTCGTATAGGTCATAAGTATAAACCACTCAGGAAATGACTCCCTCAATTCTACCACTCAGGATCCAGAACTCTTCCTCACTCGGGATATTTCCTAGTCAGACATCACTCGGGGTATTTGACTTCAACGCAGTCAGGAATGTACCGTACACCCGTCGCTCAGTATATTTTTCACATCTCTCACCCAGAGAACATACAGACCTTCCCTCACTCAGAAGGGGACTCCACTATTCCACTCCACTCGGAATATTCATCCCAGTTTCACTCGGCATATGATACCTTACTCAATCAGGAAACATTAAGTAAGCCCCTTTCGAACTTGCTCTATGACTCACCGCTCAGGATATGGAACCTCGTTCACTCGGATTATGCTTATATCACATACTTAGATTATAATCCAATCTCCACCATTATAACAACTCCCCCCCAGAAGAGGTTCACTCGGATTTTCACTCGGAAGTGTCCAAACACTACAGTCTCACTCGGAAGCATCAACTTAACACCATTTCACTCATCAACAACCCTCAAATCATTTAGCAACACATTCCAGTTGGAAAGACGCATCAAATCAACATAAAACACTTATATGCATGTTATATATTCATACACTCGGAATATTTAGCATTTTAATATTATTCATTCACCAACACCCATTATCCGATAAAAGTACTTGACACCAATGTAAACCATATATATATATATAAACATGCATTCGGATTACAATACATATATACTCGCATTCGTTATATAACATTGTTATATGAGCCGGCCAAGGCTTTACACTGACTAAATGTGATATAAATACATAAGGCATGCACTCAACAGTCGGAGTGCACCCCACTCGGGCTTGAGTCCTTCACATCGTTCCCGACCGACCTGCACATACTAAAAAATGGTGTAGGGGTGAGCTTTTACATATAAAATGACAGTTACTGAGTTGGATTTAATCCCCAATTCTCAGTTAGATAGTAACATCACTCATTCGGACTTATACAATTCTGTCAGGATTAAGTAATTCACATCATTCATAATAACGTAGACTCACAGTCATAACATCGCCTAACGCTCGGCCATAGTACCAACGCACATATATTCCCTAGTCGGAATTCACTCTACTTAATCATAGCCATATTAATCATGCCATTCACAACAGCGTTTACACATACAAATATATACACACAATCATATTGAACTTATCAACAATATAAATATACGCATTCACATTCAGTCGGAATTCATTCAGTCATCCAAGCTATACCAACCATGTCAATCTCAATAACAATGCTCCTACATACATGTATGCGGATCCGACTTAAATAGTGATCGCAGTTACAGATTCCTTCCATGCCTCTCATCCATTAGCCCTTCCCGTGTGGTACCGGTCCTCCAAAGACGTCTCGAGACTTAACTCTAGCTCCCTCGGCTACCACGGGTCCTCACGGATCTAGCCAGGAATCTGTATTTGAGAGTCACCTTATAGGGCTCCTGACCTCCCACGGGTCACCCTTTCCTCATATATGCAATTTCATGTAATTCCACACAGCACTCAGATTCACTCGAAATTCCACAATATCATCACAGCATCACAGCGTTTATCATAGTAACTCATAACAAGTAAATCATGGTAACAATATTACAGTACACCACTCGATGTTCTGAATGAAACCAGCATGCATGTCAACACAACATTCCAAATAGGGACTCGGCGTAACGACTCATATCTCATGCATTTAGAATTTATCATGGCATCCTCATTCACATACATCTAGACATAACTGCAAACAGAACTCAGCAAGTAACCCCTTTTTAACTCATGCATTAGGCAATAATGTTAACGCACACATGTATTCACTCCGCATTCTCATATTCAACAACATGCATCTCAGAAATATGAACAAGCACTTAGGGATGGAATCACCACAACACTAGATAGACCACAACCATCCTAGACCCGGGCGTTGCAAGCACTCCTACTCGAATACAACACATCAATCAACACACTCAGACACGACACAACACATGAAAGCAAAACACCCGAAAACCGTCCATAAACTATGCATTTGACATGCAAAGCGCCCCCTACCTGGCATGGAGATTCCAGAGGCTCCAAGGCTTACAGCTCCAATCGGTTGCTCTGCTCAGCCCATTCACTGATTCACAATGAGGCGACCCTTCGTCAGTCATCCATTATTACACTTGGCTTTGGAGGGACTCCGAGCCACTCCTACTCTTAAACAGCTCTGCATGCAAGATCAGCGGGGAGGCCCAAGCCCTCTGGGCACTACCTTGACCTTCCACTCGGTCCAGTGGAGATTCCTAAGCTTCCGAGGCACTCATTTCCCTGCTCGCTCTTTTGAGCAGCTCCATCACAACGCTGGTGAATGCTCCTACCTCTCCGAACACTTCGTAGTACAGATCTCCACTGAGACTTATGCAGCCTTAAGCAAAGGAGAGGGAGAAAAGAGAAGTCGTCGAAGGGAAGTGGAAGAACAAGGAGGGAACAGAGTGTCGTCCCTGAGTCGCCGGAGGAGAAGTTCTCAACCCAACATCCTCATTCTCTTGCTCGACGAAGGAAGGAGAAGAAGGACGAAGAGCGAAGAAGAAGAAAGAAGAGAGAACGGAAGAGGAGAAGCCTGAGGAGAAAAAATGAATAATAAAGTGGCCCAGTAGTACATATATGCATGCACGGAGAAGGGGAGAGTGGGGTGGGAAAGCGTGAAGCAGCAGTCTGCTCACGTCACCCAATCACCATCAGCAACAATTAATAATTAATCACACTTAATCAGCCATCATTTGATTAATTAAGTTAATTGTAATTAATAAATAATTTTCCACTTCTGAAATTATTATTTTAATAATTTATTTTCATTCGGCAATTAATTATTAAATCGGGATGTTACATCACACAACAACAATCATGAAATATCATTTACCATTACTGTAAAACAATATAATAGCAATAGGTTTCCGACCAACACAAGGTACACACCTCGTCATAAAATGGCATATCAACAATCGGTTTCCAGCCCCCACCGAGTAATATCTCTTCTTTAAATCTTATTCATCACTCATCACGTGGGTTCTATCATTACCATACTTAAGAGCAAAGCGTACTCGGATTTCAATCTTACCATTCACTATCCATCCGGTATCACAATCATCACTTGCATTTCATCTTAGGACGATTCAAGCCTCAACAATTTATTACACAATCACTTTACTCGGCTCAATAATCCATAAGGTCAATCAGATTATCCGACTCGAAAATTCCAGGGGTCACCTAGTACTCCTCGTGAGACACTCCCACAACATCCAATTATCACCAAGCCTAGACCACCATCGGGTCCAGCTCCACAAAATCTGATAGCATACAATTATACTAAATTCGATCGGGATTTCCATACCTTATGGGTCACCACTAAATCAATTATTCACTCGGTTTTCAACCATAAGACCGAGTCTAACCCGAATCCTCAGGTATCTAATTACATCAATTTCTCACCCAGTTTTCCAATCTCTCAGGTATCCATTTCAATAATATCCGATCATACATGATCATACCAAATCAACTGGGTTACCACACCTAATGGTCTAACATCAACCAATCATTCACTCGGTTTTCACAAACCAAAAACTGAGACACTACCCCAATAAACCTGCATCAGTTTTTACATTTAATCACCTATCACATACCCAGATTTCCAACTTAGGAAACTGTAACACATCACTTATACCATAATTCCCGTACATCGTATATCATATAGAGTTCTCGTGCTAATGGATGATCCCTTACAAATGGCACAACCGATCACTTGAATTCAAAAACACCACACTAGGGAATTCCTTCATTATCATTCACTTAATCAACTTAAATATGTGAGTTCTAATCCATTCAACAAATATTCCTCGGCTATGAGCCACTGGCATGGCCTACACAAGAGACCAAACCAACTAATACAGTTTCAATACACATGAAGGTCTCAACATCCATCGGTCTATTCCTTCACAGCCGACCCAGGCTTAGAAATACCTCTTATTCAATGAATAACCAAACCAGGGTAGTAACACCCTACCCCCAATTCAACATATCAACAGTAGTATCTTTCACCACTGTCCCCCAATAAAACACAGGCATATAGCCACACAATTCATAGTTAAACATATATCAAATCCATCAGAATACCTCAAGCAATAATGACAACCAGTCATATTGCACATAATCGCCCACTCACAGTAGGCATACCTTGGCCATGGACCTTTTAAGTCCGCTCTGATACCAAAATGAGACAACCCGACTTAATAAACCCAAAACCGAGACCAGGGAAATTTTTTCCAAAATTTAGAACGTTCCAAGCGTTCACAGTCGCTCTTAATTAGGCGTCAGGGTAAATTAAAACAGAATAAGGCAAGGGAAAGTAAAACTGATCAGAGAAAGGAAGGCCGAGTCAGAAACACCACAAGGCAAGACTCAGCTTCGGTCAAACAGACCAGCGGAAGATACAGCGCTTGAGCGAGCCCATTTCTCGCTGGAGCAAATCCTCATTCACTGAAGCGAACCATTCACTCAGATATTCCGTCACTCAGATTCGGGACCACGTCCACTCGGGAACTGTCCCCATAGGGTCATGCTTCACTCGGCAAATCCATACCTAGCCAAATACTTAGTTTATTCAAGAAGCCCACACACATGCTTCATTCGGACGCGTCATAATCTCTGCTCGGGAAATGACTCCCTCGAATACTCCACTCGGAGTCCATAAGCTTCCCTCACCCGGAGTATTTCCTTAGTCCAATACCACTCGGTATAATTCAACCACAATTCACTCGGAATACCTTATCCATTCTGCACTTAGTATAATTTGATCTTCCTTACTCGAAGATCACCATAACCTCTCGGCTATAAATCACTCAGTCATATCTTAACCATTCATCACTCGGGTAATACATTAACCCATTCCCACTAGGAGGAATTCACCAAGTTAAGTCACTCAGACTTATTTAAAACTTATCCACTCGGAATATATGTATATGCTTGTTCACTCAGAAGAGGACTCCTAGAATACACCTCAATCAAAACCATCAGAATTACTCTTCCCTCGGAAGAGGTTCACTCGGGATTTCCACTCAGGAATATTCAAACCCTTCCCCACTCGGGGTTTACTCATATATTTTCACTCGGAACTGTCTTATGCCTTTATAACTCGGAAAAGGCCACACAAACTAAGCCTCACTCGGCAATGGCTCTCCCAATAATATTCCACTCGGAATTCATTAACTTAACATTATTCTCTCGAAACCACATAATGAACAATTCGGGTAACTTTATAATAATGTAAAATATATATATATACATACAATGTATACTTGTTCACAAACCCGATAGTCAACCCATATAATTAAATCCGTTCGGATTACAAGAGAGCCGGCCAAGGCTTAACATATCTATTTACAATATACATACTATGTGCACTTCAACAATCGGAGTGCCCATCACTCGGACTTGAGGCCATCTCCTCATTCCCAGTCTGACCTGCATATACTGAAAAATATAGCCACAGTAGGGGTGAGCTTTTATATATTAAATAACAGTTATTGACTCGGATTAATCTTTGAATCCTCAACCATACAATAACATATCTCAATTAGCAATAATGCACTCTGCCATTCAATATGAACCCTACAACAATTTCATCCACTCGGAATTCATGAAATTCAATCTAGACTGAGTAATTCATATCATTCATAAACACCTTGCACTCGGCAACAGTACCAATATACACATATTCACCCAGTCAGAATTCACACCAATCATTCATGGCTATATAATTCTTATTCAACACAACATGTATCACAACCATAATATCATATTACACTCAGCATATATATCAGTATACATGCATTAATCCAATCAGATTCAGCCCAATCAATTCATATCCACATGTTCAAACATTTCACATTGAGCTCAATGACAATCATAAGTGTGCACACATTCATTTCACCCGATCCGGTTATTTATTACTAATTTTTATTGTTGCAACATGGGCTCCAAGCCTTTTCTCAGCTCCAAGCTGATTCGGCCATTTTACTAGTACCAAACCGTTTGCCCTCACACGTAACACAATCGATCCAAGTGACAACGGGAGTGTTACAGGCAGCCCCGAGTCCAACCCGGCAGGTTTGCCTTGAGTCCAACCCAAGGTCTTTAAGCGTCCAACGCTTAGTACACTCGGCACTGCCTCGAGTCCAACCCGAGGTCTTTTATATATTTTCAACACATATTCATCTGATTTCTGATCGGTATTAAGTGTCCAATGCTATATGCTCCAAGCATTTCCAGTGGCAAACCAGATGCATACGGTCTTATTCATCAGGCGTTCAACGCCAATGCACTCGGCAATCACATGCACTTGGCAAATCACATGCTTTTTAATATAAAAATCCCAAACGGAAATTAACATGACCGACCCACACGTCATGCACTCAGTAATCACAATGCCATCCACTCGGAATTATCATTTATAACAAGCATCACATGCTATTTCATATAATATCCACTCGACTTTCTCATTAATAGCCACAACAAATCATACATTCACATAGGATCATAACCAGAACCAATTCAGCATTCACACACCACATGCGTTTAATATTCACACTGGTTCACAACACATGCATTCACTCGGTATCTTATTAAAGCCAACATTACCATGCATACACTTAGCATTCACATGCTTAACAACACACATCTCATAGACGGGACCACCAAACCACTAGACAGATCATAAATATCACAATAATCCGGGCGTTGCATGTACTACAACACATCAATCAACATATTTCAAACATATCACAATATATTTAAGCAAAACCACCCGGAACCCGTCCATAAGCCATACATTTGAGATGTAAATTAGCCCCCCTACCTGGAATGAAGATCCCAGCAGTTCCTCGAGCTTCCAAATCCGACCAACTGCTCCTTGGTCACTCATTCTCAACAGAACGACCTAGCTTCCAGCTGTTCACACAGCACTCTGCTCTCAGCTTTGGAAGAACCAACAGCTGCTTCCTCACGAGCAGATCTACCACCAAGACACTCCATGTCAAGCCTCCAAGGCACAACGTCACCCCATACTCGGTCCAATGGAGGATTCCATGGCTGCTCCCACACACGAACAGCCTAGTCCTCACCCAACAGTGGAGGACCCCAAGCTTCAAAGCACCCAATGCTGTTAGGCAGAACAAGGGAGGATCTTTGCCTCCAAAACACACAGCACCACACATATCTCTCTCTCAACCACGCTGTTCCACTTCGTGTTCCACTTCCCACTCGGGCTCTACTCAGCGTGCGAGTGGAAGAAGAAGATGAAGGGGAAGACGAAGAACCAGCAAGGAAGAAGAAGCCACAAGAACTCGAGAGAGAAGGAAGGAGTGGTTCTCAATGTACCCCAAAGTGTAATGAGCAAAGAGTGGGTGGAAAACGTGAAAGGGAAGCCATTATCATAGCTCTGTCCAGCGTCCACCCATCAGCCATCATAACACCATTAATTCTGGTCCCATCATCATTTAATGTAGCCCCATCAGCGTGCCAAGGAGAGAGAGGACCGAAGCTCTCATAACACCAAAGGCACCAATGTCATTTCCTGGCCAGATATTATTATTATTATTCAATCCATAATTTTAATTCTATAATTAACCTTAATCAAAACCAGGATGTTACACTTATCACATCTCCAAACTTAAAACTTGCTTGTCCCCAAGCAAATACTCAGATTAATTAAATCAACAGCACTTACTCAAAACAATCAACCTTTCCTTAACTTAGTTCATACCATAATTATTGAATACCATTCATGCTTTCTTTTCGTAAATTCTAAAAATATAACTAGTCACACCTCCTTTGGGAAACAAGCTGGTGATACTTTCCTCACTGGATTGGTGTTTCTCTCTTTTCTCAGTGTATAAGGTTCATTACATGCACTCATCACCTGCATAATTGTTAGATCAATATAGGCTTGCAACAGTTCTAAACATCATGAAATATGCTAGCACAATTGGATCAGTAAGGACTTTTTAAGCTTGTAATGGGGTTAGGCTACAGGATCTATTTTTGTTTTTCTAGTCAATGTTGGGTTAAAGGATGTGGCCACTGATGCCTTGCCTCAATCTTAACTTAAATTCCTTAACTAACTAGCTTTTTTGTTTTTCATTATATCTTTTTAGATAAAGGATACTCAATTACTTGTGGTGCTTTGCACCCTCTTCTCTTTTAGTCTTTTGGGCTCTTTCTTTCTTTTTTTCTCTTCCATCTTTTTCAATTTTTTTTCAATACCATTTTTCTTGTTGTGGTGCTTTGCACCTTTGCTTTGCTGATTTTTTACTTTTCTTTAACTTTTGTTGTTATTCCTTTCATTTCTCAAAATCCTCATCTATAACTAAGGTCAGAGTGTGTCCTTTATTTGCAGTTAGGTACACTCATCATCCCCAAACTTAGAATTTGCTAGTCCCTAGCAATAAGTAAGACTCAGCAATTCATCAGTGAAACATCCAGGGATGGTTCTCTTGGTTTTTCTCAGATAAACAGGCTTATAAAGTTAGGTACATAATAAGAATGAAAGGGTCTCAGGCTCAAAATATAATTATTGGGTCAAAGGATAATTAATAATATTAGGATGGCTAATTTTGGCCCTGGCTAGATTAACAAAGAAGGCCTTCATCATTTCCAATTGGCAAATAAATAATCATTTAGCAAGCACTGAAGCAGATTCTGTCTCACTAAACAAGAATGTAGGCACACTCAGAAAAGAATTAATAAAGGCTCAAAAGCTAAAAATAACAGGTAATCAGCCAATCATGTCCCCAAACTTAATGCAAGTTTATAAATTCAGATTGCTAACTAGCATTTTGAATATACAAATGATATAGGATTGAAATAGTTATGGATAGGGATCATGAATTAAGCAATGCAAATTAATTAATTTACCCAATTAAAGCCTGAGAATCAGCAAACTTTAAGTTATTAAGATGGATTCTAAATTAAACCTAATTAACATAATCTATCAATTAATGAGATGAAAGGATAGAATACTTCCCTTTTTACCTGAATGGCAGTGCATGGTGAGAAATTGTTTGGAATAGAGTGCATGAATTTAACTATACAATTGAGAAAAGAAATAACAACAAACAATTTAACATAGAAATAAAGTTCCATTACAACTGAAAAAGGAAATACATTGTTCAAGAAAAAGATTAGTCATTACAAAGAAGCAACATAACATAAACACAAAGTAAAAGATCAGTCATCCTCTTCTTCACTTTCTTCATTCACAGACTCATCATTATCTTGCTCTAGATAAGATGGAAATTCAGCTGCTAAAGGTGTGTCATCAGGGGGAATGGTGAATCCAATGGAAGCCAACCATGAATCTCTGTCAGGTGGAACTCCCATTTCTTCAGCGTGATCCACATTTAATTTGGTGGCAATCTTTCTCAGCATGAGATCATGGTTCAAGACCAGATCATAGGTTCCTAGCTGTATCTTTTTCATAACCTGCAGTTCCTGTATTATCATGGAAATATCAGAAGAATGACCTGCTTCTGTTGAAGGTGGTGCAAAAGATGTTGGTTGAGGTTGCCTTGGACGCTTGGACTCTTGAGGCATAAAATTGTCAATGTGGTTTATCACCCATTGCTTATCCATAATCCTCTTAGGCTTTACCTTTGTCAATTCAGCATAATTCACCATAGCCTGATTCTTTTGGGCCAACAGGGTGATAACAGAGCAATATGGCAGTTGAAGATTCTTTTCAAGGTTCTTCATCATCTCTTCTAATATCACTCACCCAAATTTACATACAAACCTCTCATTAGGCAATAAATCAATACCAACCTCTTAATGGTAATCTCAGTAGCATGTAGCACAGGTTGTAAAGATGATAAGACATAGTGGCACCATAGAAGGGGAAAGTGATTCAAACAATTCTTCCTGTCACTTTTTGGTACACCATTGACCCGTGTCAAATATGCAGCTTCCTGTTCACAGCATTCCTCTAATATTTCTTTCCTAAGATTTTCATTTTCAGCCCTATGAAAAATATCCACTTTCAATGTATAGTGACATCCTTCTTCCTCCAGTATAGGTACTTTCAACAGCTTATTCAAAATATTACAAGTTGGAGGAATGGTGACTCCTCTCAAGAAGAAAGAAAAAGGAAACTTATCCTCCATAGAATGGGTTCTCAGATTGGCAAAAAATTCTCTAGTGAGTTCCTGGTAACCATTGCCTAAGTTCTCATTAAAGAACTGCCATCCCCTTTCAATCATAGCAGCTTGCACATGAAGGTCAGCACATTTTTCTCCCTCAAGAACCAGAGATCTATCCCTTATTACTCCTTTGGTTTTAAACTTTTGTTCATAATCTTTGGCGGCCTTAAAATCTCTAAACCTATGCCCATCAAAACTTTCAACTGCCTGGGATTTATTTCTCTCAGTCATACTTTTAATTATTTTGGGTGGTGGAGAATCAGAGATACTGACAGTAACCACCCCCTTTCCCTTATCTTTTGGGGTTTTCTTCACATTTTCCACTTCCATGATTTCTTCAGGTTTTTTCAAAAATTGTTGTGATCTTCTTCTCATTGTGAGTGTTAAAGATGGTGGTTAAAAAGCCTAAATGGAAACAAGTACAAAAACCAAACAATCACAGCAAACCAAAAAAAAAAATGTAAGATGAATGGATAGAAAAAATGGAAGAAATTTGAACTTGAAACAGTGAAATATTAACTGTGTAACTAAGAATTAAAAGTAAGAAATGTAAAGATGGTACCTTTCTATGGAATCAGAAGTTGTGCCTTTTCCTCTTCAAAAACCCAAGTTTTCCAGCATAGGAAGTTAGGGTTTGTACACTGAGGGGGTTTTATAATGTTGAACCCATTACCTGAGGTAAGCGTAACTACGCTGCAATCTTGGCATACCAATGCCCAAATTAATTCGCATAGGAAGCATCAGGTATGATACTCGCTCAAGCGTGCTACATTACACTCAAGCGCCCATCAAACAGCATCAAGTATCTTCAATATTGGCACTCACGCTCAAGCTCACATCATCACGTTTAAGCGAGAGGTTAGAACAGTACAACCTCAGCCCGATCACGCTCAAGCGAGAGCTTGAGGCACTTAAGCGTAGGAGTCATCCATAAGGCACGCTCAGGGCGTGGTCAGCAAGGGTCAAGCGTAGATTCTTTTCTTTCAGGTACCAGCAATCACGCTCAGAGCGTGTTGAATCACGTTCAGGCACGAAATATAAACAGAAGCTATGCATCACGATCACGCTTAAAGCGTATGGAATGACGCTTAAGCGTGATATGCAACAGAGGATGATTCACTCGAGCGACGGCAAGGCAAGCTCAAGCGCAAGGAGGAAATCATCAGTCACGCTCAAGCGTGTTGAATGTTCGCTCAAGCGTGAGAATCAGTGGCTCACAGATGAGCTCACGCTCAGGCGAAGATAGTGTGCGCTCAAGCGCGGGTTGCAAACAGGGGTAAAAAGTTTGATCCCGCTCAAGCTCAATAAGCTTTCGCTTAAGCGTGTAGGAACAATAGGAGCTTCTCGCTTAAGCTTAAAAGGTTTCGCTTGAGCGAGGAGACAAGACTTTAGTAATTTACGTTCTGAATTAAATTCGCTTAAGCGAAAGATGCTTTGCCTGAGCGAAATAGAGAAAATGGGTGTACTCGCTTAAGCTCACAGTGTATTCGCTTGAGCGAATAGAAAGATCAAACCTGGAACAGTTCTCGCTTAAGCGTGAATAAATCACGCTCGAGGGACTAGTTCAGCAAAACAGGTCTCGCTCAGGCTTAAATAGATTTCATCCAAGCGACTGGACAAATAGGAGGTTACACTTAAGCGCAAATAGATTCGCTCAAGCGAATAAGGTACCTGATTCTAATTCTAACTAATGAATTTTCAAGTATGCACACTGAAAATTTGAGTGTATAAACACTCAGACCTTATTCAAAAATTCACAATTTTATTCACACTTTATTCATAAACATTTTAGTTTTCTTTTATTGTTTCTAACACAGAAATTCAACAATCAAAATGTAGGGTTGCCTCCCTAAAGCGCTTCTTTAAGGTCACTAGCTTGACCTTCTGACATCTAAGAAGATGCCTGCAACAACATGGAGGTTTTCTACCTATCAAACTCTCCTCCAAAGTAGAGTTTGAGTCTTTGGCCATTCACCTTAAAAGTTCTATCAGTGGTTGGGTCTTTTAATTCAATTACATCATGAGGAAAAACCTCATTCACAATAAAAGGTCCAAACCACTTAGATCTTAGTTTTCCTGGAAAGAGTCTCAGTCTAGAGTTAAACAACAAAACTTTATCATCGTTTTGAAACTCTTTTCTATGTATCCACTTATCATGCCACCTCTTAGTTTTCTCTTTATAGATTGAAGCACTCTGATAAGCATTGAGTCTAAACTCCTCAAGTTCATAGAGTGTTAGGACTCTCTCCTCTTGAGACTGGTAAAAATCCATATTTAACAGCTTTATGGCCCACCATGTTCTAACTCCACAGGAAGATGGCAAGCCTTACCATAAACTAACTGATAAGGAGACATGCCAATGGGAGTTTTAAATACTGTCCTATAGGCCCACAATGCATCATCTAGTCTTATAGACCAATCTTTCCTAGACTTCCCTACCACTTTCTCTAAAATTCTTTTAATTTCTCTATTAGACAGTTCAACTTGTCCACAAGTTTGTTGATGATATGGAGTAGATACCTTATGCAGTACCTCATAGTGTCTCAGGGCTTTTTCCATAAGTCTATTGTAGAAATGTGACCCTCCATCACTAATGAGGACTCTAGGGACTCCAAATCTAGAGAAAATGTTCTTCTTTATAAACCTAAGCACCATATGTGCATCATTGGTTTTGGTAGGGATTGCCTCCACCGACTTAGAGACATAATCCACAGCAACAAGGATATATTCATTGGAGAATGACTTTGGAAATGGTCCCATGAAGTCGATGCCCCAAACATCAAATAACTCCACAACTAAAATATTTATCAAAGGCATGCCAGCTTTAGTAGAGAGACCTCCACTTCTTTGACACTTATCACACCTTTGAATATACACTTTAGCATCCTGAAAAATGGTTGGCCAATAAAAGCCACTTTGCAAAACTTTTGCTACTGTTCTAGAGGCACCATGGTGTCCTCCATAATAGGAGTCATGGCAATGCCACAATAGCCTTTCCTGCTCAGATTCAGGCACACATCTCCTAATAATTCTATTTACTCCTATCTTATAAAGAAATGGATCATCCCAAAGAAAAGTTTTACTTTCATGGAAGAATTATTTCTTCATTTGAGATGTCCAACCTTCAGGTACCACAGAGGCACTTTTAAAGTTGGCCATATCAGCATACCATGGCCCTATGATAATTGCCATCAACCTCTCATCTAGAAATTCTTCTTTAATTAAAATAGAATCAGATTCACCTTCCAGACGAGATAATTGATCAGCAACTGAGTTTTTTACTCCCTTTTTGTCTCTTATTTCTAAATCAAACTCTTGGAGTAAAAGAACCCACCTGATCAACCTTGGCTTAGATTCTTTTTTAGCTAGCAAGTACTTAATTGCTGAATGATCTGTATACACAATGACCTTAGCACCAATTAAGTAAGCTCTGAATTTATCAAATACATACACCACAGTAAGCATTTCTTTTTCAGTAGTGGTGTAATTTATTTGATTCTCATTCAATACTTTGCTAGCATAATAAATGACATGTGTTAATTTTTCTTTCTTCTGACCCAGCACAACTCCTACAGCAAAATCACTTGCATCACACATTAGTTCAAATGGTAAAGACCAATCAGGTGCTGCAAGGATTGGAGCTGAAATCAATCTCTATTTCAAATTTTCGAAAGCCTTGACACATTTTTCATCAAAAATAAAAACATGGTCTTTCACAAGCAACTCAGTCAAAGGCTTTGCTATTTTTGAAAAGTCTTTTATAAATCTCCTATAAAAGCCAGCACATCCTAAGAAACTCCTCACTCCTTTCACATTGATTGGAGGAGGAAGTTTTTCAATGATATCAATCTTGGCTCTATCTACCTGAATACCCTCAGCAGAGATTTTATGGCCGAGGACTATCCCTCCTTTAACCATAAAATGACACTTTTCCTAGTTAAGGACAAGATTAGTCTCTTGACATCTCACCAGCACCTTAGATAGGTTGCTGGGGCATATATCAAAACTATTCCCAAATACAGAGAAGTCATCCATAAACACTTCAATGAAATTCTCTACCATGTCCCCAAAAATTACCTGTATACACCTTTGGAAGGTTGTTGGTGCATTGCACAAACCAAAAGGCATGCGCCTATATGCAAAGATTCTACAGGGACAGGTGAAGGCTGTCTTCTCTTGATCTTTTGGGTCAACCTCAATTTGGTTGTAACCAGAATACCCATCAAGGAAGCAGTAATACTCATGGCCTGGCAGCCTTTCAAGCATTTGATCTACAAATGGTAAAGGAAAGTGGTCTTTTCTAGTGGAGTCATTAAGCCTTCTATAATCTATGCACATTCTCCAACCTGTAGTTGGTCTAATGGCAATGACTTCACCTTTCTCATTTTTAACAGTGGTCATCCCTCCTTTCTTAGGCACCACTTGGACTGGACTAATCCAAGCGCTGTCTGAGATAGGATAGATAATTCCTGCATCAAGAAGTTTAACCACCTCTTTCCTTATAGCTTCTTTTATTATGGGGTTTAATCTTCTTTGTGGCTAAATAACAGGGGAATAGTCATCTTCCATTAAAATTTTATGCATACAAAAGGATGGACTAATTCCATTTAAATCAGAAATGTTCCAGCCAATAGCAGACTCATGTTTCCTTAAAACCCCTATTAATTTTTCTACATCCTTATCTTTTAAATCAGCATTAATGATTACAGGATGTGATTCATCATCTCCTAAGAAAACATATTTCAAGTGAGAAGGCAAGGGTTTTAATTCATGTTTTTCTTCAAACACCTCCTTACCTTTCTTAAGTTCAGTATTATTCAAATTTTCTTTCTTTTCATTTTCAAAATCACCTACTTCACATGCTTCAAGTAGGTTCAGTAATTCAAAATGTGATTCATTTAACTCCTCAGTCTCAGAGTCAAAATCATCCTCCAAAAAGGCTTGTAAGACCTCTTCTTCATTTTTCAACAGCATAGGAGTATTATAACTTTTAATTTCTTCAATCATAAAACAATCTATCTTCTCAGCTGGATGTTTCATAGCATTAAAGACATTAAAAGTTACTTGCTCCTCTTGAACTCTCAGCATGAGTTCTCCCTTCTCTACATCAATTAAAGCTCTACCTGTAGCTAAAAAGGGTCTTCCCAAAATCAATGGAATTTCTCTATCAGCTTCCATATCCAAAACTATAAAATCTGCTGGGAAGATAAACTTATCTACCTTAATTAATAGATCTTCCAGCATCCCATAAGGATATTTGATAGACCTATCAGCCAACTGTAAAGACATGCGAGTTGGTTGCAGGTTATCAATTCCTAACTTCTTCATTAAGGATAAAGGCATCAAGTTTATGCTAGCTCCTAGATCACATAAGGCACTTCCTACATGAACATCCCCTATTGCACAAGGTATTGTAAAAGATCCAGGATCTTCCAGCTTCTGAGGGAGTTTCTTTTGAATAATTGCACTACACTCTTGAGTGAGAGAAATCATCTCATCTCCTTTAAGCTTTCTCTTTTTAGACAGAAGTTCTTTCAAAAATTTAGAATAGGATGGCATCTCCTGTAATGCCTCAGCAAAAGGAATATTTATGTGAAGCTTTTTAAACATATCTAAGAACTTAGCAAACTTTTGCTCCTCTATTTGTTTTTTAAATCTATAAGGAAATGGAGCATTCTTTAATTTTTCAGGAGTTAGCTTAGAAGCTTCCTCCAAGATCAAATCAGCCTTTTTCTTTTTCTTCTGATGAACTTGGTTTTCTTTTTCTTTTTCTATTTCAACTTTATTTTTAGTTTCATTATTAACTTGCTCACTTTCCTGCGCTTTTTCTTTTTCTTCGTCTTTTTCTAAACTATTTTCATGACTTGGAGGTGGGGAAAGAATTTTCCCACTCCTAGTAGTTATTGCTTTGCAATGTTCCCTAGGATTTACCTCAGTATCTCCAGGAAAGTTGCCAGGCTGTCTCTTAGCTAATTGTTTTGATAGCCGTCCAACCTGATTTTCTAAATTTTGAATGGATGCTTCTTGATTTTTAAAACTGGCCTGAGTGGCCTGAATGAACTGATACAGCACATTCTCAAGTTCCAATTTCTCCTTAGAAGGAGGGGGAGAGATTGTTGTGGTCTATTTATGGTTTGATTTTGTGGCATGTTCTGATTCAAATGTGGATCTTTTTACCATGAAAAATTGGGGTGATTCCTATAGTTAGGATTAAAGGAATTAGAGGGATAATTCCTTTGAAATTGTTGCTGCCCCATATAATTCACTTGCTCAGTAGGCATATTTGGATCACACATGCCATTTTCATGATCTCCACCATAAAAATCATAGCTTATCATACAAACTTGACTAGGATTTTGAAGTTCTGAAATCTGTACACTTAATTTCTCTAAAGCCTGAGTCATCAACTTACTTTGAGCCAAATAAGCATCTTGTGCTTCCAATTCTAGTATCCCTCTCTTAGGGATTTGGCTCCTTTTGCTAACCAGACATTCATTAGAAGCCATAACATCTATCATCTCTATAGCTTCTTTTACAGTTTTGGTGGTTAATGAACCTCCAGCTGAGGCATCAATCAAGACCCTAGTAGCTGGTCTTACACCATTATAGAATATAGTAACTTGCTGAACATCAGTGATTTGATGATGAGGACATTTCCTTAAACTCTCTTTATATCTATCCCATGCTTCCATTAAAGATTCACCCTCTCTCTGTTGGAAACAAGTGATTTTAGTACGCAACTTAGCAAACTTGGAAGGAGGGAAATACTTAATCAAAAATTTTCTTTGTAAATCCTCCCAGGTGGAAATACTACCTCTTGGTTGGCTCTGCAACCAGGCTTTTGCTCTGTCCCTTAGAGAAAAAGGAAATAATCTCAGTCTTATTGCCTCTTTAGGGACTCCATTCATTTTTATAGTATCACAAATTTGGAGGAAGGTTGCTAGATGCAGATTTGGATCCTCAACCTCAATTCCTCCAAATTGATCATTTCTAACCAACTGCAGCAAAGCCGGTTTAAGTTCAAAATTATTGGCTGCAATCAGAGGCCTAAGGATGCTAGATTGCGATTCTTCTTCAGTAGGCCTGGAGTAGTAACCAAGTGTAACTCTCCTCTGTTCCATTTTTTTCTGCTCTTTTTGCTTTTTCTCCTTTCTAAGCTTACACTTTAACAAATCAATATCAGGATCAAAGAAGAAAGGCTCTCCTCTGTTCCTTGACTGTATACATCAAATGTTAGACACAAACAAAATTAAAGCCACTGCTACAGCTAAACAAAAACAAACTACTACTATACTAAAAACAAGAATTAAACTACTTACTAAATGCAAAAACAAAATTATACGGTTCAGTCTAGTACCGGTCTAATGATTGTTGATATTACTCAACAATCCCCGGCAACGGCGCCATTAACTTGATGCATAATTCCTGATGGATTATATTCTTTGGCAAGCGGACCAATCATTAAATTTGTAATATATTTGATCGTTCCCACAGTTATTGTGGTAATTACCTCAATCTTAGACTGATACAAGCTGAACCAACGCAATGCAGATAGAGTTCATTCTGTTTTTGTTGTTTTATATTTCTAATGTTTTTGTATTTTCAGAGACAGTATGAAGGATGAAATGTGATTAATGAAAGATATGTTAGGATTGCTTCAGCTTACAATTTCATCTAGAAACATGCAATTAAGGTTCAATCAATCTTCAGACTCAAGAGGACAATCCACTGATTGTTACTCCCTAATTCCTTAGGTGAATAACACTGATTCCTAAACATTAAACCCTAATCCCTTAGGTGCTCAATTAACAGAGAAATCTAATGCAAAATTGGGGGTTAAACCCTAACTATTCACCTAATTACTAGGCCTGAATTAGTTAGGAAACTGGAAGTTACCTAAGTCTCAACCATGATTCCTCACTAGTGAGATTCTTCATCAGATCTGGATTTGTCAATCTAGCAAAGTAGATCCACTCCTCAGCTTGTTCTCCTCTTCATTTAGAAGTTGACTTCCTCAATACACTTTCAAGAATTCATTGCAAACCTTCGTAATCCCAACCCTAGGGACTTAGAAACCCATGGAAATGGATTCTGTCAAAGGAATGTGGAGAGACATGAATGAGAGAATTTAGAGAGAGATTGAAAATGGGAAAATGAATTGTGTTCTGTATTCTACCATATCTGTGTGTCTCTTTACAGAATATATACAAGTATATATAGGCATCTAACTAACTAACTAACTTAATTAATTATAAAGAAACCTTAATTAATAATTAAACTAATAAACTAATTACATAATTACAAATAAATAAATAATTACAACTTAATACTTAAATTACTAAAGTACAGTAGCAATACATCAGAAATGGTGCAGAGCTTCTTTTAGAGGGAAAAATAACTAACTACGCAACAGAATCATGCTTGAGCGTGATGTACTCGTGCTTGAGCGAGCTCAAAATATGCACTGCACTATGGGAGAGACGCTTGAGCGTGATGAAGAAGCTTGAGCGTGATGAGCTGTTTTGGAGTCACGCTTGAGCGTGAATTTGCTCGCTTGAGCGAGATCGTGCCCTCCTATCTTTTCTCTTTACGTACTTTGCATGGCTTTCTCGCTTGAGCTTGCAGCCTTCAAGCTTGAGCGTGACTTGTTCCTACACATGCAAACAAATGAATTCCTAGCGTTTGTACGCTGGCTTAGTGAATTTATAAATGAACAAATTTCTTTATCTAATTATTATTTTTAATCATTTTCTTGCATGAATTAAACACTTTTGAAATAAATAAATAAAATAAGAATTATTAACAATTTATTAAATAATAGTGCTAAAGTAAACAATATTTAATGAATTGAGTTAAATAAAAGATGAAATAATTAAGTCTTTTCAAGACTTATCACATTCCTCCAAATTTTATGCTCTCTCCCTCTTTTGGTATCCACTCTTTTTTCTTGGTTTAAGGTAAGTCCCTCACCATTCATGTTGAGTTTGTGCCCTAGATTATAGGTTCTTGTTATTGGGAGAGTGTTTTAATGCATATGGGTTGTGGGAACCATTAAATACGCAAACCCTAAGGTGGGGTGAAATAAATATAAGCTTTTATGAGCATTGATGAGGGTACATGAAAATACCATGGTAGATGGTGGGAATAATATGCATTTATAATGGTTGTTGGGTTTTTGATAAAACCCTAACCCTTGATTTTGGGGGAAATGAAAAATGTGAGTGGAATGCGTATTTATTAATGTTAGGGAATGTTATTAATGAAGAGAGATAGCCATTGGTGATGGTTGATAAATTATTAATGATGATGATAACCATAAATTATTAAGGTCTTGTGGGACTATAAGAAAGAGGACCCTTGCGGGGGGACTTGTATTTTAATGCTCCTCAGTGGTTGTGATCACTTGATATATGGAGATGATACAGATCTTGCGGGATCTTGTAAAAAGCACCCTTGCAGGGGATAAAGGCTTAAGCAACTATACGTGGTTGCAATTATTAGAAAAACCATGTGCGCGTGGGTCATGAAAAAATGTTTCGAATTGGATCCATAATATATGTATTATACAATATGACATATGCATTAGCCATAAGAACATGGCATATGAGCTGAGAATGATCAAGAGAATGATACCCTATTAAGAGTATAAATTAAGAAATATACCCCATTGTGGTCACTAACCAAGTATGTATTGTAGTTATGATGATCCCTTGATATTGCTTATGGATTTTGGTAATGAATGTGATAATGTTGTGAATTAATGATTTGGTCTTACTTGGTGATGTCCTTGATTAATGGACTTGTTATACATGAACATGTGTGTTCAATGGAAGTAATGAATTACGTAGCCTTATTGGTTGATCAAACTCCTTTGATAGGAGAATATGTTGAATTGTATTCATATTTATATTATCACAATTTGTTTGATTTTCATCATTGAGAAAATAACTTACTCTATATGTTGTCTATCTTTTTAGCCCTTGTGTTGTAGGGTATGGCCATACAGCAAAAGCTTTTCAATGAGATGAGGTATGGTGTGAATGAAGAAATGGTATAGTTACCTTGGGTGACATATTTTGTGAAAACCTCTTTTGTATATTCCTTTAGGAAATGCATGTAAATAACACTATTTTGTATAGCCATGAAATAGCTTTAATGCCTTATTGGTATAATGTTTATTGAATATCTGATGACTTAAGATCCTAGAAGGGTAGTAGATACGCTAGGATCATTAGGGGTGAACTTGTGATCATTTTGTATCACCATGCAGAGGATAATGACGATTTTAATAGATATGATCTTGATGATGTATATTGCATGGTGTGCATGTTTATTTTGTTGAAATGTATACACATTGGGAAGTGGATAGGCCATATTCCCAATTAATGATTAGTGCCTCAAATAAAGGTTTCCTATAACTTATATTGCTCATATGTGACTTAGGTGTAATGTTGGTTGTGGCCACATAGGCATAAAATATGATTTGGCATGCTTGGTTTGGCTAAAAATCCCCTTAAATTGCCATTTAGGCATGGATTGATTTAGAGTCCAAATTGTGGTGTGTGGCTTGTTGGAATAAGTCCTAAATAGGTGTTTAAATGTATATCAAGTGTCGGGTCAATTTTGCATGGAATGAGTTTTGACAAACCATGTTGCATGAATTATTCAAGTTTATGTATAAATACTGATATTCTCGCTTAAGTGAGATGATTCTCGCTCAAGCGAGATTGATATGAATCAGTTTTATGGTTTCTGGTGTTTTCTCGCTCAAGCGAGCGGGGTCTCGCTCGAGCGAGTATGTCAAATTTTGATTCTGTGTATTCTTACTAAAGCAGGTGAGTTCTTACTCAAGCAAGTAGACACAAAAATAATTTTGCCTCTTTTTTACTCAAGCGAGAGGCATCTCGCTCAAGCGAGTTTAATAAAAATGATTTTGTGGAATTTTTGCTCAAGTGTGTGATGACCTGCTTGAGCGAGGAAATTGTGAAATGGTTCTGGAAGTTTTTCACCCAAGCGAGGATGGCTCGCTTAAGCGAATCAAATGGGAATTAACCACTGGACAATTTTTGCTTAAGCGAGTTTGTTGGGTCTGATACTTGATTTTTCTTACCCAAGCGAATCGGAGCTCATTCAAGTGAATGCTCATGGTCTCGCTTAAGCGAAAGTGGTCTTGCTTAAGCGAGTTGACAAGAATTGCATTTTTAATTCCTTTCTTTTCTCCTTTACTTATTTGTAGGCCTTTTCTCATATCTTCATATATGGGACTAGGTGTATGCCCTTTATATATATATATATATATTTTTATTCTGCTATAAACTCAATGATCTTGTATACACATTGGGGCAAATTATTTATCGGTCCAGTTTATGAAATTCTTTAATCGCAGTCTTCGGTTTTTTGAGGCTCAAGTCTTTAATTAATGATTGGGTGTTCAAACTTCTAAATGCAGAAAAAACATTTACCTGTGTTTTATTGATTTAATTACGATAACTATATTATGATTTGGGCCTGGGGAATCGGGGTCTGACAAGTTGGTATTAGAGCATTATATGTTTTTGGTGAAATCATTTCCATTGTTGCTTGATTATATATGAATTGATTGTGGTTAATATTTGAATTATATAATTCTGGCCAAGCTCTCTTCACACTACACTATCTCAATGATGAATTCTTATGATTATATGAATACTCTTGACATTATAATGTGATAACATGCCCTTGATTGGTATTAATGCAAGTTGATTAATGTTGGACACCATGATAGAGAACCAAGGCTTATTTGTGAGTTGAAATGCTATAGTACAAGACTATAAACATGTCTGTGAGCTGACTTACTGATATTAGTAAAATTTAATGTCATGATTATAGATCTTGTGATGGCTTGTCATCGCCAAGATAATAATGACACTATAGCTCATGCTTTGAACCGCTTTGCTGACCTTCTTGAGTCACAAAACCGAGATATACAAGGTGCGAAAAGGGAAGCTACTCCTGTTGCTCAAGGCACTCAAGGCCTTGACAAATTCTTGAAGTGGAAACCCACTGAATTTCATGGTGGATTTAGGCCCAAACAAGCTTATGTTTGGATCTGAGATATTGAGGGGATCTTTGATATCTTTGACTGCACTGAACTCCAGAAACTGGAGTATGTTGTTTTTATGATGAGAGATGAAGCCGAGACTTGGTGGAGACTCACCAAGAGTAGAATGATTGCTGCTGCTACTCCCTCGACTTAGAAGAATTTCAAATTAGACCTTATGAGGAAATATGTGCCTGAAAGCCATAAAGGCAAGAAGGAGCTTGAGTTTATGGAACTTAAGCAAGGCATCATGACTGTGGAAGAATATGCTTCCAAGTTTGAGGAACTATGTAAGTTTTACCCTCCTTACTAGCAATAGGGGACTAAAGCCCTGACATCCAGAGGGCCATTTGTCATCAAGAGATCCGAAGCTTCACGGTGCTTGTGAATAAGTGCCACATCTATGAAGAACATGCTCCACCTCATCATTCTAAATTTAACTCTAAGCTGAAGGGTCAATCTTCTGGTTTCAAGAAGCATGGGAACTTTCAAAAGGGGCATTTCCAAAGAGATGCTTACTTTATGCCCAAGGTAGGGATGGTAGTCATAGTAACACTTTTTGTCAGGGCTGTGTAAATGCTAATGGACCAAGCTACAATCGATATGGCAGACCTCATTTTGCTTGTGAGTGTGTACACCATATTGATATGGTTTGCTTCAATTGTGACTAGGTGGGACATATTCATCCTGCATGTCCTTTGCTTGTAAGGCGGGCTCCTATTCAAGCAAATACTCTTACTCATGCTATTACTCTCGCTCATGTGAACCGCGAAGGCCATAATGATGGTCGAGGACGCGGTAATGGAAAGAATGATGGCTGTGATGGGTAAAATGGTGGAAGACATGGTAATGGTCGTGGCAACGGTAATGATGCCCATAATGGTAACAGCAATGGTACTCGCAATGGAAATGGTGGGAATCACCAACAAACTCCTGGAATAGTATTTGTTATGACTGGTGAGGAAGCAACACAAGCTGGTGACTTAATTGAAAGTAAGTATGAAATACTTGGAAATTCTATACATGTTATTTATGATTCAGGTGCTATCAATTCTTTCATATCCGAGGATTATGTGTGGCGATTACGATTGTCGATAAATTTAATGAAAAGTTCCCTTGTAGTTACTACTCCAACCGGTACTTGTCTTAGATCGGTTACTCGTTGCGACGATGTTGACATGCTCCTAGAAGGAAGAAAATTTACTACTTCTCTTATATGTTTACCTATGAAAGGCTTGGAGATTATTCTTGGCATGGATTGGCTTTTTGCCAATAAGGTCATGGTTGATTGACAACAAAAGGCTATTATCTTCCCTTCTCCAGGCATTGGGAAATTTAATTTACAAGGTATAACTCAACTTTTCATGCTATTATCTCTTGTCGATAGGACTAATGGTCTCGATCCCCTTAGCATTCCAGTGGTGTTTGAATTTTTAGATGTATTTCCCAAAGAGGTACCCGTATTGCCTCCTCCCTGGGAGGTTAAGTTCGTTATTGATCTTGTTCCTAGTGTGGAACTTATTTCTATGGCTCCTTATAGGATGTCTCCTATGGAGTTATTCAAATTGAAGAAGCAAGTTAAGGAGTTAGTTGGAAAAAAAATTGTTTGGCCTAGTTTGTCACCCTAGGGAGCTCCTGTGTTATTAGTGAAAAAGAAGGATAAAGCTATGCGGTTGTGTATTGATTACCACTAATTAAATAAGATGACAATCAAGAATAGATATCCTTTGCCTCGTATTGGCGATCTGTTGGATCAATTGAGAGGTGTTGTGTTGTTCTCAAAGATCGATATGCGTTCTAGCTATCACCAAATTTGGGTAAAGATCGAAGACATCCTGAAAACTACTTTTAGAACACGATATGGCTATTATGAATATGTTGTGATGCCATTTGGAGTGACTAATGCTCTAACTATATTCATGGGCTACATTAATCATATCCTTCTTGCTAGACCTTTGACGAAGTTGACTAGAAAGAACCAACCCTTTGTGTGGAATGTTGAATGTGAGAAAAGTTTTGAGGAATTAAAATTGAGACTTACTTCTACGCCTATTTTGGCATTGCCTGATTCGTAGGAAGATTTTATGGTGTATTGTGATGCTTCCAAGCATGGTCTCGGATGTGTGTTGATGTAGAACGAACGCGTTATTGCTTATACTTCATGCTAATTAATACCTTACGAAGTTAACTACCCCACTCATGACTTGGAGTTGGTGGTGATTATTTTTGCCTTAAAAATTTGGTGTCTTACCTCTATGGTCCAAGGTTTGTGGTCTTCAGTGATCATAAAAGTCTGAAATACCTCTTTGATTAAAAGGAATTAAATAAGCGTCAAAGGCGATGGATGGAATTCCTAAAGGACTATGATTTTAAATTGAAGTATCATCCAGGAAAGGCTAATATGGTTGCGGATGCTCTTAGTAGGAAATCCTTGCATGTATCGGCCATGATGGTCAAAGAACTTGAATTGATTGAGGAATTTTAGAATTTGAATGTTGAGACTAAAATTTAATCTTCCAAGAAACTATGTTTTTCTACTTTGAAGATATGCAATGAATTTCTTGATCTTGTGAATAAGAAATAGGTGGATGACAAATATCTAAATGAAATGAGAAAACCCCAAGATGATGGAAAGAATTTATTCGTTGTTGAGGGTGTTGATGGCCTATGGAGTGTGGAAGACCGTGTGTATGTACCTTATTTTGGTAACTTGAGGAGTGCAGTACTCGAAGAAGCACATAAGAGTATTTTTATTATCTACCCTTGTACTACCAAAATGTACCAAGATGTGAAAAAGAAATTCTGGTGGCCCAGAGTAAAATACGATATTGCGAGTTATGTGGCTTCGTGCCTTGTATTTCAGAAGGCGAAGGTAGAACATCAGAGGCCTTCTGGTACTTTGAGACCTCTTGGTATCCCTGTTTGGAAATGGGATGCGGTTATTATGGACTTTGTGTCTGGTCTACCAAAGACAAGATCTCAATGTGATAGAATCTGGGTGATTATGGATTGCCTGACGAAGAAAGCGCATTTTCTACCAATCAGCATGAAAAGTTCCTTACAAAATCTAGCGTAATTGTATATCAAGGAGATAGTGAGACTTCATGGTGTGCCATCTAGTATTATTTTTAATCGAGATCCTCGTTTTACTTCCCGATTTTGGGGAAGCTTGCATGAGGCGATGAGTTCTAAATTAAAGTTGAGCTCGGTGTATCACCCTCAGATGGATGGATAATCCGAGAGGACTATTTAGAGTAAGGCTTCGAGAGAAGGTTGCTAATATCATTAGGAAAATCTAGCTTAGAAACTGAACTTCATAATTGGGGAAATTAAATTGCATAGATTCAATTATTAAGCATATAAACCTTTTAAATCCCAAGACTCATCCTTAGATTGACTCTTTGAAGTGATTGATTTCCAGTTTTCTGAGTGCTTTAAGATTTCTGTTCTCGCATTTTAAATTCCTTTCATAGTGAACCTTCTTTTAATTCATATAATTTGTCTAGATAATTGAATCATAGTAAACCAGTAATTGGGCACAATCCCTGTGGAGACGATAATCTTTTATATTACTTCGATAATCGTACGCTTGCATAACGGACGTATCAAGTTTTTGGCGCCTATTGTTAGGGATTGTGTTTCCCCCAATATTGGCTGACCGTGATTTGATTAGACTAGACATTTTTATTTTTGTTTTATTCTTATTTTTATTTCTTCTGAGAATTATATTACGCTTGATTCGTGTGTTATTGTTGTGTTTGCAGACCTTTTAGGTGAAGAAACTCCAATTCTAGTACTATATTTGATCCATAAATAGAACGGTTGCTTCAGAAAATTAGGAAGCATAGAAAAGAGCAAGAAACTACATCAACGAGTCAAGAAAATATAAGAGAAATGGATAATAGGGCATTACGTGATTTTGCTACACCTAATGCAATGGGAAGAGGGTCTAGCATTACTAGACCCGCGATTGATGCTAATAATTTGAGCTGAAGCCGTCCTTACTCTCTATGGTCCAACATAATCGATTCGGAGGATTGTCGTCCAAAGACCCAAATCTACATCTACAAATATTCCGTGAGTATTGTGATACACTCAAGGTGAATGAGGTCTCAAATGATGCAATCCGCCTTAGGCTATTTCCATTTTCTCTGAGGGACAAGGCTAGAGCATGACTTTACTCATTACCAGAAGGCTCGATCATGACTTGGAAGTAACTCTCTTATGCTTTCCTATAACAGTTCACATTTTCTATAATGGTTTAGCTTCAAACTAGGAAATTACTCTAGATACCGCAGCTGGCGGAGGCTTCATGAGTAAAAACATGGAGGAAGGCTATAACCTTATAGAAGAAGTGGCACAAAATACCTACCAATGGTCTTCAGAAAGACAATCGGCAATAAAAATTCTTGGTAAGTATCCTCTTGATGCTATTTCATTACACAGCTAAAATTAAGGCCTTAAATCTTAAATTTGATAAACTGGGTACAGCTACTACTAATGTCATTTGTGGGGTATGTGGTGTTTCAGGTCCTTTAGCTACAGGGTGCCAACTTGGCATACCTCAAGTTACGGAGTTGGAGGCGCATCAAGTGGATGTAATTGGAAATTACAATGGCAATTATGGAAATAATTTTAAACAATAAATGGGGCCACCAGGATTCCAAAACCGTCCCTCTCCATTCCAAAGTAGTCAAAATAATTTTAGACCATCACAAGGATCCTTTACTCCACAAAAATCTAAGCTAGAATCCTTGATGGAAACATTTGTGACTACTCAGCTGAAGTAGAGTGATGAATTTTCCGAGGCTATTAAGAACTTAACATTAAAGGTGGACTCATTGGCTACTGACAACAAGATGTTGGAAACCCAGATAGCCCAAAAAGCCTCAAGCTCTTCAAGAATTCCAGGAACATTCCTGGAAAACCAAAATCATGTCCATCCAATCACACTATGGTGGTAACGCTTAGAAGTGGTACATAATATGAGGGTCCAAGTATACCTACAGAAAAGGATCCTCAATTGGATGTGACCTCATCAACTCCACCTATTTTGGAGGAAAAGAAGCAAGAGAAAAAAGAGAAAGTTAACCCATACTAACCTCTCATACCATATCCTCAGCGTTTAGCCAAGGCTAAGTTGGATAAGTAGTTCGGTATATAAGTTTTGAAAAAAATTTATATTAATATTCCTTTTATTGATGCTTTGCAGCAAATGCCTACGTACGTAAAGTTCCTAAAGGAGATCTTGTCAAACAAGAGAAGGTTAGAAGAGGATAGTACTGTGGCACTTACTAAAGAGTATAGTGCACTGATCTAAAGGAAGCTACCACCCAAGCTTCAGGATCCAGGTAGTTTCTCTATCCTTTGTCTGATTGGTTACATGGAAATAGATAGAGCATTATGTGATTTAGGAGCTAGTGTTTGCTTAATGCCATTGTCCGTTTTTGAAAAGTTAGGATTGGGTGAACTGAAGCCCACTAGGATGTCCTTGCAGCTAGCTGATAGATCTGTTAAATACCCTATGGGTATTTTAGAGGACGTCCTGATTAAAGTGAGTAAATTTTTCATTCCTTCCGATTTTGTTGTTCTTTAAATGGATAAGGATTTGATGATCCCCATTATCCTAAGCAGGCCATTTTTGGCAATCACGGGCGTGGTAATAGATGTCAAAAATAGAAGGTTGTCTCTGACTGTTGGAGACCAAAAGGTTGATTTTAATTTGAAAAATGCTTTACAAAAACCTTTTAATGATGATGATTGCTGTAGGGTGGATTTTGTTGACCAAGTAGTGAAGGAAGAAATTCTTCCTAATGACCCACTTGAATCTTTTTTTATGGTTGAGCCTGTATGAACATCAAATTACTCTAAAGGAGAAGCCCCACTAAAACATGATACTAAGGTCATGTGTGAAAAAGTGGTGAGCCCCCAAGTGGAATTGAAGCCTTTACCGGCTTCACTGAGGTATGAATTTCTTGGCCCAAACTCTATATATCCTGTCATTGTGAGTGCTGAACTGAACTCTATGGAAACTGAAAAACTTCTAGAACAACTTAGGTTGTATAGGAACGTTATAGGTTATACCATGAATGATATTAAGGGAATTAGCCCTTCTCTTTGCATGCATAGGATAATAATTGATGATGAAAGTAAGCCTACTGGAGAACTACAAAGAGGATTAAATCTAAAAGTACAAGATGTGGTTAAAAAAGAAATTCTAAAATTACTTGATGCTGGAGTGATTTACCCCATTGCGAGTAGTAAATGGGTAAGTCCAATTCATGTTATGCCTAAGAGGGGAGGAATGACAGTAGTGGAAAATGATAGGAATGACTTGATTTCTACTAGATTAGTTTCTGGTTGCGTGTACATATAGACTAAATAGGAAATTAAATAATGCCATAAAAAAGGATCACTTCCCACTCCCCTTTCATAGATCAGATGCTTGAGAGGCTTGCAAAGAACTCTTACTTTTGTTATTTTGATGGTTACTCAGGTTTCCATCAAATTCCTATTCATCCCTCTGACTAAGAAAAGACTACTTTCACTTACCTATATGAAACCTTTACATATAGGTGTATGTCATTTGGTCTTTGCAATACACCTGTGACTTTTCAAAAGTGTATGCAAGCCATTTTTTCTAATTTGATTGAAAATATAATAGAGGTATTCATGGATATTTTTTAGTTTATGGCTTTAATTTTGATGATTTCTTGACGAATCTTTCTAGAGTTTTGCAGAGGTGTAAAGAAATGAATTTAATCCTAAACTAGGAAAAATGCCATTTTATGGTCAAGGAAGGAATAGTCTTGGGCCACTTGATATCCAAGAGAGGGATTGAGGTTGATAAGGCTAAGATTGAGGTCATTGAGAAGTTGCCTCCTCCCAATATGTGAAAGACATAAGGAGTTTTCTTGGACATGTTGGGTTTTACCGACGGTTCATTAAAGACTTCTCTAAAATCACTAAGCCTCTCACAAATCTTCTGGGTAAGGATGTTCCTTTTGATTTTAACTTATATTGTCTTGATGTATTTAACAGGATAAAGGAGGCTTTAATTTTTGCTCCTATAGTGCAACCCCCCAATTGGGAACTCCTTTTCG
Source organism: Clitoria ternatea (assembly GCA_037962975.1). Classification (NCBI taxonomy): domain Eukaryota; kingdom Viridiplantae; phylum Streptophyta; class Magnoliopsida; order Fabales; family Fabaceae; genus Clitoria; species Clitoria ternatea. Next base: position 155,297,544 of record CM075672.1, on the reverse strand, counting down.
AATTAATATGCGATACTAGTGATTATGCTGTGGGGGCTGTACTTGGGCAACAGAAAGATAAAAAGCTTCACGTTATCTACTATGCTAGTAGAACTTTGGATGATGCACAAGTGAACTATGCCACTACGGAGAAAGAACTCTTAGTTACTGTCTTTGCCTTTGATAAATTCAGGTCATATTTGGTAGGATCTTAGGTAACTGTTTATATGGACCATTCTGCTATAAAATACCTGTTGCAAAAGAAAAAAGCAAAACCTAGGCTAATTAGGTGGATATTAATTTTACAAGAATTTGATTTGGAAATCAAGGATAAGAAAGGTACTGAAAATCTAGCGGCTCATCATTTATCTCAGTTGCCCTCTGAAAAAGATGAAATAGGTAATGTTGCTCCCATTAATGACTCTTTCTAGATGAGCAAATCTTAAGTCTTAGTATCCAATAAGTCCCTTGGTTTGTTGATTTAGTGAATTATCTTGTTTGTGGCATCTTATCACTTGATTTTAGTTTTTAGCAGAGGAAGAAATTTCTTGTAGATGCCAAGCATTACTACTAGGATGACCAACTCTTTTTCAAAAGGTATGGAGATGGGCTGATAAAAAGATATGTACCAGAGGATAAGGTCTACTCTATCATTGACCACTGTCATTCTCTATCTTGTAGAGGTCACATGAGCACCTCCAGGACCGCTTCAAAAGTATTGCAAGCAGGCTTCTATTGGCCCCATATCTTCAAGGACGTTCGTAAGTATATTCTTACTTGTGATTCATGTCAACGGTCAGGTAACATTTCTAAACATCATGAAATGTCGTTGAATAATATTTTTGAAGTTGAACTCTTTGATGTTTGGGGTATAGATTTTATGGGACCGTTTCCCTCATCACTTGGAACATACATTACATTTTCTTAGGCATGTGATTGATTGGTATTTAATGGAATATGAAAGAGTTAATTTCAAATCATGGGGATTGTTAAGAATTCAAGTTTGGGGTAATCTATGGTATAATATATGTGTTCCCACCAAGTGTTTGTGAAAATGCCTAAACCAATTTTGGTTCAATTTTTAGTAAATTGTTGCATGCTATTGATTTTGAAACTTGACACAAATATGTATTATTCATGTTTTTATGCACAGGTTACCATTAAAAGGCATCTTTCATTTCACTTGAGTAGGGTTTTTGATACTCTTATGCATTATGTTAAATAGTTCCCTAAATCTTGTATGATGCCATAATTTACTGACATGGTTAAAACTCTTTGTCCCTTTGAATGCAGCTATGTCTACCGAAAAAGTCAAGTCAGTTGGAAAGAAGAATAAGACTACTGGTAAGTCCTCATCTTATTCTAAAATAGATAACATTAAATGTGCCTTTGATGAACAAAGAATAAGAATTAACTCTCTAGTCGCACGGGAAATCATTCCTTTACGCTTTTTTTGTAGAGATACTTTGCAAGAGCTAGGAATGTTTGAAGAAACTTTTAAATTATGTGAATGTATGGGTTGGAATGATTTCATTGAACTACATGAACCCACATATAAACAAACTACTTTAGAATTCCTTAACTCTATAGATATCCACAATGTATGGCTTCTATATATGGTTTCCCAGAAGGGGGTGCAGCTGGCATTCACCAGCTATTTAATCCAAATTACTTCTAGGGAACCATTGCAAGATAAAGGGGTGATTATGACCCCTCTTCATGTAAAACCTCTGCCATGCATCATCCTGTTTTAAAGTACATTCAAATATTTATGGCTAGGTCAATCTTTGGGTGTTATGAAAGTCCTGGTACTATTAGATCTGCTGAACTTTATTTTCTGTATGCTATGATTAATAATGAACCCATGAACTCCGCTAAATGGTTTCTTAGTCAACTCACTAAGTTGGAAAAGCTACTTATGGCAAAATCATCATTGCGGGGTACATAAACCCCATAGCTAGATATGTGGGTATTGATCTTAATAATGATACCCTCCTTTGTCAACCCAAAATGGTTGAAATGAAAGAGTTAATAAACATAGGCATGATTGTACATAGGCGTGATATATATTGTTTAGTTATTCCCGACTTCTCTGTACCTCACCCCCTGCTTGATCCTACTATCACTAGTCTGGAGGGCAAGGCTTTATTTTTGTTTACAGAGATAGATGATGCTGTTCAGGACCCTTTGGATACAGGGATGCCACCACCACCTATCACTTTAGAAGCTGGACCCTCACACTCCTCTGTCGACTCTAGCTTTTCCATGGAGTGCATGTATTCTGTAATGCAAGAAATAAGCAGTCGTATGGAGTTGCTTTCTACAAAATAAATCCGGCAAGGAACCCAAATTGATCATATAGCCCAAAGGGTGGACACCATGTATGACTGGCACACTGAGCAGGGGCATTTCTCCCCTCTATCCCCATGATCAGGTTTCATGTTTCAGTTAAGTTCCTTTTTCCTTATATAAATCTTTGTTCTACATTGAGGACAATGTCCGAGATTAGTTTGGGGTATGGGGTAAAATGAACTTAACTTAATCTGTTTAGCTGTTTTACTTTTGTTTTATTTGTTTTATTCTAGTTTCATTTTTTTCTAAGATAACATTGCTAGTTTGTTTGTGATTGCTAGCTTTATAGGATGAGTTGATCTTGAATAATTGAATCCCAAGCATGACAAAAACTTAAAATAAAAAAATATATATAAATAAAAATAATTGTGATGACTACCAGGATACTAAGCTAAAAGCAAGACTCTTGATAAATCCATGCTTTCTTTGTTTTGGACCAACCATAATAGTGAGATTTTGAGCCAAAAAGGCTATATCAATGATTAAAGTTTAACCTTTATTTCATTCTTTGAGTGACTCACATAGATTAGACATTCTAGAACTTGGCCTTTGACCGATTCAAAATGGTTTATGAATGCATGTCATAGAATAAAAAAGGCACTTTAGGCTTTATTGTTAACCACAGAAATTGCTTATAGTAATCCTTTAGTTGCCCCCTTGAGCTTGATACACATTACATGTTTCTTTTTGCCTTTTTACTTGTTACTTTTTACGATTCCTATAGAAGAAGCAAAAGAATAATATAAGAAGGTATATATTTATATATAAATGCAATTGTGGTGGTTTAAGGTTCTAGTAAAAATAAAAAAAAGGAGAAAGAAAAAGGAAAAAAAGAAGATGATAATGAGAATACAATAGAGGAGTTAGATTCAAAATTTAAATAAGTTGTACTCCTAAGAATTTCTGCATATGTAAATGATATTTACCCTATTTTACTTTGAAACTTATTTTCTCAAGAATTGTTTATCCCTTTGTGTTTCCTTTTCTTAGTTTCCATACCTATATGTTGAACCCTTGGCTATATTACAACCTTGAAAAGACCTTTAGACTATGACAAGGTGTTCTGAATAACTATAGAGTTTATGGTCAATTGCCAAGCCTATGGTAGTGTTTAATGTGTTGAGATTTGAGTGTTTATACACAAACTTATGCACTAAAAGGTAAAGTGAGGTGAGTGTACCTATAGTCCAATCTTAACGGAGTATGGATTATTAATTGTCTCAATTGGATCTTGGTACTTTAGTGGTCATCTGAAAAAGAAAAGTTAATAACAAAAATTCATTATGGGTTCCTTAATTGTGTTTGGATTCTTTGCTCTTGATTTTCCATCCTGCAAATATAGTTATTGCTTGGGGACAAGCAATGTTCTAGTTTGAGGTATTTTGATAAGTGGTTAAATTGTATTATGTTCAGGGCCATTTCATTCTTATTTTTTGGTTATGTTGTTTGTTTTTGCCCATTTATCTTAAATATCTCCTTTCATTCCATATATATTACTCGGGTATGTTAGTTTTACAAGAATTATGATGTTATACGCCCATATGCTAGAGAATTAGAGACATTTGTTGAACATCATGCAAATAAAAGGAAGTTCAAGTCATCGAAAGATCAAAAGCAAGTCTTTCTTAACCCTTGGAAAGAAGAAACAAGCGAGCAGAACCCTCCTGGGCCTTAAAGAAATAAAAAAAATCACAATTAGAGAACCTTTTTAGAACCCACGGCCATGGGAAATTGCCACAGGCCGTGGTTCTCACTAGTCTAGGCAAGAAAAGCAGAGGAAAGTTCACTAGAAGGAATCCACGGCCATGGGAAATTCCCACAGGGCGTGGAACATGCTGGAAAAAACCCAAGGTCGTGGAACAAGTCAAAAGCAACCACTGGCTGTGGTTTCCCACCACTGGCCATGGTTTACTCGGTGTGTCACCAATAATTGTGCATTTAAAGCCAAGGAGCATCAGGGCTTGAACCACTAGCCGTGGTTATGCACCACTGGCCATGGTTGTCCCCTACGTGGCCCAATTCACTTAAGTTTTAGGGTTTCTAATGGGCCAATGAGGGGGGTAATAAAGGAGAGTTCCAGAGAGACAATTTTGGAGGCACCTTGATGATGCATGATTTATCCTTAATTCCTCACTTTAAATGTGTATAATTTGCCATCACTTATTGTGTAATATATTGTATTTTAACACATTTTCATCATTTGAGCTTTATTTAATATTTAATTTGAAAATGAATTAAGGATTGATTTTTAATGGAAATAATAGAATCCTTATTTCTCTTATTTTGTAGTGAATGATTGAGCTTGTAATTGGAAAAGATTGACCAAGAATCAAGAGGGAGAAGACGCAAGTAATTACATGTTCAAAAAGGGTCAATAAAGAAGAAAATAAGAGAAGAACAGGGTCAGGAATCAATTCCCAGCATCCATGAATCGATTCCTACATAAAACAAAGCCCAGGAAGTGAAAATGAAAGCTGGGAATCGATTCCCCACAGACATGAATCGATTCCCCACAGACATGAATCGATTCATGCATTAAAAATGGCCTAGGAATCGATTCCCAGCCCCCAGGAATCGATTCATATGTTGTTTTGCCCCTGGGAATTGATTCCCAACCTCTAGGAATCAATTCATTTGCTTGGGAATCGATTCCCACCCCTGAGGAATCGATTCATGTGAGGAAATTGCCTAGTATTTGCCTAGATGAATCGATTCAGGTACTTTGAAGAATCGATTCATCAAGTGGAAAACAATAGGAAACACAATTACGAAGTGGAAACGGCACTGAAGTATTAAATTGAAGTATTGGCCGACATTCTCCACCCAGTTATTAAAAAATGGCACGCTGCTTCTTTTCTTCTCCTATAAATAGCATGGTTTCCATCCTTCAAAACATACCATTTCCTTCACACACCATTCCTTCTTCTTTCGTTCCTCTTCTCTGTTTTTTCTTTTCCCCCTCCGTTCTTCATTCTGGGTTAGGTTCTTTTATTTTTAGTTTGTTTTAATTATGGATGGCTAAAACCCTTAGATTGTTTTTCTTGGAGAATATTATAATATAATTTTAAGGTTCTTGTTTTTAATATAGTATGCTTTTATTATTGTTTATTTCTTCATAATCTTACTCTGCTTAATTAATTCCATTCTGTTTAATTAAATGTATGCTTAATCGGCTTAATTATACAAATGGAATAAAATAATATTTTAAATTAAAATGGATTAAGGAAATATGCATGCTTAACGAATATTTTCATAATCACTTTTAATAATTATGGTTTGCTTAATTCCATAATTCGAGAATAGATTATGTATGTAGGCGATGTTCTTACATATGCTCAATAATTCCTAGATTTTATGATCTTGACTCCTTTTGCTTAATTAGGATGCTTGATTAAAATATTCATTTCTAAATGAAAGTAAAGGAATTATGAATTGAAAAATACGTTTAGTTGATTAATTCAAATTGAGCTAAGAAATCAACATTAATGAAAATGTACAAACTATCTTTAGTGAACCAAGGATAAATTTAATTACAATACTCCAAGAAAATCAATCGCTTGTTATTTATTATTCTAAATCTTATATTTACTCTGTTTTGATTTTAATTGTGTCAACCAATCAACCCCCCAATTGTATTTGTATGTTTGTTGAATTTTTGTTTGTAAAAATTAATTTTAAACTTGATTTTCCTAAATTTTTGTGTTGATCCTTGAGAGAACGACCTAGGTTGACCCCCTAGTACTACATTAATTAATTTTAATGTACTAATTTGACGAAACCACGACTGTAAACACACGTCAAATTTTAGCACCACAGCCGGGGATCAACGATCTTTAGGAAAATTCTTGTTTTAAATTAATTTTTTTAATATGAATTGAAAAATAAAAAAAATAAAAAAATATATAATAATTTTTTTTTCTTTTGTTTGTTTGTTTGTTTTATTTTATTCCTTTTGCATGATTTAGGATTCATATGATATATTGCTCATGATCATGAAATATCTTGTATGCTATGTATGACTAAAAGGACTTTTGAGCATTTATATTCATTTGATCCTGAAATTGATAGAACTTTTCATAGATTAATTAGAGAAGCTAGATTTAATAATAACTTTATTGATATTGATAGTGATAGTATCTCATCTGAATCTGCTGAAAGTACTACTGCTAGTTTTTTTGATATGGCTGTACCCCGTGAAAGAACTCTTAGAGAACTAGCTGTACCCGAATTCACATACGAAAGTTTGTGTATTCAATATCCTGAAGAGGATGTCCCTTTTATGCTTAAGACCAGACTTATACACTTGTTGCATAAGTTTCATGGTCTTGCGGGTGAAGATCCGTACAAACACCTCAAAGAATTCCACATTGTGTGCTCCACAATGAAACCCCAAAATGTTCAAGAAGACCATGTCTATCTTAAAGCGTTTCCTCATTCTTTAGAGGGTGTCGCTAAGGATTGGCTCTACTACCTTGCTCCAAGATCAATCACAAGTTGGAATGACTTAAGAAAATGTTCTTGGAAAAGTTTTTTCCTACCTCTAGAACAACTACAATCCGAAAGGACATATCTGGCATTAGGCAACTCTCTAGAGAAAGTCTTTATGAGTATTGGGAAAGATTCAAGAAACTCTGTGCAAGTTTCCCTCACCATCAAATTTCTGAACAACTTCTTCTTTAGTACTTTTATGAAGGTCTGTACCACGTTGATCGCAACATGATAGATACGGCAAGTGAATGAGCTTTAGGAGATATGACTGTTGCTGAAGCAAGGAACTTGATTGAAAGAATGGAATCTAATTCTCAACAATTCAGTGTAAGAAACAATGCTTTCAATAGTTCATATGATTCAAATTCTAGTGCATCTGGCATTAAATTAGAGAGTAAACTTGACGTTCTCATCACTCTGGTCACACAGTTAGCAGTAAATCAAAAATCCATGACTGCTAAAGTGTGTGGCCTCTACTTTTCACAAAAGCACCCCACTGATTGTTGTCCTTCTCTACAAGAAAAGGATAATAATAGTCCCCAAGCCTATGCAGCTAATATCTACCATGATAGACCTTCACCACAACAACAGCAACAAAACCATGACCTTTCCACCAACAGATTCAACCCAGGTTGGCGGAACCATCCAAACTTGAGATGGGGTAACCAACAACAAAATCCCCAACCTCCATTTCAAAGCAATGCACCAACCTTCCAAAGACCTACACCTTAACCATCCACAAGTGGCCCTTCTTTGGAAGAACTGGTGAAACAAATGGCTGCACAGAACTTAGAGTATCAACAAAGGAATGATGCTACCATCCAGAGTTTAAGCAACCAAATTGGGCAACTGGCTTCATCATTGAACTAGTTACAGTCTCAAAACTCTGACAAATTACCATCTCAACCAACTGCAAATCCAAGAAATATGAGTGCAATTCAGTTAAGATCAGGTAACAACCTTGAAGTACCATACCCAAGGAACCTGAGAAGTAAACAACTATACCTATAACAGTTAAGAATAATGTACCCTCTTTAAGCACAAGAAAGGCTGAGATGCAACCACCCCAAATTCCACCTCATATCCCTCTTCCTTTCCCACCAAAAGCAATTCCAAGTAAGAAGATGGAAGAAGTGGACAAAGAAATTTTGGATACTTTTAGGAAAGTGGAAGTGAATATACCTCTTCTTGATGCAATCAAACAAATTCCCAAGTATGCCAAATTTCTGAAAAAACTGTGTACTCACAAGAGGAGACTTAAGGGAAATGAAAGGATAAGCATAGGAAGAAATGTATTTGTATTGCTTGGTAAGGAAGTTCCAAATATCCCTGAGAAATGTAAAGATCCAGGTACGTTCACTATACCCTGTATCATAGGCAATAACAAATTTGAAAATTACATGTTAGATTTAGGAGCTTCAATAAATGTTATGCCTATGTCTGTTTTCAAATCTTTGTCTCTTGGAAATTTACAACCTACTGGTGTAGTGATTCAACTAGCCAATAGAAGTGCTACTTACCCTGTTGGAGTCATAGAGGATGTTTTGGTTCATGAAGAACAACTTGTTTTCCCTGCTGACTTTTTCGTACTTGATATAGAAGAAGGTATGCCTCAGATTCCTGTTCCTATAATTTTAGGAAGACCATTTATAAAAACAATCTAAACCAAAATAGATATTCATTTTGGAACACTCTCTATGGAATTTAGTGATATTAGAGTTCAATTTAATATTCTTGATGCTATGAAATACCTATCTGAAGATCACTCTGTTTTTCATATTGACATTATGGATGAATTAATTTGTGAATATCTTTCTGATATCTCTCAAAATGTTGATTTGGAATGTATGGATGATTCAAACAATTGTTTTGCATGCAATGATTTTGGAAGCTGTGATATTTGTGCTGAAATTGATAAATACATAACTGCTAATTCAGAGTTTTTAAATATGCCTGTTAATCATAAGGAGCTAGAATGCATTAACCTGAATGCAGGATTTCAAGAAGACTCTAACAAAATTTTTGAGGTGCAAGCAGTGGAATCCAAATCTACTTTGTTAGTTCCATCTGTTTTGCAGGCACCCAAATTAGAGTTGATGCCCTTACCTGAAAACCTCAAGTATGTATACTTAGGGGATGATGAACAGCTCCCAGTGATAATTTCCACTTCTCTTGATGAAAATCAAGAAGAAAAATTACTACAAGTTCTGAAAAGGCACAAGAAGGCTATAGGCTGGACATTGGCAGACATCCCTAGAATTAGCCCATTCATGTGCATGCATAGGATATTTATAGAGGAAAATACTAAAGCAATAAGACAACCTCAGAGGAGACTCAACCCTGTAATCCTTGATGTTGTTAAGAAAGAGATTACCAAGCTTCTACAAGCAGGAATCATTTACCCTATCTCTGATAGCCAATGGGTGAGTCCGATTCAAGTGGTTCCTAAGAAAACAGGGATCACAGTTTTGAAAAATGAGAAGGATGAATTGATCTCTACCAGAGTGCAAAATAGTTGGAGAGTTTATATTGACTACAGGAGACTAAACCAAGCAACAAAGAAGGACCATTTCCCTTTACCCTTCATTGATCAAATGCTTGAGCGTCTCGCAGGTAAATCTCACTACTATTTTCTTGATGGATTCTCTAGATATTTTCAGATTCACATTGTACCTGAGGATCAAGAAAATACCACATTCACTTGTCCCTTTGGCACATTTGCTTATAGGAGAATGCCATTTGGCCTATGCAATGCTCCTGGAACTTTTCAAAGATGCATGATAAGTATTTTCCATGATTTCATTAAAAATTGCATAGAGGTGTTTATGGATGATTATACTATTTATAGATCTTCATTTAATATATGTCTTGATAGTTTGGATAAAGTTTTAAACAGATGTATTGAAACTAACCTTATCTTGAACTATGAAAAATGTCATTTTATGGTAAAACAAGGAATAGTTTTAGGGCATGTAATCTCTGAGAAAGGAATTGAGGTAGATCCTGCCAAGATAGAAGTTATATCACATTTGCCTTAACCCTCTTATGTTTGAGAGGTTCATTCTTTTCTTAGCCATGCTGGTTTCTACAAATGATTCATAAAGAATTTTAGCAAGAAGGCTAGACCACTATCTAATCTGCTTTAAAAGGATGTGGTATTTGAGTTTGATGAAAAGTTTAAGAAGGCTTTTAATTGCCTCAAGTAAGAATTGACCACTACCCTAATAATCCAAGCACCTGTTTGGACAGCCCCATTTGAGTTCATGTGTGATGCCTCTAATTATGCCTTAGGAGCTGTCCTTGGTCAGAAGATTGACAAACAGCCTAGGGTCATCTACTCTGCATCTAAAACTTTAGATGTCGCCCAAGTAAATTACACCACTACTAAAAAAGAGCTCTTGGCCATTGTTTTTGCATTAGATAAGTTCAGATCTTACCTACTCGGTTCTCGAGTAGTTGCCTTTACTGACCATGCAGCTCTGAAGTACTTGTTGAAGAAAGGTGAGTCCAAGCCAAGATTAATTTGTTAGATACTTTTGCTCCAAGAGTTTGACTTGGAAATTCGTGACAGAAGTGGAACAAAAAACCTTATGGCAGACCATTTAAGCAAAATTGAGAATGCTCCTGATTTGGCACCTATTCGGGACCATTTTCCCGATGAACACCTCATAAGTGTTTCTAACTCTTTTGATACACCTTGGTTTGCTAACATTGTAATTTATCTTGTTGCTTCTGTTTTTCCACCATATACATCCAGAAACCAAATTTCAAAATTAAAAAGTGATGCAAAATATTATATATGGGATGACCCATATTTGTGGAAATTGTGTAATGATCACGTGATTCAAAGATGCATTCCCGATCATGAGATAGAATCGGTTCTTTGATTCTGCCATGCTTCACCAGTTGGTGGACATTTTGGTCCATAAAGAACAACAAGGAAGGTGTTGGACTCTGGTTTATACCGGCCCACCATTTTTAAGGATGCATGGAGCACTTGTAACACTCTGTGAGGAATGCCAAAGAGCTAGTAATGGTATCAGATGGCTTCAACAAATGCCTCAACAACCTATATTGTTTTGTGAAGTATTTGATGTTTGGGGCATTAATTTTATGGGTCCATTTCCTCTATCGTTTGGTTTTACTTACATTTTATTGGTTGTAGATTATGTTTCTAAATGGGTGGAAGCTAAAGCCACTAGGACTAATAATGCTCGAGTTGTTATGGATTTTGTTAGATCTCAAATTTTTTACAGGTTTGGCATTCCGAGAGCAATCATTAGTGATCAGGGAACACACTTCTGCAACAGGACCATGCAAGCTATGCTTAGGATCTAACATCCCAGATATTTTAGTAAAAATTATGATGAGTGAAAATATTAATAAATGTTTTAGAGATTTATTGAGTATTTTTATGAATTATTATTAAAATAAAGGCAATTATGAATAATTAACTATTGTGGAAATAAATAAAATTTATTTGATTGATTAATTATAAAAAGGGTTAAATAAGGAGTGATTAGAATGAGGTAAAGGTTTAATTAAGATTTCCAAAGAAAATATAAAAGAAATGGGGAAAAGGCTGTTTTGCCCCTGGGCTTTAAATAATAAAACCCATCTTATTCCTTATTCATTCTCCACGCGAGCCTGCTTCTGTTTCTTCTTCCTCCTGCTTTTGTTTCTTCTTCTTCTCCTCCTTCCTCACGCTGCCGAGCTACATGCTCTGAGGGGAGGTCTGTTCCGTGTCAAAACTTCATGGGAACCCCATTTCCGTGACCATGCTTTCAAGGTGAGTACATTGGACTATTTGGATTGAGTTATCTCTTCCTTTTTCATTTTCACTCCCTGACCGAATGGCCATGCATGGGGGGTAAGGTTCTGTTCTCCACTCCTCTCATGAGTGTGAGCTCGAAAATGGTCTTTAGACTGTGTGGGTGGTACGACGTTAACAGGTTTTGCTTCCAATCCCGTAGGTAGCAGAACGAACACCGGAAGACTGATTGACGGAGCTGGTGCTGGATTCGGAAGTGAAACCGTGAACCCAGCGTTTAGAGGACGTAATCGGCACTAAGAGCAGATCGTTGAAGCTTGGAATAGAGGTAAGGGGGTGCTCGGGTTATAATTAATTATAATAGGACATATTTAGGGTCCGAGTCGCTGAACCAATTATGGACGCGGTAAGAAATATTAGATGATAGTTGCATGTGTATGTATGCATGATGAGACGCCCCGAACCCCCACCAAATAAAATAGGGGAGGATTTTTCGCGTCTTTAAAAATATTAATAATTCAAATACTTAGAATGGTGAAGTATTTTTCACCAATCCCCTGGATCTATAATAACCATTCCCATATATGAAGATATGAGAAGGTATCAGAGTACGCAACACCTGCCTAAACAATACCGTTTCGATCACCGAATAGTATAATCGATTATTCCTTATTTGATCAAGGATACTTCAATTGATTTCTAAAATTAGGATAAATATATGAATATTTAGTCTTAGAATTTAATGGGACATGTCACAAATATCACCTATTAGTCCCAAATTGAAAATCATAAAAAGTTGAGTTTTAAACCCTCTTAAACTTGAATTTTTCAACGTAGTGGGTTCGGTATTTTATGCCTCATGAGAGTTTGAAAACTCCAATTGAGGTAAGACCAATTTTCACACCCTCATGACTTAATTATCTACAACTTTCATGTAGAAGTCGGAGGCCAAAAATGTCATTAAGACCCCCAAACGGTCCAAAAACAGCAAAAAGCGCTTATCGGGCAATCCTGTTGTGGCTAATCGATTAGGCCAAGCACCTAATCGATTACACATGACTCAGAATGCTTGTAATCGATTACGAATACATATTTAATCGCTTACACACGTCCCAGAATGCCTCTAATCGATTAGGAACCCATTTGTAATCGATTACGCATGCCAGAATGCAGAAATTATGCAGAAAATGCATAATTTTGGAACTTCTAACCCCCCTAACTTTTTCATATCAACTCCAAACGTCCCCAAATTTTAACACCAACTAAAATACACTATTTGTGACGTGTGGCCACCGGCCTCACTCAAAAATTCTCAAAAATGAGAAAATTATGCAAATAAATGCGTTTTGTCCATTCCTGAGCCTTTTTGAGCAACATAGGGGTCTATTCTCAATGGAATTGACCTGCTCCAGTTTCTACAAGTCACAAATCATGTATTTAAGCTATTGGAACCATCACACACTATCCAAAACTCATAAAACTCATTTTGACCCTATTGGTTCCTTGCTCATGCATGAAAACAACTATACAACATCTCCAACACACATCCTAAAGGCTATAATTCATGATTCTCAACATCCATTCATCCATTGGCTGAGATTTAAACATCACAATGGTATTATATCTTACCAAAGGGAATTAATGAAAATGAGCCATACACACAAGGTCTCATTTTCTTACATGACTCCAAAATCATCATTTACCATATCAAGATTACAAAATTGGGCATATATGCACCATGTACCATACAAAACAAAAACACGCCGGCCAAGGCTTACACATTCCTATCCATATTTTACCTCCTTCATACTCGGCCTCCAAAAGCTGTAGGATTTAAGCCATACCTACATCAACTTTAAAAATGGCAACGGGGAGGTGAGTAACATAATCCAAATGAATTAAAGTCATACATTATGATGAAATATATGTATACTTGCACAAATATCATTCATTTTACCACATCATACATTATACACAATACATCTTATGATCACAAGTATACATTCATCATAACAATCATTTGGATTGCCATACACACACATAAGGTTAGTATTTCACCCTTTCCCTCATCAATTCTCATTTATCCGTTGCCACCATGGGCTTTCAACTAGGCATATCTCCAGCTATATGCAAATGCTCTTAAAGCTAATGCATATGCACAAGAATTTCTCATCAAAACAATGCGGATCCGACTGTGGGAAAATATATCATTAAATCAATTGTGGGACAAGCATAGGTGTGCTACTATGCCCCTACTGCAGTAGAAAAATTGTGTACACATATATCTCAATTCAAGCATGCTTATATCTTCATAATTTTACTGGTACCAAACCGCTCTCGCCCATCTGTAGCACTAGTCACCCTGTGACTTGCGGATCAACATCGTGGCCTCAAATACCACAAGTGCTACGGGCCCCTCCCGAACACACATCGAGAGAGCCGTGTCCCGTCGGACACCGAGGTAAACTCGCTCACCATTGAGCCGCCCGCCCACTGGGCCTGCCACATAGGGTGCCTCGTCACCAAACTATGGACAGCTTCGTGACTCATACACCGAGTCACAGGGGAAAATCATAATACGCTCGTGCACTGAGCCACCCTCCCACTGGGCCTGCCTAGTGGAACCCCCTAATATTCCACATCGACAGCTATGATATGCCATGGATGCAATGCAAATGCAATTTCAATGCATGCTCACACTGCGCATCCTAGATACCGCTCCACATTCAATCATTCATCACCACGACTTGGTGGATTTCAATATTTCCATCATTCTCATCCAATCCCAATTCTCTTTTGAACTCATTCACATCAATAGTTAGTGGCATACATATTCAATAAATCATACACACAATTTGGGATATTCACATCACAATATTATCCCAACATGATGCCACATAACAATCATTATTCTAAATGCATTCAAATCATAACATTATCACATCATCCATTCAACATTCATTAACATAATCATATATACATATTTTCACATCACCAATGGATGAAATCATACATTTAGAAAAGTTACCCCCTCCTACCTCAAGTGAAGTAGTGATCAACGCGGTTTGATGGTCCCGCCTCGTCAATGGGGTCACTTCCTACATCACAATACATTATACAATCAATTTTCTACTTATCCATTAAGACTCAATACTTATACATATATCAATAACTTGATGTTTACTTTATTTTAACTCTTAAAACTCTTTTATTCCATTTTATCCACCATAACCACCATGGGTTAGGTGCTACCATTTATTATTTTGCACTCAACAACCAAACCTTTTCATGGGTTTCTCCATTATCAACTTCCACCAACAAAATATCATCACCAATGACTCTTAAACATCATATCTCACATTTATCATCAACAATTAATACTCATCAACTTCTATTATGCATTTCCCCCAAATTCATGAAGTTAGGGTTTCATAAAATTTCTAACAACCTTCATAAATATTCTTCTCCTTCCAACAATAAATACACCCACTTCATTACTTCACAAAGAAACCTTACTTTCATAAAATCCACATTAAACCCTTGCATTAATTACTCTCCTCAAGAACATCCATTTACATGTATAGCTCCCAAAACACATAATACCACATACTCTTAACCAAAATCTTAGCAAAAATATGGGTATACTTACCTCAAAACCCAAAAACGAAAATGGGTTCACTAGAGGGAGAGAAAGCTGTGAAAATGAGGAAGAGGAGGAGGAAAAACAGCAGCTCCACAACCTCCTTCAAGCTCCCCCAACGAAAATGAGGAGAAATTGTGGAAGATGAAGTTAAATTGATAGGGTTTGGAAGAAGAAGAGGAAGGAAAATGGAGAAGATGATGAAGAGAAGAAGAAGAAGTGTAAGTGCCTAATTCCATCAGCAAACTCACGTGAATAAGCAAGGGAAAAAATAGAATTTCCAATTTATTTTTAATCCAACTCATTAAAACTTCATCGTTTTATAACTAACAGGTTCTCCGTTCGGACTCAAAACATCATCTAAAAATTATTCCGAATACATATTCGGATTCCCAATAATATTCTCAATAGCCCTGACCAATATCATCTCATTCCGAGATACTTGGTCCGACACCCATATTTCAACCGGGCTTAATTTCAGCTCAACCGGTCTCTAAAAATTACCAAAAATTCCCAAAATCTTAATTTAATTATTCTCAATAGTTTGGGATGTTAAATACTCCATATACCAATTTCTAATATTTATTCCGGTAATTAATTCTCTCATTTTAAAATTTGGGATGTTACACATGAGTGTGAATCGTGTATGGTTTATGATGAGATTTAGTTATGTTAATAAAAGTTGTGATAGTATATTGATGAGTTAGCAAGTCGGTTATTCAGTGTGGTAAACACATGTTAACTTTTGATAATTGTGTGTTTGATTAATAATGCTTTAATTATATTAAGTTGTATATTATGAATGAGATACCCTGTATACTATTGAGGGCAGGGAGTGGTCGCCGGTGCGTTGCACGGTCAAGGACCGGCTCCTGGTAGGCTTCCAGTAAAGGGATTGAATGTTTATGCTATATAATTGATTGTGTGATGGCATTATATTGACGGGCTTGACAAGTAGGTCGCCCAGTGGCAATGTGATGGATGGGCTTGACAAGTCGGTCGCCCTGTATTGCGAGCACATGCCAGTTTTTGGTAGTTGCATATGTTGTTTGTTGATGATATGTAATGATTGAGATATATGTGATTATGTGGTGTGGGATGGCCAACGGTATGTATAGCCCCTCATTTCCGGCTCCCGTGGTTTTTATGCCCAGTTGAGCTACCCAGTGGTCAAGCAGGACCCAGTGGTCAAGGTGGAGAGTCAAGCAGGACTCGGTGAACCAAGCAGGGTTCACAGGGTGTCAAGTAGGACCCCCAGCTGAAGGCCGATTCTTTAGTATCCGCATACTAGGTGTCAATTTTGTCTGAGAGTTAGTGGTGACAATTGATGATTTATTAGTTGTGATGTATGTGATTAATTATATTGCCGAGTGCAATTTGATATATTTGCTGAGTATGATTTGATATATTTGTCGAGTGCAACTTGATATAATTGCCGAGTATGATATGATATATTTGCCGAGTGCAATTTGATATATTTACTGAGTATGATTTGATATATTTGTCGAGTGAAATTTGATATAATTGCTGAGTATGATTTGCTATATTTGCCGAGTGAGAATTGTTATATTGCAGAGTAAGATTTGCTATATCTACCGAGTAAGATTTGCTATATTTGCTGAGTGATATTTGTTATATTTATCGAATGAGAATTGCTATATTGCCGAGTCAGACTTGCTATGCTTGCCGGGTGAGAATGACTATATTTGCCGAGTGAGAATTGCTATATTGCAGAGTAAGATTTGCTATATCTATCGAGTAAGATTTACTATATTTGCTGAGTGATATTTGTTATATTTGTCGAGTGAGAATTGCTATATTGCCGAGTCAGATTTACTATGCTTGCCGAGTAAGAATTGCTATATTTGCCGAGTGAGAAGTGCTATATTGCTGAGTAAGATTTGCTATATTTGCTGAGTAAGATTTGTTATATTTGCTGAGTAAGAATTACTATATTTACCGAGTGAGAACTGCTATACTGCTGAGTGAGATTTGATATATTTAGCGAGTTAGATTTGCTATGCTTGCCGAGTGAGAATGGTTATATTTACCAAGTGAGAATTGCTATATTGGTGAGTGAAATTTGCTATATTTGCTAAGTAAGATTTGCTATATTTGTTAAGTGAGAATGACTATTGTAACACCCTAATGTAAATGAATCATAGACGGTAAAATAGAGGGAAAAAAAATTTCTTTTCACAATAAAAAGAAGATCAGAATGCCTTGGCACAAGAAATGAGAGGAGAAGAAGAACAAGAGCGAGAAAGCCGATTCAGAGGAGCTGACAGCGGAAGAAAGGGGGATTCGCTTAGGCGAACCACGCAGCGACGCATACTCGCTCAAGCGGAAGCTTCTCTCGGTATCCGCTCATTTCACTCGGCATTCCGCACTCGGTTTCCAACGCCTAATTCACTCGGAAGAATCTGGTCTCAGTTCACTCGAAATGTAATTTATTCTATAGCTTCAATAATCAGAACACATGCACGAATAATACGGGAGTGGTCCTTACTATCACTCACTCGGAATCTATGGGAACTCCTCACTCAGAACAACCTCCGCGCCCTCTTTGTTACTCGGGGTATTTTACTTAGTTTTCACTCGGGTATCATTAATTATTCTACGCTCGGGGAAATCCTAATAGTTGTCACTCGGAAAGCATCTCTAGACTCTCAACTCCAAATCCTAACAGCTTGTCGTTGGAGCAGTCTCCTACATCAATCCCTACTCGGAGCTATCTAATTCCACTCACTCAGAACATCTGAACCTCTCCCACTCGGTGACAGAATCGTAAACTTGCCCTCTAGACCATGAATTGGCTTCCTTCATATTGAGTTATGTTATTTCCTACACATTCGGGAATATGAACGCACATATATATATATAAGGATCACCCCGACATTTCACAGCATGAGATAGACATGCAACATGGCATAGGCATAGGCATATATATATATAGAAGTGTATATCACAATTTTACAATCACGAAGTCATGCTTCCATTCCAAGGGATTCAACTCTGTTCAAAAGGCTAACAACAAAACACGAGCCGGCCAAGGCTTAACTCAAAACACTATAAACAGCATATGCACAGTCATGATATTCCATAGTGCATCAGCACTTCACCCGGCATTTCAGCTCCTCCTCCACTCCTCGTTACGAGAGATGTTCACTGAAAGTTGCCACAACAAGGGTGAGTATCTTAAATTTTAAATGATAGATACTGACTCAGGTTGCCTCACATTTATACAACAATATACATATATATATGCACAATTATACATGGCAACAATTATAGTCAGGGCAATACCAATCATCCAGAACACACACAAGATCCATACCGATCAGAATCCATCAGATATCACTCGGCCCTTTACACGTATCAACTCGATAATATCAATATGCAACAATCAGTAGTATTATACTAAGACCCGTGAATTAGAATGCACCCTTGGAACATTTATCAGTCAGAATCCACAATCCTCACTCGGCTATATATATATATATATAACTCTCTAATACATAACATACATTCTTAGAACAGATTTCAATCAGCATTAACAGCATATACACACGGAATAGTGCACTCGGTCATGAGCATATATATATATATCATCTCACTAACGCCGTCACAAGCATAATTAATTCTACACAACATCAGTAGCAATATAACCAATTCCAAACAATATCAACAGTTAAAAGGCACATAGCATTTCACTCGGTTCCGCATTCGTGTGTATCGGTTTAGACGTTGCAACGTAGGCTCTCAGCCTTTTTATACATAGCTCTCAGCTATCAAATCAGCTCCCAGCTGCTTGGCCGTTTTACAGGTACCCAACCGTTTGCCCACAGGTGACACCAACGCTCTCAGCGCCAACGAAGGTGTTCACAGGCAGCCCGAGTCCCACTCAAGGGCTACCTTGAGTCCCACTCAAGAATTTCATAGCGTCTCATGCTTTATAACCGATGGTAGTGTCCCACACTACATGCTTCCAGCACAACGCATCCCATGCGCCACATGCGGATTCATCACACAACATAGAATTCATGCACACAACCTTCACTCAGTTATACATATTTCACATGCAGTCAGTAATACGCATTTCCAGGATTCCACGTATTAATTTAACACATACATGCTTCCATGCAATCATCATCATAGCTCTATTAGCAACATATGAGTCCAATGCAACCGGTATCAATCAATATCAAGCTTCTAACAGCATTCTTATCAACTCCAGCATAACATGCACTCGGTGTACAGCAGTATCAGAACTTACTCAACACATGCATCCATATGAAGATCAATAGGTTCAAACAAACATTCCAATCAGCACAACATAATATGCAATCGGTATACAACAGTGTCAAGACTTAATCAACGCATGCATACATGTGAACATGAACGAATTCAACAAAGCATTCCAGTCAACACAACATAACATGCAATCGGGTTCTGTGGTATCTGAATTCAAGCAACGCATGCATCTTCAAGGATGATAATAACATGCAACATTCACTCTCACTTATCTTACACTCGGGTACTCCACATGCAAGCATATCATACAATAGGATACAGAACCATCATTATCAACACCCGAGACCCGTTCATAACCCATGCATTTAACATGTAAGGTACTCCCCCTACCAACTACGAGACTCCGAGAGACTTTTCTGCTTAGGTGTTGGTTCTCTTCCTCGCTGCTTCACTCAACGCTTCCACTCGCTTAGCCTTTATTTGAACGCTGTTGCCCTCCACGAGTGGTGCAAGGCTGTTTCTGCTTCTGCTTCGACGCTCGTCTTCTACTCGTGTGAGGGAGCTCTGACTCCTCTGCAGCACTGTCACTCGGTTTTCGAAACAGGGAATAGAACAGAGAGCAAAGAAGGAGAAGAGAAGGAGAAGGAAGAAGAAGAAACTCGCAGGGGATTATGAAGAACGAATGGCAAGGAAGGCCATCGTCCACTTATAAACACATGTATGAGAGAAGGAATGGTGGGGTGGGAAAACGTGAGGAGCAGTCTGCTCACGTCACCCAGTCCCATCAGCACCCACTAAACCAATCAACTTTTTTTTAATCAGTACACTTTTTAAGTTAATGGCAATTAATAAACAAATTCCCCCCTTTTTGGAATTATTATTTTAATGGTTTTATTCACCCGGTACATTATTAAAAATTGGGATGTTACAACTATATTTACCGAGTGAGAATTGCTATATTGCTGAGTGAAATTTGCTATATTTGCTGAGTAAGATTTGCTATATTTGCTGAGTGAGAATGGCTATATTTGCCGAGTGAGAATTGCTATATTGCTGAGTGAAATTTGCTATAATTGCTGAGTAAGATTTGCTATATTTGCTGAGTGAGAATTGCTATATTTGTCGAGTGAGAACTGCTATATTGCCGGGTTTGATTTGTAATTTATGGATAAAGCAGTCGGACGGAGTTTATATACAAGCATTTTGTTAATTTTCATTCTAGATTAATTATGATGCCAAACACTCACCCTTGCTATGGTTTTCAATTTAGTAACCAATGACAGGGAAGAGGTCGGAGCCCTGGAGGTGCGCCAAGCGAAGGACAGATGCCAAGGAACCGAGTGATTTTGAAATGGATTGTGTAATGTGTATAATGAGTTTTCCGAGTGTGTGATGCTATAACATGTTGCCTGTATGTTGAACTAAATTTGAATCGGTATGCTGATTGACGTGAATATATATTCTTGATGCTATATGATCGGTGTTTATTTTTATAAGTGAATTTGCATTGCTGTAGTATAGTTAATTACCAGGCGAATCTAGCCGAGCAGATTTAGTCTGGTCCGAGTGAGGGCTGGCTGATTTGGTGCCTATTTCGCTCAAGCAAGTATCTCTCGCCACTTCCGAGTGGAGATTAGAATGTTTCCGAGTGAAGAGTAGAGTATTTTCTGAGTGGAGATTAGAATGTTTCCGAGTGAAGGCTAGAGTGTTTTCTGAGTGAAGATTTGAGTGCTTCCGAGTGAAGGTGAGAATGTTTCCTAGTGAGTTATAACCGAGAGAACCTTTTCTGAGTAAGGTTAAGCTGTTCCCGAGCGGACCTATTTCCGAGTGAAACCTGACTTGTTAGTTTTCCTTGTAAGTCTGTTGTTCGCTCAGGTTATGATGTAGGATTCGCTCAAGCAAGTCGGATCTTGCCTAAGCACCTTCTCGGGTTTCGCCTAAGCGAATCAGGGTCTCGCTCAGGCGAATGACCCCTTGTCTTCATCTTCCTTCTTCCGCTGATTGTTGTTAATTCTGTTTCATTAATTAATTTATTTCCGATCGGTCATTAGTTTGGGTATGCTTAAGAAAAGTAAATATTATTTTATATTAAGACCTAATTAATTTTTAGTAAACGCGGAAAATTATTACAAAAAATGATTAACCGGATATAAATAAATGGGTAATTGACGCGGGTCACAGTTGGTATCAGAGCGGTTCTTTCTAGAGCCGGGTGCATGGGTCAACCCAGTGATTTGTGTGAGTCCTATACTGGGCTGTTTTTGCATTCTATTGCATTATGCTTGTGGTTATTTGTGCAGCTTGTCATCATTCCCTTGGCACTCCAGCGGCGTTGTATTTTATGTGTGAGGTAAATATCTGACTCCCTGGTAGAGCATTGGTTATTAATGGTGATGTTTGTTTATTGTAGAATTACTTTATGGTTAAGGGAATTAGTGGTGAATGATTTATATTAGAAATATAAGACGGTGTAATGCAAAGGCAAAAATATATGAATAATGTATTATAATATAAATGGTATCTAAAGTGGTTAGGCGTATATAAATATATATATATATATATATATGTGTGTGTGAGTGGACTTTTAAAACGTAGGTGACTTACAAAAATTAAATTATGTATTGAATTGTAAATGGCGACTAACTTAGTAGCCGTTAGTGAATTGAAAGTCGCGTAAATGGTAGAGTTTAATACTATAAGGAATACAATAGTAGGGCAGTGATGATGAATGTTGGGGTAATCAATTGGAAAGGATCTATGGAGGAATTTAAAGGACAATCAAAACTAACTTTACAAGATTAGTAGGATATTCAAGATTTCCCGGGGCATAGCGGCACCTATGTATAATCGTGTAATTGAAAAATGATTGGAGAGTAAAGAATCGGGCGAGTAAATGATGAATAACTCGAGTTAACAATGTATTAATAAGGTTAATCCTCTTAGGAGGGGTGATCCTTCTACATTGCCTTTGTCGGGGTAGCTTAAGTGAATGTTATCGGTGTTTTTTACCCAAGCCATTAAACAACTGATTAGCGGGCATTAAGAGAAATTCTGAATGGGTGATGAACAACAGTGATTGAATACTTTAGATAAGTCTAAGGTTGGTAGTCAGATGATAGCCTCTAAACAGTTATTAGTGAAATGATCGGTAATGTGTTTGAATTGACACCTGGAATGGTTAAAAGAATGTAGTATATGGGATGACGGTCAAATGAAAGTGATGTGAGGTAGAGCATTGTTGATTGGGATTCTACCTCGATGTTGATCTTAGAAAGAGTGGCAGTGGCTGGCCACCCTGGGCTCTTTCTAATGTTAACTCGATGTAGAATCGGCTGGTAAGTCGAGGAGAATGAATAGTATCATGATCAGTTGAAATATGTGAGATTCTAAGAAGGATAGGTAGACTATCTACTCAATCTTTACATAGCCTTAGCTATGGAGCATTGAACTACTGAGACTGATCACCTCAGATGGTTACATGGACAGCCAAGGCCGTGTGAGATAGGGAAGATAGATGTGATCTTGGTGCCCCATAGGCATTTATGTAGCAGAATAATGGTGAATGGAGATAAGACAAGGTGATCAGTGAGTGATAGGCGATGAGAGATGAATGTTGTAACATAGTAAGAGCTGTGAGTTGTTGGTAAATTTTGAAAGTGAAGTGATAAGTTAAGAAGGTAATTGGATGATTTAAATACATTATAAGATATGTTGAGTGAGAAATCAACATATATTTAGAAAGATTAATAAAGTGAGATAAGATAGGGTGCGTATTTATGGTTGTTGCCTGTAAGATGATAGCTGCGTACATAAAATGGTGCTACAATTTGAAGGAATATGAGCGCAACGATTTCAGGAATATGGAATGACTGTATGTCGTGGATGAATAGTAGTGGGCGATGTTCCCAAGACAGGTGGATTTCAGGGACGAAATCCCTTCTTAGGAGGGGTGGATGTAACATCCCGGATATTTTAGTAAAAATTATGATGAGTGAAAATATTAATAAATGTTTTAGAGATTTATTGAGTATTTTTATGAATTATTATTAAAATAAAGGTAATTATGAATAATTAACTATTGTGGAAATAAATAAAATTTATTTGATTGATTAATTATAAAAAGGGTTAAATGAGGAGTGATTAGAAGGAGGTAAAGGTTTAATTAAGATTTCCAAAGAAAATATAAAACAAATGGGGAAAAGGCTGTTTTGTCCCTGGGCTTTAAATAATAAAACCCATCTTATTCCTCATTCATTCTCCACACGAGCCTTCTTCTATTTCTTCTTCCTCCTGCTTCTGTTTCTTCTTCTTCTCCTCCTTCCTCACGCTGCCGAGCTGCATGCTCTGAGGGGAGGTTTGTTCCGTGTCAGAACATCGTGGGAACCCCATTTTCGTGACCATGGTTTCAAGGTGACTCCATTGGACCGTTTGGATTGAGTTTTCTCTTCCCTTTTCATTTTCACTCCCTGACCGAATGGCCATGCATGGTGGGGTAAGGTTCTGTTCTCCACTCCTTTGGTGAGTGTGGGCTCGAAAATGGTCTTTAGACTGTGTGGGTGGTATAACGTTAATGGGTTTTGCATTCCGATCCCGTAGGTAGCAGAACGAACACCGGAAGACTGATTGACGGAGCTGGTGTTGGATTTGAAAGTGAAACTGTGAACCCAACATTTAAAGGACGTAATCGGCACTAAGAGCAGATTGTTGAAGCTTGGAATAGAGGTAAGGGGGGTGTTGGGGTTATAATTAATTAGAATAGGACATATTTGGGGTCCGAGTCACTGAACCGATTATGGACTCGGTAAGAAATATTGGACGATAGTTGCATGTGCATGTATGCATGAATGTGAATCGTGTATGTTTTATGATGAGATTTACTTATGTTAATAAAAGTTATGACAGTATATTGATGAGTTAGCAAGTCGGTTATTCTGTGTGGTAAACACATTTCAACTTTTGATAATTGTGTGTATGATTAATAATGCTTTAATTATATTAAGTTGTATATTATGAATGAGATACCCTGTATACTGTTGAGGGCGGGGAGTGGTCGCCGGTGCGTTGCATGGTCAAGGAGCGGCTCCTGGCAGGCTTCCAGTAAAGGGATTGAATGTTTGTGCTATATAATTGATTATGTGATGGTATTATATTGACGGGCTTGACAAGTCGGTCGCCCCGTATTGCGAGCACATGCCAGTTTCTGGTAGTTGCATCTGTTGTTTGTTGATGATATGTAATGATTGAGATACATGTGATTATGTGGTGTGGGACGGCCGACGGTATATATAGCCCCTCATTTCCAGCTCCCGTGGTTTTTGTGCCCAGTTGAGCTACCCAGTGGTCAAGCAGGACCCAGTGGTCGAGGTGGAGAGTCAAGCAGGAGTCGGTGAACCAAGTAGGGTTCACGGGGTGTCAAGTAGGACCCCCAGCTGAAGGCCAATCCTTTAGTATCCGGATACTAGGCGTCAATTTTGTCTGAGAGTCAGTGGTGACAATTGATAAATTATTAGTTGGGATGTGTGTGATTAATTATATTGGCAAGTGCAATTTGATATATTTGCTGAGTATGGTTTGATATATTTACCGAGTGCAACTTGATATAATTCCCGAGTATGATTTGATATATTTGCCGAGTGCAATTTGATATATTTGCTGAGTATGATTTGATATATTTACTGAGTGCAATTTGATATAATTGCCAAGTATGATTTACTATATTTGCCGAGTGAGAATTGCTATATTGCAGAGTAAGATTTACTATATCTACCGAGTAAGATTTGCTATATTTGCTGAGTGATATTTGTTATATTTGTCGAGTGAGAATTGCTATATTGCCGAGTCAGACTTGCTATGCTTGCCGAGTGAGAATTGCTATATTTGTCGAGTGAGAAGTGCTATATTACTGAGTAAGATTTGCTATATTTGCTGAGTAAGATTTGTTATATTTACTGAGTGAGAATTACTATATTTACCGAGTGAGAACTGCTATACTGTTGAGTGAGATTTGATATATTTACCGAGTCAGATTTGCTATGCTTACCGAGTGAGAATGGCTATATTTACCGAGTGAGAATTGCTATATTGCTGAGTGAAATTTGCTATATTTGCTGAGTAAGATTTGCTATATTTGTTGAGTGAGAATGGCTATATTTGCCAAGTGAGAATTGCTATATTGCTGAGTGAAATTTGCTATATTTACTGAGTAAGATTTGCTATATTTGCTGAGTGAGAATGGCTATATTTACCGAGTGAGAATTACTATATTGCTGAGTGAAATTTGCTATAATTGCTGAGTAAGATTTGCTATATTTGCTGAGTGAGAATTGCTATATTTGTCGAGTGAGAACTGCTATATTTCTGAGTGTGATTTGTAATTTATGGATAAAGCAGTCGGACGGAGTTTATATACAAGCATTTTGTTAATTTCTGTTCTAGATTAATTATGATGCCAAACACTCACCCTTGCTGTGGTTTTCAATTTAGTAACCAATGACAGGGAAGAGGTCGGAGCCCTGGAGGTGCGCCAAGTGGAGGACTGATGCCAAGGAACCGAGTGATTTTGAAATGGATTGTGTAATGTGTATAATGAGTTTTTCGAGTGTGTGATGCTACAACATGTTGCCTGTATGTTGAACTAAATTTGAATCGGTATGCTGATTGACGTGCATATAAATTCTTGATGCTATATGATCTGTGTTTATTTTTATAAGTGAATTTGCATTGCTGTAGTATAGTTAATTACCGGGTGAATCTAGCCGAGCGGATTTAGTCTGGTCCGAGCGAGGGCCGGCTGATTTGGTGCCTATTTCGCTCAAGCAAGTATCTCTCGCCACTTCCGAGTGGGGATTAGAATGTTTCCGAGTGAAGAGTAGAGTATTTTCTGAGTGGAGATTAGAATGTTTCCGAGTGAAGGGTAGAGTGTTTTTCGAGTGAAGATTTGAGTGCTTCCGAGTGAAGGTGATAATGTTTCCGAGTGAGTTATAATCGAGAGAACCTTTTCTGAGTAAGGTTAAGCTGTTCCCGAGTGGACCTATTTCCGAGTGAAACCTGACTTGTTAGTTTTCCTTGTAAGTCTGTTGTTCGCTCAGGTTATGATGTAGGATTCGCGCAAGTAAGTCGAATCTTGCCTAAGCGACCTTCTCGGGTTTCCGCTAAGCGAATCAGGGTCTAGCTCAGGCGGATGACCCCCTGTCTACATCTTCCTTCTTCCGCTGATTATTGTTAATTCCGTTTCATTAATTAATTTATTTCTGATCCATCATTATTTTGGGTATGCTTAAGAAAAGTAAATATTATTTTATATTAAGACCTAATTAATTTTCAGTAAATGCGGAAAATTATTACGAAAAATGATTAACCGGATGTAAATAAATGGGTAATTGATGTGGGTCGTCATACAGGAAGTATGGGGTTATTCATAGAGTCTCTACTCCATATCACCCCCAAACCAATGGACAAACAGAAGTCTCTAACAGAGAAATCAAAAGAATCCTGGAGAAGATAGTATAGCCTAACAGAAAGGATGGGAGCAGGAAACTGGATGATGCTTTTTGACACATAGAACAGCTTTTAAGGCATCTATAGGAATGTCTCCCTATAGAATTGTTTTTGTTAAGGCATGTCATCTTCCAGTGGAGATTGAACATCGTGCGTATTGGGCTATAAAAGCTTGCAACTTAGCACTTGATCAAGCAGGTGAAGAAAGAAAATTACAATTGAATGAGCTTGATGAGATCTGTTTGGCCGCTTATGAGAATTCAAAGTTCTATAAGGAGAAAACAAGGAAATTCCATGATAGCTCAATAGCTAGAAAGAAGTTTGCTGCTGGACAGAAAGTGTTACTGTTTAATTCTTGGATGAAACTGATGGCCAGAAAATTACGCTCCAAATGGGAAGGACCTTTCATTGTCACTAATGTATTTCCCCATGGAGCTGTTGAAATAAAAAGTGAAAACTCCAATAAAAGCTTCAAGGTTAATGGACAACTCTTGAAGTCATTCTATGAAAATCCTTCACTTGTAGATGTCACAATGGAGGAGCATGCTTCGGGGGAACCACTTCCTGATCCCCCTTGAGGGAGTTTTTCTTAACCATCTCTTTACTTTTTCATTTTATTGTCTTTTTTGTATGTTCTATTTTACATTGAGGACAATGTATGATTCAAGTGTAGGGGTGGAACTGCTCTTTATTTTGTTTTAAGTATTATTATATGATTGTTATTTTTGTGTGAATTGTTTTTTAATAAAAAAAAAGTTTTTGTGTGTGCTTTTGTTTAAAATGGCATGTTTTATTGTAATTTTAAGGATATGCATGAGTAACAGGTAATTTCTTTCATGTTTGATATGAGCTTAATGATATGTTATGATTTGAACTCAAGCATATTTGGTTGTTGAGAATGACATGATAATTGAGAGATGATCATATATGATAGAATTATACCTTGTGAGATTTTTGAGCCTTAAAAAATTTGATGGATCACTTTACACCATCTGAATTCTTTCATGTGTGATTTATTCCTGAATACTTACATCTTAATCTTTGTCTTATTTCTTGATGGTACTTGAAACTCATACATGTATTTGAAAGGACAAAGGCATTTTGTTCAATTAAGCCACTAGCCATATAAGCTTACCATAAATAAATCATCTTTTGTTAGCCCCTTTGAGCCTATTTAACCATTTCTTTGTTACAGCTTAAATAAGCTATACACCTACTTAAAGAAGATGTTGGAGCTTTAGAATCAAGTCAAAAATAGGCAGTCAAATAAGTGTGGGAGTGTGCTAAAAGGAATCGCAACTCTTAGTTTAAGTATTATGCAATTGCATAAGAAAAAATATTAAAAAAAGAAAAAAGAGATGATGATATTGATGATTGCGACCAAATGTGATTAAACAAATGTTTTACCTCACTATTTGACTGTTAAATTAATTACTCCATCATTCTTTATGGCATATGAAACTAATTTCCAAATCTTTACCTTGGCCACATTACAACCCTAATAAGCCCTGTCGATCTATACATGCATTTGTGTTGATTGTGGAATTAAGAAATTTGTCAAATTTATGGGACTGTCTATTTTTAGGAAATATTTTGAGTGTATACATAAACCCAAAACACTTGAGAGTTGAGAGTATGTCTTGTGAGGTTCTGTCACTTATGATCTTCTTTTCAGTTTAATTTAATTCTTACATGCCTAAGTGTTTGGATGATTTTCATATATATCTTGATGCTCTGTATCTTGGATGTTGAATAACTCTTGTTTCTCTGTATATTCCTAAGATTTCATGATAATCATGCCATTTTGTGTGATATTGTTTTCAACTTAATGTTTTCAATAAATTGTGATACTTTTTTTTATTCTGATTTTGCCCGGGAGTGCAAAAGAATAAGTATGGGAGTATTTGATATTGCATGATTTATCCTTAATTCCTCACTTTAATATAATTTACCATCACTTATTGTGTAATATATTGCATTTTAACACATTTTCATCATTTAAACTTTATTTAATATTTAATTTGAAAATGAATTAAGGATTGATTTTTAATGGAAATAATGGAATCCTTATTTCTCTTATTTTATAGTGAATGATTGAGCTTGTAATTGGAAGAGATTGACCAAGAATCAAGAGGGAGAAGACACAAGTGATTACGTGTTCAAAATGGTCAATAAGGAAGAAAATAAGAGAAGAACAGGGTCAGGAATCAATTCCCAGCATCCATGAATTGATTCCTATATAAAACAAAGCCCGGGAAGTGAAAATGAAGGCTGGGAATCGATTCCCCACAGACATGAATCGATTCATGCACTAAAAATGGCCTAGGAATCGATTCATAGCCCCTGGGAATCAATTCACACACCTAGGAATCGATTCCCAGCCTCCAGGAATCGATTCATATGTTGTTTTACCCCTGGGAATCGATTCCCAACCTCTAGGAATCAATTCATTTGCTTGGAAATCGATTCCCACCCCTTAGGAATCGATCATGTGAGGAAATTGCCCAATATTTTCCTAGATGAATCGATTCAGGTGCGTTGAAGAATTACGAAGTGGAAAACAACACTAAAGTATTAAATTGAAATATTGGTCGACATTCTCCACCCAGTTATTAAAAAATGGCACGCTGCTTCTTTTCTTCTCCTATAAATAGCATGGTTCCATCCTTCAAAACACACCATTTCCTTCCCACACCATTCCTTCCTCTTTCATTCGTCTTCTCTGTTTTTTCTTCTCCCCCTGCGTTCTTCATTCCAGGTTAGGTTCTTTTATTTTTAGTTTGTTTTAATTATGGATGGCTAAAACCCTTAGATTGATTTTCTTGTAGAATATTGTAATATAATTTTAAGGTTCTTGTTTTTAATATAGTATGCTTTTATTATTGTTTATTTCTTCATAATCTTACTCTGCTTATTTAATTCCATTCTATTTAATTAAACTTGTATGCTTAGTCGGATTAATTATACAAATGGAATAAAATAAGATTTTAAATTAAAATGGATTAAGGAAATATGCATGCTTAATGAATATTTTCATAATCACTTTTAATAATTATGGTTTGCTTAATTCCATAATTCGAGAATAGATTATGTATGTAGGTGATGTTCTTACATATGTTCAATAATTCCTAGATTTTATGATCTTGACTCCTTTTGCTTAATTAGGATGCTTGATTAAAATATTCATTTATAAATGAAAATAAAGGAATTATGAATTGAAAAAGACGCTTAGTTGATTAATTCAAATTGAGCTAAAAAATCAACATTAATGAAAGTGTACAACTATCTTTAGTGAACCAAGGATAAATTTAATTACAATACTCACAGAAAATTAATCGCTTGTTATTTATTATTCTAAATCTTATATTTACTCTATTTTGATTTTAATTGTGACAACCAATCAAACCCCCCAATTGTATTTGTATGTTTGTTGAATTTCTGTTTGTAATAATTAATTTTAAAAGTTGATTTTCTTAAATTTTTGTGTTGATCCTTGAGAGAACGACCTAGGTTGACACCCTAGTACTACATTAATTAATTTTAATGTACTAATTTGACGGAACCACGACTGTAAACACACGTCACACCTTTTAGGAGATTTTGAAGCATCTTTTGGGAGATTTTTGATTGGAGATTGAGGATCAATTCATTAAGGGAGATCAATTCTGTAGATTTAGGAGAAAGAGTTTACAATCCTAGTAAGAACTAATTTGTAATTTTGGAACCCTAGTTTTCACTTTTGATTCCTTTTATGTTTGACTTTGATTTGGTTATGTATGACATGATGATAAAAATCTTTATGGCACACTAAACTTTCGTTCTTGGGATTAAAGGATGTAATATGCTTATGTATCTAAATTAATTGTTCTTTACCCTTCAAGGATATGATTTCATGTTTCTATTTGATTTATGTATCGTAATGCTTCCACAAGACTTAGAGATAAGTGTAGTTGATTCCAAATTGTATGCACTACGAGAGTAGGTATATTATTTGAAAACACATAAATTGAACCTATGTTTTTGTTTTACGACGGTAAGCAAACTCATTTGATGATTAATTAGATTCCCATGAAACTTAAAGGGTTTAATTAACGAATTGAACATGGTTCTTTGGGAATTAGGCACGTTAATAGGCGTTCGAGAGCAAGGTATTAATTAAATCAGGGGTATCCACCTTAAAAACGGAAATCATGTAATTGGATAGGTAATTGACCTTTAATTTTGGTACTTGCATATGAACCCTTAAATCCTAAGACCTTCCTTTAATTGACTTTCCCAAACTTGCTCTGATTTTCTTCTTTAAAGACGTTAAATTTTCTATTCTCTGATTTACTGTTAATAATCATTCTATTAATTCATCTCAATCGATTCACTGGATAATTGAAACACCGTTATAACTAGTACTTGGGCATAATCTCTGTGGGAACGATATCTCTTTTATTACTTCGATGCCCTGTGTGCTTACGGTTGGCTATCATGGAGTTATTCAATGTTGGGATTTGAATTGGGATTTTTTGATTTGTTAACTAACGTTATGATGAACTAAACTCCTTTCTTAGGATTAAGGGGGTAGTATGTATTGATAATTGACTCAACTGCTTTGTAATCTTCTCCTTTTATTGAATTCATGTTCTCTATTCAATTTGGTTGATTGTTTAATGCCTCTACAAGACTTCGAGAGAAGCATAGTTGATTCTAGATTATATAGGGTACGAGAGTGGCTATATGATTTGAAAGCACAAATTGAACCTAAGTTCTTTTGGCTATTGGATAGACAAAAGAACTTTTGAGGATTAAGGGATTTTCACAAATCGATAAAGGGTCTAATTTACAAATCGACGTTGTTCTTTGGCAATTAGGTACATTAGTAAGTCTTCAAGAGAAGATTGCTAATATCATTAGGAAAATCTAGCTTAGAAACTGAACTTCACAATTGGGGAAATTAAATTGCATAGATTCAATTATTAAGCGTATGAACCTTTTAAATCCAAGATTCATCCTTAGATTGACTCTTTGAAGTGATTGATTTCCAATTTTTTAAGTGCTTTGAGATTTCTGTTCTCACATTTTAAATTCTGTTCATAGTAAACCTTTTTTTAATTCATATCATTTGTCTGGATAATTGAATCATAGTAAACCAGTACTTGGGCACAATCCTGATAAGTCTTGAAAAGACTTAATAAGTTTATCTTTAATTTAACTTAATTCATTAAGTATTATTGAGTTTGGCATTATTTAAGTAATGTTTTGTCATTCTTTGGGTTTTACTTATTGAATTAAAATATGTACTAAATTATGTAAGAAAATGGATAAAAAGATAAACACATAAGGAAGGAAGTTTATTCTGAAATCCATTATGTAACATCCCAAAATTTTAAAATAAAGGATTAATTAAGCAAATTAATACTAAATAATTGTATATGAATTATTTAGTGTCCTAAAATATTAGAAATGATTAAATTAAGATTTTTGGGGGCTGTTAGTAAAATTATTGGGACCGAATAAGCTGAAAATAAGCCCAATTAAAATATAGGTATTAGACCAAGTATCTCTGATTGAGGTATCGTTGGTCAGGGCTATTAAGATATTATCGGCAGTTCGGATATATATTCAGAATAATTTTTAGATAAAGTATTGGGCCCGAACAGAGATCCAGTTTGATCTAAAACGGGAAACTTTTAATGAAAGGTTAAAATAAAACATAAAATCTTCTCCTCTCCCTCTCATTTTCACGTAACCTTACTCCCTCTAAGGCAAACACCTTCCTTCTCCATCTCTTTATCTCCCACTCATCATCATCTTCTTCTTCTTCTAAAAACCCACAAGTGTGGTGTGTGCCATTTGATCCCACCTTCTATTTTCATCCTCCTCATCAAGCAATAAGGTAAAGCTGGTGATTGAAGCTCTTATCTTCCTCTCATTTTCATATTTCTCATCTCCTATTCTTGAAGCTCATTTCTTCTGGCTTGAGGTAAGGATTTCTCTTCATTTTCATAAGCTTTAAGCCCTAGGTTTTGGGTATTGGTTGTTGGGAGAAAGATAATGCATATGGGTTATGTTAGGAGAGACATTTATGATGAGAAACCCTAAGGTGGGGTGTATTTAATGTGAGTTTTATGAGGGCCTTGGGTGGCGCACAAAAATGACATGAGAATGATGGAAAATGATGAACACAAATGGTGGTTATTGGGTTTTTGATGAAACCCTAACTTTATAAATTAGGGGAAATGTAAGATGTGGGTAGATGAGCATTTATTATTGATGGTAGATTATATTTATGATGTGTAATGACCATTAATAATGGTAAATGGTTGGTGGAGTTCATTAATGTGGAAGCCCATGAATGGGTTTAGCCTTAAATGCATAATGATGAGATTAGGCACCTAACCCATGGGGGTTATGGTGGATTAAATGAATAAGTAAAGATGGAGAATAAAAAAGGCATAAAACACCAAGTGGTTAATTAAGAGCACTTGAATCTTGGTGGTTTGACTAGAGAATAATTATATGGTATGTTGTATAATGTAAAGAACGACCCCATCGAAGAGGCGGGACCATCGAACCGCGTTGATTTCTACTTCTCTTGAGGTAGGAGGGGGAACATCTCTAAATGCTTGATTTCATCCATTAGTGATGTGTATATATGATTGTGATATACTAATTTGGCTAGATAAATGATTTGATGATTACTTGATTGAATTGCATTTTGAGTGAGTGATGTTATGTGGCATATGTGGTTTATGTTTGTGGGATGATGAATATGATGTTGAATTGACTCTTAAATAATGAGAGTTATTGTGATGGTTTAGAACCATGATTGTATTGATTACATTGTTGATGAACATCCTATGATACATAAATTAATGATTTGTGATTGCCACTAACTATTATGTATATGAAATCCAATGAATATTGGTGATGGTTGAGGATGATAAGAACCTAGAGTTCTACTAAAGTGTTGAGGATGAATTGTGGATGGTGGAGTGGCATTTAGGATGCATAGTGTGAGAATGCATTTGATTTGCATTGCATTGCATCCATGGCATATCATTTGCTGTTTATGTGGAATGTTAGGGGTTCCACTAGGCAGGCCCACTAGGAGGATGACCCGGTGCATGGGTATATTATTGTATTTCCCTAGAGATTCTGGGAATCATAAAGCTGTCCATAGTTTGGTGATGAGGCACCCTATATGGCAGGCCCAGTGGGCTGGCGACTCTGTGATGAGCAAGTTACCTCAGTGTCTGAAAGGACACGACGCTCTCGATATGTGTTCGAGAGGGGCCCGTAGCACTTGTGGTAAGTGAGGCCATGATGTAGATCCGTAAGTCACGGGGTGACTAGTGCTATAGATGGGCAAGAGCGGTTTGGTACCAGTAAAAATATGTTGTTGAGCATGCATGAATTAAGGTATATGTGTACATATTTTACTACTGCAGTAGGGGCATAGTAGCACACCTATGCTTGACCCATATTTGATATGATGTTGTTTTCCCATAGTCGGATCCGTAATTGTTATTGATTCCTTATGCATATGCATTAGCCATAAGAGCATTTGCATATAGCTGAAGATATGCCTAGTTGGTAGCCCGTGGTGGCGATGGATGATTGTTAAATAAAGAGAAAGGAAGTTGTGATACTAACATTGAATGTGTGATGACCTTTATTGAGAATGCCATGATGGTGGTGTGTGAATTGTGAAATGTATTAATTTGGACATGTATGATGTTGAATGGAATGAGATGATGTATAAAAGAAGTTTATATTGCTTCTTGAGAAATACATGTTATGCATATTTGTATTGGTATCATCATAATGTATGATTTTGGATCATTTGGTATATATTACTCACCTCCTTTGTTGCCATTTTTAAAGCTTGATGTAGGTATCTTGAATACTCTACTCTTTTGGAGGATTGAGTCATAGAGGAGGTAAATATGGAATAGAAGTTTGTAAGCCTTGGACAGTATTCCTTTTGTAAAACAATGGATATATGTATATGCTCATTTTATTTCATGAATATTAGTATGTATTCTTTTGAAGGTCACTTGTGAAAATTGGATCTTTTATGTTTTGAAAGGCCAATTTTTGGGTAGTGACCTTAATATTGGTTGATGTTGATAAGGATATGTTTATTTAGCTTACCATATTGAGGAATGAATATTAATTATGAAGTTTCTTGGCCAATTGATGGCAATAGTATGCATGATGTTTGATTGATTGATTAATTTGTGAAGATTGCATATGAAGTTCATGCATAATTGAGGAACCAATAGGGTCAAAATGAGTTTTATGAGTATTGGATAGTGTGTGGTGGTTCCAATAGCTTAAATACATGATTTGCATAAGTTTCTCATTTTTGAGAATTTTTTAGTGAGGCTGATGGCCACACGTCACAAATGGTGTACTATAACTTGTGTCAAAATTTGGTAGCATTCTAATATCATTTGCATAGGTTTTGGTGTGTGAGAAGTTCATCTTTCTTCCAAAATCTGCATAATTTCTACATAATGATAGGGTGTAATTGATTAGTTCCCCTGACCTAATTGATTACAAGTCCCTTGTCCTTAAGGTAATCGATTACATTAAGTGCTGTAATCGATTATGAAGCAACCCGAAGCCTTGTAGTCGATTAGATTGATCCTTGTAATTGTATAGGTGAAATACCTGATGCATTACATAAATTCCAGGAGCCCTATAATCGATTATACCTAACTCTATAATCGATTACTACAAATTCTAGCAACTTGGTAATCAATTAGAATTAACATTATAATCAATTATGGACCCAACAAAAATAATGTAATCGATTATTCTAAGTGTTGTAATCGATTAGGTGAAATCCCTGATTCAATATAACGTTCCAGAAGCTCTATAATCGATTACGCCTTGATCTGTAATCGATTATGGTATTTTAATCGATTATCTCATGCCCTGTAATCGATCAGGGCCTTTGATTTGTACATGAATTAATCGACTATATCAATTAGAGATCGAAATGGTACTACTTGGATATATCTTGCGTACTCTGATACCTTCTCATATCTTCATATATGAGATAGGTTTATATAGATTCAGGGTATTGACCTAAGCTCTCCATCATACTTCTTCATAGAATTATTTCTTTGTAAAACGCAAAAAATTTTCCCGTATTTTTCGGGGCGTCTCAACCTCGTATCAGAGCATTGATTGCTTATTAATGAATTATATAAGTTAAAAGTTTTTGAAGAGTGATTGCCACTTAATGTTGATATGTTATAGTTATAGTAAGCATTATTGGAGTTTGAATTGCTCACTGCTTTATATTATGGTTAATAGTAAGCCTGGCCAGGCATTTCCTTTCCAATATTTACCTTCGAATTGTGAATGCATTATGATGATACATATGTTGATGATAATTTTTAATGATTGATAAATCTTGAGGAAAGAAACACAAGGTTTCTAAATGTATTTGTGTTGTGTGTCTAGATTGATCGATGGCGAATAGACGCAACGTCGATGCAGCCGCTATGGCTGAAGCTTTTAACCAATTTGTCGATATTCTTGAACGACAACAACAACCCGATGGTCATCCAAATCATGGTCTTGACCGATTCATCAAGCGGAAGCCTTCTGAATTCCATGGGGGTTATAGGCCGGAAGACGCATATGTGTGGATCCGTGACTTGGAACGAATATTTGCTAGTATGGAATGTTCTAAAGCTCAAAAGGTTAAGTATGTGGTATTTATGATCCATGATGAGGCCAAGTCTTGGTGGATTTTGACTCGTGGACGTATGATCTCTTCTCACACTCCCTTGACATGGGAGAACTTCAAGGTAGAATTCCTTAGAAAGTATTTCCTGGAGAGTTACAAGAACAAAAAGGAGCTTGAATTTATGGAGCTCAAGTAAGGAAGCCTGTCGGTGGAGGAATATGCCTCAAAATTTGAAGAACTGTGTGTGTTTTACCCTCCTTTCCAACATGAAGGTACCGAAGCTTTGAATTGTGTTAAGTTTGAGAATGGATTACGCCAAGAGATCAAGAAGGCGATTTGTCACCAAGAGATTAAGAGTTTCCCTACTCTTGTGAACAAGCATAGAATTTTTAAAGAAAATGATGTGGCTCCTAAGAGTTATTCGGGGCACGATTATAAACTGAAGAGCCAATCCTCTAGCTTTAAGAGGAGGAGTGATTTCAAGAAGAATAGACAATTTGTGCGTGGTTCCTCTTCTCTTAAAGGTGGACGCGGTGGTGGAAGACATGGTGCTCATGGTGGCCGAGGTAATGGCCAAGGTTTTTGTTGTTTCCGGTGTGGCGGAAACCATTTGGCTCGTGATTGTAACCACGAAGAGACGGTGGTGTGCTATACATACAACCAACCGGGGCACATTCACCCCGATTGTCCCTTGAATACCACGGATGTGGTAGTGCATAATAATGCAAACCGTGGAAGCTATGGCGGTTTTAGAGGCCGTGGTCGTGGAAACGGTAATGGAGGTCGTAATAGTGGTCACAATGGTAATGGAAATGCTGGCAACGGTCGTGGCAATGGCAATGGCCGTGGTAATGGCAATGGTGGCCGACATGGTCATAATAACGGTGCTAATCAACAGACCGCGGGAATAGTCTTCACCGTGACTGGTGAAGAAGCTGCATATGTTGGTGATCTTGTCTAAAGTAAGTGCTAAATCCTTGGTAGTTGTGTTGATGTCTTATTTGATTCAGGTGCAACACATTCATTCATTTCGAAAGATTATGTGAGGCGCCTGAAATTGCCAATAAGCATGATGAAAGGTTCTATCTTGTTGTCTACACCGACCGGTACTCATTTACGGGCGGTCACTTGATGTGATGATATCGAGATGGTTCTTGAAAATAGGAGATTTATGGTGTCTCTTATTTGCTTACCCATAAAAGATTTAGAGGTTATTTTGGGAATGGATTGGTTATCTACCAACAAGGTCTTGGTGTATTATCAAAATCGAAGTGTCATTTTCCCTTCTCCAAATACCGAGCACTTTGAAGTGCAAGGTATATCTCAACTTCTTGTTATGCTATGCATTGATATTCCCATTGTATCCGAATTTCCAGATGTTTTCCCTGATGAGGTACCTGGTTTACCTCCTCCACGAGAGGTGGAATTTTCTATTGATCTTGTTCTGGGTGCGGAACCTATTTCTTGAGCGTCGTATCGGATGTCTTCTATGGAGTTAACCGAGTTAAAGAGACAGGTTGAAGAGTTGTTGGAACGAGAATTTATTCGTCCAAGTGTGTCTCCTTGGGGTGTGCCTGTTTTACTGGTGAAAAAGAAGGATGGAAGTATGAGGTTATGTATGGATTATTGACAGCTTAATAAGTTGACTATCAAGAACCGATATCCCTTACCTCGTATTGATGATCTTTTGGATCAATTAAAAGATACTATAGTATTCTCTAAGATTGACTTGCGTTCTGAATATCACCAAATCCGGGTGAAGACCGATGACATTTCAAAGATTGCTTTTCGCACTCGCTACGGCCACTACGAATATGTAGTGATGCCTTTTGGTGTGACAAATGCACCTGTAATTTTCATGGATTACATGAATCGTATTTTCCATGACTATCTTGATAAATTTGTGGTGGTATTTATTGATGACATCCTTGTCTATTCTAAGATACATGAAGTACATGAAGAACATCTCCGTCTTGTATTGAATGTCCTTCGCGAGAAAGAGCTGTATACGAAGCTCTCTAAGTGTGAATTTTGGTTATCTGAGGTCTAATTTCTTGGACATGTTATCTCCAAAGATGGTGTTATAGTTGATCCATCAAAGATTGAAGCCGTGATAGCTTGGGAAAGACCGACGTCTGTGACTGAAATAAGAAGCTTCCTGGGTCTTGCCGATTATTACCAGAGATTTATTAAGGGTTTCTCCGGTTTGGCTTTGCCGTTGATGAAGCTAACCTGTAAGAATCAGCCATTTGTATGGAATCTTGGTTGTGAGAGGAGTTTTCAAGAGTTGAAAGTTAGACTCACTTCTGCTCCTGTGTTGGCTTTGCCGGACTTATTAGAAGACTTTATGGTGTATTACGATGCTTCCAAGCTTGGTCTTGGTTGTATATTGATGCAAAAGGAGCGTGTGATAGCCTATGCGTTGAGACAGTTGCGACCGCATGATGTTAACTACCCTACTCATGATCTTGAATTAGCGGCTGTGGTATTTGCTTTGAAGTTGTGGCGACATTACTTATATGGTTCTAAGTTTGTGGTCTTTAGTGATCACAAGAGACTTAAGTATTTGTTTGACCAGAAAGATCTTAATATGCGCCAACGGCGATGGATAGAGTTCCTAAAAGACTATGAGTTCGAGTTGAGGTATCATCCTGGAAAGGCAAATGTGGTTGCCGATGCTTTGAGCCGGAAGTTGTTGCATATTTCTATAATGATGGTGAAAGAGATGGAGTTAATTGAATAATTCAGAAATTTGAATGTGGGCGTGGAGACTTATACTCCCAAGAAAATGTCTCTTGAAATGTTGAAGGTCGCGAATGAATTTCGTAAATATGTGAAAGTGCGACAACCCAATGATGAGTACTTGATTGAGATGAAGAAAACCCAAGAAAAAGGGAAGAATTTGTTTCTAGTGGAAGGCCCGATGACATTTGGCGTGTGAAGGGCCGAATTTATGTTCCCTCAAGTGGTGATATGAGGAAATGCGTACTTGAAAAAGCTCACAAGAGTATATCGAGCATTCATCCTGGTTCCACCAAGATATATCAAGATTTGAAGAAGAATTTCTGGTGGCCTGGTATGAAGTGTGATGTGGCAAATTTTGTTGTATCTTTCCTTGTTTGTCAAAAGGCTAAGGTCGAGCATCAAAGACCATCTGGTTATTTGAGACCATTTGAGATCCCTGTTTGGAAATGGGATAGCATAGTTATGGATTTTGTTTCTAGACTACCCAGAACTCGTGATAATTTCTACATAATGATAGGGAGTAATCGATTAGTTCCCCTGACCTAATTGATTACAAGTCCCTTGTCCTTAAGGTAATCGATTACATTAAGTGTTGTAATCGATTATGAACCAACCCGAAGCCTTGTAGTCGATTAGATTGATCCTTGCAATCGAATAGGTGAAATACCTGATGCATTACATAAATTCCAGGAGCCCTGTAATCAATTATACCCAACTCTATAATCAATTAGTACAGATTCCAGCAACTTGGTAATCGATTAGAATTAACATTATAATCGATTATGGACCCAACAGAAACAATGTAATTGATTATTCTAAGTGTTGTAATCGATTAGGTGAAATCCCTGATTCAATATACCATTCCAGAAGCTCTATAATCGATTACGCCTTGATATGTAATCGATTTTGATTTTGTAATCGATTATCTCATGCCCTGTAATCGATCAGGGCCTTTGATTTGTACATGGATTAATCGACTATATCAATTAGAGATCAAAATGGTACTACTTGGATATATCTTGCGTACTCTAATACCTTCTCATATCTTCATATATGAGATAATTTTATATAGATCCAGGGTATTGACCTAAGCTCTCCATCATACTTCTTCGTAGAATTATTTCTTTGTAAAACGCAAAAAATTCTCTCGTATTTTCCGGGGCATCTTACATTAACCCAACGTATATACGTTACAAAGCCAGCGTACATATGTTAGGTATTTGTTTGTTTGTGTTTGACAGGATCCAAGTCCAGGAGTTCAGCGTATGAATGCCCAACTCAGCGTATCATACGCCTATTCCAATACCATCATCCAGTGAGCCAGCGTACATACCAGGAATGGAGCGTACCAACATGTGAAGAAAGAAGATCAAAGTGCCAAAGACAGTGGCTCAGCGTACATATGCTGGTAGGAGAGTGTACAAACGCCCAGAAACAGAACCAAAAACCATCAGACAGAAGGCTAGCGTACATACGCTGGTCCCCTGGCGTATATACGCCCAGAAACAGAATCTAATTTACCAAGTCAGTAGGCCAGCATACATACGTTGGACCCTAGCATACATAGGCGCAGATCAAGTTAACATAAGGCACACAATTCCCACTCATACAGAATCCCAGCGTACATACGCTGGTACATGGGCGTTTCTACGTGCAGCTAGGAGGGAAACCAGAAATAGTTATTTATTAAGTTATGTAATTTCTAATTAATTGCTTGTAAGCCCCTCTGGGGCAATTGCGTGATTAAGCTTAGTTAGTTAGTTAGTTCAAGGCATAAACCTCTTTATCTATAATTCTTTATAACTTAACACAGAAGCAATAACACTACTCTCATTTTTTGATTTTCAATCTCTCTCTAAACCTTTTCTCTTACTAAACTCTCTCTTCCATGGCTCTCTACATTCCTTCTTCTGCTGATTCCACTTGTAACATCCCAAAATTTTAAAATAGAGGATTAAATTAAGGAAATTAATATTGAATAACTACATGTGAATTATTTGATGTCCCAAAATATTGGAAATGATTAAATTAAGATTTTTAGGGACTGTTGGTGATTTATTGAGACCGGATAAGCTGAAATAAGCCCAGTTGAGATATGGGTATCGGACCAAGTACCTCTGATTAAGGTGATATTGGTCAGGGCTGTTGAGAATAATATTGGGAGTTCGAATATATATTCGGAATAATTTTCAGATAAAGTATTGAGCCCAAATAAAGATCCTGTTTGTGTTAAAATGATGAACTTTTAATGAAAGGTTAAAATTAAAAGCCAAAATGCTATATTTTCCCTTCTTCAATTTCGTTGGCTCTTGGACCCCTTTTTGGCAAACATTCTACTTCTTCTTTCTCTTTATTTCTCCTCCACTCCTTCTCTTCTTCTTCTTCCAAAACCCTTGGCAAAAGTGGTGGTCTTTCTTCACCTTCCATTTTCGTTTTTCAAAGGAGCTTAAGGGAAGCTTGGAGCTTGGAGTCTTCTCCCTCCTTTCCTTCATTTTCGTTGGCACTCTCTCCCTTTCTTGGAACCCATTTCATTTTTGGGTGTGGGGTAAGTTATACTCACCATTTTGTTGAGTTTTTGGCCATGGGTGTGAGTTCTTAAGGTTTGGGAGAGTAATATATGTGAATGGGTATTTATTAGAAGCATTTAATGCATGAGCCCTAAGATGGGTGGCCATAAATATGAGTTTTTAGGAGGGGTTATGGTAGAGATGCATTTATGGTTAGAAAGAGATGGAAGATTGATGGTCATTTATGAAAGTGGTTGGGTTTGGTGAAAACCCTAACAATGAGAAATTGGGGAAAATGAATAATGTTGATTCAAGAGTGTGTTTTAAGAAGGAATACATGTCATTGATGGGTGTAGGTGTTGATAAATGAAATTATGTGAATGTTGGGGTTCAAAATGTGTGTTGGTAACCCTAGACATAATGAATGTGGCTTGATGGGAAAGAATTCCCGAAGCCTAACTGTGAACACCTTTTTTGGTCCGGCCCAAGTGGAAAGAATTCTGAGAGGACTGGACTTCGTCTCCGAATGATCATTTCCGAGTAGAATGACTCAGAATGATAATTTCCGAGTGGAATGTCTCC
Source organism: Clitoria ternatea (assembly GCA_037962975.1). Classification (NCBI taxonomy): domain Eukaryota; kingdom Viridiplantae; phylum Streptophyta; class Magnoliopsida; order Fabales; family Fabaceae; genus Clitoria; species Clitoria ternatea. The sequence continues at coordinate 155,255,032 of CM075672.1, read as the reverse complement.
TAGTGAGTCATTTCTGAGTAGAACGACTCAGAATGATAATTTCCGAGTGGAATGTCTCCGATCGAGTCGTTTCCGAGTGAGCTGCTTCCAAGGGAGTTGCCTCCAAGCAAAGAAATTCTGACTATGGATGAGTGCTTTTTCTAGTTGGTGGATAATTACCGATTGGAGCCATTCCGAATGGAAAGCGTCTGACTCCAGATGAATACAACCGAATGAAGAGTTCCTGACTGAAGTACCTCCGAGCAAAGAAATTCTGACTTTGGATGAGTGCTTTCAGAAGGAACAATCCTCGAGTGCATCAACACAAATGGCTGATTCCAGGGGCTTTTCGGGAAAGGATGTTTCCGAGGGGTGTGTTTCGGAGAAGATGTATTTCTGAGCAAAAGAAGCCCCTGACTATGAATGAACACTTGTCAGGCAAGGATGTCTCTGAGTGGTGTGTTGCTGAGAGATGTATTCCCGAGTGCAGAAAATCTCTGATCTCGAATGAGCCTCTTTTGGGCAGCATCTCTTTAAAGGCATTTCCAAGTGGGCTTCAAGTGTAGGAGTTACTTCCAAACGAAGAAAAGGCTCTGACTGAGTAAATACCTCTCGAGTAAAGACTTTTTTAATTCCCATGTGTCCGAATGATGATTTCCGAGTGGCCTGCTTCTGAGGGAGTTATTTTCGAATGAGAAAAAGGCTCTGGATGGTCATATCCGAGTAGGATGTCTCCGACTGACAGGTTTCTGAGAGGGCTGTTTCTGAGGGAGTTGTTTCCGAACGAGAAAAAAGGCTCTGGATGGTCATATCCGAGTAGGATGTCTCCGACTAACAGGTTTCCGAGTAGGATGCTTCTGAGGGAGTTGTTTCTGAACGAGAAAAAGGTTCTGAATGGTCATGCCCGAGTAGGATATCTCCAACTGACACATGTCCAAGTAGGATGTCTCTGACCGACACATCTCCGAGTGGGTTGCTTCCGGTTAAAGCCACTCCAAGTGAAAAATGGATGACCTTGAACGAATACTTTCCAGTTGGAGATAAATCCGAGTAGAAGATTCTCGGTTGCAGCCATTCTGAGTGAAAAAGGAACTAAATTTGAATAAATACCACCCAAAGATATATGTCCGAGTGAAGGATTACTGATTGAAGCAGGGACTGGATTTGGGGACAAGTGCCTTTTTCTAGACAAAATTGTTTCCGAAAGGAAGATTCCCGAGTGAGTTGATTCTGAATGAAAAACACTCTGAACTTTGGAAGAGCATTTGTTGAGTAAGGGTGTCTCCGAGTGAATGAACACTTGTCGGGCAAGGCTGTTTCCGAATGGTTTGCTGCCGAGAGATATATTTCTAAGCAATGAAAAGCCCCTGACTAGGAATGAATACTTTTCAGGCAAAGATATGTATATCTGGGTAAGGTTTCTCCGAGTGGTTCAATTCTAGTGATGTGCTTCCGGGTGAAGCTTACTTCCCTATTGAATCAATTTTAAGTCAAAGAAAAAATGGTTCTGACTTGTTGGCCAGGGATATAGCCAAGTAAAATATTTTTGAGGCACCGATTAAATCAATTTTAAATAAGACTTCCCGAATAAAACGTTCCTGAGTGGGTCAAGCAGAGGGGCCGACTGAATGCTTCAAGCAGTGGTCCACTTTCGAGCAAAGCACCTCCGATTGAAGAAATTTCGGTTGATTGCTTCAAGCAGTGACACTTCCGAGTAAAGCACCTCCGATTGAAGCAATTCCGAATGAATGCTTCAAGCAGACATTTTCGGACAAAGAAATTCTGAGTGAATCAATTTCGAATGAAAAAAGGCCCTGATGAATACTTCTCGGAAAGGGATTTCCGAGTCGATAATCTATGAATTCAAGCCTTCACACCGAGTACCAAAGGTCGGATCGGATCTATGAATTCAAGCTTCCACTCGGTCTTTTATATACAAGAACATCTGTTCCACTCGGATTAATTCCCACTGAGGATGGGTACTAGCTGAGACACTAATCCGAGTCATAAGAAGAACGCTGGTTCCATATTTCCACCGTTTGCCCATGCTGACTTGGATTCCCACTATCCAAGTGGATCCTTGAATTATGAGGGGGCGGTTGGAAACAGACAAAAGAGAAAATAATAAAGAATTCCCACTAGCCGCCGTTCCCTATGGTTGTCGAGGTCCAGGCTGTTTCTCCATCATACACCAACGCACCATCCAAGTTGATTTGTTGATCTTGTGGGGCGGCTGGCAACAGACGAAAAAGAAAATAATAAAGAATTCCCACTAGTCGCCGTTCGCCATGATTATCAACGTCTAGATTTCTATAAATACCTCAACGAAAGAAGAAAAAGAGAGAGGATTCTGGAGCTATTTTTTGAGAAGAATTCTGCCATTCCTTTACTCGGTCCACTCAACAAAGTCACACACCAGCTTTATAATTCAACAGCTACTCCAACACCGACGCCCAGTTCTCCCTCGTCACACCGGTCACCATCTGTTCCTCATTCTTAATGCTTGTATTTATTTATTTTCCTGCCAAATTAATTGCTGTTCGATGGGACCGTTTCCTTTTCAATTAGTATTAATTTCTATTGATTGGATTAATTCCCCACCAGGATCTGTTCTTCATTTTCAATACTTGTATTATTTATTTTTCTATGTCAAATTAATTGTTATTTGATGGATCCATTTCCTTTTCAATTATTATTAATTTCTTTTAATTGAATTAATCCCCCACCTTTCCCATTTTATTCCTACTTTTATTTTCTTTATTTTTCCCTTGTAACTCCCTTTTTTTTATCACTTCCATGAAAAATCAATTTAGACGTGACGTCTTGTTCATTTTCCCCTATTCTCGGTAGACCATCACCATGATTCATAAGGAACGGGATACTTGAGACGAGACGTCCCATTTATCCCCTTCCCGTTTCCAACCCCGCATTTCGATTAAATCCCATGAAATTCAATTTAGACGTGACGTCTTGTTGATTTTCCCCTATTTTTGGTAGGCCATCACCACGATTCATAAGGAACGGGATACTTAAGACGAGACGTCTCGTTTATCCCCTTCCGATTTCTAACCCCGTATTTTGATTAAAGGATAACTAATTTAGACGTGACGTCTTGTTAACATCCTTCCCTGTTCCTGTTTTATACCAAAGCCAAGGTTAATTTGGACACGACATCCTATTGACTTACACTCCATGTTGTTCAGTTTGTTCCTTTCGTTTTTTTACACAAAGTATAACAATAAAAGGGGAGAAACATAACATCTTTTGTAAGGCTATTTATGTTGCACATTTTCAATCTTGGTACTATTTTTGACAGGCGATGTAGGGTGCTAATACCTTCGCTACTCATAACCGACTCCCGAACTTGAATCTCATTTTTTAAACCCGTGCTTTACTAAACTTAGTTTTTTCCCAATGTTTTTCCTATGGATAAAAACGTTGGTGGCGACTCCCTGTTTTTGTTTGTTTGTTTCATCTCTTTCGAGAGGGTCAGCCGCGCCACCGCGATCCAGGTCGCGACAGATGGTGACTCCACTGGGGACATTTAAGAGTGTCAGGCCAGTTTGATTGAAAGCGCATGTTTTTTTATATAGCCTTTGTTAGCTTGGATTTCTTCCCCTTGTTTTATTTTCTGTTAATTGTTGTGAATGTTTGTTCTTGTTTTAATTGTATCTTGTTATTTGTTTCATTGTCTATGTTTTCATGTTTGTTGAACCCTAGTATAGAGGACCATGTTACTTTTCTGCAATCATTGAACCCTAGGGTAGACGACTTTGTATATTTGTTCTGTGTTTATTCTTTGTGCAGAATGGGGTAAGGTAAAAGGTATTGAATGCCCTTCCACACATTACACTCACAATTACTTGCACACACCTATGAGTGGCGCCCTATACCCGGTGTAACATCCCGGATTTTTAAAGGAAATAAATTTATTGGAAAAGGATAATTAATTATTTATGGATGAATAATTATGGGAGAATTTATTAGACATTAGAGATGAATTATCGGTAAATTAAAATTTACCGGAATCGGGTGATTTAACAGATAATGTGGGACCCACTAAGTGGAAATAAATATTTGATGGGTCTTGAGTGTTTAGAAAATTATTTGTGTATTATTTAATGTCCCAATATATTAGAAATAATTGAATTAAGATTTTTAGGACTATGGGTGATTTATGCAGACCAGATAAGCTGAAAACTGACCCGACTGAGATATGGGTGTCGGGCCAAGTATCTCCGATTGAAATGTCGTTGGTCAGGTCTATTAGGAATATTATTGGGAATCCGAATATATCTTCGGAATAATTTTTGGATAATGTATTGAGCCCGAAGGGAGATCCTGTTTATTTTAAAACGGGAAGCTTTTAATGAAAAAGGGTGTATTTTAATTCCTTCTCTCCTTCTTTTCTCCATTTCTTCGTTGGTTTCCTCTCCACTTTTACTCCTCCTTCATTTTTCATTTCTTCTTCCTCCTTCACACCCAAAACCGTGACCACCTCCTCCACTTCCTCACCCACTCAAAATTAATTGGACATCATGGGTTCATGAAGCAAGAATGGGACTTTGGAGAAATGCTTGGCTCATCTCCTTTTCTCTTCATCTCATTTTCGTTTTGGAGCTTGAGCTAGGAGAAAGAGGTATGATCTTGAACACCCATGGCTTTAGTTTATGGTTTTGAGCCTATTTAAGTATTGTGATGGGAGATTGGGTGTTGTTAATGATGGAGATTGATGGTTATTGGAAATGATTATTGAGTTTTGAGGAAACCCTAAGTATGATAAATTGGGGGTTTTGGCTAAATAGGTGATTTTTGATGATTTTTTTTATGCCTTAGAATGATTTATATGAAGGGAGTGAATCTTTAGAATCATTGGGATTGATTAATGAGGTTGATGATATTTTGAACTATGTTCATGAGGTTGTGTAAGATGATATATGCTTGTATGTAGGAATGGTGATTTGAGGTGTTGGGTTGAGAATGAGTATGAGATATTGTAAATGTGATAATAACAGTCAAAAACCATTGATAATGGATACTTGAGTTGATGAATAATTAAGCCATGATTATGTTGAATGATAAGATAATGGATAATGTGATGAATATTATGCTTGGCAATGGTGGATTCTTGAGAATGATATATATGTATATATGAATTGATGATGAATGTTTAGTGTCCCTTTGGTGGGAGTGATGTGTTGTTGATTAATAACCCATGAGGGGTTGAAATATGTATATGCCTTGTGAATTAAGAATTCCATGTGCCTTTGATGAATGACATGTTTGGTTTAGCCAATAAGGGTAAGAATTACCACTAGGACATATCAAGACCTAAGAAATGATTTATTGAATAAGACTTGTAGGAGCAAGTCACATTTATATATATGAATATAGGTCCGTGGAAAGTTTGGACAAAAACCTAGCCAATTGTATTTTGGTATGCCATGTAAAATGCCCAAATTATGCATAAAACTACCCTATAGCTTAGATTTTGATTGAGATGGAATTTAGGCTTGAAACTTTGCCACATAATTGATATTAGGGTAGGTAAATTGTTTATAAAATTTCATGCAAATTGGAGTTGAATAGCCTAGTGAAAAGAGGTCCCAAGGTTGGCAAAAATTATAAGGGTCAAAAAGCTGCAAAATGGAGTATGCAGCAGTGGGATCCACGGCCAGTGGGTTTTTCCACTGCCAGTGGATCGTTCTGCCTCAAAACGCACAAAAAATGGCCATTTTAGGTGGTGGAACCAGTGGACTCCACGGCCAGTGGGAATTTCCCACGGCCAGTGGGTTTTTCCACTGTCAGAAAATTTCCAACTGCTCTGTTTTCTTTGCTGTTTTTGGCCAGTTTGGGCATCTTAATGACATTTTTGGCCTCCAAGTTCTTCATGAAAGTTGTAGATAATTATGTTGCGGAGGTGTGAGAATTGGTCTCACATTAATTGGAGTTTTATAACTCTCATTAGACATAAAACACCGGACCTACTGCGTCATAAAATTCAAATTTAAGAGGGTTTTGAACCCAACTTTTTATGGTTATCAAATTGGGACTAATAGGTGATATTTGTGACATGTCCCACTATTTTTAAGACTAAAATTAAGCTTTCCTCATGTCTTAATGTTGAAATTATCATGGGCTCATTGTTGCCCAAAATCCCTTTTAGTATGGAGAAACAAGAGAATTCACTAAGGGTATATGTGTGGTTTGTCTTAGAGGTGATTGGGGAATGACTTAAGACCATGGCAAGCTAAGTATATGTCTATGTTATGTTACGGAAACATGTATGCTTCCCCTCTATTGATATATTATGAATCTTGATGAGAAGTAAATGATGTGGGATGTAGTTAGCCTTTAAGATCTAGAGGATCTTGGCTTTGGGAAAGGAATTCCCGAAGCCTAATACAATTACATAGCTTGGTGTTTACCAAGTCTAGGACTTGATGTTGGGCTTTATGATAAGCTAACAAATGTTTAGAGTTATGATGGTTATTGATTATGTGTATGTATATGTATGGTATGTAGATCATATTCCGGGTGATGTGATGGAGCATTCGAAGCATTGGAATCGTTTTGGCTCTTCCCTTGAGGTAGAAGAGGAGTTAACATTCAAATTGCATGAGTAAATTGAATAGTGATTTGTTGTATGTGATGGATACTCATGCTTCCCTTGCCATGTATATGTATTGAATTAATTGAAGTGGCAAATTGATAATTATTGAGAATTATTATGATGTTTCTATGATGGGTGCAAGTAATTGACTTGCATGTGTGTGAGGCAAATATGATTGTTGATACATATATATGTAATTTGTAATACTATGTTGCCACATGTGTGGATTAATATTATGTTTATTACTATGCCTCTGATATCCATTTGTAGATTACTATGACTGATGTTTGTGGCCATTGAGTGCCAATTATATGAATGACATGCCTTGAGGGGCTCGTATGTAATTATATGATTATTATAATGCTGTTATGGTTGATTGCAAGTGTTGACTTGCGGATATGATGTGAAATATATATATGAAAAATGTTGAGATGGAAATGCCACATTAAAACTTGAAAATAATGACTAAAGCCAATAAAGATAAAATCCACTATGGTGTATATGGTGGTGTTGGTGATTATGATGATGGAGATTGATGAGTGGCATTTAGGATGCACAGGGTGAGCTTGCATTTGATTTGCATTGCATTGCATCCATGGCATACAATAGCTGTCTATGTGGAATATTAGGGGGTTCCACTAGGCGGGCCCAGTGGGAGGGCGGCTCAGTGTACGAGCGTATTGTGATTTTCCCCTGTGACTCGGTGTGTGAGTCACGAAGCTGTCCATAGTTTGGTGACGAGGCACCCTATGTGGCAGGCCCAGTGGGCGGGCGGCTCTATAGTGAGCGAGTTACCTCGGTGTCCGACGGGGCACGGCTCTCTCGATGTGTGTTCGGGAGAGGCCCGTAGCACTTTTGGCAAGTGAGGCCATGTTGTTGATCCGCAAGTCACAGGGTGACTAGTGCTACAGATGGGCGATAGCGGTTTGGTACCAGTAAAAGATGTTGTTGAGATGCATGCATGCTTTGAGATATGTGTACACATTTTACTACTGCAGTAGGGGCATAGTAGCACACCTATGCTTGACCCACAACTTGGTGTTTATTCCCACAGTCGGATCCGCATTTGTTGTTGATTATTCCATTGTGCATATGCATTAGCCATAAGAGCATTTGCATATAGCATGGAGATATGCCATAATATGATGACGATTGATGATGATTGAGATGATGAGATGGTATTAATGAGAAGGGTAATTTAATATATCGAAAGACCACATAAAGGTAATAAATGATATGAATAAATGAAATGATGTGAATATGACGATATATATATGTTGTGGCCCAATGTTTGAAGGGCGTAATTGTTATAATTAATGATGATGATGTCAGCCCTTGGTGGCTCTAATGAAGGGCCGGAATGGTCCATGTTGACGATGTGATGGCCCATGGTGGTGGTATATGATTGTGTATATTTTGTGCTTGATTATGATATGAATTGTGATTCATGAGGATTGTAAGCCTATTATAATAATAAGACGATATATAAATGATGATTTGATGATTTGATAGCAAAGCACACATGACGTTTGTATGCATATACACATGATCACAATATATATATATATTATTCGTCATTTTGAATGTATAACTTCCTCTCCCATGTGGTATTCTTTTTAGCATTGTGATGCAGGTTACCATGGGATGAGTTCGGATTTCAATTAAAGCTTGGTGAAGGTAAATAGTGGTAATAGAAGTGCCTTGGCCGGCATCATTTATGGATTCTTGTGTAATGAATAAATTGTATATGATTGTATAGATGATTTAGAAATTTTGAGTATGTATAAGTTACTCCATTGAATTGATGAATGATATATATATATATAGAATGTAAGAGATGGTTTGATGTGTATTAGAGGGATTGAAATTGAATGATGTTCATTGATGATTGAGATAGTCGGGAGAAGATTCCTGAATATATATAAATGTATTTATGTATATATATATATAGTTATATCTTAGGCATTGCATGCTTATATAATTATGTAAAATGATGATGGTTGTTTATTAGGCCATGATGTGCCATTGCGTGCTTTGCCGAGCCTTTTCTCATATCGTCATATATGGGACTAGGCGTGTGCCCGGTATACATATTCTTCCGCTATAAACTCTATTATTTTTGTATACCGTTATGGGCAAATTATCTATCGATCCAGCTTCAGGTTTTATAATCTCACTCTTTAGTTTTCTGTGATTTGGGTCTTGGTGTGATCATGGTGGTGTCTTGGAAATGTTTTCAAACGTGAAAAATTTACTCGTATTTTTATTAATTATGACGATCACATCGGGATTCGAGTACAGAAAACTAGGGGTGTTATAATCTGGTATCAGAGCATATTTTGCTCTGAATTAGAGTTATTGGTTACTACCAGAGCATGGCTGCTCTGTGAGGATTTGATATCATGGATGATTGGAGCATGATTGCTCAATGGTGAGATACTTATGGTGATCTTTGGAGCGAGATGTTCGTTATTGGAATATGGTTGTTTTGTATATATTTAAGGATGATGATTATCTCGAGCATGATGACATGTTTGAGTATTGATTGCACTATATGGACTTATAAATGATTAGTTGTCTAAGGATTATGAATTGATTATAAGGGCCTACTTACTTATTAAGGAATAATTATGAATCATCAATATTAAGTTGTGAGTAATGCTATTTGAGGACTTTTATAAGATTGTGATTCATATAACGTGGTTGTTGTTTATTGGGAGTATACCCTTTTTCATTGAGGTTGTATGATGTACATGTGGAGCCTAGTTGCTCATTGATGATCATGAATGGATTATGGGATTGTGTATTTGTATGTTGATGTAGGTTTTGATAATGATACAACAAATGAAGAAGTATCAAAGATGTTATCAAGCAATTGATTATGTTTAATGTGGAATCTAAATTGGTTGATGTTTAACTTTGATGAATAATTAAGGACATATGTTAAAGGCATTTAAAGAAGCTCAAAACAAGTGAGAATTGATCATCAAAATGCCTAAGAATCAAAGGAACCAAGGTATATGCAAAAGGGTTCCAAAAAGGGGTGAAAATGCACTAAAATTCAAGGATCAGGTGCATGAATCGATTCAAGGTAAGTATGAATCGATTCATACGTTTTTAAGTGGCCAAAATGCATTTTTATCAGGGCTGAATCGATTCAGCCAAAGTGTGAATCGATTCACACGGTTTCCATGCTCCAGGAAGTGAATTTTCAATGCATGAATCGATTCCCTTTTCTCTTGAATCGATTCTCACGTGAATGTTTGCCCAGTAACTCTAATTTAATGACTTGAATCGATTCATATGCTATAAGAATCGATTCATGAGGCTGTCAGAAGGTAGAAACATGCGCAGACTCTAAATTCCCTTCGGTTGGATCAAATTGGAAGACCCTAGGCAATGTTCCATGACTTGTCCCTCTCCACATGCATGTGTTACATTGAAAATGCAATTAAATTGAATATTAGACAAACATGCTTCTTGATGCACATGCAATATTCTCTTGGAGACACTAAAAGGTTTATTGGAATTGGAATGCCAAGTTGAATGGAGACACACATGCCTAACACTTCAAGCTCCCAAGGAATTAAATATTACACATGTCATGCCTCATGGAGCCTATAAATAGAGAAGGAGTTGAAGGCAAAACTTGCACCAAGCATTTGAAGCATTTCCATTTGCTTTCTTCCTCCTCCATTCTCTTGTTCTTCTACTTACTCTCTTTATTCTTTGATTGGTATAATTCTTGAGAGTTAATTTGTGGGAAGATTATATTTGTGTACTTAACTTGCATATCCTCTCTTTGAGAGTTATTATCTTGTGTAAGCTTTTAACTTGTATATCCACTCTAGTGAGAGAGTTTCCTTGTATGCTCAAACATCAAACATCTTAGAAATTTTGGGTTGGGTTTCAACCTTGTAATTGTGAGATTGAGAGATTGGGTGGGGTGCCCTTGTACTTGTGAGGATTGGATTCTTGAGTGTGGGACACTAGGAAGTCGCAATTGCTCAAAGTGTATCTCTAATCTACAATAGTGGAAATCCTCTAAGTGGGTTGCTTAGAGGCGAGACGTACACCGGCGTGGTGGAACTCGTTACATCGGTTTGCAAAGCTTCTCTTCCCTTAAACTCATTTATTATTGAGAACTTCACTTGCATGCTAAAACATCTACATTAATTTGGTGTGGTTTAAACCCTTGAATTAATTGTCTCAAATATTGTTGAACTTGAACATTGTTCTATTGAGTTAAATAATCTTGTTAACAACTTGATAAATCTATTGGACATTATCTAGTTAATTTTAATATTGGAATTAAGTGTTAAATACTAAGTGTCTCAAGAATTGAATAAACCAATAGTGGGTCTTAATTATTAAAATCAATTCTTGAACATAGCATCTTTAACTCAATCCTTTATTATGATATGTGTTTCATAATTGTCTCATCTCTTGCATTGTATTATTTGTGTATCACTAATCATTTTGAAGGGGCTTCCAAGCAAAAATTTGAAATACTCAATTCACCCCCCCTCTTGAGTATCGAGGCCTTGGCTAACAAGTGGTATCAGAGCTTGACTCTTGGTAGATCAAGCTTAACGGCTTCAAGAGATCAAGATGGCCTCTACTTCTTATGATACACTTCCAATAAATAGACCACCAATCTTCAATGGTAAGGACTATGTCATTTGGAAAGAAAGGATGAAAATCTTCATCCAAGCCTATGATATCAAGGTATGGAATGCTATTCAATGTGGCCCTTTTATTCCTAAATACATAGTTAATAATATAGAATGTATGAAGCCCATGAACCTATGGACTAAGGAAGAAGAAAGGAAAGTACAATTTAATCTAAGAGCTAAAATCATTATCAAATTAGCATTAGAATCCAATGATGTTGCTAGAATTAATATGTGTAATAATGCTAAAGAAATATGGGAAACTCTTGGAAAAATCTATGGAAATACTAATGTTGATAAAGATGCAAGGATTAGTTCCATTTCTTGTCAAGATGGAGAGCTCGAAATAAGTCAAGGAGAAGAGTTCAACAAACCGGGAGAAGAAATTACATGCCTAATGACAAAGCACTCCCAAGATGATGAGGTATGTTCATTAAATGCTTTTGGTGAAAATCATGATGAAAATGAAATTGACAAAAATGAATTGTTAGAAGCTTTTGAGGAATTGCATGAAAAGTTTATTTTACTATCAAAGAAATATGCATGCTCAAAACAAAACATCTTGAAACTTGAAAGACAATTGCATGATTCTCACATAGAAAAAGAAACTCTTAAAATTCAACATGGTAAATTAGTTGCTTCAATTATTCCTCCAAGGACTTATAATAAGGATTGTATGCTTATTGAAAAATGTATGCTTCTTGAAAATGAAAATAGAGAACTAAAAGAAGCACTCAAGATGCTCACAAGTAGTCAAAAGAATTTAAGTGCATCTCTTAAAAATCAAAAGCATACAAGGAAAATAAGTCACTACAAGAATCCCTTAGTGCTCTATAAAGAAAAATCTAAATCTATTCTTAGATATACTAATCATGAAAGAAAAAGGAACTCTATGACAAATAGTTTTAAAAGGAAGCACATAGAACACAATAGGAACCATTGCAATCATACTATAAATTACTCTTTGAATGCAACTTGCGCTTATTGTGAAATATATGATCATATACCTTCAAATTGTTTTATAAAGAAATCACGTCAAAAATGCATGAGAAAAGTATGGATTCCTAAAACAATTTTTGAAATCCCAAACTAACAAAGAAGGACCCAACTCTCAAAGGGTACCATGAAACTTGATACTTTGTAGGCTTATTCTAAATCGACAATCTCTCATTGACGAATGAAGAATCAAGACTCACAACCTTCACTTCAAAGAACAAAGGATGAAAAAGACAAGGACACACATCTTACAAAATTCAAAGGTACAATTGGATCCTTAACTCATTTGAACAAATGACATGGTTGTTACGATTAGTTGATTATAAGTTTGTTTAGAAGTGATATCCTATAAAATCAAATTCCATACTTGTTCACAATAAAATTTTAATTTGATATTTATGTTTGAACAAGAAAGGTGTGAAATCTTGAAAGGGATAAATAAACAACTATTTAGGATTAATGATGTATACCCTTATGTTTTTGATGATCTATATGAATAGTGATAAGGTTGATAAATGACTACTTTGATGACATGTCTTAGCACCATGAAAAACTTGATTAAAGTTGTTTGCATCCATATATGTTAAGAAAAATCAAATTATTGAAACGACAAATCTTAGTTGTTGATTCTAAATGATGCATGAGATTTTGATTGAACATGAATACTTGATGATGCATCATTCATTAAACAAGAGATATGTGCTTAAACTAGTGGTATCTAAATGACTAAACATCATCAATTGAAAAGGATGAGAACATGGGGACATACATTGTTTGATATGAAGTTTGTTGATAATTCTCAAGTGGGTAAATATTTTATAAAAACAAAACTTCATACTTATTGATATATGCTTGAAAGGTATGACAAAATTTTTGGTATCAAAGTACTTAAATTGGCAAATCTATCTAGATATTTCACAAATAGCATCAAGGTAGTTATCTTGTTTCTACACTTCTAAGTGTTTACTTGAAAGGATATTCTTGTATGTTTTGATAATACCAAATGAAGAAATATTTTTTAATTGAAATAATTGTACATTTATTACAAATTATTACCCTTAAGTTCTTACTTAGTTCAATACTTTTGGTTTCAACAAAATCATTGGCAATTTGATAAAATCCTTACAAAATTTGTATTTCATAAAGTTTGTCTAGATTTAATTCTTGATCAATGATTTTTTAAATCTCCATGTAGCATTAATTGGATCATTTTATAAAGAGACCTAAAATTTTGAATTCAAAATTTCAAATTCAAAATTTGAATTCAAAAATTTCAAAATCATTTGAATTCAAAATTCAAAATTGCAAAGGCATGTGCTACTCTTTCCCATGAATCCATCCTCGAAACTCTAAGTGCAAAGCTTTAACAAGGCTAAATGATAAAAGTTGATTTCCCAAGCACAAGATTCCCTTTCACGCGACATTAGACTTGATCAAATTAGTGAAATTGGTTTCATAACAATTGGTATCAAACTTTATCAAATTGATTTCACATGTTAATAAGTGCTATATGTCTTTACAAGTGATATCAATTACAATAGTAAGGGGGAGCACACATATGAATAATGATTATCCTTGATTTCACCTCGTTATAATTATGATTATGGTACTTATGCTTACAATCTTGTTTCTATTTCTCCTATATGCTTAATTGGAAAATTATTCTTGTGCATTTAGTAATGCCAAAAAGGGAGACGCACATAAAAGGAATTAGGAATTTTAGAAATTGCTTAAATGGGCTTATTTTTTGTCACATTCACTTACACTTTGAACAAAATTTTTTTTGAAAATCTTGAAGATTTTTACTTATTTCCTTCATAAAGTTTTCATTACTTTGAACATAGTGCTTTACTTTGTGATATACATACAAGTTTTTTTTTAAGGTAAATACATACTCACACTTTCAATAATGTATGCATATATCTCTAAGTGGTATATATTTTTTTTTTTTGATATCAAAGAGGAGAAAATTATGTGCTTATTTGACATAATATGTGAGAATCATGTGACGCTTACCATACTTAAAAGTGATATTAATTACATGATTGAAAATGAGTTAGCAATCTATTATATGTTGGCTTGACAAATGAATTATGTGATTGACTATTGACTCTAGATGCAACAAAATGATATACATCATTGATCATGTTATGAGCCTTGAGTTGAAATCCTTTTCATGAAATACTTGCTCTAAATCTCTCTAAATACATGAGTTTAGATGTTGGTGGCATAGAATATAATTAAGATGATGATCTTTTTGATGATGCCAAAGGGGGAGAGATTAGTGAAAGGATTAGTAAAAAGGATAAAATGTTATTTATGCCAAAAAGAGGAGAATTATAAAGAGAGAAAATATCAAGATAGAACATGTAATATTTCTTATATTCTTTAATCATGTTCCCTCTTTTAAATTGCCTCCAAGTTTGCTAAAGGTTCATGTGTGTTGGTTGAAATCTCATGAGTATTTGTTCATCTTTATCCTCTCTTAGTATCTAATTTTTATGGTTATTATTTGAGGCACAAATTACATTTTTTAAGTGATATATGTTACATTGTCATCTTACTTCAAAATGTATGCATCTACCCCTAAGTTGTATATGCTTATAAGGAAATCTTTTTGATGATGCCAAAGGGGGAGAGAAATACATACATTTAAAGGGGGAGAGATATATATACAAGAAAGGGGGAGAAGATATACACTTTCTAATTGACATAAAAATATCTTGTAAAAGGTGAGAAATACTTAAAGTATTGTATGATTAAAAGGGAGATAACTAAGAAGGAGAGAACATATATTAAGGGGGAGAAACCATATATTAAGGGGGAGAGACCTTTGTTTCTTAAATACTTTCTTGATTTCTTGTGTCTATGATTTCATCAACATGTGGTATCAAATTGTATATGATAGGGGGAGTCTTTATTGCAATATATATGAATTGTTATAATACTAACACCCCAAGAGACAAACATTTGTTGTCATCATCAAAAAGGGGGAGAATGTATTTGTATGTTGATGTAGGTTTTGATAATGATACAACAAATGAAGAAGTATCAAAGATGTTATCAAGCAATTGATTATGTTTAATGTGGAATCTAAATTGGTTGATGTTTAACTTTGATGAATAATTAAGGACATATGTTAAAGGCATTTAAAGAAGCTCAAAACAAGTGAGAATTGATCATCAAAATGCCTAAGAATCAAAGGAACCAAGGTATATGCAAAAGGGTTCCAAAAAGGGGTGAAAATGCACTAAAATTCAAGGATCAGGTGCATGAATCGATTCAAGGTAAGTATGAATCGATTCATACGTTTTTAAGTGGCCAAAATGCATTTTTATCAGGGCTGAATCGATTCAGCCAAAGTGTGAATCGATTCACACGGTTTCCATGCTCCAGGAAGTGAATTTTCAATGCATGAATCGATTCCCTTTTCTCTTGAATCGATTCTCACGTGAATGTTTGCCCAGTAACTCTAATTTAATGACTTGAATCGATTCATATGCTATAAGAATCGATTCATGAGGCTGTCAGAAGGTAGAAACATGCGCAGACTCTAAATTCCCTTCGGTTGGATCAAATTGGAAGACCCTAGGCAATGTTCCATGACTTGTCCCTCTCCACATGCATGTGTTACATTGAAAATGCAATTAAATTGAATATTAGACAAACATGCTTCTTGATGCACATGCAATATTCTCTTGGAGACACTAAAAGGTTTATTGGAATTGGAATGCCAAGTTGAATGGAGACACACATGCCTAACACTTCAAGCTCCCAAGGAATTAAATATTACACATGTCATGCCTCATGGAGCCTATAAATAGAGAAGGAGTTGAAGGCAAAACTTGCACCAAGCATTTGAAGCATTTCCATTTGCTTTCTTCCTCCTCCATTCTCTTGCTCTTCTACTTACTCTCTTTATTCTTTGATTGGTATAATTCTTGAGAGTTAATTTGTGGGAAGATTATATTTGTGTACTTAACTTGCATATCCTCTCTTTGAGAGTTATTATCTTGTGTAAGCTTTTAACTTGTATATCCACTCTAGTGAGAGAGTTTCCTTGTATGCTCAAACATCAAACATCTTAGAAATTTTGGGTTGGGTTTCAACCTTGTAATTGTGAGATTGAGAGATTGGGTGGGGTGCCCTTGTACTTGTGAGGATTGGATTCTTGAGTGTGGGACACTAGGAAGTCGCAATTGCTCAAAGTGTATCTCTAATCTACAATAGTGGAAATCCTCTAAGTGGGTTGCTTAGAGGCGAGACGTACACCGGCGTGGTGGAACTCGTTACATCGGTTTGCAAAGCTTCTCTTCCCTTAAACTCATTTATTATTGAGAACTTCACTTGCATGCTAAAACATCTACATTAATTTGGTGTGGTTTAAACCCTTGAATTAATTGTCTCAAATATTGTTGAACTTGAACATTGTTCTATTGAGTTAAATAATCTTGTTAACAACTTGATAAATCTATTGGACATTATCTAGTTAATTTTAATATTGGAATTAAGTGTTAAATACTAAGTGTCTCAAGAATTGAATAAACCAATAGTGGGTCTTAATTATTAAAATCAATTCTTGAACATAGCATCTTTAACTCAATCCTTTATTATGATATGTGTTTCATAATTGTCTCATCTCTTGCATTGTATTATTTGTGTATCACTAATCATTTTGAAGGGGCTTCCAAGCAAAAATTTGAAATACTCAATTCACCCCCCCTCTTGAGTATCGAGGCCTTGGCTAACAGATTGAATATGAGTGAATGAATTTTCTCAATATACGATTGATGTATTTATTGTGTAAGACCGGCCAAGTTCCTTACCCTATTACCTTCAAATGACGAATATATTATTATTGTGCATTGATGTTGATATATATCATGCAAATTGATTTGACAATAGATCCATGTTGGATGTTAATCATGGAAATGAAAGACAAGTTGATGAATATGAAATATGAGATATGACTTGAACTGATGATGAATTTGTACCATACGTGATCATGGATATGATATGTTAGTTATGTATTGATTTAATGATGGACCTATGTCGTATGTTGATTACGGATAGGAGGTAATAAAGGTGAATGGATAAGGTAGTAGACCATGGTTGTTGAGACCATGAAATGCATATATTGAAATTGAATTAATTTGATTGAGTTTCTTATGTAATTCATGCTTATGGCTCATGGCCAAAGTATGTTTGTTAAGTATGAGCACTTCATGTGCTTTAGCTGATTGAAGGAGTGATATTGAAAGAATTCCCTAGTGTGGGTATTTTCAAATTTAAATGATTGGTTATGCCATTTATGAAGGATGGATTTTATATCCTTTGGCACAAGGACCCTATATGTCCTATGATACAAGTGATTTATTGTATCCCCCTATATTGGGAATTTGAATGTGTGATAGGCGATTAAATGTGAAATTGGATACGTGTTAGATTGGAGTTGTGTATCGGTTTTTGGTGTTTGTAAAACCGAGTGAGCAATTGATTTGATTTTGACCCACTAGGTGTGATAACCTAGATTGACTTGGTATGATCTTGTATGATCAATTGTTGTAGAGAATTAATTTAATTGGACCTTATGGAGGTCTAGGCTCTATGCTGTTTTGTGAGCCATATCTAATGATGTTGTGTGGTATGTGACAACTCCACAATGGGTACCAGGTGACCCTTAGACTTCCTAAGTCTATTGATTGATCGAACCTTGCGAATGGCTGAGCCATAACAAAATTAATTTTGAAATACGTTGTTGAAGCTAGAGCTGATATGTGATGGAATACGAATGAATGAATGTAACCCCTGATGATTGATGAATAATAATGTTGAATTGGGGTATAATTGGAATTGATTATGGTATATGATTTTATGAAGTGACCTTGGGCTAAATTGTATGCCCTTGGGATTATGATCATTGGATTAATTATGGATTATGATGTGATGTAGAGATGATAGGTGTGAACATGAGCTGGTAAATGGAGTTTAATCCTGTAGATACCTCTCTTTTCATTTTGAAAGGGATTAAATTGGTGATAGAAATCCTATGCCGATGTGACACGATGTGAATCGTATGTCCAATTTATGGACTTTGGTTGTGATATGTGAAGGAAAATTAGTAGTGTGGAAAAGTTATTACATGGGTATGAACCCTATTTTAACCTTGGGAGCATATATTTGATGTGAGTTTGGTGAATAGATCAGGTTTGAATCGGATTACAACCGATAATGTTTGAAATAAACTGATGATTACTAAGTTGCTTGACCATGACTTCAAATGGATGAAGTCCAATGGTGGGGTGATTACCCAGTGATGGTTGGAAAATTATTACCCATGTAGCAATGTATGGTTATGGTAATCGATATTTGATGATTTATACGGCACGAATGATGCCGAATTATATTTAATGATGACGTGACATGAACATGTTGAGTGACAGACTTATACGAGTTATCATTAAGTCTCATGTGAGTTGGTATTATTTGGATAAGTGTGACCGATGTGAGCATGGGAATACGAAGTGCTGGTCCCGATATGGCCTTACATGCCATAGGCATTGTGGCAACATGCACTTATGCGCCGACTTTATGTGTTTGTGGTAACCACTACTAGATTGGGACGCCTTCCTGTATGTCGGATGCAGCAACACATACGCCGGGCAGGTGTAGGGATTGTAACTGCTTATGGTGAATGTATTGAGCCTATCTGGTCGTACTGAGTATGAACATGTGAGCTCTATTGGGTGATTTGTGATTGATGACATATGACACACTTTGATGTAGGAATTTTATGTTAAGAATGATGAAGTGATAATGAACATGTCTTGACGGACTTTGAGAAGTCTGATGTTATTTCGTGGTGTCATTGAACCCTATTGGTGTGTGGCCGAAGTATGGCCTTACGGTATATGCCGACGTTGAACTTCGAGGACGAAGTTTCTTTTTGGTGGGGTAGATTGTAACATCCCGGATTTTTAAAGGAAATAAATTTATTGGAAGAGGATAATTAATTATTTATGGATGAATAATTATGGGAGAATTTATTAGACATTAGAGATGAATTATCGGTAAATTAAAATTTACCGGAATCGGGTGATTTAACAGATAATGTGGGACCCACTAAGTGGAAATAAATATTTGATGGGTCTTGAGTGTTTAGAAAATTATTTGTGTATTATTTAATGTCCCAATATATTAGAAATAATTGAATTAAGATTTTTGGGACTATGGGTGATTTATGCAGACCAGATAAGCTGAAAACTGACCCGACTGAGATATGGGTGTCGGGCCAAGTATCTCCGATTGAAATGTCGTTGGTCAGGTCTATTAGGAATATTATTGGGAATCCGAATATATCTTCGGAATAATTTTTGGATAATGTATTGAGCCCGAAGGGAGATCCTGTTTATTTTAAAACGGGAAGCTTTTAATGAAAAAGGGTGTATTTTAATTCCTTCTCTCCTTCTTTTCTCCATTTCTTCGTTGGTTTCCTCTCCACTTTTACTCCTCCTTCATTTTTCATTTCTTCTTCCTCCTTCACACCCAAAACCGTGACCACCTCCTCCACTTCCTCACCCACTCAAAATTAATTGGACATCATGGGTTCATGAAGCAAGAATGGGACTTTGGAGAAATGCTTGGCTCATCTCCTTTTCTCTTCATCTCATTTTCGTTTTGGAGCTTGAGCTAGGAGAAAGAGGTATGATCTTGAACACCCATGGCTTTAGTTTATGGTTTTGAGCCTATTTAAGTATTGTGATGGGAGATTGGGTGTTGTTAATGATGGAGATTGATGGTTATTGGAAATGATTATTGAGTTTTGAGGAAACCCTAAGTATGATAAATTGGGGGTTTTGGCTAAATAGGTGATTTTTGATGATTTTTTTTATGCCTTAGAATGATTTATATGAAGGGAGTGAATCTTTAGAATCATTGGGATTGATTAATGAGGTTGATGATATTTTGAACTATGTTCATGAGGTTGTGTAAGATGATATATGCTTGTATGTAGGAATGGTGATTTGAGGTGTTGGGTTGAGAATGAGTATGAGATATTGTAAATGTGATAATAACAGTCAAAAACCATTGATAATGGATACTTGAGTTGATGAATAATTAAGCCATGATTATGTTGAATGATAAGATAATGGATAATGTGATGAATATTATGCTTGGCAATGGTGGATTCTTGAGAATGATATATATGTATATATGAATTGATGATGAATGTTTAGTGTCCCTTTGGTAGGAGTGATGTGTTGTTGATTAATAACCCATGAGGGGTTGAAATATGTATATGCCTTGTGAATTAAGAATTCCATGTGCCTTTGATGAATGACATGTTTGGTTTAGCCAATAAGGGTAAGAATTACCACTAGGACATATCAAGACCTAAGAAATGATTTATTGAATAAGACTTGTAGGAGCAAGTCACATTTATATATATGAATATAGGTCCGTGGAAAGTTTGGACAAAAACCTAGCCAATTGTATTTTGGTATGCCATGTAAAATGCCCAAATTATGCATAAAACTACCCTATAGCTTAGATTTTGATTGAGATGGAATTTAGGCTTGAAACTTTGCCACATAATTGATATTAGGGTAGGTAAATTGTTTATAAAATTTCATGCAAATTGGAGTTGAATAGCCTAGTGAAAAGAGGTCCCAAGGTTGGCAAAAATTATAAGGGTCAAAAAGCTGCAAAATGGAGTATGCAGCAGTGGGATCCACGGCCAGTGGGTTTTTCCAACTGCCAGTGGATCGTTCTGCCTCAAAACGCACAAAAAATGGCCATTTTAGGTGGTGGAACCAGTGGTCTCCACGGCCAGTGGGAATTTCCCACGGCCAGTGGGTTTTTCCACTGTCAGAAAATTTCCAACTGCTCTGTTTTCTTTGCTGTTTTTGGCCAGTTTGGGCATCTTAATGACATTTTTGGCCTCCAAGTTCTTCATGAAAGTTGTAGATAATTATGTTGCGGAGGTGTGAGAATTGGTATCACATTAATTGGAGTTTTCTAACTCTCATTAGACATAAAACACCGGACCTACTGCGTCATAAAATTCAAATTTAAGAGGGTTTTGAACCCAACTTTTTATGGTTATCAAATTGGGACTAATAGGTGATATTTGTGACATGTCCCACTATTTTTAAGACTAAAAGTAAGCTTTCCTCATGTCTTAATGTTGAAATTATCATGGGCTCATTGTTGCCCAAAATCCCTTTTAGTATAGAGAAACAAGAGAATTCACTAAGGGTATATGTGTGGTTTGTCTTAGAGGTGATTGGGGAATGACTTAAGACCATGGCAAGCTAAGTATATGTCTATGTTATGTTACAGAAACATGTATGCTTCCCCTCTATTGATATATTATGAATCTTGATAAGAAGTAAATGATGTGGGATGTAGTTAGCCTTTAAGATCTAGAGGATCTTGGCTTTGGGAAAGGAATTCCCGAAGCCTAATACAATTACATAGCTTGGTGTTTACCAAGTCTAGGACTTGATGTTGGGCTTTATGATAAGCTAACAAATGTTTAGAGTTATGATGGTTATTGATTATGTGTATGTATATGTATGGTATGTAGATCATATTCCGGGTGATGTGATGGAGCATTCGAAGCATTGGAATCGTTTTGGCTCTTCCCTTGAGGTAGAAGAGGAGTTAACATTCAAATTGCATGAGTAAATTGAATAGTGATTTGTTGTATGTGATGGATACTCATGCTTGCCTTGCCATGTATATGTATTGAATTAATTGAAGTGGCAAATTGATAATTATTGAGAATTATTATGATGTTTTTATGATGGGTGCAAGTAATTGACTTGCATGTGTGTGAGGCAAATATGATTGTTGATACATATATATGTAATTTGTAATACTATGTTGCCACATGTGTGGATTAATATTATGTTTATTACTATGCCTCTGATATCCATTTGTAGATTACTATGACTGATGTTTGTGGCCATTGAGTGCCAATTATATGAATGACATGCCTTGAGGGGCTCGTATGTAATTATATGATTATTGTAATGCTGTTATGGTTGATTGCAAGTGTTGACTTGCGGATATGATGTGAAATATATATATGAAAAATGTTGAGATGGAAATGCCACATTAAAACTTGAAAATAATGACTAAAGCCAATAAAGATAAAATCCACTATGGTGTATATGGTGGTGTTGGTGATTATGATGATGGAGATTGATGAGTGGCATTTAGGATGCACAGGGTGAGCTTGCATTTGATTTGCATTGCATTGCATCCATGGCATACAATAGCTATCTATGTGGAATATTAGGGGGTTCCACTAGGCGGGCCCAGTGGGAGGGCGGCTCAGTGTACGAGCGTATTGTGATTTTCCCCTGTGACTCGGTGTGTGAGTCATGAAGCTGTCCATAGTTTGGTGACGAGGCACCCTATGTGGCAGGCCCAGTGGGCGGGCGGCTCTATAGTGAGCGAGTTACCTCGGTGTCCGATGGGGCACGGCTCTCTCGATGTGTGTTCGGGAGAGGCCCGTAGCACTTTTGGCAAGTGAGGCCATGTTGTTGATCCGCAAGTCACAGGGTGACTAGTGCTACAGATGGGCGATAGCGGTTTGGTACCAGTAAAAGATGTTGTTGAGATGCATGCATGCTTTGAGATATGTGTACACATTTTACTACTGCAGTAGGGGCATAGTAGCACACCTATGCTTGACCCACAACTTGGTGTTTATTCCCACAGTCGGATCCGCATTTGTTGTTGATTATTCCATTGTGCATATGCATTAGCCATAAGAGCATTTGCATATAGCATGGAGATATGCCATAATATGATGACGATTGATGATGATTGAGATGATGAGATGGTATTAATGAGAAGGGTAATTTAATATACCGAAAGACCACATAAAGGTAATAAATGATATGAATAAATGAAATGATGTGAATATGACGATATATATATGTTGTGGCCCAATGTTTGAAGGGCGTAATTGTTATAATTGATGATGATGATGTCAGCCCTTGGTGGCTCTAATGAAGGGCCGGAATGGTCCATGTTGACGATGTGATGGCCCATGGTGGTGGTATATGATTGTGTATATGTTGTGCTTGATTATGATATGAATTGTGATTCATGAGGCTTGTAAGCCTATTATAATAATAACACGATATATGAATGATGATTTGATGATTTGATAGCAAAGCACACATGACGTTTGTATGCATATACACATGATCACAATATATATATATTATTCATCATTTTGAATGTATAACTTCCTCTCCCATGTGGTATTCTTTTTAGCATTGTGATGCAGGTTACCATGGGATGAGTTCGGATTTCAATTAAAGCTTGGTGAAGGTAAATAGTGGTAATAGAAGTGCCTTGGCCGGCATCATTTATGGATTCTTGTGTAATGAATAAATTGTATATGATTGTATAGATGATTTAGAAATTTTGAGTATGTATAAGTTACTCCATTGAATTGATGAATGATATATATATATATATAGAATGTAAGAGATGGTTTGATGTGTATTAGAGGGATTGAAATTGAATGATGTTCACTGATGATTGAGATAGTCGGGAGAAGATTCCCGAATATATATAAATGTATTTATGTATATATATATATATAGTTATATCTTAGGCATTGCATGCTTATATAATTATGTAAAATGATGATGGTTGTTTATTAGGCCATGATGTGCCATTGCGTGCTTTGCCGAGCCTTTTCTCATATCGTCATATATGGGACTAGGCGTGTGCCCGATATACATATTCTTCCGCTATAAACTCTATTATTTTTGTATACCGTTATGGGCAAATTATCTATCGATCCAGCTTCAGGTTTTATAATCTCACTCTTTAGTTTTCTGTGATTTGGGTCTTGGTGTGATCATGGTGGTGTCTTGGAAATGTTTTCAAACGTGAAAAATTTACTCGTATTTTTATTAATTATGACGATCACATCGGGATTCGAGTACAGAAAACTAGGGGTGTTATACCCGGGCCCCAAATGAAGCTTAAGTTAGGAGGGGTTGGTAACGGAATCGTATGGGATGTACTTCCTATCAGGTGTTCGTGAGAACCTCAACCAGAGTTCGACCTCTCATCATATACGCACCTAGTGGATTCCCCACTGTTTGCGTCCCTGTCATGGGTAGGATCTTGGCTCTGGTGATCTTCTAGATGTCTAGTATAAGCCACCTGGTGTGGAGAGTCACTTTTAGACAAGCCATAGGGCCTAGAAAAGACTTCCAACAAAACCCGACCTAGGCCACAAAAGGGAAGACTTTACTTTACCTTACGTCATTTTTGCTTTCCCTTTTATCCAAAAAAATGAATTATCTACCACCCGCAGATTTGCTTAGTTTTTGACATAATGACTCGTTTTGAAACACACAGTATTCTTTGGATGAATAGATAATCCTCTCTTGGTCGTGTACCTCTGAGTCCTGAGTCATAGATTTTCCTAATGGTCCAAAAAAATAAATATAATTTTGTTTCCGCTCCAACAGGGGGCGTCGATGACGATTAGAAAACTTATGACTATTGCGACTTGGACCCTTGGCAATCGCTGTTTCCCCAAGAAAAAATTGCTTTATGTTAAATCAATGGGGAAGTACCGGTTTCAAGACATGATGCAACTAATTTCTTTTCCTTATCCTCATTTTCGTTGGAGGCTATTCAGAACTTAACGAATACCCTTTGGGTATCTATGGAAATTAACATGGGATTGAACTTAAGAAATGAGGGCTGTAGTTGCCCGAAGAAAATGTTTGAGCTTGAGGCTCCCGCCTTAGGATGAAGGATTTCTTCTGTTTTCATAACTATCCCATATTAATTTTCATGTTTACCATACCTAGTACTTTTGAACGATAAGTTCTAAGGAATGGTCAAAGGATACTCGCCAAAGCCTGTGATTGCTTCCCATGACATTCTCCTTCTTTTTATTTCCACCTAACATTTTTTGCTTTTTTTTAAAAAAAAACGAGACACAGGCGTCACGGGTAGGCATCCTTACCAGACCCGGCTCCAAAAGAAACTCATGGCTGAGGCAGAAGCTATTGACGGAGACTTTAGAACTGAGTTCGATCAACTGAAAGAGCGAGTGGCGGAGTTAACTAAACTTTTAGAAAAGATACTCACAGAAGGAGGCTCCTCTACAGGTGTTGAGGACGCCTAGCAGCAGGCTGCCACCGCGCTACCCCCCCTTGGTTCTGACCCAGCAAGAACCCAACTCCCTAACACAACGACACCCCCTCTTACAATTCATGTCAGAAGACCTAACCCTGCTATTGAGACCCTGCCACCTTATGGCCAGTCCTATGCACAACAGCATATATTTGTCGGTCCTGACGACAACCCAGTACCTTTTCCACTTTACGACCTACCACCGGGGTACTATCCCCCGTTCGCTAACCAACAAGACGCCCATGACCAGCCAGCGATGAATCCTCATGCTTCACACCCCACCCAGCCAAATATACCACCACTCCACTAAACCCAAAACACGCAAGCCCATGACCCATAAACCTACCAAACCCAAAACCCGCAAGCCCTGATGGCCCAGCCAACCTACAACGCACAAGCCCAAAACACACGAGCCCAAATGACCCAGCCAACTTATGCCATATAAACTATGGCCCAATCCCAAGGTCCTTCACCAAATACAGGCCTAATAAACCAATCCCATGTGGTGCCTCTGTTCAACTAGCCACTCGGCTATCCATACGGATACGGAACCCCCTATATGACCAATCTCCAAGATACAACCCGCATGATGAACCCGGTAGCCGGTCATAGCACGGTCGTAGCTCCCCAAAAGGAAAAGATAGAAATCTTAGAAGAGCGTTTGAGAATGATGGAAGGCGCCAAAGGTTTTAGACTGATAGATGCTTCTGAGCTATGCCTAGTCATAGATGTTGTCCTCCCGCCCAAATTCAAGATGCCAGACTTTGACAAGTATCGGGGAATGACTTGTCCAAAGAACCATCTCACGATGTACTGTCGAAAGATGGCATCCTACTTTTCTAACGACCAATTGTTGATCCACTGCTTCCAAGATAGTCTGGCGGGGGCCGCTCTTACATGGTATGCTCACCTTGAACGGAACCATATTCGTTGTTGGAAGGACTTGGCAGATGCCTTCCTTAGACAATACAAGTATAACATGGATATGGCACCCAACAGGGTTCAGTTATAAAATATGGTGAAGAGGGACAATGAAATGTTTAAGGAGTATGCCCAACGATGGAGAGAGATAGCGGTGCAAGTGGACCCCCCATTGTCGGAAAAAGAGATAGTCACGATGTTTATCGACACGCTCCCATCCCCTTTCTATGGCAAGATGATTGGTAGTGTTTCATCCAACTTCTCCGACATCATGACTATTGGGGAAAGGGTGGAGAGCGGAATACGAACAGGAAATATCACTCAGGGCCCATCTGGGGCAAGCACGACAAGAAAGCCGGCGCCTGGGAGAAGGGATGGAGAAACTAATTCCATCTCTTCTAATCAAAAGACGGCTCCGCCGAGGGCATTCGTCCCTACCATGATTCAAGCTCCCAATCCTTATGTGGCCGCTGCCACTCAGGGCCCGACAACTTATACTCCCCACTTCCGTCCGCCCATGGTAAGAGCGCCAATGCCGCAACCCATTCCATACCATCACCCGCAACAAGTGATTCAACCACCCGATCATAATAAGAACACAAGGAATCCCAACAATGAGCACACCCCTGTGTAGTTCGATCCAATCCCAATAACATACACTGAACTTTTGCCAATTCTTATTCAGAAGGGTCTGGTAGCTCCATGTCCTATGAGGCCGTTGCAACCTCCTTACCCAAGGGGGTACGACCCGAACGCTCATTGTGATTACCATGCTAGGGCATCAGGGCATTCCACAGAAAATTGAATGGCTTTGAAATATAAAGTGGGAGATTTGATCAAAGCTGACTGAATTAATTTTCGGGAAGGAAGCCCTAACGCAGTCACAAATCCCCTGCCCAATCACGAAGGTTTTAGAGTTAACGCCATGGGGAAGGATGAGGAGTACGTTAGGGATGCTGCTGATGATAATGCTGAATTGGTGGTCGCTTGCCCGCCGGGCCAAGAGCTCAGTAACTGGGAAGCTGTCGAACTCCCTACGATTTTAAATGATTCACTAAAGTAATTTGTCATTCCTTAATTTCTTGTTTATCCCTCTGCTATGCCTAAGGCTTTGGGACTTTTCATGTAATAAGGGCGGAAAAAACTTGTTTTGCCATTCAATCAATAAATGCGTATCGAAATTCAAAAAAAAATTTCTTATCCCTTTATCCTTGCTTTGATTCATTTTCTTTACTTGCTTGTTCCTCTTTTTCTCTTTTTTATTTTTTGCCATAACACGCTAAATTGCAGATCCAAAAATGATCCTCTTGAGACTAATGAAATCACAATCCCGCTTTACGATTTCGATCACCCAGTTGACTATGCTGACGAAGAAGGTGGAGAAGACTATGAGCCGCCACCTAAGTTAACAAGATTGTTAGAACAAGAGGTTAAAGAGGTTTATCCCTTTTAAGAGGCGGTTAAGATTGTCAAATGGAGAGGAGAAAAGATCAAGATGGGTATACCATTGAGTCAAGAATAACTGAAGGAATCCATTAAGTTATTAATGTCCTTAAGTTTAAGAAAACACGGGGGCAATCTATCAGAAGGCATTAGTAATTTTGTTTCAGGACGTGGTAGGAATCTATGTGAATGACAACATGGCCAAGTTCCGAATTGGACAGAGACAGGCCAGTCGTTTAAGGAAACTTCAATAGTCGTCAACATAGATAGGGGAAAATTGCTGATGCCTATAAATGCAGACACAATTGAGGGAGACTTTGCCCAAAAAAAAATAAAAAAACAAAAATAAATGAAAATAAATGAAAAAAATAGAATCAAGCTTGGAGTCCAATGCACGTGCCAAGTAGGGCAAGCTGGTTACGTCCAGATCATTGAGCAAGCTGTCATTTTCTGTATAAGAGGAATGAATGTCGTTAGGCCAAGAACTTGCATTCTTGTCGTCATCAACACCTCAACCTTAAAGAGTGCGCCATTCCTCATGCCTATATAGCCAAGGAAATAGTCTGTCAGATTGAGTCGTTGCGTCATTAAGGGGATCAAAAAAAAGAGGGCAAATAAAAAGAAATAAAAATGGAAAATGAAAAAAGAAAAATCTAGAAGAAAAAAAAAAGAAAAAGAAAATAAAGGCCAAAATGATGACTCAAAGTAATTCCCTCTCATCGATGCCAAAAGACTCACCAATATTTCCTTGGGTACATGGCATAGGAGTAGAGTCTCTTATTTGAAGTGACATCAGCTCCCCAAAGGATCAAACTAAATTTGAAAAAGGTTAGGCAGACTCAACTGGAGTGTGATCAATTTCAACCTTTTACTGTAAAGGATGCAGCCAAAAAATAAACAAGAAAGGAAAAACACATTATAAAGAAAGAGAAAAGCTCGCTAGGCTGAAAACCTGAAAGGGCGGCCTAGGCAAAAGTTAGAGCAACCTGGTGAGTCGAAAAACTAAAAAGGCGGCTCAGGTAAAAATTAGGGTTAAGATTTCGGCAGAGTAACTAAAGTTTCCAATGCAAAACGTGAAAACTGGGGCATGTGGACCATGGTCAAACTACTCTCTCAAAGGCAGAGTTGAATGATGTACTTGAGGTCGTGACGTAGGATTAAGGTTCTCACTAGTCTCAGGAATTTACTGGAGGATCCTTGAACCTTCCCTGTTTCCCCTGGCCTTGACCTGTCCTACGTGACTTCATTTCATCCCATCTATTTTCCCTGTTGTCCATTCTCTGTATTCTGTTTGACATACATGATTAAAATTTATCCTTTTTTTTCGATACGTGTTATGAATTGCATTGATCTGATAAAACATTGTGTTTTTATAAAAATAAAAGAAAGAATGGTGAACATTTAAAGTCGTGAGGAACAAGACGCTCCCACTACTCGACCTCGTCTTAGGCAATCATCACGAAGACTCAGCTAGGTTATTACAACAGACAGTCATGTCAAGTATTGACGCCTCAATCAAGTCTTTTTCCTCAATGGAACCGTGACTGCCAAAACTAGAGTCTTTCAAATCCCTTCCTCAAACCACCAAAGTTGGCACTTCTCAAAGTTATTTCCTCAAATCGCCAAAGTTGGCACTGTTCAAAGTCTCTTCTCCAACCTCCAATGTTGGCACTTCTCAGAACTCCTTCCCTAAATCGCCAAAGTTGGCACTTCTTGAAGTCTTCTCCTCAACTGCTAAAGTTGACACTTTTCAAACTCCCTTCCAAGGAATCTACCTGATACATTCTGATAGTCAAGCGTATCTCCTTCACAAGCCCAAATACCACCTAAGAATAGCTTCAAGCAAAATTCTCTCCCCCAGCAGAATCACTAAACCCTCTCCTCAGTGAGCCTACAATTCAGATCATCTTCTCCCCCTAGTAAGAACACTTTTCTAATCAGGCTTAGAAGAACTCTCCCCAAAGGGGCCCCAACACACTTCTCTCAGTGAATTCACACATACTAGGTGGACCCCAGATTTTCCCTTCCCAGTCAAGGGGCAGTACCCCGAACCATCAATCCTTCCCCGGTGGAACTACACTTCCCAAACAAATCAAACTAGGGCATCACCCCAGGTTCATTTCTTCTCACTTAAGGGGCAGTCCCCTAAGGTTCCGAGGCGGATAGTTCAAATTGGGGCATCACCCCAGGTTCATTCTTTTTTACCTAAAGAGACAATACCCCGAATCACCAAATCCTTCCCCAGTAGAATTACACTTCCTAAACAACTCAAACTGGGGCATCTCCCCAGATTTCTTTTGTTCTAGTCAAGGGGCAGTTCCCCAAGATTCCTTCAAACCATCTCAAACTGGGGCATCACCCCAGATCTATTCTCTTTCAGTCAAGGGGGCTAATTGTGTTTGAATGTGGTAACAGGTACAAGGATTTTGATAATGACAAAACACTCTTGAAGAAAGTCTTGCTAAAACAAAGAAGACATAAAACAGTGCAAAGCTAATCGATTAGGAAGCCCAGTCTAATCGATTAGAGTAACTCTGTCTTTGGAACAATTGCAATAGGGCATAAACTAATCGATTACAGCAATTGAAATAATCGATTACAGAGCTATTGGAATCAAGCTAATCGATTACATGAATGGCTCAATCGATTACCAAAACCAAAAATGGATTTAAAAGCATCAGGTATAATAGCTAATCGATTACGAGAACTCTGACAATCGATTAGAAGGCTACTGGAATTAAACTAATCGATTACTATGACTATATAATCGATTACGAAGCTACGAAGCCAAATTAAATGCATCAGGCATCTCTGCTAATCGACTACAAGGCAAAAGGAAATCGATTAGTTTTGCTCTGACTTGGTGATAATCGATTACCATGGATTGGCTAATCGATTACAACGTGATCTGGAATGAAAAATTCAAGTTATAATCGATTACACCCAAAGGGATAATCGATTACCATAGTGGAAAAACATATATTAGTGGGAAACCAGCACATGTCTCCATCATTTTTTAGATCCCCACTATGTACAACGGCTAGGAAGAAGAAAGGCACTCCTCAAGCTCTCAAATGTCTCTATAAATTCAAGAGGAACTCAAGCACAAAACATATAACAAGGAGCTACATTTCTCTACTTACTCTTGTACTTTTTAAGCCCTTATTCTTGTATATTTTGAGATTTCATTTGCATATCCTCTCTTCTTGAGAGTTATAGATTTAAGAGAACCTTCACTTGTACATCTACTCTATTGAGAGAGTTACTTGCTTGTAAAACACCAAACACCAAAGTTCACTCTGGGTTGAGTGGTTACAAAGGTTGGGGTTCAACCTTTGGAATATTGTGAGATTGAGAGATTGGGTGGGGTGCCCTTATTCTTGTGAGGATTGGGTTCTTGAGTGTGGGACACTAGGAAGCCGCAATTGCTCAAAGTTGTATCTCTAGTCTACAATAGTGGAAATCCTCTAAGTGGGTTGCTTAGAGGCGAGACGTACACCGGATTTGTGGAACTCGTTAAATCGGTTTGCAAGCTTCTCTTCCCTACTCTTTTACTTTCATATACTGTGTTAAATTAGCTTGTGTTGATTGATTGTGGCTTGCACACTTAAACTTGTCTAATTTGATAAACCTTGAATACTGCACACCAAGTGTTTGTTAAATTGTCTCTACTATATTTACCTTTGTTTTGCCTTGCACATTTCATTAAACTTGACTTCACTTGCATAAACTTGTATACTTGAACATAAGAATCAAGTTCAAAGGCTTTCCAACAAAAAGTTTAAAAACTCAATTCACCCCCCTCTTGAGTATTGAGGCCACTTGAACAACAAGTGGTATCAGAGCTTGACTCTTGGTAGATCAAGCTTAACAGCTTCAAGAGACTAGATGGCCTCAAGTTCTCATAACCTTTTTCCCGAGGGTGGTGCTATAAACAGACCTCCCGTTTTCAATGGGGAAGGCTATGCGTTTTGGAAAGAAAGAATGAAAATCTTCATTCAATCTATTGATTTGAGAGTTTGGAATGCCATTGAAAATGGTCCTTATATACCAATGCATACCATTGATAATAAAAATGTTGAAAAACCAATAGATGAATGGACTAGTGATAAAGAAAAGAAAGTGCAATATGGTTATAAGGCTAAAAATCTTATCACTATGGCATTAGGTCCAGATGAATTCTTTAGAATAATGACTTGCCAATCCGCTAAGGAAATGTGGGATACTTTACAAGTTACTCACGAAGGTACTAATGATGTAAAGGATTCCAAGATTAGTACCTTGACAAGCCAATATGAATGTTTTAGAATAAACTCATGGGAAACTATAGTAGAAATGCAAAAGAGGTTCACTCTTATTATAAATCATCTTATTACTCTTGGTAAAGTTTACACTAACAAAGAACTTATGCATAAAGTCTTGAAAAGTCTTAGCAGGGAATGGCAACCACTTGTCACAGCCATAAAACAATCTCCAAGCATCAATGAGATGTCTCTTGCAACACTCTTTGGGAAATTACAAGAGCAAGAGCAAGAACTAAAAGTCTTGAAGCAAGCGGAGGAAGAAGAAAAATCCTCCAAGAAGAAAGGCTTAGCTCTCAAAGCCACCTCTATACATGAAGAAGAATCATGCAGTGACATGGATGAAGAAGAGGAATTTAGGCTTTTTGTAAAATGATTTGGAAGATTCATGAAGAACAGAAGATTCCAAAAGAACTTCAAGCCCCAAGGTAAAAAGCCAACTTCAAATAAAATTTCTTCTTCACCTAGTTGTTTCGAATGTGGCAAGGAAGGGCACTTCAAGGCGGATTGCCCAAATCTTAAAAAGAAGGGCAAGGATAAACGAGGAAGAAGAAGAGCTTACATCGCTTGGGATGAGAAGGATGTAAGTAGTTCCGACGATTCGGACAATGAGGAAGCAAATCTTTGCTTAATGGCCAATCACCAAGAAGAAGATAATGAGGTAAACCTTCTTGACTTAGATAAGAATGAACTACTAGATGCTTTTGAAGAGTTATATGATAAATTTATAAAAGTATCTAATAGGCTTAAGTCATCTAGGAAAACTAATGATACCCTTGAAATGCATCTTATGGAAGTATGCAAAGAAAATGAAAGCTTAAAAGAAGAATTAGAAAATGTTCAAACATGTTCTAAGGATAAACCATGTGACTTTGCAAAAAGATGCGTTATGTTAGAAACCAAGGTTGTATACCTAAATAGGACATTAGAAAAGTTTACTAATGGACGAGACAATTTGAATATTTTGCTTGGCCAACAAAGATGCATGTTTGATAAAACCGGGTTAGGATATGATCAAGAACATAGCAATCACAAAAGGGAAAAATACTATAAAAATTTCTTTGTACCATCAAGCAAATCATCTTCACCCTTTATGAAATGCAATCACTGTGGATTCAAAAAGGTCATAACTCTTCAAATTGCAATGTTAGAAAACTAGGGCCAAAGGTCATAAGAAAGGTGTGGGTTCCCTAAGGAACATTACCACAAGCTAACCTTAAAGGACCCAACATAAAATGGGTACCTAGTTCTCTAAACTGATTTTGTTTTGTAGGTATGCTTCAAGGCAAGCAACACCCATTGGTATTTGGATAGTGGGTGTTCAAAGCATATGACGGGAGACATAAGCAAATTTACATCATTTACTCCCAAAAGAAAAAGAAGTGTCACTTATGGAGACAACACCAAGGGTTAAATACTTGGTATCGGAAATATCGGTAAAAATTCCTCTACCTTCATTAGTGATGTGTTGTATGTTGAAGGACTCAAACATAACTTGCTTAGCATAAGTCAATTATGTGACAAAGGATATAGAGTTTTATTTGAATCCAATTGTTGTATAATTGAGAATAAGCTAAACAAATAGGTCAAATTTGTTGGAAAAAGGATTGATAACATTTACATGATTGATGTGGATAGTTTGTCTACAAATGATGAACATTGCTTCATTACAAAAGAGGATGAAACTTGGCTATGGCATAGGAGAATAGCTCATATACATGTAGACCACTTAAACAAACTTGTTTCCAAAGAATTAGTAATTGGTTTACCAAAGCTTAAGTTTAAAAATAGATTTTGTGATGCATGTCAAAAGGGAAAACAAGCAAAGGCATCTTTTCAATCCAAAAATATTGTTTCCACACAAAGGCCTTTACAACTTTTGCACATGGACTTATTTGGACCATTCAAAATCAAAAGCTTTAGAGGTAATTACTATGGTCTAGTTATTATAGATGACTATTCTAGATATACATGGACATTGTTTCTTGCTCATAAAAATGAAGCATATCATGCATTCAAGAAACTTGCTAAGATTATCCAAGTTGAGCAAAATTCAAAAATTGCATCCATTAGAACCGATCATGGGGGAGAGTTTGAAAATCGCTATTTTGAAAAATTTTGTGAAAAACATGGTATAAATCATAATTTTTCAGCTCCTAGAACTCCACAACAAAATGGAGTAGTTGAAAGGAAAAATAGATCCTTGGTGGAGCTTGCAAGAACCATGTTAAATGAAAACCACATTGCAAAACATTTTTGGGCCGATGCGGTAAACACCGCTTGCTATGTTATGAACAGATGTTTAATAAGGCCTATTCTAAAGAAAACCCTCTATGAACTTTACAAGGGTAGAAAACCCAACATTGCACACTTTTATATTTTTGGATGTAAATGCTTTGTGCTCAATAATGGAAAGGATAATCTAGGGAAGTTTGATGCTAAAGCTAATGAGGCAATCTTCCTAGGGTACTCTCAATCTAGTAAATCTTATCGAATCTTCAACAAACAAACAAACACCATTGAAGAGTCCATTCATGTAAAGTTTGATGAAAGTAGCCATAACCCTCTGAGAAAGGAAGATGTTGATGATCTTGTAGGTACTCTTCAAGAATTGTCCTTAGATGACAAGGAAGGAGAAATCAAAGACATAAATGAAGCCAAATATGAGGAACCACAACAATGGATCACTTTGAAGAATCATCCCATGGACAACATCATAGGTGATATATCAAAGGTGTAAGTACTCGTAATACAATTGGAAATACATGCAATCATTTAGCCTTTGTATCGCAAATAGAACCCAAATGCATTAATGAAGCTGTTATTGATGAACATTGGATGTTGGCCATACAAGAAGAGCTAAATCACTTTGAAAGAAATGAAGTTTGGGAGCTTGTGCCAAGACCCAATGATCACCAAATAATAAGAACCAAATGGGTCTTTAGGAATAAACTGGATGAAAATGGTATTATTACTAGGAACAAAGCTAGGCTAGTAGCTAAATGCTATAATCAAGAAGAAGGCATTGATTATGAAGAGACGTATGCACCCATAGCTAGATTAGAAGCAATTAGACTACTATTAGCCTTCGCATGCTGTAGGGACTTCAAATTGTACCAAATGGATGTTAAAAGTGCTTTCTTGAATGGATACATTCAAGAGGAAGTATATGTTGATCAACCTCCAGGTTTTGAAAACCATCAATTTCCAAATTATGTTTTCAAATTAAAGAAAGCTTTGTATGGTTTGAAACAAGCTCCAAGAGCTTGGTATGAAAGGTTAAGCAAATTTCTTCTAGAAAATCATTTTGAAAGAGGAAATGTTGATACAACTCTATTCATAAAGCACAAAAAGAACAACATACTATTGGTACAAGTTTATGTTGATGATATAATATTTGGTGCCACTAATGAGTCAATGTGCAAAGAGTTTGCTAAGTTAATGCAGGAAGAATTTGAAATGTCCATGATGGGAGAACTCACTTTCTTCCTTGGACTTCAAATCAAGCAAACTAATGAAGGCACATTCATTAATCAATCCAAGTACTGCAAAGAACTACTTAGAAAATTCAACATGGACAAATCAAATGATACAGCTACACCCATGGGCACTTCATGCTATTTGGACAAGGATGAAAAAGGTAAGGATGTTGAACTCACAAAATATAGAGGTATGATAGGATCCTTACTTTACTTAACCGCTAGTAGACCGGATATCATGTTTGTTGTGTGTATGTGTGCTAGATACCAAGCTTGTCCTAAAGAATCACATCTCACTGCAGTAAAAAGGATAATGAAATATTTAGTTGGGACTCAAAATGTTGGTTTATGGTACCCCAAAGGGGCTTAATGCACTTTAGTTGGTTACTCTGATTTAGACTTTGCAGGATGTAAACTTGACAGAAAAAGCACTAGCGGAACATGTCACTTGCTTGGTAGTTCTCTTGTTTCTTGGCATAGCAAGAAACAAGTAAGTGTTGCGCTATCAACAGCTGAGGCAGAATATGTTGCAGCTGGTAGTTGTTGTGCTCAAATCCTTTGGATAAGACAACAACTTCTAGACTTTGGAGTTGTATTGGACCATGTGCCTCTTAAGTGTGATAATACTAGTGCTATCAATATATCAAAGAATCCTGTAATGCATTCTAGAACCAAACATATTGAGATTAGACATCATTTCATTAGAGACCATGTATTAAATGGTGATTGTATACTTAAGCATGTTGAAACTTCTAGGCAACTAGCAGATATTTTTACCAAACCTTTAGCTAGGGAGCAATTCATCCACATTAGAAGAGAATTAGGAATTCTTGACATGAATAATTGTGTTTGAATGATGAAGTATTTTGATAAAAACAGTATTATATGGCATGATTGTATGAGTAGTTATTATCAGCGGCATGATTGATCAATATTGCAACTCTCCTGTGTGAAAACTGTAAATTCTTGAACCATATAATCGATTATATACATATGCATAATCGATTAATAAGCTTCTGTTTTGTTGATAATCGATTACCTTCTACTCCATAATCAATTACAAAGTCTCTGTTTCAGGTACAACACGTTTTATCTTCATAGTAATCGATTACCATACTACCACAATCGATTAGGACGTTTCTGTTTCTTTACTAATCGATTACGAAACTCCCGTAATCGATTACTCTATGTGCGAAATGATTCCAATTCCCAGAACAGTGATCTAATCGATTACCCACTACCAGTAATCGATTAGCATCGGGTCTGCAGAGTCAAAACGCATGTTTCCGAGGTCTGCTTGAATTCTCCACTCTTTTAACTCATCTCCCTCCTTTCTAAACCTAATCCTTCCCTATAAATACCTTCCTCTTCACCCTCTCATCTCACACTACCTTCTTCCTCTTCCTATCTCTCAAACTTCTCAAGAACTCTCTTACTCTCTTTATTTTTTTTCTTGTCAATGGCTTCCTCCCGCACAGTCAAAAGAGCTAGGTCCTCTATGGCTCAGGCCAACAACCCCCTTGACTTCTCAAGGTTCTTTTCCTCTCCTAGAGACCTCCAAAACTTTGTTAAAAACTTTTCTGAGAGAGAAATCATGACACCCCACTACACCATTGTTGAGACATTCGAAAACCATAGCCTCACCTTTACTCAATGCCTCCACCACTATACCTTTTTCCCTTTTTCACCCTCAAGGAAGACGAATATTATCCTAAACTCATCAGAGTTTTCTACTACAATCTTAGACTTATCAATGGGATGGTTGAATCAAAAGTGAAAAATGTGACCATCAAGCTCACCAACGCTCAATTTGCTGAAATCTCCATGCTGCCGCTCAACAATGCAGAATTTGAAGAAGGAGAACCCGAAGATGAATGGGGCTTCAATGCTCTCACTGCTCGTCAATCCTTGTGGAAAGCTGATCTTCCCAGGAGCAACCACAAGCTGGTAGGACATCTGAGCATGAACAATCGTCTTCTCCACTTTTTCTTGGTCAAGATGTTGGTTCCCCGCGGTGGGAACTATGCTCTGGTGGAAGAGGATGATGTCCTCTTAATGTGGGCAATGCTGAACCACAAAGAGATCAACTGGGTTCAACTGGTCAAGTTCCACATGCGCCACGCAAAAGACCAACAAAAACTCCTATATGGAATTCTCCTCACCAAAATCTTCAAATATTGTGGAGTAGATTTGGCTGGAGAATTATCAGAAAAAGTGCCTCCAAGAGCCTGCATTGGCACTCACCATTTAACCAAAATTGGTCTTGTCTTTTTGCATGGAGCTTGGTACTCAAGGATGGAAGGCTATCATGCCAACATTCCCTTTGAAGAGCCTGCTGATGAACCAGTTCCTCCTCCTCCTCAACAACAAGTTGCACCGGAAGGCCCCTCTGACCCGTTCGCATCTCTCTATGCTCACCTTGACCGCCGCTTCGACCGCATTGAAAACTCTCTTCAAGAGTTCTCAATGACTGAGTAGTAACACTTTGGGATGATGCAACAGCGCTATGAAGAACTCTCCCACCAAATCTCCGAGCTTCGATTTTTTAATCCTGATAACTACAGTTTTGTTGTGCTTTCTGTTTTTCCCTTTCTGCATAAGTTATTAATCTTTCCTTGGTGTACTCCCTTTCATTATATTGAATAAAAATGTGTCTTTCCTTATATGCTATACTTGTTTTAGTATTTTTTGATGATTCCAAAGGGGGAGAAGAATTATTTGTTCATATCTTGTTCATCTGAAATACGCTGCTAAAACAAATTGCCAAATGATTAACAATTTGTAAAGAGGTTAATAAATTCCAAAAGATAGGGGGAGACTTAGAAGTTTTAGTTGTTTCAAAGCTGTAAGGGATAACCTTTTAAAGAGATAAAGCTGTAGAGGATAACCTTTAAGAGATAAGAGATTTACTTGTACAAGTGATAATCTATTTTTAGAGATAAGGAAAAATTCAAATGTTTTTGCAGATAAAATTAGATAAAGATTGATTGTTTACACTAACAACCCTTAAGAGATGAACATGGTTGTCATCATCAAAAAGGGGGAGAATGTGTTTGAATATGGTAACAGGTACAAGGATTTTGATAATGACAAAACACTCTTGAAGAAAGTCTTGCAAAAACAAAGAAGACATAAAACAGTGCGAAGCTAATCGATTAGGAAGCCCAGTCTAATCGATTAGAGTAACTCTGTCTTTGGAACAATTGCAACAGGGCATAAACTAATCGATTACAACAATTGAAATAATCGATTACAGAGCTACTGGAATCAAGCTAATCGATTACATGAATGGCTTAATCGATTACCAAAACTAAAAATGGATTTAAAAGCATCAGGTATAACAGCTAATCGATTATAAGAACTCTGACAATCGATTAGAAGGCTACTGGAATTAAACTAATCGATTACTATGACTATATAATCGATTATGAAGCTACGAAGCCAAATTAAATGCATCAGGCATCTCTGCTAATCGACTACAAGGCCAAAGGAAATCGATTAGTTTCGCTCTGACTTGGTGATAATCGATTACCATGGATTGGCTAATCGATTACAGCGCGATCTGGAATGAAAAATTCAAGTTATAATCGATTACACCCAAAGGGATAATCGATTACCATAGTGGAAAAACATATATTAGTGGGAAACCAGCATATGTCTCCACCATTTTTTAGATCCCCACTATGTGCAACAGCTAGGAAGAAGAAAGGCACTCCTCAAGCTCTCAAATGGCTCTATAAATTCAAGAGGAACTCAAGCACAAAACATATAACAAGGAGCTACATTTCTCTACTTACTTTTGTGCTTTGTAAGCCCTCATTCTTGTATATTTTGAGATTTCATTTGCATATCCTCTCTTCTTGAGAGTTATAGATTTAAGAGAACCTTCACTTGTACATCTACTCTATTGAGAGAGTTACTTGCTTGTAAAACACCAAACACCAAAGTTTACTCTAGGTTGAGTGGTTACAAAGGTTGGGGTTCAATCTTTGGGATATTGTGAGATTGGGTGGGGTGCCCTTATACTTGTGAGGATTAGGTTCTTAAGTGTGGGACACTAGGAAGCCACAATTGCTCAAAGTTGTATCTCTAGTCTACAATAGTGGAAATCCTCTAAGTGGGTTGCTTAGAGGCGAGACGTACACTGGATTGGTGGAACTCGTTAAATCAGTTTGCAAGCTTCTCTTCCCTACTCTTTTACTTTCATATACTGTGTTAAATTAGCTTGTGTTGATTGATTATGGCTTGCACACTTAAACTTCTCTAATTTGATAAACCTTGAATACTGCACACCAAGTGTTTGTTAAATTGTCTCTACTATATTTACCTTTGTTTTGCCTTGCACATTTCATTAAACTTGACTTCACTTGCATAAACTTGTATACTTGAACATAAGAATCAAGTTCAAAGGCTTTCCAACAAAAAGTTTAAAAACTCAATTCACCCCCCCTCTTGAGTATTGAGGCCACTTGAACAACACTGATTCCCTAAGATTCCTTCAAATCATGTCAAACTGGGGTATCACCCCAGGATTATTCTCTTTCAGTTAAGGGGGCAATTCCCCAAGATTCCTTCAAATCATGGCATCACCCCAAATCTATTCTCTTTCAGTCAAGGGGGACGATTCCCTAAGATTCCTTTAAATCATGTCAAACTGGGGTATCACCCCAGGATTATTCTCTTTCAGTCAAAGGGGCGATTCCCTAAGATTCCTTCAAATCATGGCATCACCCCAGATCTATTCTCTTTCATTCAAAGGGTAGTTCCCCAACAACCTTCAGTCATGTCAAACCGGGGCATCACCCCTGGTCCATTCTCTTTCAGCCAAGGGGCAGTTCCCCAAGGTTCCTTCAAATCATGTCAAACTGGGGCATCACCCCAGGTTTATTCTTTTTCAGTCAAGGGGCAGTTCCCCCAGGTTCATTCTCTTTCATTCAAGGAGCAATTCCCCAAGAACCTTCAGTCATGTTAAACCAGGGCATTACCCCGAGCCTTTAGGTCCGGTGAGTTAATTCGGATAAGACGTCCTGTTAGCTCCCCCAATCTTTACACTTCCTGTCAACCGAGGGTCAACCCCAACCCTTTACCTTTCCAGTCACCTATGAAGGCACCCTTTACCTTTTCTGTTGCCTATGAAGGCACCCTTTACCTTTTCTGTCGCCTATGAAGGCACCCTTTACCTTTCCAGTCGCTTATGAAGGTACCCTTTACTTTCAAGTCGCCTATGAAGGCACCCTTTACTTTCTAGTCGCCTATGAAGGCACCCTTTACCTTTCCAGTCGCCTATGAAGGCATCCTTTACTTTCCAGTCGCCTATGAAGGCGCCCTCTACCTTTCCAGTCACCTATGAAGGCACCTTTTACTTTCCAAGTCGC
Organism: Clitoria ternatea; assembly: GCA_037962975.1. Lineage (NCBI taxonomy): Eukaryota > Viridiplantae > Streptophyta > Magnoliopsida > Fabales > Fabaceae > Clitoria > Clitoria ternatea. Next base: position 155,214,064 of record CM075672.1, on the reverse strand, counting down.
CTAAGATGGCACCCTCTACTTTCCCAGTCACCTAAGAAGGCACCCTTTACTCTCCCAACAAGGCAACCTTTACCTTCCAGTCTACTTGGGGTCAACCCCGATCTTCTCACCTCTTGTTAATTGAAAGACAATTTTTCCCGGTCAAAAATAAAACTCAAAAACAAAAAAAAGAGAAAAAGAGAGACATATATGGAAAATGCTCGTCTTTAAAGAGGAAAAGGTCACAACGACTCGTGATTGCCAACACCGTCAGACGCCATACCGATCAAGAGGTCCCACCTAGCCCCTACATCGGTGTTCATATCTTTACTTCCTTTTCACTTCAAAAACACGGAAGCTTCGTGTTTCTTTTGTGAAAAAGAAGTAAAGAGGGGCATCTGTGAACACCTCTTTTGGTCCGGCCCAAGTGGAAAGAATTCTGAGAGCACTAAACTTTGTCTCCGAATGATCATTTCCGAGTAGAATGACTCAGAATGATACTTTCCGAGTAGAATGTCTCCTAGTGAGTCATTTCCGAGTAGAACGACTGAGAATGATAATTTCTGAGTGGAATGTCTCTGATCGAGTCGTTTCTGAGTGAGCTGCTTCCAAGGGAGTTGCCTCCGAGCAAAGAAATTCTGACTTTGGATGAGTGCTTTTCCTAGTTGATGGATAATTACCGATTAGAGCCATTCTGAATGGAAAGCGTCTGACTCCAGATGAATACAACCGAATGGTGAATTCCCGAATGAAGAGTTCCTGACTGAAGTACCTCCGAGCAAAGAAATTCTGACTTTGGATGAGTGCTTTCAGAAGGAATAATCCTTGAGTGCATCAATACAAATGGCTGATTCCAGGGGCTTTTCGGGAAAGGATGTTTCCGAGGGGTATGTTTCAGAGAAGATGTATTTCCGAGCAAAAGAAGCCCCTGACTATGAATGAACACTTGTCAGGCAAGGATGTCTCCGAGTGGTGTGTTGCCGAGAGATATAATTTCGAGTGTAGAAAATCTCTGATCTCGAATGAGCCTCTTTCGGGCAGCATCTCTTTAAAGGTATTTCCGAGTGGGCTTCAAGTGTGGGAGTTACTTCCAAACAAAAAAAAGGCTCTGACTATGAGTAAATACCTCTCGGGTAAAGACTCTTTTAATTCCCATGTGTCCGAATGATGATTTCCGAGTGGGCTGCTTCTGAGGGAGTTATTTCCGAACGAGAAAAAGGCTCTGGATGGTCATATCCGAGTAGGATGTCTCCGACTGAAAAGTTTTCGAGTGGGCTGCTTCTGAGGGAGTTGTTTCGAAACGAGAAAAAAAGGCTCTGGATGGTCATATCTGAGTAGGATGTCTCCGACTGACAGGTTTCCGAGTAGGCTGCTTCTGAGGGAGTTGTTTCCGAACGAGAAAAAGGCTCTGAATGGTCATGCGACTGAGGGAGTTATTTCCGAACGAGAAAAAGGCTGCTTCTGAGGGAGTTGTTTCCGAACGAGTAGGATGTCTCCGACTAACACATGTCCGAGTAGGATGTCTCTGATCGACACACCTCCGAGTGGGTTATTTCTGGTTAAAGCCACTCCAAGTGAAAAATGGCTGACCTTGAACAAATACTTTCTGGTTGGAGATAAATCTGAGTGGAAGATTCTCGGTTGCAGCCACTCTGAGTGAAAAAGGAACTGAATTTGAATAAATACCGCCCAAAGATATAAGTCCGAGTGAAGGATTACCGATTGAAGCAGGGACTGGATTTGGGGACAAGTGCCTTTTTCTAGACAAAATTGTTTCCGAAAGGAAGATTCCCGAGTGAGTTGATTCTGAATAAAAAAGACTCTGAACTTCGGAAGAGCATTTGTTGAGTAAGGGTGTCTCCGAGTGAATGAACACTTGTTGGGCAAGGCTATTTCCGAATGGTTTGCTGCCGAGAGATATATTTCTGAGCAATGAAAAGCCACTGACTAGGAATGAATACTTTTCAGGAAAAGATATGTATATCTGAGTAAGGTTTCTCTGAGTGGTTCAATTCTAGTGATGTGCTTCCGGGTGAAGCATACTTCCCTATTGAATCAATTTTAAGTCAAAGAAAAAATGGTTCTGACTTGTCGGCCAGGGATATAGCCGAGTAAAATATTTTTAGGCACCGATTGAATCAATTTTAAATAAGACTTCCCGAATAAAACGTTCCTGAGTGGGTCAAGCAGAAGGGCCGATTGAATGCTTCAAGCAGTGGTCCACTTCTATGCAAAGCACCTCTGATTGAAGAAATTCAGGTTGATTGCTTCAAGCAGTGACACTTCCGAGTAAAGCACCTTCGATTGAAGCAATTCCAAATAAATGCTTCAAGCAGACATTTCCAGACAAAGAAATTCCAAGTGAATCAATTCTGAATGAAAAAAGTCCCTGATGAATACTTCTCGAAAAGGGATTTCCGAGTCGATAATCTGTGAATTCAAGCCTTCACACTGAGTGCCAAAGGTCGGATCGGATCTATGAATTCAAGCTTCCACTCGGTCTTTTATATACAAGAACATCTGTTCCGCTCGGATTAATTCCCACTGAGGATGGGTATTAGCTGAGACACTAATCTGAGTCATAAGAAGAACGTTGGTTCCATATTTCCACCATTTGCCCATGCTGACTTGGATTCCCACTATCCAAGTGGATCCTTGAATTATGAGGGGGCGGTTGGCAACAGACAAAAGAGAAAATAATAAATAATTCCCCCTAGCCGCCGTTCCCTATGGTTATCGAGGTCCAGGCTATTTCTCCATCATACACCAACACACCATCCAAGTTGATTTGTTAATCTTGTGGGGCGGCTGGCAACAGACGAAAAAGAAAATAATAAAGAATTCCCACTAGTCGCCGTTCGCCATGATTATCAACGTCCAGATTTCTATAAATACCTCAACGAAAGAAGAAAAGGAGAGAGGATTCTGGAGCTATTTTTTGAGAAGAATTCTGCCATTCCTTTACTCGGTCCACTCAACAAAGTCACACACCAGCTCCATAATTCAACAGCTACTCCAACACCGGCGCCCAGTTCTCCCTTGTCACACCGGTCACCATCTGTTCCTCATTTTCAATGCTTGTATTTATTTATTTTCCTGCCAAATTAATTGCTGTTCGATGGGACCGTTTCCTTTTCAATTAGTAATTAATTTCTATTGATTGGATTAATTCCCCACCAGGATCTGTTCTTCATTTTCAATACTTGTATTATTTATTTTTCTATGTCAAATTAATTGTTATTTGATGGATCCATTTCCTTTTAAATTATTATTAATTTCTGTTAATTGAATTAATCCCCCACCTTTCCTATTTTATTCCTACTTTTATTTTCTTTATTTTTCCTTTGTAACTCCCTTTTTTTTTATCACTTCCATGAAAAATCAATTTAGACGTGACGTCTTGTTCATTTTCCCCTATTCTCGGTAGACCATCACCATGATTCATAAGGAACGGGATACTTGAGACGAGACGTCCTGTTTATCCCCTTCCCGTTTCTAACCCCGCATTTCGATTAAATCCCATGAAAATCATTTCAGATGTGACGTCTTGTTGATTTTCCCCAATTTTTGGTAGGCCATCACCACGATTCATAAGGAACGGGATACTTGAGATGAGACGTCCCGTTTATCCCCTTCCCATTTCTAACCCCGCATTTTGATTAAAGGATAACTAATTTAGATGCGACGTCTTGTTAACATCCTTCCCTGTTCCTGTTTTATACCAAAGCCAAGGTTAATTTGGACACGACGTCCTGTTGACTTACACTCCATGTTGTTCAGTTTGTTCCTTCCGTTTTTTTTACACAAAGTACAACAATAAAAGGGGAGAAACATAACATCTTTTGTAAGGCTATTTATGTTGTGCATTTTTAATCTTGGTACTGTTTTTGACAGACAATATAGGGTGCTAATACCTTCCCTACTCGTAACCGACTCCCGAACTTGAATCTCATTTTTTAAACCAGTGCTTTACTGAACTTAGTTTTTTCCCAATATTTTTCCTATGGATAAAAACATTGGTGGCGACTCCCTGCTTTTGTTTGTTTGTTTTATCTCTTTCGAGAGGGTCGGCTGCGCCGCCACGATCCAGGTCGCGACACTAACAAATAATGAAAATGATGTTTATAACATGTTCTATACATGTTATGAATTATAGATTTAATAATGGTCAATTAGAATAGTTGATTGATTGGGGTTTTGCATGTATGTTAGTGTAGGACCTATTCTGAAAGACGAGGCGGGTACGTCGTATCCATCGGAATTCTTCTCTTGAGGTAGGAGAGGAGTCTTATGTTCTAATTACATGAATTGGATAGTGTTTGATTGTCCTATGTGACAACTTGCATGTTTACCTTGTTTTGATGTTATGGAAATATGAATTGTGTATGTGATGTTGAGGATAAAGTTTGGAAACATGCTTTAAGCAATTAGAATAGAAATGGTGTGCTATATGGTGGTATGAATTATTTGGCAAGTGTAAGCCTTGAATGTGATGATTGTATTATGTCCACCATGAATATGAATTGCGTGTTATTGATGTTTAATTGAGAATGGGTGTGAATAAATGGCATGCCATGATTTGATAATGAAAAGTTGATGATTGAAATTGACATTGAGTGCCATTGTAAATGGTGAATGAATTCTTAACATGCCACACTTAAAACTTGAGAACAACACTAAACTCAACAATGATAAATCCACTAAGAAATGTGAAGTGGTATTGGTGATGATGATGGTGATGATGTTTGATGAGTGGCATGTATAGGATGCATAGAGTGAGAAATACATATGATTGGCATTTGCATCCATGGCATACTGCATAGCCGCCGTTGTTGGAACAGTAGGGGAGTTCCCTCGGCCGACCCAGTGGGAGGGTGGCTCGGTGCACGAGCAATTTTATTTTCCCCTGTGACTCAGTGTGTAAGTCACGAAGCCATCCATGTATTGCTACAGGGAGCTACATGTGGCTGACCCTTGTGGGGGATGGCTCTTGATGAGCAGGTGACCCCGGTGGTCTTTGAGATCACAGCCACCATGATTTGAGATCTGGCCGGCCAGCAACACCATATGTCGAATATGTTGTATACCATGGTCATGGTGAAAATGACTAGGTGTTACAAGATGGACAATGCGGTTTGGTACCAGTAAAATGATTGGTGAAATGCATGCAAATTTAAATATAAGTGCGCATATTTTACTACTGCAGTAGGGGTATGAGTAGATGATCATACTTGAAACCCACATTTGGTGTTTATATTCCCACAGTCAGATCTGCAATTGTTGAAATATTCTGTTGTGCATATGCATTAGCTTAAGAGCATTTGCATATAGCAAGGAAGTATGCTAAAGGTGATGATATATGGTGATGGCTGTGATATTAATGAGAAATTGTAATAAGACAACATAAAAGATGTGAATACCAAGAGTAAATTGAGTGAAATGGTGAGATGTGTAATAGTCCAATTATTGAAGGACTAGATTATGTGTTAAATGCCTTGTTTTGCTTTATTTAATGATGATGCTTATTTTGTGTAATGATGATTGATGTTAAGTTTTATGTGAATGCAAAGTATACATGTATGATTCATATGCACATAATCACATGGTATTCATATTCATACTCTTGGAATATGTGACTCACTCTCCCATGTTGTCTACTTTTTAGATTTGTGATACAGGTTACTCATGGGAGAAGTGAAACTCTTTTGGAGTACATTTTGTGGAAGGAGGTAAATAGGTGTATAGGAAGTGCCTTGGCTGGCAACCGGTTGATTTTTGGTACAGCAATGATAAGAATTATGCTCGTAGTAAATAGGATGATGTATAATGATTTTATAGGTCATGTGTGAAAATTAGAACTTGCATATATGCCCAATTTTCGGTTATGACCTTGGTGATGTATGATGCTAATGTGTGAATGTTTGAACTTTGCTGAAATTGATGAACCAATGATGAGAATTATGAATGATAGTCTTATGTGATGTATATTTGAAGATTTCCTTGATTGTTTATGCATGAGTAAGGAACTAGTAAGGTCAAATTATGATTTATGAACTTTTGAGGTGATGTGATGAGTCCATTAGCTTAAACATGTTAATTGTGAATTGTGGAAAAGGAATGGTCAAATTTTATAGAGAAAGGACCACTAGGTTGCCTCAAAATGCCTTGAAATGAGATAAACGTATTTATGCATCTTTCTCGTTTTTAGGAATTTTGGAGTGCGGCCGGTGGCCACACGTCACAAATAATATATTTTAGCTTGTGCCAAATTTTGGTGGTCATTGGATTTGATTTGAATGAGATAGGGTGATTAGAAGTTGGAATCTAGATGATTTTCTGCATAAAATATAGCAGGGGACAGGTTTGAATCGATTCAAATATGCCCTTGAATCAATTCAATGAGTTCTGAAATCACTGTTCATTTTGGCAGGAACGTGTGAATCGATTCACACTGTACCCATGAATTGATTCATTCCTTTCTGTTTTTACTGTTCCCGGCACTCATAAATCGTATGAATCGATTCATCATATGGGGGGAATCGATTCATTCCCTGAATCACATGACCCTGTGCCTTATGAACACGTGAATCAATTCATGTGTAAGGGGGAATCGATTCATTCACTTGAAATAGTAATTTTTGCACATCAGTAACGCATGAATCGATTCATGCATGGAGTTGAATCGATTCATGATGCTGTTCTTGCTTATTTTCATCAGTTTTCATACGAGCTTAGTATTTTTAGATTATGCCATGTTTATATAAGGTCTTACACACTAAGTTTTTCATATTCTTAAGATTTTAAGTGAGGTGCTTATGAACCATTAAACTTCATGGAATTCATCCTCTTTAGATTCAATCATACGACATTATTTTAATCGATTCTTCCGCTGTGTTTAATTGAAAAGTTCTTAATAATTATTCTTGACTCGCCTTCTCATATCTCCATATATGAGACAGGTTTTCATAGATCTGGGGTATTGAATTAAAACTTCACCACATTATTTCTTTGTCTAAAATAATTTATAAAATGCGAAAATTTACCCCCAATTTTCTAGGGCGTTACACCACTTCCATGGGTTGCTAAACCCCTAGGGTTAGGATTACGGAAGCTTCTAATGGAGTCTTGAATGTGAATTGAGGAAATCGTCTTCTGAAGCAAGAGGAGAACTAGCTGAGAAGTGGAGCTACACTGTTGGATTGACAAATCCAGACCTAATTGAAGCATCTCACCAATGAGGAATCATGGTTGAAAGCTTAGGTAACTTCTGGCTTCCTAACTAATTTAGGCCTAGCAATTAGGTGAATAGCTAGAGTTTAATCCCTAATTTTGCATTAGATTTCTCAGTCACTGAACACCTAAGGGATTAGGGTTTAATGCTTAGGAATTAGTGTTAATCACCTAAGGAATTAGGGATTAACCATCTGTGAAGTTGTCCTCTTGAGTCTAAAGCTTGATTGAACCTCAATTGCATGTTTTTTGATGAAATTGTGAGCTGAATTAATCCTAACCTATCTTCAATTAATTACACTTCATCTTTTATATTGTTTCTGAAATTACAAAAATATAGAAAGTGTAGAAAACCATAAATAGAATGAATTTTACCTTGTATTGTTCTGGTTCAGCTTGTACTAGTCCTAGGTTGTGGTAGTTACCTCAATCCCTATGGGACAATGACATATATTACAAATTTAATGATTGGTGCACTTTCCAAAAGAATATAATCCTCTGAGATTATGCATCAATGCCTATGGAGACTATAATCTTTTATATTACTTCGATAACCATACGCTTGTGAAACAAACATATCAAAATCCACACCATGCTGTGTTCCATAGGCTTCAAGATAGAGAATACTCCAGTCACAGAATTAAACTTCCATTGAAGCTTTAGCTATTCCCAACCTTATGGATTTAGCAATCCATGGAGGGAGAAGAGATGAAAATAGAGTTGGAGTTCATAATAAAATACAGAGAAAATAGAGAGAAGAAAAATGTAGAGAGAGAAGTAAATCTGAAGAATGAGTTGTATTATTAATTTTGTGTCTAATTAACTTTACTGAGGCTATTTATACCCTTACAATAATTACCAACTTAATCCCGAAATCTACCCTTAATAACTTACAAAATAAATAGAAAACATAAATTAACTAAATTACAACTGAATTTCAAAATGGAAAACTATTTCCCTAGCAAATATGCGTAACCACGCCCATTACCAGTGTTAGCACGCTGGTTCCCTGTCTAGGAGTTACCCTCTAAACGGTCACTTACGCATAGGTACGGTCAAGGTCAGCATTACCACGTTGGCCCTTCTGGTTGCTTCTAAGGTCCTGTTCTCTACCTGCGCGTAGGCATGGTTGTTGACCAACGTTTACACGTTGGGTCTCTAACTTGACTCTCCCTTCCATGCTTCATCTGCGTGTAACTAAGGGCGTGGTCAGTGTAGGCACGCTCATAGTGCGGTCAGGACAATCTTCCTCACTCAGCAACATTACTTTGTCCCTTATCACCCCTTTCTCTTTGAACTTCCTTTGATAGTCCTCAACAGCCTTGGCATCTCTGAATCACTTCCAATCAAAATCCTTTTGACGCTTGGAACACTTCTCCCTTTTTCAAACTTCCTTTTTTCAATGGGAGGAGGGGAAGTAGGGGTGCTAGCAGTGGCTATCCTCTTTCCCTTCTCTTTTTGTGTTTCTTTTCCTTACTCCATTTCGATTGACTTCTCAGTTTTATGAATGAAGCAGGAAGGTCTAGATGCCATGACAGGAAAATGCAATGCACTATATATAGGAAATGTAAAGGTGCAAGAACTATGAAATTGTGGGTAGAATGTGAAAAGCTGAGGTGAAAGGTAATAATTGAAAGGGTGGGAGTAATTGAAACGACAAAATGAATTAAATGGCAGTAAAATGCAAAAAATCGTTACCAATTTGAAGAAATGAAGAGCTGTGACCATTACAATTGAAAAAGGCAAAATACATGCATAACAACTAATTGGGTTAGGGTTACTATGCTGAAACAGATATTTATAGGCAAAGGCCCAACTTAGTCATGTTCAACCCAAGCATAAGTACTCTTAATGCAAGCGTCAGAGCATTCAGTTCAAGCAGAAATACGCGTAAGCACGGTTTATTAGAGCATAGGCATGCTCAGACAAAAGTACCAAACCTGATTCTAACAGAATCCACGTGTATAAGCACACTTAAACTCCGATTCCCTAATTTATTTCTAACAGAGAGCATGTGTAAAATAACCGTAAACACGCTTATTAAAAACTAACTGTGAGAATTAAATAGAACACGTGTAACAACGCTTTACAAAAGCATAAGAACGCGTAATCAAAGAAACCATAACAAGAAAGAATAGGGAGTTCGTGTAAGGACGCTTATCCAAGCGTACCTACGGAAGACTCCTGGAATTTATTGACCAATGCATATAAAACGAGAATAAACACGCTTATTAAGTAGCGTAATGACGCTATCAGAATGAACAGTGCCAAATGGGCACTGTCTGCATTGGGTGTAAGATTGCTCCAATAGGGCATAAACACGCTAAAAAAAGAGGAACAATAGAGGACAGGTCAAGACCTATGCATAAGTACGTAGGACAGAGCGTTAACACGCTCAACAAACTCTTAACTACTTGACATAACAGAATTCACATGTAAACATGATCCATAGGGGCGTAGGAACACGCACACAAAGGACAACACCTGATTCTTCTATGAACCCAACGTAAGAACATAAAAGTACGACGTGAATATGTGCAATTAACAGGATAAAATGAAATATGATCAGGGTGCTGGCTTAGGCACACAAGCGTGAGCGTTATTACGCACAACCTTTATTTGCAGGTGGAAACTAAATTCAGAGAAATTGTGTAGGCACGCTAGGGGAGAGTGTTAATACGCTCCTCTCCTAGATTTTTACTTTAACTTTCATAATGGGTATGCGTAAGAACGCCTGAACCCCATGTGAAGACGCCTAAGAAAGACGTGAGTTAGAGGATGGACAGAATAGGAGCGTAAGCATGCTCTGGAGATGGCATAGAAACGTGCAACTCATCCCATAAGCCACTAAAAGCTATAGAAAGTAAGTGTGGGTAAGCTATAGGGAACATAAGCACGCGCAACTATGAACCCTGAGAAGAAAAAAGGGCGTAAGAAGCCCTTATTCTAGCGTACCAACGCCTGACTCTTTAACAATCTTCTTGCTAAATCTTTTATTCTTAACCAACATTATTTCAATACATTTTTTTACAAATACTTCTTTCCTTTTTCTTCTACTAAATATGCATATTTTTTTTGTTAAACATTCATTTATTTTTCAAGATGAATTACATAACTAATCATAAAACGAAAGAAAAACAAAGATTTAAGTGTGCCTCCTTGAAGCACTTCTTTAACATCACTAGCTTGATGTATGACTCCTAAGCAGAATGTATAATTCAACTAAGGCCTTTTTCCTTTTAAACTCACCTCTGAATTAGAGCTTGAGTCTTTGACCATTAATCTTAAACATTTTGCCAGTTTCTGGTTCCCTTACCTCAATAGCACCATGAGGAAACACTTCATTAACCACAAAAGGGCCAGACCATTTAGACTTAAGTTTTCCTGGAAAAAGTCTTAACCTAGAGTTGAGCAATAAGACCTTATCCCTCTCCTAAAACTCTTTCCTCTCAAGCTTCCTATCATGCCATCTCTTTGTTCTTTCCTTGTACAGAGAGGCACTATAGTAGGCTTGTAGTCTAAACTCATCTAGCTCATGAAGTTTCAAGACTCTTTCTTCCTGAGATTGGCAAAATTCCATATTTAATAAATTTGTAGCCCACCAAGCTCTATGTTCTAACTGCACAGGAAGATGACAGGCCTTACCATACACAAGTTAGTAAAGAGACATGCCAATTTGAGTTTTGAAGCTGCGCGGTAAACCTATAAAGCATCATTTAATTTTGTAGACAAATCTCCCCTAGATTTACCTACAACTTTCTCAAGGATCCTCTTGATTTCCTTATTAGATAATTCTACCTCTCCATTGATAAGTCTTGAAAAGACTTATGTATTCAGCAACATTTAACCTTATTTTAGGAGAAAGATGAGATTTATTTAGTAGGTTTTATAAGTATTTAGAAGAAAATTATCAATTGAATAAAAATAATGGTTGTTTATTATTTGAGTATTTATAGAGATAATTAAGCATAATAAGATAGTATTTTAGGAAAGAGTGGATTTTACCTTGATATGTGTTGAGCGTGCTAACATTGCCCTTGAGCGTGCCCACGCTGAGGTGTAATTATGGTTTTGAAGGATTCCAGGAAGTCAGCGTGCTTACACCGATCAGGAGCGTACCTACGCTACTTTTAAGGGAAGTTTAGAGATTCCAGCGTCCCAACGCCACGTACTTACACTGGAGAACAATGCAAGCCAGCAGGTCAATGTGCCCACGTTGACTCTGAGTGCTCCTACGTGAAAGAAAGGATTGGAAGAAACCATCAAGTCAATAAGGCAGCGTGGGCACACTGCCTACCGAGCGCACTCACGCTCAGACCCCTAATTCAGTTACACAAGACAGAAAGCTAGTGTGTTGACGTTGGTCCAGGAGCGTACTCACGCGCAAGTAATTGTTCAGAAGACACTCCCAGGAAGTAAGCCAGCGTACTGACGCTGGCATGGGGCGTGCCTACGCGTGAATGCAAGGGAAAATTAGTTATTTGGAATTCAGTTGTAAATTAGTTAAATTAAGTTTGTTATTTATTTTTAAGTTATTTAGGAGTTTAATTTCGTTAATTAAGATGTTGATTTTGTTAGAGCTATAAATAACTCTACGTAATTAGTTTAGACACACAATTCATAATACCAATTCATTTTTTAGATTCACTTCTATCTAAACTTTTCTTCTCTCTAATTTCTCTACAATTCACTATGTACCTTCACTCTCTCTTGATCTCTTCTCCCTCCATGGATTGCTAAATCCATAAGGTTAGGGATAGTTGAAGCTTTAATGGAGGTTTGATTCTATGCTTAGGGCATTCACTAGTTGACGCATAAAGAACATTGCTAGGAGTGGTTTCTCTGCTGAATTGGAAGATTCAGATCTATCTTGAAGTTCTTGCTAGAGAGGGATCCTGGTTAAGGACTTAGGTAATCTCCTTGCTACCTAATTAATTCATGCCTAAGGTTTAGGTGAATAATTAGGGTTCATTCTCTGAATTTCGTATTAGGTTTCAACATGCATTTTCACCTAAGGGATTAGGGTTTATTTGCATTGGAATTAGTATTAATCACCTAAGGAATTATGGATTAATCATCTGTGAAGTTGTTCATGCCTTGATTTAGGGATTTACTCTTCATTCATTGAGTTTTGCTAACATTGATAATTAAAGTTATTCCTGACCTATTCTTAATTCAAAGTTTCACTTTTTAAATTAGTTGTTCTTAATTTCACAATTATACTGCAAAAGCATAAAAATATTAAAATAGAAACTTAAAGAAGTTTTCATGAAATATTTACATATCCTGTTTGGTTCAACTAGTATCAGTCCTTGGTTGTGGTAATTTACCTCAATCCCTGTGGGAATGATACAAATATACTTAATTTTAACGATTGTCACGCTTGCCATAAATTTCATCACTCTAGGAGTTTGCATCATCCATAAGTTTGTGGATGATAGGGAGTTGACACCTTATGGAGCACCTCATAATGTTTTAGGGTCTTTTCCATTATCCTATTGCAAAAATGAGACCCTTCATCATTAATGATAACTCTATTTACTCCATACCTAAGAAGTTGTTTTTCTTAATAAAGCTCAACACCACATATGCATTGTTGGTTCTAGTGGGTATAACTTCTACCTACTTTGACACATAATCCACTGCCACTAGAATGTAGTCATAGGAAAAAGACTTAAGGAAAGGTCCCATGAAGTCTAATCCCCACACATCAAACAGCTCAACTATTAATAGAGAGTCATGCCAGCTTTAGTAGAGAGTCCTCCAGTCCATTGGCATTTATCACACCTCTAAACATAACCCTTAGCATCTTGAAAGATTGTTGGCCAATAGAAGCCATATTGCAGCACCTTGCCAGTAGTTCTTAAGGAACCATGGTGTCCTCCATAATGAGAATCATGGCAGTGCCAAAGAATTCTCTCTTGTTAACTTTCAGGCACACATCTCCTAATTATTCCATCTAATCCAACCTTGTACAGGAAAGGATCATCCCATAGAAAACTCTTGCTATCATGAAAGAATTTCTTTCTCATTTAGGATGTCATTCCTGCAGGTATCATGGCTACACTTTTAAAGTTTGTCATGTTAGCATACCATGGACTTTGTTCTATTTTCATCAAGCTCTCATCTGGAAATTCTTCTTTGATAGGAGCTAATTCATTACTTCCTTCCGAACAAGACAATTGGTCAGCTACAGAGTTCTCTATCCCCTTTTTATCTCTAATTTATAAATTGAACTCTTGTAGTAAAAGAACCCACCTAATCAATCTTGACTTTTGACTTACTTTTAGCAAGTAAGTACTTAAGTGTTGAATGGTCAGTATACACTATCACTTTGGCACCTATCAAATATGATCTGAACTTATCAAAGGTATACACTAGAGCAAGCATTTCTTTTTCAGTGGTGGTGTAATTAACTTGTGCCTCATTCAACACTTTACTTGCATAGTAAATGACATGGGTTAAGTTACACTTCTTTTGTCCTAACATAGCCCTCACAGCAAAATTTCTTGCATCACACATAAGTTTGAAAGGTAAAGACTAATATGGTGAAGTAAGGATAGGGGCTGAGATTAATTTCTCTTTTATAATTGAAAAAGCCATTGAGCAATGCTCATGAAAGACAGAAGGAACATCCTTCACAATAAATCAGTTAATGGCTTTTCAATCTTAGATAAAGCTTTTATGAATCTGCGGTAAAGACCCGCACAACCCAAAAAACTCCTTATCCCTTTAACATTAATAGGGGGAGGAAGCTTTTCAATTATCTTTATTTTGGCATGGTCTACTGCAATTCCTTCAGCAGAGACTTTGTGGCCAAAGAATATCCCTCCTCTTACCATAAAATGGCACTTTTCCCAATTGAGGATGAGATTAGTCTCTTGATATCTCATTAACACCTCGGCCAAATTATCTAGACATGTATCATAATCTATTCCAAACACAAAGAAGTCATCCATGAAAACCTCTATGAACTTCTCAACCATGTCTCTAAAAATTGCCAGCATACACCTTTGAAAGGTGGCTCGTGCATTCATAACCTAAAAGGCATGCACCTATAACCAAATATTCCATATGGACAAGTAAAATCAGTTTTCTCTTGGTCTTTTGGGTTAACCATAATCTGGTTATACCCTGAATACCCATCTAGGAAATAATAATACTCATGGCCACACAGCCTTTCTAGCATTTGGTCCACAAAAGGTAAGGGAACGTGGTCTTTTCTAATGGAATCATTCAACCGCCTATAGTCTATACACATCCTTCAACCTGTGGTAAGCCTAGTTGAAATGACTTCCCCTTTTTCATTTTTTAGGGTGGTTATACCTCCTTTCTTAGGTACCACTTGAACCGGACTAATCCAAGCGCTATCCGAGATAGGATATATGATCCCTGCATCTAAAAGTTTGACCACTTCCTTTCTAACTGCCTTTATCATTATAGGATTCACCCTCCACTGTGTTTGGATAACCAAGGAATAATCCTCTTCCGTCAAAATTTTATGCATATAAAATGATGGACTAGTCCCTTTTAAATTAGAAATTTTCCAACCTATAGTAGATTGATGTTTCAGCAAAACTCTCAAAAGCTTTTCAACATCCTCATCATTAAGTTCAACATTTATGATAACATGATGTGATTCATTCTCTCCTAAGAAGGCATATTTCAAATGAGAAGGCAAAGGTTTTAACTCCTATTTTTCCTCTACTACTTCTCTAGGCTTCTCATTTTCTTTCTCTTTTATTTCTTCCTTCTCTTGCATCACTTCTAAAGCCTCAAGTGACTGCAATAACTCAACTTCTTCATCATTTAAATCTTCATTTTTAGAGTCAAACTCATCCTTAAGGAAATCTTTCAAAGCTTCCTCCTTAACTTTTAACAACATGGGAGTCTTATGAGTGGAAAACTCCTTAATCATGAAGCAATCTAGTGTCTCAGCTAGATGCTTCATGGCACTAAACACATTGAAGACCACTTGTTCCTCTTGAACTCTTAGCATCAACTCACCTTTTTCTATATCTATTAAAGCTCTACTTATTGCTAAGAATGGTCTTTCTAATATTAGAGGTATTTCCTTATCAGCTTCCATGTCTAACATAACAAAATCTGCTAGAAATATGAATTTATCAACCTTTACTAACAAATTTTCCAGCATGCCATGACGATATTTGATTGATCTATCAACCAACTACAAAGACATGCGAGTTAGTTGAAGATCCTTTATCCCTAACTTCCTCATTAAGGACAATGGCATAAGATTTATACTAGCTCCTAATTCGCATAAGGCACTCCCTACATGCACATCACCTATTGCATAAGGTATAGTGAAAGAGCCTAGATCTTCAAGTTTTTATGGTAATATTTTCTAAATAATTGTGCTACACTCTTGAGTGAGGGTAATCGTTTCATAACCTTTCAATTTCCTTTTTTTAGACAAAAGCTCTTTCATAAACTTTGCATAGGAAGACATCTCTTACAATGCCTTTGTAAATGGGATGTTTATGTGGAGTTTCTTAATGACATCAAGGAACTTAAAAAAATTTTGCTCCTTAATTTGTTTCTTAAACCTTTGAGGAAATGGAGCATGCTTCAATTTTTTAGGTGTTATTTTTGTTGCTTCTTCTAATTCAATGTCTATTTTTTTTTTCTTTTTCCTAGTTTCAATTGATTTTTCTTTTTCATTTTCTACCGGTTTTTCTATTTCAGCTTCACTTTCTTGTTTCTCTTTTTTTTCTGTGTCACACCTATTTTTACTTGGAGTAGGATCAACAAACATTTTTCCACTCCTTGTTACGATTGCCTTACAGTGCTCTTTTGGATTAATTTTTGTCTACTAGGAAATTCCCAGCTTGTCTCTCAGCCAATTGTTTC
Source organism: Clitoria ternatea (assembly GCA_037962975.1). Classification (NCBI taxonomy): domain Eukaryota; kingdom Viridiplantae; phylum Streptophyta; class Magnoliopsida; order Fabales; family Fabaceae; genus Clitoria; species Clitoria ternatea. The sequence continues at coordinate 155,197,984 of CM075672.1, read as the reverse complement.
GACAATTGTCCCACTTGATTTTCTAGATTTCTAATGGAGGCTTCTTGGTTCTTAAAGTTAACTTGAGTAGCTTGTATGAATTTAGACAAAAAACTTTCTAACTCAGATTTTTCTTTCATAGGTGTGGGTTGGGATTATGGTCTATTAATAGACTATTGTGATGGTTGACCTTGAGCCAGGTTTTGATTCAAATTTTGGTTTAGTTGAGGCCCTCTCTGCCAGGAAAAGTTTGGGTGATTCCTATAGTTAGGATTAAATGAATTTGATGGGTAACTGCTTTGTTTCCCCATGTAATTCACTTGCTCTGCTAAACTATTAGAATCACACAAGCCATTCTCATGGTCACCTCCATAAAAATCACAGTTCATTATACAAACTTGACTAGGCTTTTGGATTTTAGATATTTGCACACTTAATTTTCCTAAAGCCTGAGTCATTAACTTACTTTGTGCCAAATAGGCATCTTGCACATCTAATTCCATAATTTCCCTCTTAGGGACACTACTCCTTTCTCCTATCAAACATTCATTAGAGGCCATCACATCTATTAATTCTATAGCCTCATCTACAGTTTTGGTAGTCAAAGAACCTCCAACTGAGACATCTATTAAAACTCTAGTTACTGGCCTAACTCCATTATAAAAGATGTTAACCTACTACATTTTAGGTATTTGGTGATGAGGACACTTCCTCAAGCTCTCCTTATACCTATCCCATGCCTCTAACAAAGAGTCACCCTTTCTCTGTTGGAAACAAGTGATCTTACTACGCAGTCTAGCATACTTAGAAGGAGGGAAATATTTGATTAGGAATTTTCTAGTTAGATCATCCCAAGTAGAAATACTACCTCTAGGTTGACTCTACAACCAAGTCTTAGTTGTGTCTCGGAGAGAAAAAGGAAACAATCTTAGCCGGATTGCTACGTCGGGAACATCATTCATCTTAACAGTATTGCAAAGTTGAAGAAAGCTAGCTAGATGTAAGTTTAGGTCCTTAACCTCACTTCCCCTAATCCTAACCAATTGCAGTAATGCTGGTTTAAGTTTAAAGTTATTTGCTGCAATTGGAGGCCTGAGGATGCTAGATTGCATCCCCTCATCAGTTGGCCTGGAATATTCTCCTAATGTAACTCTTCTATTTTCCATTTTAGCTTTCTCTTTTAATCTTCTTTCTTTTCTTAATGTTCTCTCAAGCAAATTAATATCAGGATCAAAGAAGAATGTCTCTTCTTTATCCCTTGACCGCATATACTAATTCACACACATAAAATAAAATGATAGCTACCTAAGAATTAAAACTAAGACACAAAACACTACTAGACTAATCGACAAAATGAAAGTGGTTTAGTCTAGTAACGGTTTAAGGATTGTTGATATTACTCAACGATCCTCAGCAACGGCGCCATTAACTTGATGCAAATTCATTGGGTAATGATTTTTATGGCAAGCGCATCAATCATTAAAAAGTAATATATTTGTATCGTTCCCATAGAGATTGAGGTAATTACCATAACCAAGGACTGATACTAGCTGAACCAAGCTAAAAATGAAAACAATTCATGAAATATTCTTGAAGTTTCTAATTTAATATTTTTGTGCTTTTTCAAATTGCAATTACAAAATCTAAGACAGGTGATTAAAGAGATAAAACACTGATTTAAGAATAGGTTAGAACTAACTTCAGCTATCAATTTCAATAAAACTCAATGGATGGAGAACAAGTCCCTAATTTACAGCATGCACAACTTCACAAATGACTAATCATAATTCCTTAGGTGATTAATGCTAATCTCAATACAAATAAACCCTAATTCCTTAGGTGATTGTGTACACTAAAACCTAATACAAAATTAAGATAATGAACCTTAATTATTAACCTAAAACCTTAGGCCTGAAGTAATTAGGTACTATAGAGAATACTTGAGTTCTCAACCATGATTCTTCTTTGGAGAAAACTCGAAAATAGATCTGAATCTTCTAATTCAGAGTTAAAATCCACTGCTTGTTGTATTCCACATGCTTCAAGATAGAGAATACTCCATCCATAGAATTAAACTTCCATTGAAGCTTCAACTATTCCTAAAGTTATGGATTTAGTAATCCATGGATGGAGAATAGATGAAAATGAAGTTAAAGTTCATAGTAACATGTAGAGAAAATAGAGAAAGAAAAATGTAGAGAGAGAAGTAAGTCTGAAGAATGAGTTGTATTATTAATTCTTTGTCTAATTAACTTTACTAAGGCTATTTATACCCTTACAATAATTATAAACATAAATTAACTAAATTACAAGTGAATTTTAAAATGGAAAACTGTTTCCCTCGTAAATGTGCATAACCACGCCCATTACCAGTGTTAGCATGCTGGTTCTCTGTCTGGGAGTTACCCTCTAAATGGTCAGCTGTGCATAGGTTTGGTCAAGGTTACCATTAGCATGCTGGCCCTCTAGTTGCTTCTGAGGTCTTGTTCTCCACCTGCATGTAGGCACGATCATGACCAACGTCAGTACGCTGGGTCTCTGACTTGACTCTCCTTTCCATACTTCAACTACGTATAACTACGGGCGAGGTCAACATAGGCACGCTGACTTCCTGGAGTGGCACCTGATGCTTTCTAATTCTAACGTAAATATGGGCATAGAGGTGGCATAGGCACGTTGGTCCTCTGGAGATTGGTTCCTTAAACACGCGTAGATACGCCATGCCACAGCATCAGTGCGCTGGCATTCTGGTTCTCTTAGAATTGAGCGTAATTGTTCAACCGTGGTATGTTTGGCTCACTGTAGGCACGCTCATGGTTACCATAGTTACATTGAGCCTCTGGAATCCCTTCTTTCAAAGTGAGCGTGGGCACGCTAAGTTGGGCGCTAGTATATCGGGCCTGAAATTCAACATAAAATTTACACTAGCGTAGGTACGCTGAGTGCCAACGTTAGTACGCCCAGGGCCTTTTAACTCAATACATACTCTTTTCCATTTTGTTATCTTTTTATTCTTAATTTAAAGGAAAAATGCTAAACTAACAGTTAATTAGTGAAATTACATAATTGACAAATACTTCCTTATCTACCTCTAAACTTAATAATTAAACTCAATCTTTCAGATAAACTAGGGATAAATATTAACAACTAATTAAGCCTTTTCAAGACTTATCACCTAACTCTATAGTGTTCTAGGCATTTTTGCAGTTGTGTATTGTAGAAATGGGTGCCACCATCACTAATAGGAACTCAAGGAGTGCCAAACCTGCAAAAAATATTTCTTTTCAAGATTTTAATCACAGTTTTAGCATTAGCTTTAGGAGAAGCAATGGCTTCAACCCATTTGGTAACATAGTCAACAATAACTAGAATATATTCATTAGCAAACGATACAAGAAAAGGATCAATAAAGTCAATTCCCCAATAGTAAAAGACTTTAACTTCTAGTATGGCATTCATTGGCATCTCATTCCTTGCAGAAATACTTCCAGATCTCTAGCAGTTATCACAATGTTGCACAAAAAGATTAGCATCCTTAAACAAAGTCGGTCAGTAGAATCTGGATTAAAGGACTTTAGCAGTTGTCCTTTTCTCTATTGAAATGTCCACCATAGTCTGAGCTATGGCAATGCCAAAGAATGCTTCTTGCTTCCTGAGAAGAGACATATTTGTGGATGATATTATCATATCCAATCTTGAACATGTATGGATCATCCCATACAAATTGTCTAGCATCCTTCAAGAACTTCTTTTTCTGTTGCCAAATATAGTCATCAAGTATCACTCCAGCTGCTTTAAAATTTGCCATATCTGTAAACCATGGTCTTTCCTGAATCAAACTTTTTATTTGGGAAGTCCTCATCAACCTTAGGCTGTGTAGTAGTAACTTCTTTCTTAACAAGCTTAGAAAGATGGCCAGCTATATAATTTTTGCTTCCGTTTTTATCTTTAATCATTAAATCAAACTCTTGTAGGAGAAAAACCCATCTGATCAATCTTGGCATAGAATCAGATTTATTGAGCAAATACTTTAAGGTAATATGATCCGTAAATACAACTCTAGAACTAATTAAATAAGATCTAAACTTTTCCAGACCATACACCACAACCAACAACTCTTTCTCAGTTGTTGCATAATTCACCTGTGCAGGATTTAAAACCTTGCTGGCGTAGTGTATAACATGGAAAATTTTAGATTTTCTTTGCCTTAAAATTACACCTGTGGCATAGCCGCTAGCATCACATATTAATTCAAAATCTAGCTGCCAATCAAGAGTAACAATAACAGGGGTAGATGTCAACTTATTTTTCAATAATTCATAAGTAGACAAACAAGAATGATTAAAATCAAAAGGAGTATCTTTATTTAGAAGGTTACTCAACGATTTGACAATTTTGGAGAAATCTTTGATAAACCGTCGATAGAAACCTGCATATCCAAGAAAACTACAAACTTCTTTAACATTTATTGGAGGTGGTAATTTCTTAATCACTTCCACCTTTGCTTTATCAACTTCGATCCCTCTGCTTGAAACCTTATGACCTAAGACAATACCTTCTGTTACCATGAAATGAAATTTTTCCCAATTCAATACAAGGTGAGATTCTACACATCTTTTCAAAATAATATCCAAATTATTCAAGCAATGATCAAATGAAGAACTAAACACAAAAATGTCATCCATAAAAAACTTCTATGCATTTCTCTACCAGATCTGAGAAAATAGAAAGCATGCACCATTGGAAAGTGGTAGAGGCATTACACAATCCAAATGACATTTTTTGATAAGCAAAAATTCCATATGGACATATGAATGTTGTTTTATCCTGGTCTTCAGGAGCTATAGCTATTTGATTGTAGCCTAAATAACCATCAAGAAAACAGTAATAAGTTTGTCCCACCAATCTTTCTAACATCTAATCCATAAAGGGCAATGGAAAGTGATCCTTTTGGATGGGTTGATTCAGCTTTCTATAATCTATACACATTTGCCATTTGGTGACTGTTTTGGTAGGAATAAGCTCATTCTTCTCATTTCTCATCATAGTTGTTGTAGGAATTTGTTCAACTTCCTAAGGAGAGGAGGTGGATCTTCTTCTCTAGTCTTCTTTAGATCTCAAGCTTGGACTCCAAATGAAGAAGCTAATTCGGAAATGATGAAGCAAGTTGCAAACCGTAAGATTAATTACATGGAAATGGAAGCTTTGGTGAAAAGGAAACCTAAATCTATAAGTAGAATTAAGAGAGAAATAGAGGAAATATGGAGAGGTTTATGTAAGGTTATGGATTCGCCACTCTCTAAGGTTAGAGAGATAAGGTGTAAGGAGGTTCACCACCTTTAGGAGGAAGCCAAAGGATAAGAACTTAGAAAGGAACTAAGGCTTCTACTTTCTAGGGAAAAGGAGGAGCATCTCACTCTAAAACTGATTAACATTTAAATTATGACCAAATTACAAAGAGGAGGGGTATTTATACCTCCTTGAAAACTAAATTTTCAAAATTGTCTTAGGTGGGCTTGAAAAAGCTTCACCCAAGGCCTAAAAACTAAAACTACATGACCCAAATGGAGCCTAAAGCAGCCTAACACCTATACAAGGCCTAAAAATGGCCCAAAATGGAAAATATGGCCATGGAAGACATAAAACTAAGTCCTAATTTCTATTCCTAAAATATTTCTAAAACTAATAACATGGAAATAAAATATATACAAATGGTAACCAAGACCAATAAAGAGGCCCAAAGAAGGCCCAAGTAAGGTCTGCGTCAACAGTCATACCTCCCTTTTTAGGAACTACCTCCATAGGGCTAACCCAGGAACTATCTGATATCAGATAAATCATTCTCGCCTCTAACAGCTTCATGACCTCCCTTTTGAAAACTTCCTTCATGGTGGGATTCAATCCCCTCTGTGGTTGAGCAACTACTTTAAATTCCTGTTTCATAAAAATTTTGTGCATACAATAAGCGGGGCTGATTCCTTTTAGATCCTCTAGTCTCCATCCAATGGCATTAGAATTTTCTTTAAAAACCTAAATTAACCTCTGCTCCTCAAACTCTAAAAGATGGCTACTGATAATCACAAGTTGTTGTCCTTCTTCATCAAGAAAGATATACTTCAGATAAGATGGTAAAGTCTTTATTTCAAGCTTCTTCAATTTAACCTTAGCCTGTTCTGGTAACTTTTCAATAAATTCTTCATCTGCCATTATTATTTTTTTAGAGTCTAAATCTTTTAAGAACTCCTCCATAATCTCTTTCTTATCATCACTTAAATCATCTAAGGCATAATTTAAGGCCCTCTGTAAAGGATCTAAAGTAATCAAACTCTCAGCTTCCTTCCTTACTGCCTGATATTCAACATCAATTCTAAAACATTGTTGTTTATCTTTAGGATACTTTATCACTTCAAACACATTAAAATTTACCTTATCATCCTGAACTCTCACTTTAAGCTTTCCATCATCAACATCAATTATTACTTTTTCTTTCTCCATAAAAGGTCTGCATGTATCAAGGGAACCTCAGCATCTTCCTCAATGTCCATGACAACAATATCAACTAGAAACACAAATTTTTCAACTCTAACTAAAACATCTTTAGCCACTCCATAAGGAAATTTCATGGATCTATCAGCCAATTGTAAATTTATCCTTGCTGGTCAAACTTTCAGATCTCTAATATGTTTCAGCATAGATAATGGCATCAGATTAATGCTAGCTCCAAGATCCAATAATGATTTTCCTATTGGTAGGGTACCAATAGTGACAGGAATGGTAAAACTCCCTGGATTCTTGGTTTTCTAAGGAAGTGCTTTCTAGATAACAGCACTACATCCAGCCTGCAATTCAACTATTTCTTTTGTAAATCTCTTCTTCTTTGAAAGGAGATCCTTCATAAATTTTATCGGCATTTGCTCCATAGCTTCCAAGAATGGAACATTGATCTGTAATCTCTTGAATATATCCATAAAACGAGTAAATTATCTTTATTTATCCATTTTGGAATGATTTTTTGGATATGGTTGATTCTTCAACTATGGAACCTGACTTTCTGCTTTCTCCTTCCTTTTCCACCCTCTCTTTTTTTATTCTTCTCTTTTTCTTCACTATTTACATTTTCTTCTTTATTTTTTCTTCTGCTACTTATTCTTTTTCAATCTCTTCTTCACCCTCTGTCTCTCTTTCTTCACTCATTTTTTATTCATAATTTCTTCCTCAATCTTTTCATTCTCACTCAGATTCACTCCCACAACTTTATCACTTCTTGTAGTGATAACTTTGTATTACTCTTTTGGATTGACTTGGGTTTTAGCTTCGTAGTGATGTTCTTGTTGATCTACAATCTGGCAGGCTAACAGTTCTACCCGAGTTTCTAAATTTTAGATAGATGCCTCAGTGTTCTTTCTATTAGTTAAAAAGGCTTGCATAAATTTTTCTAATGTATCCTCCATCTTAGATGTCTTCTTATGCAAGGACGGATGATATTGCTGGTAGTTTGGTTTGTTAGATGGACCAGCTTCCTACTGTTATCCTATTTGGTTCTGATTACTTATCCATCCTTAAAATTATTGATTAGTGATGGTTCGTAGAACAGACTTAGAAGCGGGGGTTAAATAAGTCTGTTCACTTTTTCAAACCAAAAAGTAATATTTAAACTTAAGCGTGATTTACACAGTGGAGTAGACTTTTATGAATCAATAAAGGTACGTGGGATAGAAACATACTCTTGTAAGAGATAAGGAGAGAAACAACACATAAGAGATTTATACTGGTTCACTTCTAACTCAAAAGCTACATCCAGTACCTTCAGACTAGAAGGGTTTTTCTACTATGTAAAATGTCTCTTTTACATAATCAGCACAGACTGTGCCCTTGAGTAATATTGAATCTAACCACTCCTGGCTTAAGCAAGATCGTGCTTATGAATATTCTTAACACCAGCCACTTTTGGCTCACTAAGTATTCTTTTGCAGCACCCACTCATAGGCAGGCCCAAGTATTCTTTCACAAGCCACTCCTAACTTAAACCCAAGTATTCTTTCAAAAGCCTCTTCAGGCTAATAGTGTTTCCTACCAGGTCTACCAAACCTTTGATTACAAGAATTTAAAGGAATTAATACAAACAAAATAAGCCTTCTAACTTAGTTGAACTAAGTGATAACCTAATAAACAAGTTTGTGAAGAAAGAGAAGGACTTATTCTTGAATAGGACTTAGTACATGTATAAGATGAGAAACAGACCCTAAATGTACTAATTCTAAAAGCTTGATCAGAAATGATATGCTCACAGAAGATGCTGAGATGAGTGAAGCATATTTCTGACTTGGATTGTTAGAGTTTATGAAATGGGAATGGGTTACACATAGCAAGCTTTCATTTTCTTCATGGAAATATTCCTTGGTCTTGAATCATCTTTTTAAATGGATTGCCATTTGTTCTTTTTCTTGGACTTTTATATATAAACGTCTGAAGCTTATTTGTATTTTTCTTTTCCTTGTTTACACTACTATTTGTGTGATTTACCTATCTATATTTTCCTTTTTCTCTTTTACAAGCTCTATCTTTTTCTCTTTCTTTTATCTCATATTCTCAGTGTATGTTAGTTTCCCACTCTTCTTCTTTTATTTTACTCTTCTTCACACCTCTGAATAGAGAGAATGATTCTATATATAAGATTTCTTGTTAAGCCTAGAGAGAGCAGATAGCTGTTAAGTGACCGTTGAGAAAGGATACAACCATTAAGAGAATTGTTACACAAAGGACAAAAGCTTTTTGGTCAGAGAGAGACATTATGAACAAGTAATATAGGTCAGAGAGCTTTGAGATTTGTGTAATGATAGGCAGAGTGAGACGCCCCAAAAATAGGGGTAAATTTTTCGCGATTTAATACAATTAAAGGATGGAAGAGATCGCGAGATGGGAACTTTGGCAAGTAATCCCCGGACCTAATTTAATAACCTATCTCATATGTGAAGATATGAGAAGGTGAACAATTAAGTCAAAGAGTGAACCTTGGATGATTTATCTCATGATCATCAACAAGGAGTAGCGGAAGTATGCAATTACATTAAGGAATTGAAGGGAAATGGTAGAAGGTTAAAGGATGGTCTATCGATTGGATAAAATGCTTTAATTATGCGTGTGGGGTGTTGTGCAATCATATTATAGTCAAACAATACCAATGATGTCTCAAAATAGTGGAAAAATATGAAAAACAGGGTCATGAATCGATTCAAACACCTTATGAATCGATTCGAATGATTCTGGAATGCAAAACAGTGAAAACAGGACCCCTTGAATCGATTCAAGCTCGTATGAATCGATTCAGACGCTTCTGGAACTCAAAATTATGCAAACAGGGGTCCTTGAATCGATTCAGGATCGTATGAATCGATTCAGGCCTTCCTGGAACCAAAAACAGTGAAAACAGCAGCTCTCGAATCGATTCAGGGATCCTCGAATCGATTCGAGACAGCACAGTTGCTGTTTTTATGCAGAAAAGGCCATATTTTTGGACTTCTAACCCCCCTAACTTTTTCATATCAACTCCAAACGCTACCAAATTTTGACACCAACTAAGACACATCAATTGTGATGTGTGGCCACCGGCCTCACCCAAAAATTCTCAAAAATGAGGAACTTATGCAAATAAATGTGTTCAGTCCATTCCTGAGCCTTTTTGAGCAACTTAGGGGGTCTATTCTCAACGGAATTGACCCGTTCTAGTTTCTACAAGTCACAACTCATGTATTTAAGCTATTGAGACCATCACCCACTACCCACAATTTATAAAACTCATTTTGACCCTACTAGTTCCCTACTTATGCATAACAATCATGAAATATCATCAATTAAACAGCACATAAAATCATCATTCACAATTCTCATCATTTGATCATCAAGTGAGCAAGATTCAAGCACCCACACATTAGCGTCTTACATCACCAGGGTCATAACTGAAAATTGGTCTTATAGGTGGGTTCCAATTTTCACACATGACCTACATAATCATTATACATCATTCATACCAATTTGTGGCTATACAAAATATGCAGAAAACTATATACATTACAAACATTCTACACAAACCATAAAATTAAAATGTTGCCGGCCAAGGCATTCTTTACCAAAAAGAGGCTTCCTTCACACTTCTCCTCCACAAATAGCTCCAAAGCTAAACCTACAACACAGGAGCTAAAAAGATATACCACAAGGAGAGTGAGTATACTTTCTCAATGATGAAAATCCAATAAATAAAACAATATATGCATGAATGCAATATAACCATCTCCTTCTCAAGAGGAGTTTATTTTATATCAGTATTCAATCATCAATTCTTATTCAAACACAATTATTCCTTAATTCTCTTAGAATCATATCAATCAAACTCACCATCACACCTTAGCAATTAAAAGGGAATATCCAAACATATCGCATCATCAAAGTATCACACTATATCATGCTTCAAGACTGATGCACATGCTAATATCGTTAAAATGCATATGCACGGATCTGTTCTCATTTCCTCGGGTGATCGCAACCACCATAATCATATACTCATTCTCAATGGTTTCCCGCCTCGCAAGGGGTACTCCCTCTAGCAGCCTCGCAAGGTGCTTCTCGTGATCGCAACCACGTTCAATATCTCATAAGGTTTCCCGCCTCGCAAGGGGTACTCCCGCCTCATAAGCATTTCATATAGGTTTCCCTCCTCGCAAGGGGTACTCCCACCTCATAAACATTTCATATGGGTTTCCCTCCTCGCAAGGGGTACTCCCACCTCATAAACATTTCATATAGGTTTCCCTCCTCGCAAGGGGTACTCCCGCCTCATGATCGCAACCATGGGCCTTCAATCTCATTGGTCCCGCAGGGCTTTTCATTTCCATTATCAAGTGATCGCAACCACTTATCAACATCATCATGATATGCATGCCATGCCATGTATACAACAATGCTCATACATGCTTCAAGCTCATTTAGCTTATTTTACCCTCTCATCTAGGGTACATTCATTCTCAACCACACAATTTTCCACCAAATCATACACAATAATCAATCTTCATATAAACTCAATCATATATCACACATAATAAGCCATCCATAGCCTCACTTAGGCTTCATCATATAAACACTAAATTCACATCACCATACACAATTCATTTCACATACACATAATATCACCTTCATCCAAGCAAACATGTCATACTACATTAATACATACATCATCATCATAATTCTCATGCATTTAGAAAATACACCCCTCTCCTACCTCAAGTGAAGTAGTGATCAACGCGGTCCGAAGGTCCCGCCTCGTCGATGGGGTTATTACCTACATTCCAACACATACCATACCATTATTCTCAATCACAAACCACCAAGATTCAAATGCTCTTAATTTAATTTCTTGGTGTCATGCTATTACAAGGTTTATTTCTCATTTATTACACTAAACCACCATAACCACCATAGGTTTGGTGTTCAAGTTCATTCTCTAGGCATTTATAGCCACACCCATAAATGGGTTTTTGCTCCAATATTCTTAAATCATCATAAACTACCTTTATTACCAACAATAAATATCCATCTACTCCCATTATACATTTCCCCAAATTTTTGAAATTAGGGTTTCACCAACCCATCAATACTCAAATTAATCATACATTCTCATCTTCTTCCTTCAATAAAAGCATTCATTCCCCTCATCTCACCTAAACCCATGAATCCACAATAACTCACTCTAGGGTTTGTGAATCAAATGCTTTAAGGGAACACCTATTCATATTCATGGTCCCCAAAACTCATATTATTATATAACCATGGCAAAAACCCAACTAAAGGGTGAGTATTTCTTACCTCACACCCAAAAACAAAGTGGGTTTAAGAAGAAGGGAGATGCCACACGAAAATAGGAGAGGGAAAGAGAAGGCTTCAAACTTCCATGTCCTCTTCCAAGCTCTTACCAACGAAAATGAAGGAAGTAGAAGAATCACTAGCTTTTGCTTAAGTTCTATGGAAGGGGAAGAATAAGAGGAGGAGTAGAATATGAAAATGAAGAAGAAAGGGAAAGTGTCTCCATAAAAAAAAAAGAAGAAGTTACGGGAATGAGAATGAAAAATAGTGAGATTATGTTTTAATCTTTTCCTTCTCACTTAAATTCCTTCGTTTTTAAATAAACAGGCTCCCAGTTTGGGCTCAATTCATACTTTAAAAATTATTCCGAATACACATTCAGATTCCCAATAATATTATCTACCGCCTTGACCAACGGCATCTCAATCAAAGATACTTGGCCCGACACTCATATTCTATCCGGGTCAATTTTTCAACTCAACCGATCACCATAATTCACCAGCAATTTTGAAAAGTCTTGTTTAAATCATTTCAAGAATTTTGGGATATTAATTAGCCCACATTTAATTATTCCACATTTATTTTCCTAATTTATCTTCCTATTTTAAAAATTCGGGGTGTTACAATCCACCCCCCCTAAAAGAAATTTCGCCCTCGAAATTCGACTTACCGGATTCAAATGCATGAGGGTATCGCTTACGGATATCGTTCTCACGTTCCCAAGTAAGTGTTTCCACGTTTCCATGCTTCCATGCCACTTTTACTAATGGTACCATCTTATTCCGCAGTCTCTTCATAGAATATTCAACAATACGAACAGAAACGGGAAGGATGGTTAAGTCATCCTGCACCTCAACATCGTCAATAGAGATCACGTGCAGAGGATCATGTATATACTTTCTTAACTGTGACACGTGGAATACGTCATGTAGGTTTGCAAGCTGGGGAGGGAGTACAATCCGGTATGCGACATCTCCAATCCGCTCCAAGATCTCATAGGGTCCAATGAATTTAGGGCTTAGTTTTTTGCTCTTCAAAGCTCTTCCTATACCCTTATCACGCGAGACACGCAATAACACATGATCGCCGACTTGGAACTCAAGTGGCTTTCTCCTTTTATCATAATAGCTCTTCTGCCGGTCTTGAGCGACTTTCATCTTCTCTTGGATCATCTTGATCTGTTCAGTAGTTTCCTCAACAATCTCAGGCCCTAAGGCCAAGTTCTCACCAACTTCAAACCAACATAAAGGAGTTCGACACCTCCTTCCATATAAGGCCTCGTATGGTGCCATACCAATACTAGAATGAAAACTATTGTTGTAGGTGAATTCGATCAGAGGCAAGTATTTCTCCCATGAACCGCCATGCTCCAAAACACAAGCGCGTAGTAAGTCCTCAAGACTCTGAATAGTCCTCTCCGAATGCCCATCGGTCTGAGGATGATATGCCGAGCTTAGCTTCAGCTTTGAACCCATCGCCTCATGTAAGCTTCCCCAAAATCGGGAAGTAAATCGGGGGTCACGATCAGAAACAATGCTTGACGGCACACCATGCAATCTCACAATCTCCCGAATGTACAACTGTGCTAAATCTTGCAAGGAGCTCTCCATACTGATTGGTAGAAAATGTGCACTCTTTGTCAAACGATCCACAATTACCCATATTCCGTCACATCTAGACCTCGTTCTTGGTAATCCGGACACAAAATCCATGGCAATCGCGTCCCACTTCCAAACAAGGATATCAAGTGGCCTCAAAGTACCTGAAGGTCTTTGGTGTTCCATCTTCGCCTTCTGACAAGTAAGGCAAGAAGCTACAAAGTTAGCAACATCACGTTTCATTCCGGGCCACCAAAAGTTCTTCTTTATATCTTGATACATCTTGGTTGCACCAGGATGGATGCTAAAAATGCTTTTATGTGCTTCCTCTAGCACCGTACGCCTCCAATCACCAAATGAAGGTACATACACATGACCTTTTACTCGCCATATACCATCAACGCCTTCCATAAGAAATAAATTTTTCCCATAATCTTGAGACCTCCGCATTTCTTGTAAGTAATCATCATCTTTTTGTTTCTCTTTCACAAGCTTCAAAAACTCATTGCATATCTTCAAGGTAGCAAAACATAGTCTCTTGGAGGATTGAACCTCGATTCCAACATTCAAATTCCGAAATTCTTCCATTAACTCGAACTCTTTGACCATCATAGCTGATACATGCAAAGATTTCCGACTAAGAGCATCGGCAACAACATTGGCTTTTCCCGGGTGGTACATCAATTTAAAGTCGTAATCCTTCAAAAATTCCATCCATCTCCTCTGACGCATATTCATTTCCCTTTGGTCAAAAAGATATTTCAAACTTTTATGATCACTAAAAACCACGAATCTTGATCCATACAAGTAATGTCGCCAAATCTTCAGAGCAAACACAACCGCAGCCAACTCCAAATCATGAGTTGGGTAATTAACCTCATGAGGTCGCAACTGGCGTGAAGCATAAGCTATTACACGTTCCTTCTGCATTAGCACACATCCGAGTCCATGCTTAGAAGCGTCACAATACACCACAAACTCTTCTTGTAAATCAGGCAACGCCAAGATAGGAGCAGAAGTCAGCCTCATCTTTAATTCCTCAAAGCACTTCTCACATTCAACCGTCCATACAAAAGGTTGGTTCTTCCTTGTTAAATTTGTCAAAGGTCTCGCAAGACGAGAGAAACCTTCAATGAACCTTCGATAATAACCAGCAAGTCCAAGGAAACTTCGGATTTCAGTGACCGTCGTAGGTCTAGACCATGCCATAACAGCTTCAACTTTAGAAGGATCCACCGAAATACCATCCTCGGATATTACATGTCCAAGGAACTGGACGCTCGTCAACCAGAATTCACATTTAGAGAGCTTGGCGTACAGCTGGTTCTTTCTAAGAATGTTCAACACCACTCTTAAATGTTCTTCATGTTCCTCCCGGCTCTTGGAATATACTAGGATATCATCGATGAACACCACAACAAAACGATCCAGGTATTCATGAAAGATATGGTTCATGTAACTCATGAACACCGCTGGAGCGTTAGTTACTCCAAAGGGCATCACGACATACTCGTAGTGGCCATATCGCGTCCTAAACGCAGTCTTCGGAATGTCTGCGGCTCTCACCCGAATTTGATGATAACCAGAACGCAAATCAATCTTTGAAAATACCACCGCACCTCTCAGCTGATCCAACAGGTCATCAATACGAGGTAAAGGATATCTATTCTTTATTGTCAGCTTGTTCAGTTGGCGGTAGTCTACACACAACCGCATAGTTCCATCCTTTTTCTTAACTAATAAAACAGGAGCTCCCCAGGGTGACACACTGGGTCGAACAAACTCCTTTTCAAGCAGCTCCTCAACTTGCTTCTTTAGTTCAACTAACTCCATAGGAGACATCCTATATGGAGCAATAGACACTGGTTCGGCACCAGGTACAAGGTCAATAGCAAACTCAACCTCCCTTGGAGGTGGTAAGCCAGGTATCTCATCAGGAAACACGTCCCGAAATTCAGACACCACGGGGATATCCATGGGACCGGGACCACTCGTCCCATCGACAAGAGATAGCAGTACACAAAGTTGAATTATACCTTGTACATCAAATTGTCCCCTATCAAGAGAAGGGAAAATAACAGTCCGTTGTTGACAATCAACCATGACTCTGTTGGCAGATAGCCAATCCATACCAAGTATGATCTCCAGTCCCTTCATAGGTAAGCAAATAAAAGACACAACAAACTTTCTCCCATCTAGGAGCATATCAACATTATCACACCGGTTAATCGATCTAAGACAAGTACCGGTTGGGGTGGTAACCACAAGAGCATTTTTCATTAAACATACCGGCAATCTCAATCGCCGAACACAATCCTCGGATATAAAGGAGTGGATCGCACCCGAATCATAAATAACATGAACTGGATGTCCAAGAATTTCACACTTACTTTCAACCAGATTTTCTGCTTGTGCTGCTTCCTCACCGGTTACCGCAAAAACTCTCCCGGCATTGGGTTGAAGGTTTCCACCATCCCTATTTCCATCATTAGCACCATTACCATCTCCTCGATTATTACCACGCCTTCCACCATTATAGCCACCTCGACCACCATTCCGGCCTTGATTATTTCCATTACCACGGCCCCGACCACCATTATGGCCTCCACGATTCACATAAACAGGTGCATTAGCACGATTGGGAATATTAGCTTGTACCGGAGCAGGTCTTGCAAGCATAGGACATGCAGAACGGATATGCCCCACCTGATCACAATTAAAACATACAACATCTTCACGATGCACACATTCCCGAACGTAATGAGGTCCTCCACATCTATAACATCTCGGCCCATTGGTATTTATATTACCCCGGCCAAAAACATTACCACGTCCGCCGCCTCTAGCTTGGACATTAGAAGGAGCACCCCTCAGAAAACGTCCCCTTCTAAAACTTCTTTGCCTCTTAAAACTAGAAGCTTGACCCTTCAACTTAGAGTCAAACTTAGAGTGTTGAAAAGAAGCATGTTCTTCATAGATACGACACTTATTCACAAGCACCGTGAAACTTCGGATCTCTTGGTGACATATGGCCCTTTGAATATCAGGGCGTAAACCATTTTCAAACTTTACGCATTTTGACACTTCTGTTCCCTCTTGTTGAAAAGGAGGGTAGAATTCACAAAGTTCCTCAAACTTGGAAGCATACTCTTCCACCGTCATCGTGCCTTGCTTGAGTTCCATGAACTCAAGTTCTTTCTTGCTCTTATAACTTTCAGGCATATATTTCCTCATAAGTTCACGCTTAAAGTTTTCCCAAGTTAAGGGAATTGCAGCAGCATTCATTCTATTCTTGGCGAGTCTCCACCAAGTCTCTGCTTCATCTCTCAGCATAAAAACAGCATACTCCACTTTTTGGAGCTCATTGCATTCAAAACTGTCAAAGATTCTCTCAACATTCCGGATCCAACCATAGGCTTGCTCAGGCCTAAATCCCCCATGAAATTCAGTGGGTTTTCGCTTTAGAAACATATCAAGGCCTTGAGTACCTTGAACAATAGGGGCAGGTGGTCTTTCCGCCTCTTGTCTTTCGCGGTTTTGCGATTCAAGGAGATCCGCAAAACGATTCAAGGCTCTAGCTATAGCGTCATCATTATCTCGACGACGACGGGCCATCACAATATCTAGAACCACAACATAAAATTCAACTAACATCAGTAAACTCGTTCATAACTTTTCTCTATAATCTCACACTATAGTACTTCATCATAAAGATTAAATTATGGCCCTCCCCCATGGAGTCCAATATCAATCAATCCATACTAAAGCCCATATGGCAACATCATCATATCATAACATAGTATGCATTTATAATATATAGGATTCATCATTGAGAGAGGATAGTGTGAAGAAGCTTGGCCGGACTTATAACAATCACATTCAATCCATAATCAATTCATACACCAATCAAATAACTATAACAGTCATTCATCAATCATATATCATGTTCTAGTAATAGCAACAGCTAATAGCAGTAATACTGAGCGAATAATGCTCTGATACCAGATTGAGACGCCCCAAAAATAGGGGTAAATTTTTCGCGATTTAATACAATTAAAGGATGGAAGAGATCGCGAGATGGGAACTTTGGCAAGTAATCCCCGGACCTAATTTAATAACCTATCTCATATGTGAAGATATGAGAAGGTGAACAATTAAGTCAAAGAGTGAACCTTGGATGATTTATCTCATGATCATCAACAAGGAGTAGCGGAAGTATGCAATTACATTAAGGAATTGAAGGGAAATGGTAGAAGGTTAAAGGATGGTCTATCGATTGGATAAAATGCTTTAATTATGCGTGTGGGGTGTTGTGCAATCATATTATAGTCAAACAATACCAATGATGTCTCAAAATAGTGGAAAAATATGAAAAACAGGGTCATGAATCGATTCAAACACCTTATGAATCGATTCGAATGATTCTGGAATGCAAAACAGTGAAAACAGGACCCCTTGAATCGATTCAAGCTCGTATGAATCGATTCAGACGCTTCTGGAACTCAAAATTATGCAAACAGGGGTCCTTAAATCGATTCAGGATCGTATGAATCGATTCAGGCCTTCCTGGAACCAAAAACAGTGAAAACAGCAGCTCTCGAATCGATTCAGGGATCCTCGAATCGATTCGAGACAGCACAGTTGCTGTTTTTATGCAGAAAAGGCCATATTTTTGGACTTCTAACCCCCCTAACTTTTTCATATCAACTCCAAACGCTACCAAATTTTGACACCAACTAAGACACATCAATTGTGATGTGTGGCCACCGGCCTCACCCAAAAATTCTCAAAAATGAGGAACTTATGCAAATAAATGTGTTCAGTCCATTCCTGAGCCTTTTTGAGCAACTTAGGGGGTCTATTCTCAACGGAATTGACCCGTTCTAGTTTCTACAAGTCACAACTCATGTATTTAAGCTATTGAGACCATCACCCACTACCCACAATTTATAAAACTCATTTTGACCCTACTAGTTCCCTACTTATGCATAACAATCATGAAATATCATCAATTAAACAGCACATAAAATCATCATTCACAATTCTCATCATTTGATCATCAAGTGAGCAAGATTCAAGCACCCACACATTAGCGTCTTACATCACCAGGGTCATAACTGAAAATTGGTCTTATAGGTGGGTTCCAATTTTCACACATGACCTACATAATCATTATACATCATTCATACCAATTTGTGGCTATACAAAATATGCAGAAAACTATATACATTACAAACATTCTACACAAACCATAAAATTAAAATGTTGCCGGCCAAGGCATTCTTTACCAAAAAGAGGCTTCCTTCACACTTCTCCTCCACAAATAGCTCCAAAGCTAAACCTACAACACAGGAGCTAAAAAGATATACCACAAGGAGAGTGAGTATACTTTCTCAATGATGAAAATCCAATAAATAAAACAATATATGCATGAATGCAATATAACCATCTCCTTCTCAAGAGGAGTTTATTTTATATCAGTATTCAATCATCAATTCTTATTCAAACACAATTATTCCTTAATTCTCTTAGAATCATATCAATCAAACTCACCATCACACCTTAGCAATTAAAAGGGAATATCCAAACATATCGCATCATCAAAGTATCACACTATATCATGCTTCAAGACTGATGCACATGCTAATATCGTTAAAATGCATATGCACGGATCTGTTCTCATTTCCTCGGGTGATCGCAACCACCATAATCATATACTCATTCTCAATGGTTTCCCGCCTCGCAAGGGGTACTCCCTCTAGCAGCCTCGCAAGGTGCTTCTCGTGATCGCAACCACGTTCAATATCTCATAAGGTTTCCCGCCTCGCAAGGGGTACTCCCGCCTCATAAGCATTTCATATAGGTTTCCCTCCTCGCAAGGGGTACTCCCACCTCATAAACATTTCATATGGGTTTCCCTCCTCGCAAGGGGTACTCCCACCTCATAAACATTTCATATAGGTTTCCCTCCTCGCAAGGGGTACTCCCGCCTCATGATCGCAACCATGGGCCTTCAATCTCATTGGTCCCGCAGGGCTTTTCATTTCCATTATCAAGTGATCGCAACCACTTATCAACATCATCATGATATGCATGCCATGCCATGTATACAACAATGCTCATACATGCTTCAAGCTCATTTAGCTTATTTTACCCTCTCATCTAGGGTACATTCATTCTCAACCACACAATTTTCCACCAAATCATACACAATAATCAATCTTCATATAAACTCAATCATATATCACACATAATAAGCCATCCATAGCCTCACTTAGGCTTCATCATATAAACACTAAATTCACATCACCATACACAATTCATTTCACATACACATAATATCACCTTCATCCAAGCAAACATGTCATACTACATTAATACATACATCATCATCATAATTCTCATGCATTTAGAAAATACACCCCTCTCCTACCTCAAGTGAAGTAGTGATCAACGCGGTCCGAAGGTCCCGCCTCGTCGATGGGGTTATTACCTACATTCCAACACATACCATACCATTATTCTCAATCACAAACCACCAAGATTCAAATGCTCTTAATTTAATTTCTTGGTGTCATGCTATTACAAGGTTTATTTCTCATTTATTACACTAAACCACCATAACCACCATAGGTTTGGTGTTCAAGTTCATTCTCTAGGCATTTATAGCCACACCCATAAATGGGTTTTTGCTCCAATATTCTTAAATCATCATAAACTACCTTTATTACCAACAATAAATATCCATCTACTCCCATTATACATTTCCCCAAATTTTTGAAATTAGGGTTTCACCAACCCATCAATACTCAAATTAATCATACATTCTCATCTTCTTCCTTCAATAAAAGCATTCATTCCCCTCATCTCACCTAAACCCATGAATCCACAATAACTCACTCTAGGGTTTGTGAATCAAATGCTTTAAGGGAACACCTATTCATATTCATGGTCCCCAAAACTCATATTATTATATAACCATGGCAAAAACCCAACTAAAGGGTGAGTATTTCTTACCTCACACCCAAAAACAAAGTGGGTTTAAGAAGAAGGGAGATGCCACACGAAAATAGGAGAGGGAAAGAGAAGGCTTCAAACTTCCATGTCCTCTTCCAAGCTCTTACCAACGAAAATGAAGGAAGTAGAAGAATCACTAGCTTTTGCTTAAGTTCTATGGAAGGGGAAGAATAAGAGGAGGAGTAGAATATGAAAATGAAGAAGAAAGGGAAAGTGTCTCCATAAAAAAAAAAGAAGAAGTTACGGGAATGAGAATGAAAAATAGTGAGATTATGTTTTAATCTTTTCCTTCTCACTTAAATTCCTTCGTTTTTAAATAAACAGGCTCCCAGTTTGGGCTCAATTCATACTTTAAAAATTATTCCGAATACACATTCAGATTCCCAATAATATTATCTACCGCCTTGACCAACGGCATCTCAATCAAAGATACTTGGCCCGACACTCATATTCTATCCGGGTCAATTTTTCAACTCAACCGATCACCATAATTCACCAGCAATTTTGAAAAGTCTTGTTTAAATCATTTCAAGAATTTTGGGATATTAATTAGCCCACATTTAATTATTCCACATTTATTTTCCTAATTTATCTTCCTATTTTAAAAATTCGGGGTGTTACACAGAGTAGGAGTAGCGTAAGCTTTCACTTAAAACGAAGGCTTTTGTTCAGAGGTTCTTCGAATGCATGAGGCATAAATGAAAACTTGATGCTTTTAGGATAAAATGAGGTCTGCCTTGCTTAGTTAGTCTTCTCGTAGATCTTCTTTATATCCTAATCCAGACCACCAATATTCTTTAGATTCGTGTAGATGACCTTTGAATGTGATTCAGGGTCTGGTGATCCATAAGGTGTTGATGATAAGACTCATAAGAAGCAATTGGATTCTTATTAGAAAATTTGCAAGAGGTCTAAGGTAGCTTCTATCTTGGCAAAGTATGAGGATAGAGTATGGTTGATAAAGATTGCCTTTAGTAGAAGACTCTTCCATATTCTTGAGGCTTGTAGTATGGCTTGACGGGTTCGGGTCTGGTACGAGTTCAGATGATCTTTTTAAGTTGAAGAATATTCCCAGATCTTGTTTTATTATTTATTTCATCTTACCAGACTTGTTGTAACACCCCCTTATATACACGAGATATATATATATATTGCTATTATTGTGTAGAAGCTCCCCCTTTGTTTTATAGCCCATGATTTGTATTCTGAAACACTTAGATAATCTATCAAATTTTCATAGATTATGACTTTGATTAAATTAGAATACTTAATGTTGGTTATTAATAAATCTTAAAGTATTCTTGGTTCTAACAATTAGAATAATTAGAATTAAAATTACCTGACCTACTTTGATTGCTCATATAGTGCACTGATTCCTCAGTAGGGCCACAATGTCCACTAGGATGTTCGCCTCCACAAAAATCATATCTAGGTGGCATTTGTTGTTGTATAGAAGAAGAATATACTACATATAGTTTTGTGGAAGTTTGGCCATTTGTTGTGTCAGAGCCTCTATTTGCTGAGTAAGAATTTTATTTGGGCTAGGATAACATCTGTGGTATTCAAATCAAGGATGCCTTTCCTTTGCACTTAATGACAGTCATGTTGTGCCTGATAATCTGTAGAAGATAAGGCTTCAATGATTCTTGTTGCTTGTTCCGTGTCTACTGTCATCATAGTACCCCTTGCTGCAGTATCCAAAATCATCTTGGTATCGGCTCTAAGTCCATTTTAAAAGATGTTCAATTGAGCAATGTCTTCAAAACCATGATTGGGACATTTTCTTAACAATGACTTAAATTGATTTAGCTTTTATAAATCTTGATAGAGGAAAGAACCTCTACAAAAAATTTTCTTCAATATTTCTCCAACTGTTCAAACTTTGATTTGGATGGGATTCAAGTCATTCTTTTGCTTTTCTTGCTAAGGAAAAAGGAAATAATCGCAGGTATGCTGCTTCTAAAACTCCTGGTTCAAAACCCATTGTACTAACCAATTCATAAAATGTTGTTAAGTGAGTGTAAGGATCTTCATGTGATATTCCTGTAAATTGATAACCACTGATAAGATTGAGAAAAGCAAGTTTCATTTCCAAAGCTCTCGTTGTGTTGGGGATGACTATACTTGAAAAATATCTGGGACATTGCTGATTAGCATAATCTCCCAGTGTTCTTCTTAGAGGATTATTGTTTTGTTCCTCTGCCATTGGTTCGGATTCTTGATTTGGTAAAGCTTTTATAACAGGTGTAGAAGAAGAAGATTGACCTTTTTCTGATGATTGCTACTTTTTTGCTTTACCTTTACCTTTGCGAATGGATTTCCCAATTTCAGGGTCAAACACCAGTTGGTCTTTCGATCCTTGTCCACGCGATAACGTAAAGCAATCAAATTCCGCGAACAACTATCAATCCAAGATAAGATTAAGTAGCAAACAAAAAAAGAACATAAAACTATTCATAATGCATAATAGCTCTGAATCAATATTTGTAAAATCACACCATCCCCCACCGGTAGCGGTGCCAAAATTTGATATAGAACTTGGTATGGGTGTAGAGGCTGATGTATGGCTCATGGCAAGTTTACTCACGTCAGTTGCAGTACAATAAAGTGTCAACCCACTGTGGGGTGGTTGTTTAGTAAATATAATTTGAACTATATTGGCGAGAAATGTATATAAACATCGTGTGAAATAAACAAACAAGGAGTTGAATAAGTGAATAGTGAAAATGTATAAAAATGATAATAATTCAAATGGAAACAAATATTAAAAAACTGGGATTGGATTTCATCTATCTTACCCTTCGATACACCGTATATACTTATCTAAATGAAATTTGAACTATTACTTTTTATGTCATAATCAAAGTCATTCGTATCGATTCCTCGACTATAAAATCCATAAGAATATTTCTTAACCATTGATCCCTCGATCACTTTGAAAACAGTCCAGCATTAAGATCGATTATTTCAATGTTTGCTTCGTTGATTATTATTCCTAATAATCACCGCAATAAGCGTACCATTTAGATCCATTTCCAAAGATCATTTTCCAATAACCAAAGCAAACTAAAATTAAGAAACTATTGATCAGATAGATCCAAGCATTAATCATGAAATAAAAAGCCAAAAACAATAGAATGAAAGTACCAAATATATAAATATATATCAAGTGTACATCATGTTCAAATCGATTACATCCAATCCCACAGGAATGTTTAGCTACTCATGGTAGCTATTACAACCAAACAAACTGATAAAAAGATGGAGAGATGAAGAGAAGATGAATCCTAGGGTTTTCAATGGAAAGTAATGGAGAAGAAACATTGTGCGTCGTAACCTCTTTTGAAAATTTTTGAGTTTCCTATTTATCCCCAATCAATTCGCTCAAGTGAGTTAAAACTCGCTCAAACGAGTGAGAATTCTTCAGCTTGAAGAAAGCTTTTGCATCCAGTGTTCCCCTCGCTAACTTACTTGGGCGAGGAGTTCACTCAAGTGAGTCTATATTTAATCTGATTCCCCTGTTTTGAATTTGCTTGAGCCAATGGACTACTCACTTAAGCGGTTTCTTTGAATGGGCCTTTAGAAGAATTTCGCTTGAGCGAAGATGTCATCGCTCAAGCGATTTCTTTTAAATTTAGTTCTACCTATTTTTCGCTTGAGCTAAAGTTGCTCGCTCAAGCGAATTCTTCTTTTTTTTTCTGGAAGTATTTCACTTAAGTGGATAAGGAGGTCGCTCTAGCAAATTCTTCTCCTGATGCTTTAATCCTTTTTTACCTCTAACTCGCTTAAGCGATGATATCCCTTGCTCAAGTGATTACTTCTCTCAAGTAGATTTCCAGCTTGCTTAAGCGAGTTAATCAAAACTTGGGCTTTTCTTAGCTTTAAATAGGGAATTTCTTTAGAGACTTCTTCCTTCTTATCTTCCTCATCCTTTTCATCTATAATTACACAAAAACTTGGGATAAGGGATGCAAATTTATATTAATCGTAACAAAATTATATGGAATTCCATTTCATCAATTAATACATGCTAAATAATCCAGACAATTGATATTCTAACAAAATCATGCCTATTTGATCAAGAAATATACACATTTTAGGCATTTATCAATCTCCTAACCCTTGGTTATTTAGGTAGGAAACATATTTCCAATTGTATCTCATGCAACTCTTAGATGATTGAATGGGTAAGTCTTTACCCTTATTTATCTTATGAATTTAAGCTTAATCCTTATGCCTTTAAGTTATTTTCAATCTAATTGAAAAACTTAGTTAAGTTAAGATGAAATAAAAATAATTTGGATATTACAATTATCTCATCACGCCTTACTAATATAAATGACAACACCCTGCTTTAGCAGAACCATTATTTATTGACATTAGTGTTACAAGTTTTTATATGATCAAACCTTTTTGTGGCAAGTTCCACTATCAAATTGTAGTATATGTTAAAAATAAAGTGTCATTCCACTGGGATATGGTGTTAAAATATTGATTCGTCATTACCTTAGCAGAAACAAATGGATAATTTCACAAACATGCAGAATTTAAAGAAACTGAACCTTAACCAACATAAGCTAAAACAAAAGATAAGAAATATAAACTATCAAATGATAAAAGCTGGGATTAGATTTCATCAATCTTTCCCTTCAATATGTTGCATACATTTTTAGAAACGGATTTTGAGCTATCACTTTTTACGTCACAATCTTAAATCATTTGCATCTATCCCTCAACTATGAAATCCATAAGAACATTCTTAAATATATTGATTCCTCAATCACATTAAGAATATTCCAGCATTATACGTGATTATTTTGACGTTCATTATGTTGAATATTATTCCTAATATCCGTCATAATAAGCATTGCATTTAGATCTATTTTTGTGAGCTATTTTCCAATAATTAAATGGAAACTAAGATCAAGAAACTATTTCCCAATAGATTCAAGCATTAAGTGTAAAATGAAAAGCTGAAAACAATAGAACAAAAATATCGAATATATAAATGTAGAACAAGCTTAAGTCGGGGTTTGATCAACTACATCCAATCCCAATAGAGGATTTAGCTACACATCGTAGCCATTACAATCAAAACTTGAAAAGAGAAAAATGAAAGAGAGGAAAAAGATGGATTCCAATGAGAGCTCCACGTTCCAAGAAGTAAAAATCTGCCAACCGCCTTGATTTTTTACGATGTTTGCCTTTAGATTATGTATCTTGCTTAAGCTAGAGTTATGTCACTTAAGCGAGATAGCTTTCTTCAGCTTGAAGAACTCAGCTTTCTTCAGCTTGAAGAACTCTATCTTTATCTAATTTTTCCCTTGTAGACTCGCTTGGCGAATGTGTCACTCAGACGAGTTAGATCCCTTGTTTCCTTTGGTATATTCGCTTGAGCTTAGCATGATTTGCTCAAGAAAATAAGCTTTGGGCTTGATTCTGGACCATTCTCGCTTGAGCTGTTTGACTCTTACTCAAGCAAGTTCTTCAACCTCTATTTCTGGATAATTTTCGCTCAAGTTATTTCCTGTCTCTCAAGCGAAGCCTTCATATTTAGTTTCTAGACAATTCTCGCTTGAGCAGTTTGAGACTCACTCAAGTAAATTCTTCACTGATAGTTTCTGTAAGTTATTCACTCAAGCGAATTGAGATTTGCTCAAGCAAAATCTGCCTCTGATTGTTTCTTCTTGAAGGCTTCGAAGCTCTCTTAAGCGGACTGAGTCTCGCCCAAGCGAGACACCCAAAACTTATATTTTTCTTCATTTTAAATTGGGGAATGGCCTTGGATTCTTTGCTTTTCTTTTTCATCTTTTTCACCTATCATTTACACAAAAATAAAGATAAAAGCTTAATTGTATTAAAACATATTAAAATATCTGATTCTTAATTTCTATTCATTTCCATGCATAAAATGTTCCAGATAATGTAACTTGTAACACAATTATACTCAAATACCATCAAAATATCTATACATTTGAGCATTTATCAACTCTTCTCAACCTAGAACTTTGCTTGTCATCAAGCAAAAGTAACAAAGACTTTAAATGAAAAGAAAGATTTGTCTTAATCATAGCTATGCATGAGACAAAATATTGAAACACACATATTTATAACTGACAGATCCTAGCTTTAATTAAAATTCATCAAGGTAAACACTTAAGTTTACAAAGCACTGAATAGTTTAAAGTAACCAATGGCTGTAAAAACAAGGAATCCACTCATTGTCTCACAGGTGGGTGTTTCTCTCTTGCCATCATTAATCACATCTTAGTCAGTATTGTATTTCATTTCGTTTCAAAAATATAGACACTCAAACAACAAGGATTTGGAGGTCTTGAAAAAGGTTGTAATGTGGTTGGGCTAAACAATAAATCCATGGTTTTTCTATGAATTCAAAAGGCATGCAATAGTCATGATATTTGTACCCACTTAGCTTGCCTAGACATGACAATTATTTTTTTCCTCCAGCTTATACATTATTTTTTATTTCTTTCTCACATTCCTTTTCTTATGCCATTCTTCTTTTTTATTGATTTCAATTGAGGAAATTTTCTTCTTCTTTTCATTTTCACTTTTCTTGACAACCATTTATTTCTTGCCATTTGAACCCATTAAGCATAACATTTTATATACAGCATATCATGCTCCTTATTCTTTTAGCATGCTATACAAGTAGGTATTTAAAATT
The DNA here is from genome assembly GCA_037962975.1 of Clitoria ternatea. Classification (NCBI taxonomy): domain Eukaryota; kingdom Viridiplantae; phylum Streptophyta; class Magnoliopsida; order Fabales; family Fabaceae; genus Clitoria; species Clitoria ternatea. The sequence goes on along the minus strand of CM075672.1, from coordinate 155,170,849 downwards.
TTAGATTCATGTTATAGATAAGGGTTTCAGAACAAAACTTTTTAGCTCAAAGGGGTTACAACAAAATGGATTTCAATTTATGTACGGGTAACTTTTTGGCTCTAGCTTAACCTATTTCTGCATAAAATTGCCTCTATCATTTCCTTGGTTATTTTAGTGATGTTTTGACAGAAAATCATGCAATACAACCACATAATAATCAGTGATCTCTTAATATTTTAAATTCACTCATTCTTCCAATTAAAAAGGGCTTGATTCTTTATTTAAATAGCAAAAAGTTCAAACATCATTTAGTTACCTCACAACTTGAGATTCACTAGATTCCAATTAAGATCAACCATGATACTGCCATTTCAAAATGAATTTATTTTTTAACTTATGCATCCTATGGATTATTTACCATCTTTAATCCACTAAGTGATTTTTAAACCACTAACTAGATACAAAAAGATATATCCATACAATATAAAAAAAAACATCACGCCTATATATATATAACACTAGTGGGGCAATCATATAATCCAAAATGAGCTATATATACCAAAAGCTATAAACTGCAATACATGATTGCAAATGCAACTAAAGTAAAATACTGAAAGTAAAGAATGAAAATAAAAGGCTGAAAGTAAATAACAATCAAAACAAAGGCACCCATATAGAGTCCATCAGTCATCAACTACAATGCTGCTAATGACTCTATCTAGTTGTGCCTCAAACTCTGGATCTCCCTCCTATTACTGTGCGGTGTCCTGAGGAGTTGCCTCAACAGGTGCTTCCTCAGTAGCTGCCCCGTAGTAGTAGGTGTCTCTGGTGCTCTCTCAGTCACTATAGGTGTAGGTGCTGCTGCAGGTACTGATGTAGGTGTAGGTGCAACTGCTGGCTCAGATGGTTCTACCTCCTCCAGTAGAATAGGCCTATCCTTAAGCCAAGCAACTCTATCCTTAAACTCTGGCAAAGACATGAATGGGCCAGCTAGATGACTATAATAACTGGCTCGATAGAAATATGCCAGAGCTCGGTGGAGGGCGGCCTGCTACTCCTGAATGTGAGTGAGATGAGCCAAGAGAATAGGGTCAGTAGTAGGTGATGGAGGTGCTCGTAGTGCAATTGGTAAAATAATGGTGCTGATGAGACTGCTGGAGATGAAGGGGATATAGTGGTGGTGCATCTGGCTGGGCAGGTCTTGCTGGAGTATAGAACTGCTGAATGAATCGTCTATCAATGGAAGGTCTGATAGGAGTGTTAGATGAACTTCATCGCCATGAGCTATATAAAATCCAGTGATAAAAGTAGGGAACCCCAAACTTTCCTTCACTTTCTGGCTTGATGTTGTAGTCTTCACGTCCATCCTCGCAAACTTATGAATTTCATCCTGGATGACGTAGGCGATGTCCATTGGAGCGCGAGGAGAAAGAATGGTCTTTAAGAGATGGCACCTCTGGTAGGTGAGATCAGAAACATGACCACTAAGGGTCACATTAGGCAGCAAGAATGTAGTCTAGACTTGGGTACGGAGGATCATATCCTTCTTGAGGATACAAAGAGGATTATGAGTACCTTTACCCATTTGGAAATGTCAACTTGGAAGAAAAAAAGTATCCTCTAACTCCTGTGTCTAATAAAACTCATTATGTAGGGTATCCACACTCCTCTTACAAACGACCTATAATCACCAAATTTATCCTTTGGCCAACATTTGCATAAAACTCCTTTACGATGTCAGGGTCAAATTGAGGACCAAGATTGGCCAACCAGAGCATTTCCTATTCTAAAGAACACTAATAAAATTATCACATTCTCCTTGTGTTAGATCAACTCTTCACTCAGTGATGAAATTCCACTATTGAATTTCCTCAAACCGCTTTGCTCTATCTTTGTCTCTGAATTACTAGTTCTTAGGTGGCAAAGGCTCAAAGGTGCGTTGTCTCTTAACACGCTCCTTGCGAGCCGGATTGGAAGAGCTTGGGTTGGTAGGTGAGGGAGTTGGTCCAGTAGTCTTGGTCCTAGCCATCTTAAAACTCAAAATATCCCAATATAATTTATAATTCTGAGTTTACACACAAGTGAAAAAGCATGGACAACCTACCATAACTTACAATTCCATAAACCAACACCATATACACTATGCAAAAATAGCCCTTAATTATAAAAGAGGTTCTCTTATTACAGCTTCAATTAAAAGAAAAACATATGCAGTTTAATGCCATTCTATTTACAAGCCATATTGCTAGTTTAAGAAAACTACTCATATATGGAATAAACTCCATTTCAGAATTTCAAGCAAGTATCAACATACTGAGTAACAGTCTATGCACACCAAACTGCAAATGATAACTCTATCCAGTGACTCAATAATTTATTGATCATTATTCGCTTAAAAAGTTTCAACGAAAATAGGGCACACCAAAATGCCATTACACCACGGCATCTAAAACTCAATGTACCTTCCAATCACTTTTTCAAACACTTAACAAGGAACACTTTACAGAAGTTAAACTAAATCATAAGCTCATGCAAGTTACTTCCAAACGTTGCAAGAAAAACAGGGCATGACGGAGGAAAGAAAGAGAAAAGATGAGAGAAGAAGACAAATGCACAATGTAGAAGAGATGAGAACAAGAAAACTTACTTGAGTAACAATGAAAGAGAGTAAGAGCTCAAGGAAGAAGATGATGGGGGCTAGGGCTTTAATGCTCTTGAGGGAGAAAATAGGAAGGAACGATTCTTTTTGAAGAATAAGAGTGTAACCATTCACTTTTGCTTTAAAAAACTTTTAAAAATGAATCTCGCATCAAGTTGCTTAAGTGACGATGATTCACTTGGGTGATCTTACACATAGAACCTCAAGGGTCACCTTTTCGCTCGAGCGATTTAGCTTGGGTTGGGCAAAATTTGGACTGTACCAAATATTAAAGTATCTTGCTTAAGCGCAATGATTCGCTTAAACAAGTTTTCATAAAATAATTTACAAAAGAACTTTGCTCAGGCAAGCAAAATATTACTTAGGCGAGGTATATGAAAAACACCCTCTGATACTTTATTTCATTTTCGCTTGAGCTTAAGGAAATTTCTCAAGCAAAAATTTGATAGTAACTTTTTTTAATTGTGTTCACTTGAGCTATTCCCATCTTGCTTAGGCGACATTTAAACAGAGTGATTTTGTCTTCCACTCGCTCAGGCAAAACAACGCTCGCCTGAGTGAGAAAAATAAGACTGAGCCCCTGATTCTTCCTTAGTTCCATTGCTTGAGCCAGAATGATCCACTCAAGTTAAAATTTAACAGGACCAATTTTACTTATGCCTCACTTGAGAGCCAAAATTTCGCTTAGGTGAATTTTACCCAGAACTCTTTTAACATTAGTTTGCTTGGGTGAAATAAGCTTGGCTTAAGCATGACTGAAATTAATCAATTTTTCTTGGGCAAGCACCATGTCGCTTGAGCAAGTTTAGCTGAATAACTTTTAATGAAGTTTTCTATGAAATTTGCTTGGGCGAATGTTGGTTTGTTGGCAAGCGGACCAATTTAATCATTGTATTTTTTGAAATACATATCGTTCCCTTAAGGATTGAATGCTTTCGGTGTGTGACAGTAATTCTTATTTACTATGGTAAAATTATCAAAACTTATGAACAAAAGAATGATTCATATACAAATTGTACAATATTCATAGATCTAGAGATTAATTTATACATTAGGCAAAAGATAGTGTAAAATGAATTATAAAACTATCTAGAAAATAACTATAAATAGCACTTTAGAATGTTTCCAATACATGAAATTTAAACATAGAATGACAAACTATGTTGGAATTAGGATCCCCACACTAGAATATAACATGGTAATTATAAACATGCATATTTAGTTATCAAGTTCATGTCATTGCTGCTTAAAAATCATTAAACCCGATCCCTCGGTGAATAAATTCTTAATAGTTATCGTAAAGTCTGATTCCTCATATGCTTTCTCAGTAAAAACTTGCTTTAAGTGCTGGCCTTAACACAACAATAATTACCAACTCTATCACTAGTAATTGGTATATTAAGGGTATTTCAACTTTTACTTCCATTAAAGTAGTTTTAACACATATGAAAATCATTCTCCCGTTTGAAGTTCATACTAATAAAAGATGAAATATTAACATAAAACTTGAATCATAAACAGGTATAATTCATAATCACAACATCATATTCATAGATTGGTTCACCAATTCCAACATAAATAGATTAGTTACACATGGTAAAAGTAAAAGCACAACTTACAAATAAAAACATGATGAACATTTGATCACACTTGACAACACACTTCACAACATGAAAGGAAAGCAACACTAAACAACACTCTCTAGTATATGGAAGAATTCTGCAGTATAACTCAGAAACAAGGATTTTGGAATGGAATAAAGAAGTTAACAAAATGAAGAATTGGATGCCAAAACCTTTGGCAAATGGCCTTATTTATAGGGTTAAGTCGATGTCCTGACGCTACGTGTGGGCGTGGTGGTGCGCGTCGGCGTCCAATAATCGTCCAGATGTTTAGCCACTAATCCCCAATCATGCCTCAATAATATACAGACCTAGTCCCCTGATGTCTCCCACTTCGTTCATGCTTTTGGATTGGAGCGGTTTGGCCATTTTGAATTATTAATTAGCCTATTTTAGAGTGTAATTCCACCTATAAGTGAGATACACGTAGCACCTGATGCTACACGTGGGCCTGACGCGTAGCGTCAGCCTTAAAAATCCTGATGCTGAGCATGGGGTAGATGCTACACGTCAGCCCTCTGACTTGGACAAATTTTTCACCTTTAACCTCAACTTTTCACTATAAAAAATAGAAGAATAGGTCATGCCAAGTTAAATTCAATAACTTCCATTTATTTTAAAATAAAACCTAAATTTATTTATATTTAAGCTAATTTTTATTAATTTTCTAACAATTTTTATTATAAAAATAACTATAAATCAAGAACTAATAGTGACATAGTGTCGCTTGGGCAAAACAAAAACTTTCTTTAATTTTAACTATGTACCTAATTGAGTTCCTTCATGATGCATAAAACTTAAGAATTTGTTCAACATTGAGAACTTTGAATCATCAATTGAAATACGATCAAAGAGAAATTGAAGGATTTAAACCTATCCCTATAACCATCAGAAATTCAACTAATGATTCCTTGCATTCAACATTAATTTCAAATACATCCATGATTATATGATCAATGCTTACTTTTTGACAAATTAGTAACAAAATAAACCTAAAATCAATCTCAACTACTCAAGCATGTATATTTTTGTTAGTCTTTGCCACTAACTTCAACTATTCATCAGTTTAACACCTATAAGCATGAGTTTCTCATCATTTTCATATTAAATTTCACAATTCATCACATATATCACCTACTATGCAACAATTTCAACAAACATCATGATATAAATTACATTGAAACATCATCTTCCTAGAAATTGTCTATTCCTTCTTAATTGATCACCAATGTATTAAATTAACTCTCAAACATGACTAAACCTATAATTTACATACTAGAACACAAAATTCAAACAAAAGGCAATAAAACACTGGGTTGCCTCCTAGGAAGCGCTTGTTTTACGTCATTAGCTTGACGCCTTTGATATTTTTAAGGGTCCTACAAGTGGATGACCATAGTAAGCCTTTCCACTTCACCACCAAGGTAGGGCTTCAGTGTTTGCCTATTGACAGTCCAAGTTCTTTGTGAAATAGGGTCCTGTAACTTAACAGCTTCATAAGATCTAACTTCTTTAACCAAGAAAGGTTCAGACCACTTGGATTTCAACTTTCTAGGAAACAATTTCAACCTAGAATTAAATAAGAGCACAAATTAGCCAGAATGAAAACTTTTTTGAATAATCTTCTTATCATGATACTTTTTCATCCTTTCCTTGTAGATATGGGAGGATTCATATGCTGGGAGCCTCCATTCTTCTAGCTTATGCATCTATAACTTCCTCTTTTCACCAGCTGCTTGCAGATCAAAATTCAACAACTTCATTGCCTAATAAGCTTTATGTTCAAGTTCCACCAGCAAGTGACAACTTTTGCTAAAAACTAGTTGGTAAGGAGAAAGACCTGCAGGTACTTTGTATGTTGTCTTATAAGCCCAGAGCTTGATCATGCTTCTGAGCCTCATCCTTCCTGATGATTGGGACTATCTTCTCCAGAATATGCTTGATCTCTCAGTCTAAAACTTCTACTTGCCCACATGCTTGTGCATGGTAAGGAAGTGGCACTTTATGTTTTACTCCATAATGTTTCAAACATTTCTACAACTGAGCATTACAAAACTGAGAACCTCCATCACTTATCAACACTCTAGGCGTGCCAAACCTGCAAAAGATATTCTTTTTCTAGAACTTGATCACAGTTTTATCATCAACTTTAGGACTGGCAGTAGCTTTCACCCATTTTGATACATAATCCATAACAACCAAAATGTATTCATTTGCAAATGAAACGGGTAATGGTCCAACAAAATTAATCCCCCAGTAGTCAAACACTTCAACCTCAAGGATAGTACTCAGAGGCATTTCATTTCTTCTTGAAATTTTACCTGTCCTCTGACAACTATCACATGATTGAGCATGAATATAGGTATCCTTAAAGAATGAAATCCAATAGAAACCCAATCATAGAACTTTAGCTGCAGTTCTTTCACTGTTGAAGTGGTCTCCATATGCGGAATTATGACAATGCTATATAATGCTTCTTGCTTCTCCTTGAGATATACATCTTCTCAAGATGTCGTCTGATCCAATCTTAAATAAATATGGATCATCCTAAATGTATTGTTGAGTTTCCTTCAAGAATTTCTTTTTCTGTGGCCAGGTAAGATCATCAGGTATAATTCTGGCTACTTTAAAATTTGCAATATCCGTAAACCATGGTGTCTCTGTAACCAGCAATAATTTTTCATTAGGAAAAGCATCATCTACTTCAGGCTGAGCATTCGTAACTACCTTGTTGGAAAGTCTGGAAAGATGGTCTGTAATGAAGTTCTCACTTTCTGTCTTGACTTTAATAATCAAATCAAATTCCTGCAATAGTAAAATCTATCGAAGCAATTTGGGCTTTGAGTCAGGTTTATTCAGCAAATATTTTAAAGCTGCATGGTCAATATAAACAACAACAGTAGATCCAATCAAGTAGGGTCAAAATTTTTCTAAGCCATATACCACTGCTAAAAGTTCTTTTTCTGTTGTAGCATAATTTATTTGTGCTTCATTGAGCACTTTACTAGCATAATGTATGACATGAAAAACCTTCGACTTTCTTTGACCAGAACTGTTCCTATAGCATATTCGCTGGCATCACACATTAGTTCAAATTCAAGTTTCCAATCAGGAACAACTATTATAAGGGCAGAAATTAGTTTTTGTTTCAATAAATCAAAAGCAATTAAACAAGAATCATTAAAGTGAAATGAGTATCCTAATTCAAGAGGTTACTCAGAGGCTTTGCAATCTTTGAAAATCTTGGATGAATCGTCGATAAAAGCCTGCATGGCCCTAGAAACTTCTAATTCCTTTCACATTAACGGGTGGTGGGAGTTTTGCAATCACTCCAACCTTTGTTGGTTCCACTTCAATGCCTCTACAAGAAATTTTATGACCTACTATACCTTTTGGGACCATAAAATGGCATTTTTCCAAATTAAGAACTAGATTTATTTCCACACACCGCTTTAATACAGTATCTAGATTAGCCAAGCAGTGATCAAATGACGATCCAAAAATAGAAAAGTCATCCATAAATACTTCAATGTATTTTTCAATCAAATCTGCAAATATGGCAAACATGCATCTTTGGAATGTAGCTTGAGCATTACATAGTCTAAAATGTATTTTTCTGTAAGCAAAAACACCAAAGGGACATGTAAAGGTGATCTTGTCTTGATCTTCTAGAGCAACAACTATCTAATTATAGCCTACATATCCATCCACAAAATAATATTATGCTTAACTTGCCAACCTTTCAAGCATTTGATCCATAAAAGGTAAAGGAAAATGATCTTTTCTGGTAGTCTGGTTATGTTTTTTGTAATCAATACACATCCTCCATCTAGTGACTATTTTAGTTAGAATTAATTCATTCTTTTCATTCTGAATTACTGTCATGCTACCCTTCTCAGGCACTACCTGAACTAGGCTTACCCAAGCACTATCAAAGATAGGATAAATCATGCCCGCTTTAAGTAACTTTATCACCTTCTTCTTCACTACCTCTTTCATAGTTGGATTTAATCTTCTTTGAGGCTATACAATAGGCTTGTATTCCTGCTCCATGAATATCTGATGCATGTAATATGAAGGACTGATTCCTTTTAGATCCTGCAAAGTCCATCCAATTACTCCCTTCTTTCTTCTCAATACTTCAATCAATTTCATTTCTTCTGACTTGGTCAACCCACTGCTAATCACCACTGGTTTCTAAATATCATCATCCATGAAGACATATTTCAGATGGGAAGGTAAAGCCTTCAATTTAAACTTCTGGGCTTCAACTTCTATCTTCACAGGCAAGTCTTCCATGGATACTTGGTTTGCTGAAATGAATTCATCTGAATCAAAATCTTTCATAATTTCCTCTATAACTTCTACTTCATCCTTATCAAGCTCATCAATAAAATTCACAAGAACTTTCTCAAGAGTGCTAGAGTGATTTAAGTTACACAATTTATTTTTAATGGCTTCTTCTTCTACACCAATCTAAAAATAATGTTGCTTATCTAGTGGATGCTTCATTGCTTCAAAAACATTAAAATTCACCTCATCATCATGTACTCTCACTTTTAACTTTCCTTATCAACATCAATAATTATCTTAATAGTCTTCATAAACGTTCTCCCTAGGATGAAAGGTACTTCAGAGTCTTCTATATCCATCATCACAAAATCCACTAGGAACACAAATTTATCAACTCTGACCAACACATCCTCAGCTACCGCATAAGGAAATTTCATTGATCTATAGCTGCAAGGTCATCCTCGTGGGTCTAACCTCCAAGTCTTATATTCTCTTCAACATAGACATGACATCAAAATGCTAGCTCCTAGATCCAATAAAGCTTTTCCTACAGGTAAAGTATCAATGGTAATTGGAATTGTAAAACTGCCATGGTCCTTAGTCTTCAATAGTAATGCTTTTTTGAATAATAACATTACATCGTGCTTCCAACTTCAAAGTTTCTTCATAAAATCTCATCTTCTTTGTCAGTAACTCCTTCATGAATTTGGCATAAGTAGGCATTTTCTCCATAGCTTCTACAAAAGGAATATTGATCTGAAGCCTTTTAAAGATATCCATAAATCTAGCGAACTGCCTTTCCTTATCTTGCTTTGAAGGATTCTTTGGATATGCAAAGATTCTTCAACTATGGAATCTGACTCTCATTTTTTCTCTCTGCTTTTCACTCTCTTTTTGTATTCTTTTTTATTTCTCTTTATTCATACCCTTACTATTTACATTCTCTCTTTTATTTTGATCTTCCTCACTCACACATTCTTTTTCTTTTCCTTTCTGTTCTCTCAACACTTCTTCTTCAATTTTCTCATTCTCATCAATCTCTCTACCTATCACTTTACCGCTTCTTATGGTAATTAACTTATAATGCTCCTTAGGATTCGGATGACTGTTGGCAGAGAAGGAACCTCCCTGTTAATTTGACAGTTGCTGTGTCAATTGTCCAACTTGAGTTTCCAAGTTTCTGATTGATGCCTCTATTTTTTGATTGGTTAAGAAAGCTTGCATGAATTTCTCCAGAGTCTCCTCCAATTCGAAAGTCTTTTCATGCAAAGAAGGATAATGTTGCTTATATGGTTGTTGTCTATTTGAAGGTCCTGCCTCCTGTCTCCATCCTTGATTTGAATTTTGATTATTTCTCCAACCCTATGAAAAATAGTTGGGATAATTACTAGAATTAAAATTACCTTGTCACCCTGGGTTGTTCATATAATGAACAGACTTTTCTTGTTGATCTCCTTGATATGAGTATTGGCCATTTGCATGATTTCCTCCACAAAAATCACATTTGATTTGTTGCTGATGATTCATAGTAGGTGCCATAGGAGAATAAATTGCATGTAATTGTTGTGGTAGCTTTGCCATTTGTTGAGTCAATGCTTCTATCTGTTGGGTTAGAATCTTGTTCTGAGCTAATATTACATTAGTAGTGTTCAAGTCCAATATACCTCTTCTAGTTACTTGTTGCTTATCATGTTGAGCTTAATGATCTGTAGAAGATAGAGCATCAATGATCCTTGTTGCTTGGTCCACATCTACAGTCATCAATGTACCTCTGGTAGCAGCATCCAGAATCATTTTAGTGTTAAGTCTCAAACCCGTATAAAAAATATTAATTTATGTAATATCTTTAAATCAATGATTCGGGCATTTACTCAACAATGATTTAAATCTTTCCTAGGCCTTACAGAATGGTTCATCAGGGCCTTGCTTGAAGGTAGAAGTATTAGACTTAGCTTTAATAAAATAAGAAGGTAGAAAAATCTTCGAAGAAACTTTTTCTCCACTGTACTCTAATTATGCAAACTTTGATTAGGATGGGATTACAACCACTCTTTAGCTTTCCCTATTAAAGAAAAGGGAAATAATCTCAAGTATGCCAATTCAATATCATCTTGTCCAAATCTCATAATTCCTACTAACTCATAAAATATCGCTAAATGAGTGTAAGGACCCTCATTTACCATTCCAGTGAATTGGTGTGTATTGATAAGACTTAAGAATGTTGGCTTTCTCTCCAAGGTCCTTGTAGTGGTTGGAATTGCAATACTAGAAAAATGTCTTGGGCCTTGATGATGTAGGAGGACCTTGTATGAGATCTTCCTTGGGATGGATCTAGGATCTTCTCAACTCTTCCTTAGCCTTCAAGATGAGAACTTGATGAAACCTCTAACGCTTGGCTGAAACTTTAAAGAACAAAAGACTCTAAAATCAAAAATAATTAAAAGAGAAAAGGATTGATGAAGGTGAATAGGAAAGTTGGAAGATGAAGGAAATGGAATATAGAAATAGAAGAAGGGTTTTGGAGGCCACTTCCAAGGAGGAAGATAACTCCAACTCGCCACCAAGGAGGGAGAATACCCCTTGGATAAGAGCTTGCTAAAGTCTCTTTAGCTTAGAGAGAAAGAGGAGAATCTCTCACTAAAATTTCACACAAGGTGTATGTATTTCTTAAAATATAAGTTGTAGCATTTTACAAGAGGAGACACCTTTATATAGCCATATGAGGAATTCAACCAAGGTGCTCATAATGGGCCTCCATGATGGATCCTAGGCCCATTCAAGGGAAAAGAGAAAGAGATGGCCTATGCATGGCCCAAATGAGAGTACATGGCCCAATAGTGACCAAATTAACCTAGTAAGGTCCAAATAAAGCCTAAATCACTAGAAAATCCATTTATGAACTATATTACATGATCAGTACAAATAGATCCTTAAAGTGTCTTTATTGGGCTTGGGCCCACTAAGCAAGATAAGGAAGGAAGATTGGGCTTTGTGGATGGTCTCTTTGCCTTTCTTGGACTTGGCCCTTGTTAAGGGACCCTTGTAAGCCTCTAACCCTTTATCCAAAGTAGTGTAAGGATCCTTTCATGTTGTGTCCTCATTATGCTCCCCTTCCTCGAAAGGATTTGTCCTTAAATCTGAAGTATCATCCTCTTCATATATGTCAAAAGGAGACAAGTCAGACACATTAAAAGAAGCACTCACACCATATTCACCAAGCAAATCAAGGACATAGGCATTATTTCCCATCTTTTTAAGGATTTGAAAAGGAGCATCACCCCTTGGGTCGAGTTTGGATTTTCTCAAATTTGGAAACCTTTCTTTTCTAAGTTGTAACCAAACCCAATCTCCAACCTCAAAGGTAACTTCCTTTCTTTTCTTATTCGCATAACGAGCATAGTGTTCATTCTTAGCTTGAATTTGGTTTTTAACCTTCTCTTGAAAATCTTTTACAAATTTGGCCTTTGCCTCTCCATCCAAGTGAAGGACAGAATCAAAAACATCAATGGGCAATAGGTCCAAAGGAGTGAGAGGGTTAAAACCATAAACAACTTCAAAAGGACTATGCTTAGTTATGGAGTGTTGTACCTTATTATAAGCAAATTCAATGTGTGGCAAAAACTCATCCCAAGATTTAACATTTTTATTTACTAAGACCCTATGTAATTGAGAAAAGGTCCTGTTCACTACCTTTGTTTGGCCATCCATTTGAGGATGACAAGTGGTAGAAAATAGAAGCTTCGTTCCTAGCCTTGACCAAAGTGTTTTCCAAAAATGACTTAGAAATTTAATGTCCCTATCAGAAATGATAGTTTTAGGAACACCATGAAGTCTTACAATTTCTTTGAAAAATAGTTTAGCAATATGACTAGCATCATCCACTTTGTGACAAGGAATGAAGTGAGCCATCTTACTAAACCTATCTACCACAACAAAGATAGAGCCCATGCCTCTTTGGGTCCCAGGTAAGCCTAACACAAAATCCATAGAGATTTCAATCCAAGGAGAAGTAGGTGTAGACAAAGGAACCATTAGGTGATATTTTAAATTTAGCTTTTCTATAAACTATACACCTAGCACATAGTCTTCGCACATCTTTTTTCATTCTAGGCTAATAGAAGTGTTCATTTAATATGGATCCCTTCTAAAATAACCCATTAAGCCATCTTCATGGCTTTCTCTAAGCAATAAATCTCTCAAAGAACTCCTACGAATGCAAATTTTATTGGCCCTAAAGAGGTAACCATCTAAAGTGTAGAATCCTTTTTGAGATGTGGTGTTTGAAGATGAATTGTAGATTTTAGAAAAATCAAGATCTCCTTGATACAAATTCCTAATCTCATCAAGTCCAATGATGTTTGATCCAAGAGAGGCAAGCAAAGAGTGCCTTCTAGATAAAGCATCAACCACAGTATTTGATTTTCCATTTTTGTACTTGATGACATAAGGAAATTGTTCTAAGAACTCAACCCATTTTGTATGTCTTTTATTTAACTTATATTGCCCTTTTATGAATTTAAGTGATTGATGATCACTATAAATGACAAATTCTTTTGGGTTCAAGTAATGTTCCCAAGTTTGGAGGGCTCTAACCAATGCATAGAATTCTTTGTCATATATGGGATAATTGAGGGCAGCCCCATTTAGTTTTTCACTGAAAAATGCAATAGGGTGGCCTTCTTGCAATAAACAGCTCCTATCCCCACATTGGAAGCATCACACTCAAGCTCAAAAGTTTTGGAAAATTTTGGAAGAGCTAAAACTAGAGCATGAGTAAGCTTTTCCTTAAGATCTTGGAAGGCTTTCTCTTGCCTTGGTCCCTATAAAAAAACAACATTTTTCTTAACCAATTCATTCAAGGGGGAGGCTAAGGTAGAGAAATCTTTCACAAATCTTCGATAAAAACTTGCTAAACCATGAAAACTCCTAACTTCACTTACATTCTTAGGTGTTGGCCAATCTTGGATTGCCTTCACTTTGGAGTGATCTACCTCTACACCTTTAGAACTTACTACAATCCAAGGAAAACAATACTATCTATGCCAAAAGAATATTTTTCCAAATTCGCATAGAGGTTGTTTGTTCTCAAGGCAAGCATAACTTGTTTCAAATGGCTTAGATAAGAGGTCATAGTCTTTGAGTAAACAAGAATATCATCAAAATAGGCCACAAGAAAATGCCTAATAAATTCCCTTTAAACATGATTCATTAACCTCATAAACGAGCTTGGTGCATTAGTCAAGCCAAAGGGCATAAATAACCACTCATATAATCCAAGTTTGGTTTTAAAAGCAGCTTTCCATTCTTCTCCCTCTTTAATTCGTATTTGATGATAGTCACTTTTAAGATCAATCTTGGAAAATATAGTAGAACCACTCAATTCATCAACCATATCATCAAGTCTAGGAATTATATGCCTATACTTGATGGTTATGTTATTGATAGCTCTACAATCAGTGTGAGACACCCTGAAAATACAGGGAAATTTTTCACGATTTAAAATCACTATTCAATAAAGAGAAAATAAGTGGTGAGGCTTTTAATACAACACCTGGATCTATGATAAACCACTCCCATATATAAAGATATGAGAGGGTAAATTAAAGGATGATTTTATAATAATTTTCCAATTAAAATCAGCGGAAGAATTAATTAATTTCATTGTTGCATGATTGAATTTTAAGAGAAGAGATTTCATGAGGTTCTATGACCCATACTATGTTCATAACACCTTTAAGATGATGCATGATAAGGATTTGATGCATAAGAAATGAAAATTTATTTAAAATAAGACAAGGGGGACATCAGGTGGCTACTCGCTCAAGCGAGCGCCACACTCGCTTGAGCGAGCACACACAGTGACGCTTGAGTGAGCATAAGGAAGGCTAAGCGAGAAAAGTTTTAAGCATCAGGGGCTCCTCTCGCTTGAGCGAGCCCCATCTCGCTTGAGCGAGATACGAAGATCACCCCTAGGCGAGCAAGCGAGACGCTTGGGCGAGAGAAGAGATTTGCCACTGGAGCCAATCTCGCTTGAGCGGATTCTATCTCGCTTGAACGAGATTGCTCCAGCAACCACAAAAGTTCACTGTCCCATTTTCGCTTGGGCGAGGCAAGTCCCGCCTGAGTGAAAATCGACCAGTGTCTATTCCCTTCTCCCTCGCTTGATCGATCACCGGGCTAGGACCATTTCGCCTGAGCGAGAATGGTCCAGTGACCAACCACTGATTCCCACCAAATCTCGCTTGGGCGAGAAGGCCATTCGCCTGAGCGAATTTCAGCTAGTGGCTACGCCCCTGTTTCATAAGCAACTCGCTCGAGCGAGATTCCCACTCGCTTGAGCGAGTTCTGTAGAACTTGTGCAGAAATATGGAATTCTCATAACTTAGCATATGAATTATCATTTCTTACCATTTTAACCTTTCCTAATACATTATTTTACTTCATTATGCATCTACAAATTCTACCAACTTCATAAAGTACTATAATTTAAGAATTACTTCATTCATTCATTGAATTAAACATCAACAACATCATCTTCCAACTATATATACTTTTCAAATTGAATTATCATTCATTCAAGGCATATCATTTGAAACATTCATCTCATAATTCTCCATAAAGTGATGCAAGTCATAATGCACACCATTCATTCATAAAAATTAACATCATCAAGCATCATAATTTTATCCTTTACATCGTTTGGGTCATAAATGAAAATTGACCATACACATCAAGGCTCAATATTCCTCCATGACCCTCAAAATCATTATCACTAATCTAGATATCAAAATAAGCATTCATATAAATCATATGCTATACAAAAATCTAGATTTCGCGGGCCAAGGCACTTCCTATACCACTATTTACCTCCATCAACCAAAATGCACTTCAAAATGTCTACCCTTCCCATGAGTGCCCTGCATCACAAGTCTAAAAATGGATAACATGGGAGAGTGAGTCACACATTCCAAAGGAATGAATATGAATACCATGTGATTATGTACATATGCATCAAAACATGTATACTTTGCACTTACATATCTTTCACCATACTCTCCATCATTTCAACATCATCATACATACATCACAAGTAACACTACAATTTTGATAAAGCATACAACATATACATAATCAAGTTTCACTACAATTCGAATATCGCACCCAAACTATCATTTGGTATTCATATCTTTTACGTTGTCTTAGTATATCGTTACATCCTCATCACATCCATCATCATATTTCATCACCTTTGGCATACTTCCTCACTATATGCAAATACTCTTAAGCTAATGCATATGCACAAAGGCATATTTCAACAATTGCAGATCTGATTGTGGGAATACAAACACCGAATGTGGGATTCAAGTATGATCATCTAATCATACCCCTACTGCAGTAGTAAAATGTGTATGCTTATTCTTAAATTTTGTATGCATTTCACCAATTGTTTTACTGGTACCAAATCGCATCACCCATCTTGCAAAACCTAGTCATTTTCACCATGACCGCGGTATACAACATATCAACATATGGTGTTGTGGACCAACAATGAGATATATCATGGCAGCTGTGATCTCAAGGACCACCGGAGACACCTGCTCATCAAGAGCCACCCCCCACAAGGGTCAACCACATGCAGCTCCCCGTAGCACAACATGGGCAGCTTCGTGACTTACACACCGAGTCACAGGGGAAATATAAATTGCTCGTGCACAGAGCCGCCCTCCCACTGGGCCAACCGGGGGAATCCCCTAATATTTCAACACCGACAGCATATGCAGTATGCCATGGATGCAAATACAAATCATATGCATCTCACTCTATGCATCCTATACATGCTACTCATCATACATCTTTATCAACACCATTACCAACATTTCCACAAGGCTTTTAGTGGATTTATTATTGTTAGGTTATTCTTATTAATTTAAACATTTGTGTGGCATTACAATAGTTCTCAATCAACATGATCAACAATCATATTACATTCATGGTGGATACAAGCATAACTTCATATCATTAATCATTCTACACCACTATAAAGCACACCATGAATAGTCTAAATGCGTCAAAGTATGTTGCCTAACACATTATCCACACCATATACCACATTACATAAGTGCATGGCATTTGAGATGGGATGACTATAGAGATGAGACCCCATGCGAGGAGGAATGGAATAAAAATTTAATAAAATGATAATGATGATTGTGAATGCCCTTGTTGATAAGTGGCAATGTGATTGTGTATGTGCTTGTGCTTGCTTATGTTGTGAATTGCAATTCATGAGGCTTGTATAATTATAATAATGTGATGATGATTGAATGATAGTCTAATGGTTTTATAGCAAAGCACACATGATGATTGTATGCATGTACACATAATCATAATATATTTATATTCGTTATTTTGAATGTATAACTCACTCTCCCATGTGGTCTCCTTTTTAGCATTGTGATGTAGGGTTATCATGGGCTAAGATGAGACTTTGAATTAAAGTTTTGGCGAAGGTAAATAGTGGTAATGGAAGTGCCTTGACCGGCATCATTTATGAGTTCTTATGTAATGAATAAATTGTTTATGATGATATAGATGATTTAGTGAATTTAGTCATGTATAAAATAATCCTTCATATTTAGGAATGGTGAATATATATAAGCAGTATGTAAGAGATGATTTAATATGTACTAGAAGGATTGAAATTAAATGATGTACATTAATGATAGTGATAGTTGGGAATGTATATGTATATATATATAATTGTGTCTTAGGCAATGCATGTGTATGTTGTGAGTGAATTAGACGGGCTTTGTTCTATTAGGTCTATGTCAGGTATTTGTATGCTTTGCCGAGCCTTTTCTCATATCGTCATATATGGGACTAGGCGTTTGCCTGGTATACACATTTCTCTTCCGCTGTAAACTCTACTATTTTTGTATACCGTTATGGGCAATTTAGTTATCGATCCAGTCATATCTTATTAATTCGTACTCTTCGATTTTCTATGATTTGGGTTTTGGTGTGATGTCAGACTTACTTTGGAACGTAAAAAATTTACTCGCATTTTATTAATCATTATGTTGATCACATCGAAATTCGAGTTTGGAAACCGGGGTGTTACAGTGGTGGTATCAGAGCGTGGTTTTGCTCTGAATTAGATTTGTTAATTATCATCAGAGTGTGGTTACTCTATATTAAATTGATCTTATGGTCGATTGGAGCATGGTTACTCAAGATTGAAAGGTTTTGGTAATGATTAGAGCTAGATGCTTATTGTTCGAATTTGGTTCCTTAGCATGAATTTAAGGGGATCATTGCCTAGTGAATGATATCGTATCAAAATATTGGTTGCCTTATAAGGATTTGTGAATGATTAATTGACTAGGAGTTATAAATTAACTATTAGGGCATTGCTTACCCTTTCTGGATTCTTTATGGATTATTGATAATGGGTTATGGTTAATGTTTATGGAAATGTGCCTAATTTGTTGTTAAGGATGTGTGATGCGTTGGTAGAGCCTAGTTGCTCATTGATAATCATGAATGAATCATGAAATTAAATATGTGTGAACGAATTTCTTTGATGTGATTAATGTGTTTCTTTTGTGTAAGTCCGGCCAAGTTCCTTACCCTATTTCCTTCCATTGACGAATATATTATGATTATACATTGATGTTTATACATTGGGTATGACTTGGATTGATGATGAATTTATACCATGTGTGATCATGGATATGATATGTTAAATATGTATTGATTTGATGATGGACCTATGTCGTATGTTGATCACGGATAGGAGATATTAAATGAGAATTGGGATGGTGGTAGACCATATATGTTAAGACCTTGATAGATATGTTGGAATTGAATCATGTGATTAGGTCTCTTGTATGAGTTACACTTATGGCTCCTGGCCAAAGTATGCTTATTGAATGTGAGTGGTTCATGTGAATTGATTGAATAAATGGTAGTGAAAGAATTCCCTACCATGAGTATTCATGGAACGAAATGATTGATTAAGTTATTATTGAAAGATGAATTAAAAGGATTAATTATGCTATTTGTGAAAGATGGATTTCATATCCTTTGGCATGAGAACCGTGTATTTTATAATGCAAGTGACTTACTATGTCTCCTTAGATTGAGAACCTGAATAAGTGATAAAATGATTAAATGTGAAATTGTGATTCACTAGCTTGGGGTTACGATTCGGTTTCATATTTGTGAACCAAGGAATGATTGATTTGATTATAACCCACTAGGTGTGGTAACCCTGGATGAATTGATGCGAACTTGTATGATCAAACTTTATGGGATAGACCCTATGGCGATCTAGGCCCTATGATATTTTTATGAACCATGTCTAATGATGTTTGTGTATTGTGAGAGTATTCCACAATGGGTACTAGGTGTAACATCCCTGATGTTTTAATGAGAATTATAAGAAATGGGAAATGGTTAGTAAATGTTTTAGAAGTTTTATTTAATATTTGTTCTGTCTGAGCCAGAGATAAGAAAGCCGGTGTCGAGATCGGTCTCAGAAGCGCGAGCAGGCGGAGTTAAAGATCGGAAGTGTAGGAGAAGAGCGGGCAGGACTAGGTGGTCTGGTCCAACCGTTATGAGGAGAGCGCCTCACACGGGGTCATAGCTCAGATTAACCTCATAATGACTGAAACAACGGATGTAGGTAACCAAGAGGTGAGCACGGATGAGATATCCGACCTCTTAGGTTGTAGCTCGGATTTCCGAGGTATGAACACTAAGCTAGGACACCGGGGGGCCGATATTTATATTGGGCTTATACTCTTACGAAGTATTAGAGAATTGTGAATAATTAAACGTTGAGGGAATAAATAAGTGTAATTGATTTGATAACTATGCAATAGTTTAATATAGTGAAATTGATTAAATTTAGTAAGAATACAAATAAAATAAAGGAAAAGACGATCTTGCCCATGAGCCATATATATATATATAAGGAGATTCTTTTCCTTCCCTCTTCATTATTTACAAGTTACCTTTGCTGTTGGTTTGTTCCTTCTCTTTCATTTTCTCCTCTCTTAACGCTAAGTTGCATGCGCTGGAGAGGGACTCCATTTGTGTCCAAACTTCAATTTATTCCCATTCCTGTGATCGAGGCTTCAAGGGGAGTCTACTGATCCGTTCCAATTGTGATTCCCTTATTCCTTTTATTCTTTGGCGGTTTAGAGCCATGCATGGCTATATTCGTGGCTGTTCTCCACTCCTCCGGTGAGTGTGAGCCCAAATGCTGTCCATGAACTAAGGGCGTTGAAGTGACGAGCTGTACTTTATGATCCGTAGGTAGTAGGCTAAGCAACGGAAGACTGAGTGACGGAGTTGAGACTGCGAAACCAGTGCTCAGAGGAAGGAATCGACACAGAGATCAGATCATCGAAGCGTGGAACCAAAGTAAGGGGGGTGTTCGGGTTATAATTAATTAGAATAGGACTCGCTTCTTATTCAGGTCATTGAGGTAATGAAAACAGGTTAAGGAAAAGGTTGCTAAACGTAGTTGTGTGTTTATGCTTGTGCATGTGTGACTGGGTTCATTAATTAGTGGAAGATCGGGTGTGGTTGAGCTTATCATGTTATGATCTTGTGATATCTAATGTTGAAATGATCAGCGTTATGTGATGTCGGGTTAGCAAGCAGGCTACCCGAGTAATGAGGAATTGATATTATTATGTGAAAGGTAAACTGTTGAATGATTATGTGGTGTGGGATGGCCGACGGTATGTGATAGCCCCTCATTTTTGGCTCCCGTGGTTTTCGTGCCCAGTTGAGCTACCCAGTGGTCAAGTAGGACCCAGTGGTCGAGGTGGAGAGTCAAGCAGGACTCGGTGAACCAAGCAGGGTTCACGGGGTGTCAAGTAGGACCCCCAGCTGAAGGCCAATCCTTTAGTATCCGGATACTAGGAGTCAAATTGTATGAGAGTCAGTTGTGATCGTGATGAATGTGATGGAATTGTGTGGTTGGGTTAATATAGTTACTGTATGTAATACACTATGTTTCGGTATGCTTACTTTTGAATGATGCTTGATGTGTATGTATAAATATGCATGTATATTTGTTAAGTTCCATTCTATATTAATTACAATGCCAAACACTCACCCTTGCCCTTTTTTTTTAGTAACCAGAGACAGGTAGGGGGAAGGAGCCATGGAGTCGCGCCAAGGGGAAGAACGGTGCCAGGGTCCGAGCGACTTTGAGTGACTCTCTATAGAGTTATATATGTGTATAAGAACTTCTGAGTATTATTAATTAGTTGTGTTTAATCAAGACCAGACCGAATACAAATTTACATTTAAAATACATTACTGTCATTTACATATGTTGTCGTGGTAGCTATGACAAACCTTTGATTAGCAGAATCATTTTTAGGGTGGGACTTTCGGGAGTCCGTCTGCATGTTTTGTCTAATCCGGTGTGTGAAAGGTATTCGCTCAAGCGAATAGAAACCTCGTTTAAGCGAGAGTCCGGAATCTCGCTTAGACGAGTAGGGGCCTCGATCAGGCGAGAAGCCCTGATTCCCTTTCTCTCATCTGTTGTGCTTAAATTAACTTGCTCTTCTTTTCCAGACCTCATTTAATTAATCTAACTGTGACTGCTGTCACTTGAATAGGTCAGTAAAAATAAATGCTTTTTCACTAAATATCGATTAATTTTTAAGAAAAGGGAAAAATTTATCGTAAGATGTAATCGTTTGCATAAAAATAAATGCAAAAATAACCTAGGACGTTACACTTGGTATCAGAGCGGTTCTTTCTAGAGCCGGTGTATGGGCCGATCTAGTGATTATGATAGTCTTATGAAGGTTGATTGTATTTCGTTGTATTGAGATTGTGTGTGGCCTGGCATCGTTCCCTTGGCACTCCACTGGCGTAGTATTCTATGAATATAAGGTAAATTTATGATCCCCTGACTGATCTTGGTTATTGATGGTGATGTGTTTGCTCATTGTAGAATTACTAAATGGCCGGAGAGACTAGTTCTGGGGGAAGAGATGATTTCTTCTCTAGATTTACTCAGCTGATGAGTAGGACCGAGTCCGGTCCCACTCTGAATAAATTCCTGAAAAGGAATCCTCCGACTTACAAAGGGGGACATGACTATGACGGAGCATACATCTGGATCAGGGATATCGAGCAGGTTTTTGAATATTTTGAGTGCTCTGAAGAGCAAAAGGTTTTATTTGCTACTTACCAACTAAAAGAAGAGGCTAGAGTATGGTGGTCCCGAGTGAAGGTGTAGATGAACGCAGCAAATGAGCCGTTGGTATGGGCGAATTTCCGAAGGAGGTTCCTTGTTAAATACTTCCCGGACAACTACAAAATCCGGAAATAAATGGAATTCCTGAAGTTGGAGCAAGACCGGATGTCTGTAGCTGAGTACACCAGCAATTTTGACGAGCTGTGTAATTTTTACCACCCTTTCTCGTTAGAAGGGACTGAAGGTAGCAAGTGCGCCAAATACGAAGCTGGACTACGGATTGAGCTCCGTAGTGTAATCGTACCAATGGAGATTAGGGACTACCCAACCCTGGTGAACAAAGCAAGACTGACTGAAGAGGTGCAGTTACAAAGGACGTCCCAGCCGAGAGATAAAAAGCCACTGAAGGCAAAAGGATTCAACTTCAAGAGGATGAGTCAATTCTTCTGGGGTGGCAAGTCCTCTGCTACCTCCTCATCCTCTTCCGGTCGGGGTTCCACTGGTCGATCGGGTAATCCTTCTGGTAATCGTACATGCTACAATTGTGGTCAGGAAGGCCACATTGCCAAACATTGCCAAGCCAATTAGATTGTGTGCTTCCAGTGCGGACGACCTGGGCACCTCAGGCCCGATTGCCCTCAGAGGCAGCAGCAGGCCAGGACGGACAACCGAACTAACTCTTCTGGGACCCGGGGTTCCAACTTTTCGAGGAGAGGCCGGAATGGAGCTGGTAGAGGGAACCAACAATTGGGAAGATATGATGCCCAATCTAGCGATGCCCAGAACGCTATGACCGGGCGTGTATTTACGTTTGATGCTTCAAAAGCTACGAGGAATGACAATTTGGTACATGGTAAGTGCCTCATCTGTGGTTATCTGGTTGATGTAATTTATGATTCAGGTGCCACCCATTCCTTTATTTCGGAAAGTTGTGTGCGACGGCTTGGTCTGCCAATCGGTTTAATGGAGAATGCTCTTATTGTTTCCACTCCAACTGGTTCCACTTTTCGTGCAACTACAGTGTGTAGAGAACTGCCGATGCAAATCGAAGCCCGTACTTTTCGAGTAAATTTCATCTGTATGCCATTGAAGGACTTAGATGTTATTCTGGGTCTCGATTAGCTTGCTGCTAATCATGTGTTGGTCGACTGTTATCGAAAGAATATTGTTTTCTCTCAGGAACTTGACATGAAGTACGGGGTGAGCGATGTCCTAACCACGTATGTTGTTTTATTTGCTTCGGAGGGTCGGCATAACCTCCTGCTAAGTGATATTCCGATTGTTTGTGAATTTCCTGACGTTTTTCCGGAAGAAATTCCGGAGCTACCTCCCAGTCGGGAGATTGATTTCTCTATTGACTTGATTCCCGGGGCAGAACCTGTGTCCCGAGCGCCATATAGAATGTCTTTGGTGGAATTAACCGAAGTGAAGAAACAAGTAAACGAATTACTAGAAAAGGGCTTTATCCGACCCAGTGCCTCACCCTGGGGCGCTCCGGTGTTATTGGTAAAGAAGAAGGATGGTAGTATGCGAATGTGCATTGATTACCGACAGCTGAACAAACTGACAATCAAAAATAAATATCCACTACCTCGGATTGACGATTTACTGGACCAGTTGCGAGGCGCCGTTGTGTTCTCTAAGATCGACTTGAGGTCGGGATACCACCAGATCCGAGTGAGGTCAGAGGATATCCCAAAGACAGCATTTCGGACTCGATATGGGCACTTTGAGTACGTAGTAATGCCCTTTGGAGTAACGAACGCTCCTGCCATTTTTATGGACTATATGAATCGGACCTTTCAACCGTATTTGGACCAGTTTATGGTAGTATTCATTGATGATATTTTGGTATATTCGAGGTCGGACGAGGAGCATGCTCAACATCTTCGACTTGTTTTACAAGTACTTCGGGAGAAGAAGTTGTACGCTAAACTATCTAAGTGTGATTTCTGGGGGAGTAATGTATAATTCTTGGGGCAGATAATTTCCCAAGAGGGAATCTCAGTTGAACCGACAAAAATTGAGGCGGCTATGGCTTGGGAGAGGCCGAAGTCAATAACTGAAATCAGGAGTTTCCTCGGATTAGCTGGATACTATCGACGCTTCATTGAGGGGTTCTCTCGGATAGCACTTCCTCTGACTCGGTTAACAAGGAAAGGAAACCCCTTCGTGTGGTCGGAAAAGTGTGAATTAAGTTTCCAAACTCTTAAGCGATGTTTAACGACTGCCCCTGTGCTTGCACTGCCCAATGTAACACAGGAATTTGAAGTATATTGTGATGCATCCAAATTTGGATTGGGGTGTGTGTTGATGCAAGCTGATCGGGCAATTGCTTATGCTTCGAGGCAATTGAGGCCAAATGAGGAGAATTACCCGACTCATGATCTGGAACTTGCAGCAGTGGTGTACGCACTGAAGATCTGGCGTCATTATCTGTATGGGGCTCGCTTTGTAGTATTCAGTGATCACAAGAGCCTAAGGTACTTGTTTGATCAAAAGGAGCTAAATATGAGACAGAGGCGATGGGTGGAGTATTTAAAGGATTACGACTTCGATTTAAAGTATCACCCGGGCAAAGCGAATGTTGTGGCAGATGCACTAAGCAGGAAGGTATTACACGTGGCTTACCTAATGGGTAGAGAACAAGAATTGCTGGAAAGCTTTAGAGATATGAATGTTGGAATTGTTATGGACGCGCCAAACCGAATGACAATCGGAATGTTAAAAATCTCCAACGAATTTCTGGAGTCGATAGTAGCTGCACAAAAAGACGATGAAGAGTTACTGAGGCTGATTGATACTCAGACCCAAGGCAAAAATGTGGAGATAACTAGGGGTAACGATGGTATATGGAGATTCAGGAACCGAGTGGTGGTGCCTGCACATGGAGGCTTCAGGCAGGCGGTGCTATCAGAAGCACACAAGAGCTCTCTGAGTATACATCCGGGAGTGACAAAAATGTATCATAACTTAAAAAAAGAATTCTGGTGGCCAAGTATGAAGAAGGCAATAATCGAGTATGTGAAATCCTGTGTGATATGCCAGAAGTGCAAGGTTGAGCACCAACGACCTCCAGGTTTGCTTCGACCTCCAGAAATTCCGATCTGGAAGTGGGAAGGTATCACCATGGACTTCGTGTCCGGACTACCCCGCACTCAAACCGGATTCAACGCGATTTGGGTGATTGTTGATCGACTAACCAAAAGTGCGCATTTCCTGGCAATAAATATGAAATGGTCGCTAGATCGATTAGCTAAGTTGTACGTTGCTGAGGTCGTATGACTGCATGGTGTGCCCTCAAGCATTATCTCCGATCGGGATCCCCGATTCACTTCGAGGTTTTGGAGGAGTTTGCAACAACAACTGGGTACTGAGCTCAAATTGAGCTCAGCCTACCATCCCCAGACCGATGGCCAATCAGAACGGACTATACAGACTCTTGAAGATATGTTAAGGGCATGTGTACTGGAACAGGGCGGATCATGGGAGAAATACTTGCCCTTGGTAGAGTTTGCATATAATAACAGTTACCATAGCAGCATTGGGATGGCTCCATATGAAGCTCTTTACGGTCGGAAATATCGTACTCCATTATGTTGGAATGAGAACAGTGATGCCCTTCATCTGGGGCCTGAGATGATTCAAGAGATGAATGAGCAAATCGCTTTAATCTGAGAGAAGATAAAAATTGCTCAAGATCGGCAAAAGAGCTATTATGACAATCGGCATAGACCCCTTGAATTCCAAGTGGGTGATTGGGTGTTCCTAAGGATTTCACCGACTAAGGGTGTAGGTCGAATTTTGAAGAGCCAAAAGCTTAATCCAAAGTATATTTGACCATACCAAATACTAGAACGGATTGGTGAAGTCGCTTATCGACTGGATCTTCCCCAATCGTTGACTAACATTCACAACGTGTTTCACGTATCGCAACTTCGAGCCTACATCCCGTGTGATACTATGATTGTACCGAGTGACTCCATTGAAGTGAAGGAGAACCTGACGGTAGAGGCGGTACCCATCGGTATTGAAGAGCATCAAACCAAACGGTTAAGGAACAAGGAAGTACCGCTGGTGAAGGTGAAGTGGCAGAATTTACACTGGATAAACTACACTTGGGAGTTGGAATCCGATATGAGACGAATGTACCCTCATCTTTTTCAACCGGAACACTGATTTCGGGGACGAAATCTCCTTTTAGGGGGGGTGGATGTAACATCCCTGATGTTTTAATGAGAATTATAAGAAATGGGAAATGGTTAGTAAATGTTTTAGAAGTTTTATTTAATATTTGTTCTGTCTGAGCCAGAGATAAGAAAGCCGGTGTCGAGATCGGTCTCAGAAGCGCGAGCAGGCGGAGTTAAAGATCGGAAGTGTAGGAGAAGAGCGGGCAAGACTAGCTGGTCTGGTCCAACCGTTGTGAGGATAGCGCCTCACACGGGGTCATAGCCCGGATTAACCTCATAATGACTGAAACAACGGATGTAGGTAACCAAGAGGTGAGCACGGATGAGATATCCGACCTCTTAGGTTGTAGCTCGGATTTCCAAGGTATGAACACTAAGCTAGGACACCGGGGGGCCGATATTTATATTGGGCTTATACTCTTACGAAGTATTAGAGAATTGTGAATAATTAAACGTTGAGGGAATAAATAAGTGTAATTGATTTGATAACTATGCAATAGTTTAATATAGTGAAATTGATTAAATTTAGTAAGAATACAAATAAAATAAAGGAAAAGACGATCTTGCCCATGAGCCATATATATATATAAGGAGATTCTTTTCCTTCCCTCTTCATTATTTACAAGTTACCTTTGCTGTTGGTCTGTTCCTTCTCTTTCGTTTTCTCCTCTCTAAACGCTGAGTTGCATGCGCTGGAGAGGGACTTCATTTGTGTCCAAACTTCAATTTATTCTCATTCCTGTGATCGAGGCTTCAAGGGGAGTCTACTGATCCATTCCAATTGTGATTCCTTTATTCCTTTTATTCTTTGGCGGTTTAGAGCCATGCATGGCTATATTCGTGGCTGTTCTCCACTCCTCCGGTGAGTGTGAGCCCAAATGCTGTCCATGAACTAAGGGCGTTGAAGTGACGAGCTGTACTTTATGATCCGTAGGTAGTAGGCTAAGCAACGGAAGACTGAGTGACGGAGTTGAGACTGCGAAACCAGTGCTCAGAGGAAGGAATCGACACAGAGATCAGATCATCGAAGCGTGGAACCAAAGTAAGGGGGGTGTTCGGGTTATAATTAATTAGAATAGGACTCGCTTCTTATTCAGGTCATTGAGGTAATGAAAACAGGTTAAGGAAAAGGTTGCTAAACGTAGTTGTGTGTTTATGCTTGTGCATGTGTGACTGGGTTCATTAATTAGTGGAAGATCGGGTGTGGTTGAGCTTATCATGTTATGATCTTGTGATATCTAATGTTGAAATGATCAGCGTTATGTGATGTCGGGTTAGCAAGCAGGCTACCCGAGTAATGAGGAATTGATATTATTATGTGAAAGGTAAACTGTTGAATGATTATGTGGTGTGGGATGGCCGACGGTATGTGATAGCCCCTCATTTTTGGCTCCCGTGGTTTTCGTGCCCAGTTGAGCTACCCAGTGGTCAAGTAGGACCCAGTGGTCGAGGTGGAGAGTCAAGCAGGACTCGGTGAACCAAGCAGGGTTCACGGGGTGTCAAGTAGGACCCCCAGCTGAAGGCCAATCCTTTAGTATCCGGATACTAGGAGTCAAATTGTATGAGAGTCAGTTGTGATCGTGATGAATGTGATGGAATTGTGTGGTTGGGTTAATATAGTTATTGTATGTAATACACTATGTTTCGGTATGCTTACTTTTGAATGATGCTTGATGTGTATGTATAAATATGCATGTATATTTGTTAAGTTCCATTCTATATTAATTACAATGCCAAACACTCACCCTTGCCTTTTTTTTTTAGTAACCAGAGACAGGGAGGGGGAAGGAGCCATGGAGTCGCGCCAAGGGGAAGAACGGTGCCAGGGTCCGAGCGACTTTGAGTGACTCTCTATAGAGTTATATATTTGTATAAGAACTTCCGAGTATTATTAATTAGTTGTGTTTAATCAAGACCGGACCGAATGCAAATTTACATTTAAAATACATTACTGTCATTTACATATGTTGTCGTGGTAGCTATGACAAACCTTTGATTAGCAGAATCATTTTTAGGGTGGGACTTTCGGGAGTTCGTCTGCATGTTTTGTCTAATCCAGTGTGTGAAAGGTATTCGCTCAAGCGAATAGAAACCTCGTTTAAGCGAGAGTCCGGAATCTCGCTTAGACGAGTAGGGGCCTCGCTCAGGCGAGAAGCCCTGATTCCCTTTCTCTCATCCGTTGTGCTTAAATTAACTTGCTCTTCTTTTCCAGACCTCATTTAATTAATCTAACTGTGACTACTGTCACTTGAATAGGTCAGTAAAAATAAATGCTTTTTCACTAAATATCGATTAATTTTCAAGAAAAGGGAAAAATTTATCGTAAGATGTAATCGTTTGCATAAAAATAAATGCAAAAATAACCTAGGACGTTACACTAGGTAACCCTTAGATTTTCTAAGTCTAGTGATTGATTGAATCTTGTGAATAGTTGAGCCATAACGAATTAATTGTGAAATACGTTGTTAAGGATAGAGCCAGAATAAAATAGAATACAAATGATGAATGTTACTCCTGATGATTGATGAATAATAATGTTGAATTTGGGGTATTGTTGGTATTGGCTATGATGCAATTAATCCTATGGTATGACCTTAGGCTACATTGTATACCTTTGACGTTGTGATCAGGGAATTAATTGAGAATTACGGTAGGATATAGGGATGACATGCACGATTGTAAGTCGGTAGATGGAAAACTTAATCATGTCATTACTTCCCGTTTAATTTGAAAGATGACATATTGGTGATAGAAATCACATAATGAAGTGATATGATATGTGATGTATGACCGAGTTATGAACTTTGATTTTGAATTATGAGAAGAATCCCTCATGTGAAAGCCTAGTATGCGGTTGAGAACCCTATTTTGACCTCAAAGTTGCGTACTTCCTACGAGTTTAGTAACTCGTTTAAGCTTGAATCGATATATAGCCAATGATGTATGAATAAGACAAATGATTATTAGACGATTTGACCATGACTTCGGGATGGATGAGGCCCGATGATGCAGTATTTACCCTGTAATGATTGAAAATCTATGGTTGGTACACCAACACATGGCAATGTTAATTAAGATTGATGATTGGTGTGGCATGATGGATGCCAAATTAGTTATAGAATGACGACGAGATATGAATATATTGATTATAGACTTGTGAGAATATTCACCAAGTCTCATGTGAATTGAGGATATTTGAGTATGAGTGACCGATGTGAGCAATGGGAATATGAAGTACTGGTCCCGATATGGCCTTACATGCCATAGGCATTATGGCAACATGCACTTATGCGCCGACTTTATGTGTTTGTGGTAACCACTACGGGATTGGGACGCCTTCCTGTATGTCGGATGCAGCAACACATAGGCCAGGCAGGTGTAGGGATTGTAACTGCTTATGGTAAATGTACTGAGCCTATCTGGTCGTACTGAGTATGAACATGCAAACTATGTTGGATGAGTTATGATCGAAGATATGTAACACATTTTGTGTGTTTTGAATGTGATTACAAGTTCAAGGATTTTGATAATGACAAAGCACTCTTGAAGAATTCCTTGCAAAAACAAAGATATGGAATCAGACCCAGAAAAACTGCGCAACTAATCGATTAGGGAGTCTCAGCTAATCGATTAGGCAGCTTCTGTTTTAGAACAACTGCATCAGGACAATAAGCTAATCGATTACAACATTTTAGACAATCGATTACAGAGCTACTGGAACTATAATAATCGATTACATACATAGTTTAATTGATTACCAAAACCAAAAATGGCATTAAAGGTATCAGGTATAAAAGCTAATCGATTAAGAGAATTCAGCCAATCGATTAGAAGGCTACTGGAATTAATCTAATCGATTACTAAGACTATATAATCAATTACGAAGCTCCGAAGCTAAATTAAATGCATCAGGTATCATTGCTAATCGATTACAAGGCAAAGTTCAATCGATTACCAAGCTTCTGACTTGAATCTAATCGATTAGGCAATGGGAACTAATCGATTACATAGCAAACAGAGATAAAAAATTCAAAGTATAATCGATTATAGCTTAAGGCATAATCAATTACGATAGTGGGAAAACACATATTAGTGGGAAACCAGCATATTTCTCCACCATTCCTTCAGACACCCACTACATGCAACGGCTAGGAAGACCAAGGCACTCACCAAGCTTTGAAATGACTCTATAAATGCAAGAGGAACTCAAGCACAAAATATACAACAAGAGGCAATCAATCTTTACTTACCTTTGTGCTTATAAGTCTCATATTCCTTGTTTATTCATTCCTGAGCTAGAATTTGTATATCCTCTCTTGTTGAGAGTTAGAATTTGTGTGAGCTATCATTTGCTTATCCACTCTATTGAGAGAGTTACTTTCTTGTAAACACTACATCAAAACACCAAAGTTCACTCTAGGTTGAGTGGTTACAAAGGTTGGGGTTCAACCTTTGGGATATTGTGAGATTGAGAGATTGGGTGGGGTTCCCTTATACTTGTGAGGATTGGGTTCTTGAGTGTGGGACACTAAGAAGCCGCAATTGCTCAAAGTTGTATCTCTAGTCTACAATAGTGGAAATCCTCTAAGTGGGTTGCTTAGAGGCGAGATGTACAGCGGATTGGTGGAACTCGTTAAATCGGTTTGCAAGCTCTTCTCCCTTACTCTTTTACTTTCATATACTGCACTTAATTGGCTTGTGTTGATTGATTGTGGCTTGCATACTTGAACTTGTTTAAATTGGTAAATCTTGAATACTGCACACCAAGTGTTTGTTTAATTGTCTCAGCTATATTTACCTTTGTTTTGCATTGCATATTTCACTAAACTTGATTTCACTTGTATAATCTTGTAAATTTGTATATAAGAATCAAGTTCAAAGGTATTCCAACAAAAAGTCTTAAAAACTCAATTCACCCCCCCCTCTTGAGTATTGAGGCCACTTGAATAACATTTTGAAATGTAGAAAATTTTACATTTGGGGAAAAGAAATGATGATGAACATGTCTTGATGGACATTGGGAAGTTCGACGTTATTTTATGGTGTCATTGAACCTTGCTGATGTGCGGCCTAAAGTGTGGCCTTATGGTATATGCCGATATCAAATTTCGAGGACGAAATTTCTTTTAGGTGAGGTGGATTGTAACATCCCGAATTTTATAAAGATGATTAAATAGGAAGAATAAATATTAAATAATTATAAATAGGTTAATAAGTGTCCCAAAAATATTGAAATAATTAAATTGAGATTTATGAGGATTATTTATAATTTATTGGGGCTTTAAGAATTAAATTATACCCGGTGAAGATATAGGTGTCGGACTAAGTATCTCTGATTGAGATGCCATTGGTCAGGGCTATTACGAATATTATTGGGAATCTAAATCTGTATTCGGAATAATTTTTGGATTTAGTATTGAGCCCGAACAGAGATCCTATTTGATTTGAAACGGAGAATTTTAAGTGGTGAATTAAAATTAAAACACAAAACCTCTCTTTTCTCTCATTTCTCACGTTGGCCTCTCTCCCTCTCTTTTATTCACTTTCCTTTTCTTCCTCTCCCTCCATTCTTCTTCTCCAAAACCGTTCACTCCCTATCTCCCTCCATAAATCATTTTTCATCCAAAAAGCTTGGGATCTAATGGAATCATAAGGCAAAGAAGGCACTTGGAGCAAAGCTTGGCTCATCTCTTCTTTTCTTCATCTTATTTTTGTTTTGGGGTTTGAGCTTGGAGAAAAAGGTATGATCTTGAACACCGATGGCTTTAGTTTATGGTTTTGAGCCTATTTAAGTATTGTGATGGGAGATTGGGTGTTGTTTTGATGGAAAATGGCTTGGGAACCAAACCCTAGCTTATAAAACCATTGGGGATTATTGTTATCGTTGTTAAGGGTTTGAGTGATATGTTGTTAGCTCATAAGTGCTTGAGATGATGCATATAAATAGGTGAAATTGATGATTGTTGGTTATTGGTGAAAACCCTAGGTTTAGGAATTTGGGGCTTTTGGCCAATTGATAGGTATTAATGATTTATGCTTTAGAATGGGTCTTGGGAAGATTGGAATTGATTATTTATGGTAATGGTTGGGTTTTGATGGAACCCTAACTTTAATATATTGGGGGAAAATGTAAAATATGAGTAGAGTGTAAGTTTAATGATGTTAGAGAATGATGTTAATGATGAGAGATAGCCATTGATGATGAATTGATGAATCTTGATAATGGTTGTTGAGTTTTGATGAAAACTCTTGTCCTAACAATTGGAGGGAATACATGTATTGTGGTTAGGAAGGTTGAATTGAATGTGGGTAGAAAATACCCAATGTAGGTGTTAATATGAGTATGAAATGATGAATATGAACACCAAAGCCATGGTGAATGTGAGGGGTTAGTGAAATGAGCATGTGTCTTGATGGGATCTTAGACCATTGGTGTGCCATATAGGATTGTTGATGGATAATGGTTTGATAGGAGCCAAGTGGCTCATGATGAAATTGAATAGGAAATGGATAGTTTGAGTAATAAGGAACACATTATGAATGATGAGAGTGATATTGATGTTGTTGGACGTAGTTAGCCCTTTGAGATCTAGAGAACCTTGGTTTTGGGAAAGGAATTCCCGAAGCCTAACACAATGGTATGAATTGGTGTTTTAGCAAGTCTGGGACTTGATATTGGGCTATGATAATCTAGCAAATGTTTAGAATTATGAGGAATGCCTTGAGATGGCTTATTAATTGTATGAATGCATATGTATGTCGTGTAGATTGTGTTCCGGACTATATGGCGGAGCTTTTGGAGCGTACATTCGGATTTTGACTCTTCCCTCGAGGTAGGAGAGGAGTTTACATTCAAATTGCATGAGTTATATAATTGATGATTATTGTATGTCATGATACTCATGCTTGCCTTGTCATGTTTATAGTGAAATGATGTGAATGGCAATTATTGACTATTGATGATGATATATATATATATGTGATGATGATGAATGGTTAGCTATCCCTTAGAGGGAATGATGTGTTGTTGATAAACCGTCCTTGAGGGGATGAAGCATATGTTTGTGAATTGAGAATTTATATGGATGTTTGGCATTAAATGTGATAGCCATTGTGATGGTATTGATGATAAGGTTGAAAGATAATGCATAATCAAGGAACTCATAGAGTCAAATTGTGTGTTATGTGATTTTGATGGCATGTGATAGTTCCAATAGCCTTTGTATGTAGTTTATGACTTGTAGAAATAGGAATGGGCCAGTTCCATTGAGAATAGGCCCTTGAGTTGCACAAAAGCGCCTCAAAACAGGTAAAACACATTTATGTGCATAAGTCACTCATTTTAAAGGATATTTGAGTGAGGCCAGTGGCCACATGCCACAATTAATGTGTTTTAGCCTGTGTCAAAATTTGGTGACATTCCGATATCGTTTGCATGGGTTTTGGTAGTTAAGAAGTTCATTTTTGGTGTAAAATCTGCATAATTTCTGCAGAATGACAGGGCGTAATCGATTAGCCTCTAGGGTATAATCGATTACCAGGCCTCTGTCTTTCATCTAATCGATTAGGAATCAGACTGTAATCGATTATGGACCGTCTAGAACCAATGTAATCGATTGCATTCGAAGGTGTAATCGATTATGTACTAAAACAGAAACAGGGTAATCGATTACTCTAGTCTCGTAATCGATTATGCATAATACCTGATATATTATACCACCTACAGAAGTATTGTAATCAATTAGCTCCTACCCCGTAATCGATTATCACTAGCTAAAATGATTAAATCAGTTTAGGAATTGCATGCTTACTTCTTTTGAGTACTTATCTTGTACTCCTTGGACTTTTAGGCCTACTTGACAATTAAATAGAGTATTCTAAAACCTTCTCCCAATCCGATGTATACTTTTGGAGTAATTATGAGCGAATCCACTAGGGGTATATGTGTGGTTTGTCTTAGTGGTAATTGGAGAATGGCGTAAGGCCTTAGCAAGGTATGTGTATGCCTATGCTATGTTATGAATACATGTATGCTTCACCACTATGGATATATTATGAAGTATGATGGGAAGTAAATGATATGGTTACATGACACACTTTGTGTAATGACAAAATTAATGGGAGGACAATTAAATGGCAATGTGTGTATAAATTAATGGATTTGAAATAGTTTCGATGATGATTAAAAGTTAAGGATACCACATATATTGAATGATAAATGATATTGATGAATAAAAAGAGACGTTGTTGTTGAACATGCCCTTAGATAAGCAGTGTTACTATTTTGGATGAGTGTGGTGCTAATATGATTAATACAAGTATTGACTTGTAAGTATGAGATGCAATGATGATTGTTGAATGTATGTTTTAAGATATCTTATTGGTTTCCATGCGTGGATAAATGCTATCATGATTGACATGCTATGATTGCCATGTGGGGATTTATGAAAATGTGAATGTTGTGCCTTGAGGGGCCTTGTGATTGATTGTATGCCAATGATAATAAAAACCAAATATAAAATATACCCCTAATTGAGAGGGTGAGATATCCTTGCGAGGTTGATTGACATATGCATTATTGCATTTTGCATTCATGGCATGGCATAACATTGATATTATGTCGTTGCGATCACAATAATGAAAGATCCTGCGAGATTCTGTGAAGGGAGTACCCCTTGCGAGGTGGGAAACTAACGTGATGATGATATGGTATTGAGTCGGTGGTTGCGATCACCTAGTTGTGGAAAGTGAAAGGCCTTGCAGGGACCATTGTATGATGATGAGCCAATGGTTGCGATCACTTGGTATTTGAAATGAAAAAGGGCTTGCGAGTTCCTATGGTGCCCGTGGTTGCGATCACAAGGCGAGAGTACCCCTTGCGAGGCGGGAAACCCATGTGAATGAATGATATGGTGGTTGTGATCACCTGATAAAATGAAATCAGATCCGTGCATATGCATTAAACAGTTGACATATTCATTAGCCATAAGTGCATGGCATTTAAGATGGGATGACTATAGAGATGAGACCCCTTGCGAGGAGGAATGGAATAAAAATTTAATAAAATGATAATGATGATTGTGAATGCCCTTGTTGATAAGTGGCAATGTGATTGTGTATGTGCTTGTGCTTGCTTATGTTATGAATTGCGATTCATGAGGCTTGTATAATTATAATAATGTGATGATGATTGAATGATAGTCTAACGGTTTTATAGCAAAGCACACATGTTGATTGTATGCATGTACACATAATCATAATATATTTATATTCATCATTTTGAATTTATAACTCACTCTCCCATGTGGTCTCCTTTTTAGCATTGTGATGCAGGGTTATCATGGGCTGAGATGAGACTTTGAATTGAAGTTTTGGCGAAGGTAAATAGTGGTAATGGAAGTGCCTTGGCCAGCATCATTTATGAGTTCTTATGTAATGAATAAATTATTTATGATGATGTAGATGATTTAGTGAATTTAGTCATGTATAAAATAATCTTTCATATTTAGGAATGGTGAATATATATAAGCAGTATGTAAGAGATGATTTAATGTGTACTAGAAGGATTGAAATTGAATGATGTACATGATAGTGATAGTTGGGAGAAAATACCCGGATGTATATGTATATATATATATATATATATATATATATATATATATATATAATTGTGTCTTAGGCAATGCATGTGTATGTTGTGAGTGAATTAGACGGGCTTTGTTCTATTAGGTCTATGTCGGGTATTTGCATGCTTTGCTGAGCCTTTTCTCATATCGTCATATATGGGACTAGGCGTTTGCCCGGTATACACATTTCTCTTCCGCTGTAAACTTTACTATTTTTGTATACCGTTATGGGCAATTTAGTTATCGATCTAGTCATATCTTATTAATTCGTAGTCTTTAGTTTCTGTGATTCGGGTTTCGGTGTGACGTCGGACTTACTTTGGAACGTAAAAAATTTACTCGTATTTTATTAATCATTATGTTGATCACATCGAAATTCGAGTCCAGAAAACCGGGGTGTTACAATTGACATTAGTCTCGACGAGTGTTACTTATTAGAAGGCATTTAAACTTAATATTAATGCTTCTAGGTTCTTCAATCTGATTAAAGTTACCTAGATAAGTCCAATAACAAATGGTTGGATAATCCAATTATCCATCATCCTTTACTAATATCAATAAAAGCACCCTGCTTTGGCAGAACCTACACTTTATTGAAACTAGCATTGATGACTGTTGTTTATTAGAACGCGTTTTAGACTTTTCATACCTTTAGGCTTTTCCAATCCAATTAAAAAATGTCTATTTGAATAAAACTTAATAAGTTATACTTGGATAATCCAATTATCCAATCATGTCCTACTAAACATAAATAAAGGCACCCAACTATGACATGACCTGCACTTTATTTATATCAAGTTAGATGTTGTTACTTATTGGAAGGTATGATTGTCGGGCTTGAGGGATTTCAATTTTCTTATTGTTCTTTACCGACTTTCATTAAACGTTTTAACGTAAAATAAAACCCCAAAACATGCAATCAAAATTGTGAGGTAGTTATGGTCTTCCTAGAAAATAAAATAAAATAAAATAAACCTAAAGGAACTATGGTGTCTTGACTTCGTGAAGTCCTACTTCTTGAAACCACCATCCTCCTGGAGTCACCACTCCTTTGTTCCTTTCAAGGTCATATCCACCAAGAGTCACCACTCTAGGTTTCTTCTAAGTCTTCACCTTGTTGGCTTTTCCAAGATTACAATGTAATAAAGAAAACTCATTTTACATACGAGTGAAGGGTTGAGAGAATAAATTTTAAGAATAGAGAAAGGCATAGCACGCAGGCTGTATTTAAAATTAAATAAAAAAAATCTAAGACCATAACTATTCACCGTTGGACGTGTTAATTAATCAATTAATAGAGTAATCAATTGTATTTAAAATAAAATAAATTTTAAAAAACATAATTAAACACGCAAGGTCATAAAATCAAAACTACGCAAAGAAGTTTGGCGGCTCCGTTGGCCGTTCAACAGACAGGGTCAAAGGGTGTTCCAACCCAAAAATTTAGTACTGTAATAAGGTTAGTTCCCAGGAAAGAGAGGTGGGTTCGGAGTGACCGCTTAAGTACCAAGTCTTTCCTAGCCAGAACATCCCACTGACCATTAACAGCTCAAAATATTTGGTTATAATTTCAAACAATTTGAAATCTTAAATTTTGAAACGGCCAAGGTTTAACTTTTAAACCTTATCTTTTGACCATTAAAATTATCCTAAAACAGGAACAGTCTGGAACATCCCAAAAATAGGGGTAAATTTTTTGCGATTTTAGAGTAATTAATTCATGATAATTGCAAGTGATAAGGCTGCTTAATTATTTATTTATTTATTCATTTCCCCGGACTTATCAGAGACCAATCTCATATGTGAAGATATGAGAAGGTAAGTCAAGAGGAGTAACTAGGAATAATTGCCCCAATTAAATACAGTGGAAGAATTTAGAACAAGATAATCCTATGTGATAGAAATTAAGGAGGACGACCATTGTAAAATTTAGTAAATCAGATTTTTCGACCAAAATATTCCAGAAACAGTGTGGGATCAGGGTTTAATGAAAATATAAAAGAAAACATTTCGATCACAGTATTTGGGGACAACAGGGGTCCCCCTCGCTCAAGCAAAATACCTACTCGCTTGAGCGAGTGCCACACAATGCACATGGGCGAAGCAGAAGAGAGCTGAGCGAAAGGAATAATTATGCACCAGGGGACGATCTTGCTCAAGCGAATTCCGACTCGCGTGAGCGAGGCACACAAACCTCGCTTGGGCAAAACCAGCGAGCCTGGGTGAAATTCGTCCAGAATCGAATTCATGATTGACTCGCGTGGGCGAGACTTCCTCGCCTAGGCGAACAACTTACAGAGCTGGGCTTATACCCACTCGTTTAATAAGGCTTTCCAATACTTAAGTTTTCACTCAGCGAAGCCCCTCCAAATCTGACTCCCAACACTCGGGTTTTCACTCGGCAGAATCCTCCCGAAACTGACTCAAGGCACTCAGGTTCTCACTCAGCAAGATCATCCTGACTGACCTATCATTCATTCAATCCTCTACTCGACAAAGTCAGTCCAGAATGAGTCCTCTCT
Source organism: Clitoria ternatea (assembly GCA_037962975.1). Taxonomy (NCBI): domain Eukaryota; kingdom Viridiplantae; phylum Streptophyta; class Magnoliopsida; order Fabales; family Fabaceae; genus Clitoria; species Clitoria ternatea. Next base: position 155,132,724 of record CM075672.1, on the reverse strand, counting down.
CACTCTATTTTCCACTCGGTAAATTCATTCCAAATCCGAGTCTTCACCCACTCGGGGTTCTACTCGGAAAACTTCCCAGAAACCGACTCTCCACCTAGATGGACACTCACTTGGAATCTCATTCCATGACTGACTCATTACCTGACCGGCTTTTACTCAGCATTTTATTACAAATCCGACTTCCTCTCTTTTTCACTAGAGTTGAGTTATCCAAGGGGACTTCTGGACAAACTCACACCGAGTATTTCCAATCGGTGTTCACCCACTCGGAAATGTACAATCGGGACACACCACTCGAAACAAGTTACACTGGACTCAAATATTCCCCATTCGGGACTCCACTGCCCCGATCACCACACTCAAGAGTCTTCTCACTCAGATTATGTACACTTCCTCACTCGGAATTCACTCGGAAATTCCACCACCTCTTAGTTTATTTCCAAAACTCCCACTTGGGCAGGATTCGTTTATGAACTCACCCACACACCATTTGATTGTCTCGCCTGGGCGAATACCATCCCCCAAGATCCTTCGCTTAGGCGGATTTTGTCCAGTAGCTAATTCCCTACTCCCTCGCTCGGGCGAAGCCCCCATTCGCCTGGGCGAATTTCCTCCAGTAAGCAAACACTGATACTAGGACAATCTTGCTTGAACGAGGTTCACTCTCGCCTAAGCGAGAATTGCCCAGAAGCTGATTTTCATTCAGGAGGGACTCTCGCTTGGGCAAGGACCCATCTCGCTCGGGCGAGATAATCAGAAAACATACAGGACGTGGAATCTGAACAACATATCCTGTCAGAACTCCATTTAAGCCAATTCTACTTAATTCAACACATCAATATCATCCTACTAGCCAATTGAAACTTGCTCCCTATGAGCCGACTCATATATTTACATTATAATTCATTATGTGACTACCAAATTACCTCATTACTTACTCTACTCCATAAATTAATACTCAAATACGATTTCTCATTCATTCATCCAAATGTAAGGGAGATTTCATTCCAGGTTCATTCCACATACATTTATAGGGTCAGAAACGAAAATAAGCCCTACACAAAAGCTCTCATTTTCCTTCATGACCCATGAAATTCCCATTACCTATATGTAAATGTTTATCACCCATACAACTATCTTGACAGTTCAAATCTGATCAACATATACAAAATATCAACACATCATAACTATTCCCACAACTACAAAATCAAGTGTTGCCGGCCAAGGCATTCTTTACCAAAAAGAGGCTTCCTTCACACTTCTCCTCCACAAAACAGCTCCAAGGCAAGTCCTACAACACAGGAGCTAAAAAGATATACCACAGGGAGAGTGAGTATACTTTCTCAATGATGAAAATCCAACAATTAAGACAATATATGCATGAATGCAATACAAACGTCTCCTCCTTAAGAGGAGTTCATCCAATATTAAATCATTCAACCATCAATTCTCATTCAAGTACAATTATCCATTAAATTTCTCAGAATCATATCAACCGAGTACACAATCATAGTTAGTAATTAGAAAGGGGAATTTCCACCTACATCTCACTCAACCTCATCAACAGAGTATCACTCTATGCTATGCTTCAAAGCTAATACACATGCTAGTGTTTAAAATGCATATGCACGGATCCGATTTCATTTCCTCGGGTGATCGCAACCATCATAATCATACAATCATTCTCAATGGTTTCCCGCCTCGCAAGGGGTACTCCCTCTAGCAGCCTCGCAAGGTGCTTCTCGTGATCGCAACCACGTTCAACATTTCATAAGGTTTCCCGCCTCGTAAGGGGTACTCCCACCTCATGATCGCAACCATGGGCATTCAATCTCAATGGTCCCGCAGGGCCTTTCATTTCAATACCAGGTGATCGCAACCACCGGTCTAATAATCACAGGAACTCGCAAGCCCTTTTACATTTCCAACATCAAGTGATCGCAACCACTTATCAACATCATCATGATATGCATGCCATGCCATGTATGCAATGTTTATGCATGCCTCAACCTCATATGGCTATCTCACCCTCTCACCTAAGGTACATTCATATCATTCATGGAGTCAATAACACATCATTACATAACATGCCATTCATAGCCTCATTTAGGCTTCATCATATAAACACTCTCTTCAAACACCATACACAACTCTCATTTCAAACACATGATAACACAGTAAATCAAGACAACATGCCATATTACATTAATACATACATTATCATCATAATTTTTATATATTTAGAAAATACACCCCTCTCCTACCTTAAGAGAAGTACGCTTCCGGGTTTGACGTTCCTGCTTCACAAGAGTTATCAAGTCCTACACCAACCATTATAGGCCTTTATCAACTATTCATTCAAAATCCATTTCAATATACATATACATTTATATGTACACATGATTCTCATCATGTGAAAGCTATCACAAGTTTATTCATTTGCTTACTTAGGCTTCAGGAATTCCTTCCCTTAACTTACCATTCATTATTATTAAAGCAACAACCTAAATTGTTAGGTTATCCATTTACCAAACTTACATTTAATCCCATTTCATGTGGTTTTCATTTATATCTTCCAACTACTATCTCTAATCATCATTAAATGTTAATGCTTCTTCATTTATTACACTTCCCCTATCAATAAATGTTAACCCTTTCAATATTATACATTTCCCCTAATTTCCATAAGTTAGGGTTTCCACTAAACTCACCATCCATCATAAATGCTCATCATTCATTAACCTCAACTTCACATACTTCATTTATTACTCATAAATACCCTTATTTATTTCACCCACACCTTAGGGTTCATGCATTTAATGCTTCTTTTCTCTACCCACAACATTTAATACTCCTCCAAGTTACCATCCTCTATCCTCTACACTCCAAACATAAAAGTGGTGGTAAAGAGTTTACCTTGCTCCAAAACAAAAATGGCAGTCAAGAGGGAGGATGAGGTAGACGAAAATAGAGAGGAGAAGGGAGGAGCTTCAAGCTACAGCGTCCTCCTCCAAGCTCATTGATGAACGAAAATGAGAAAGAGAGAGAGAGCACCAATTTGTTTAAGCTCTTGGGGGAGAAGAAGAAGATATGAAGAAGAGAAGAAAGGAAGAGGAAGTGTGTTGGCGTGGAGAAGAAGAGAGTTACGGGAAAAATAAGAGTGAATTGGTGAGGTTTTTATTTTATTTTTATACTCATCACTTAATTCTTCTTTTTTCACTAAACAGGTTCACAGTTCAGGCTCGATACATATTCTAAAAATTATTCCAAATACATATTCGGATTCCCAATAACATTATCTACAGCCCTGACCAACGGCATCTCAATCAGAGATACTTGGTCCGACACTCATATCCTATCCGGGTCAGTTTTTCAACTTATCCGGTCATACTAATTCACTAGCAGTTTTAGAGAATCTTAATTTAATTATTTCTAGTATTTTGGAATATTAGTTAGTCCACATTTAATTATTTAATGTTTATTTTCTTAATTTAACTTCCTACTTTAAAAATTTGGGGTGTTACAATCCACCCCTCCTAAAAAAAATTTCGTCCTCGAAATTAAACATACCAGATTCGAATACGTGAGGATACCGCTCACGAATATCGTCCTCGCGTTCCCAGGTGAGTGTCTCAACGTTTCCATGCTTCCACGCTACTTTCACCAATGGTACCATCTTATTTCGTAGTCTCTTCACTGAATACTCAATAATACGAACCGAAACGGGAGAGACAGACAAGTTATCCCGCACATCAACATCATCAAGAGAGATCACGTGTAAGGGATCCTGAATATACTTCTTTAACTGCGACACGTGAAAGACATTATGTAGATTCACAAGCTGTGGAGGAAGCGCAATCCGATAAGCGACATCTCCAATCCGCTCCAAGATTTCATAGGGTCCAATGAATTTAGGGCTTAGTTTTATGCTCTTCAAAGCTCTTCCAATACCCTTATCACACGAGACTCGCAAGAACACATGGTCACCAACTTGAAATTCAAGTGGCTTCCTCCTTTTGTCATAATAGCTCTTTTGCCGGTCTTGAGCAATTTTCATCTTCTCTCGGATCATCTTGATTTGCTTGGTAGATTCCTCAACAATCTCAGGCCCTAAGGCTAAGTTCTCACCAACTTCAAGCCAGCATAAAGGGGTTCGACACCTCCTTCCATATAATGCTTCGTATGGTGCCATACCAATACTAGAATGAAAACTGTTGTTGTAGGTGAATTCGATCAGAGGCAAATATTTCTCCTACGAACCGCCGTGCTCCAAAACACAAGCACGCAGTAAGTCCTCAAGACTTTGAATAGTCCTCTCAGACTGTCCATCAGTCTGAGGATGGTACGCCGAACTTAGCTTCAGTTTTGAACCCATCGCCTCATGTAAGCTTCCCCAGAATCGGGAAGTGAATCGGGGGTCACGATCAGAAACAATGCTTGATGGCACACCATGTAATCTCACTATCTCCTGAATGTACAACTGTGCCAAATCCTGCAACGAACTCTTCATACTGATCGGTAGAAAATGCGCACACTTCGTTAGGCGATCCACAATCACCCAAATTCCGTCACATCTGGACCTCGTTCTTGGCAATCCGGACACAAAGTCCATGGCAATCGCATCCCACTTCCAAACGGGAATATCAAGTGGCCTCAAGGTACCCGAAGCTCTCTGGTGTTCTACTTTCGCCTTCTGACAAGTAAGGCATGCAGCTACAAAGTTGGCAACATAACGTTTCATTCCGGGCCACCAAAAATTCTTCTTTATATCTTGATACATCTTGGTTGCACCAGGATGAATGCTAAAAATGCTTTTATGTGCTTCCTCTAGCACCGTGTGTCTCCAATCTCTGAATAAAGGTACATGCACATGACCTTTTACTTGCCATAAACCATCAACGCCTTCCACAAGAAATAATTTTTTTCCATTATCCTGAGATCTTCTCATCTCTTGTAAATAATCATCATCTCTTTGTTTCTTTTTTACAAGCTCCAAAAACTCATTACATATCTTCAAGGTAGCAAAACATAGCTTCTTGGAGGATTGAACTTCAGTCCCAACATTCAAATTCTGAAATTCCTCAATCAATTCAAACTCTTTGACCATCATGGCTGACACATGTAAGGATTTCCGACTAAGAGCATCGGCAACCACATTGGCTTTTCCCGGATGGTACATCAATTTAAAATCGTAATCCTTCAAGAACTCCATCCATCTCCTCTGACGCATATTCAATTCCTTTTGGTCAAAAAGGTATTTCAAACTTTTGTGGTCACTAAAAACCACAAATCTCGAACCATACAAGTAATGACGCCAAATCTTCAAGGCAAACATAACCACAGCCAACTCCAAATCATGAGTTGGGTAATTAACTTCATGAGGTCATAACTGGCATGAAGCATAAGCTATTACACGTTCCTTCTGCATTAGCACACATCCAAGTCCGTGCTTAGAAGCATCACAATACACCACAAACTCTTCTTGTAAATCAGACAATGCCAAGATAGGCACAGAAGTCAGCCTAATCTTTAACTCTTTGAAGCATCTCTCATATTTAACTGTCCATACAAAATGTTGGTGTTTCCTTGTCAAGTTCATCAAAGGTCTAGCAAGACGAGAAAAGCCTTCGATGAACCTTCGATAATAATCGGCAAGTCCAAGGAAACTTCAGATTTCTGTAACCGACGTAGGTCTAGGCCATGCCATAACAACTTCAACCTTAGAAGGATCCACCGAAATACCATCTTCGGATATCACATGTCCGAGAAACTAGATGCTCGTCAACCAAAATTCACATTTAGAGAGCTTGGCATACAACTGGTTCTCTCTAAGAATGTTCAACACCACTTTCAAGTGTTCTTCGTGTTCCTCACAGCTCTTGGAATATACTAAGATATCATCGATGAACACCACAACAAAACGATCCAGGTATTCATGAAAGATGTGGTTCATGTAGCTCATGAACACCGCTGGAGCATTAGTCACTCCAAATGGCATCACAACATACTCGTAATGGCCATATCGCGTCCTAAACGCAGTCTTCAGAATATCTTCGGTTCTCACCCGAATTTGATGATAACCGGAACGCAAATCAATCTTTGAAAATATCATTGTGCCTCGTAATTGATCTAGCAAGTCATCAATGCGAGGTAAAGGATATCTATTCTTTATCGTTAGCTTGTTCAATTGGCGGTAGTCTACACACAACCGCATGGTTCCATCCTTCTTCTTAACTAATAAAATAGGAGCTCCCCAGGGTGACACACTGGGTCGAACAAACTCCTTCTCAAGTAGCTCCTTAACTTGCTTCTCTAATTCAACCAACTCCATAGGAGACATCCTATAAGGAGCAATAGACACTTGTTCAGCACCAGGTACAAGGTCAATAGCAAACTCAACCTCCCTTGGAGGTGGTAAGCCAGGTATCTCTTCGGGAAACACATCCAAAAAGTCAGACACCACAGGGATATTAATGGGATCGGGACCACTCGTCCCATCGGCAAGAGATAGTAATATGCAATGTTGAGCTATACCTTGCACATCAAACTGTCCCATATCAGAAGAAGGGAAAATAACGGTCTGTTGTTGACAATCAACCATAACTTTATTGGTGGAGAGCCAATCCATACCTAGTATGATCTCCAATCCCTTCATAGGTAAGCAAATAAAAGACACCACAAATCTTCTCCCATCTAGGAGCATATCAACATTATCACACCGATTAACCGATCTGAAACAAGTACTGGTTGGGGTGGTAACCACAAGGGCATTTTTCATCAAACATACCGGCAATCTCAATCGCCGAACTCAATCCTCGGATATAAAAGAGTGGGTTGCACCCGAATCATAAATGACATGAACTGAGTGTCCAAGAATTTCACACTTACTTTCAACCAGATTATCTGCTTGTGCTGCTTCCTTGCCGGTCACAGCAAATACTCTTCTGGCATTGGGTTGAAGATTTCCACCATCCCTGTTTCCACCACGAGCACCATTGCCATTTCCTCAACCGTTGCCATGCCTTCCACCATTATAGCCACCTCGGCCACCATGTCGACCTTCATTATTTCCATTACCACGGCCCCGACCACCATTGTGGCCTCCGCGGTTCACATGAGCAGGTGTATTAGCACGGTTGGGAACATTAGCTTGTACCGAAGCCGGTCTTGCAAGCATGGGACATGCAGGACGGATATGTCCCACCTGGTCACAATTAAAGCACACAACATCTTCACGGTGCACACATTCTCAAACATAGTGTGGTCCACCACACCTATAGCACCTCGGCCCATTGGTATTTACATTACCCCGGCCAAAAGTATTACCACGTCCACCGCCTCTAGCTTGGACATTAGAATGGGCACCCCCCAGAAAGCGTCCTCTTCTAAAATTTCCCTGCCTCTTGAAACTAGATGATTGACCCTTCAACTTAGTGTTAAATTTAGAATGTTGAGAGGGAGCATATTCTTCATAAATGCGGCACTTATTCACAAGTACCGTGAAACTTCAGATTTCCTGATGGCATATAGCCCTTTGAATATCAGGGCGTAGACCGTTCTCAAATTTCACACATTTTGAGGCTTCAGTTCCCTCTTGTTGATAAGGAGGGTAGACTTCACAGAGTTCTTCAAATTTGGAAGCATATTCTTCCACCGTCATCGCGCCTTGCCTGAGTTCCATAAACTCGAGCTCCTTCTTACTCTTATAACATTCGGGCACATATTTCCTCATGAGTTCAATTTTAAAATTTTCCCAAGTTAAGGGAATAGCAGCAGCATTCATTCTACTCTTGGTGAGTCTCCACCAAGTCTCTGCTTCATCTCTTAGCATGAAAATAGCATACTCCACTTTCTGGAGCTCATTGCACTTGAAACTATCAAAGATCCGCTCAACATCTCGGATCCAAGCATAGGCTTGCTCAGGCCTAAATCCACCATGAAACTCAGTGGGTTTCCGCTTCAAAAACATGTTAAGGCCTTGAGTACCTTGAACAATAGGAGCAGGTTGTCTTTCCGCCTCTTGTCTTTCACGGTTTTACGATTCAAGGAGATCCGCAAAACGGTTCAAAGCTCTAGCTATAGCGTCATCATTATCTTGACGACGAGGGGCCATCTCGATATCTAAAATCATAACATAATATTCATCTAACATTAGTAAACTCATTCATAAAATTCCTCCATAATCTCACACCATAGCACTTTATCATAAAATTCAATTACGACCCTCCTTCATGGAGTCTAATATCAACCAATCTATATTTAAGCTCATACAAGAGTGTCATCATATCATAATATAGTATGCATTCACAGTACATAGGATTCATCATTGAGGAAGGATAGTGTGAAGAAGCTTGGCCGGACTTATAACAATCACTTTCAATCCATAATCAGTTTATACTTAACCAAATAATAAGGACAATCATTCCTCAATCACATATCATGTTCTGGTAATAACAACAGCTAATCACAGTAATACAGAGCTAATAATGCTCTGATACCAAGTTGGAACACCCAAAAAACAGGGGTAAATTTTTCATGATTTTAGAGTAATTAATTCATGATAATTGCAAGTGATAAGGCTGCTTAATTATTTATTTATTTATTCATTTCCCCGGACCTATCAGAGACCAATCTCATATGTGAAGATATGAGAAGGTAAGTCAAGAGGAGCAATTAGGAATAATTGCCCCAATTAAATACAGCAGAAGAATTTAGAACAAGGTAATGCTATGTGATAGAAATTAAGGAGGATGACCATTGTAAAATTTAGTAAATCAGATTTTCTGACCAAAATATTCCAGAAACAGTGTGGGATCAGGGTTTAATGAAAATATAAAAGAAAACATTTCGATCACAGTATTTGGGGACAACAGGGGTCCCCCTCACTCAAGCGAAATACCTACTCGCTTGAGCGAGTGCCACACAATGCACATAGGCGAAGCAGAAGAGAGCTGAGCGAAAGGAATAATTATGCACCAGGGGATGATCTCGCTCAAACAAATTCTGACTCGCTTGAGCGAGGCACATAAACCTCGCTTAGGCGAAACCAGCGAGCCTGGGCAAAATTTGTCCAGAATCGAATTCATGATTGACTCACGTGGGCGAGACTTCCTCGCCTAGGCGAACAACTTACAGAGCTGGGCTTATACCCACTCGTTTAATAAGGCTTTCCAATACTTAAGTTTTCACTCAGCGAAGCCCCTCCAAATCCGACTCCCAACACTCGGGTTTTCACTCGGCAGAATCCTCCCAAAACCGACTCAAGGCACTCAGATTCTCACTCAGCAAGATCATCCTGACTGACCCATCATTCATTCAATCCTCTACTCAGCAAAGTCAGTCCAGACCGAGTCCTCTCTCACTCTATTTTCCACTCGGTAAATTCATTCCAAATCCGAGTCTTCACCCACTCAGGGTTCTACTCGGAAAACTTCCCAGAAATCGATTCTCCACCTAGATGGACACTCACTCGGAATCTCATTCCACGACTGACTCATTACCTGACCGACTTTTACTCGGCATTTTATTACAAATCTGACTTCCTCTCTTTTTCACTCGAGTTGAGTTATCCCAGGGGACTTCTGGACAAACTCACACCGAGTATTTCCAATCGGTGTTCACCCACTCGGAAATGTACAATCGGGACACACCACTAGAAACAAGTTGCACTAGACTCGGATATTCCCCATTCGGGACTCCACTGCCCCGATCACCACACTCAAGAGTCTTCTCACTCGGATTATGTACAGTTCCTCACTCGGAAGGTCATGACTCGGACTTAGGTCACTCGGAATTCACTCAAAAATTCCACCACCTCTTAGTTTATTTCCAAAACTCCCACTTGGGCAGGATTCGTTTATGAACTCACCCCCACACCATTGATTGTCTCGCCTGGGTGAATACCATCCCCCAAGATCCTTCGCTCAGGCAGATTTTGTCCAGTAGCTAATTCCCTACTCCCTCGCTCGGGCGAAGCCCCCAATTCGCCTGGGCGAATTTCCTCCAGTAAGCAAACACTGATACTGGGACAATCTCGCTTGAACGAGGTTCACTCTCGCCTAAGCGAGAATTGCCCAGAAGCTAATTTTCATTCAGGAGGGACTCTCGCTTGGGCAAGGACCCATGTCGCTCAGGCGAGATAATCAGAAAACATATAGGATGTGGAATCTGAACAACATATCCTGTCAGAACTCCATTTAAGCCAATTCTACTTAATTCATCACATCAATATCATCCTACTAGCCAATTGAAACTTGCTCCCTATGAGCCGACTCATATATTTACATTATAATTCATTATGTGACTACCAAATTACCTCATTACTTACTCTACTCCATAAATTAATACTCAAATACGATTTCTCATTCATTCATCCAAATGTAAGGGAGATTTCATTCCAGGTTCATTCCACATACATTCATAGGGTCAGAAATGAAAATAAGCCTTACACAAAAGCTCTCATTTTCCTTCATGACCCATGAAATTCCCATTACCTATATGTAAACGTTTATCACCCATACAACTATCCTGACAGTTCAAATCTGATCAACATATACAAAATATCAACATATCATAACTATTCCCATAACTACAAAATCATGTGTTGCCGGCCAAGGCATTCTTTACCAAAAAGAGGCTTCCTTCACACTTCTCCTCCACAAAACAGCTCCAAGGCAAGTCCTACAACACAGGAGCTAAAAAGATATACCACAGGGAGAGTGAGTATACTTTCTCAATGATGAAAATCCAACAATTAAGACAATATATGCATGAATGCAATACAAACGTCTCCTCCTCAAGAGGAGTTCATCCAATATTAAATCATTCAACCATCAATTCTCATTCAAGTACAATTATCCATTAAATTTCTCAGAATCATATCAACCGAGTACACAATCATAGTTAGTAATTGGAAAGGGGAATTTCCACCCACATCTCACTCAACCTCATCAACAGAGTATCACTCTATGCCATGCTTCAAAGCTAATGCACATGCTAGTGTTTAAAATGCATATGCACAGATCCGATTTCATTTCCTTGGGTGATCGTAACCACCATAATCATACAATCATTCTCAATGGTTTCCTGCCTCGTAAGGGGTACTCCCTCTAGCAGCCTCGCAAGGTGCTTCTCGTGATCGCAACCACGTTCAACATTTCATAAGGTTTCCCGCCTCGCAAGGGGTACTCCCGCCTCATGATCGCAACCATGGGCATTCAATCTCAATCGTCCCACAGGGCCTTTCATTTCAATACCAGGTGATCGCAACCACCGGTCTAATAATCACAGGAACTCGCAAGCCCTTTTACATTTCCAACATCAAGTGATCGCAACCACTTATCAACATCATCATGATATGCATGCCATGCCATGTATGCAATGTTTATGCATGCTTCAACCTCATATGGCTATCTCACCCTCTCACCTAAGGTACATTCATATCATTCATGGAGTCAATAACACATCATTACATAAAATGCCATTCATAGCCTCATTTAGGCTTCATCATATAAACACTCTCTTCAAACACCATACACAACTCTCATTTCAAACACATGATAACATAGCAAATCAAGACAACATGCCATATTACATTAATACATACATTATCATCATAATTTTCATACATTTAGAAAATACACCCCTCTCCTACCTTAAGAGAAGTATGCTTCTGGGTTTGACGTTCCCGCTTCACAAGAGTTATCAAGTCCTACACCAATCATTATAGGACTTCATCAATTATTCATTCAAAATCCATTTCAATATACATATACATTTATATGTACACATGATTCTCATCATGTGAAAGCTATCACAAGTTTATTCATTTGCTTACTTAGGCTTCGGAATTCCTTCCCTTAACTTACCATTCATTATTATTAAGGTAACAACCTAAATTGTTAGGTTATCCATTTACCAAACTTACATTTAATCCCATTTCATATGGTTTTCATTTATATCTTCCAACTACTATCTCTAATCATCATTAAATGTTAATGCTTCTTCATTTATTACACTTCCCCCATCAATAAATGTTAACCCTTTTAATATTATACATTTCCCCCAATTTCCATAAGTTAGGGTTTCCACTAAACTCACCATCCATCATAAATGCTCATCATTCATCAACCCCAACTTCACATACTTCATTTATTACTCATAAATACCCTTATTTATTTCACCCACACCTTAGGGTTCATGTATTTAATGCTTCTTTTCTCTACCCACAACATTTAATACTCCTCCAAGTTACCATCCTCTATCCTCTACACTCTAAACATAAAAGTGGTGGTAAAGAGTTTACCTTGCTCCAAAATGAAAATGGCTGTCAAGAGGGAGGATGAGGTAGACGAAAATAAAGAGGAGAAGGGAGGAGCTTTAAGCTACAGCGTCCTCCTCCAAGCTCATTGATGAACGAAAATGAGAAAGAGAGAGAGTACCAATTTGTTTAAGCTCTTGGGGGAGAAGAAGAAGATATAAAGAAGAGAAGAAAGGAAGAGGAAGTGTGTTGGCATGGAGACGAAGAGAGTTACGGGAAAAATAAGAGTGAATTAGTGAGGTTTTTATTTTATTTTTATTCTCATCACTTAATTCTTCCGTTTTTCACTAAACAGGTTCACAGTTTGGGCTCGATACATATTCTAAAAATTATTCCAAATACATATTCGGATTCCCAATAACATTATCTACAGCCCTGACCAACGGCATCTCAATCGGAGATACTTGGTCCGACACTCATATCCTATCCGGGTCAGTTTTTCAACTTATCCGGTCACAATAATTCATTAGTAGTTTCAGAGAATCTCAATTTAATTATTTCTAGTATTTTGGAATATTAGTTAGTCCATATTTAATTATTTAATGTTTATTTTCTTAATTTAACTTCCTACTTGAAAAATTCAGGGTGTTACACAGTCAAGGTTTAACTTCTAAACCTTATCTCTAGAGTCTCAACAATCATCCTATTTTTTAGGAACGATCAAAGTTTAAATTTTAGACCTTATCTCTAGAGTTCAAGATATTTTATTTTGAATCCTTATAAATTTGATAAAGATCTTATCTTTAATTTGTAACTTTTACAAATCCTATCAAATTTATTAAGGATTAAATATTTGATTTTAAAATTATTAAATTTAATAAAGATCTTATCTTCTATTTGTAACAATTACAAATCATATTAAATTTAATAAATATGAATCAATTTGTAACTCCTATAAATCATATTAATTTTAAAAAGATCACATATGATGCAAATCCTATTAAAATTAATAAGAATAGATTATTTAAATTTGTAACTCTGACAAACTTTAAATTTAACAAACAATTAACATTATCATATTAAGAACCGTTTATGACATTCATGTAACGATCCATGCAACGTTCTCATGGTGGGTCCATCCAGTACACCATTACTCTTAATGGGTACCTGTGTGAAGACATGATACCGTCTATATCCATGATTTGTGATATCAGATCATCAGTACACTCACATATTTGTCTTTATGTATTTACATGTCCCTATATAAATACTTGACTAGGGACATTTTAGGAATAATTCTCATATGACCTACTATTCCAAGGACTAATAAAGGCTATTAAACTATTTAATAAAAAATGTGTTATTTAAAATGATATGTTCTATATAGGCTCTTAGTGCATATTTCCAATGAAATGTTAGGGTTCTTTTGGTTGGCCTAGTGGGAGGGAAACTCTGTACACGAGCATTTTTTTATCCTAGTGACTTGATGGTGGAATCACAAGGGATTGCATGTGGTTGACCCGATTGGGGTGGCTCTTTAAGGAGCAGGTTTCCCTCGGTGGTTCTATAGAATCAAAGTTACTGTAGTGATAAGCCATGGTTAGCCCACAAAACTATTCTATGATGTTTTGGATAATATTATTACCGCTGTCTTGGTGAGAATAACCAGTGTTGCACGATGGGTGATGCGGTTTGGTACCAGTAAAATTCAGATTTATGTATTTATATATATGTACACATTTTTCTACTATAGTAGGGAATGGTTGTATATCTATGTTTAAAACCCATGTTTATGATTTATTTCCCACAGTCGGATTTACATTTGGTGAGTACATTCTTTGTGCATATACATTAGCCTAAGAGCATTTGCATATAGTGTAAAGATATGCCAAAAAGAAGTTGAGATATTAAAATGATAAAGAGTGTTGGAAGGGTGAAACCTTGAGAAGAGAAAAAATTATTAATCATGAAAACTCTATGGCTTTATGAATGAATTGTGATAACTCAAATTTTGGTAATGGGCATTTGATTATGAGTTATGTATATATTGGTTATATGAGCCTATTGTGATAAGATAATGATTTGATTATGTTTTCATGCTTGGGTTGCAAAGCATAGGCACATAGTCACAATGTTTCATTTTCATCATTTTGAATATGATGACTCACTCTTCCATATTGTCTTTTTTAAGCAATATGATATAGGACTATCATGAGGTGAAATGGTCTTTTGGAAAATAAAGTGTTTTGGAGAAGGTAAAATAGTTATACATGAATGCTCTGTGTAACATCCCGATTTAATAATTAATTGCCGAATGAAAATAAATCATTGAAATAATAATTGCAAGGTGGGAAAATTATTTATTAATTATAATTAACTTAATTAACTCAACTTAAGAAATAATGATTGATTAAGAGTGATTAATCATTAATTACCGGCTGATTGTGATTGGTGTATTGCTTCACGCTTTCCCACCCCACTTTCCCCTTCTCTCCGTGCATGCGTATATGGGCTACTGGGCCACCCTATCATTCATTTTTTCCCCTTCAGACTTCTCTTCTTTCTGTTCTCTCTCGTTCTCTTCTTCTTCGTTCTTCATTTTCCTTCTCTTCTTCTTCTTTCTTCTCTGCTCTCTGCACCGTGAGCTCGCGACCGTGGTGGCTGAGGATCAGAGTCCTCTTTCCTTACTCGACGAGCCAGAGAGGGTGAGGGTGTGCATTCCCTCTGCATACAACCAGTCTTCTTCCCCACGGCTCCTTCATCGACTTCCCTCTTTCTCCCTCTCCTTGCTCGAGGCTGCCGAGTCTCAGTGAAGATCTGAACCACGAAATGCTGCAAGGAGGTTGGAGCGTTCACCAGCGTTGTGGTGGAGCTGCTCAAGAGAGCGAGCAGGGAACTGGGCGTCTCGGAAGCTTGGTAATCCCCACTGGACCGAGTGGAAGGTCAATGTAGTGCCCTGGGGGCTTGGGTCTCCCCTCTAATCTTGCATGCAGAACTGTTTAAGAGTGGGAGTGGCTCAGAGTTCCTCCAAAGGCAAGTGTAATGGTGGATGACTGATGCAGGGTCGTTCCATTGAGAACGAGTGAATGGGCTGAGCGGAGCAACCGACTGGAGCTGCAAGCCCTTGGAGCCTTTGGAATCTTCATCCCAGGTAGGGGGTGCTCTGCATGTCAAATGCATAGTTTCTGGACGGTCCGAGTGAACGTATTACCTTATGTGTTTGTATGATTATGATTATGATAACTCGGTGAGGTGTTTGACTGTTGATCATTGGATATCGTATGTGTGTGTTAGTAGAGTCGTGTTGATTATTTCGTATTCACATGCATGCGTTCAGGATGTGTTGTTTGATATATATATTGTGCATGCTGCTGAGTGGAGTCCGGATGAATGATAATTATTATCTGGGTGGTGTATGACTATGGCTGTCCTAGAGATGTATGATGATATTGGTGATGATGTAGAGTTAATGTATGAGTTGCATGTTAATTGTAATATTAATGTCAAACACATTGTGTGGTCTATTGTTGACTTCCGGGTGGATACGATATGAATTGCTTAAGATGAACTTGCTGAGTGTGGATGACTGCCGTGACATGCATGAGGTTGCATTTATGGATAGAGGGTGACCCGTGGAAGGTCAGGAACCCAATGAGATGATTTCTAGCTACAGACCCTTGGCTAGATTCCGAAAGGACCCGTGGTAACCGTGGGAGCTAGAGTTAAGTCTCGAGACGTCCTTGGGAGACCGGTACCACACGGTAAGGGCTATCGGACGAGGGGCCAGAAAAGGGATCTGTAACATGTTCCTTAAAATCCGTAAATGCTATTAATGAATTCTGACTGGATTTACATGTGTGTTTGACGCTGAGGCTAAGTATTATCGATGTTATTGTTAAGGGATATGTTGTTGTGAATAGTAGGAATTAGATAACCTCGAATGACTTGAGTAATCCGACTAGTGACTCGTGTAGATGCTTTATTAAATGTTAGTAAATGCTAGTATTGATCAAGATAGATAGAGTATGTTGAAAGGGAATGTGTATGCTAAGCCGAGCCAATAACTGTCATTGTATATGTAAAAGCTCACCCCTACACCATTTTTCAGTATATACAGGTCGGGCTCGGAAGTGCTGACACGGCCTCAAGTCCGAGTGTGGTGTACCCCGATTGTTGAGTGCTTATATTGTATTCATTATGTTTAGTCAGTGTAGCCTTGGCCGGCTCTCAGGTAAAATAACGATTAAGTATATTTGTTTATAAAGATTGATTAGGAGAAATATACATATGGGTTACTTGTATGGAATTGTAAGTATTGGTGAATATATATATATAATGTTAAGATAATGGGTATTCCGAGTGTATGATTGTGTATAGACCGGTGTTGTATGCTGGTGACTTGTGTTGGGCTCTTTCCGAGTGAGGGATACTCATAAGGATTTTGAGAGAAACCCCTTTGATGAATTCTGAGCGGACGTTATAAATAATCTGAGAAAATTAGCCAAACGGTATTCCGAGTGGTTAGGATTAGAATAAGTCCGAGTAAGGATTTACTTAATGACTCCCCGAGCGAATAAGTTGTGGCGTGCCGAGTGAGTTAGCTATCATTTTCCGAGTGAATGAGTTGAAGGATAACTCTGGATTCTGAGCGTCTGGATAGCCGAGTGTGGCTTCTCGCCCCAGCGATCAAGGTACTCGCTCCAACGAGCGTGGACTTGGGAAGACCTTGTGTTGGCATCGCTTAAGCGATTCGTGCCTCGCCCGAGCGACTAGAGTTGCTTCGCTCAAGCGTATGGGATCTCGCTTAAGTGAGTGGATGCTGGTTTTGGGCTTCGCTGAGTGTTTCCTTCTTCCGTTGTATGCCCTCTCGAGTCGGTTTTATTTTCTCTTGCCTTCCTTCTCTTATTTCTTTTGTTACCCGGTTGCTTTATGGTCTATTCGGTTTATTTAATTTTGGAAAAATTTCCCTTGTCCCGGGTTTAACTCTAATTAAATTTAGGATGTTTCATTTTGGTATCAGAGCAAACCGAAAGGTCCAAGGCCAAGGTATGCTTACCAAGTGTAAGCGGTTGTATGCATTGTGACTGAGTGATCATCATTATTATGATATTGATTTGTGGATAGGAGGTCATTTCCCTCCTGGTCCGATTGATTGTATGCCCTGACTTAATCGGTATTGTATGTGTTTGATGATTTGGTATATGTTTGACTATGAATGGTGTGGTTGTATGCCTGTGCCTTGTTGAGGAATTTGAACGTGTGATGAATAAATAGTATATGATTTACGGTACAAGAGATGTGTTAGTCTTAGTTCCTTTTACTTGAACCTGAACCCTTTGGAGTAGAAGACATAATTTGGTGCCTGTAATTAATTACACCCTCTATGTTGTGTGAACTCCTATACTGTGCATGAAGATCCGAGTAATATATGTATGCATATTTGTTGTGTGTGAGAGGTTAGTTTAACTATAAGTCGAAAATGGAGACGAGTGTTGACGTGGGAAGAGAGTTAGTGACTCCCTCCGAGTGAAAAGAAGCCTAGGTAATCCCGCGTGAATGAGACAGTGTGATGCCGAGCGAGAGTTTACCGACCAGAAGATGACACCTAGGACTCTGAGTGGATCCATTATAATAAACCATTAAGTAGCTAGAAAATCCGAGTGAGAATGAGTGAAGAGGACGGGTGATACCGAGTGAGGAGTCCCTTTTAAATCCGGGTGAAAAGAATGTGTGCACACTATAATGGTTGTTGAGCTTAATATGAATTACATGAATATGTGGAATGTTATTTAGAATAACATGATTGAATGGAATCCGATTGAATGAATGTATATATATTAATGTTATGGTCGGGTGCGATATGATGTTGTGGCTGTAATGCATGCTGTGGTGAATGATATGAATTGTATGGCCGACTGTGAATTTGATATTTTGATTGGATGATTGAATATATATATGTGTTGATGCTGTCGCTAAGTGCAAAGTGAGCCTATGGCTGTGATTATATGGGATTATAAATAATGTAAGTGATATAGCCGAGAGCTGGCTGGATAGATTCTGATTGAATGATGCTTGAATGTGTTCTGGTTGAATGATAGCGTGTATGTATTGAATGTTGGTACACACATATACGCATATATATATATATGATACTGTATGGTTTAAGGTGGATAAGATCTAAGGAAGAAGTAATTACGCGGTAATGGTCGGGAACCGACTGTTATTATACCATTTTGAGGTCATAGTAACTGCTACTTGACGATTGTCATCAGGAGAGTTACACTAACTTATGAGTAATGAGGAAGTGTACGATTTTTGTGTGAGTCGGAAGCCTGTAGCCATTACACTATTTTACAGTAGTGGTAAATTATATTTCAGGATTGCTGCTGTTTGACGTGCTCTACGTGGTGCCTCATGATAATGTTGATGTGAATATGTGCTTATATATGTATGAGAATTGCCATTAATTCTTGTAAGTAAGTATTAGCTGAGTGAGTTGGTCGGTGTGTGTGAGAACGTTGTTAGGGAGACTAATATGGTTTGCATGGATTTGAATGATTTGAATGAACCCCGACTAGATGATGACGTACGAGTGAATTCCGACTGAATGAATAGGCATGTACCGATACTGTTACCGAGTGTAATGTGGTGTTATAATTGAGAATGTACGCTATTGTGCAACTCCCGATTGGATATGATGTTGTGAATGAAATCCTTAATGTAGTTTGGAATTGATTTGAGTAAATCCGATCGGATGAACACATATATACATTGATGCTATTGTTGAGTGCAATGTGTGGTTATGGTTATGGTGCATGCTGTAGTAAACAATGATATAGCCATGAATAATTGGTATGAAATCTGATTGAGTGCCTGTATGTACATTAGTGCCGTTGCCGAGTCCGTAGTGTGTCATGACAACATATGATTGTGAATTACTTAATCCGGACTGAATTGCATAAAGCCGAATGAGTGATGTCATTATATAGCTGAGAATTGAGAATTTAATCCGAGCCATGATTTTGTGATGAATAAGATTTAGAGGAAATATTTACTCGATGTTGGCTAGAAGCCAATTGTTGTATTGCCGTCATCCAGTTTTACAGAAGTTATAAATAATTTTCATGCTTGTTGTTGCGTGATGTACCCTATGTGATGCATAATGTTGATGTAGATGTATTGCTTCTAATGTGTATGTGAACTGCCATTAATTACCGTGTGAATTAGTATTAGTTGAGTGAATCAGGTCAGTGTGAGTCATGCTGTCCTGAAATGACTCGTCATGCCATAGGCATTGTGGCAGCGTACACGTTGTAGTGACTGTGTAATTGTTGTAACCCTATAGGAATGAGACGTCATCCTATAAGTTGGATGCAGCAATTTGTAAGTCGAGCAGGCGAAGTTGTAGCTGCTTATGGTAATGGTGAGTCTTTCAGGCTGCCCCGAGTGAAGAGGGGAGTTGTATTAAGTAGATCATAAGTAGCTATGTATCAAAATGAGGACTGCTTAACCTTGATATGTTGCCTCCGAGAGGATTAGAGGTTGTTGGGTACGAAATGGCTACTAAAGGGATGATTAGTTATTGAAATAAGAGGGTGATCAAATTTGCCACTAAAATTAGAGTTTTATAAGTTAGCCGAGTGGTACTGTAAGTTTAATAAGGAAACCTGGACCTTGAGCCAAGGTGTTCGGTAAGGTGAGGATTGCTCGGGAAAGATTAGCATGTTCCGAGTGTGTGAAAGTGGAGATGGTTCCGAGTGAAATCCTTCTGAGAGAAGGAACTGCTGAGCAAAAATTATGATGTTCCGAGTGAAACATCGTTTTGGTCATCAATAAGGAGCTGTGTCTGAATGACACTTCTGTGTCAGGCAAGATCGAAGTGAAATATCCGAGTCGTGTGAATTTCGAGTGAAGTGTCTCGGAGTGTACCACTTCCGAGTGGATGGTACCGTGTGGAGCGGTTCTGAGTGGAAAGGTATCGAGTGTAGGACTCTTAATACCCGTGTGATGTTCCACCAAGTGATCTTTATCCAGGAGAAAAGTACTTTTGGTCGGAAAATGGAACTTCGAGTGTGCAAGTTTTTGAGTGAATTACCCAAGGGGGAGTAAATACCGAGCGGTAAACTTATTCATAGCTGTGTTTGGGTGATGTGGAGCTGCTGAGTTGAACTCAGATTTATATTTGGAGTAAGCCTGAATTCCGAGTGAAAATTTGGTAAATAGAAAGTTTCCGCGTGAAGGGTCTCCAAGGGGAGTAGATATCCGAGAGAAGGATTTATGTAAAAATGTACTCAGGTCAGCGATTGGGACTGCTGGGCATGAACTCGAGTTTGGTTCCGTAGTAGGCTTGAATTACGAGTGAATTTTGCAAGTGGAAAGATTTCTGGATGAGGACTGCCTTTAAAAACCCTGATTGATATTTTTGGAGTGAGAGGTCCGAGTGATATTCTCAGATTATAGGCATGAAAATAGCCGAAGGGATGATTAGGAATCTGAGATGTTAGAACCGAGCGTGGTGCCTGTACGAGGTAAATCCAGGCGAATTATGCTAATTGAAGCACATGGGAACTCATTTGAGTGTTCATTTTGGTCAAGAAAGAAATTTTGTGGTCGAATTTTGAAAACCCGAGAGCTTAATCCGAGACGAATCGATCGGTAGTGGGTATTATAGGGAATCGGTAATGTTGTTTACTGACTAGATTCTTCCTAACTGGTTGAATAACATCTAGAATATGTCCCATGTGACCCAATGTCGAGCCTATGCTTATATGAGCTCATGGTCGTACCGAGTGACTCATTGAGTCGGAGAACCCGATGGTGTAAATACGCCGATCGGTGTTGAGAGTGTAAGGCCGAGCGGCCAACGAACTGGAAGTGTCAATGGCAAGGGTGAACTGGCAGAGTTGAATGGGGGTAACTACGTGGGAAATGGAATCCCGAATGTAATGAAGACTATGAAGAGCTGTTTTATTTATGCTGATTAGAAATTGTGAAGCAGTCGGGAACGTTGAGAAGCGAAGAGTTACAGTCGGAGCATGACTGTGGTATTCCGATTTGTTTGTTGAGGTAAGTCTGAGTGAAAGAAAGGAATGTTATTTTGAGTCAATGGTGACACTTCTGAGTGGAAATGTGTTAAGAATGATGTCTCGGTTTTCTGGGTGGAGCGGTCGGTAAATTGCTTTGGAAGCCAATTTTACCGACTGGAATTTAACCAATGGATGAATACTTGAGGTACATAGATGTGTAATTGCTTATTGTGGTATGGCAGTGATTTTCCGAGTGGTTCAGTGAGGCTAAGCATGTGTTTGAATTTCGAGGACGAAATTCTTTTGAGAGGGGGAGAACTGTAACATCCCGATTTAATAATTAATTGCCGAATGAATATAAATCATTGAAATAATAATTGCAAGGTAGGAAAATTATTTATTAATTATAATTAACTTAATTAACTCAACTTAAGAAATAATGACTGATTAAGAGTGATTAATCATTAATTGCCGGCTGATTGTGATTGGTGTACTGCTTCACGCTTTCCCACCCTACTTTCCCCTTCTCTCCGTGCATGCGTATATGGGCTACTGGGCCACCCTATCATTCATTTTTTTCCCCTTCAGACTTCTCTTCTTTCTGTTCTCTCTTCTTCTCTTCTTCTTCGTTCTTCATTCTCCTTCTCTTCTTCTTCTTTCTTCTCTGCTCTCTGCACCGTGAGCTCGCGACCGTGGTGGCTGAGGATCAGAGTCCTCCTTCCTTACTCGACGAGCCAGAGAGGGTGAGGGTGTGCATTCCCTCTGCATGCAACCAGTCTTCTTCCCCACGGCTCCTTCGTCGACTTCCCTCTTTCTCCCTCTCCTTGCTCGAGGCTGTCAAGTCTCAGTGAAGATCTGCACCACGAAATTCTGCAAGGAGGTTGGAACGTTCACCAGCATTGTGATGGAGCTGTTCAAGAGAACGAGCAGGGAACTGGGCGTCTCGGAAGCTTGGAAATCCCCACTGGACCGAGTGGGAGGTCAATGTGGTGCCCTGGGGGCTTGGGTCTCCTCGCTAATCTTGCATGCAGAACTGTTTAAGAGTGGGAGTGGCTCAGAGTTCCTCCAAAGGCAAGTGTAATGGTGGATGACTGATGCAGGGTCGTTCCATTGAGAACGACTGAATGGGCTGAGCGGAGCAACTGAATGGAGCTGCAAGCCCTTGGAGCCTTTGGAATCTTCATCCCAGGTAGGGGGCGCTCTGCATGTCAAATGTATAGTTTCTGGACGGTCCGAGTGAACGTATTACCTTATGTGCTTGAATGATTATGATTATGATGACTCGGTGAGGTGTTTGACTGTTGATCATTGGATATCGTATGTGTGTGTTAGTAGAGTCCTGTTGATTATTTCGTATTCACATGCATGCGTTCAGGATGTGTTGTTTGATATATATATTATACGTGCTGTTGAGTGGAGTCTGGATGAATGATAATTATTATCTGGGTGGTGTATGACTATGGTTGTCCTAGAGATGTATGATGACATTGGTGATGATGTAGAGTTAATGTATGAGTTGTATGTTAATTGTAATATGAATGTCAAACACATTGTGTGGTCTATTGTTGACTTCCGGGTGGATACGATATGAATTGCTTAAGATGAACTTGCTGAGTGTGGATGACTGCCGTGACATGCATGAGGTTGCATTTATGGATAGAGGGTGACCCGTGGAAGGTCAGGAACCTAATGAGATGATTTCTACCTACATACCCTTGGCTAGATTCTGAGAGGACCCGTGGTAGCCGTGGGAGCTAGAGTTAAGTCTCGAGACGTCCTTGGGAGACCGGTACCACATGGTAAGGGCTATCGGACGAGGGGCCAGAAAAGGGATCTGCAACATGTTCCTTAAAATCCGTGAATGCTATTAATGAATTCCGACTGGATTTACGTGTGTGTTTGACGCTGAGGCTAAGTATTATCGATGTTTTTGTTAAGGGATATGTTGTTGTGAATAGTAGGAATTAGATAACCTCGAATGACTTGAGTAATCCGACTAGTATTGATCAAGATAGATAGAGTATGTTGAAAGGGAATGTGTATGCTAAGCCGAGCCAATAAGTGTCATTGTATATGTAAAAGCTCACCCCTGCACCATTTTTTAGTATGTGCAGGTCGGGCTCGGAAGTGCTGACAGGGCCTCAAGTCTGAGTGTGGTGTACCCCGATTGTTGAGTGCTTATATTGTATTCATTATGTTTAGTCAGTGTAGCCTTGGCCGGCTCTTATGTAAAATGACGATTAAGCATATTTGTTTATAAAGATTGATTAGGAGAAATATAGATATGGGTTACTTGTATGGAATTGTAAGTATTGGTGAATATATATATATATATATAATGTTAAGATAATGGGTATTCCGAGTGTATGATTGTGTATAGACCGGTGTTGTATGCTAGTGACTTGTGTTGGGCTCTTTCCGAGTGAGGGATACTCATAAGGATTTTGAGAGAAACCCCTTTGATGAATTCTGAGCGGACGTTATAAATAATCTGAGCGAATTAGCTAAACGGTATTCCGAGTGGTTAGGATTAGAATAAGTCCGAGTGAGGATTTACTTAATGACTCCCCGAGCGAATAAGTTGTGGCGTGCCGAGTGAGTTAGCTATCATTTTCCGAGTGAATGAGTTGAAGGATAACTCTGGATTCCGAGCGTCTGGATAGCCGAGTGTGGCTTCTCGCCCCAGCGATCAAGGTACTCGCTCCAGTGAGCGTGGACTTGGGAAGACCTTGTGTTGGCATCGCTTAAGCGATTCGTGCCTTGCCCGAGCGACTGGAGCTACTTCGCTCAAGTGTATGGGATCTCGCTTAAGCGAGTGGATGCTGGTTTTGGGCTTCGCTGAGTGTTTCCTTCTTCCGCTGTATGCCTTCTCGAGTCAGTTTTATTTTCTCTTGCCTTCCTTCTCTTATTTCTTTTGTTACCCGGTTGCTTTATGGTCTATTCGGTTTATTTAATTTCAGAAAAATTTCCCTTGTCCCGGGTTTAACTCTAATTAAATTTAGGATGTTTCACTTTGGCCAGTGATGTATATAATTATTGATTTTGTTCATATTATGGTATAAATGGCTTAATTCATTTTGTAAACATTACCATATTCTATTGAAGATATACCTATAGCCATGTGTTAGTATCTAATGATGTATGTGGAGAAAATATGGATTAATTGCAAACTTGTTGGCATGAACCTTGATGGACATGACTATGGAATGAAAGATGAATGATTATTCTCATGCCCGATTATGTTTTAGTATATGACTCAGATGATGTTAGATTTGTAGCTGATATAGACATCCATTATTTTGAATGACATTGTCTTTTTAGAACCATGTGCATTGTGTGAATGGAGTTCAGATTCTAATATCTGAGAATCTCACTCAAGCGAGAAGAATTTCACTTAAGTGAGAATGTAGATGCATTCGTGTTATGGTCTCTAGACCATTCTCACTCAAGCGAGAGTATTCCTGCTTAAGCAAGGGCTAGAGGAATGGCATAAGTGAGTTTCTATGTGATTCTCACTCAAGTGAGGGGAGTCTTACTTAAGTGAGGGATGTCTTGCTTAAGTGAGAATATTGAGGTTAGATTCTAGATGAATCATGTTCAAGCTTAGGTGTGCCTACTTGAGCGAAAACCTGTATGTTGCTTTCTGGATCCTACTGGCTTAAGCGAGTCTTTAGTTGCTCAAGCAAAAGGTAGGGTCTCGCCAAGCAAGAAAATTTCTGCCCAAGCGAGACCATAAGAATTATGATTTTTGACCTTTCTTCATTGTTTTGGATCTTTCTCATATCTTCGTATATGGGAAGAGATGGATGCCTTATATACACATTCTTTACTTTTGTTGTATGTTTATTTTTCTATGTATATATTTAAGGGCTCTTTTCCTCGATCCATTTCTTTTGTTATCTCTTTAAAATTGTGGCCTCTTATTTTCTATGGTTTGGGTCTCGATGTAAGCTGTTTGTTGTGGGATTTTAAATGCAAAAAAATTATTCATATTTTATTGATTAATTGTGTTTCATTGGGATTCGGATCAAGGGAATCAGGGAGCCACGCCTTTTTAGAAGGATGCAATGATTCATGGGTTTAGATTAAGAATCATGTCTTTTCATGCAAGAAACCATGAAGAATTATGACGTTTCAACAATTCTAACATTTGTGTAATTGATTACTATAATCTTGTAATCAATTACATTGGTTTAAAACTTTTTTAAAGATGCAACGTCTAAAATTGTAATCGATTACGCTTATGAGGAATTGATTACCATAAGCTTTAAACCTTAAGTTCCTTAATCGTCTTAAAAGATGCAACGTTTAAAAACTGTAATCGATTACGTTTATGATGTAATCGATTATCATGAACTTTAAGTTCCTTAAACGCCTTGTTGTATAATCGATTACACAAATATTGTAATTGATTACTCACTGTTAGATTTAGAAAAATAAAGCAAATTTAATTATGTTTACCAAGCTTATAGGCTATACTAAATTTCTTTTAAGTCTTACATTGTATCCTAGATCAGTATCTTGATTCTGCGTTGCCTTGGGCATTTGATCTTGGTTTGCTTGGATTCATTATTTGTCATTATCAAAATCTTGTGTCTTCATTCTCCCCCTTTTTCATGATGACAATATTTATCCTGGAAAATATTTACAAATAGGCAGCTAACGGGGAATATGTGTTTTATCACTAATTATAAATTATTTACTTAGTTGCAAAAATTTAGTTCCCCTATATAACTTATTAAAAACTTAATTGTTTCTCCCCTTTATTTTTTAGTATATGCATCTCCCCCTTTTGCATTATAGAAAATAACACAAGCAATAAGTAAGAAGAGTAATTATAACATTAACAGATAGTAGCGAAGTTTGAGAAATAATAAAAAAAAACAACCAAATACATCACATTATTAAAATAACGAAAACCAAACAAGGAAAAACATCATGAAATATTTAAGCAGGGTTGGGAGGAGATATAGGAGCGAAGAGACTGAATTTCTATAGCGAGGTCAGTCATAGAGAGTGAGCCAGGGACAGGATCAGGATCAATAGGAGGAATGGTGAATTTTGGGACCCATTCATCATCTTCATTTTGTTTCTACCCAAAAGAAGAAAGAGCATGCAGTTTTTTCAATCAAAAAAAAGCATTGGGGCTTAATGTAGATTTCTTCAAAGATAGGGATATAAAAGTGGCAAATAATACAGGTGATAAAAATGGCATATGGAAGAGGAATATTGGTCTTCAAAGCCTTTTTCATGTGGTATTGAATGAGGGAATCCCAATTGAGAGGATGAATGGTTATAAGGGACCACATGAGAACAAGATCGACTTCAGTCACCTATGCCAAATTTTAGTGTGGGGAAGAAGGATGCAGGCAATTATGTAATGCATGACTCAACAGCTAAAGGTAAGAGACCTGGTAAGAAGTCATCCTCCGAGGTCAGCATTATCATGAAAAATAAGTTATCTAGTCTCAAAGTTATTAAACTCATCAACCCAAGCATCAGAAATGGTTCCTTCATAAAGTTATCTAAGAGAAACCAGTTTGGTGAATTGGTAAAAGAGGTTTTCATCAATGTAGATTGAAACCTTTTTAATTTCAGAAACAAGACAACCATTATCGAATTTTAGATTAGAGTAGAACAAACATACGAGATCAGTGTAATGGTCTTCTTTCATAGAAAGAAAAATGAGAAGGTACTAGTTATTAAAATGATGGAAGCATTCAATAATATTAATAAACTTGTCATCTATGTACTTTGGATCTATGACCTCACAAGAATAGAAGAGAGAGTAGTAGCGTTCTTGTTGAGAAGGTTGAGAGAAAACCTCAACAAAGGTGTGGAAAGTGGGGTTTTGTAGGATAGGATCAAAGGAAGAAGATAGGGTTTTGTAACGTGGCCAAGGGTTCAACATGCAAGTATGGAAATCAAGAAAAGGGAAAATACAAAGGGCTTAACAATTCTTGAGAAAAACAAGTTTCAACAAATAGACAAACATTTCTTACATTTTCAGACACTCTTAGGAGTATAATTCTCAACTCCTTTGTTGTATTTCTCACTATCATCCTTTCACTTTTCCTTTCTTTCTTTCTTTTTTTTTAGAAGAAGAGAACCCCAAACTCTAGAGTTTTCATATATGTTATTTTTTATTTCATAACTTTAGCTTTTCTATAGAGTTGCTATTCTTTTGCTTCTTGTACAGGAATTGTGCAAATCAATTAAGCAAAGAGGCTTCGTGAAAAAGGAAATAATAAATGTGTATCAAGCTCAAAAAGGGGTAACTAATGGGATAATATAGCATATAAATTCTGAGGATAAAGAAGAAGACCTAAAATGCATTTTTCATTCCATGACATGAATTCACAAACCATTTTGAATCGGTCAAAAGCCAAGTTCTAGAGTGCCTAAAATGTGTAAACCACTTAAAGAGGAAAACAACGGATAAATATATAACATCGTAGTACCCTTTTTGGCTCAAACATCTCACTATGGTAATTAGTCCAAATCATAGAAAGCATGAATTTACAATGAGTCTTTCATCCTAACATTCTAGCAATCATCATTATATATATATATATATATATTATTTGTTTATTTCAGGCTCCTAATATGCATGTGATTCATTTATTCAAAATTTAAACACATCCTAAAAATCATTAATCACAAACAGACCAACAATGTTATCCTAAAACAAAATCAAAAAAAAATAATAACAAGACAAAATAAAAACAAAACCAAAAAACTAAAAATAAAAGAAACAAATGAAAATGAAAGCAAGCAAAAAGAAATCAACAAATTAAGTTTCCTTTTACCCATCACCCCAAACTAATCTTGGACATTGTCCTCAATGTGCATGTGAAGAGCAAAAGGTAAAAAAAAAACTTAATGAAAGAGGATTACTTGTTATGGAGAAGGTGAAGGGAAATGTCCCTGCTAAGAATGCCAATCATACACGGCATTTACTCGCTGAGATATTTCATCAATTCTGCCCCCTTCTCAGATTTTCTCAGAGGACAAGGAATCTAGTTTGGTGCCTATGTATTCCATTCTGGAGCTCATTCCTTGGATCAAGGAATACATATGCTCCATAGAGAAGCTGGAATGATCAGCGGGTTGGGATGGGCCAACAACAGGCTCTATGGGAAGTAGCATCTCAATGTCCAAAGGTTCATCCTCACCAATATCTGCATCAAAAAACAAAAAAGAAGTCCTTTCTTCCATACTAGTAAAAGTAGGACTAGGCAGGGAGTGAGGTGCAGAAAATCTAGGAGTAACCAAACAATACATATTATGTTCTCGAACAATCATAAACATATTAATCAGTTCATCCATATCAACCCATTTAGGTTGACAAAGAAGGTTATCATACTCAAGATCTATTCCAACATATCTGGCTATAGGATTAATATAACCAATAATAATAATTTTCCCAGAGGTGGCTTTCCCAACTCTAGAAAATGGCTATAAAGCCATTTGGTGGAATCAATAGGCATATTATTAAGCGTAGCATGTAAAAAATAATTTAGGTGCACTAACAGTCCCGGGGTTATCATATCGCCCAAAGATTAAGCGAGCCATAAATCTCTGCAAATATTTAAGCACAAGATGATTCATAGAAGAGGACTTAGAGGTTGAAGCATCATAAGGACCTCTACGAGAAATATGGCTCCAAAAATACCATTGGTTAAATTCCCAAGGGACACTATTAGCGCCCCCATGAGGGAAACAATAAATGTCAGCTACTTCCTATATATCAAGCCTAAAGTTTTGGTTAGTAAGCCTAAATTTTACTTCCCAACCAGACCCATCATAACATCTCTTAATTTCAATAGAACTTAAAAACTCTAAGGAGGTCTTCTCATATATGGGTTCATGCAATTAAGTAAATACTTCCCAACCCATATTTGTAACCAATTTTAAAGTATCCTCAAATAGGCCTAGCTCTATCAAAGTATTACTACAAAAGAATCTTAAGGGAACAATTTCCTTTTCTAGCAAAGAGTTCAACCTCATATGTTACTCCTCAGATGCGTACTCTATGTCATTAAGATTGGCATAGTTGGAAGACTTACCATTCACTAGTGGAAAAAAAGGATATAATCACGGTTAAAAAAGGCCTTTATTCACGGTTAAAGAACCGTGGTTGTTGAAGCCGTGGTAGTAGATGATGGTCTTTAACCACGGTTAACAACCGTGGTAATAAATCACATCTAACCACGGTTAAGAACAACTGTGAATATAACTTACTATTTATATTCACGGTTATCGAGAATAACCGTGGATATAGATACATTTTCTCCACGGTTGTCCATCAAAACCGTGAATATAAGTAGTTTGTAACTGAAACTAAACCATACTTATATTCACGGTTATGATGGACAACCGTGGATAAAATGTATCTATATCCACGGTTGTCCATCATAACCGTGAATATAAGTATGGTTTAGTTTCAGTTACAAACTACTTATATTCACGGTTGTGATGGACAACCGTGGATAAAATGTATCTATATCCACGGTTATGGTAGTAACCGTGGAAAAATCTTGTCTTTATTCACGGTTGTTGCCATAACCGTGAATAAATGCTGAGGTTTTTTTTTTTAATATGCACTCTATTTTATCGTTGCCCAACCCTGCATTCAGACAAGCCAGTACAGTATACAGTATGCCACAACAACACTATGCCGAAAGAATCGTATGTATATATATATATAACAATTTATTTTCTATATCAATTCATAACAACCTAAAAAATGAAAGTATATACAATTAAGTTGAATGTAATCTAATAAAAGTAAACCCTAAATCCTACTACATACATATATAAAAGAATAAATATCCTATATCTAGCTTTGCCTAAGTTCATGGAAGTGTGAGGCCCATTGCCTTCTAACATCATCCACAAGTTCCTTTGGGAAATATGACCGGCCATTAAAGTGCTGCAAACAATGCACAAAACAATTAGAACAAAAGCTTTATTTATTACATGAAATTGATGAAATTGGAGAAATTGACACGGTGATGAGAATTACCTCTGTCCATCCATCTACTAAATGATGTTGGACAATGGTCAGCATAGTGTGCATGACGAAATAGCCATACTCAAAGGTACCCTTCTGCCTGTAAGACTACAATGGACATATAGTATAGAATAAGTGAATTCAGAACTTAAAAAACATGTACTGAAGATTTGAATGAATACGATTGACTTACTTTTGGGTACACCCATACAACTGTTCTTCCTTTGTGCTTGTTTCCAATCAGTACATTGTATCCAACCACCGCCCTGCGTCAAACAAAACACAAGATAAGTTAGAATTGTATAGTTCTAAAAATGATGTAATTGAATTTGTGGTTATTGTTTAGGGATGAACTTACCGGTCTACTATATCTCTCAGGTCTTGTGGAGCTGTTTTGTGCAAACTATCAAAGTACAAAGCAAGATAGTCCTTCGGACAGATCACCAGAAGCGTCCAGTGAGCCCTGCAGTTACGAGTGATAACTGAGACTTCAAAATGCAAAATATCATAACAATAATTATGGAATAGAGTATTACCCTTTATGATAGGGGCCCATGTATATAGACTTCTCAGACTCAAACATCCAATTCTGGATGTATGTCTGGGTGTTCTGCGAGGTGTTTCCTTGCCTCTGTATGACAGAGGGCTCTAAGAAACCGTAAGTTCCTTGGAAACCCAAGTCCACTGAGAGTTTTGCCAGATACCTAAACAAGGTAAGACATGGTTAGCGACAAATAACTTGTATAATGAAAAAATTGGACAACACAAGGATATACTTACAGCTCCCACAACTGCAAGATGGAGCCGTTCAGCATCGACGTCCCCGTAATAATGTCACAAATGTCAGAACTTGTAACGTAAACTGGAAAAGCACTGGGATGGCCGAACACTAGTGGCTGCCATGGGACCTGAACAGTGTCGTTAGCTTCCTCATACCCGATGCGCCATAGCATCCGGACGGGATCCTTGGCCGGGTCTGGCTTCTTCAATGGCTGTTCCTGTTGAACAATTGACAACCATCACATTTTGTACCATAATTGACAAGGAAATAAAGCTAGTTAGTGTTTAGGGTTTTTACCTGTCCAGGGGCAATCACCAGAAGTCTGTTGGGCCACATCAGAAAGTGGCCCAACGCCTGACCGACGGTCTTCACCTCCTGAGTTGCCACTGGCACAGCAGCATCCTCCTCGAGGACGAGCACAACCGAGACCCTGGACATACCATCAGGTAATGTCTGATGGTGAACCACAGGGCCTAAGTTGTGCACCATACCAGTGGCAACTGGCTCCTCCGACCCGTCAATGAACAGGTCACATTGACGGGTGTCTGGTGGCTCGACCCCGTCATCGTCAGGGTCAGCCGCAGCGCACGACCCCTTAGTGCTAACCTTCCGTACCTACATATTTACACATCAGGCAGAAGTTATTCAACAATGAAAGTGATTACAAACAATAAAATTGAGGAAAATAAATAAAGAATCTAACCTGTGGGTCGCTGGCTGGTGTAGTAGTCTCCTGGTGGTGGCTGAGTGAGGCCTTCATCTCCTCCCTGAATCGGGCCATCTCCTGGTGGAGCCTAGATATCTCCTCCTGGTACTCAGCCTTCACAACAGCCACCTTTTGCTCCACTATTTGCTCAAGGGATGGGGCAGGGTCGGGAGCACCGTAATAGGCGTGGAGGCCTGTAAAATGTGAATGATTAGCCCATAATTGTTTAACAGATAACAAAATGAATGCATAGAGTTAGTTAGCACTCACCTACACCTCGACCAATAGCACGCACTCTTCCTGGGTGCTCTGGCCTGCCAATGGCGGTAGTCAATATATCCTCCCGTCCATGGGCTACGAAAGACCCTTGGGTTAATTGCTCAACCAAGGAATCCTGAAACCAAACAAGTTAGTATTCACTTCCTTCACGTAAACTGAAAAACAGACACTGATATAAAGGGGAATACTTACTATCCGTGAGGTAACCTCCTGAGCCTGTGAGGAAGTGTATTCCCCACTCTTCTTGATCCTAGCCCGCTTCCATTTGTCGTGGCGCGCAGGTGGGGAAGGGGGATCCACAATACCAGTGTCAGTCTGACACTGACTCAGCCTTTCCTGTGCCAGCCGCTCCTCCAACCTACGGTAACCGCCACGTGACAGTGTGTGTGGGCAGTCATTTAGCTTCCTAGTCTCCTTGGCTTTCTTTCTGGTCTCCTACAACAAGAAAAAAAATATTCACAGTTAGCCGTATAAATTATACATATTATTTAATCATCTAAAAACCAATGTACCTGAAACTCGGCAGAATGTCTAGATGCAACAAAAGCATCCCAGGTCTCCTGATCGATGAATGGATACTTCTCTCCAGGGAACTTTCCTTGGTCGTCCCCGAATACATACCTACAATGAAAGGTACATTTAAACTAAGGATTGGCACAATTTGGTGAAGCGTTGATTAAGAATTTAAAGTTCAATATACCTCGTGGTGAGTATGGATTTGAACGACCTCCATCGCTCAGCCATGATACCGAGGACCTTCCTCCTCGCTATGTCGGAAGATGGTATCTCAAAAGAATCCTACATGAAAGGAGTTAGTCCATAAAGGAGTCCTTATTAAGAGTTACATGAAATAATACACTAAAATAAAACTTAAATAATACATAAGTTACCAGAACATCACTCCATAGCTGGTTCTTCACCACCTCCTCGACACTATCCCAGTCAGGGATAATGATGGACACCTTCGACCGTACCACAACCCCAAGATAACTGCTAAGCTTCGTGGCATGCGGTCCACTAAATCTGCCGGTGTTGACATCCATGTCAACAACTGGCCTCTCTCCCCGGTGACGCCTACGTGCGACGTCTGGCATCCGGGTAACACCTCTACTCTTCCGAGTTATTTTAGGGTTGGTTTTCTTGACTAGCTCCTTGTGTGTGGCTAGATACGGTTGCACGTCGTCCGTGTTGTTTAAAATATACAAGTGTGCCTGAAGGACATCAGCACGTGGCATGCTCTTCACTTTTTTTCCAATCGTTCCTTTCCCATCCAATCTCCCTTCATGACGGGTCGTTGGAATACCAATGCTTGCAGCATGTGACATGTATTCAGTGCAAAACTCAATTGCTTCCTCTGCAATATATCTTTCCACAATTGAAGCTTCGGGACGACGTTGGTTCTTCATATACCCTTTCAATATCTTCATATATCGCTCAACGGGATACATCCAATGGAGGAACACTGGACCACAACAACGGACCTCTCTCACCAAATGGATGATTAAGTGGACCATTATGTCAAAAAAAGAGGGCGGGAAATACATTTCAAGCTGACATAATATAAGTGATGCTTCCTGTTCCAACACATCCAATTCGCCGGGCACGATTACCTTGCAACATATGGAATTGAAAAACATACACAACCTTGTTATGACATTTCTCACATTTTTAGGAAGAATGTCACGAATGGCGATAGGCAGAAACTGCTGCATCAACATGTGACAATCGTGTGACTTCAACCCAATTAACTTTAAATCTTTCATGGAAACACAAGACTTGATGTTGGAGCCATAACCAGACGGAACTTTCACACTTCGTAACGATTCACACAGACTTTGCTTTTCTTTTCTTGATAACGTATGACATGCTGGAGGTAAATATGTTCTTTTGCCCTTTGATTGTGGATGCAAATCTTGACGTATACCCATCAACTCTAAGTCCATACGCGAGTTTAGGCCATCCTTAGTCTTCCCGGGTATGTTTAAGAGTGTACCAACTAAACTGTCGCAGACATTCTTCTCCACATGCATTACATCAACGCAGTGTCTTACATCAAGCTCCCTCCAATATGGCAGGTCAAAAAACACTGACCTTTTCTTCCAGTTGTTTTGTGTCGGGTGCTGTTTTTCACACTTACCAAATTGCACGTTGACGTCCTTCACCTTTTCATATGCCTGGCGACCAGATAGTGGTGGAGGAGCCATTTCAAAATCTTGGGCACCGTTAAACGACTTCTTCAACCTTCGAAACGGATGATTCGCTTTAAGAAACCTTCGATGTCGAAGATAAACATTTTTCCTGCCATGATGCAACCACACAGAACTAGTCCCCTCCTCACATACTGGACAAGCTTTATGACCCTTCACACTGTACCCAGATAAGTTACCATACGCTGGAAAGTCATTGATTGTGCAAAATAACATGGCACGCAATTTGAATGATCGCCCGGTAAACCCATCAAACAGTTCAACCCCGTCTTCCCACAACCTTTTGAGGTCTTCAACCAATGGAGTTAAATATACATCAATGTCGTTCCCTGGTTGTCGTGGACCAGAAATCATCATTGATAACATCACATATTTTCGCTTCATGCACAACCATGGCGGCAAGTTGTAAACAAACAACAAAACAGGCCACGAACTATGGTTTGTGCTCAGGTTACCAAACGGGTTCATGCCGTCTGTGGCTAGTGCAAGCCTAACATTTCTTGGTTCATTGGCAAATTCTGGAAAAATCCTATCCATTTTCTTCCATTGCGACCCATCGGCCGGATGCCTAAGTAGTCCATCAACAACCCTCTCATCAACATGCCATCTCATAAGTTTTGCATCATCTGCATTGGCAAACAGACGCTTTAGTCTTGGAACTATAGGTAGATACCACAACACCTTTGCAGGAGACCCTTTAGTGCATACCTCATCAGAATCCGCCTCTTTCTTCTTATACCGTGACACCCCACATCTAGGACATCGATGCAGCATTTCTAATTCACCCCGGAATAATACACAATCATTTGGGCATGCATGTATTTTCTCATACTCCAAACCCATAGGACACAACACCTTTTTGGCCTCATAGTTACTTTTCGGCAAGGTGTTTCCAGCTGGGAGCATTTCTTTCAACAACTTCAGTAAGTCAGTGAAACTTTTATCCGTCCACCCGTTTATGGCCTTCAAATTAAACAACCGCAAAACAGCTGATAACCTCGTGAAATTGACGCAGTTTGGATACAACGGCTGCTCAGAGTCCTGACATAGAGTTGTATATACATGAGCTTTCTTAAAACCTTCTACCCCTACATCACGGATCATATCCTCGAGTCGGTCATCCATGTCGACATCGTTGTCATGCATCGGGCTTTGATTTTTAGTCTGAGAGCTGTTACTTGGCACCACCACATCTTCACCATGCCATATCCAACGCGTATAACTACGTAGAAAACCGTCACACAGTAGATGTTCTCGCACCTCTTCCAAGTCTACCCGACGCAGGTTGAAGCATTTAACACAAGGGTAAAAATACTTTCCATTCACCCCCACTGCATTCCTCGCTACGAATTCTATAAATGATTCAACTCCCCCCTCGTACTCCAGACTTAGGCGTGACGCAGAAATCCAACTCCGATCCATACCAACTGTTTACAAGGTGCTATGATCAACCTCACTTTTTATACAAAGGTGGTGGTCCTATACCCATTCAGCATGACAATTATTTTTATACGTCATTCATATATACAGGTTAGGACTTATTTTAAAATTTGATGAAATTTCGGCAGCATTTCGCATTGGTCTCTAAGTACACAAAATGAGAGTGGTCAAATCAAATTCAACCACAACCAAATATGCACCCAGAGAACAACACAAAATACAAGTTACCGAAATTTTATCAAATTTTAAAATAACTCCTAACTTGTACATACTAACAATGACGTATAAAAAATAATTGTTCATCCCAAACTGTCCAAACGGACAATTCAAGATTCAACACAAACGATGACATTGATTGATTTAATGACCATTTGTGTCGAATCTCAAACGGGGAACTACGGTTCACTCATATGCACAACAACTTTCATACTAGTTAACAACCACACATATACAACAGCAATAAACATAACAATAAGAGTAACCAACAATAACAAAAATAAAATGTATAATAATTTAGTTAACTTTTTTCCTAAAATAGTATGATGTTTTTAATTTATGTTATCTTGAAGTAGATAAAATAAATAAAATGGTGGCTGCAATGTGGATAACAGAAGTATCAAGCCCATTATTGCATTTCAGGCAACTTCTAAAGGAGCTTGGATACAGAGATACCCTTCTTAATTTGATTGCTGATGTAAGTAATATAATGGGCTACCTGAAGTATCAAATATATTTTTTATAAATTTAATTTATTTTTTCAGTTTTATACTTATTAAATAATGGTGATATTCAAATATTTAAATAAGAGTAATAATTAAAATAAAACGAACTAAAGCAAAATATGTGTATATTTTTAATTGAACACTTTATCAAAATGAGCTAAAAGCTGGGTTTCCTACATGGCAGATTCTATTTGCTATCATATTTACAGTTGCCAGGATGTTGGTCGGACCGTGCCTCACTTATGTAACTTTATCTAAAGACTACCCACTTCTAATAAAGGTATAATTTGTTCCCCTTTCCTTAGTGAAAGCATTTTCTAAAATATAATCTTCATTTGTTTAATTCTTCCAATGTTACAGGCTATGGGATTGGGTCTGCAGCTAGTCAGTGCATTCTGGTTCTTCAAAATTCTAAAAATGCTAAAACAGAAATTAACCAAGAGAGAAACATCCATAAATGGCATCAACCACAGCAACACTATTTTCAGCAGATAAAACAGAGGAAGGGAAACTATTTTCAGGAGATGAAAATAAAAACAGAGGAAGGGAAACTATTTTCAGGAAAATAGAAAAACTATTCAGCATCACAGTTTAACAACATAGGCATCACAGTTTAATAAACTATTCTGGTTGTATGCATAACAACTAAGTAATTATACATACAACCAGAACATAATACAACAGGCACATTATATATACAACCAACAAAACAGAGACAGAAACCCCTTTCAACAGTGCACAAAACCCATATAACGCATCAACATAACTTAATAGTAAAAATAGGGACGACCTACCTTTTGAGGCAACAAGCACCGAGCACAATGGGATAAGCAACGAGCAACGAGCACAATGGGATAAGCCAACGAGCACACTGGAACAATGGGATAAGCAACGAGCACACTGGGATAAATGGAGAAGATGAGAAATAGTTCAAACGAAGAAACAGAAAATGAAAAAGAAAAAAATAGGGATGCCTTACCTGACAGGACAACGAGTGTAACAGGACAAGCAACTAGCAAGAACCAGGCAAAAATAGCAACGAGCACACTGGGACAGATGGAGAGGATGAGAAACCACTCGAAAAGATGAGCGCGAGAGGAGAAGTAGAAAGTGAAAGAAGAGGAGAAAGTGGAAAAAGGCTGAAAGGCGCGGCTTTTGAAGTTTCAGAAAGAATGTATATCCACGGTTCCCCTTAAAACCGTGAATATATGTGTAATATATTCACGGTTGAGCAAACAACCGTGGATAAATGGTAACACTATATCCACGGTTAAGACAACAACCGTGGATAAATATTAAATATATAATGACAGTTATTGAAACAACCGTGGACATATAGTCCCCAGTGATTATGCCCTAAAACCTGAACTATATATCCACGGTTGGAAATACAACCGTGGATATAGACATCAATATATATCCACGGTTAATATCATAACCTTGATCATAACCATGAATATATATTCACGGTTGTACACACAACCGTGGATATATATTTCAGGTACTATATATCCACGGTTTACTCCTCAACCGTGGATATATATTTACGTCTATATCCACGGTTATGATTTTAACCGTGGATATATAGTTTTCTCTGATTATAACGTTCACCTTATAATTTCAAAAATGCCACCGCGCATGTTTTTATCACTGATCCTCTTCTACCCGTGAATATATCCCCGTTGTTATATCCATTTTTTCCACTAGTGATTGGTCTTCCTTTTCTGGGAAAGAGATTTTGTAGCCTTAGATGACATGATAGTCAGCTGAAACCAAAGATTAAAAATGCAAGTTAAGAACCAAAATTTTAAGATACTTTCAATATGTCAAACAATATGCAAATGAATATTTATCACACTTGAGAAAGGATCCTAACTTATACCATGAAGTAATTGCCAAAAATTACCTAGCTAATGTCAAAGAAAATTGCATCTATTAAAGTGATGAAGTTAAATTGTAATAAGAAGATACAATTTAGCTTGAGACCATATTGACAAAATGAGGCATGTAAAGATGAAGAGAAATGGTCATAGGAATTTTCACAAACACTTAGTGGGAAAGGATACAAAGCATATAAAGAACCTAAATTTGAATTACCAAGATTTCCTCTTGTCTCAATTCATGCAAAATCACATTCATTTAGTGCCAATAAATATATAATTATCCAAACATGGCAACAAAAGTGAAGAAGAATACAAGTATAGGTGATGAACAATTATGAACAAGCATAAGCAACTGTGAATAAATTTAGAATTTAAAAGCATACCTATTTGAATTCAAACCATCAAGAAGCATCATATAACATATTTGAGGGTACCTTTCAAATTTAACAAATTACAAATCAAAGAAAATAATAATTAAAACTAAATTTTTTTTATTTGTAACATTTACAAATAAATAAAATATCATGACGACTATGTTTTAACTTTCGAATCCTAGTTTTGATGACAACAAGAGAAATGTATAAACATGGATTGCATACAACCTCTCATTTAAATTTAAATAAATGAACAAAAATAAAAAGAAAATTATGCTTTAAAATTAGAACATATGCAAAACAATCACCATTGCTACTTATAATAAAGCACCTCTAAGTAACATGTTCTTTAATTAAAAAGATAATAAAAATAATCAATATAAATAAAACAAAAATAAATTGATATTAGCTTCCAAAATGGTGCAACCTTTGCATCATATCTCATAAACAAATGTAACCTTTGTAACCTTTTCACAAAAAGATATAACCTTTGAAAAAAATCACAAAAGATTTAATCCTTACAACCTTTTTTCGAAAGAAAATATTTTTCACATGTTCTTAAACAAAATTTGCCCAAAACATAGTTTTTACAACCAGGCTTTGATACCACTATCAGGGAATCCTATCAGGTCAAGTAGCGAAATACAAGGAATCCTATAAGGTCTTACAAATTACGTATTTCAAAGAAAACAATAGCAGTTAAAATTTATTTATACTAACCTCTTGTAGTGTAGTACGAGACAAAACTGAAGCAATAACATCCCTGTCCTTAAAGAGTCCATGCATGCACTCTTACTAGATTCCACACTTCCGAATGCTAGTTCGTTGGAGCGTAGCCTCCGTAACATTTACAGAATTTTATTTATGTCACAAGAGAATG
This sequence comes from Clitoria ternatea, assembly GCA_037962975.1. Classification (NCBI taxonomy): domain Eukaryota; kingdom Viridiplantae; phylum Streptophyta; class Magnoliopsida; order Fabales; family Fabaceae; genus Clitoria; species Clitoria ternatea. The sequence continues at coordinate 155,093,151 of CM075672.1, read as the reverse complement.
GCCGATGAGCATGTTTTATTTATAAGCTCATGTTTAATCTAATGAGCACTCTTTAGTGAATGGGTTCCTTACCCATTTTAAATAAGTTAGGCCTAATAATTTTAAATTTTAGTCAAACTAAAATAAAAACTATCATTTAGTAGGCTTACTCTATGCGTATGACTCTATAGAAAATATATTTGGTTTATATTAAATATGAACATTTTATATTTAATATAATATAATGAGTGGCATCTAACAATACATCATTATCCAAATATAAATATCAAAATAACCTATACGTGATAAACTTTATATGTTTGGTCCCTAAGATATTTAATTGGGCCCAAGGCAAGGTTGTCATCATCCTTGTATGGCCCAATTCATTTTACTTGATACTGGAGTAGACTTTTCTTAAATAAATATCCAATATTTATTTTCCTAGCATAACCATGCATTTTCTTAAGTCTTACTCCATCAAGTGACCCATAGATATCACTCATGTCACATAGGAGAGACAAATTGTATCTACATCCCTTACATCCCTCTACATAATTTGCTCAATGCCTAATTACAACCTTTATGATCACCTTATTACAAATGATGTTTGATTGCATTAAAATAAAAAACTCATGTAAGAGTCATGGTGACTTCAGTTCAAAGGACTACACATACCATTATCACATTGAGAACCATTTATGACACTTATGTAACAATCCATGCAACGTTTTTATAGTGGGTCTATTTAGTACACTATTACTCTTAATGTGTACCCTATGAAGACTTGATAACGTGTATATCTATGATCTATGAGATTAGATCAATAGTACACTCATACACTAGTCTTAATGCATTTATATGTCCCTATATAAATACTTGACTAGGGACAATTTAGGAATTCTTATATTGACCTACTATTCTAGGGACTAATAAAGACTATTAAACTATTTAACATAAATACATTACTCAAAGTGATGTGTTCGATATAGGCTTTTAGTGCATATTTCCAACAGGAGAGGAAAAAAAAGCTTACTAAAAAGAGGAAGGGGTTGTCGCCTTCACTAAAAACTTGATAGCTCTTATAAGTGTCTGTGTTTTATCAGGTAATAAAAGATTGAATCCAAAGAGACTATGTGCTAATATTTAGCTAATTTATTATTTAATTAGAAAAGATTAGAAAGACTCTATTATTCAATATTCAAGAATTGAGAATTGAAATAAAAATGACTAAAAAGTAACACAAAAACTAATTCTAAGGGATTCAAGAATTAGAGGTATCTTTGGAACCAAGGAGTTTTCTCAAACCATTTGAGTAATTGAATTTCTTTTTTATTGATGTAAATCAAATTAAGTTCCTTAAGGTGAACAATTTCATGAACCATTTGAAATATTGAATTCCTTTTTGATCAATACGAATCAGATTAATTTCAGCCTATTCAGCTCCAATAAATTATGAGTAGTCCCCAAAAATATTAATTTAACTATTTCCAATATTTTAGGACATTAAATAACCCATACACAACTATTTAATAATTATTTCCTTAATTCATCCTTTATTTTAAAATTTAGGGTGTTACAAGTACCACAACCTCCTTCCTCTTTATTTAACAATCATCCATCGCCCCCACGGGCTACCAACTAGGTATATCTCCGACTATATGTAAATGCTCTTATGGCTAATGCATATGCACAAAGGAATCAATAACAATTAGGGATCTGACTGTAGGAAACGACATCATATACATATATGTGGGTCAAGCATAGGTGTGCTACTATGGCCCTACTGCAGTAGTAAAAGTGTACACTTATATCTCAAATCATGCATGCTTAACATCGTATTTTACTGGTACCAAACCGCTATCACCCATTTGTAGCACTAGTCACCCCATGACTTACGGATTACTTACATGGTCTTACTTGCCACAAGTGCTACGGGCCTCTCCCAAACACACATTGAGAGAGTCGTGCCCCATCAGACATAGAGATAACTTGCTCAATACAAAGCCGCCCACCCACAGGGCCTGCCATATAGGGTGCCTCGCCACCAATCTAAGGGCAGCTTCGTGATTCCCAGAATCAGTAGGGAACAACAACAATTTACCTGTGCACTGGGTCGCCCTCGCACTGGGCTGCCTATTGGAACCCCTAACATTCCATATAAGCAACGAATAATATGCCATGGATGTAATGCAATGCAAATCAAATGCATTCTTACACTATGCATCCTAAATGCCACTCTACCATCACAATTTACCATCACACTTAATGGAACTCCATATACTCATCATTCTCAACCATCACCAACATTCATTGGATTCCATACACATAACTAATTAGTGGCAATCACAATTCATCAATTCACATATCATTGGATGTCTAATAATATTGTAATCAATACAATCATGGTTCCAAGCCATTAATAGAAACTCTCATTAATCATGAGTCTATTCAACACCATAATCATCATCCCATAAACATAAGCCACATAACACCATTCACTCTAAATGCATTTCAATCAAGTAATCATCACATATCCCTAGTGGATGAAATCAAGCATTTAGAGATGTTACCCCCTCCTACCTCAAGAGAAGTAAACATCAACATGGTCCGATGGTCTCGCCTCATCGATGGGGTCGTTTCCTACATTATACCACATACCACACAATTAATTTTTATTCAACTACCAAGATTTAAGTGCTCATATTTATTTCTTGGTGTTTTATACCATTTCAATTCTCAACCTCATTTCTTTTATTCAATCCACCATAACCACCATGGGTTAGGCGCCTAAATTCATTATTATGCAATTAAAGCTAAACCCATTCATGGGTTTCCATATTAATTGGTTTCCAACCACCTTTTCTAATCACCAAACCTCATTAATGGTCATCCACCATCAATGTTGCATTCCCATATCACTAAATACACCCTATTAACATCAATAATATTCCTATGTCTATATTTTTCATGTCCACCAAATCATAAGGTTAGGGTTTCATTAAAAACCCAATAACCATCATCAATGTCCATCTTCTTCCATCATAATAATTGCCATTTTTGTGTGCCTCATTGTGCCCTCATAAAACTCACATTAAAAGTACCCCAACTAAGGGTTTCCCATCATAAATACTTCCCATTAATAAACCATATGCATTAAACTCTCCCCCAAAAACCATCACCTAAAACCTAGGGCTAGAGCTCAAGAAAAGTGATGAGGAAACCTTACCTCAAGCCAAAAGAAGTGAGCTCCAAGAATGAGGGAGGAAGAACACGAAAATAGAGTGGAGAGGGGGAGCTTCAAAGCACCATTATCATCTCTTCCAAGCTTGAAGTAGAACAAAAATGGAAGGAAAAAGAGGGCACACCACATTTGCTAGGGTTTTGAAGAGGAAGAAGGAAAAGAAGAGTGGAATGGGAAAGGAGAAGAGAAAGAGTGAGCTTGCCTTTGGAAGAAGAAACCAACGTGAATGAAGATGAGAGTAAGTAATGTTTAGTGTTTTAATTTAACCCCTCACTTAAACTTCTCTGTTTTAAATCAAACAGGATCTCTGTTCGGGCTCAATACTTCATCTAAAAATTATTCCAAATACATATTCGGATTCCTAATAATATTCTTAACAGCCTTGACCAGCGGTACCTCAATTAGAGATACGTCTGACACCCATATTTTAATCGGGTATGATTTCAGTGTATAAAGCCCTTATAAATTATGAATAATCCCCAAAATCTTAATTTAATTATTTCCAACATTTTGGGACATTAATTAATCTATCGGTAATTATTTAATATTTATTCCCAATATGTAATCATTTACAGAAAATTAGGGATGTTACAATCCACCCCACCTAAAAGAAATTTCATCCCCAAAATTTACCAACCTGATTTGAATATCTCAGGGTGTCGCTTCCGCATATCGTCCTCACGCTCCTACGTGGTAGTAACCACATATCCGTGCCTCCAAGATACCTTCACCAAAGAAATCAATTTGTTTCATAATTTCTTGATGGAACGCTCCACAATAGTAGCAGACACTGGAGGAATAGATAAATTCTCCCTGATTTGAATATCATCAAGGGCTACCACATGCGTAGGATCATGCACATACTTCTTCAACTATGAGACATGAAGCACATTGTGTAAATTTGATAAATACAGAGGGAGAGCAATCCTATATGCTAGCTCGCCAATCCTCTCGAGGATTTCAAATGGTCTAATGAACTTCAGACTTAATTTCTTGCTCTTTAAAGCTCTTCCAACGCCTTTACCTCGGGATACTCTCAAAAACATGTGATCGCCAACTTGAAACTCAAGTGGCTTCCATCGCTTATTCTAATAGTTCTTTTGACGATCTTGGGCAATTTTCATTTTCTCTTGTATCATCTTGATTTGTTCATTTGTCTCCACAATCAACTCTGGCCCTAAAGTCAAGTTCTCACCAGTTTCAAGCCAACACAACGGAGTTCTACATTTCCGACCATACAAGGCTTTATAGGGAGCCATACCAATAGTACTATGATAACTATTATTATACATGAACTCAATCAATGGTAGGAATCTCTCCCAACAACCTTCATACTCCAATACACAAGCCCGTAACAAATCTTTAAGGCTTTGAATTGTTCACTCAGATTGTCCATCCGTTTACGGATGATACGTCGAACAAAGCTTGAGCTTAGAACCCAGTTCTCTACGCAAGCTTCCCCAAAATCAGGAAGTGAACCGCGGGTCACGATCCAACACAATACTCAAAGGCACACCATGTAGGCTAACAATCTCCTTCACGTACAATTGTGCCAACATCTCTAAAGGACTCTTCTTGTTCATGGGCAAAAAGTGAGCACACTTCGTTAATCTATCAACAATTACGCATATTGCATCATTTCCAGGACGTGTTTTGGGCAATCCAGAAACAAAGTCCATAGTAACGTCATCCCACTTCCAAATAGGGATATCAAGAGGTCTCAAATAACCAGATGGTTTTTGATGCTCAACTTTAGCCTTTTGACAAATAAGGCAAGATGCTACAAAATTCACCACATCATGCTTCATACTGTACCACCAGAAATTCTTATTCAAATTTTGATACATTTTGGTGAAACCAGGATCAATGCTCAACACACTCTTGTGAGCTTCTTCAAGTACCAGCCTTCTTAAATCACCACCAGATGGAACATAAATTTGGCCCTTCATACGCCAAATACCATCATGAACTTCCGTCAAAAAAGAATTCTTCCCATTATCTTGGGCTTCTTTTATCTCAATCAAATACTCATCCTTTGGTTGTTGTAATTTCACGGTTTCAAGGAACACATTAGCAACCGTCAACACCTCAAGGGACATCTTCTTTGGGTATATATTTCTACACCCATATTCAAGTTTCTAAATTGCTCAATTAGCTCTATCTCTTTCACCATCATTGCGGAAACATGCAACAACTTCAGACTTAAGGCATTGGCAACCACATTCACCTTCCTGAGATGGTATCTCAAATCAAACTCATAATGTTTTAGAAACTCCATCCATCATCGTTGGTACATATTAAGCTCCTTCTGATCAAATAGGTATTTAAGACTCTTGTGATCACTAAAGACCATAAACTTCAAGCCGTACAAGTAGTGTCACCACAACTTCAAAGCAAATACCACTACCGCTAATTCAAGATCATGTGTGGGGTAATTAACCTCATGCGGCTGCAATTGTATCGACACATAGGCTATCACACACTCACTTTGCATCAACACACAACCAAGACCAAGCTTGGAAGCATTATAATACACCACAAAGTCATCCAATAAGTCGGGCAAAGCCAGCATGGGAGGAGAAGTGAGTCTAACTTTCAACTCTTGGAAACTTTTCTCATAATCAAGACTCCACACAAATGGTTGATTCTTACAGGTTAGCTTCGTCAATGGCAAAGCCAAACGGGAGAAACCTTCAATAAATCTCCGGTAATAATCGACAAGACCAAGAAAACTTTTCTTATTTTGGTCACAGACATCGGTCTTTCCCAAGTCATCACTGCTTCAATCTTAGATGGATCAACTGCAACACCATCTTTAGAGATAACATGTCCAAGAAATTTGACCTCCGACATCTAAAATTCATACTTGGAAAGCTTCGCATACAACTCTTTCTCACGAAGAATACTCAAAACAAGGTGAAGATGTTCTTCATGCTCTTCATGACTCTTGGAATAGACAAGAATATCATCAATAAACACCACAATGAATCATTCAAGATACTCATGAAAGATACGACTCATGTAATCCATGAAAATCACAAGTGTATTTGTCACACCAAAAGGCATCACCATATACTCGTAGTGGCCATAGCGAGTATGAAAAGCAGTCTTTGGAATATTGTCGGTCTTCACCCAGATTTGGTGATATCCAAAACGTAAATCAATTTTTGAGAATACTATTGTATCCTTCAATTGATCCAAAAGATCATTAATGCGAGGTAGGGGATATCGGTTCTTAATGGTAAACTTGTTAAGTTGTCGATAGTTCACACATGACCTCATACTTCCATCCTTCTTTTTCACCAATAAAATAGGTGCACCCAAGGAGACACACTTGGGCGAATAAATTCTCGCTCTAAAAACTCTTCAACTCGGCTAACTCCATAGGAGACATCCAATATGGCGCTCGAGAAACAGGTTTTGCACCTGGAACAAGGTCAATAGAAAACTCCACTTCCTGTGGAGGAGGTAAACCAAGTACCTCATCAGGAAATACATCCAGAAATTTAGATACGACCAGGATATCAAGGGATCGAATGTCATTCTCTCCATCCACTATGCATAGCATAACAAGAAGTTAAGATATACCTTGCACATCAAAGCGCTCGGTAGTCTAAGAAGGAAAAACAATGCTCTGATTCAAACAATCCACCAATACTTTGTTGGTAGATAACCAATGTATCCCCAAAATAACTTCTAAGTCCTTTATGGGCAAGCAAATAAGGGATATGACAAATCTCCGATCCTCAAGAATCATTTCAATATCATCACACTGAGTAACAATCCACAAACAAGTACCAGTCAGTGTAGACACCATGATAGAACCTTTCATCATGCTTATCGATAATTTTAATCGCCTCACACAATCTTCTGAAATGAAGGAGTGTGTTGCACTGGAATCAAATAATACATCAACGCAATTACCATTTATTTTGCACTTACTTTGAACTAGATCACTGGGTTGTGCAGCTTCTTCACCCATCACAGTGAATTCTTCCAGCCATTTGTTGGTTAGCACCATTGTTGTGACCATTCCGGCCACCATTGCCATTACCTCGGCCGTTACCATTTCCACAACCGTTACCACCGTTACCATTACCATTACCGTTACGACCACCATTGCGGTTGCCATTACCGTTTCCATGACCACGACCTCTAAAAGCACCATAGCCTCCACAGTTTCCATCATTACGCGCTGCCACATCCGTGGCATTCAAAGGACAATCGAGACGGATATGCCCCGGTTGGTTGCATCGATAGCACACCATAGTCTCCTTATTACCATATTCACAAGCCAAATGGTTTCCGCCACATTGGAAACAACGAAGACCTTGGCCATTACCTCGGCCACCATTTGCACCATGTCTTCCACCACCACGTCCACCTCTAAAAGAAGAGGAACCATGCACAAATTGTCTATTCTTCTTAAAATTACCTTTCTTCTTGAAGCTAGAAGATTGGCCCTTTAATCTATAATCATGCCTCGCATAGCTCTTAGGCATCACATCATTCTCTTGATGACATATAGCCTTCTTAATCTCTTGGCGCAATCCATTCTTAAACTTAACGTATTTCGAAGCTTCAGTACCTTTCTAATGAAAAGGAGGGTAAAACACACATAGTTCTTTGAATTTTGAGGCATATTCCTTCACCGACATGTTTCCTTGTTTGAGTTCCATAAACTCAAGCTCTTTCTTTTTCTTGTAACTCTCAGGAAAATATTTCCTAAGAAACTCCACTTTAAAGTTCTCCCAATTCAAAGGAGTGTGAGCCGTCATCATACGCCCATGAGTTAGAATCCACCAAGATTCAGCTTTATCTTGGACCATAAATACCGTGTACTCTACTTTTTGAGCTTTGGTACACTCTATGCTAGCAAATATCCGCTCCAAGTCACGGATCCAAACATAGGCATCTTTCGGTTTATAACCCCCATGAAATTCGGAAGGCTTTCACTTGAGAAATTGGTCAAGACCATGATTTGGTTGACCAATGGGTTATTGTTGCCGTTCAAGAATATGGGTAAACAGGTTAAAAGCTTCAGCCATAACGGCTGCATCGACATTGCGTCCATTTGCCATCGACCAATCTAGACACACAACACAAGTATATTTAGAAACCTTGTGTTTCTTTCCTCAAGATTTATCAATCATTAACAATTATCATCAACATATGTATCATCATAATATATTCACAATTTGAAGGTAAATATTGGAAAGAAGTGAGCAATTTTAGCTCAAACAATGCTTAACTATGGCAATACATCCCAATATTAAGTGACAAGCACCCTCACAAAGCATAACAACATTTCAACAATAGCAATCATACTTCAATGGCAAACAACCTTAATTTATTGGGGGAAGTCATCATTCAATAACATTTAACTCATATAATTAATCAATGAGTAATCAATGCTCTGATACCAGGTTGACACGCCCCAAAAATGAGGGTAAATTTTTTGCAATTTTAAAGTAATTAAAGAATAGAAGAAAATGTGAGATGATTCTTTAATAAGTAACCCCAAATCATTTTAAATAACTTATCCCATATATGAAGATATGAGAAAGTGAATAAATTAAATCAAAGGTGAACCTTGGACAATCAATCTCATGATCATCAACAAGGAGTAGCGGAAGTACACAATTAATTCATGAAGGGTGAATGGGAACGAGGGAAGGTTTATGGGTATCCCACTTAGTTGTTTAAGTGTGTTAAGTATGTGTATATGATGTTGTGTAATCATGTCATGACCAATCAATACCAATTATACCCTAAAACAGAGGAAAAGGTGTGAAAACAAGGTCATAAAACGATTCAAGAACCCCATGAATCGATTCAAACACTTCTGGAGTCCAAATAGTGAAAACAGGGCCCTTTGAATCGATTCAAGCTCGCATAAATCGATTCAAACTTTCTTGGACCTCATGGACAGTGATTCCAGTGAGCTTTGAATTGATTCATGCGGGGGCTTGAATCGATTCAAAGTGCTCAAAATTCAGGAACGGTAAAAACAGTGTGTCTTGAATCGATTCATGCACTGTTGTGAATCGATTTATGACAGCACAGAGGCCATTTTATGCAGAAAAAGTCATACTTTTAGACTTCTAATCCCCCTAACTTTCTCACACAAATTCCAATGCCTTCTAAATTTTAACACCAACTTATATACATCATTTGTGATGTGTGGCAACCAGATGCACTCAAAAATTCCTGAAAATGAGAGAGTTATGTGCATAAATGTATTTCACTTATTTTGAGATATTTTTGTTCAACTCAAGGACCTATTCTCAATAGAATTGGCCCATTCCAATTTCTACAAATCACAAGTCATGCATTTAAGCCGTTGGGACTATTATATGTCCTTCAAATCTCACAAAACTCATTTTGACCCTATTAGTTTCTCACTTATGCATAAAACCATGAAAATTCATCATATTCTTCATGCCAAAATCATTCACTCAACATTCTAACACCCTACTTACATTCTCATTCATACAAAAGATTCATATGCATCGTTATAAACATAAGCCTCATGGTATCAACATCCATCCATTAACATGGCATATAATCCTTTAGTTTATAATTAATATCATCCATTGTTAGGGTCATTACTAAAAATTAGCCATTCAAAAACATATAGGTCTAATTTTTACACATGATCCACAAATTAAGATTTGTGACCAACCAATTATCGCACATCAAATAACAATCTACACTTATCAAGTGATTTACAAAAGATGTCGGCCAAGGCTTACACTCTCTTTCCATATTTGCCTCTATCATTTCTCACTCTCCAAAAGAGTAGGATTTTCATCATACCTATATCAAACTTTAAAATGGCCACTAAGAGGTGAGTAACATATACCAAATGATTCAAAATGATACATTATAATGAAACATATACATGTGTGCATAACATATATTTCTCAAGAAGCATTATAAGCTTCATTCACACACATCATCTCATTGCATTCAAACTTCATACATATCCAAATCATTATATTCACAACTCACACATCAAAATCATGGCCTTCTCAATGAAAGTCATCATACAATCAATGCTAGTACCACAACCTTCTTCCTCTTTATTTAACAATCATCCATGCCACCACAGGCTACCAACTACGCATATCTCTGGCTATATACAAATGCTCTTATGGCTAATGCATATACACAAAGGAATCAATAACAATTACGGATCTGACTGTGTGAAATGACATCATATACATATGTGTGGGTCAAGCATAGGTGTGCTACTATGCCCCTACTGTAGTAGTAAAAGTGTACACTTATATCTCAAGTCATGCATGCTTAACATCGTATTTTACTGGTACCAAACCGCTATCGCCCATTTGTAGCACTAGTAACCCTGTGACTTGCGGATTACTTACATGGCCTTACTTGCCATAAGTGCTACGGGCCTCTCCTAAACACACATTGAGAGAGCCGTGCTCCGTCGGACACTGAGGTAACTTGCTCAACATAGAGCTGCCCACCCACAGGGCCTGCCACATAGGGTGCCTCACCACCAATCTAAGGGCAGCTTCATGATTCCCAGAATCACTAGGGCACAACAACAATTTACTCGTGCACTGGGTCGCCTCCCACTGGGCCTGCCTATTGGAATCCCTAACATTCTATATAAGCAGCGAATAATATGCCATGGATGCAATGCAATGCAAATCGAATGCATTCTCACACTATGCATCTTAAATGTCACTCCACTATCACAATTTACCACCACACTTAGTGGAACTGCATATACTCATCATTCTCAACCATCACCAACATTCATTGGATTCCATACACATAACTAGTTAGTGGCAATCATAATTCATCAATTCACATATCATGGGATGTCTAATAATATTGCAATTAATACAATCATGGTTCTAAGAAATTAATAGCAACTCCCATTAATCATGAGTCAATTCAACAACATAATTATATACCACAAACATAAGCCACATAACATCATTCACTTTAAATGCATTTCAATCAAGTAATCATCAAATCATTCATCCAAGCCAATTTAATATAACAAAACCATATACACACACATCACTAATGGATGAAATCAAGCATTTAGAGATGTTACCTCCTCCTACCTCAAGAGAAGTAGAAATCAACACGGTCCGATGGTCCAACCTAGTCGATGCGGTCGTTTTCTACATTATACCACATACCAGACAATTAATTTTTATTCAACTACCAAGATTCAAGTGATCATATTTATTTCTTGGTGTTTTATACCATTTCACTTCTCAACCTCATTTCTTTTATTCAATCCACCATAACCACCATGGGTTAGGTGCCTAAATTCGTTATTATGCAATTAAAGCTAAACCCATTCATGGGTTTCCATATTAATTGGTTTCCAACCAACTTTTCTAATCACCAAACCTCATTAATGGCCATCCACCATCAATCTTGCATTCCCACATCATTAAATACCTCCTCTTAACATCAATAAATATTCCTCTACCCATATTTTTCATTTCCCCCAAATCATAGGGTTAGGGTTTCATTAAAAACCCAACAACCATCAACAATGTCCATCTTCTTCCATCACAATAATTGCTATTTTGTGTACCACATTATGCCCTCATAAAACTCATATTAAAAGCACCCCACCTAAGGGTTTCCCATCATAAATGCTTCCCATTAATAACCCATATTCATTAAACTCTCTCTCAACAATCATTATCGAAAACCTAGGGCTAGAGCTCAAGAAAAGTGATGAGGAAACCTTACCTCAAGCCAAAAAAAGTGAGCTCCAAGAATAGGGAAGGAAAAACACAAAAATAGAGTGGGAGAAGGGGAGCTTCAAAGCACCATTATCATCTATTCCAAGCTTGAAGTAGAACGAAAATGGAAGGAGAAAGAGGGCACACCACACTTGCTAGGGTTTTGAAGGGGAAAAAGGAGAAGAAGAGTGGAATGGGAAAGGAGAAGAGAAAGAGTGAGCTTGCCTTTGGAAGAGGAAACCAACGTGAATTAAGAGAAGAGTAAGGAGTGTTTAGTGTTTGAATTTCACCCCTCACTTAAACTTCTCTGTTTTAAATCAGACAGGATCTCCGTTCGGGCTCAATACTTCATCTAAAAATTATTCTAAATACATATTCAGATTCCCAATAATATTTTTAACAGCCCTGACCAACGGTACCTCAATCAGAGATACTTGGTCGGATACGTATATTTTAATCGGGTATGATTTCAGTGCATAAAGCCCTAATAAATTATGAATAATCCCCAAAGTCTTAATTTAAGTATTTCCAGCATTTTGGGATATTAATTAATCTATGGGTAATTATTTAATATTTATTCCCAATATTTAATCATTTATATAAAATTAGGGATGTTACATATAAACGTTGGAAATCCTTTGAAGGAGTTTTGCTTTGAACACAGGTACCAAACTTTTGATGTTCTAAATAAATATCTAGGAGTTTGGAAGCAAGGAATTTTGATACTTACATGAATACCGTGTTCCTTTATATCTTTAGTAAATAAAGCCAATTATTGGCTTTCTTTCTTCTAGTAAACACATAGAGATCAATGCTATAATTCTTCTGATTGGTTCTGACACAAATGTTGACTAAATTCAGCTTTTCTGAAGTGTACAAAGTTGTTACGTTGAGTTCCTCAAAAACTGCATTGGCTGCTCTGCTGATTTATCTCTTATCTCTTATGATGATAAGCACACTCTTCTTGATAAGGGCTTGATTTTCAAGGCATCATAAAAAGATTTTAGAACGTTCTAATCTGTACTTTTGAGTAAGATGCAAGTTGCATGTTCTTGATGCTCAAAAAGTTTGAGGTCTAATTTTGGTAATTCATATAACTGAAAATTCTTGAATCAGACTTCTAGGTTAAAGTCTGTTAAGGTGAAGTCTGGTTTTAAAAGTAGTTGCTAACACTTGAACCAGACCTCAACATATGTCATTACAACCAAACCCCAGGATTTGTTAATAACACACATCAATGTATTTTAATTAAATAAAGTCCACTTATGTGTGATTTAATTTGTCTAACTAAGCATTAAGAACTTTATAATAAGTACACAGTTTACAAGACAAAGGGGGAGTCCATCTGATCAAAAGTTTTATCCATCAAAGTCCAATATTTAGACTTTAATCCAAAAGTCTAATTCAAGATCGCTTAGTCCTATGTTTCAACAGAATCATACCTCAAACATGTAGGCATCCTAGATCAATAATAAGAATGTTACTTTAGAAGTATAAAACACAACGTTCTAAAAACTATATTGATGATGCATTGATAGTCAAGCCCTTATCAAGAGAAATATGCTTATCATAAAAAAGGATAAGAGACAAAAAGTAGAGCAGCCAATATAGTTTTTCAAAGTCCATAACACAACAACTTTGCACAAGTCTGAAAAGGTGAACCAAGTCAGCATGTATGTCAGTTACAATCAGAAGGATTTTAGCATTGATCCCAGTGTGATTTCTAGAAGAATCAAAGCCATCAATTAGCTTTATTCTTTGAAGCTATCAAGGAACTCCTTATTCATACAAGTATGAAAGCTCCTTGTTATTAGACCTTTGAATACCTCTTCAGTTCATCAAAGGCCTAGTACGTTCACTTAAAGCATATTTCTTCAATAGATTTCCAACGTTCATATCTCCTTCCAAGAACAGTAACGCTTATCTTAAGTGACCTATATATACATGAAGAGATTCACCTTTCAAAAAGAAGAAGCTCATCAAGAATTCTTATTCACTGTGATAAAAAATTCTCCTAATCTCCTTGTTTCTTAAAGATAAAGGCCTTCTTTGTTGTTTTGTTTTAACAAACATTGGCTTTCTTATCTTTCTTTAACTTAGTGTATCTATTCATATTCTTGTAATCCTTATATACACTAAGTTCTGCTTAGCACTTTTATTCTTCACTCTTACAAATCAGTTAGTGTAAAAAAGTCTGGTGAGTTACTATCCTTTTAGTTTCATTGGGAAATGGTTATGGCCTGAAGAGGCTTTTGAAAGAATACTTGAGTTGTTGAGCCAGGAGTGGCTTGTTGAAAGAATACTCGGGTTTAAGCTAGAAGTGGCTAGAGTCAAGAATACTTATGGCACTAGTCTGGTGTTGTTATTGTAAAGGAGATTTTACAATAGTGGAAATCCTTCAAGCTAGAAGGGACTGGATGTAGGTTTTATGTTGGAAGTGAACTAGTATAAACTCTTGGATTTCTTTCTTCTTCTTACCTTACTCTTTCCAAACTTGTTTTATCAAGTCGCATTACCAGCGCGTTAAAGGTTCATTATTCCATAAAAGAGTTTAAGACTTATTCAACCCTCTTCTAAGTCTGACTCTATACCATCAATTGGTATCAGAACTTATCCTTTGTATTAATCTCTCCCTCGAGTGAAAAGGATTAAGATCTATGGCAACTTCTCAAGTAATCAGTTGATTGTAGAGGGTTTTTTTTATCAAGAGGCCACCAGCTTTCTTTGGAGAAGTCTACCCATACTAGAAGGATAGAATGGAAATATTCATAAAATCCACCTAGAACAATCTATGGGTAGTCATCATAAATCATGATTATGCAGCTCTTGTTGATGAAGATGGAATACTAAGGTTTGAAGATAAATGGAGTACTATTGAAATAAGGAAAATAGAGATAAACACCAAGGCTAGATTCTTGCTTATGCTTTTAACAAATCAGAGTACAATAGGGTGTTTAACTATAAATTAGCTAAAGAAGTCTGGGATACTCTCTAACAAAATTATGAAGATACCTCTAATGTAAAGAGATCCAAGAAGATACTATTGACCAAACAGTATGATACGTTCAAGATGAAGGACTAAAAAATAGTGGACCAGATATTTGGTAGATTTTAGACCTTGCTGAATGAGCTCAAGGTCCTTGGGACACCTTCTACAAAAGATATTAATGTAAAGCTTTTTGGGAGTCTACCAGAAAGGTTTGGTGCCGAGTGCTCAGCTCTAGAGGAAGCAAAGGACTTGAGTACATTTTCCTTAGATGAATTGATTAGAGTACTCAAAGTACATGAATTAAAGTTGAAGTAGAAGAAAGGTAGTAAGCCTTCTTCCTCAAAAAACATGGCCTTAAAATCTAATTAATCAAACAATAAGTCCAAAGAATTAAAAGCTGAAGAGTCCACAAGCTTAGATCAAGACTCTGACGAGTCAGAAGCTGATACAGATGACAAATTATCCCTTGTAACTAAGAGATTTCATAGGCTGCTAAAGAAAAAGAAGTTCAAACCTAAGAAACTTCAAAGGAAGGACTACAAAGGTAAAAGTCAATTTGAGTTTAAAACTGAAAGGTCAACTTTAGACTGTTTTAACTGTAGGAAACTAGGTCACATGAAAGCAGAATGTTCTCTCTTAAAAAAAGATAAGAAGGACAGGAAATAAAAGAGAAAATTTCCTAAAAGACAAAAATGGTTTATCACATGGGATGATGAAGGATCATCTAGCTCTGAGAGTCTGATGAATAAATAGAATCTGCTTAAATCTGTCTCATGGAAAATGAGGAACCAAACTCTGAAGCAACTTCAAGTGACTCAAAATCTAAGGATGTAAGCTATTCTGAACTCAAACAAAACTATGATTTATTGTTTAATGATTTTTCTAAACTTTTGAAGAATTTGAAAAAGCTGAAGGTAAAACATGTTGACATGGTTACTGACTTTAAAAATTATATTTCAAAATTGAAAGACAAGTTTTGATAAAAATATTCAGAAAGAAATAGGAGAGAATGAAATGATGCACTTGGTAGAGTTAAGCAAACTCGGAAAGGAAAATGTTATTTTAAAAACAAATTTAGAAAACTCTACAGTTTACTATAACTCTTAGGATGATGTAATCATTAAGCTACAAAAACAAGTGAATTCACTTACTTCAGACCTGAGCAAGTTTGTCAATGACACTGAAAATCTAAACAAATTATTAGGAAAATCTCATGGTGACCATAGCAAACCAAGACTGGGCTATATA
Organism: Clitoria ternatea; assembly: GCA_037962975.1. NCBI lineage: Eukaryota > Viridiplantae > Streptophyta > Magnoliopsida > Fabales > Fabaceae > Clitoria > Clitoria ternatea. The sequence goes on along the minus strand of CM075672.1, from coordinate 155,076,947 downwards.
GAGAAAGATGATTTCAAGCAATCTTCATCTCCTTCATTTGTTTCAAAGAAACAGAAACATGTTAAATGTAATTACTACAAAAAACATGGTCATATAATAAATGATTGTAGAAAAAGGAAAAGAAGAAATGAAAGAGTTTCTAACAATCTAAGACCCAAAAAGATGTGGGTACCAAAATCATTAATTATTCTAATTACAGATGCTTTTCAAAAGACTAAAAAGAGACTGATAGATCCAGATCTTGATGATGTAAATGTCTAGCAACAGGAAACTAAACAAGTCAGCATAGAATAGATACTATTCTACCAAAACCAACTAAAGATGAAGATAAAGATTCTGAACAACATCAGATGGTGTTTAAACCAGAAAGACCAAGAGATTAGAAATTCAAGGCTTATCACCCTTCAGACCTCATAATTGGAGATCAAGCAGCTAGAGTCAAGACCAGATCTAGAATTCTCAACCAATCCACCATTCCTCTAGTTTTAGAATTGAAACTAAAATTTATTGCTAAAGCACTAGAGGACACTAATTGGATAATTGTTATGCAAGAGGAGCTGAATCAGTTTGAGAGAAATAAGGTCAGGAATCTCGTTCCAAAACCACAAAACAAGAGCATCATTGGAACTAAATGGGTTTTCAGAAACAAGCTTGATGAAGATGGGAAAGTCATCAAAAACAAAGCCAAACTTGTAGCTCAAGGCTACAATCAGCAAGAAGGTATAGATTTTACTAAAACCTTTGCCCTTGTAGCCAAACTTGAGGCTATATGGATACTTCTTGCATTTTCAACATTTAAAGGTATTAAATTATATCAGATGGATGTTAAGAGTGCTTTTTTGAATAGGTTTATTGACGAAGTTTATTTTAAACAACCCCATAGTTTTGAAGATGTATTTTTTCCAAATTATGTTTTCAAACTTAGTAAAGCATTGCATGGTCTGAAATAAGCTCCAAGGGCTTAGTGTAACAGACTCAGTACCTTTTTAATTTCACAAGGCTTTATTAGAGGAAAAGTAGATAAAACTCTATTTAGAAAAAGCTCTTAGAAAAATGTTATTATTGTGCAGATATTTATGGATGACATTGTTTTTAGTGCTACTGATGTAGTTTTATGTAATGAATTTTCTGAAATGATACAAGTAGAATTTGAAATAATTATGATGGGAGAACTTACATTTTTCCAAGGCTTGTAGATCAAACAGACAAATGATGGAATTTTTATCCATCAGTAAAAGTATACCAAGAAATTGCTTAAAAAGATTAAAATGGTTGATGTTGAGCACATGAGCACTCCTATGCATCCTAACTGCATAATTAATCTAGTACATCAGTGGATCAGACCTTAGATAGAGGGGTGATAGGTTCACTCTTGTATCTTACATCCAGCAGACTAGATATAATGTTTAGTGTTTGCATGTGTGCAAGATATCAATCAAACCCTAAGGAATCACACTTTTCTGTTGTGAAGAGGATCTTGAGATATCTTGTTGGAACAACTAACCTTGGGCTGTTCTATAAAAGAACAGACTCTTTCTCTCTATCTAGATATTGTGATGCAGATTTTACAGGTGAGAGTAGATAGAAAAAGCACAAGTAGGGATGTCACTTCCTAGGCAAAAGTCTGATATTAAGGGGAAACAAAAAGTAGAATTCAATTGCACTCTCAATAGCAGAAGCTGAGTATATGTCTGTAGGAGGTTGTTGCTCTCAACTTCTTTGGACAAAATATCAACTTGAAGATTATTCAATCAAAGAAAAAGAGATTCCCGTGTTTTGTGATAACACAAGTGAAATAAATCATTCAAAGAACCTTATTCAGCATTCCAAGGCTAAGCATATAGAAGTAATGGATCATTTCATCAGAGATTATATTCAAAAAGGGATTCTAGATATGAAGTTGGTAGACACAGATCATCAATAGGAAGATATCTTCATAAAGCCTCTGGCTGAGGCCAAATTTGCTTTCATTAAGCATAATTTAAATTTAAGAAATATTGCTTAAAATGTCTGTTCTAAAAATTGCTTGAAAAGTCTGATTGCTAATATAAAAGGTCTAGGTCTGATAATGATTAATTTGTTGCTTGATATGTCTGAACCCACAACAATTGTACTTCTATTTACTGAGAGGGAAAAGGTTAAAGTCTTTTGAGATTCATGTTAACTATCAAAATGTTTTACATTTTATTATCATTTACTCTGAAACGTATAACATGGCAACAGTTAATACCTTTTTGTGGAATTGCCGCCTGAGACATGTCTTCTCTTTCCTCACTGGTGGACAGTTACTACCTTCTTAAATATATGCCTTTTCATTTCTTTTCATTTCCCACCCTTTGCATAAACCCTTCGACTCTCTCTTGTTCGAAAAGTAAACTTTCTAAAACTCTTTACCTCCTAAAACCTTAAACCTTTCTTCTTCTTCGAGCATCAGTAATGGTATTCAAGGTCTCTGACATTATGAAGTCTCTATACTTTCACCATGGACAACATAAGCTGGATGATAGAGATATCATTAAAGAAATCAATGGCATTGGCTAGACCAAGTTTTGCTTAGATAGAGAACCTTATTCTCTCTTTCTTGTACTGGAATTTTGGAAGTTAGTGTTTGTTAATAAATTAAGGTTCATTGTCTTAGGAAAGCTGAAAGGAAAGCTCATTGAAATCTCAGAGGACGTTTAGGCTACTGTTATTGGTTGTCCCTCTGTTGGAGAGATTTTTGTTGATGATTTTGAGTTTGAGGTCGTCTCTGGTCTTGAGATCAACAAGATATTTTATGATGTAACCCACCCAGCAAAGTCGGTTTCTGGGAGCCTCCTCCCCAAAGTTAAAATGTTGCATTTGGTAATGAAGCAAGTGTTTTGCCCCAGAAAAAGTGTGAAGGATATAACAACCCTGGTTTTTAGGATATGAACCTCGACCCTCAGTAACCCTGAGAGTGTCCTGTTATGCCTTTTGAAGAGAGTTTGAGGCTCTGGTCTGACCCCTAAGGTTTTCTAAACGTGAAGAGATAGTAAAAAAGGAAGTCGGTAGGATTGTAAATGAGAAATATCGGAATGCCGAGAAACATAAAAGGACTTGGTACAAAGGGATGTAGAGGTTAGCAGAAAGATTGATATGTGTGGTAATGAGTGAAAAGAGTTAGAATAAAAGAATACTAATAGGATGAGTGTTTAATAATACCAATAAATTAGGAATAATGCACGGGTATTAGTAAATGATTGGTAATGATTATTTTATTTTAATTTGGAATTAATTGGTTAATAATTATTATAATATTTCTATATTTGGATCAATTAATTTATATAGAATAACTGATTATTATTTATTTTGATTTTAAATATTTTAATATTTAATAAATATTATTAATAATAATTTCAAAAATATACATGTATAATTAATCATGATTTATTTAAATGTTTATTAGTATGTAAATAATAAAATATTGTCAAGTTTCTCAGTTTTGAACTGTGAGACTCAACCAGCGATTAGACATCAACATTTCAGCCCAAGACCATTAATTCCATAGGGAAACTAGTCCCGTTGAGACTCTCTTGTAGAGAATCAAGAATGACAGGCTCGATCTAACCAGCCCAGTCAGAACCTTAAGTGTTTCCTACGTTTGATTGTGCATATACTTCAGGATATCTAATGGTAGTATGGTCAGTCTTTGGTGACTCGTTTCGGTGTTTTAGGAATTTTTCCTGAAGGGGCACAATCCTAATTCAGGCCCTATGAACCTCGTTTTTCAATGAAATTATTAACCCGAGTTTATCCCCCGAACCCGGCCTGAACAGCTTCGATGTTTCGAGCCTAACTTTATCAAACAACACTAGAATCAAGTAATTCCTATCTTAGTTTCTTCATTGCAGAAAAATCTCTAATCCCTATTTCTTGCCCTAAACCTTAATTGAGACGCCCCAAAAACACGGGTAAATTTTTTGCGATTTTAAAATCATTATTCAATGAAAAGAAAATAAGTTGTGAAGCTTTCTAGTTCAACACCTGGATCTATAAAAAGCCACTCCCATATATGAAGATATGAGAGGGTAGATTAAAGGAAGATTTCATATTAAATTTCCAATTAGAAACAGCGGAAGAATTAATTTAACTTGATTGTTGTATGATTGAATTTAAGAGAAAAGATTTCATGAGGTTCCATGATTCATAACATGTCACCCTTAAGATGATGCATGATAAGGATTTGATGCATAAGAAATAAAAATTTATTTGGAACTAAACAAGTGGGGCATCAGGAGGCTACTCGCTCAAGCGAGAGCCACACTCGCTTGAGCAAGCACATGTGGTAACGCTTGAGCGAAGCCAGGAAGAATGTTGAGCGAGGGAGAGTTTGAGCATCAGGGGGTCCCTTCGCTTGAGCGGACCCCATCGCGCTTGAGCAAGATTCAAAGGCCTCACATAAGCAAGCCAACGAAACGCTTGAGCGAAGGAGGAGAGTTGTCTCAGGGGCCAATCTCGCTTGAACGAGTTCCATCTCGCTTGAGCGAGATTGCTCCAGTGACAATAGGGACTCTCTGCCCGATTTTCGCTTGGGCGAGGCAAGGCTCGCCTGGGCGAAAATTATCCAGTGTCCAATTTCCTTCCCTCTCGCTTGAGTGACTGCCAAGCCCAGACCATTTCACCTCAGCAAAAATGGTCCAATGACCAACCACTGATTCCAACTGAGTCTCGTTTGGGCGAGAAGGCTATTCGCTTGAGCGAATTTCACCCAGTGACCACACCCCTATTTCACAAGGGTCTCGCTTGAGCGAGACTACTACTCACTTGAGTGAGTTCTGCAGAACTTATGCAGATATGTGAGTTTTTTACAACGTGGCACCTCAAACTTCAATTCATGCTATGTTAATCTATTTTAATGCATTATATCCCTTCAACCATGCAAATATAATCTCATCCAATTATCTATACATTTCAAGTTCAATTACCATTCATTCAGTGCATATCATTTGAACACATCTTCTTAAAAATTCCATAAGGTGCTACAAGACACAATACTCATCATTCATTCATAATCATTCATTCATAAGAATTAACATCATCCAACATCATAATTCATCATCTTACATCATTTGGGTCATAAATGAAAATTCGCCATACATACTAAGGTTCAATTTTCCTGCATGACCCTCAAAATCATCATCTCTAATCTAGATAACAAAATAAGCATCCATATACATCACATATGCTATACAAAATCTAGATTTTACCGGCCAAGACACTTCTTATACCATTATTTACCTCCTCAACCAAAATGCAAATGCCCTACATCACAAGTCTAAAAATGGACAACATGGGAGAGTGAGTCATACATTCCAAAGGGATGAATATGAATACCATGTGATTATGTACATATGCATCAAACATGTATACTTGCATATACACAACACCTCATTTCTCATTATATCTTTATCCCACACATAACTCAACATCATTTTAAGTCAAGCAAGGTATACTAGCATATACATAATCAAGTCCTGCAATATTGGACTATTACACAAGGCATCATTTTACTCAAATTATTATTTGGTATTCATATCTTCATGTTGTCTTAACATATTATATCATCTCTATTACATCCATCATCAAAACTTATCTTCTTCAGTATACCTCCATACTATATGCAAATGCTATTAAACTAATGCATATGCACAATGGAACTTTTTTTAACAATTACAGATTTGACTGTGGGAATAATAACACCGATTGTAGGTTTCAAGTATGGTCATCTAACCATACCCCTACTGCAGTAGTAAAATGTGTATACTTATTCTTAAAATTTGCATGCATTCACCAATTGTTTTACAAGTACCAAACCGCATCGCCCATTTTACAACACTTGGTCATTTTCACCATGGCCACGGTATACAACATATTCGACATATGGTGTTACGGGCCAACCATGAGTTATTTCATGGCAGCTGTGATCCCAAGGACCACCAGGGACACCTGCTTATCAAGAGCCACCCCCACAAGGGTCAACCACATGCGTCTCCCCGTAGCACAACATGGGCAGCTTCGTGACTTACACACTGAGTCATAGGGGAAAATATAAATTGCTCGTGCACAGAGCCGCCTCCTACTGGGCCAACCGTGGGATTCGCCTAAAATTCCAACACCGGCAGCTATGCAGTATGCCATGGATGCAAATGTCAATCATATGCATTTCTCACTCTATGCATCCTATACATGCCACTCATCATACATCATCATCATCATCACCAACTTCACCACAAGGCTTTTAGTGGATTCATTATTGTTGGTTATTCTTGTTACTTTAAATCTTTATGTGGCATTCTTGATAATCCTCATTCACATCATTGGATTTCATCATTAATACAAAAGCTTCAATCATTATTTATCAAATATCATCAATATTCATTATACATTTACGGTGGGCATGTGTATCACCACATAATCCTCAACAATTTACGCCACTATACAACACACCAAATTTATTCTAAATGCATCATGCATGTTGCCAAGACATCTCATCAACATCATACACAACATCATGTAGCACTCCAAGCAATGCAAACATGCATATCAACACATATGGCAATCATATACCATTCAAATTCATGCATTTAGAACATAAGACTCCTCTCCTAGCTCAAGAAAAGAATTCCGATTGATAAGACGCATCTGCCTCGTCGTTCAGAATGGGTCCTACATTAATATACATGTAAAACCTCAATCAATCAACTATTCAAAACACAAATCCAATTCTAATTGATCATTCTTACATCTATAATTCATAACATGCATAGAACATGTTATAAGCATCATTTTTATTATTTGTTAGGCTTAGGGAATTCCTTCCCATCAAGCCACATTCATTAAATTCAAGGGCCTCCAATAACAATAACCCAATATTCACCCAATGTTATTTATCAACACCTACACCTATCAAAGTCATATATTCCTTCTTAAAACACACTCTTGAACTAACATTGTTCATTTTCCCTAATTTCTCATAGTTAGGGTTTCCACCAAAACCCAACCTCTTATTAATGCATCATTTTTTATCATCTTTTTCCAACATAAATGCATCTACCCTATTTATTTCACTTAAACTATGTATTTATGACAACCCACTCTAGGGTTTATGCATTAAATGCTCTCTTCAACCACCCATCCATATACATTGCTCCCCCAAATCACATTAACACATATATGGCAAAAATCTCAACAAAATAATGAGTATACTTACCTCACACCTAAAAACAAAATGGGTTCAAGAAGAAGGGAAAGGTAGTACGAAAATGGAGGGGAAGAAGAAGAAGACTTCAACTTCAATGGCCTCCTTCCAAGCTTCTTGAAAACGAAAATGGAGGGGAAGAAGATTACCACTTGGCTCGGGTTTTTGGAAGAAGAAGAAAATAAGAAGAAGTAAAGTGTGTTTGCGAAAGAGGGACACAGTGCATAGGTGAAAATAAGAAGGGAAATGAATGCTTTTAGTTTTAATTCTTAACCCTTCATTAAAAAATTCATCATTTTAAGACCAACGGGGCCTTTGTTCGGGCTCAATACTTAATCTAAAAATTATTCCGAGTACATACCCGGACTCCCAATATTATCCTCAACAGCCCTGACCAATATCATCTCAATCAGAGATACTTGGTCCGACACCCATATCTTAATCGGGCTTATTTTCAGCTTATCCGGTCTTAATAAATCACCAATAGTCCTCAAAAAACTTAATTTAATTATTTTTAATATTTTGGGACATCAAATGACTCATATTCAATCATTCAATATTTATTTCTTTAATTTATCCTTTTATTTTTTAAAAATCTGGGATGTTACATTAATTCCAGCTTTGTCATTCCCTAAATCGAGAGTTAAGTAATTTCATCTCAAAACTCCATCGTTGTAGCTTTTTATTTTATGCATGGTTCATTCAAAAATTCATAACTTTTTCATACGACCTTTGATTTGCACAAACCCGATGTCAAAATCTTTGTAGCAAAATTCTCTACATTTTTTATATAGACTTTGAAGGCTGAATCCTTCTAGATCAATACAGTTTTGCAAATCTTCCCTAACCCTCTGTTTTCTAATAACAACTTTGGCACCTTTTATAAAAATTTATATATCTCCCACATATGACACTAGAATTACTTTGTTCTTTTTTCTATGGATTCATATCAAAGAATCCTACAAGTTTCATGAAGGGCACGAAAGCCAGTTCTCAAAGGAAAAATAATTATGAATTTATTTCTACAGCCCTAGCTGATTCGGGACCCCCGAGAGCACTCTACCTTAGTTCAGGCATATCTCGAGATTTCTACTCCTCGAATTAATCCCTATTTATTTCTGACCTCTTTAGTTTTTGGTTCCTGAAAATCCTACACATGTTAAATTCTTACGCAACAAGTAAATTTTACAGCCACCAGTTTCTGACCATACCACCTCTCCACGACACCTATATGGATAGATGTCCCCCTCAACCCTCTCTCCGTCCACTCACTCTCTCTCCCCTTCCAAAAATTGGTCATTTGTATGCAAAGATTTTAATAAGGCCACCTAATAGCATTAATTCACTCTCACCACACAAATTCCACTACTTCTCTCGATACTAATCCAACAACCACTTCTCACATCTTTCTTTTATTTCCAGCAACAATTCTCCCTCTCTTTAGCCATCCTCCACCAGCCATACCCACCATAACTCCTCACTTTCTTACAGCATCACTATTTTTAAACCACCATTTTACAAAAAAACTTGCAATTCTTCCTTCATTCTTTCTACCAAAACTATGGAAGCCCCCTTGTTCCAGCCTTTCTCTACTTTATTTTTCATTATCCAAAGTCTCCATCCTTATAGTTGATCTCCTCTTATCATGGCCATCCTTGGTCACGAGCCTTACTAACAAGGACAAGGTAAGATCTTCATTTTTGGTTCATGTATCTTGTTCCTCGTTACTTGTATGCAAGAATCAGTTGGTGTATGTAAATTTTGTGGTGTTTATTCTCTATTTTAGAGGAGAAAATCGTGACCCCCTTTCCCTTTCATTGTGTGCATGATGAGATGACGGAAAGTACCCAGCAAATGTTAAAGATTAACGCTTGACCATTTTCATTCTTAACTCCCGAGTAATGAGAACGAGTTATGGATTTATGGGAACTTAACCTACTCCTATAGGCCAAATACTAAGACCCTCCAAAGAGTTTCTCTATACTAAAAGCCAGTACCAAATTAACCAGTCTATTACCCTTCCTTACCACTAGACCTAATGACATGAAAGTAATTAGTGTTAAGAATGAAAATAGATCATTGAAGGGACTCTACCGGTGACTAGTACAATGAGTAAGACAGGAAACAATGTGTGAAACTTGCATCATTTGCACAAGGGGTTTCTATGAAAGCTAGAGCATACACTAGGGTACGCTGGAGGAGATCCCCAAGTAGGATCTTGGGAGTACAATTGGGTTGGGCATCTAATGGCTTAGATTTATACCCAATGTTGGACGGTCTGTGGCAAACCCAATGTCCTTCGAACAAAGATAGAGTGTAGCTGGGTCATGTAAACCCAAGTCCCCTTTTGATATGATTAATATGAGATGAGATGGATCCACATTATGTGTAGGATCTGTGAGTCCTTGGTACCCAGTGATATGATGTGAGGGACTTGGTGGGCTGCGATCGCTCTAGGACAGAAATGTTCCTGGACAGGACGGGTTCTGATGATGATGATGATGAATATAATGACTGATAAGATGGAATTGGGCCCACATGCATTCATGTTGAATAATGAAATAGATTAACAGAAAGTAATGGAACCATGCATTGCATTACATGACACTAATAAATTGTATATGGGTGTGATTGACATTTAATATGTAGATTATTCTATGATTGTTTAGTTGGGAAAAATAAGGTGAAGGGGAAAAAGAGGGGAACGCCAGTCAAGATCGAGTGAGGATCGATAACTTCGAAAAAAACTAGGTAACTAGAGACGAGAAAAGACCATGAGTACTGGCTTTGATTATGTGGGAAGATGCCAGGGATGATAGCCCTTTGATTGTATGGAAGGGAGAGCTTACCCTTATAGATTTTTTTCAAGCCTCTGATAAGACTATGCTCACACACTCAATGTGACCTAATGAGAATTGTAGTAGAGGGTGGTCCCAGACCGTGTTGGTTAACGGTCATACTAGAGTTACCAGAAAAGATTCCTGAGGAGCAACCCCTAGCGGTAGACTTACTATAGGAGGTTCAGCAACCTTTTGAGAAGGATGTAGAAGTCATAGAGAGCACAGTGAGACGGTATACAGACCCACAATTTCCCCTAAGCACAGCAAAGAACTTATACGCAGGTGAGCAGTGATGGATGAGGATCTATTTGGATCACATCCTTTACCAGAGCTACTCCAGCATCCTTTGAGGTCCCTATCCCCGAAGTTTTTCCCATTATCTCTGGGAGGGAGCAGTGATGATGATGAGGACGAGGATCCAAAAGAGCATCCACTGGAAGATCCTAAGCCTAACCCGGCCAATATCGTGATGTCCGATCCAACTGTTCTTCCCGAGTTGCCAATCAAGCTACCCCTGTCAGAGTTTTTAGACATGGTTGCAACATCAGCCCCTGCCCCCGTACTATCAACAGAGCAACTGTGAATATGTATGTTCCAGAGATGGTGATGGAGGACCTTATATTGCTAATGGACCGACACAGATGGATATATTCTTGGCAAGGTGATAGTGGGACATATCCCAGAGGTTTTTGTGCCACATCTTTAGGACCTTTATGTATGGAGGGATAAAATGACTTACAAAGATGTCTCCTACGGCTAGAGATCTGATGAAAGAGGAATTTGATGCATATAATAGCCGATATAAGTGGATTTTTCCTCTTCCTACTTGTCATCCTTCTACCAGTACTGCACCCCTGGACATTTCCACGCCTTTTGCACCATCCATGCCCATCTTTGAAGCAGATCAGCCAGACTCTCCTATATTTTGATGTTTGTATATATTGTTGGAAGCCTACATGCCCCCTTAGTTCTAGTGTGTATGGATCTGATGAGACTATATGATGTATCAGACAGAGACATAAGTATATATTTGTGTATGTATGTTTTTGTTCCACCATGTGTGCATATTGTGTTGTATAACAAAATTCACTTCCATATTTTTCTAAATTTGGTAACCTCTCAGTTAAATAGAATAATCTAGTGGAAACGATTGTTCTAGATAACCGAGGGTGTTACAAAAGATATTGTGACCAAGCTAGACAGATGCTACGTGTACCACATGCTAATGAAAGAGAAAGTAAGTCTACCCAACATCATCATGACCTACCTTATTTCTTCAGTAGGGAAGAAGTAGAATAAGATTCCCTACCCAGCACTATTGATTAAGGTATTTACACTAGAGAACATACAAACTCAGACTATTAGTGACTTGGTATAACATACCTCCTTAGTGAGTAAACTTCCCACTTTCTCACCTCTGCTCGATCTAACCTTGGAAAAGTTTGTCCCTTCACCTGTGTAGAAGAAAAGTAGAGGTTGAGCTAGTAAAACCATCCCTCAAGAGGAGAAGTGGTAGAGTGAAGTATACTGCCAAGAAAACCAGAAAAATGGTTTTGAACTTGTCTGATGAGTCTGGTAGCTCAGATTTAACTTTGGATATGAAGCCTTGTTTCATGATTCCTCCTCCGTCCTCACCAGTTAAGGAGTCTGTTCCTACAAGCCTTAAGGATACAAGCAAGTCATTAGATTCTAATGATGGACTCTCTGAGTTAGATTCAGAAAAAGAAGATGCAAGCTTCTCAAACTCCTCCTCCTCAATATCCTTAGCAACAGCAGACCCCAGCCTCTCTTACAGTAGAAGCCTATAAGTAATTCATTCATCCTACTATCTCTGTGCATGGTTGGACTCGTTCTAAGTGGTAGGCCAAGTATAATGAGCTGAGGTCTAGTTATCTAAATGTGATAAGGGCAAACAAGGATAAACTGCTGAAATATGGTGGTTACCCAAGCTTTACCAAATATATCAAGTTCATATTAGGGCACTTCAAGAGATTCCCCAATTATGATGTTTTGAAGTAGAGCCACATTGACTGGATAAATTGTTTTTATGAAGTGGTTGGTGAGTTTAGAGTGATCAAACTAGTTTTAGAGCCAACCTTAAAGGCAAGAGAAACAGGATAGATTCAGAGTCTAAGTCTAGTGAAAAGAAAGCAAAGTCTGATTCTATAAGAAGCCCTTCTCAATCTTAGCCAGACCTTCTCTCTACACTCCCCTCTAAACCATCTCAACTTGATCCATTTACTCAATCAAATGAATTTTTCTTAACCTCCCAGCCACACCAAGCTAACTAGACCTCACTTGACAACAACCTTGCCCTTATTCTTTGATAAGTGTCATTTCACAGTAATTTAATACTTCAATTAAACTCATTTTTTAGAGAATTTAACCAGATTAGTAATTAATTAAGCATGATTTTTGTTGTAAATAACACTTTGTGTAAAACAAGCTTGATTTGTCAAAATATTTGAAGAAGGTACCAAAAAGCCTTGAAGAAACCAAGAAGAATCAGCATCAAGCCAAGGACGCTTGAGCGGGGCACACTGTAACATCCTGGTTTTGATTTAATTACCAATTAAGGTTAATTAGAGAATTAAGATTATTGATTGAATAATAATAATGATATTAATAATAATACCAGGAAATGTCCCATATGCCCTTGGTGAGTTAGGAGGTGCTTCAGTCCTCTCTCCTTCAATTCCCACGCTGATGGGAGTGGCTTTAATGGTGATGTGACAGCTGATGGTGAGGGAGTGCAGGCGCAGAGCAGTGTGATGATGGAAGCTTTGGCTTCACATTTTGTACTCACTTTCTGCCCATTCTTATCTAGTTTATGCTACAAACACTCTTCATTTTCTCTTGCACTCCCTAGAGATTCCTCTTCTTCTTCCACGCTGTCTCTTCACCTTCGTCTCCTTCATCTTCTTCTTCCACTCGCACACTGAGTAGAACCGAGTGGAACAGCATGGTTGAGAGAACAGCATGGTGTTGTGTGTCTTAGAGGCTAGGATCCTCCTCTGTTATGCCAAAATGACTATGGGTGCTTGAAAGTCTGGGAGTCATCCATTGTTGGTAAGGACTAAGTTGTTCGAGTGGGGGAAACAGCCTTGGAATCCTCCACTGGACCGAGTGTGAGGACAGCTTTGTGCTTGGGAGGTTTGGAACTTCCCGCTGTCTTGCGTACAGAACCTAGAGTGTCATGGAGGAGAGCTGATCGTGTGTCCGAGTGGCTCGGTATTCCTCTAAAACTGGTGCTGCAAGCTCAGGGAGCTTTTGGGATCTTCATTCCAGGTAGGGGGGCTAAATTACATCTCAAATGTATGGTTTATGGACGGGTTTCGGGTGGTTTTGCTTTAATGTCTGGTGTCATGTTTGAAATACGTTGATTGATATGTTGTAGTTGAGTATTGGTGCATGAGAAACCCGGATTTATGATTATTGTGGTCCGTGTGATGTTGTTATGATTCCGTCCATGAGATGTATGATGATAAATATGAAATGCTGAGTGTATGCATGGAAATGTTGGCTTATAATGAGATGCCGAGTGAATGCATGTGTTGTGAACCAGTGTGAATATTAAACGTATGTGGTGTGTGAATGCTGTGCTGGTTCTAGTTATGATTCTATGTAAATGTCTAATATGCTGTGGCTGTTGATGCCGAGTGGGTTTTGTATGAAAAATATATGTTGCTTATTACAAATGTTAATGCTGAGTTGATCTCATGAAATAGCATGTGATACTTGTTGTGAATGATAATTCCGAGTGGATGGCATTGTAATTCCCGAGTGCATGAGATATGGGTCGGTTATATTGATTCCCGTTTGGGGTTTTATATTAAAAAGCATGTGAATTGCCAAGTGCATGTGATTGCCGAGTGCATGTATTGTGTTATCGCCATGCCGACCCCTGTTTATGAATAATGATGAAATGCATTGGATGCATGTTATTGATATTTGAATGCCGAGTGCATTGGCGTTGGACGCCTGATGAATAAGACCGTATGCATCTGATTCACCACTGGAAATGCTTGGAGCATATAGCGTTGGACGCTTAATACCGATCGGTAATCAGATGAATATATGTTGAAAATATATAAAAGACCTCGGGTTAGACTCGAGGCAGTGCCGAGTGCACTAAGCATTGGAGGCTTAAAGACCTTGGGTTGGACTCAAGGCAAGCCTACCGGGGTGGACTCGTGGCTGCCCGTAACACTTTCATTGTCGCTTGGAGTGATTGTGTTACATGTGAGGGCAAACGGTTTGGTACCTGTAAAACCGCCGAATCAGCTTGGAGCTGAGAAAGGGCTTGGATCCTATGTTGCAACAATAAAAATGGATAATGAATAACCGGATCCGGGTGAAATGAATGTGCGCACACTTATGTTTGTCATTGAGCTCAATATGAATTGTTGAATATGTGGATATGAATTGATTAGGGTGAATCCGATTGGATTAATGTAGGTATACTGAAATATTTGCGAGTGCAATATGATGTTATGGTTGTGATACATGCTGTGATGAATATGATTAATATAGCCATAAATGATTGGTGTGAATTCCGACTGAGTGAATATATGTACATTGGTACTGTTGCCGAGTGCAAGGTAATGTTGTGGCTGTAAATAGGTAATTATGAATGATATGAATTACTCAGTCTTGATTGAATTGCATGAATTGTATGAATCCCGAGTGGATGAAGTTGTTGTAGGGTTCATATTGAATGGCAGAGTGTATTATTGCTGATTGATATATTATTGTAAGGGTGAGGATTCTAAGATTAATCCGAGTCAATAACTGTCATTTAATATGTAAAAGCTCACCCCTACTGTGGCTATATTTTTTAGTATATGCAGGTCGGACTGGGAATGAGGAGATGGCCTCAAGCCCGAGTGGGGAGCACTTAGATTGTTGAAGTGCATGCATAGTACGTATTGTATATTGATATGTAAAGCCTTGGCCGGCTCTCTTGTAATCCGAACGGATTTAACTATATGGATTGTCTATCGGGATTGTGAACAAGTATACATTGTGTATATATATATTTTACATTGTTATAAAGTTACCCGAGTTGTTCATTAAGTGGTGTTGAGAGAATAATGTTAAGTCAATGAATCCCGAGTGGAATATTATGGTGAGAGCTTGTCTGAAAGATGGAGGCTTAGAATAGTTCCGAGTGAACTTTAGCGAGTGGGCTACTTCCGAGGGAAGTCTAGTCCATATGTTATCGAGTGAAAAATATGTGTAAACCCCGAGTGGGGAAGTGTTTGAATATTTCCGAGTGATAAATCCCGAGTGAACCATCTTCCAAGGGAAGAGTAATTGTGATAGTTCTGATTGAGGTATTCTATGAGTCCTCTCCCGAGTGAATGAGGCTATATATATATTCCGAGTGGATGAGATTTAAATAAGTCCGAGTGACTTAACTTTGTGACTCCTTCCGAGGGAAGGTAGGATTATGTGATCTCTGAGTGAGGAAGATCAAATCATGCCGAGTGCAAGATGGATAATGTATTCTGAGTGAATCGTGGTTATGTTATACCGAGTGGTATTGGACTGGGGAATTACTCCGGGTGAGGGAAGCTTATGGACTCCGAGAGGAGTATCCGAGGGAATCATTTCCCGAGTGAAATACACCCGTGTGTTATAATTATGATTTGGCTAAGTAAGAATTTACCGGGTGAATCATATACGTGGGGACCATTCCCGAGTGAACATGGTCCCGAATCCGAATGATATATGGCAGAGTTGAATGGGTTCGCTTTAGCGAACAAGGCGTTCACTCCAGCGAGTGTGGAATGGAAGGAAGGTTCTGGGTTGGTTCTCACTTAAGCGAGTGGATGTCTCGCTCAGGCGAATTTGGGCCTCGCTTAAGCGAATGAACACTGATTGGGTTCGCTCAAACGCTGTATTCCGCTGGGCTGCCTTGTGATTGGTTTTCTACTTTCCACGCCTGTAGATTGTTTATTTCTGTCCCGGTTGCTTTGTAAATTTGGGAAAAATTTCCCCGGTCTCGGTTTTTACCTTTATTTAACCCGGGATGTTTCACACAAAGCATGCTTAAGCGTGATCAACAAACAGCAACAGCCCTCTCTCACGCTTGAGCGCGAGCTCAAGCTCGCTCAAGCGTGACCTTGGACATCAATGGTGAGCTTAATCGTGGATTTATGCAGCTTGAGCGTGATTAAAAGAAAGCATCAAGACCCTTCCACGCTCAAGCGTGAGAAAGGGCCGCTCAAGCGTGAGCTCGAGTTCGCCTGAGCGTGGATCAAGCGTGAAGCAGATATGCTGGATAGGAAGGCCACGCTTGAGCGTGGTTTAGATGGTTTGAGCGTAAGACAACCAGTGAGCATCAGGACCCTCCACGCTTGAGCGTAACCAGTGAGCTCAAGCGTGACTCATGCAGTATAGGATTTTTTAATTTAATATTCACCAATGGTGCGATGCCAACTCAACCATTTTCTTGTGTTTTTACATGTCTCCGAATGATCCTTCATGGGCTCTATGCAAGTGGTAAAGGAAGCTGAAGCATAACCCCTATAAATCAAGCAGAAAGCAGGACATCAAAGATCATCACTTCATCTCCTTCATATCATCAAACATATTTCCTGCATTTTTCACTCTGTATTCATTTCCAAATTTTCTTAAGTGAAAATGCATAGCATGAGTAACTAACTTTCCTTATTGGGATTAGTTGTAATCAAATCAAACCTAAAGTAATGCTGTTGTAAGTTTTCATTTATGTTAATGAGATTTGATAGTTTCTGTATTTCATTCTGCCATTAATGTCTGAAGATACTTAATCACTATTTTCTTGTTTTAAGTTTTCTTAAGTATACTGGGAAGTAACTTTTGAGAGCAGATCTGAATTAAATACTCGTTGTGAGTAGCTGACCAAGGATGGCATCTAACGCAATGAACGTCAAAGCAATCGATCGGTAATGTTGGAATGATTTTCAAAGTGATTGAGGGATCAGCGGTTTGAAATCATTCTTATGAATTTTATAGTCGAGGGATCGATACAAATGACTTTGATTGTGATGTAGAAACTATTATTTCAATTTACATACATGCAAATTTACTTAGCTTACGAAGGGTGCGATGCGATGAAACCAATCCCAGTTTTCCAAATCTGATTTTTACCCAAACATTTTACTGTCATTATTATTCAATACTTGCTACTTACTTTATATTCAATCTTTTGCATAACAAAAACAATCCAAACCTTTTGTCAAAACTCAATTCAAGAACTAAGATCTTTAAACCAACACCTCCTAGGTGGAACGACATCTTTACTATACTACAATCTTTGTGTTTAAACTTGGCACAACCATTCCATTGAGTTCATATTATACAAACTTGATTCTCTTTCCTTGACCTCTTCATTTCTTTGTATGATACACATAAAAATTCCATACCAAGTTTTGGCGCCGCAGCCGGGGAGGTGATTTAAGTTTGAATATTTTAGCGTTGAATTGACAAAGACAGTGCAAATAAATTTGTTTTCAATTTTTTTTATTGTGTGGTAACTTGGCTATTTTGAGTACTTGATTTATGATCTTGAGAGGACAGGGCACAAAAGAACAACTAGCATGTGATCCAGAAATAGATAGGTTCCTCAAGAAAATCAAGAAAGCCAAGCAGAACTTCCACACAGGACAAACTTCCTCTGATACAATGGATGTCAATAGCAACAATCAAAATCCACCAAGGAAAACACCGGGAGATTACACTTTACAACAAGGACCCAGACATTACTCAAGCAATGCTATTCCAAACACAATAAGGGCTATAGAAATGAAACCTGCTTTTCTTAATTTAATTAGTTCCCACCAATTTCATGGAATGACAAGTGAAGATCCATATACTCACTTGGCCATATTCTATGAATTAGTAGGAACAATGGGCTTTGAACAAGAGATAATTGAAGCTGTATATCTAAGACTATTTCCTTTTTCTTTAGCAGGTAAAGCAAAGGAATGGCTCCAATCTCACCCAAATCAAAGCTTGAACAGTTGGGACACAGTGGAAGAAAAATTCTTACACAGGTTCTTTCCACCATCGAGATTTATCAAAGCCAAATCAGACATTACAACATTCAAACAGGGCCAAGACGAACCCTTTTGTGAAGCATGGGAACGTTTCAAATCCCTTTTGAGAAAATGCCCAAATCATGTCTTGGAAGATATTGCCCAACTTAATATCTTCTATAGTGGACTCAAAGCAGACACCAAAATGATACTGGATGTAGCAGCTGGAGGCACTATGATGACGATGGATGCAGAACAAGCTACAAGAATTATTGAAGCATTATCATCCACGGATTACCAAGCCCAGCATGATAGAACACAAGTCCAAAAGAAGGGAATATTGGAACTGAATACAACAGATGCCATTTTAGCTCAAAACAAAATTTTGACTCAGTAAATTAAAGCTCTAACACAGCAAATGGCAAAACTCCCGCAGCAATTACATGCAGTTCAAACCTCTACAAACAATCAACAATCACAATTGAAATGTGATTTTTGTGGAGGATAACATCAGAATGGACACTGTCAAGGAGAGCAAGGAGACCAATCCATCCTCTATATGAATGGTCAAGGTAAGCAGGGTAATTTTAATAACAATCCTTATTCTAACAATTTTTCACAGGGATGGAGAAATAATCAAAATGGTGGATGGAAGCAAGAGGCAAGCACTTCCAACAGACAACAACCTTATCAACAAGGTCCTTCCTTGACAAAAAGAACATCAAAACTAGAGGACACTCTAGAAAAATTCATGCAAGTCTCAATCACCAATCAGAAAAACACTGATGCTTCAATAAGAAACCTGGAGACTCAAGTGGGGCAATTAGCTCGTCAAATTACAGATCATCATAACTCTCAATTTGGAGCTAATACCCACCCAAATCCAAAGGAGCAATGCAAAGCAATCACAACAAGAAATGGAAAGGATTTGGGACAACAAGAAGAAAAGAGTGAAAAGGTAGAAGAAAAAAATTATGAAAAAGAAATAAGAGAGGAAGTCAGTGAAGAGAAAAACAAAAAAAAGTGATGATGTACATAAGAATGAGGATGAAGTTGAAAAAAGAAAGAAATAAAAGAAGGGAAGAAGAAGGTAAATGACCCAGCACCACAGCTGAAAAGTTTGCCATATCCAAAGAACCCCTCAAAGATAGATAAAGAGAGGCAATTTGCAAGATTCATAGACATCTTCAAAAGGTTACAAATAAACATACCTTTTATGGAAGCCATGGAACAAATGCCAACATACGCAAAATTCATGAAGGATCTATTAACAAAGAAGAAAAGATTTTCTAAAGAAACAGTGGAACTCGCAGTAGGATGCAGTGCCATTATTCAGAAAGCATTACCTCAGAAAACAAATGATCCAGGGAGTTTCACAATCCTAGTAACTATTGGTACTTTACCAGTAGGGAAAGCACTCTTAGACTTGGGAGCTAGCATTAACCTAATGCCCCTCTCAATGGTGAAAAGAATTGGAGATCTTGAGGTGAAACCAATAAGAATGACTCTCCAGCTTACTGATCGATCCATGAAGTTTCCATATGGCATAGCAGAGGATGTGCTGGTACGAGTTGACAAGTTTGTATTCCCTGTAGATTTTGTCATCATGGACATTGAAGAAGATACATAAGTACCTCTCATTTTGGGAAGGCCTTTCATGAAAACAGCAAAAGTAATTATTGATGTGGACGATAGAAAACTAAAGGTAAGAGTGCAAGATGAGGAGGTGAACTTCAATGTGTTTGATGCAATGAAGTACCCAGCGGAGAAATAACAATGCTTCAAGATCGATATTGAAGAAATAGCTGTCAAAGAGGAATCTAATGATTGGCTCAACAAAGATCCACTAAAGAAATTAATGACAATAGTTGAATCAAATGAAAAAATGATGGAAGCTGACAAGGAGGTAAAAGACTTGAAAGATGATAAGCATGACATCCAAAAAGAAATTCATTATGAGAAGCTACCAGATAAAGCAAAAGAAGTCACAGCAACAAAAGTGGAGCTAAAGGTGTTACCCTTACATTTGAAGTACGTTTTTCTTGACAAAGATGGTTAAAAACCTGTTATAATTAATGGGCAATTGTCAGAATCAGAAGAAAAACAATTGATTCAAGTATTAAAGGAGCACTCAATAGCAATTGTTTGGAAACTAGAGGACTTGAAAGGAATAAGTCCAGCTTACTATATGCACCTCATTTACATGGAACAAGAATTAAAACCAATAGCCCAGCCGTAGAGACGTTTGAATCTAACCATGAAGGAAGTAGTCAAAGGGGAGGTAATTAAATTATTAGAAGCTGGTATAATTTATCCAATATCTGATGGTTCTTGGTTGAGTCCTGTGCAGGTTGTTCCAATGAAAGGAGGAGTAACTGTCATACAAAATGACAAAAATGAATTGATTCCCACAAGAATAGTCACTGGATAGAGGATGTGCATTGACTACAGGAAACTAAACACTGCAACCAGGAAAGATCATTTTCCTTTACCCTTCATGGACCAAATGTTAGAAAGACTTGTAGGACAAGCCTATTATTGCTTTTTGGATGGATACTCAGGATACAACCAAATAGCTGTTGCACCAGAAGATCAAGAGAAAACTACATTCACATGTCCTTTTAGGGTATTTGCATACAGAAAAATGCCCTTTGGATTATGTAACGCTCCTGCAACATTTCAAAGGTGTATGCTAGCCATTTTCTCAGATTTGGTGGAAAAATGCATTGAAGTCTTCATGGATGATTTCTCTGTTTTTGGTCTATCATTCGATCAATGTTTGAAAAATTTGAGCGTAGTACTAAAAAGATGTGTGGAAACCAATTTAGTCTTAAATTGGGAAAAGTGCCACTTCATGGTCACAGAAGGCATTGTGCTGGGACATCAAATCTCCAAAAGAGGCATTGAAGTGGACAAAGCCAAAGTAGAAGTAATTGAGAAGCTGCCACCACTAGGGAATGTAAAAGGAGTGAGAAGCTTCTTGGGCCATGTAGGATTTTATCAAAGGTTTATCAAGGACTTTTCCAAAATCGCAAAGCCTTTGAGTAATCTCTTGAACAAAAACACCCCTTTATTTTTGATGATTCTTGTCTGCATGCATTTGAAACTTTAAAACATAATTTAACTTGTGCACCTGTGATAGTTGCTCCTGATTGGGAGTTAGATTTTGAAATAATGTGTGATGCCAGTGATTATGCCATTGGGGCCGTATTAGGACAAAGGAAGGTAAAAGTTTTCATGTTATACACTATGCTAGCAAAGTTTTGAACCCTGCCCAAATAAATTATGCAACAATAAAAAAAGAGCTGTTAGCAATAGTGTATGGCCTGGAAAAATTTAGACCTTATTTGATTGATTCCCAAATCACTATTTTTACTGACCATACTGCTATTAAATATCTGCTGAATAAACCTGACTCATCTTGCTAATGCAAGAATTCAATCTAGTGATCAAAGACAAAAAGGGCAGTGAAAATTTTATTGCAGATCATTTGTCTCGCCTTGTTAACAAGGAAGTCACGTTACTGCAACTAGAAGTGAATGAAGAATTCCCTGATGAGAAGCTACTGATGATAAAGGAAAGGCCATGGTTTGCAGACATGACAAACTTTAAAGCCGCAGAGGTGTTGCCTGAGGATCTTTCATGGAAACAAAAGAAAAAGTTTCTAAAGGATGCAAAACATTTCATATGGGATGATCCATACCTATTTAAACTTGGATCAGACCATATTTTAAGGAGGTTTATATCACAAGAAGAAGCTAATAGCATCTTATGGCACTGTCACAGCTCCCCATATGGAGGACACTTCAATGGGGAGAAGACTGCAGCTAAGGTGCTAATGTTTTTGTGCAGCATTGTGATTTATGTCAGAAAATAGGTAGCATATAAAAAAGGAACGAAATGCCACTAACTCCCATTCTTGAAATAGAAGTCTTCGATTGTTAGGGTATAAATTTTGTTGGACCTCTACCTACTTTATTTTCTAATGAGTACATTGTTGTAGCAGTGGACTATGTATTAAACTGGGTTGAAGCCTTGGCCTGTGGTAAAGCTGATACCAAAACTGTTATAAAATTTCTCAAGAAGAACATTTTCAGCAGGTTTGGCACTCCAAGGGTACTGATAAGTGACAGAGGTTCTCATTTCTACAACACTCAACTTCAAAAATGTCTGGAACACTATGGGGTAAAGCATAAAGTAACCTTTCCATACAACCCTCAAGCCAATGGCCAAGTGGAAGTATCCAACAGAGAGATCAAGAGGATATTAGAAAAGACAATTGGCCAGAACAGGAAGGATTGGTCCTTAAAGCTAGATGATGCTTTATGGGCATATAGAACAGTTTATAAGGCACCAACTGGATTTTCACCTTATCAGTTGGTGTATGGAAAGAATTGCCATCTTCTAGTAGAGCTTGAACACAAAGCATTCTGGGCAATGAAAACTCTTAATTATGACCCAAAGGCATCAGCTCAAGAAAGAAAAATTCAGATGCACAGGTTAGAAGAATAGAGGATGGATGCCTATGAATCATCAAGAATCTACAAGGAGAAAATGAAGGCTTACCATGACAGACACATTATGAAAAGGAATTTCTTGATGATTCTTGATGGATTTTAGGACAATCTATGCTCCTTTTCAACTCAAGGATAAAATTATTTCCAGGCAAACTAAAATCCAAATGGTCAGGACCATTCATTGTGAAAGAAGTAAGATCTTATGGGGCCATTGAATTACAAGACCCTAAGTCTGAGAGAACCTGGATTATAAATGGTCAAAGACTCAAGCCTTATTTAGGAGGAGAGGTGGAGAAGGTCACCACCATCATTCAACTGATAGATCCTTGATCAAACAAACAGGCATCAAGCTAAAGACGATAAACAAGCGCTTGTTGGGAGGCAACCCAACCTTTTACATTTTCTCTTAATCTTGTTAGTTTCAATTTGAGGAATCTTTTCGTTTAAAAGTTTTCTTTTATTTTCTTTTTCAAGATCACTCATCACCCATCATCCAAGAGTAAAAAGAAAAACAAGTGTCTTCAATACATTCAAGGGGACTCAAAAGCAAGAAAAGAAGAAAAAGTGTCAGGTTTGTACAAGCTCAAGTGTGACAAGTCTCGCTCAAGCGTGGACACTCTATTCAAAACTCACACTCAAGAGTAATCCTACCAGCTTAAGCGTGAAATGTTAAAGCATCAGGGGGATCACCATGCTGAAGCGTGGATAGTCTCGCCCAAGCGAGCCCAAGGTAAGCCACATACTGTCCATATCACGCTTAAGCAAAGGAATCAAGCCTAAAAGCGTGGCACCACTACAAAGAAAGTTTCAATAAGTCAAACCCGATCTCACTTAAGTGTGATATTTTATGCTTAAGCGAGAGGACCTATAAAAACAAACAGAGACTGCCACGCTTAAAGCAAGAAACTTCACGCTTAAGCGAGAAGTTGAATGAAGCATCAGGTACCAAATTTGTATATCATGCTCAAGCGTGTCTGTTGCGCCCAAGCGAAACTTATTCCAAACTTCATACGCTCAAGCGTGGTCATCTCTCACTTAAGCGAGGAGACAATTGCCATCATATGATAACCATGCTCCAGCGTGGAAGCAGAATGATCAAGCACACTTGAATTAACCATTGCTGGACGATCACTCTTAAGCGTGACATACCCACACTCAAGTGTGAGGATTGAAAATTGCCCCTGATGCTAATAAATGGAGTGTTTTGTAACTCCCCAATCATGTAACCGCCCACTATCACTCCTGACTTTCAAAATTTTGTAACCGACACTTTTATTTTCATTACTTGCCCCATTCTTTATTAATTTAATCTAGCATTTTCAATACATCATATCCATAATTCCCCTCAAGCGTCATTGTAGTTTCTATTCTGCATCAATTTCTGATTCTCCAAGGTACGTAACCACTGAACTCTCCTCTTTTAATTTTTATCACGCTATTACCTTGGCAGGAAGCATCAGTAACCTCTTTTAGGAATGCATGTGAAACTTCAAGATTTCTTTATACTCATTCCTAATGTGTTACCATTATAATGTAAAAGGCTTCATGGGTGACTTCTCTTTTTAGGTATTTAAAGGGAGGATTGGTGCTACTATCCGTAACATCTTTGTAGTGCATGTTGACTGTTTATGAAAAATCCTAAAAGAAGTTAAATTGTATACTGGTCATCATACATGATAATCAATGACATTTATATGGCCTACAATCTTGACACAGGACTCTGCACATATGTTTTTGTCATCCTCATTATATCCTAAATTGAAGTTATGCAGTTTTGCAGAATGGCCAGGATCAAGCAAGTTGCACCAAGTTCTCCTGCAACCACTTCCCCACCAAGAAGCTCAAGAAGAAATAAGGGAAAGAGGCCAAGGACCGAAGATCAAGATAATGCCCCAAAATTCAGAAACAAAGATAAGCATAGGCATTATGAGGATATTGCCAATTGGACATTCATCCCGGAAAGAAAGGTAGATTTGGACTTAGGAGAATGTGATGCATTTTTATAGGAGAATGTGATGCGTTTTTGCAGGTTATGAGAAGAAGAAACTAGCTTAAGATCTGCTATCCAAGGGAGAAGTATGACCCAGAGATAGTCAGAGAATTTTAAGCTAATGCTTGGCCCAAGGAGGGAGAGGGTGACCATAGAACATGGGTAAGAGGTCATTGGCTCTCATATGGCAGGGATGAGATTAACTTCTACCTCAGAAACATCATGGAACTAGGAGAAGGAGAAATCTGTGAATATGCTGCTATGCTTGCAAGAAACCAATTCATTACCACCAATGATCTTGAGGAGGCCATATGCATTCCAGGTCGTCACTTTCAGATGGGCTAAGGAGAGAACCCACTGCGCATTTTAAGGAAAGACATGACCACCATCTCTCAAGTATGGACCTCTTTCATGCTTG
Organism: Clitoria ternatea; assembly: GCA_037962975.1. Lineage (NCBI taxonomy): Eukaryota > Viridiplantae > Streptophyta > Magnoliopsida > Fabales > Fabaceae > Clitoria > Clitoria ternatea. Next base: position 155,051,939 of record CM075672.1, on the reverse strand, counting down.
CTAACATTGCACCTAATGCACATGTTTCTGATCTCATTTTTAGAAGGTGCTATTTACTATATTGCATTTTGCAAAATGACATATCCATTGATCTAGCCCAAATAATCTCGGATGAAATTCATAAGTTTGTGAGGGCTGCTCAAAAATACTCCCAAGCAGGACAAAAGGTAAAAGGAAGTCTAGGCTTTCCTGCCTTTATCACTGATTTTTGTGTAGCTCATGAGATTGAGGTACAGGACCTCAAACCCATCAGGCCTTCTATAGACAAACGCTTCATTGAGCGTCATTGCAGTGTGCAAGCAAACCCTTCACAAGTGGCACCTCCACCACCTACTTCAGATACATAGCAAGCACCACCAGCAGGATCTGAACTCCTTCCTCCCCCTCTCAGCACAGAAACAGCCATGGTTTTACAGGGCATTCACCTTCTGAAGATCCAAATTAACCACCTTTTGGCACAACAGAATGCTGATCATCAAGGTTTGATGCATATTCATAATGGCTTATACCATAACATTCCTGTAGGGCAACCCAACCCCTGGATGGATCCAATCCAATATAAAGCCCTCGTTGCTTGGCCTGGGGACAGGCCTCTTTTTATGGGAGGGGGTGAGACTTCACAAGCCAGGCCAGGACCTTCTTCACAAGGACCTCCAAAAAAGGAACAAGAGACAGAGGATGACTCTTCTAAGGATGAGTGATGAGTTTACTGCTTTAGTTTTTAATTGCTTCAATCTGCTACTTTAATTTTTCTTTCTGATTGACATTTTATAGTTTTACTTTGGGTTTTTAGTTTGATACTACTGCAGCATACTTTGGAAGTTTTTAAATTTCTCTGTGATTTTGTGTTATGACTGTTTAGATACAAATACATGTTTGAAAAACAACAGTTTTGAAAAACCCAACCAAGATTTAACTTTTTGAACAAGAAAAGTTTCTAAGCAACAAAATATTTTTAGACAGTAACACTGGTTTTCAAAAGGCAAAATGGCTGAATTAAGAACCAGGGAATTGAAATGAATGTACTTTTGATTGTTTACATGCTTGAACCCTTTTCTGTTAGAATATGGAAGTAAGCCTTATAACCCGGTAAGAAGTGAGAAACTTAAACACTGAGAGTCTCATCAGAATTTGCTAAAACTGCATTGCCTAATTTTCTGATTAAAACTTTTTATAAATAATTAAGCAAGGAAATGATAAAGGAAATTTTGAAGATATAATATCCCAGAGCCAAGAAGTTACCCACAAAAATATGTCCTATTCTTTGATAACCCATTTTTGAGATAAAATTTTATTCAAAAACCCTAACCCAAGCATGAGAAATAAAATCTTACCGTTTCAGCATGCTTAATTTTGATAAGAGCATAAAATACTTTTCCAAAGGGTGATGAAAGAAAGGGAGGCTAAAAAATGAGAAAGTTCTCCAGAAATGTAAACAAAACTAAAAAAAAGAAATAAAGAATTCTGAAGCACAAAAAGGAAGAAGCCTCATAAAACTTTGAAAATCTTAGAACATATGCTCTTCTTCATGCATGCGCTTTGAATCCAAGAAAAACCAAGAATTCTTGACAGCCCAGCCTCATTACAACCCTGAAAAGACCTTTTTGATCCTTACTTATCTTATGATTTGATTTTGATTGAAAATGATGGGCAATGTCACTTAGGCAGTTCTCATGATGAATGTGTGACACACACACCTGGTGAGAAATAATGAGAGTTCCTTATTCTTACAACAACTGGTTACCGGCCTTGTGAACTATTTAATGAGGCATTACATTTCAAAGAATTGATATTAAGGAGGTTACTTGCCTAAGTAAAAACTAAGATTATTGTCTTTTAAATTTTTGTCTGCAACTGAATCTGATCTTATTGAAAGCTTGATTTCCTTTCCAAACTTCTTTTACTTGAGGACAAGCAAAAATCTAGGTTGGGGAGAGTTTGATAAGTGTCATTTCACAGTAATTTAATACTTCAATTAAACTCATTTTTGAGAGAATTTAACCAGATTAGTAATTAATTAAGCATGATTTTTGTTGTAAATAACACTTTGTGTAAAACAAGCTTGATTTATCAAAATATTTGAAGAAGGTACCAAAAATCCTTGAAGAAACCAAGAAGAATCAGCATCAAGCCAAGGACGCTTGAGCGGGGCACACAGCACACTTAAACGTGATCAACAAACAATAACAGCCCCCTCTCACGCTTAAGCGCGAGCTCGAGCTCACTCAAGCGTGACCTTGAACATCAATGGTGAGCTTGAGCGTGGATTTATGCAGCTTGAGCATGATTAAAACAGAGCATCAGGACCCTTCCACGCTCAAGCATGAGAAAAGGCCGCTTAAGCGTGAGCTCGAGCTCGCCTGAGCGTGGATCAAATATGAAGCAGATATACTAGATAGGAAGGCCACACTTGAGCGTGGTTCAGATGGTTTGAGCGTGAGACAACCAGTGAGCATCAGGACCCTCCACGCTTGAGCGTAACCAGTGAGCTCAAGCGTGACTCATGCAATATAGGATTTTTTAATTTAATATTCACCAATGGTGCGATGCCAACTCAACCATTTTCTTGTGTTTCTGCATGTCTCCGAATAATCCTTCATGGGCTCTATGCAAGTGGCAAGGGAAGCTGAAGTATAACCCCTATAAATCAAGCAGAAAATAGGACATCAAAGATCATCACTTCATCTCCTTCATATCATCAAACATATTTCCTGTATTTTTCACTTTGTATTCATTTCCAAATTTTCTTAAGTGAAAATGCATAGCATGAGTAACTAATTTTCCTTATTGGGATTGGTTGTAATCAAATCAAACCTGAAGTAATGCTGCTGTAAGTTTTCATTTATGTTAATGAGATTTGATAGTTTCTGTATTACATTCTGCCATTAATGCCTGAAGATACTTGATCACTATTTTCTTGTTTTAAGTTTTCTTAAGTATACTAGGAAGTAACTTTTGAGAGCAGTTCTGAATGAAATACTCATTGTGAGTAGCTGACCAGGGATGGCATCTAACACAATGAACGTCAAAACAATCGATCGGTAAGGCAGGAATGATTTTCAATGTGACTGAGGGATCAGCGGTTTGAAATCATTCTTATGAATTTTATAGTCGAGGGATCGATACAAATGACTTTGATTGTGACGTAGAAACTATTATTTTAATTTACATACATGTAAATTTACTTAGCTTACGAAGGGTGCGATGCGATGAAACCAATCCCAGTTTTCCAAATCTGATTTTTACCCAAACACTTTACTGTCATTATTATTCAATACTTGCTACTTACTTTATATTCAATCTTTTGCATAACAAAAACAATCCAAACCTTTTGTCAAAACTCAATTCAAGAACTAAGATCTTCAAACCAACACCTCCTCAGTGGAACGACATCTTTACTATACTACAATTACTGTGTTTAAACTTGGCATAACCATTCCATTGAGTTCATATTATACAAACTTGATTCTCTTTCCTTGAACTCTTCATTTCTTTGTATGATACACATAAAAATTCCATACCATTCTTCTTCCTAAACCACTAATTGTACCTCTACCTACATTTCCTCCTTTCCATTTTATCACCCCTGGTGTCCCTCTCTTTAGATACTTTAAACCTACCCTTGATGTCAATGATAAAGGATATCACAACCCTTATAACCTAGCCATTGTCTTTGACCCTAACTTTGACAAGAGAAGAGTCTGTATCCTTCCTGATGCCCCTAGACATGTACCCTTTCTATTTTTTGAGAAACTTGTGAACATTCCCTACCTTTTCTCAGAATCAGATGTTGCGATGTACTATGCATTAAAGGCTAAAGAAACTTGGGTTCTAAGGGGATCTGAGGCATGGATTTCAGCATCATAAATTCCCCACAATTATAAGTCCTGGAAAGAAGATCCTGATTACACTAGACCACTTGCAAAATCCAGTAGTATGGATCAATTTAGGGTGCTTGAAGCAGCCTATGCTTCCAAAGGGAAAGCCACAATACAAAGGTCTTCTCTGACCTCATCAGCTACCTCCAAATTCTTTAAAGAGTATCGTGTCTTCTCCAAAACCAACAGAAGAGCATATTGATGCCCTTTGGTGTCGTTACTTGTGGACCATTCAAGAAGAAGGCTCTTGTTTTACCTTCTCCTCTCTAAATTTGCCTATCTTTCTTTATCTCCCATCCATCATTTACTTTCCCCCATCTACCATCTTTGTTTATTAGACTCGTTATTTCATTCTTTTTTCGACTACAATCTCTATCCTCATTGTTTCTACCCCTGGTCGTGCATTAATACTTCGATCCTCTATGATGTCTTTCCTTTTATTGATATCAGAAGGCGGAGAACTCAGAAGTATTTTAAATGTGGGTATAAGAGTATGTAGTTTGTTAATCACTGATGATCAATCTATTTTAGTAACCTATGTATTGATTTTTTTCATTAGTTGCTAATGAAATATTTTGCTTTGATATATGGTATTATTATTTCTTTATAAGTTTACTTTTATATGAAAAGACTGGTTCTTAAATTCTTTAACACTGACTAATGGTCTGATAAGCAAATAAAGATCTTATATGCAAACAAAACCACTTGTTGATTAGTGCTTTAATTTTTTTGAAAAACTAAAGCTTATCTAAAGCTCTAATATATATATATATATATATATATATATGCTTTGATATTTTTGAATATAAATCTCTTACTCTAATATGGAATATCAGACAATATTGATCTACCATCCTTGTATCACAAACTTCATTTGTGACAAAAACTTGATGTTTGGTATCAATTAAAAAGGGGGATTGTTAAGGTCAAGTCTAGTTTAAAAAGAATTAGTTGCTAACACTTGGACCAAACCTTAGTATACGTCACTACAACCAGACCCCCAGGATTTCTTAATAACACACAGTAATGTATTTTAATTAAATGAAGTCTACTTATATGTGATCTAACCTATCTAACTAAACATTTCAGGAACTATATACTAAGTACATAGGTTACAAGACAAATGGGGAGTCCATTTGATCAAAAGTCTAATCCATCAAAGGTTAATATTTAGACTTTAATCAAAAAGTCTGATTCAAGATCGCTTAGTCCCATGTTACAATAGAATTAGACCTCAGACTTTTGGGCATCCTAGATCAACAATAAGAATGTTACTTCAGAAGTACAAAACATAACGTTCTGAAAACTATATTGATGATGCATCGGAAGTCAAGCCCTTATCAAGAGAAATGTGTTTATCAACAAAGAGGATAAGAGAACAAAAGCAGAGCAACCCGTATAGTTTTTCAAATTCCTCAACACAACGTTTCTGCATAAGTCAGAAAAGCTAAACCAAGTCAGGATGTATGCCAATTATAATCAGAATAATTTTAGCATTGATCCCAACGTAATTTCTAGAAGAATCAAAGCCATCAATTAGCTTTATTCTCTAAAGATATCAAGGAACTCCTTATTCATGCAAGTAAGAAAGTTTCTTGTTATCAGACGTTTGAACATCTCTTCAGTTCATTAAAGGTCTGGTACGTTCGGTCAATGTAAATTTCTTTAAAGGATTTCCAACGTTCATATCTTCTTCTAAGAATAGCAATAGTCATCTTAAGTGACCTATATATACATGAAAGGATTCAAAACAAGAAGCTCATCAAGAATTCTTATTCACTGTGATTGAAAATTCTCTTAATCTCTCCTGCTTCTTAAAGACAAAAGCCTTCTTTGTTATTTTGTTTTAACAGACCTTGGCTTTCTTGTCTTTCCTTAACTTAGTGTATCTATTCATATTCTTATATTCCTTATATACACTAAGTTTTGTTTAGCACTCCTGTTCTTCACTCTTATAAATTACTTAGTATGAAAAAGTCTCGTGAGTTACTATCCTTTTAGTTTTATTAGGAAATAGTTGGGGCCTAAAGAGGCTTTTGAAAGAATACTTGGGTCGTTGAGCTAGGAGTGGCTTATTAAAAAAGTACTTAGGTTTAAGCTAGAAGTGGCTGAAGTCAAGAATACTTATGGCACTGGTTTGATGCTATTATTATAAAGGAGATTTTATAATAGTGGAAATCCTTCAAGCTAGAAAGGACTAGATGTATCTTCTGTGTTGGAAGTGGACCGATATAAACTCTCGGTGTTCTTTCTTTTCCTTACCTTGCTATTTCCAAACCTGTTTTATCAAGTCTGATTTCATGCGCATTAAAGGTTCATTATTCCACAAAAGAGTCTAAGACTTATTACACCCACCCCTTCTAAGTTTAACTTTGAACCATTAAAGTCTAAACTTTAACTATTGATAGATCAGACTTTTGATTTTATGGACTCCCCCTTTTACTTGTAACTTGTGCACTTAGTATATATTTCCTGAAACCCTTTTGATAAATAGGTTAGATCATACACAAGTAGACTTCATTTAATTTTAAATACATTGATATGTGTTATTAACAAATCCTGGGGTCTGGTTATAATAACATAGATTGGGGTCTGATCTAGGGATATTATCAACTTCTTTTTCCAACCAGTCTTGTTCTTAACAATCTCCCCCTATTTATTGATAACAAACATCATGTCTTTTTCATAAATGAAGTCCAAGATAATTTGAGTAAAAAGGTGGATGCCACAAATAATACTTCCAAAAAAACTTGTATAAAATACTTAATTATATGTCATATCAGAGCATACATACAGGAAGTTATGTGTAAGTAATATCAAAGCAAACTTTAAACTCCTTAAAACTATTCAAAAAGCTCCATTGATAACATGGTAAAGGATTAGTATAATTCACTGTAACAGAGCATAATAGATTGATCATAAAACAAAACAAAATACAGACGCAAACTCCTTAAGACTATACCCATATAAGAGACTCCTATGTTCTCCCCCTTTTGTTATCAACAAAGAATAGGGACATCACAGAGGATCAAAGGGCCAAACCACGGGCTGGGGTGGAAACAATAAAAAGAGAGACAGTTATAGAAACAAGGATAAAGAATCAAGTTTGAAAGATAAAGATATCAGAGGATTTGAAAGTAAATAATAGAAGGACGATAAAGAAATAGAGGCTGGTTAGGAAATGAAGGTTCAGAACAAGAACCTTTTTCTATAATCGTCTATAGATAATGGCACCAAAGGGCACTAACATGCTTTTCTGTAGGTTTGGGAGCAGTTAGAATACTCTTTAGAGAGTTCTTTGGAAGCTCATAAGGTTTAAGAGGTCCCTTGTAGTGAGGCTTATACTTGGGGAGTATGGGTTGCTTCATCCTAACTAAATCCTGACAGTTGGAGGTTGCAAACATTCTAGAGCAATTAGAATTTTCTTCCCAGGGATCATTACTTTGTGACACTTATGATGCTATAATGTAACACCCTAAATTTTTTTTTTTTTTACAAATAGAAATCCTAAAAACAACGAGGAAATTTTTCACAAAAGCAGCCACGAATCGTTTGACACAGAAGGGAAGAAGAAGGCGAGGGAAGTAGAAGAGCATTCACACGCATATGACAAGCAACAGGGGAATTAGGACAGAGACCGGTCTATTCGGTTCGGTGTAAGGCTCCAGCGTCTGGGCGGATTCCAGGACGGAAGGTGACTCACTCATCCGTCGTCCAACACCGCCTGAACGATGCCACAACGGATGAAAACTCCTCAAGTAAACCTCACATCAGCGTCCACTCACTCTCACAGGACGAACACTTCTTCAAGGGAACTACTGGGCGCTCAGCATAAGGGAACAGGTGAGGGAAGGATAAGAAAGACATATATGTATGGCAACCTAAGGAAGGGTGAAACTTGAACCACTCCGCCCAGTTCAGCAAAGCGCAACAACGCCTGGGCGAAGTACTCTACAACGTCCACTCGCTCAGGCGGGGTCCAACACCGCCCGAGCAAGACAGGATAATGCAATAACGGAGAGGAAGACATTCGGGCGGAGTCCAACACAAGGCCTTTCCAAACACGCACTCGCTTGAGCTAGGTCTAACTCACTGAGGCGAACACCGGTACAAGGTAGTTTCCTATTCGGATATGGACGAGGTCCACTCGGCAAATCTTCATGCTTGCACTTCACTCGGAAAATCAGGTAGTTAACTCACTCGGCACACCACGACTTATTCGTTCGGAGTATTTATAACGTCCATTTGGAATTCATTAAAGGGGGTTTCTCTCAAAATCCTTTACGTTTTCCCCCACTCGGAAAGAGCCCAACACAATCCACCAGCATACAACCCAGGTTTATACACAATCACACACTCGGAGTACCCCATTATCTTAACAATATATACGTGCATATATTCACCAACACTTACAATCCCATACAAGTACCCATATCTATATTTCTCCTAATCAATCTTTATAAACAAATATGCTTAATCGTCATTTTACATAAGAGCCGGCCAAGGCTACCCTAACTAAACATAATGAATACAATATAAGCACTCAACACTCGGGGTGCACCACACTCGGACTTGAGGCCCTGACAGCACTTCCGAGTCCGTCCTGCACATGCTGAAAAATGGTGTAGGGGGGTGAGCTTTCACATATACAATGACAGTTATTGGCTCGACTTAGAATACACATTCCCTTTCAACATACTCTACCTATCTTAATCAATACCAGCATTTACCAACATTTAATAAAGCATCTACACAGTCACTAGTCGGATTACTCAAGTCATTCACAGTTATCTAATTTCTACTATTCACAACAACATATCCCTTAACAATAACATCAATAATACTTAGCCTCAGCGTCAAACACACACAAATCCAGTCGGAATTCATTAATAGCATTCACAGATTTTAAGGAGCGTGCTGCTCTCGACAATGATGCCCCTACCTATATGCATGCGGATCCGACTTAACAATAACTCTCAGTTACAGATCCCTTTTCTGGCCCCTCGTCTGATAGCCCTTACCATGTGGTACCGGTCTCCCAAGGACGTCTCGAGACTTAACTCTAGCTCCCACGGCTACCACGGGTCCTCTCAGAAACTAGCCAAGGGTCTGTAGCTGGAAATCATATCATTGGGTTCCTGACCTTCCACGGGTCACCCTTTAACCATAAATGCAACCTCATGCATGTCCCAGCAGTCATCCACACTCAGCAAGTTCATCTTAAGTAATTCATATTGTATCCACCCAGAAGTCAACAATAGACCATACCATGTGCTTGATATTCACATTACAATTTAACATGCAATTCATACATTAACTCCACAACATCACCAATGTCATCATACGTTTCTTAGACAGCAATAGTCATACACCACACAGGTAATAATCATCACTCATCCAGACTCCACTCAGCAGCATGTACAACATATAGCAAACAACACATTCTGAACGCATGCATGTGAGTACGAAATAATTAACAGGACTCTATTAACACACACATACGATATCCAGTGATCAACAGTCAAACACTTCACAGAGTCATAATCATACAAACACACAAGGTAATACGTTCGCTCGGACCGTCCAGAAACCATGCATTGGACATGCAGAGCGCCCCCTACCTGCTGCCAGAGTTCAGAGGCTTCTCGAGTTGCAAGGCTGACCGATCGTCCTCTTGTTACTCCTCCTCCAACAGCCCTCGAGCTCAGCGTTGATTCTGGACCAGAGTTGCTCCTTTCCTCCTACGGGTTCGTCTCCCCCACAGCTCCAAGGTACTTCCCGCACAGCCTGCCAACTAGAATACTAACAGCTCCAGGTGGAAGAAGAAGGGGAGGAAGAAGGCAATGGGGAGGAAGGGGAAGGCAGGGAGTGGAACAGAGCCACGTTGGTGTTCCTCCAGAAGCTCTCGACTCTCTCGCTGTTTAACGCGATTGAGAGGGAAGAAGAGAAAACAGGGGAGAAGAGATTATATGCACGCACAAGGAGGCTGTCAGCGTGAATTAATGAAGGTAAGAGAGGGAGCTGAAGTTGTCTTATACTACCAGGGGCACATGCGTCCTTTCACGGCATTATGATCATTATTATTTATTCAATTATCCCTGACCAGTCAGCAATTTATTCTAATTAACCACTAATCCTAATTCTCTAATTAACCTTTAATTAATGTCTTAATCTCGACCATAGTTAATTTAAAATTGGGATGTTACTATTCTCCCCCTCTCAAAAGAATTTTGTCCTCGAAATTCAACGCATACTTAGCCTCAACGAACTGCTCGGAAATTACTGCCATACCTCAATAAGCAATTACACCTCTATGTTCCTCATGTATTCATCCATCGCTTAAATTCCAGTCGGTATAATTGGCTTCCAAAGCAATTTACCGACCGATCCACCCAGAAAATCGAGACGTCATTCTTAACACATTTGCACTCGGAAGTGTCACCATTGACTCGGAATAACATTCCTTCCTTCCACTTAGACTACCTCAATAAACGGATCGGAATACCACGGTCCTGTTCTGGCTGCAACTCTTCGTTTCTCAACGTTTCCGACTGCTTCGCAATTTCTAATCAGCGTAAATAAAACAGCTCTTCATAGACTTCATTACACTCGGAATTCCATTTCCCACGTAGTTACCCTCATTCAACTCCGCTAGTTTACCCTAGTTGTTGGCACTTTCCAGTCTCTTGGCCGCTCGGCCTTACCCTTTTGATACCGATCGGCGTATTTACACCATCGGATTTCCCGACTCAATGAGTCACCCGGCATGACAAAGAGCTCCCACAAAGCATAGGCTCGACATTGGGTCGCATGGGACACATTCTAGACGTTATTCGACCATTTGGGAAGAATCCAGTCGGTAAGCAACATTACCGATTCCCTAGGATACCCACTACCGACCGCTTCATTTCGGATTTAGCTCTCGGATTTTCAAATTTTCGGCCACGAGATTCCTGTCTTAGCCAAAATGAACACTCAACGAGTTCCCATAAGCTTCAATTAGCACATTTGTCTGGGTTTGCCTCATGCAGGTACCACGCTCGGTCCATACATCTCAACTCCTTAACCATTCCTTTGGCTAACTGCATGCCTATAACCCACGAATGTTACTCGGCCCTCTCACTCTAAAATTTCAATCGGGTTTTAAGAACAGTTCTCATCCGGGAATCCTTCCACTTGTAGAATTTACCCATGATTCAAGCCTTCCGTAAAACCAACCCGAGTCCAAGCCCAGCAGTCCCAAACGCTGACCTGAATACGATTTCAAATAAACCCTTCTCTTGGATATCTACTCCCCTTGGAGATCCTTCACTCGGAGACTTTCTATTTACCCAATTTCTACTCGGAATACAGGCCCACTCCAAACATAAATCTGAGTTCAGATTCAAAGGCTCAACATCACCCGAACACAGCTATGAATAAGTTTACCGCTTGGTATTTACTCCCCCCTTGGGTAATTTGCTCGAAAACTTGCACACTCGAAGTTCCATTTTCCGACGAGAAGTACTTTCCTTCGGGATGTAGATCACGTGGTGGAACATCACACGGCTATTAGGAATTCCACACTCGATGCCTTTCCTCTCAAAACCGCTCCACACGGTACTATCCACTCGGAAGTGGTACACTCCGAGACACTTCACCCGAAAGTCACACGACTCGGATATTCCACTTTGATTTTGCCTAACATAAAAGTGCCATTCGGACACAGCTCCTTATGGATAATCAAAACGATGCTTCACTCGGAATTGTCTCCACCCTCACACATTCAGAATTTACCAACCTTTCCCGACCAATTCCTAACCTTACAATTTAGTTTGGCTCCAATCCCGGTTTCCTCATTAGGCTTACAGTAGCACCCGGATAACTTTTCAAAAACTCCAACTTCAGTGACAGTCGATCGCCCTTCATATTCCATTACCAATCATCCTTTTAGTAACCAATCCATACCCAGCAACCTCTAATCCTCTCGGAAGCAGACACGCCAAGGTCAAATAAACCCTCTTTCCTCATTTTGATAAACAATCGCATAACACTCATTCAATATAACTCTCGTTACCACTCGGAAACGTCTGAAAGACTCACCATCACCATAAGCAGTTACAGCTTCACCTGCCCGACTCATGAATTGCTGCATCCAACTTATAGGATGACGTCTCATTTCTATAGGGTTACAGCAATTACATAGTCACTGCAACGTGTATGCTACCACATTACCTATAGCAGGGAGAGTCCTCTCAGAGCAGCATGCCTCACACGGACCAGACTCACCTAACTAATACTAATTCACACGGAAGTTAATGGCAGTTCACATACAACTTAGAAGCAATACATCCACATCAACATTATGCATCACGTAGGGTACACCACGCAACAAGCAGCATGAAAGTTATTTATCATTCCTGTGAAACCGTTGATGGCAATACCACAATCGGTTTTCAGCCAATACCGAGTAGATATTCCCTCTAAATCCTATTCAACACAAAATCATGGTTCGAATTAAATTCTCAATCCCCAGCTAGATAATGAAATCACTCAGGTTCATGCAATTCAATCAGGTTTAAGTAATTCACCATCACATGCTGTCATAACATACTACGGACGCGGCAACGACACTAATGCACATGCAGGCACTCAATCGGATGTCACCCAATCATTCATGGTTATATCATGGTTCACTACAACATACATCCTAACCATAACACACACTGTACTCAACAATAGTATCAACATACATGTGCTCATTCTATCAGATTTACTTAGATCAATTCCAACTATATTAAGGATTTCATTCACAATATCATATTCAATCGGAAATCGTACAATAACATGCATTCTCAATCATAACATCACATTACACTTGGCAACAGCATCATCACATGTACACTCATTCAGTCAGGGCTCATTCATACAACATTATCAAGTCGGAATTAACTCAAATCATGCGTATCCATGCGAATTATGCTAGTCTCAATAATAATACTCTTACACACATGCATGCAGACCTGATTTAAACAGTGATTTCACCTCATGCAATTCTCATGTAATTCCTTACAGGTAACCAAGCTACCAGGTGCATTTCACGCAGTCATTAATAAGTCATTACCGTTTCAACACAGCATACAGATTCACTCGGAATCTCACAGTTTCATCAAGCATCACAGGTGTTTGTCATACAACAAGCAAACAGGGTACCAATACCACATCACATCCTCTCAGTACTTTATAATGAAGTCAGCATGCATCCCAACACAACATTCCGAATGGAAACCAACATATCAATTCACATACCAAGCATTCAGAAATTATCATGGCATTTCCATTCACACGAAATCCACACAGCGTTGCATGCACTCGGTAACCATAATATTCACATGCCATTCAAGTATTTTAACACCACATGGATTTATGCTTTGCCTCCTACCTTAATGCACTCGGCATCAGTGTCATCACACAAGCATTCATCTGATTGCCCACTCTGAAAAACGTTCAATGCTGATACACTTCACTACAATCACACACAGCTCTTATTCGCTGACTCGCAACATAAGCCACTCGACCTTCTCATTAACATATATATATATATACATGCACATCTTTCAGACGGGGTATTTATCACAACGGTTCTCAATCAATATCTATCACAATATCCGGGTGTTGCATGCATCAATAATTAATCACACGCAGATCACGTATTTCAATTATCAAATAATTGCCATGTCTCAATTATAGAGCAATACATAAAAGCAGTTCTCCCTCAATCACCTATATCATATATATATATATTACGCAGAGTTCATGGGCTGGGTTACACAACATCCGTCACAAATAGCACTCGGCAGTAATGGTAACACTCCTATTTTACAAGTATTCAGTCAGTATTCGCAGAATCATTAACATGCATTCATGGACAGAGTCACACCATCACTAAACAGTTCACAAATACCACAATCCAGGGGTTGCATGCACAACTACTCTATCTCAGTACAGCTACCAACACATCTCACACATAACATATTACATGATAATCATCCAAGCCTCAATAAGTTACTACGCAATTGTCCTTTTCGGCTCAACAGTTCACGAAATTAATAAATTACTAGACTTAGAATCCCTAAGGGGTCACTATTTACCCAGTATCCCATGATGGGTACCCCTCAATATTCAAATATTGTTATAAGGTCTAGTACCATTCACTCGGTTTTTCACACACCCGACCAAGACAGTATCCAAGTCGAACAGATGTTCTATTTCACATTCACTCGTTCATGGTCATGCCTAATCAACTGGGTCACTACTCCTATTGGTCCAGCATCTAGTGCATCACTCACTTGGTTTCCTCAATCGCCACCGAGACCCAACCCTATTTTAACATATATATGACCTCACCTTTACTCACTTATTACACACCCAGATTTTCAACCTAGGAATTACAACCCATCCTTTATACTGCAAATCACATACATCATGTACCATTCATTGTTCACACAATCAAATTCCTCAACAAGGCACAGGCATACAACCACACTATTCATAGTCATCATATACCAAATCCAGTAGAAGTTCATAAGAACATATCATCACACAAGTCACGATTAAACATATATTAACGTTTAATGAAATACCACAAGCAATTATGATAAGCTGGCATAATGCACTTAACCGCCCACTAACAGTAGGCAAACCTTGGCCATGGACCTTTTGGTCTGCTCTGATACCAAAATGTAACACCCTAAATTTTTTTATTTTTTTATTATTTTTTTTTTTACAAATAGAAATCCCAAAAACAACGAGGAAATTTTTCACAAAAGCAGCCACGAATCGTTTGACACAGAAGGGAAGAAGAAGGCGAGGGAAGTAGAAGAGCATTCACACGCATATGACAAGCAACAGGGGAATTAGGAGAGAGACCGGTCTATTCGGTTCGGTGTGACGCTCCAGCGTCTGGGCGGATTCCAGGACGGAAGGTGACTCACTCATCCGTCGTCCAACACCGCCTGAACGATGCCACAACGGATGAAAACTCCTCAAGCAAACCTCACATCAGCGTCCACTCACTCTCACAGGACGAACCCTTCTTCAAGGGAACTACTGGGCGCTCAGCATAAGGGAACGGGTGAGGGAAGGATAAGGAAGACACATATGTATGGCAACCTAAGGAAGGGTGAAACTTGAATCACTCCGCCCAGTTCAGCAAAGCGCAACAACGCCTGGGCGAAGTACTCTACAACGTCCACTCGCTCAGGCGGGGTCCAACACCGCCCGAGCAAGACAGGATAATGCAACAACAGAGAGGAAGACATTCGGGCGGAGTCCAACACAAGGCCTCTCCAAACACGCACTCGCTTGAGCTAGGTCTAACTCGCTGAGGCGAACACCGGTACAAGGTAGTTTCCTATTCGGATATGGACGAGGTCCACTCGGCAAATCTTCATGCTTGCACTTCACTCGGAAAATCAGGTAGTTAACTCACTCGGCACGCCACGACTTATTCGTTCGGAGTATTTATAACGTCCATTTAGAATTCATTAAAGAGGGTTTCTCTCAAAATCCTTTACGTTTTCCCCCACTCGGAAAGAGCCCAACACAATCCACCAGCATACAACCCAGGTTTATACACAATCACACACTCGGAGTACCCCATTATCTTAACAATATATACATGCATATATTCACCAACACTTACAATCCCATACAAGTACCCATATCTATATTTCTCCTAATCAATCTTTATAAACAAATATGCTTAATCGTCATTTTACATAAGAGCTGGCCAAGGCTACCCTAACTAAACATAATGAATACAATATAAGCACTCAACACTCGGGGTGCACCACACTCGGACTTGAGGCCCTGACAGCACTTCTGAGTCCGTCCTGTACATGCTGAAAAATGGTGTAGGGGGTGAGCTTTCACATATACAATGACAGTTATTGGCTCAACTTAGAATACACATTCCCTTTCAACATACTCTACCTATCTTAATCAATACCAGCATTTACCAACATTTAATAAAGCATCTACACAGTCACTAGTCGGATTACTCAAGTCATTCACGGTTATCTAATTTCTACTATTCACAACAACATATCCCTTAACAATAACATCAATGATACTTAGCCTCAGCGTCAAACACACACAAATCCAGTCGGAATTCATTAATAGCATTCACAGATTTTAAGGAGCGTGCTGCTCTCGACAATGATGCCCCTACCTATATGCATGCGGATCCGACTTAACAATAACTCTCAGTTACAGATCCCTTTTCTAGCCCCTCGTCTGATAGCCCTTACCATGTGGTACCGGTCTCCCAAGGACGTCTCGAGACTTAACTCTAGCTCCCACGGCTACCACGGGTCCTCTCAGAAACTAGCCAAGGGTCTGTAGCTGGAAATCATATCATTGGGTTCCTAACCTTCCACGGGTCACCCTTTAACCATAAATACAACCTCATGCATGTCCCAGCAGTCATCCACACTCAGCAAGTTCATCTTAAGTAATTTATATCGTATCCACCCAGAAGTCAACAATAGACCACACCATGTGCTTGATATTCACATTACAATTTAACATGCAATTCATACATTAACTCCACAACATCACCAATGTCATCATACGTTTCTTAGACAGCAATAGTCATACACCACACAGGTAATAATCATCACCCATCCAGACTCCACTCAGCAGCATGTACAACATATAGCAAACAACACATTCTGAACGCATGCATGTGAGTACGAAATAATTAACAGGACTCTATTAACACACACATACGATATCCAGTGATCAACAGTCAAACACTTCACAGAGTCATAATCATACAAACACGCAAGGTAATACGTTCGCTCGGACCGTCCAGAAACCATGCATTGGACATGCAGAGCGCCCCCTACCTGCTGCCAGAGTTCAGAGGCTTCTCGAGTTGCAAGGCTGACCGATCGTCCTCTCGTTACTCCTCCTCCAACAGCCCTCGAGCTCAGCATTGATTCTGGACCAGAGTTGCTCCTTTCCTCCTACGGGTTCGTCTCCCCCACAGCTCCAAGGTACTTCCCGCACAGCCTGCCAACTGGAATACTAACAGCTCCAGGTGGAAGAAGAAGGGGAGGAAGAAGGCAATGGGGAGGAAGGGGAAGGCAGGGAGTGGAACAGAGCCGCGTTGGTGTTCCTCCAGAAGCTCTCGACTCTCTCGCTGTTTAACGCGATTGAGAGGGAAGAAGAGAAAACAGGGGAGAAGAGATTATATGCACGCACAAGGAGGCTGTCAGCGTGAATTAATGAAGGTAAGAGAGGGAGCTGAAGTTGTCTTATACTACCAGGGGCACATGCGTCCTTTCACGGCATTATGATCATTATTATTTATTCAATTATCCCTGACTAGTCAGCAATTTATTCTAATTAACCACTAATCCTAATTCTCTAATTAACCTTTAATTAATGTCTTAATCTCGACCATAGTTAATTTAAAATTGGGATGTTACATATAACCTTTGTCTCATATCCCTCTTGACCCAAGTCTCTTCAGCCTGGAGAGTAAAGTACATAGTAATGTCTATTTCTAAGAGAAGGTTGGGGTAGTTCATGAGTTTTTCATAAGTCATAGTGGGTACATAGCTAGGAGTAGAAAAGAGGATATGAACTTTCCTTTTATGAAAACCAGGGGCTTTGACAGTGGCTAAGTTAGAAGGGTGGTAATAGTCTAAGTTTACTTCATTAAAGGTAGGTTTAAAGTTTCTAAAAAGAGGTGCTCCAGGGGTAATGAGATGAACGGGGTAATGTTTATAAGGTTTGGGAGGAGAGGGTAGTTGAGGAACAAGGACAAGTGCAAGTCTAAGTTCAGGTGGGATCTAGTTAAGTTGGTCTAGCTAGGAGGTCTGTTCTGGTTGGGAGGATAAGGTAAACTCAAGTTAGGATAGACTGCTCATAAAATCAGACTTTGCTCTTTCCAACTTAGATTCAGACTCACACTATCAGCCCTTTTTCTTTTCCTTGCAACCTTGGCCCTGAAACTAGTTTGATCACTTTGAAACTCACCAACAACTTTATAGAATTTGTTGGTACAGTCTATGTGGTTCTACTTTAGAATATCATATTCTGGAAAACTCATTAGGTGACCAATAATGAATTTGATATAGTAGGCAAAGTTGGGGTAACCACCACACTTCATTAATTCTTCCTTCTTTGCTCTCATAACATTGAAGTAGGCAGACCTGAGTTCCTGGTACTTGGCTTGCCATAAAGTACCAATCCATCTATGAATACAGAAGGATGTAATGTAGTAAAAATATTAATAAATTGCTTACATGCTTCAGTAGTAAGGGAGGATGGGGTCTGCTATTGTTGCTGAGGTTATTGTTGTTGCTACTGTTATTGAGGTTGTTGTTGTTGTTGAGGAGAAGCTTGAGAAAGTTGTTTCCTTTTGCTCTATAGTTTACTGATAGGTATATTATCATCTAAATCTGATAATTTCTCATTATCTTTTATGCCTTCAGGAACTAGCACAGACTTCTTAACAGGTGAGAGAGGAGCAACAGATTCTGGCTTGACATCCAAAGGTGAATCTGAACTTTCAAACTCATCAGGATCATCCAAAACCAATCTTCTAGATTTCATGGCAGACAACTTAACTCTGTCACTCTTTCTTTTAGGTCCAGGCTTCACTGGTTCTCCCTCAAACTTCCTCTTCTTGATGTATGCAGGGCTGGACCTTTTCTTCTGAACAGGTATTGGGTGGACTTTTCCAAGGTCTGATCCAGTAGAGGTGAGAAGGTTGAGAGCTTACTCACCAAAGAAGAAGATTGAACTAGATCACTTACTATTTGAGTTTGTACATTCTTTAGTGCAAATACTTTCATCAATATAGCTGGGTAGGGAATTTTATTTTACTTCTTCCTTACTAATGAGATGAGGTACGTCATAATGACATTAGGCAAACTGACTTTTTCCTTCAAAAGCATATGGCATATGCAAAACCTGTCTAGCTTGGAAACAGTATCTTTAGTAGTCTTCCTAGCACAAAATACTTACCTCATAACCAGATGAAGCATTTTGACCTTTGGAAAGAGGTTCCTAGAAACAAACTTGGCTAGATGAGTGGTTCCATACAACAACTTGTTGATTTCCAAACCCGAGACCATTTCATACTCAAAATCATCATCAAACATGTTACCAACAGAGGGATATCCAGTGATAGTAGCGATGACGTCCTCAAGGATTTCAATGTTCTTCCCCTTTAGTTTCCCCAAAATGATGAACTTGGACTTGTCCACTATGATACTCTTTTATCTATTTTAGCTATAATATCTCTTCCATCTAATTTATGCCATGATTGATGCTTAGAGAGAGAAAGATAAAGGGTTTAGGGTTTTAGGAAATAAAAAGGTTTTAGAGGAAAGTTGCTTTTGTAATAAGAAATACTCGAAAGGTTTCTATAATATGGGAAATGAAATAAAAATCCACTTATTTAAAAGGCAATAACTGTCCACTAGTGAGGAGAGAGAAAATATGTCTTAGGTGGCAATTACACAAAAGGGTATTAACTGCTGCCATGTTGTACATTTCATAGTAAAAGAAAACAAAATGTGAAACGTTTTCAGTTAACACGAATCCTAAAGACTTAATCCTTTTTCCTCTAAAAAAATAGAAGCATAAAATTATGGGTACAGACTTATTAAGCAATAAAACAAATAACATACCCAGACCTTTGATATATACACTTAAACCTTTCAAGTAATACAATATTTAGAACAGACATATCCAAGTAACATTTCTTAAGTTTAAATTATACTTAATGAAAGCAAACTTGACCTCAACCAAAGGCTTTATGAAGATGTTTGCCCACTAATGGTCTATGTCCACAAGCTTGATGTCCAGAACCCTTTTTTGTACATAATCTTTGATGAAGTGATACCTCACTTCTATATATATTTTGCTTTGGAATGCTGAATAGGATTCTTTGAGAGATTTGTTTCACTTTTATTGTCACAAAACATAGGGATCTCTTCTTCTTTGATAGAATAATCTTTAAGTTGATATTTTATTCAAAGAAGTTGAGAGCAACAGCCTACTACAGACATATACTTAGCTTTTGTTGTTGAAAATGCAATTGAATTATGTTTTTTGCTTCCCCATAATATTAAACCTTTTCCAAGAAAGTGACATCACAGTATCTAGATGGAGAGAAAAAGTCTGTTCTTTTATAAAACAACCCAAGGTTAGAGGTTCCAACAAGATATCTTAGAATCCTCTTCACTGTAAACAAGTGTAATTCCTTAGGGTCTAATTGATATCTTGCACATATAGAAACACTAAACATTATATTTGGTCTGTTGGATGTGAGGTACAGAATTGAACCTATCATCCCTCTGTATAAGGTCTGATCCATTGATGTACCAGACTCATCTTTATTAATTATGTAGTTTGGATGCATAGGAGTGCTCATGGACTTAGCATCAACCATGTTAAAATTTTTGAGAAAATTCTTAGTGTACTTATATTGATAGATAAAAGTACCATCATCAGTCTATTTGATCTACAAGCCTAGGAAGAATTTAAGTTTTCTTACCATACTTATTTCAAATTCAGCTTGCATCATTTCAAAAAATTCTTTGCATAGACTTATATCAGTAGCACCAAATACAATATCATCTACATAAATTTGCACAATTATAAAGTTCTTATGAGAGATTTTTTTGAATAGAGTTGTATCCATTTTTCCTCTAGTAAAGCTTTTTGAAAGAAGAAAGGTATTGAGTCTGTCTTACCAAGCTCTAGGGGCTTGTTTTAGACCATACAGTGCTTTACTAAGTTTGAAAACATGATTCAAAAAAGATACATCTTCAAAACTAGGGAGATGTTTCATATAAACTTCTTCTTCAATAGAACCCATTTAAAAAAGCACTCTTAATATTTATCTGATACAATGTAATACCTTTAAAAGTAGCAAATAAAAGAAGTATCCTTATAGCCTTAAGTCTGGCTACAGGAGCAAAGGTTTCAGTGAAATCTATACCTTCTTCTTAATTGTAGCCTTGAGCTACAAGTATGGCTTTGTTTCTAATAACTTTTCCATCTTTATCAAGCTTGTTTCTATAGACTCACTTGGTTCCAATGATGATTTTGTTTTTGGGTCTTGGGACAAGACTCCAAACCTTATTTCTCTTAAATTGGTTCAGTTCCTCTTGAATGGAAATGATGCAATCATTGTATTCCATTACTTCTGTAACAGATTTAGATTCTAGTTCTGAAACTAGTGCAATGGTGGATTGGTTGACATGTTTGGATCTAGTCCTAACTCCAGCTGATTGATCTTCAATTATGAGGTATGAAGGGTTATAAGCCTTGAACTTCCAGTCTCTTGGCTTCTCTGATTCAGACATTGTTTGATGTTGTTCAGAATCTTTGTCTCTATTTCCAATTTGTTCAGGTTGAGCAAGGTCTGATCTTTGATATTCCTATTCAGTTTCCTGCTACTGCACACTTGCATCATGAAGGTCTAGATCTGTTAGTCTCCTGTCAGTCTCTTGAAGGTCATCAAATCTTACATGCATTGAGTCCTTAATGGTTTGAGTCATTGTATTAAAAACTCTGTAAGATTTTGATGTGGTTGAGTACCCCATCAATATCCCTTTATCATATTTAGGATCAAATTTTCCAAGATGATCCTTTGTGTTAAGAATATAGCAGGTACAACCAAAAGGGTGAAAGCGTAAAATGTTGGGTCTTCTTCCTTCCATAATTCTTAAAGAGTCTTATTCAGTATTGGTCTGATAAGGATTTTATTTTGAATATAACAAGAACTACTTATAGCCTTTGCCCAAAAATATTTTGGAAGATTGTTTTCACAAAGCATTGTTCTGGCCATTTCTTATAGAAATCTGTTTTTCCTTTCCACAACAGCATTTTGTTAAGGTGTTCTTGAAGAAGAAAAATTGTGTGTTATGCCAGACTTATTGCAAAATTTTTAAAAAATTTCATTTTCAAATTCTCTACCATAATCACTTCTTATTGTACCAATATATAATCCTTTCTCAATCTGGATTTTCTTACAGAAAATCTTAAATACTTTTGCAGACTTATCCTTGTGTGCTAGGAAGTATACCCATGTTATTCTTGTTTAATCATCAACAATAACAAATCCATACTTTTTTTCTACCGAACTCTATACATGAGATGGGCTAAACAAATATAAATGTAATAGTTCCAAAGATCAGGCAGTGGAAACAAATTTTTTGTTTTCAAAAGAAGTTTTGTTTTGTTTCCCTCTTTGGCATGCTTCACAAGGTAGGCAACTGTTGAAGGAAATTTTTTGGCAGTCCCTTAACAAGGCCTTTTTTGTGAAGTTTTGAAATATGCTTTAAACTCACAAGCCCAAGCTTTTTATGCCAGTTTTATCTCTCTTTAGAGTTTGAAAACAAACATGTTACAATTTTATCATTCAGTTTATTTAAGTTAACCATGTACAACTTGTGATGTCTATTTGCAGTGATGAGTATGGATCCATCATGGTTGATGATAGTACACTTTTCTTTATCAAAGGAGACCTTGTACCTATTGTCATAAAATTGACTAATGTTTAGTAGGTTATGTCAAAGACCTTCAACCAAAAATACATTTTCAATGATATGTGAAGGAATTTTCCCCCTTTTACCAGACCCTATGATTTTTCCAGTTTGGTTTCCTCCAAAGGTGATTGTTCCACCTTTAAACTACTCTAGTCTAGGAACATAGACCTTCTTCCTGTCATGTGATGCAAGCATCCACTGTCAAGATACTAGTATAAAGACTTTATCTTTGTCTTCAAGCACATCTGCAATTGGAATGATCAATAACTTTGCTACCTATATCTTTTTAGGTCCTACATGGTTAGCAATCCTTTCATTTCTTTTATTTCTTTTCCAATAATCATTTATTACATGACCATGCTTTTTGCAGCAGTTACATTTGACATGTTTCTATTTCTTTGAAACAAATAAGGGAGAAGAAGATTGTTTGAAATCATTTTTCTCTATATAGCCTAGACCTGGTCTGCTATGGTCACCATGAGATTTTCCCAAAAGCTTATTTAAATTCTCAATACCATTAACAAACTTGCTTAGGCTGAAGTAAGTGAACTTACTTGTTTTTGTAGTTTGATGCTTTCATCAGCTTGAGAGTTGTAGCAAACTTCAATATTTTCAAAATTGGTTTTCAAAACATGATTCTCTTTTCTAAGTTTGCTTAATTCTTCCAGATGTATCTTTTCATTCTCTTCCATTTCTTTTTGAATATTTTTATCAAAATCTTCTTCTTCTAATTTTGAAGTTTGGTTTTCAAAATTAGTAATCATTTCAACATGTTTTACTTTTATTTTTTTCAAAATTTTCAAAAGCTTTGAAAAATCATTGAACAACAAATCATAATTTTAAGTTCAAAATAGATTACTTCCTCTAACCCTGAGTCACTTAAGCTTGCTTCAAAGTCTGGTTCTTCACTTGCCATGAGACAACATTGAGCACACTCTGTCTCTTAATTAGACTCTTTAAAGTTGGATGATTCTTCATCATCTCATGTGATCATTCCTTTTTGTTTCTTAGCGAAATTTCTCTTTTCCCTTTGTCCTTCTTATCTTTTTTTAAGAGAGGACATTCTGCTTTCATGTGTCCTGGTTTCCTGTAGTTAAAACATTCTAAAGCAAACTTGTCAGTTTTAAACTTATATTGACTTTTACTTTTATAGTTCTTCTTTTGAAATTTCTCAAGTCTGAGCTTTTTTTTCTTTAACATCCTGTGAAATCTCTTAGTCATAAGAGCTAGCTCCTCATCTATATCAGTACCTGACTCATCAGAGTCTAGTTCTGAGCTTATGGACTCCTCAACTTTTAGGGCCTTTACCTTCCTGCTTAATTCATCAAACTTCAAGGTAAAGCTTTTGGAGAAGGAAGGCTTGCTAACCTTTTTTGTTTTAGTTTCAATTCATGCACTTTGAGTACTCCAAGGAGTTCATCCAAAGAAAAGGTACTAAGATATTTTGCTTCCTCTAGTGTTGAACACTTGGCATCTAACCTCTCTAGCAGACTCCCAAGAAGCTTCACATTAATGCCCTTTGTGGAAGGTGTACTACCAAAAGCTTTAAGCTCATTTAGCAGGGTTCGGAATCTTCCAAACATCTAATCTACAATCTTGTGTTCCTTTGTCTTTAATGTATCATATTGCTTGGTCAATAGTATCTTCTTGAATCTTTTAACATTAGAGGTGCCTTCATAGTTACGTTAAAGAGTATTCTAGACTTCTTTAGCTGATTTATAGTTAAATACCTTCTTATTGTACTCTGATTTGCTAAGAGCACAAAGATGTAAGAATTTGACTTTGGCATTTAACTCTATCTTCTTTACTTCAAAAGAACTTCATTCATCTTTAGATTTGAGCTTTCCATCTTCATCAACAATGGCTGTATAATCACCATTCACAATGACTACCCATAGACTATACAGGGTTGATTTTATAAACATCTCTATTTTATCCTTCCAGTATGAGTAGTCTTCACCAAAGAAGATTGGGGGACTATTGATAGATGAACCTTCAATAATCAATTGATTACCTTGAAAAGCTTCCATGGATCATGTTTCTTTTCACTCGAGGGAGTGATCAACCCAATGAACAAGCTCTGATACCAAGTAATCAAACTTTTAAGGCATACTAGAAGGGATCAAAGAAAGGAGAATAGATAACACCAAGAATTTATATTGGTTCACTTCCAACATAGAAGCTACGTCCAGCCCTTTCTAACTTGAAGGATTTTCGCTATTATAAAAAATCTCCTTTACAATAATAACACCAGAATAGTGCCATAAGTATTCTTGACTCCAACCACTCCTGACTTAAACCTAAGTATTCTTTCAATAAGCCACTCTTGGCTCAACAACCCAAGTATTCTTTCAAAAGCCTTTTTGGGCCACAATTTTTTCCAAATGAAACTAAAGGCTGGTAACACACCAGGCTTTTACATAATAACTGATTTGTAAGAAAGAGTGTAAGGTTTCTCATATATCTTAGTGTATGAAAGATATACAATTATGAATGGATACACTAGGCTAAGAAAGACAAGAGGCCAAGGTCTGCTAGAGGAAGAACAACAAAGAAGGCCTTTGTCTTTTGAAAGACTAAGAAGAGATTTGAGGAATTTGATCATAGAGAATTGAATATTCTTGATAGCTTTCTCTTTTGAAAATGAATCTCTTCAAGTATTTATAGGTCACTTAAGATGATCGTTGATGATCAAGAAAAGAGATATAAACGTTGGAAATCCTTTGAAGGAGTTTTTCTTTGAACGCAGGTACCAAACTTTTGATGTTTTAAAGAGATGTCCAAGAGTCTACAAGCATGGAGTTCTGATACTTGCATGAATATGGTGTTCCTTGATATCTTTAGTAAATAAAGTTAATTGTTGGCTTTCTTTCTTCTAGTAAACACATAGAGATCAATCCTGTAATTCTTCTTATTAGTTCTGACACAAATGCTGACTTGATTCAGCTTTTCTAAAGTGTTTAGTGTTGTTACATTGAGTTCCTCAAAGACTGCATTGGTTACTTTGCTGATTTATCTCTTATCCTTTTTGATGATAAGCACATTCTTCTTGATAAGGGCTTGATTTTCAAGGCATCATGAAAAGATTTTAGAACGTGATTTGTACTTTTGAGTGACGTGTAAGTTGCAAGTTCTAGATGCTCAAAAAGTCTAAGGTCTGATTTTGGTTATTCATATAACTAAAAATTCTTGAATCGGACTTCTTGATTAAATTCTAAACTTTAACTATTGGCAAATTAGACTTTTGATTTTATGGACTCTCTCTTTTGCTTGTAACTTGTGCACTTAGTATATATTTCCTGAAACACTTAGATAAATAGGTTAGATCATACATAAGACAACTTCATTTAATTTTAAATACATTGATGTATGTTATTAACAAATCCTGGGGTCTGGTTATAATGACGCGAATTGGGGTCTGATCCAGGGATATTATCAACTTCTTTTTCCAACTAGACTTGTTCTCAACACATACAAGCTTTCATTTCATTTTAATTAAATGAACATAAATCAAAGAATGTGTTTGATCATTGGAACATATATAAAGCAATCATCATTGTAACATAACACATGTTCATACAATTAAGCACATTCAAGAAACATGCATGTTCTTTAATTAAAATTGACAAGAAAAATAATAAATATATACTAAGCAAACAAACAATTACTAGCTTTTAAAAAGATACATTATTGTGATTTGATTTGGTTGTAATATTTAATTATAAATTTTGATCTACTATTATGTAATTTATTGTAATTTTCCCCGTATGCCTTGCTAATAGAAGTTAGAGTCATTACTAAGCATCCCCGAAGTTGTTTTGAGAAAAGTGTGCATTTTGAGGAATTTCACTAGTCAGGATGATTACGACGCTTTATTTTATTTTACCGAGTTTTGAGGAAGCACCATTTTCATTTTAGGAGTTTATTATGATTCATAGAAATTCTTAAGAATTTGATTCAGATATATATAAAATAAATAATCAAATGAAATAAAGGTAACTTAGAAATCAAAGTAAAGAATAAGTATTATGAGTTTAAATGTTTCTAGTGACCTAGTATAATAAGAGTTATAAAAAGGATTTTAGAATTTAAGCTTTGGAATAAGTAACAAAAGAAACTAGTGTAGTATAAGTTAGGTAACAATTTCTAGAATAAAATTTTAGATCCTCTAACTAAATCTAGGATTTTGAAACTTAAGGTAATAGTTAAATCCTTAAAATAATGAAAAAGGAATTAATTAGCATGATTAATAAAAGGTCAATGTAGAAATTGTAAATAGGAGTATAGTTTAGCAATGAATGTGAATTAGGCAATGAAAGTAAACTAAAATTTGAACAAAATTAAAGAATAGTGATAAATTGAAATTAGAGTAACTAGAAACAAATAGACTTATAAGACTAGTCCTAGTATATTCAACAGTTAGAATCCGAATTAACTTTTAAAATAAAAACATATGACAGCAACTTCAAAGAAGTCCTAATATAATTAAAAGGGGGCTATTAAATGATTACAGGAATAGTATCTTAATTTAAGGTGATAATTAGATATAAGCACATTCATAAGATTATCCTTGCACTGCACCGATAGTTATATTAATGTGACATGGTTAACCTTGTGAATGTAGATATTTGTGTATAGATTGAGTGAAATGGTTATGGGAATAATGTGATATAGCTATTGTATTTTGTCTATTGTGATATTGAAATTAATGATGAAAATGTGTATGAACGTGAAATTAGAAAAGAACTATAAAGAGTCCCGAGTAGAGGCGTGAGCGTAACTAAAAGACAGTTAAATATGTTTTTATGTGGGTAAAAAGGAAAATTTGGCAAATCTAATTAGACACATATTTTCATGACAAAAGAAATTAAAAGATGAGTATGGTGAGATTACCCAAATGAAGAAGAAAAATTTTATTCACCCTTTTGAGAAGACTTAATACTTTCAATATAAAATCTCATTTTTCTGAAGTAAAAAAAAAAAGGTTAGGAATTTTGTTAAATAAATATTCTACAATATTAGGCATTAAGACGTTAAAAATCTCATTTTTATTGGAGTCCATTACAAGGCCAAACCTCAGTGCTCCTAAGAGCAATTAATAGGTAGCACCTAGGCTTTCATAATATTACCTTCATTAAAAGATTTAGTTCTACACGCTTCAAGGACAAGTACGTTGAGTATGTGAGGTTCGGTCTAGTACTCGAGCACTCTTATAACAAGACGAGTAAGTTGCATACTTCATATGGAGAATTAGGAGGGATAATAGAATGATCCCCTAGAGCATACAGTGATGGGTACACTAAAGAGCAGCGGCGTCTTGATCCCTTAAGGGCGGTCTTGGGAGTATACCAAGGGCGGACCTCCAATGGCTTAGATTCGACTCAGGACAAGTGTTTTTATGATTGTGTAGTGTCCGTTCTGCCGAGATGTGTTTTGGATCTATTATTGATAAGATTTATATCCTTACCCTTTTGTGAAAAATAGAATGAGGCAAGCTCCGGTTGCTCTAGTTGGGCAGAAGGATAAGGCGGGAGTATGATGAATACTGTGTTGTGACTGATGAGGAGGAAATGGGCCCACATACATTATACTACTTAAGGAACATTAAATCAAAGAAAAAAAATGCATGTATTACATCATTGTTGTGAGAAATTATGATCAATTATTATTATTAATATTATTTGATTGTGATTATATGAGTCTTAATAATTTCAAGAGTGGTGAGGAATAGAGATGATCAGTGAAGATCAAAAGGAGTGAGATAACTTAGAATAAACCTTATTAGGGACCCTAAAGAAAGTGGGAGGCCTTGACCCTGGATTGTTTGTGTTGTGTGGGATGTGTGTCGACACGACACTCTTCCAATTGTTGTAGAGGTGAAAGCTCACCCTTATAACTATTTTTCAGATCCCTGGTTAGGCATGCATACCAGACGAGGAGTGCTTCGTGTAGGGAGGACCAGCCAGGCCCCAACCACCTACCCGCGATACTAAAAGAACATGAGGAGGCCCCAATTTATGTACTTCCTCCACCCCAGCCAGAGCTCGAATGACCATATGACCGAGATATGGAGGTTATAGAAAGTACAGTTTGACATTATGGTCATCCATCGCACCCCCCATGCATTGACAAGATAGAGGAGTTATTAGGCAAGTAGGCAGCAATGATGGCCAACCCTTTTGGTTTCCACCCTTTGCTAGTGCCTCCTATGGCTCCACGACCCATTCAGCAAGTAAAGGCGCCAGTCATACCAGGTTCGCTAGAGATAGGCACTCAGAGAGTGCCGACTCCCGAGTATGTACCCTTACTAGTTGATGATGAGGATGATGAGGATCCTGAGGAGTTTCCACTAGATGCACCGATTGACCCGATGGCTAAGGACCTAATTACCCTTCCAACCTTACCCAGTAGCTTCCACTAGTAGAGCCTCTAGCTATTTAGGAGCCAAAGAGACTAGTAGACATTCCAGTGCAGCCGAGAGTACTGGTGATAACGCTGATAGAGAGATATCTTGCTAGGCGCCAGTAGGATCAGTCTCAAGGTTTTCTCCGATACATCTTCAGGAGTTATATATGTGTAGAGATCAAGGACTATGCAGTCATGTCTTCAGCAACTCAGGGTCTCCTAGCAAGGCATGTGGCTTACAATAGCAGGAGGCATGAGCCAGATCAGCAGGTTAACGATTAACTATCTTTGAGCTTCCTTCTTGGTCATCCTTTCCCCCACGCCTGACGCAGTTAGCAGCTACCTCAGATGTCCTAGAGTCACCTTGGTCTAACGATGATTTTATGGGAAGGGATGCTTAGCCATTAGGTTTATTTAATCTATTTATACATTTTTGCATTTTGTATAGGTGTCTGCATTCCCCTCTTTCATATCAACGTACGGATCCGTTGGGACCACTTTTGTATATATGACATAGTTATGTATATATGACATAGCGATGTATACACGATATAGTTCTATAAAATTGATAATTTTCAAAAGAGTACCCAATTAATAGTTTTTTGTATTTTATTAAAAATTTTAGTAATTATGTACTTGAATTTCATATGTATAATTCATAGAAGAATATATTCAATTGTACTAGTTGTTTTCTGTATGTAACATAGTACGTGTTAAATTTTGAAATATCTAGTTTACAGGGGACACTCTACCAAAATTTCAATTTTCTCCCTATGCATTTAGAACTCGGCCAAAATTTTGGTAGGCTCCCTATCTATTTAGACCATGTATATACCCAAATAGGTTCTCATTCAAGACTTAACATAACGGGTCGATACATCCGTGTTGTGTTGGATCTTGAATTATCCTGGTTGGACAGTTTAGGATGAATTTGTAACAAGTAGAGTGTAACCCATATTAATGGTGTTTGTGTGAAACAAGTGTTGTTGATATGCAATTAGATTCTGGTTTTTGCATTTGTTATTGTCTCCCAGTACATGTCTGTGTGGGGTGTTTCAACCCCCACGTACCTCTGTGTACTCGGGGACAAATGCAAAATGCTGCCGAAATTTTAATTGAACGTCAACACATAAACTTCATACAAACATGTAGATAGGTTTCAGATGGTTACATTTCCATTCTGACTAGGATAGGGCCCCACCTACTTACAACATCAAAGAGGTAGAGAGTGATTCACAAATGATAGTTAAGTCTTGTTTAATTAAACTAACCAATCCTACTATTGTTAGATATCATGAATGGAAGTCCCGACACATCGACTATGGATGTATAACTGACTCGGTCGTAATCAACAAGTCACTGAAGAGTTTTTGATGGGGTTGTGTGAGTCCATTCCATTCACTACAACCAATACCCTTGAGTTTGAAGCGACCCAGAAGATCTGTTATCCTTGCTCTAAGTGTGGATGCATGAATTTTGAATACGTGGATGACGTGATGTGCCACTAAAATGAGAAGGAATTCATGAAAGGATATTATTGGTGTACAACCATGGTGAGAAATTACCACCCAAATCACCGAGCGTACCTGTGTAATCGTCTTACTACAAAGTAGAGAGCAACAGGGATAACTATAATAACATGGAGCAGATGGTGATGGATCATGTTGGACCTTTCACTGGGCATGTTCTATAACATAATGAAAAACCTGGGGATCAGAATGAGGGTGTAGAGGAGGATCCTAATCCAAATGTTAAGAGATTTTATGATTTGTTGGTAGTGGCCCAGACCTCATTATGGGACGGCTGTGAGAGTCATACCGAATTATCTTCCTCCCTAGCTGCTTTAAGCATAAAGGCAGAGTATCATTTCTCGGGAGGTTATTTTAACACAATGGTGGATTTGATGAGTTCCACTATGCCATACAAAAACAAAATGTCATCAAACCTATATTATGCTAAGAAAAGTATGGCAAACCTAGGGTTGGGATGTGTGGAGATAGATTGTTGTGTTGACAAGTGTATGTTATTCCAAAACAAGTTTACAGACAAGAGTGTGGAAAAATGTGTACACTGTAACAAGGATCGTTACAAAATAGTTAAGAGAAGGGGAAAGGTAACTAGGATGGCAAGGAAGAAAATGTGGTACTTTTCGATTACACCACGCCTTCAACGATTATACACCTCAATGTCCATGATAAAACATATGTGGTGGCATACTTTGAATCAAACACAAAAGGGTCTTTTATGTCATCCATCTAATGGGAAAGCATGGAAGTATTTAGATGGGCTTTATGCAGACTTTTCACACGAGTCACGCAATGTATGACTTGGCCTATGTACTGACAGATTCAACCTGTTTAGTCAATACGGAAGAGCATACCCCTGTTGGCCAGTTATACTAACCCCATATAATTTGCCTCGGGAGATGTGTATAAAGAGGGAGGTGATGTTTCTATATATATTGGTTACAGGACCTAAAATCCAAAGGAAAAAATAGACATCTTTTTACAACCGCTGATTGAGGAGTTGACACAATTGTGGGATGTTGGGGTTATGATCTACGATGCATCCTTATAAAACAAGTTCATGATGAGGGCTATTTTGATATGGACCATTAATGACTTTCCTACCTATGTTATGCTTTCTAGATGGTTAATGTCTAGGAAGCTTGCTTGCCTTATATGCATGGAACATACTGGGGGAATCACTCTCCGTATGTGGCATGATAAGTTATTTTTGTAACACCCCGGTTTCGATTTCAAAAACAGGGGTTAATGTTTTGCAATTTAAAATAATTAAAAGTAAAAGGAATTCAATATATAAAATACTGAGTAATTACCCCAAATCATTGAATAACCGATCTCATATAAGGATGGTATCAGAGTGCACCTCGGACGACCAGACTTGAGGCCGTCACAAGGGAAAAGTGGAAGATAAAATAATTTTAAGAGTGATTAAAACATTTACCAAGAGGGGATGAAAGATACTTCATCGTTTGTTTAACTACAGGATATATTTTCATAAATAATCATAATATCATTCATACATTTTCAAGGTCATTAATAAAAATTAGCCATACGCATCCAGTCTAATTTTCCTACATGACCTCCCAAAATCATCCGTTGTCAAATTAATTTCAAAATAAGCATACACACAACGTATACCATACAAAATGAATACATATATGCTGGCCAAGGCTCATCCACTTCTCCCTTCATATTTACCTTCTCCAATACTCGACCTCCAAAAAGAGTAGGGATTCATCGCACCTACATCAACCTTAAAAAAATGGCAACAAGGAGGTGAGTAACATAATCCAAATGAATTAAAGTCATACATTATGATGAGATTTATACATGTGTGCATTGCATTCAAATTCAGGATAACACCACACACAAGACACTTCACTCCTTCTCAGCACAATACATGTCCGAATACACATATTCACAAGGTAATATCATATATATATATATATATATATATCCTTATATTTTTAATAATTTTCACACATTAAATGTTAGCACCTCAGCTTACTTTCTCTCTATTCATCGATCATCCATCGCCTTCTCGGCTATCAACTAGGCATATCTGCTATATGCAAATTCCCTTAAAGCTAATGCATATGCACAACGGAATTACTTTCAAGTGTGGATCCGACTGTGGGAAAACAACATAATCAATTGTGGGACAAGCATAGGTGTGCTACTATGCCCCTACTGCAGTAGTAAAATATATACATTTATGTCCAACTGCATGCATGTTCAACCTTATATTTTACTGGTACCAAACTGCTCTCACCCATCTGGAGCACTAGTCACCCCGTGTGTAACACCCTAATTTAAACAAATCATAGACAAGAAAAACAGAGGAAATTTTTCACAATTAAAACCAGAATACCACGGTATAAGAATAAGAGGAGAAGAAGAACAAGAGAACAAAAGAAATTCAAGAAACTAACAGCGGAAGAAGGGGAAATCGCGTAGGCAGGTCACATAGCAATGCGCACGCGCTCAAGCGAAAGCTTCACTCAGTATTCGTTCATTTCACTCGGCATTTCCGCACTCGGGTTCCAGCGCCTGATTCACTCGGAAGGATCCAACCTCAGTCTACTCGGACTTAGCTCTTGCACCTACTAGTCCCATTCGGACAATGCAACTTATTCTACGGTTTCATCAATCAGAACATATACGCAAATAATATGAAAGTGGTCCCCACTATCACTCACTCGGAATCTAGGAGGACTCCTTACTCAGAATAACCTTCACGTCCTTTTGCCACTCGGAGTATTTCACTTAGTTTTCACTCGGTAACCATAATCTTCTGACTCTAAACATTCTACTAGGCTAAGACTCACCTGGATTCTTTTGTCATTAATAGTTTATTACAGTGGGGTCCCCTAGAGTCTAAGGTGTCACTCTTCAGTCGGAAAAACCTTCACTCGGTGGATTCTCACTCGGGGTTCGTTGATTATCCTATGCTCGGGAGAAATCCTAGTAATAACCACTCGGAACGTATATTTCGGCTCTCAACTTCGATCCTAACAACTCATCGTTAGGGGCAGTCTTCTATGTCAATTCCTACTCGGAGCTATCTGATTTCACTCACTCGGAGCGTCTGAACCTCCCCCACTCGGTGACAGAGTCACAAACTCACCCTCTAGGCCATAGATTGGCTTCCTCATGTTAAGTTATATCATTTCCTACACATTCGGGAATATGAACACACATATATATAAAGATTACCCAGGCATTACACAGTGTAAGATAGACATGCAACATAGCATAAACATAGGCATATATATATATATATATATATATATATATACGTATATAGGAGTGCATATCACAGATTTACAACCACATTGTCATATTCCCATTCTAAGGGGATTAACTCTGTCTAAAAGACTAATAGCAAAACACGAGCCGGCCAAGGCTTAACCCAAAACATTATATACAGCACATGCACAGTCATAAAATTTCCATAGTGCATCAGCACTTCACCCGGCATTTCAGCTCCTCTTCCAATCCTCATTACGAGAGATGTTCAATGAAAAATTATCACAGCAGGGGTGAGTATCTTAAATTTTAAATGATAGATACTGACTCAGGTTATCGCACATTTATACAACTGTATATATATATATATATGCACACACAATCACACGTGGCAATGATTAAGGTCAGAGTATTACTAATCAACCAGGACACACACCCAAGATCCTTACCGATCGGAATCCACCAGTTGTCACTCGCCCCCTTACACACATCAACTCAATAACATTAACATACAACAATCAGTAACATGATGTTAAGGTCCATGAATCAGAATGCATCTTTTGAACATTTATCAGTCAGAATCCATAATTCTCACTCGGCTATATATATATACGCAACTCTTCAACAACATAACATACATTCATAGAACAGGTTTCAATCAACATCAACAGCATATGCACACGGATATATATATATATATATATATATGCATTCATCATCTCATGCATAATCAATTCCAGCAATATCAGCAGTTAATATACACAGATTATTCACTCGGTTCCGCATTCGTGTGTAATCGGTTCTGACGTTGCAACGTAGGCTCTCAGCCTTTTGTACATAGCTCTCAGCTATCATTTCAGCTCCCAGCTATCATTTCAGCTCCCAGCTGCTTGGCCGTTTTACAGGTACCCAACCGTTTGCCCACAGGTGACACCAACGCTCTCAGCGCCAACGGAGGTGTTCACAGGCAGCCCGAGTCCCACTCAAGGGCTACCTTGAGTCCCACTCAAGGATTTTACAGTGTCCCACGCTTATAACCGATGGTAGTGTCCCACACCACGTGCTCCCAGCACAACGCATCCCATGCGCCACACGCGGATTCATCACACAACATAGAGTTCATTTATGACACCCTTAATTTTAGAGGGAAAATTTCGCAAATTAATTAAAGCATAACCTGGATCCATAATAAAAACACTCCCATATATGAAGATATGAGAGCTGGTCCCACGGCCAAGGAGAAAAAGAAAGGAAGGCAAAGGCAATGAAAGGCCGACAAAGAAAGGCAGTCAGCGGAAAAACAACAGCGCCAGCGCCCACTCGCTCAAGCGAGATCCGACTCCGCTTGAGCGAGGCCGCGCAACTCGCTCGGGCGAACCACCATTCGCTTAAGCGAAACTGACCCCAAGCCTTCCAACATCACACACTCGCTGAAGCGAGAAGCTACACTCGGCAAATAACAATAATCTCACTCGGAATCTGAGACAACCAATCACTCGGAGTCAGGGGTTTCAATCGCTCGGTAATGACTCCACGCACATACACCTCATAACTTAGTTCCATAATTTATCCACTAAGGTACACACATGATCCACTCAGAAAATACGGGTTATTCCACTCGGATTCCATAAACCTCTCACTTGGGGAACACCTTAACACCCATTACTCGGAAATGACTTCCCTAAACAATTCCACTCGGAATTATCCAAACTGCTCAACACTCAGAGGATTTCACCAAGTTAAGTCACTTGGACATATGAAATACTCAACCACTCGGGAAACCATTAAATCAAGTCTCACTCGGACTCATTCCACACTTAACACTCAGAATACATATATTCCATACTTAGAATATATCCCCAATTTAAATTAGTATAACCATTCTTCCCTCAAGAGATTCACTCGGGCTCCACTCGGAAAACACAAACCATTCCCCACTCGGGGTTCACCATATATTCTTCACTCAGAATCCTCAAGAGCCATTATCACACAGTAAGAGGTTCACACATAAGTTACACTCGGATATGGAGTCCCATACATAAGACTCACTCAGAAAAGCAACTAAGCCATATATATTCCACTCAGGATTCATCAACTTAGAGATATTCATACATCATCATTTCCTAGTCGGTAGGAAGCATCAAATCAACATAAATCCCTTGTATAGATATATTCTCTAATTCCAAGTCCGACTGCCAAACAGCCATACTCTTCCACCGATTCATAACCATGTTATTAACAGAACATATATGAATATACACACGCATACACTCGGATAATGTTAATTTATCATTTTTCATTCACCAAGACCCATTATCCAATTTAAATACACGATTTCCAAGTAAATTTATATGTATACAAATATGCACTCGGATTCATATACAAATGAATTGTATCCATTATACAATATAGGCAGTACGAGCCAGCCAAGGCTTTAATACATCAGTATACACTCGGTACGTAATATTATATACTCAGCCTTATCATAAACACCCATCACTCGGGTTTTAAGGCCATCATAACATTCCAAACCGACCTGCAAACACTGAAAAATGGTGTAGGGGTGAGCATTACATATTAAATGACAGATATTGGCTCGGATTAATCACAGAATCCACAACATGCCATAACACACAACATTAATCAGCATATGAATACTGCCATTCAACATGAACAATCACAAGCATCTTCCGATCGGGATTTCACCCATTTCACTCGGCTATAAAGCTCAATTTACTCAGTACAAGTATACTGACTCACTCGGATTTCACTCAACCCCGAGACTATATCAACATTATTCATACTCCGAGCCATGCTCAAGGAGTCTGCCCGAGCCCAACTCCAGGACTTAGCCATATTCACCATATGTGGTCATCTGATTGCCGATCGGTATAGGAGTCCAACGTATTCCAGTGGCGAATCGGATGCATACAATTTCATTCACTCGGCGTTCCACGCCAATGCACTCAGCATTTCATCAAGCATCTCATTTCACGCTTAGTGCCCCAGGCATTGCCCGAGTCCAACCTGGGTCTTTCATCATATTCAACATTAGGACCCTATCCTCTTCACTCGGGATTACACCCTTGTGGCACCCCGCAAGGTGTTCATATTCAATAACTCAATAACACGTATGCATATAAATTCAACTCATATTCATTCGATTGCCCACTCAGAAATCTGCGTTCAACATCATGTGCACTCGGCAATTCAACAACAATCAGGTGACTCGGCTTATACCACATCCACTCGGCAATCCTATGCCATCCACTCGGCAATCACTATGTCGTTCACTCGGCAATCACTATGCCATTCACTCGGCAATCACTATGCCATTGACTCGGATTATCCTATATTCACTCGGATTTATCCTTTACAGTAAGCATTTCGTGCCTTCCTCTATAAAGCCCACTCGGCATCCATCATAACAGTCCCCATTCATGCATTCAGCATACACATATACATCAATAACATTCACATGCATTCAAATGTACAACACATCCAGGGACAAATAGAGGATCACACATGCACTCCACATCAACATACATGCATCTCAAGCATCATAATATAATCATCATCACAATAACATCATGCATCTCTTGGACGGATAATCATGCACCATTTAAATAATAAACAACAATCCAAGTTCAACTTAACAACATACAACATCCAACAAAACATAACACAATGCAATGAAGTCACCCGGAAGTCCATCCATAAACTATACACTTAAGATGCAATAGCTCCCCTTACCTGGATGAAGCTTCCAGGAGTCACAGGACCACTCGGTCTAGCCACAGCAGCACCCTGCTTGGCTTTCAACACTGGAAAGAGTCATCAAGACTCAACTCAGTCTTCACCCCAGCTCAGTGAAGAACTCCAACGCTGTATCCATCACAAGAACAGCATCAAGAGTCAGTCCTCACCAACAGTGGAGGACCACCATACCTTCATGCATCATGCATGTCTTCATCCTCACAAGAGTAACTCAACCTTGTCATCTGTGAACCATCATGCATCCACAAACCGAGGCATGCGCACACACCCAGCTGCTGCAGGCTCTCCGAACTGAGCCTCATACAACCCATCATATGGAGGAACGAAAAGAGGAGGAAAAAGCACCAAAACAGCAAGGTGTAACCCAGCTTACACACATAGCCACAAGCTATTTCACCATCACTATACAGCTCCACTCGAACTCAACACAGCGTTGAGTAGAGGAAGATGAAGATAAGGAGGAGGCAAGAAGATGAAGCAGAAGCTCCATGAATTCTAGAGAGAAGGAGGAGCATCTCTCTCCTCCAAAAAGCCACCAAGGAGAAAAATGAAGGAAAATGAGGAGAAAACGTGGAGCTGAAGCCCTATCATCTCAGCCCCCAACAGCGTCCCACTCTCATCATCTCAACATCCCATCCTCATTTAATGCAAGTCCATCAGCATTTAATGCCATTTCCCTAGCAATGATTACTCCCATCCAACGTGGACAAGGGAGAGAAAGGAAACCAAAACTCCTAAGGCACCACCTACCACCAGCGTGCATAAAGAGAGAGAAATGGAGAGAGAACTGGGCCCACCAGCTTCCAAGGCACATGATTCATTCTTGTATTATTAATATTATTATTATCATCATTCAATAATTTGCCTAATTGGTAATTAATCCTTAATTAACCATTAATTCCATCAATCCATAACCTTAATCTAAATTTTATAATTATTTAAAAATCTGGGATGTTACATCATGCACACGATCTTTCACTCAGCCATACATACTTCACATGCAGTCGGTAATACCCATTTTCAGAACTCCACATATTAATCTAACACACACACACTTCCATGCAATCATCATCATAGCTCCATTAGGTGGATACAGCAACATAAAGGTCCAATGTAATCAGTGTCAATCAATATCAATATTCTATAAGTATTCTCATCAACTCAAGCATCACATGCACTCGGTATACAACAGTATCAGGATTTAATCAACGCATGCATCCATATAGAGATCAACAGATTCAAATAAGTATTCCAATCAACACAACATAACATGCAATCGGTATACAATAGTGTCAGGACTTAATCAACGCATACATCTTTAAGGGCAATGATAACATGCAACACTCACTCTCACTTATCCTACACTCAGGTACTCCACATGCAGGCACATCATACAAACAAAATGCAGAACCACAATTATCAACACCCAAAGCCCGTTCATAACCCATGCATTTAACATGTAAGGTACTCCCCCTACCAACTACGAGACTCCGAGAGACTCTTCTGCTTGGGCGCTGGTCCTTTTTCCTCGCTGCTTCACTCAACACTTTCACTCGTTTAACCTTCACTGGAACACTGCTGCCTTCCACGAGTGGTGCAGGGCTGCTTCTGCTTCTGCTTCGATACTTGTCCTTTACTCGTATAAGGGAGCTCTGACTCCTCTGCAGCACCGTCAACGTGTCCTCCGAAACAAAGAGTGGAAACAGAGAGTAGAGAAGGAGAAGAGAAGAAGAAAAACAAGAGAGAAAGAGAAGGAGGAAGAAGAAGAAGAACTCGCAGAGAAATTCTGAAGAAGAATGAATGGCAAGGAAAGCCATCAACCAATTATAAATGCATGCATGAGGGAAAGGAATGGTGGGGTGGGAAAATGTGAGGAGCAGTCTGCTCACCTCACCCAGTCCCATCAGCATCCACTAAAGCTAATCACCTTTTGATTAATTAAGTTAAGGGTAATTAGTGAACAATTTCCACTTCTGAATTATTATTTTAATGGCTTATTTCACTCGGTACATTGTTAAAATTGGGATGTTACACCATGATTGCGGATTATCAACATGGTCGTACTTGCCAAAGTGCTACGGGCCCCTCCGGAACACACATCGAGAGATCCGTGCCCCGTCGGACACCGAGGTAACTCACTCACCATAGAGCTATCCGCCCATTGGGCCCGCCACATAGGGTGCCTCGTCACCGAATTATGTACAGCTTCGTGATTCCCAGAATCACTAGGGAAATACAATAATATACTTGTGTACTGGGTCACCGTCCCACTGGGCCCGCTCAATGGAACCCCTAACATTCCATATAAGCAGCAAATGATATGCCATGGATGCAAATGCCAATCAATGTATTCTCACACTACGCATCCTAAACGCCACTCAATCAATCATCAATTCACGACCATCACTTAGTCGATTTCAACGTTCTCAACCTTTACAAATTTTCGTTGGAACTCACACATGTCAACAGTTAGTGGCAATCACATTATCCATTCACATATACAACATTTAGATATTTCACATCATTGATTTTAATTCAGACATGGTCTCAAACCATCATAATATATTTCATCACCATATCCAACACAATGTCTGATCCGGCCTCTATACTGGTACCGGAGTACGGATATCCCTTCATCCGTTCTGTATACAATATAGACTCAGTAGTTAAAACATTAGACATTAAAATCGGTCTCCCCTTACTGGGATACCGGATAATCATACTGGATACCTACAGCACTGGTATAAAACCTCAACCATCTACTAACTCTAGTGGCTGATCCCACACCGCGTCATTGACTCCGGCTCGGTTCAGTGCAACAACACATTCATCATCCAAATTCATGCCACATAACATCAATCATTCTAAATGCACTCAATTCATGAAATCATCACATCGTCCACACAGGCAATCAACAAGCACAATCATATACACATATTTTCACATCAAGAATGGATGAAATCATGCATTTAGAATAGTTACCCCTTCCTACCTCAAGAGAAGTAGTAATCACTATGGTCAGAAGGTTTTGCCACGTAGCCAGGGTTATTTCCTACATCACAATATATCACACAATCAATTTTCTATTCAACCACATTGGCCTAATCTTCATACTTATTTACTTGGTGATATTCGGCGTCTTAACTCTCAGTTCCATTTATTTCACTCGTTCAGTCACCACCACCACGGTTTAGGTGTCAGCATTTATTATCTTGTACATTCAATGTCGAACCCAACACCGGGTTCCCACATTAATGGTTCCCAACAACCATTAAGCTTCATTAATGCCCATTCACTATTAATAACAGTATCTCACCTCACCAAAAATAGTTGTTTAACACAATAAATGCCTCTCTATTTATATCTCATATTTCCCATAAATCTTAAGGGGAAGGGTTTTTCATTAAAACCCAACAACACTTATTAAATCACATTTCTAACATCAAAACCCAAAAGCCCATGTTTTGTACTCTTGAGAAATAGCAAAGGTCTTACCTCAAGAAAAAAAATGAGAGAGTTTTCCGAAAAAGGGAAAACCACACGGAATGAAGAGAATGAAAGGTGAGACTTCAAGCTCCAAACTCTTCTTTCTTGCTCCAAGAAAACGAAAATGGGAGAGGAGGAGAAAGCCACCGCTTTTGCATAGGGTTTTGAAGAGAATTAAGGGAGGAAGTGAAGGAAAAGAGTGTAGGAGAAGAAAAGTAAGGTACAAGTTATGCGACATCCTAGTATGATAGAAATAAGAAGGGAAAAATAGGCCGTTTGGCTTTATTTTTAATTCGCTAATAAATATTCATCGTTTTATGATAAACAGGGTCATTGTTTGGGCTTAATACCATATCCAAAAATTATTCCAAGTATACCATTGGATTCCCAATACTATTCTTAATAGCCCTGACCAATATCATCCCAATCAGGGATACTTGGTCTGACACCCATATTTCAACCGGGCTCATTTTCAACTTATCCGGTTCCAATAAATCATAGACAACTCCCAAAATCTTAATTCATTTATTCCTAATATTTTGGAACATTAAATAACCCAAATATAATTATTTAATATTTATTTCATCAATTAATCCTTTATTTTAAAATTTAGGGTGTTACAATTTTGACTACCATCGTAAATTCCTACTGTTGGATCACCCATACAAGAGAAACAAAACCACTTTTAAGAAAAACAAGGTCGTCAATGAACCTCCGCCCCGTAGATTATCCAATCCACATGTATGATAAAGAGTATCTGACTATCCTTACATTTGGGATAAGAATGTTAAGGAGTTTGCGTGTTATGGGAAGGAGCACCACTGATGAAGTAAAGTATATAACAGGATTTACCATTTGGAAAGACGTATTATTAAGACATAACATAGATGTCATGCACACTGAATGAAATGTTTTTACGGACATATTTGACACTGTAATGGACATCAAGGGGAGAACAATGGACAACTAAAAAAGTTGATTCGACCTTACAAGTTTGTGTTCAAGGAAGGATCTGAAATTAAGGGATGTGGGACGCAGGAAAATGCTTAAACTGTAAGCTAAATATGCATTAACAAAAGCTCAATAGATGGCTATCTGTTTGTGGGTGAATGGGTTGACCATGCCTGATAGGTTTGCTTCGAATTTGAGTAGATGTGTCGACTTGAAGAAGGGCAGGCTATTTGTAATGAAAAGTCATGATTGTCATGTGTTTAAGCAACGACTACTACCATATGCATTTCATGCCTTATTGAAACCCATCTGGAAACCGTTGGTTGAGTTGAGTCATTTTTTTAAAGACTTGACAGCAACAGTCTTAACAGAGGACACTCTTGTGAGGATGGAGGAAAGCATTCTGGTATTGATTTGTAAGCTGGAGTAGAGTTTTTCCCCTAGTTTTTTATTCTATGGAGCACCTGCCGAATCATATACCATATGAGGCTAGGGTTGGTGGTCTAGTGCAGTATCGCTAGATGTATCCCTTTGAAAGGTTAAACGTTGGAACAACTTTATTTCCATTCCAATTTTGTTGTAAATATATATGTAACTCATATCAGCGATACTTTATGTTTCACTAGATTCCTACGCTCTTTAAAAGACAAAGTGTCAAATAAGGCATGCATTGAAGCATCGATTTGTGCGGCATACTTAGTGGAAGAAATGACTATTTTTGCTTAATTCTACTTTTTGACAGAGATAGAAACAAGAATAACTAGAATCCCTCGTAACCTTGGGGTCGCACCAAACCCCGGTGTAGATGAACAAAGCTTAATATTTAACTATCCTTATTTTTAGTAAGCAGGCTCAATTTCGTAAGTTTTCAAACATTAGAGTTTTGTAAGTGATAATCAGAGTAGAGACCTTTTCATAAAAGAAGAATAGTGTAATCGAGATTAGAAAACCCAATAAAAAGAGATAGTAAGCGTGTATGATAATACAAGGTTATACTTAACCATAAATAATAATATAATATTCATGAGAGTAAATAAGGGATCCCGTGGACAGTCAAGAATTGACTATCCGGTCCCAAATCTAGTACATAGATAATAATCTAGTTAGAATAGTTCCATCGTTCATGTAAAACAAGAAAGAATCGAGTCAAATCTTGTTCACTTGTTTTATACCGGAAATGGGCCCTTAGTTATTTGTTTATACATTTCGGGATGTCTAATCCCAACACAGGCAATCCCTAATGAACTATTTTGGTAATTTAAACACATATCCCGAAGAGCCCAAACTCTAATTCAGACCCCCATCAACTTCATTTCTTGGAAAATCTATTCAGTTAAATCGGGACCATTGAGTTTGGCTCAGACACTTTTAGTGTTTTAAGCCTAAGTTTCCCATATGATATCAAAATCAAGCAATTCTTATCTTGGTTTCTTCGTTATGAAAAACTTGACAACCTCTATTTCCAGCCTTGAACTCTAATTCGTAACCCATCACCACAAACTTAAAGAACCGAGAATTTGTACTCCAAAAACCGTTATTTAATCCCGTTTAATTTCATTAATTTTTCAAAAAATCATAACTCTTTCATACAAGCTTAGAATTAGTTTATTGTAATTTATTTATCCTTGTATCAAACCACTCCACAATTCTCATGCAGAACTCAAAAGCTTGTTCCTTCACGATCATACCTGAAAAGCCAAGCTTCTTAGGGAAGATTCATTTTCGTAACTAAACAACACAGCCACAATAAAACGCGGATATCTCCCTCATACAATGTCAAAATCACTTTGTTCTTTTTTCATGGCTTTGCATTGAAAAACCCTACAACTTTTACGTAGAGCCCAAGAGCTGATTCTTAAAGGATTTTTCTTGGTGAACCCATCTTTCCAAGTTAAAATAATTTTGAGGCCCCGAAAAGCACTTTTCCTTGTTTTAGGCATAACACCTGCTCCAGGTGTCAAATTTTATGTACCATTTATCATTTCAAAGAGAAAAATGATATATACAACTTTCATGTTTGATATTTTATCAGATTTTGACTGTAACTAAAAGTCATTTTTTCTCTTGAAGTTAAGTATTAAAAACCATAAACTAGGGTTTCATCCGATACCAACTAAATCTAGACCCAACGGTCGGGTTTTCCTATAAATAGACCTCTCCCCTCTTACTTCAACACTTCAGCCCTTCCTTCTTCTCCCTCATGCAGCCCCTCTCCCTCTCATCCATTGATGCT
This sequence comes from Clitoria ternatea, assembly GCA_037962975.1. Lineage (NCBI taxonomy): Eukaryota > Viridiplantae > Streptophyta > Magnoliopsida > Fabales > Fabaceae > Clitoria > Clitoria ternatea. The sequence goes on along the minus strand of CM075672.1, from coordinate 155,007,877 downwards.
AACCCAAACCGTCGAAACCACCTCCGACCACTAAGAACCTCCACCTCTTCCACCACGGAAAACCACCATAAACCACCACCCTCACCGCTGGACTAGCCCATAAACACGTGACCCCAACACCACCCATGACCTCCACGACCTCCGTTTTCATCGTTCTTCTTTCACACGACCTCCCATCTTTGTTTTCTTTTATTTATACCGACTAATTTCAATTCTAGTCACCTCAAACCACCCTCCACCACCATGGGCAGCCATCACGTCACCCTTCTCTCCCTCTGGGTGATCTTTTACATGTTTACATATTCAAGCTTCGATCGTCACGTAGAGTCCAACTATGGAGACGGATCGTCAATCAGAACCACGGATTGAAAGTTTAGTTTTCGCCCTTCCATCTAGTATCAGGAAAATACGATACCTAAGTGATAAATGTTTTGATTGTATTGAGTTTGCTGAAAGAGAATCAAGTTTGTATAATATGAACTCAATGAAATGGATGTGCCAAGTTTAAACACAGAAGTTGTAATATAGTATAGTTGTCGTTCCACTGAGGAGGTGCTAGAATGAAGATCTTAGTTTGAATTGATTAGGCAGAAAGTTTCAGTTTTGATTTGTTGTGAATGTTGCTGAATGAAAAACAGTAAGTAACCAAATAACAGAGGATAGCACTTTGCAAAATATAACAGTAAATGATGTTGGAAAAATCAGTTTTGTAAAACAGGGATTGGCTTCATCACATCTTCACCTCTGTAAGCTGCATAAGTTTCCATATAAGTAAATCAAAAAGATAAGTTCTACGTCACAATCAAAGTCATTTGCATCGATCCCTCGACTACAAAATTCATAAGAATGATTTCCAAACCGCTGATCCCTCAGTCACTTTGGAAACCATTCCAGCATTATCGATCGATTGTTTTGACGTTTGTTGCGTTAGATGCCATCCCTGGCTACCTACTCACAACAAGCATTTCTTTCAGGGTCTGCTTTCAAAAGTCACTTCCCAGCATACTCAAGAAAACTTAGAACAAGAAAATAGTGATCAAGTACTTTCAGGCATTAAACGCAGAAGGAAATACAGAAACTTTATCAAATCTCATTACTCAATGAAAACTTACGACAGCATTACTTCAGTGTTGAATGGATTACAGCCAATCCCATAAGGGAAATTAGTTACTCATGCCTTGCATTTTCACCATCAAAGAAATGAATACAGAAAATGGAAAGTGTGAAATGAAAAATACAGAGGATGAAATGATGTATCAGATGATAGGAGATTGATGATCCTGATACCCTGTTTGCAGCTTGCTTTATAGGAGTTTTTGGCTTAGCTTCTCTTACCCACTTGCGTAGAACCCATGCGGCATCTTTCAGAGACTGGTGGAAACAGCAGAAAGTGGATGAGTTTGCATCGCATTACGGGTGAATAAAGAATTAAGAAGCCCATGTTGTCTGAGTCACGCTTGAGCTTGATGGTCGCGCTTAAGCGTGAAGGGTTCTGATGCTTACTGATGGTCGCACGCTCAAGCTGAAATAACCACGCTCAAGCGAGACCTTAATATCCATTCCTCACGCTCAAGCGTGTAAAGCCTACGCTCAAGCGCCCTTCATGTGCCTAGTCACGCTCAAGCTTCCTTTAGTCACGCTCAAGCGTGCCTCATGCGCAGAGTCACGCTCACGCTCACGCTTGATCCTTTTCAGCCGCGCTCAAGCGCTCTTGTGTTCACGCTCGAGCGTCCCCTTCTCACGCTCAAGCGTGGGTAAGTCTGATGCTGCTTGTTGTCCTTCAATCCACGCTCAGGGTCACGCTTGCTCCTCGCTTGGGCGCTTTAGGTCTCACGCTCAAGCGACGCGTTCTCCCGCTTGAGCGTGAGAGGGTCCTGAAGCTTCTCTGTTTTCTTTAGTCCTTCAACAAGGTTGCGCTCAAGCGTGCTCGAGGTTACCCTTAAGCGTGGGGTTCTGATGATGCTGAATCCTCTTGAATTTCTTTCAAGCTTTTGGAACCTGTCTTCAATATTTTTCAGAGCAAGCTTATTTACTTAACACATTATTATTTATAATAAAAATCATGCTCAATTTTATCAATCTAGTTAAGTATTTCAGGAAATGGATCCAATTGAGTCATGAATTTAATCACAAAATAAGCACTTATCAAACTCTCCCCAACCTAGATTTTTGCTTGTCCTCAAGTAAAAAGAAGTTTAGGAAAGAGAATCAAGCGTTCAAAAATCTAAGTTTCTGTTGCAGACAAAAAGTTTAAAAGACAATAATCTGAGTTGATGTCTAGGCAAATGATTTTCTTAATACTAATTCCTTGAAATGTAATGCACCATTACCTTGTTCATAAAGTATGTAACCCATTGCTGTAAGAATTTAGAACTCTCATCATTTCTTACTATGTGTCTGTCTCACTCTCCCATCATTAGAACTGCTCAGTTAACATTGCCCGTCATTTCCAGAAAACCAAAATTCAAATGAATAGCAAGGATCAAAAAGGTCTTTTAAGGCTGTAATGAGGCTGGGTTAACAAGAATCTTTGGTTTTTCTTGGTTTCAAAACGCATGTTCAAAGAAGAGCATAAGTTCTTTTGGTTAATTTATTTAACAATTTTGAAGGCTTCTTCTTTGCATTTGAAACTTCAGAATTTTCCTTTGTTTTCCTCCAGCTCTTTTATACATTTTTGTAGAGCTTACTATTCTTCTTTTTGCATTTTCTTCTACTGCCTCCATTTGTTTCATCTCCTTTTGAGAAAAAATATTTTATGCTCTTTTTCAAGATGAACATGCAGGTAGGATAGGATTTTTGCTTTTATGCTTAGCTTAGGGTAGAAAAAAAATTTTCATGCTTTTATGGCTCAAAAGATGGGCTGCCAAAAAAATTGGATATTTTTATCAGGTAGCTTTTTGGCTCTTGGCTAACTATGTTTTCAAAATTGCCTTATCATTTCCTTGCTTATTTCTTAAGAAAAAGGTTTTAATTAGAAAATCAGTCAATGCTAATTTAACAAATTCGAATGAGGCTCTCAAGTGTTTAGATTTCTCACTGCTTACTTCCTTATTCTAACAGAAAAGGGTTCAAGTCATGTGAACAGGCAAAAGTACATGCATTCCAGTTCCTTGGTTCTTAATTTAGTCATTTTGCCTAAAAAAAATCAGTGTTATTGCCTAAAAATATTCTGCTGCTTAGAAACTTTTCTTGTTCAAAAAGTAAAATCTTTGGTTGGGTTTTTTTTCCAAAATGGTATAACTGCAAGCATGTAATGGTATATCCAAACAATCAACCAAAAGCATAAAAATTTTAAAAATTTTCAAAGTATGCTGCAGTAATGTTAGACAAAACTAACTCAAAGTAAACTAAAGCAATAAAAACTAAAGCAGTAAACTCATCACTCATCCTTAGAAGAGTCATCCTCTGTCTCATGTTTCCTTGCTGGAGGCCCTTGTGAGGAGGGTCCTGGTTTAGCCTATGAAGTCTCACCCCTCCTAAGAAAGAAGGCCTGTCCCCAGGCTAAACAATGTGGGATGCAAACTTACTTTCGGATAATGAGTGGGATGAATTTGATGAGCTGCCAAATAAAAGAAAAATTCAATCTTAGGATAAAATTTACTTAAAATAAAATCAACAGGATGAAAAGAAAACATAAAAGATTGGGTTGCCTCCCAATAAGCGCTTGTTTAACGTCATTAGCTTGACGCCTGATAGATTTTTCAATATGGATCATGGAGTTGGTGGATGAGAGTGTTGAGTTTTTCCACCTCCTTGCCTAAGTCAGGCCTTGGCTTTCTTCCTCTCTGTTTTTCAAGTGCACCTTCAATAGCAAAATCAGCTTGTTCTTTTTGCACTCGAATTTTTACTTTTCTGTCATCCACATCTATGATGACTTTGGCTACTTTCAAGAATGGTCTCCCTAGTATTAGGGGAACTTCAGGATCTTCCTCCATATCTATGACAACAAAGTTCTCATGAAATTCAAATTTATCAACTTTGACCTCAATATTTTCAGCAATACCATAAGGGGTTTTTATTGATTGATCTGCCATTTTTAAAGTCATGTTTGTTGGCTTTACTGAAAAATCCCCTATACTTTTCAGTGTGGATAATGGCATCAAATTTACACTAGCACCAAGATCTAACAAAGCTTTACTTTTTGAAAGTTTTCCAACAGTAACGGGAATAGAAAAACTCCCTGGATCTTTGGTGTTATGCGGTACTGCTTCAGAGATGATAGTGTCATATCCATCTTCTTCCTCAGTTATTTCCTCAGTCAGTGTGGTCACAGCCTTGCAATGCTCTATTGGGTTTGTTTCAGTGTTTGCTCCATACTGAGGCTTCTGTTTCTCAGCAAGTTGTTGGGCTAGTTGTCCCAATTGTGTTTCCAAGTTCCTGAGTGATGCCTCATTGTTCTTTTGACTTGCTAAAGAAGTTTGCATAAATTTTTCCAAGGTGTCCTCCAATCTAGAAGTTCTCTCCACCAAAGAAGGACCATTATTTTGATATGGTTTATTTGAAGAGCTGGGCTCTTGCTTCCATCCTTGGCCTTGGTTTTGGTTACTTCTCCATCCCTGAAATGGTTGGTTAGAAAAATTTGAATTAAAATTACCAGACCTTCCTTGGTTGTTCATGAAGTATACAGTTGCTTCTTGTGATCCACAGTTCTCATTGAGATGATCTCCTCCACAAAAGTTACATCTGGCAGGCATTTGTTGTTGCCCTGGTTGTGATGATTGTACAGCATGTAATTGTTGTGGAAGATTGGCTATCTTTTTGGTCAATGCTTCTAGTTGTTGGGTCAGAATTTTGTTCTGTGCTAAAATGGCATCTGTGGTGTTTAAGTCAAGGACTCCTTTCCTTTGAACTTGCTGACGATCATGTTGAGCTTGGTAGTCTGTTGAGGATAAAGCTTCTATTATCCTTGTGGCTTGGTCAGCATCCATATCATCATTGTTCCTCCTGCTGCTGCATCTAAAATCATTTTAGTGTCAGCCCTTAAACCACTGTAAAAGATATTAAGTTGTGCAATATCTTCAAGTCCATGGTTTGGGCATTTTCTGAGTAGTGATTTAAAGCGTTCCCATGCCTCACAAAAAGGTTCATCTTGGCCTTGTCTAAATGTTGTAATATCTGATTTGGCTTTGATGAATCTAGATGGAGGAAAGAACCTTTGTAGAAATTTTTCTTCAACTATGTTCCAGCTATTCAAACTTTGATTTGGATGAGATTGTAACCACTCCTTTGCTTTTCCTGCTAAAGAGAAAGGAAATAGTCTTAAATATGCAGCATCAATAACATCTTGGTCAAATCCCATGGTTCCAACCAATTCATAGAATGTGGCCAAGTGAGTATACGGATCTTCACTTGACATTCCAGTAAATTGGTGTGAACTAATCAAACTAAGAAACGCTGGTTTCATTTCTAGTGTTCTGACAGTGTTTGGAATTGCAATGCTTGAGAAATGTCTTGGCCCTTGCTGTAAAGCATAGTCTCCAAGTGTTCTCCTTGGTGGGTTTTGATTATTGCTGTTGTCATCCATTGTACCAGAGGAAGTTTGTCCTTCTTGAAAGTTCTGCTTTGCTTTCTTGATTTTCTTGAGGAACCTGTCTATCTCAGGATCAAACGCAAATTGTTCTTTTGTGCCTTGTCCTCTCAAGATCATAAATCAAGAACTCACAGTAGCAAGGTTAAAAAAAAAAATAAAAAACAAATTACAAACAAGTTTATTTACACTGTCTTGTCAATTCAATGCTAAAATATTCAAACTTAAATCACCTCCCCGGCTGCGGCGCCAAAACTTGATAAATGTTTTGATTGTATTGAGTTTGCTGAAAGAGAATCAAGTTTGTATAATATGAACTCAATGAAATGGATGTGCCAAGTTTAAACACAGAAGTTGTAATATAGTATAGTTGTCGTTCCACTGAGGAGGTGCTAGAATGAAGATCTTAGTTTGAATTGATTAGGCAGAAAGTTTCAGTTTTGATTTGTTGTGAATGTTGCTGAATGAAAAACAGTAAGTAACCAAATAACAGAGGATAGCACTTTGCAAAATATAACAGTAAATGATGTTGGAAAAATCAGTTTTGTAAAACAGGGATTGGCTTCATCACATCTTCACCTCTGTAAGCTGCATAAGTTTCCATATAAGTAAATCAAAAAGATAAGTTCTACGTCACAATCAAAGTCATTTGCATCGATCCCTCGACTACAAAATTCATAAGAATGATTTCCAAACCGCTGATCCCTCAGTCACTTTGGAAACCATTCCAGCATTATCGATCGATTGTTTTGACGTTTGTTGCGTTAGATGCCATCCCTGGCTACCTACTCACAACAAGCATTTCTTTCAGGGTCTGCTTTCAAAAGTCACTTCCCAGCATACTCAAGAAAACTTAGAACAAGAAAATAGTGATCAAGTACTTTCAGGCATTAAACGCAGAAGGAAATACAGAAACTTTATCAAATCTCATTACTCAATGAAAACTTACGACAGCATTACTTCAGTGTTGAATGGATTACAGCCAATCCCATAAGGGAAATTAGTTACTCATGCCTTGCATTTTCACCATCAAAGAAATGAATACAGAAAATGGAAAGTGTGAAATGAAAAATACAGAGGATGAAATGATGTATCAGATGATAGGAGATTGATGATCCTGATACCCTGTTTGCAGCTTGCTTTATAGGAGTTTTTGGCTTAGCTTCTCTTACCCACTTGCGTAGAACCCATGCGGCATCTTTCAGAGACTGGTGGAAACAGCAGAAAGTGGATGAGTTTGCATCGCATTACGGGTGAATAAAGAATTAAGAAGCCCATGTTGTCTGAGTCACGCTTGAGCTTGATGGTCGCGCTTAAGCGTGAAGGGTTCTGATGCTTACTGATGGTCGCACGCTCAAGCTGAAATAACCACGCTCAAGCGAGACCTTAATATCCATTCCTCACGCTCAAGCGTGTAAAGCCTACGCTCAAGCGCCCTTCATGTGCCTAGTCACGCTCAAGCTTCCTTTAGTCACGCTCAAGCGTGCCTCATGCGCAGAGTCACGCTCACGCTCACGCTTGATCCTTTTCAGCCGCGCTCAAGCGCTCTTGTGTTCACGCTCGAGCGTCCCCTTCTCACGCTCAAGCGTGGGTAAGTCTGATGCTGCTTGTTGTCCTTCAATCCACGCTCAGGGTCACGCTTGCTCCTCGCTTGGGCGCTTTAGGTCTCACGCTCAAGCGACGCGTTCTCCCGCTTGAGCGTGAGAGGGTCCTGAAGCTTCTCTGTTTTCTTTAGTCCTTCAACAAGGTTACGCTCAAGCGTGCTCGAGGTTACCCTTAAGCGTGGGGTTCTGATGATGCTGAATCCTCTTGAATTTCTTTCAAGCTTTTGGAACCTGTCTTCAATATTTTTCAGAGCAAGCTTATTTACTTAACACATTATTATTTATAATAAAAATCATGCTCAATTTTATCAATCTAGTTAAGTATTTCAGGAAATGGATCCAATTGAGTCATGAATTTAATCACAAAATAAGCACTTATCACTAAGGTAAGGGGGTATATTCTCAGGTATCCTAGGGTAGACCGCGTGTTCAAAAAGGCTAAGGTACTTTTGGCCCTTACCGTCCCAAGGGCAGGTTCAGGAATTGTTACTAAAATTAGGATACTTTCTTATTTTTAAAAATAAGCCAATTAAATTTTTATTAATATTTTATTATTGTGTCTGTGATTAATTGGTTGTGTTGGCTATTACTAACCATGATGAGTAAGTGAACATAATAGGAGTTGAACTGTGAAAATATTAAGGACTATGAGTGTCTATGTGGATTCTAGCGAATAAGTTTGAAAGATGTGATAAATGAGGATATAAGGACGGACAAGCATGTGACCTTTATTATGTAAATTCATGTTGTGTCCAAAATTTTGTAATGATTATTTTGAAGTGTTAACTATTATCCAAATCGTCCTATTTGTCCTCAACATGTTAACCCTGACACCTAAGAAAATGAAAACAAGAATTATTATTATCACCATCTATATCACTACTATTAATATTATTATTATTGTTATTATTATTATTATTATTATTTTAAATAATTACTATCAAGCATAATGGCCAGCTCCGCCGCCAGTCTTAGTAGTTTACTCTTGTTAAATTTCTGTTACTTCTATTATTAAGCATAACGGTCGGCTCTGCCGCCGCTCTTGCTATTTTCTTTATTTACTTCTATTATTAAGCATAATGGTCGACTATGCCGCCTTATCCTCTGTAACTTTCTTTCTTTATTTAAATTCTGTCAGTTACTGAATATAATTGTCAGCTTTGCTGCCTTATTATTATTATTATCATTATTATTTTTCCTAACCAAACAAAATGAGACTTAGAGTCGACAATCACGCCTAAGTCCCTCTTTATTAAAATGGTAAAAGGACCTGAATAAAGTATGTTACGCATAAGTCTAGTTAGATTTACTCAGTACATACAAATGACCAGATACTATCTTATTCCCAAATACCCCGTAAGTCTCCTAGACCTAATGGGGTATACTAAAAAGAGTAATGGTCAATGATGTTTTAAGAAAATAATCTGTATTTTATAAATAAGTATTAAATGCCACTTTATTCCCAAATGCTTCCATGAGTTCAATTCAACAGAAAGCATACTGATAAAGGCAATGGCCAAGTACTATTTTACTTCTTAAGTCAAATTAACACCATTTAAATTACTGTCATTCTTATTATTAATCATAAAGTGGAATTACATTATTTACTCTTCAATATAAATATTACTTTAGCCAAGATATAACTTGTATATTTTTGAAACGAACCACATCATCCGAAAAATAGGTGGGACCTAAACATTAGGGAATTATTAACAATTGGTAAAAGCAACTTGTAGAAACTTTTTAACCATTGGGTAATACCCAACTTTGCCAAATTTCCCTCTTTCTTCTTCTTATTTTTGGCAGCTTCACTCTCCCACTCACCCATCTTCATTTTTCTTCTTCTTCTTCTTCTTCTTCTTCTTTTTCGTCTCATGGCAAAACCGTCCACCACCCCTTCCATTTCAATTTCTTGCTAAAATTAAAAACAAAACTTGGATTCATGAGGCTTGTATGGCATTTTGGGGCAAAAATTAAATGGGTTCTCCATCCTATTCCTTATTTTCTATTTTAACCTAAGCTTGGGACTTGAGGTAAGATTTCTAACTCCTTTTGCCCATTGATGAATTTTAATGATGTTGAGCTTAAAATGGTAGTGTTAGAAACTATGGGTATTGATGAGAATGATGAACCCTAGGCTTGAATGGCTTGGGAGATAAGATTCTTGATTATGGTCTTATGATATATGAGGATGATAGATTATTGTGTTTATGATGATTCATGGAAATGGGTGGAAGTTGATTAGTGTTGGAAGATTTTAGAGGAAACCCTAAGTGTTGATATTTTAGGGGTTTTGGCTAAATAGGTTTTAGTGATTTTATGCCTTTGGAATGATTTGATGTGAGGAAAATGAATTTTTAGAAGATTGGAATTGATTATTGATGTTGATGAAATTTTAAGTTAAGCTCAATGTATTATGAATAATAATTTATGCATATAAAACCCAAACTATAGGTTAGAAGACCATTGGGAACATTGATTGCTATTTATAATTGATTGGCACTTTGATGATGATATTAAGCTTGTGATGATGCACGAAAATTGTTGAGATTTATGATTGGTAGTTTTGTGAAAACCTTTAAGAATTGATAAATTGGGGCTTTTGGCAAAGATGGTGAAATTAATGATTCATTGGTCATAAGAATGACTTTTGAGTTTAAAAGAGATGATTGAAATGATTGGTATGATTATTGAGGTTATTAGATTTTGATGAGGTTGCAATCTTGAGGTTTAGGAGATATATATATATATATATATATATATATATATATATATCAATATATATGATGATTAGAGGAATTGATTTTTAAAGATGAATATATGATGTTCATTATTGGGTGTTAATTATGATGATGATCATAATGGTAGATGTCCATGAGTGATGGATTAATGAAATGGAAATTTTGAGTTGATGAGTTATTAGGCCATGACAAGTGCTAATTGAATTTGTTGATTGATGATGGTTTAACAGAAACCAAAAGGCTTATGATGACATTTGGATGATTTATATGTGATTGGGAGCAATATTGATGAAGGATGTGATATTGTGTTGTTGGGTATGCTTAACCCTTTGAGATCTTGAGAATCTTGGTTTTGGGAAAGGAATTCCTGAAACCTAACAATGATGTGCATTGGTGTTTTAGCAAGTTTAGGACTTGATACTAAGCCCTACATGATGTTAAAAATAATTAGAATTATAATGATGCCTTAAGATGGCTCATTAATTGAATGCATGTGTATGTGTTGATGGGAGATTGTATTTCAGCCAATGCGGTGGAACAATTAGAGCCTTCAAGTTGTGACTCTTCTCTCAAGGTAGGAAAGGAGTTTACATTTCAATTGCATGAGTTGGATGATTGATGGTTAATGTATATAATTATACACATGCTTGCCTTGCCATGATTATTTTGAATAATAGGATGATGGATAATATGATGAATGATATGCTTGGCAATTTGTTGATTTTGAGAGTCATGTATGATTTAGCATAATGATGAATGTTTTGTGGTCCCTTGATGGGAGTGAATGCATCTATTAATGAATGATTCATGTTAGAATGGAACAATTGTGTATCTTGTAGAGTTAAGGTTCCATGAGGATGTATGATTTAGCATAGTATGATGTTGGGTTAATGAATTTGATGTTTGGGGGTGCTTTCCAGTGTGGGAATCGATTCTTGGGGTGTGGGAATCGATTCATGGCTTTCTGGAATCATCAGAATTGATTCCCATGATGTAGGAATCGATTCATGGCCCCCTAGATTCGTGGGAATTGATTCCTAGGTGGTGGGAATCCATTCATGGGCTACTGGAATTGTACGAATCGATTCATGGCATGTGTGAATTGATTCATGGCCCTATTCTTGGCCACTGTCAGGATTTTCCCAACTGCTACTTTTCCCTTGTAGTTTTTGGCCCGTTTGAGTATCTTGATGACATTTTTGGCCTCTGAATCCTGCATAAAAGTTTTAGATAATTATGTTACGGAGGTGTGAAAATTAGTCTTATCTTAATTGGAGTTTTCTAACTCTCATTAGGCATAAAACACCAGACCCACTGCATTGTAAAACTCAAATTTAAAAGGGTTTTGAACCCAACTTTTTATGATTGTCAAATTAGGACTATTAGGTGATATTTGTGACATGTCCCACTATTTTTAAGACTAAAAATGAACTTTCCTCATATGTTTTAATGTTGAAATTTTTCATGAGCTTATTATTATTATCCAAAACCCATTTTATTATGTAAAAATCAGAGATTGTATTAGTGGTATATGATGATAGTGTGTCTTGGTGGTGTTTGATATTGATTCAGACATTGGAAAAATATGTATGTGCCTATGATATATTATGAAAATATGAATGTACACCACCATTAATATTATATGATGAATGATAATGAAAGTTAAATGATGGGGTTGTAAGACACACCCTTGTATAATGATGAAACTAATGAGGGGATGATTGCATTACAATGTGTTTATCATAAATTGACGAATCAGAGATGATGTTGATAATGAGTAATGATGGATGATTGTTATTATTGATGATTTGTTGAATACCATTGTGTTTGATACAAGTGTGACCTTGTATGTGTGGTTTGAATTGTATTGATGAGATGTTGTGAATGCCACATTAGAATGTAAAACAATGGTAATAATCAATAAGATGAAAAATCCACTAAGAAATTATATGGTGATATTGATGAAAGATTGATGAATGTTATTGATGTTTGTGATGCCATTGTGAATGTTGTAAGTATTGACTTACATGTATGATATAAGTATGTTGAAATGAAATGCCACACTTAAAACTTGAAAACAATGGCTAAAACCAACAATGATAAAATGCACTAAGAATTGTATGGTGGTGTTGATGATGATGATGATGATTGATGAGTGGCATGATTGATGATTAGCATTTGCATCCATGGCATATCATACGCTACCGGTAAGGAATATTAGGGGATTCCCCCAGTTGGCCCAGTGGGAGGGCGGCTCTATGCACGAGCATTCTTGTTGTTCCCCTGTGACACAGTGTCTTAGTCACGAAGCTGCCCATGCTAAGCTACAGGGAACTACATATGGTTGACACTTGTGGGGGGTGGCTCTTGAGGAGCAGGTGTCCCCGGTGGTCCTTTGGATCACAGCTGCCATGATATGAGTCATGATTAGCCCGCAACACCTTATATTGTTGATTATGTTGTTTACCACGGTCATGATGGAAATGATCGGTATTGCAAAATGGACGAAGCGGTTTGGCACCAGTAAAATTTATGATTATGCATGCATTATGAGATATGTGTACACATTATACTACTGCAGTAGGGGCATGGTTATATGATCATGCTTGAATCCATATTTGGTGTTTATTCCTATAATCGGATTCACATTTATTGTTGATAATTCCATTATGCATATGAATTAGCTTTAGAGCATTTACATATAGCATAGAGATATGCCAAAGGTGTTGTGATATGATGATGATTGATGTTGATATATGATGATGGTTAAGATTGAGATATGATGATGGATAATATGGGTAAATCAATACCTAAAAAACATGTAAAATATGAATACAAAGAAAAGATGTTGTACATAATGATGTTGTATGTGATAACCCAATTTGATGAGGGGCGTGCTTGTGTATGATTGATGATGATGAGGATGGCCCATTGTGGCAATGAGAAAATGATATAAGTTAATTGATGTATATGGTATATGTATATTGTTGGGATGAATGAATTATGATGACTATTGATGACTTTAGCAAAACATACATGATGTTAATATGCATATGCACATAATCTCAATTGTATTCATATTCGTCATTTGAAATGAATAACTCACTCTCCTATGTTGTCTATTTTTAGCATTGATGCAGGAATATCATGGGATGAGGATATTTTTAAGGTAAAGCTTTGGTGAAGCTAAATAGTGGTAGTGGATTGCCTTGGTCGACAACGGTTGTAATTATTGTATTATGTATAAAATATACATTATAGTGTTGATAATCATTGATAATGGTGGATGTATTGTAAATGATAATATAAGTGAATGATGTGTTGATATTTGGGGTATTGGAATTCATTACCGTTTAATGAATAATATGACAATGGATATGTAATCCTCTTGGGCATGTACAAGTGTTGATAATACATTATTTGATATTGAATTGTATGTGGTCAATTATAGAATATGGATATTGGAGATGTATGTTGCATAACCATATAAATATATATTTTAGGTAATACATGTTGACTTATATGTAAGATTGGCTATGCCTTAAATGGCTTATGTTGTGTATTTGCATGCTTTGTCGAGCCTTTTCTCATATCTTCATATATGGGACTAGGTGTGTGCCCTGTATACATATTCTTCTTCCGTTGTAAACTCTATTATTTTTGTATACACTTTTGGGCGATTTATTTAACGATCCAGTTATAAATTTTCATATCTCACTCTTCGGTTTTCTGTGGTTCGGGTCTTGATGTAATCGTTGAGGTGTTTTGAAATATTTTTAAACGCGAAAAATTTACTCACAATTTTATTAATCATTTATCTTGATTACATCGGGATTCAAGTCCGAAAAATGGGATGTGACAAGTTGGTATTAGAGCGTATTTTACTCTGAATCAGATTTGTTAATTATTGTTAGAGCGTTGTTGCTCTACATTGAAATTCATGTAATGCATGATTGGAGCATGATTGCTCTGCATTGAATTGATATTACGGATGGTTAGAGCACAATTGCTTAACAGAGAGACATTTTCGGTGATCATTGGAGCGTGTTGCTCATTGTCAAAATATGGTTGCTCTATATAGTGTAACAGCCCTCGTTTGTGTGTTAGGTCCTCGAGACCAGTTATCTGTATTTTGTGATAATTTTTATATGTACTGACGAATGGGCTACGATCGACTTGTTTATTTGTTCTGTTTTAAAGAGATTTTGTGAGTGTGAGGTAGAGGTTCTGATTTTAATTATGTGATTAATATAAATAATTAGGAAAATAATAATATGTCTAATAACATTAATAATAACAAAATTTATAAAATAAGATATTAAGTGATTTAATACAAATATTTAACTAATTATTTTAAGTTATTAAATTGTGTAACTCCCCGGTTTGAGCCCAGAAATTATTCATGGGACTTGAGTAAAATATTTTTATCCCAAAACGTCCCTCATGTTATTCCTAACAACTTTCGTGAAGAGCCCAACACCCAATTTTAAACAACCAAGCTTAAAAACGTTGATTTTAAGTTACCCAGGTAAGCTAAAATGTGCATTTGTACGTATTTTAGGCGTAATTTATTCTCCTGATATTGGATTCAAGTCATTCTTGTCCCAAAATCTCCATATAGAATTTATCTACAACTCTTATGTTGACCACAAATGCCAGTTCTTATCCCATAAATCCCAGAAATTAAAACACTACACCAATTCATGTTTTTCCAGCATCAGTTTGCACTAGGTGCAGTATTTTCCACATAACACTCTCATACGGCCATGAAATTGAATGAGTCCTTCAGAAAAAATTTTCTAACACAATTCTACACAACTTTGATGAAGAAACCAAAGCCCAAATCGCAACCCATTTGGCCCAGAAAAATCATTTATGCAAGGGACAAAAATCCCATCATAGCCCTGCCCCCTTTTAGTATTTGGGCCATATCTCACTCAATTATGAATGGATTGTTTTGTTCTTTGTATGGATTTAAAGATAACAAAAATTTCTACAACTTTTATGTTCAGCCAATTTGCTAGTTCGGTCCATAAGCCCACTCAAACCCACAAGCAAGTGACTGTCTTGCACACAACACCTTGGCTAACATGCACCATGAACCAATAACATTGCTCCATCACTTGGCCACTTGTCCAAACCATGCATAACCCTTCACCACATCATTTTCAGCTGCTTGTGACACATCCCCCTAGCATGAAAAAGTGGTGACACTCGCCCCACTCACTTGCATGGCCGTGAGAACCTAGGGGGCAAGACACTTGCATGCAAATTTCCATTGTCATCTTGCTTTGTTCTTCCACACTTAGAAAAATATCCAGCCAACATCTTCTCCTTTCTTTCATGTTTTCTTCATTCAAAACACTATCATACATCTATCATCATCCATCTCAAATCACCACCCCATCCTTTCTAGCTTGCATGCATACAACACAACTTCTAAACACTATACCTTCTCCTTAAAATCTTCCAACAGCAACATTTTCTTTCCTTTTCACCATCAAGTTCACGTTCATCCTCACTATCCATACATCCATTTTTTTCTCTTCTCTTGATGAAACAAACCATGGTGGCCTAGAAGCAAACTTTAAAGTCCTTGGCTTTTTCCTTGAGCACGAAATCTTGTTGGTAAGGGGGGTACATTGCTTGTTTAAAATCCATGATTTAATACATGCATGGTGGGATACAAGTGTTCCTTAGCACTTATATCCTAATGCTACCTTAAAGATCTAACTTTTATGGTTTAATCTTGAAAATCCTTGGAAAAAAATGATCTTTAAGGAGTATTATGGCTGCACCATGATTTTTGTTGAATCTTTTAAATTTTAAAATTTTTATGAAGATTACTAACGCTTGAGTTTTATTGCTGCAGATTTTTGTTGTAACTTTATTGCATATAGTAACTTGTTAAAACTTTATGGTGGTTGGCTTGATTAGTAGCTTATGGTGTTAGTAATATTTTTGAAAGTGTGAAATTTCTTAAAATGAGTTTTATATATAAAAATGGATTTTTGTTGTTGTTGGAAAATTTTAATGGTTAGTAAATCACTTGATAATTTTAGATCTTAATGTATAAACTTGAAAGAAATGATTTTTGTGGTTGAAATTTTGTAACAATACTTGATCTTTGAAAATTTTGTGATAAAAATAAAATTTAGTATAAAATTTTAATTGGAATTTTTTTATTAAAATAAAAACAAGTGATTTAGTGGTAGTAATTAAATGATATGTTTTGAGGTTAAGAAAATAATTTATAAGAATTTTAGAAAATAATCCTTAATGATTAATTAAAATTATTGGTGTTGTTGTATTTATATATTTACGAAATATTTTTTATCATGAAAATGTTGTAAATGTAGTAAATATTAAGATAATTAAAAAGGGACCCAAGTTTAGGCGTCACTACAAGAAATGTGGAAATTAGTTGCATGCATTTAACCGCCGCCGTTGATAAGTCTTTGGCAGTTTCTGCGGTTTCTGTGGCGGTTGTATTTAACCGCCAGTAATAAAAATATAATAAGGGCGGTTGGGCCCGTGTTTTAGTTAAACAGCCGTCATATATCAATTAAAGATGCGCATGCCTCGCACATGAGTTTCTCTATTTTCCCTTCACCTTTTTTTCCAAAACCAGAATCCCTAAACCCGCCATTTCACTTCCCCCTTTCAGTTTCCCTCTTCACCTTTCAGTTTCCCTCTTTCTCCTTTCAGTTTCCCATTTTCTCTTTGTCCCCTCGTACGTTTCACGTTTCCTTCCCTTCCGACTGTTGGTGTTTCGTGCTTGCTTGCTATTGTTCGTGCTGCTTGCCTTTCGTAAGACATTTCGTGCCTCGATTGCCATCGTACCACATCGCGCTTAGGTAAGTTTTGAAATTGAATTTATATGCTTTTTATTGATGTTCTTTCTGGGAAGATTTTTTATTACAATGATTTTAATAGAAATATTTTTTTGTGGAGTTGCCTTTAATAGTAACAGAGATTTTATTAGCATTGTCGCTTTGAGGATAGTGCTTTTACATTCACGTACAATCTAGAAATATAAATTTCATATTTTATATTCCCCTTTTCTGAGTTGGTGGATAGCCCATAGAATTTTTTATTTTATAGAAAATGTTCCCTTCCCATCCTGCTATGAATTGCGTGAATAGGAAAAATCTAATAATAGTTAATTTTCATTCCCTTGTGTAACTTTCGAGAGAATAATGCAAGGATAGTGTTACTTTAAACCAATTCCCTGTGATAGTAAATTAGTAAGCAATTCCTGGTAGTATTGAAAATGAAAAACAATTTTAAGTGTAGTTGAATTTTATTAATAGTGTTGTTCTTATTTTAAGTGCAGTTCTTGGTATTTTAAGACTCAAATAGAAACAAACAATTCAAACTTAGTAATCATGCAACACATTAAAAATATAGCATCTACAAACATAAAAGTAAAACCAAATAACCTGATATCTCCTAAATCCTACAATTGCAAGTTGAAGTTTTTAGATCAACAGTGTATCTTTTTCTAGATCATTGACCTGAGACACCCTTCACTACAGATGGGGTAGCACTTTACGTCCACCCAATGCATTATTACTACCTGATAATTTCAAGCTTGGCCTTGTTTCTAGTTGTATTTGATTTTTCTTTTAAATGTCACTACAACAACTACGTGGTTTTACAACAGGGATTTATTAGAGGTAGTTTAAAATACGCAGTTTTACATGAAGAAGACTCTTCCGCACATCAACTTGATTGACCAGGAAATTGATTAAGATATAATTACTGTTGCTACCCAATTTTGTCCAGGTCCATTTAAAATAAAAAATAAAAAATACCAAAAAATAAAAAACTTCTTTTTTAGAAAAAAAGTGAACCTATGGGCTTGTTTGAATTTCAAATTATTGATCCAGACTTTGAACCTCTAAAACTTAGAAAATCTTAAAATTCAAAAAAGGAGGAAGAAATTTTAAATTTTGAAATTGATAAAAAGGGTTAGATTTTATGATAAGAGATAAAAGTGGTGAAAAGATTTTAGAAAACGAGATAAAGTTTTTTTAAGATAAAGCTATTATGAGATGAGATAAGGCTTTTCTTTTAAAATATATATTATATAGTGGAAACAGTTTTTCTTAAAGATAAGGATAAGTTTTAATATATATATTATGTAAATGCTAGGATTCACGCACAGCTAAGGTTCAGGGGCCTGATTTTAAATTATATACATATATTAAAGGAAGAAACAAAATTAGTTAGAAAAGATAATAATTTATATATTAAAAAGGGAATGAAGGGGCGGCCAACAGGTATATATATATATATACTATACATTCACACTGAAGAGGAGGAGAGAGATAGGCAAGGTCGGCGTTAGGAATATAGAAAGAGATTGACGCAATTGAGAAGCAGGCCAGCATAAAGAAAAGAGCAGAATTTTTTAACAGAACACACGCAGAAGAAAAAAAGGCAATCGACGCAAGGGAAAAGAAAATTGACGTGAAAAGGTGGTTGAAGATATCCACACAATATTGTTCACGTAATAACACCATAGGAAGAGCAATTGAAATCAACAAGAATAGGTATTTGTTCTTCTTCCCTTTTAATTTCTCATTCAAATTCATTTGTTTTTTTTGTTTCCTAGAAAATCATAATAGGCTTGATTGAATGTATGAAGCCCTTCCTCATTTAGAAGAATCTTAATAATCAGTAGCGTAGGGTACCCATTAATGTTTGCTACCAAATTAGAGAATAAAATTAATATTTGTATGTGCCTAAAATTAAAATTTTTATGTTAGGGTTAATTTAGACAGGATGCCTTGTTAACCCATGTTTAATTTTTTTCTTTTTTTTTTAGATCATAAAGTATTTTGGTAGTACTAATAGGTAACGAAAATTAATACATTCACATTAAGGATCAATTCGGACGAGACGTCCTGTTGGTCTAACTCTTTGAGTAAAGTAAATATATAATAGTCTTGAAATTAACGTAGACCTAAAAAAATATTTTGATAACAAATTTAGGGACTTTATAGATTTTTTGGGCGAGACGTCCTGTCAATCTATGTAAAATTTCCTAAAAGAATTTAAACCATAAAATACTTTAATAATATCTATAATATAATAAAATCAACATATCCTTATAGATTCCTTGGACGAGACGTCCTGTTAATCTAGGTTTTTAAATAAACTTTTCATTTTCAAATTAACCTAGACTGTTAAGTTCTCCTTTTGAAATATAATAAAATCATTTTAAAACCTAAGGTTTCCTCTTTCTAAAAATATAACTTACTTCGCGTTTTTTTTAAAAAATAACCCAA
This sequence comes from Clitoria ternatea, assembly GCA_037962975.1. Classification (NCBI taxonomy): domain Eukaryota; kingdom Viridiplantae; phylum Streptophyta; class Magnoliopsida; order Fabales; family Fabaceae; genus Clitoria; species Clitoria ternatea. The sequence goes on along the minus strand of CM075672.1, from coordinate 154,988,709 downwards.
AGAACTACGTAACCCTGATTTCCCCTAACGCTTGGGGAATACGTAGGAGCGGGAATAATTACTCTTGTCGGGCCCAAATTTTAAAAAAAATATATATCCCTTTTACTAGTAAAAATAAAATTATCATGCTTTTAACGATAACTCGATTAATTTGGACAAGACGTCCTGTTAGTCGTAAAGTTTATAATTTTAAAAATCATTAAATCAACAACAAATCCAAGAGGCATCTCTAAGAGGTTTAAATTATAAATTAGTAGGATTATTCAAACTTAAACAATTTAGGGTAACCGTTTAAAACGGACAATGTGGGGTGCTAATACCTTCCCTACCTGTAATTAGACTCCCAAACTTAAAATCTTAATTTATGACCAGTACCTTCACGTTAAGGTTTTCTAATGTTTTACCTTAAAAACATTAGTGGCGACTCCACAGTTTTCGAAGGAAACTCGGGAAACTTAATTTTCTTTTTACAGTCGACCTCCCGCCGCGATTTAGGTCGCGACAGATGGCGACTCCACTAGGGACTTTAGAGAGTCAAGCCCGTCTAATTTGTTTAAATTTTCCTACATGATTTCTTGTCTATGTTTATGCCATGTGTTTTGTTGATATATATTATTATCGAACCTTAGGGTAGAAGATGTTATATTTTGTATTATTGAACCTTAGGGTAGATGATTTTTTATTATTATTATTATTATTATTTGCTCTGTGTTTGTTTCTTGTGAAGGAAAGGTAAATTGCATGAATGCCCCTCACACACTACACTTACACTTGTTCACACACTTTCTGAGTGGGACCCTACACCCAAGGGTCTGAATAAACCATTAAGTTTAGGGGAGGTTGTGTAGCGGTGTCATTTGGGACATTCGTCTCCGTCTGACATCGTGAGAGCGTCAGCTAGAGTGTGACTTTCTCATGGTGCCCACACCTGGTAGATTTCCTATCGTTGTGGTCCACATCATGGGTAGAGTCTTAGCTCTAGTGGCCTTTAGTGATTTAAAATAGCCACCTAATGTGAGAGAACACTATTAGAGGAGCCTTAGAACCCATAAGAGGCCTTCAGACAAACCCTGTATAGAGAACACAAGGGGCAATGGTATTTTACCTTCTTTTTTTTCTCTAAATTAAAAAGACTCCTTTTCCAATAAACATTTTCTTAAAAAAAAACCCAATACTTTGACATGGGGCAAATAGTTCAAGCCCGTTCAATTTTGTGCTTTAAATTATAGGCCTTTTGGATCGTAAGTTTTTATGTAAAGTTTTCCAAAAAGTTGATGATCTGAGATGTCTGTAATTTATTCACACAGAAAATATTTTTAAGAAATAATGATAACAAGCCCATAAGTTGATTTTTTTTTCTCTCTTCCAGAAAGTAATCGAAACTTGGCGAGTATCCAACAAAATGGAAACTAATGTGGATTTAGATGAATGTGGGGCCAACAAGACCGAATTGAGGAAGTTACTACATGTCAAGGTTGGAAAAATTGACACTGTTAGCCTGCAAGTTTTGGGAAAGAAGCTGAATCTGACCCAAAGGATGACCTTCTCAAGGAAATATGGGAGGATCCTAAAGCTTTTGGAAGTTGAAGTACAGGTCGAAGCACTCACTGCTTTAGCCCAATTTTATGACCCGCCTCTTCGATGTTTCACATTTTGAGACTTCCAGTTAGCGCCATCAATGGAAGAGTTCGAGCAGATTTTGGGCTTACCATTAGAGGGGCCGGTACCTTACAGACGACTTGGACAGTATGCTAACATCACCTCCCTTTCTTCAATACTGAAGATCAGTCCGACCGAGCTAGAAGAAGCACGACTATGCAGGAATCAGATACCAGGGTTTACCAGGGCATATTTGGAAAAACACATGAACAGTTTGGCTGAAAATAAAGATTGGGAAACTTTCATGGACACCTTAGCACTTACCCTTTATGGTATCATCTTGTTTCCTCGAATCGAGAATTATATAGACTATGACGCTATAGATGTTTTCCTGGCCCGTAAACTTCATCGTGAAAATCCTGTTACTGCACTTTTGGCGGATGTTTATTGTACCATGGACTACTGCCATACTCAAGGGGGGAAAGAATCCTTTGTTGCTCACCTGCTTTGTATGTGTGGCTTACATCACATGTCTTCAGCCAAATGGGCAAGGTTGAATGCCCTATATCAGACCTAAAGTGGTGCCAGCTGACTATGAAGAGTGGGCGTGAATGGGCCAGCCATCTTATTAGGCTCACTGCTGAAAAGGTAAGATGGTATCCGCAATGGCTAAAGGTTGACACCATCATTCACCATTGTGGAAGTTATCCGAATGTCCCGCTCATAGGCACTCACGGATGCATCAATTATAATCCAGTCATAGCCAAGCACCAATTGGCTTACCCTTTGCTCGGACCACCAAGTGAAGAGTCATTGACCCCCTTTGTCCTCTACTACACAAACGGGGAATACGCTTCTACCCTCAAGCATATAAGGGGTGCCTGGCAGAAAGTTTGCAAGAAAGGGAAAGAGTTAGGTGTCAGAAGTCATGGTATTAAAGAAGAATACTATCAGTGGATCCTAAATCGGGTCTCTATCGTCAAGCTGCCGTTCAAGACATTCGATCCCCCTCCGAGGTATGAGTCATCTACCGGACCCCCTTTTGAAGATGAAAGGGCCAGAGAAATAGAGGAGCTGAAAGCCAAGAACAAGAAGTTAGAAGATGACTTGACAAAAGCCTATCAAGATTGTGCTCTTTCAAAGAGGGAAAATCATGAAAAAGAACAAGCCTATGAGGACATTAGTAGAAAGCGAAAGGCCGAAATGATTCATATGCAGAAGTTAGATCAATGCCTCTGAGCAGCTAACTCCCAGCTAAAAGCCAAGAATGAAGAAAAAGATGTTATTCTTGCAGACAAACAGCTATTGAAACAAATGATGGAGAGAGCAAGAGAAAATGAACAGAAGGCCATGGCAGAAAAAGATTTTCTGCAATCTCAAATCACTATCATGGAGCAACAAATCAAAGATATGACAGAAACGTCTCAACAAGAAATAAATGATGAGAAATGGCGTGCATACGAGATAGAGAACAGATGTCAGGAGATCATACAGTCTATGAGAGCCGAAGTAGCAAATCAGGATGAAATCATTCACTCATGGATGTGCCGCTTCCACCAGCTAGCGTATCTGGCAAACGATACTTTGGAAGACATCCCACAGTTGCTGAAAAAGGCCGATGGAATGACAAATCCCCTCACTACCCCCAAGGAGATTATAGTTTTCCTAGAATATTGTAAAAATCGGCTTAATGAAATGAAGGCTATGATTGCCCCAGCTAGGAGAGACTGATTATTTCTGCTGGATGTAATGACTGCTTTTATTAAATAAAATGATTGCTTCACGTCCACAATGATACCATATTAGTTTCCACATTGCTTAACTTAGTACTTTTGAACGAGACGTTCTAAGGAACGGTAAAAGGATGCTCGCCAAGGCTCATGATCGCTTCAATCATTTTTATTTTTATTTTTATTTTATTATTTATTTCTTTATTTTTTTTATTTTTTTTATTTTTGGTCTCTTTCTTTTCTTTTTTCTTTTCACTAATACATTTTTTTTATTTAAAAAAACATCAAAAGAAAGAAAGAAATCACGGGGAGACATCCTTATAGAACCCGGCTTTAGACAAGACTCATGGCTGAAACGGATAACGAGACTGAGAACTTAAGGAATCAGGTCAACTATTTAAGGGAGCAGATAACTGAGTTGACCAAGCTTCTAGAAAAGAAGGTCACAGAGGAGGGCCCATCCTCGAACAGTGAGCGTCAACCAACTTCTCCGGTGTACCCTCCTGGTTTTGCTCTTGGCCAGGATACGCCACCTGCTAACGATATCGGAAACCAGGGCAAAACTGCTGAACCCCGCACCATGCAACCACCATTTTATGGCATGCCATATGGATGCATGCCTCCTCAAACCTTCACTGATCAAGATGGTAACCTCATACCCTTTCCGTTGTATGGTTTACCACCTGGTTATTTTCCTCCTGTAATCTCGGGTCCACAAGGTGGGAATGTAGTACCCCCGTTAAACCCACAGGCTCAGAATCAAGTCCCGAGCCCACAGACCTCTGAGCTTTGAAACACTCAGCCGCCTATAATTCAGGCAACTACACTTACTACGAACCCACAAGGGACGACACAGTCAAATCTGGCATATCAAACACAACAATTCCCTCACCTCCAATCACAGCATAATTATCCTTATGGGTATATGATGCCTCGCCCTGTCGTCGTGCAAACCACCAATCCTGCTAATGCAAATAATGAGCCTAAGGGAAAGATGGAGATTCTCAAAGAACGCCTTCGCGTTATGGAAGGTGTGGGAGGTTTTGGCCCAATAGACACATCTGAACTTTGCCTGGTTCCAGATGTGGTGATACCCCCCAAATTTAAAATGCCCGAATTTGACAAATATTAGGGTATGTCTTGTCCTCGAAATCATCTGACCATGTATTGTCGAAAGATGGCTTCCCATTCCCTTAATGATAAACTGCTTATTCACTGTTTCCAAGATAGTTTGGCAGGAGCTGCCCTGACTTGGTACATGCATCTAGAACGTGCTCGCATACACTGCTGGAGAGACCTAGCTGATGCCCTCTTGAAACAATACAAGTACAACCTAGACATGGCACCAGACAGGATGCAATTACAAAATATGACTAAGAAAGATAATGAGTCTTTCAAAGAGTATGCCCAGCGTTGGCGAGAAGTGGCTGCACAAGTGGACCCCCCGCTGCTAGAGAAGGAGGTTGTGGCAATGTTCATCGATACACTCCAAGCTCCTTTTTATGACAGAATGATTGGGAGTGTATCATCAAATTTCTCTGACATTGTTACCATTGGAGAAAGAGTGGAAAGTGGGGTAAGGACAGGGAAAATTGCCCAAATTGCATCAGGGGAACCTTCCATGAAAAAACATGTGCAAACTGGAAAAAGAAAGGAAGGTGGGGCTAATGCTGTCACCTATGATTTAAGGAACTTTCCTCAAAGACCGCACCACCCTACATCTCTTCCCCAAAATGACCCCTATAAATCCACGTTATATCCTCAAGTAGCTGATACTGCCAATAACCATTCTCAGCCTTCCCATCAACCACTTCGTTATCAGTTACCCATACCACCACACAATTATCATCACATGCCAGTACAACCACTGCAACAATGGACTCGGCCACCAAACCCTAATCAAAATCAGAGAAGGATAAACGATGGTCGCAATCATGTTCAGTTTGACCCAATCCCTATGAGTTACACTGAACTGTTACCGCACCTTATCCAAAAATCCCTTGTGGTGCCTTGCCCTTCCACAATTCTTGGACCACCTTATCCCAAAGGATATGATCCAAATGCTCAATGTGACTATCATGCTAGGGCACCAGGGCACTCAACAGAAAACTGTTTGGCTTTGAAACGTAAAGTACAAGACTTGATTAAATCCAAGTGGCTTAATTTCCGGGAAGGAAATCCGAATGTGGCTACAAATCCCTTACCTAATCATGAAGATTCTGGGGTTAATGTCATAGAAGAAATAGAGGAATATGTGAAAAACGTCTGTGACATCAAAACACCATTGAAAGAAATTCATGGTCATTTAATTAAGGCAGGATTGATAGAGGCATCTTGGGACCTTAGTTTTCATGAAACCCTTCAAAGGTTGATGGATAGTCATTTCGTACAAATCTATAAGCACCATACCGATGGCGTAAATATGATCCAAGGGAAACCGAAGGTTCCAACTCCCGTACCATTAGTGATTTACTATACCAAGAGCTCTGCACCAATTGATACTCCAATGCCTCAAACTGTAACTATCGAAACACCTACTCCTTTTTCATTCAAGGACTCTCACGCTGTGCCATGGAAATATGATATGAATATAATTTCCAAAAGCTCTAAAGCAGATGGACCATCCTCCTCTGATGTAATAAATATATCTGGAATAGGAGGAGTTACCCGAAGCGGTAGAATTTTTACTCCGCCAGAGTTAAGAAAAGACCCTAGGTCCGCTATCAGAAACGCTAGCAGTGGCAAAGCTAAAGCTGATGAAAAAGAGACTGAGGATGTTAAAAGTACTGTATCTGATGAAGAAGCCCACAAATTTCTAAAATTCATTCGTCAAAGTGAGTACCAAGTGGTAAACCAGTTGAATCGTACGCCTGCAAAAATTTCTCTTTTGTCGTTATTGCTTAATTCAGAACCTCATAGGAAAACACTTATGAAAGTTTTGAATGAAGCCCATGTTACCCGTGACATTTCTGTTAACAAATTCCAAGGGATAGTGGGGCACATTATCGCTGATAACTATCTGACTTTCACAGATGATGAGATACCAACAGAGGGAATGGGGCACAACAATGCCCTCCATATCTCAATCAAATGCCAAGACCATATTCTGGCAAAAGTGCTCATGGATAATGGGTCATCTCTTAATGTTATGCCCAAATCTACACTTGCCAAATTACCTTTTGAAGGGACCCATATGAAACCAAGTACCATGATAGTGCGAGCCTTTGATGGGACTCGAAGAGAGGTAATAGGGGAAATTGAGATTCCTATCCAAGTAGGTCCGTGTACTTTTGCAGTTCTTTTTCAAGTCATGGATATCGTACCAGCATATAGTTGTTTATTGGGTCGGCCATGGATCCATTCTGCTGGAGTGGTCCCATCCATATTACATCAAAAGCTGAAGTTCATCATAGGTAACAAGCTAGTAATTGTTTCAGGAGAGGAAGATTTCTTAGTTAGCAAACCTTCATCCACTCCTTACATCGAAGCAGTGGAAGAAGCTCTTGAGACATCCTTTCAAGCACTAGAAATCACCAATGCTTCTTACATAGGGGAAGCAGCCTCAATGATGAAAGCTCATATGTCAAATACGTCCTTGATGATAGCGAAAATGATGTTACGAAATGGGTATCAACTAGGGAAAGGTTTAGGACATGGACTCAAAGGAGAATTAGAAGTGGTACAATTACTAGAGAATAAGGGCGGATTTGGCTTGGGATACAAACCCTCTGAAGCCGATAAAAGGAGAGTTATAGAGGAGAAGAAGGAGAGAAGGAAAGCTCGCCTGGAAGGCCGTGAACCTCGCATCAAAAGAATTCCTATCTGTGACCTTTATCAGAGTTTTCAAAGCGCGGGCTTAATATATCCAGATCAAGTGGCTGCTATTAAGGACGACTCTTATGATGATGCAAGCTTTGTGCTCCTCTGTTCACCAGGCACAGAACTTTGTAACTAGGAGGCCATTGAACTCCTCACAAGTTTAATTTTTGATTCAAAGTAATTTGTAATTGCCTTAATGACTTAATTCCCCCATTGTTATGCCCAAGGATTTGGGGTTTACTTTTACAATAAGGGCAAAACAAGTTTTGTCATGTTTTTGAAATTTCCATTAATAAATGTATATTTGAAATTCAATATCTCTTTCTTTACATCTTTCTCAAATTCCCTTTCCCTTTTCCCTCATTCGAGTATTTTTGTTATTCACCTAAATACAGACCTAAAAAAGATTCAATCAAGAGCAGTAAGATCGAGATCCCATTTCAGGATTTTGAGTATCCGGTTGATTACGCTGACGAGGATAGTGAGGAAGATTATGGTCTCTCGCCCGAATTAACTAGAATGTTGGAACAAGAAGCCAGAGAAATTCAACCCTATCAGGAAGCGATTGAGGTCATCAATTTAGGGAATAAAGAAGATAAAAAAGAGGTTAAAATTGGCACTTCCTTGAGCCAAGAACAACGGGGAGAACTGATTAAGTTATTGATAGAGTTTCGGGATATCTTTGCTTGGTCCTACCAAGATATGCCTGGGTTAGATAACAACATCGTGGAACATAAACTACCTTTAAAGCCTGAATGTCTCCCGGTTAAGCAGAAATTACGCCGAATGAAGCCCGAGATGCTCTTAAAAATCAAGGATGAAGTAAAGAAGCAATTCGATGCTGGATTTCTAGCTGTTGTAAAATACCCTCAATGGGTGGCCAATATTGTCCCCGTCCCAAAGAAAGACGGAAAGGTACGGATGTGTGTGGATTATCGAGATCTGAATAGAGCTAGTCCCAAGGATGACTTTCCTTTGCCACAGATTGATGTCCTAGTCGATAATACAGCTCGGAATTCCATCTTCTCATTCATGGACGGTTTCTCTGGGTATAACCAAATTAAAATGGCGCCTGAGGACATGGAGAAAACTACCTTTATCACCCTGTAGGGAACCTTTTGCTACAAAGTGATGTCCTTTGGTTTAAAAAATGCTGGGGCAACTTATCAGAGAGCAATGGTGACCCTGTTTCATGACATGATGCATAAAGAGATAGAAGTCTATGTAGATGACATCATTGCTAAATCCCGAAGTGAGGAAGGGCATATTCATGACTTAAGAAAACTTTTTGAGTGACTAAGAAAGTTTAGACTCAAGCTAAATCCGGCTAAGTGCACTTTTGGAGCGAGATCTGGCAAATTGCTAGGATTTATGATGAGTAAAAAAGGAAAAGAAGTTGATCCTGATAAAGTCAAAGCAATTCTTGAAATGCCTCTGCCCAGTATAGAAAAGGAGGTCCGGGGATTCTTAGGAAGGTTAAATTATATCGCTAGATTCATTTCGCAACTAACAGCAACTTGCGAGCCTATTTTCAAGCTACTCCGCAAGAATCAACCAGGACAATGGAACGAAGATTATCAACTAGCCTTTGACAAGATAAAACAATACTTACAGGAACCACCTATCCTGATACCTCCGACCCCTAAGAGGCCTCTCATTCTTTACTTGACGGTGTTGGATGAATCCATGGGTTGCGTACTAGGGCAGCATGATGAGACAGGAAAGAAAGAGCATGCTATTTATTATTTAAGCAAGAGGTTTACAGAATACGAGTCAAAATATTCCGCGTTAGAACGTACTTGTTGTGCATTGGCATGGGCCGCTCGACGTTTAAGACAATACATGTTGTTTCATACTACTTGGCTTGTATCCAAAATGGATCCAGTCAAATACATCTTTGAAAAACCCGCCTTGACCGAGAGGAGTGCTCGCTGGCAAGTTCTGTTGACTGAATATGACATAACATATGTCACCCAGAAAGCCATAAAAGGAAGTGCTCTAGCAGATTATTTGGCGCACCAACCTGTGGATGACTATCAACCCTTACAATTTGAGTTTCCTGATGAGAACATCATGACCTTGATTAATGAAGAGAAAACCCTGGGAAACAAATGGATTTTAAGATTTGACGGAGCGTCTAATGCACTGGGGCATGGAATAAGGGCAGTTCTGATTTCTCCAGATAAAAAGATTATCCCTATTTGTGCCAGGTTATGCTTTGACTGCACCAATAACATCGCCGAATACGAAGCATGTGCTATGGGGATCCAAGTAGCTTTAGATACGAAAGTAAGGGTGCTGGAAGTTTATGGGGATTCTGCATTGGTTATTCATCAATTAAAAGATGAGTGGGAGACTAGGGATACCAAGTTAATTCCTTATTATACTCACATCAAAGAATTAATCAAGGGGTTTGACGAGATCTCTTTTCACCATATTCCTCGTGATGATAATCAAATAGCCGATGCTTTGGCAACCCTGGCATCGATGTTCAAAATAAGCAATGATAGTGACATGCCCCTCATTGAGATAGGCAACCATGGCCAACCTGTGTACTGCCAATCAATAGATAAGGAGACAGATGGGAAGCCTTGGTATCATGATATCAAAAACTACATCAAAAGTCGGGAGTACCCTCGGGAAGCTACAGAAAATGACAAAAGAACCCTACGACGACTTTCTATGGGTTTCTTCTTAAACGGCGATGTGCTTTACAAAAGGAATCATGACTCCGTACTTCTTCGATGTGTAGACGTGAATGAGGCAAAAGGGATCATGGTTGATATTCACGAAGGATCCTTCGGAACTCATGCCAATGGCCATGCCATGGCAAGAAAGATCTTAAGAGCTGGGTATTACTGGACAACTATGGAACCTGACTATTTTGACTATATTCAGAAATGCCATAAATGTCAAACCTACGCTGACCAAATTCATGCACCCCCCTCATCCCTAAATGTTTTATCAACTCCATGGCCCTTCTCGATGTGGGGTATGGACGTCATTGGGCCCATCGAGCCAAAAGCCTCAAATGGCCATCGCTTCATCTTGGTCGCTATCAACTATTTCACTAAATGGGTCGAGGCAGCGTCCTATGCCAATGTGACGAAAAATGTTGTGGTTAAATTCCTCAAAAAAGAGCTAATATGTCGATATGGCTTGCCAAGTTAGATCATTACTGACAACGGCACAAACCTAAATAACAAAATAATGAAGGAATTGTATGAGAATTTCAAAATCCATCATCATAACTCCTCCTCGTACCGGCCAAAGATGAATGGAGCAGTTGAAGCAGCAAATAAAAACATCAAGAAGATAGTACAGAAAATGGTTATGACCTACAAAGATTGGAGTGAGATGCTCCTTTTTGCTTTACATGGGTATCGTACTTCGGTTCGAACTTCGACAGGGGCAACCCCGTTCTCTTTGGTATATGGCATGGAAGCAGTCATACCTATTGAAGTCAAAATCCCATCTTTAAGGGTAATCATGGAGGCCAAATTGGAAGAAGCTGAGTGGGTTCAAGTTCGACATGACCAACTGAACCTAATAGTTGGGAAGAGGTTAACTGCCTTATCTCACGGACGGTTATATCAGAAGCGTATGAAAAAGGCTTATGAAAAGAAGGTACGACCTCGACAATTTCAAGAAGGGGATCTAGTTCTCAAGAAAATTCTGCCAATCCACAAGGATCACAGAGGAAAATGGACACCTAATTACGAGAGACCATATATGGTAAAAAGAGCTTTTTCTGGTGGAGCTTTGGTATTGACCAACATGGATGGAGATGACCTACCGGTGCCTATAAATTCAGACGCAGTCAAAAGATACTTTGCCTAAAAAAACAAAGAAAAAGCAAAAAAACAAAAAAAAACAAAAAAAAACAAAAAAATCATGCTCGTTAGGCTGAAAACCTGAAAGGGCGACCTAGGCAAAAATTAGAGCGACCTGGTGAGTCAAAAACCTGAAAGGGTGGCTCAGGCAAAAATTAAGGTCAAAATTTTGGCAAAGTAACTAAATATCCCCACCCAAGCAGAGCGAAACTGAACTGAGGTACGAGGACAAGGACCAAAATTGAATTACTTTCTCAAAAGCAAGATCGAAGGATAAACTTGTCATCTGATACAGGATCAAGATTCTTACTGTTCTCAGGGATTCACTGGAAGATCTGCAAACCCCATTACATCCCTATTATCAAACTCTTTACCTACGTTTGTTTCTTTTTACATCTAATTTCCCTTTGTCTTTTCCGGTACTTGATCAACCCACATAAATAAATGTGCTACCTTTTCAATACGCATTTATACATGAGTTTCATTAATATGACAAAACATGTGTTTTAACGAATAAAACAAGGCAATGACAATTATTTTCACAAAAAGAAAAATCGTGGGAGTGAGAGGCTCCTGTTATTTGATAGCACCTCAGACAAGCATCACAAGGACTACGCTGAATACATGCTCAAGAGAGAAAATCACCTTGTTCATCCATTTCACCTATGAGTATAAACCAAAAATCTGTAAAGATTGCAGCTCTAAAGGTTTCTCCCCGGATTTCAAACTTGATTTTAATTTCCAATCGCCAAACATGGCATCATTTAAATTTTCAGTCACCGAGCGGGGCACTATTTTACTTTTCAGCTGCCAAGCAGGGCACCATTTCAATTGCCGAGCGGGGCATCATTTTATTTTCGTAGAGCCGAACATGGCATCTTTTAAATTTCTAGTTGCCGAGCGGGGCACTCTTTTAATTTTTAGTCGCCGAGCGGGGCACCATTTTACTTTCTTGTCGCCAAACATGGCATCATTTAAATTTTAAGTCGCCGAGCGGGGCACCACTTTACTTTTCAGTTGCCAAGCGGGGCACCATTTCAATTGCCGAGCGGGGCACTCTTTTAATTTCTAGTTGCCGAACAGGACATCATTTTACTTTCCTGGAGCCGAACATGGCATCTTTTAAACTTAAAGTCGCCGAGCGGGCCACTCTTTTAATTTCCAGTAGCTAAGCAGGGCACCATTTTACTTTCCTTTCGCCAAACATGGCACCATTTTACTTTCCAATCGCCGAACGAGACACAATTTTACTTTCCAGTAGCCGAGCAAGGCACAATTTTACTTCCCAGTAGCCGAGCGGGGCACCATTTTACTTTTCAGTCGCCAAGCGGGGCACCATTTTACTTTTCAATTGCCAAGCGGGGCACCATTTCAATTGCCGAGCAGGGCATCATTTTATTTTCCTATAGCCGAACATGGCATCTTTTAAACTTACAGTCGCCGAGCGGGGCACTCTTTTAATTTCCAGTCGCCGAGCATGGCATAATTTAAATTTTCAATCGCCGAGTAAGGCACCATTTTAATTTCTTCGTCGTCAAACACGACATTCTTTAAAACTGGCGCCCTTGACAAAATTGTTCCGCTCAGTCTTTACTTATCCATTACTTTAACACAGTAAGGGAAAAGTAAAGAGGGGCAAGCTGTTGCTACCCAATTTTGTCCGGGTCCATTTAAAATAAAAAATAAAAAATACCAAAAAATAAAAAAAAATCTTTTTTAGAAAAAAAGTGAACCTATGGGCTTGTTTGAATTTCAAATTATTGATCCGGGCTTTGAACCTCTAAAACTTAGAAAATTTTAAAATTCAAAAAGGGAGGAAGAAATTTTAAAATTTGAAATTCATAAAAAGGGTTAGATTTTATGATAAGAGATAAAAGTGGTGAAAAGATTTTAGAAAACGAGATAAAGTTTTTTTAAGATAAAGCTATTATGAGATGAGATAAGGCTTTTCTTTTAAAAATATATATTATATAGTGGAAACAGTTTTTCTTAAAGATAAGGATAAGTTTTAATATATATATTATGAAAATGCTAGGATTCACGCACAGCTAAGGTTCAGGGGCCTGATTTTAAATTATATACATATATTAAAGGAAGAAACAAAATTAGTTAGAAAAGATAATAATTTATATATTAAAAAGGGAATGAAGGGGCGGCCAACAGGTATATATATATATACTATACATTCACGCTGAAGAGGAGGAGAGAGATAGGCAAGGTCAGCGTTAGGAATATAGAAAAAGATTGACGCAATTGAGAAGCAGGCCAGCATAAAGAAAAGAGCAGAATTTTTTAACAGAACACACGCAGAAGAAAAAAAGGCAATCGACGCAAGGGAAAAGAAAATTAACGTGAAAAGGTGGTTGAAGATATCCACACAATATTGTTCACGTAATAGCACCATAGGAAGAGCAATTGAAATCAACAAGAATAGGTATTTGTTCTTCTTCCCTTTTAATTTCTCATTCAAATTCATTTGTTTTTTTTTGTTTCCTAGAAAATCATAATAGGCTTGATTGAATGTATGAAGCCCTTCCTTATTTAGAAGAATCTTAATAATCAGTAGCGTAGGGTACCCATTAATGTTTGCTACCAAATTAGAGAATAAAATTAATATTTGTATGTGCCTAAAATTAAAATTTTTATGTTAGGGTTAATTTAGACAGGATGCCTTGTTAACCCATGTTTAATTTTTTTCTTTTTTTTTTTAGATCACAAAGTATTTTGGTAGTACTAATAGGTAACGAGAATTAATACATTCACATTAAGGATCAATTCGGACGAGACGTCCTGTTGGTCTAACTCTTTGAGTAAAGTAAATATATAATAGTCTTGAAATTAACGTAGACCTAAAAAAATATTTTGATAACAAATTTAGGGACTTTATAGATTTTTTGGGCGAGACGTCCTGTCAATCTATGTAAAATTTCCTAAAAGAATTTAAACCATAAAATACTTTAATAATATCTATAATATAATAAAATCAACATATCCTTATAGATTCCTTGGATGAGACGTCCTGTTAATCTAGGTTTTTAAATAAACTTTTCATTTTCAAATTAACCTAGACTGTTAAGTTCTCCTTTTGAAATATAATAAAATCATTTTAAAACCTAAGGTTTCCTCTTTTTAAAAATATAACTTACTTCGCGTTTTTTTTAAAAAATAACCCAAAGAACTACGTAACCCTGATTTCCCCTAACGCTTGGGGAATACGTAGGAGCGGAAACAATTACTCCTGTCGGGCCCAAATTTTAAAAAAAATATATATCCCTTTTACTAGTAAAAATAAAATTATCATGCTTTTAACGATAACTCGATTAATTTGGATGAGACGTCCTGTTAGTCGTAAAGTTTATAATTTTAAAAATCATTAAATCAACAACAAATCCAGGAGGCATCTCTAAGAGGTTTAAATTATAAATTAGTAGGATTATTCAAACTTAAACAATTTAGGGTAACCGTTTAAAACGGACAGTGTGGGGTGCTAATACCTTCCCCACCTGTAATTAGACTCCCGAACTTAAAATCTTAATTTATGACCAGTACCTTCACGTTAAGGTTTTTCTGATGTTTTACCTTAAAAACATTAGTGGCGACTCCACGGTTTTCGGAGGAAACTCGGGAAACTTAATTTTCTTTTTATAGTCGGCCTCCCGCCGCGATTTAGGTCGCGACAATTACTTATGATTCCGTTATAACTAATTTTTAATTAGTTAATTGAGTTAGCTTTTTTTCTGGTGGTTGTATTTCTAGTGCCCATATAAACTCTTGCATTGTGTATCTCTATTAGATTAATTCATTCATTTCAATACTCAAATGGAATTTCCTGTGAACTTTTCTTTGAAGCTTTTCTCTGTGAGAAGTAATATATACAATTCAAGACACTTGATATACCAACAACACACTCGATGATGCTTTGTACCATTTTTAATTGGTTTTTAAAGTTGGAAATCCATGCTAACATTAACAGGATAGTAGTTATAATTTTATGTTGTGTTTTTCTCCCCCTTCTTTTGTTTCTTTATACTGGTTTCAGAAACATTCAAATGATTATCTTGATATTTTTATAACTTCCATTTTGTAGAGGGAAGCAACCTGCCTTTGTTTCATTATTCTTTTTATTTGCATCTTTTATTTAGAAAAATCTTACTATCTATTATGCCTTAGAAGAAATGACCGGAGATTATCTTCCCGTTGAAATACTTCATGACCTTAACATGACGTTGAAGTTAATTTTCATTACATTCCTCTATGAAGCCATTGAGAGCCTGCTGTATTTTCCATCAAATTTCTCCTTGAGCTTTTGTAGATTCTGTCATCCATTTGCTATCTCTGTACCTTCCAATATCAGTCCTTGCTTTGTGGAGTTCCTTTGTTTTTTAAAATTGGTTTATGAGGAATATGTGAGGAAAAAATAAAAGACAAAATGTTAATAATAGATACTTGATAAGAAGAATATCATGCTCCCCTGCTTCCTCTTATAGCCACTAAATTCAATAATCCCATCTTCTCAACTCAACCATAATTCTATACTATAACTTATCTCTAAGTGATCTTGTGTATAATTGAAATTGTTCTCTATTTGAATTAATTTTGCACTTTATGTCTTTCTTCAAAGTATAAGTGAGGGGGTGGATTTAAATAATTCTGCTTAGCGCAAACAATGCTGTGAGTTACATCCAAAAGTTTCCTTCATAGGCCTAGAATCTGGGGTCGCATTAAGGTGTTATTCGGGGGGAGGGGGTGGACATATGAACAAGGTTTATTCAAATTGCTATAGTTTATCATTTAAGTGACTGAATAATGGAAACCATGACGTGTAGTGATGGCAGTGTATTCATTGATCTTTGGAGACAAGGGGGCAATCGATAGTGATGTTTCTTCTGCCTTGGAAATTGATTTGTTAGCATAATGAAAACATTACAGCATATAAGTTATGGTACCTTTGTTGGTTAGGTTAGGAGTTAAAGAGGTAAGGGTATTTTAGGAGCTGATTAGAGTGTAAGGGGAGGAGAATAGGAATCACATTTTAATTTGTATGACTGGAAGCTGATTTCCTGTCTGGTATGTTTTTTTCTCCATGCATCTGCACATTAAACAACATTATATTTCAAGAGCAATGTACCTAAGAATTATATTTTTATGAACTCATGGTGATTAAAATTGCACACGTTGCTATTAAATTGCTCAAATAAAATATTTGCCTACATTATATGTTATTGCCTTGCTAATTTCTTTTAACTAGAAAATGCTATTTTGTAATTAAAAGATGCTTCTTACTTTAATCATCTAAATTTATCTGTTGGAAGCTAAAATAATTTAATTTAATTTGGTCCTAGTGTACATATTTATTAGTGCCTTTTTCACATAGAACTATAACTTCTATGGATGTTCACAACTGAACCAAACAGAGACAAATTAAGCAAAAGATATTTAAAACTGAATGTTTTAAATATATACCAAACAATGGAATATCCCTATATATGAATTTTATTGTTGGTGATTTTGCAATGTAGCTAACATATAACTTTATATCACGACCAAAAATAGATGCAGCATATATCTTAACTTTAATACTATAATATTAGAGGCGGTTTAATAATGAATTATCGAAATGTATCATTAATTGTCTAAAGCTTGATTAAGAGCATGAGAATACCAAGCCCATCATGCTTAGGGAGAATAAGAATATCATGATATTGAAGATAAGAATTATATGCAATAAGCCACCATAAAGAAAAAGTATAAGGATAGTCACCAAAAGTCAAAAATAAAAACCAAAACAATGTGAAATTTTTTATTGTTATTTTTATTTTTTTAATTTTCAAGAACAGTCAATTGGATTTCTAGAACTACCCACCCTCACCAACTATCTGTCCTAAAAAATTTAATTACAGATCCTGTACCTTATTTGAATTAACATCTCGGCCTCACATAGTGCAAGAGAATAATTCTATCATGTAGTTTATTTTTTTAATAGTTCCATTTATTAGAACTCTAAGGGCTAGCAATCAAGTTTAGATTTTAAAAAATTATTTATATATTTAAATTGATTATTATAGACTCAAACCTCTTAAACACGGGTATCAGCAAGTATAATAACTAAAATAATGAGAAGCCTACAAAGAAGATCTCAGACTCTTAGTTCAAGGCCAAGCTGCAGATAATAAAAATGATGTTTATTTTGGTTTTTATTTGTTTATTTGTTTATTCGTGTAATTTATTTATCCTAGGAAACACAATCTAGTTTGAAACTCCTTGACATATTATAATGACTTATATAGACACTTGACATAACCGACGTTATCCTTTTTGGCTTGTACCTTCCTTATGACCCTCTTCATATATCAACTTAAGTTGCTGCATATGTACTTGAAGAATTGTATTCCAATTGCAAATGTACTCACTTGAGTTTTCCAATGTAGAGAAGATTTACCGAAACTGAAATCTATTCCACACATGCTACCTCCTAAAATTACTACAGTTTGATACGCTTTCTTTAGTTTGTTCCTTGATTACATTTTATAGGTGTGACGGGTTAATTTCTGCATCAGTTCTTCTTCTTCTTATGAGTATCCAATATTGATTACAAATAGATTTCTTTACAATACACGCTTCTAAATTGCTATTGCTGCCAATTAATTGTAAATTGTATTATATATATAATTTTTAGGGTCAAGCTTCTTGTTAATATTTGGTGGTAATTATTGAAAAGGATCATGAATCTCATCACAAACCCCTATAATTATAAAAATAAATTAATTACTATGTATGTCCATAATATAAAATTAAAGTTAAAAATTTAAATTTAAATTATTTAAATTATGTGGTATGTACTTTTTCCATTCTTTTTTCTGTGATGTAATTGGGAATTTGAGAATGGTCTCATTATTATCTAAAGTTAAAGCAATCCTTTATTGTTAGTTTGTTACTTTTCCATTATTCATGATTGACATGTTTTATGGTTGACATGTGAATGTACTAGTAGTGATGAAAATATGGGTTCGTTATTCTATTA
The DNA here is from genome assembly GCA_037962975.1 of Clitoria ternatea. NCBI lineage: Eukaryota > Viridiplantae > Streptophyta > Magnoliopsida > Fabales > Fabaceae > Clitoria > Clitoria ternatea. The sequence continues at coordinate 154,970,707 of CM075672.1, read as the reverse complement.
TTTATATAGTATGAGCTTATGATCTTTTTCTTGTTTTGCTTAGAAAGACAATTATAAGGAAATGGATAAGTCGTGGATCAAGATGCCACAAAATTCACCTGTTTATGAACAGGGAGTTCGAGGATTTATTGATTTTGATTTTAAGCATGACGACAAAGTATTATGCCCATGCTCTGTGTATGGTTTTAAAAGGTGGAGGACTAGAGATGAGGTCTACGACCACTTAATATGTAAGCCATTCCCGAAAGGATACACCTTTCGGTACTACCACAAGGAATCTGAAATAAAGGGGCCTAGTAATGTTGCTACTAAGAGTGAATCAAATTTGAATTCAGAACCAAACTCTATAGATGAAAGAGATCAAATTCGTAACATGATCAATGAAGCTTTCAGAGTTAAAGGCCACCGTGTAAATGATGAGGTTCCCCTCGAACCAAATGCGAATACTAGCCAGGGTGAACATATGATGCCTAATGTAACTCTAAATGAGTGTGAAACGAGGGTGTTTGAACAATTAGCCAAATATGGAGAACAACTGCTGTATGAAAGGTGTACTAATTTTTCAAAACTATCTTTCTTGGTGAAGTTATACCATCACAAATGCTTATGTGGGATCACTGACAAGGCTATGACAATGATATTAGAACTATTACAAGATGCATTTCAACATGCAAAGATTCTAATCTCTTTTTATGAGATGAAGAAGACCATAACAAAGCTTGGCTTGGATTATGAAAAGATACATACGTGTCTCAATCATTGCATGTTGTATTGGGGTGCGGAAAATGGAAACGAACAAACATGTAAAGTATGCAATTGCTCTAGATGGAAAAAGAGTTCAAAAGATGGTGAGGCTGGGACATCTAATGATAACAATACTAAGAAGAAGGTGCCTGCAAAAATCCTTCGTTATTTTCCATTGAAATCACGTTTACAAAGATTGTTCATGTCTTTAAAGACTGCAGAGGATATGAAATGGCATAGTATGAATCAAAGCAACGATGGCATGATGAGGCATCCTAGAGATTCAGAAGCATGGAAAATGTTTGATTCAATGAATCCCTTGTTTGCATCAAATCCACAAAATGTGCGCCTTGCATTGGTCACTGATGGTTTCAGTCCCTACGGAAGTCTGAGTGAAAGTTATAACATATGGCCAGTCATTCTTATTCCATATAACACCCCACCATGGGTGTGTATGAAGCCATCAACTTTCATTCTTTCAATGATTATTCTTGGAAATAAAATTCCAAGAAATGATATAGATGTTTACTTGCAGCCTTTAATCAAATAGTTAAAGGAGTTATGGCATGAAGGTGCGGACATATATGATGCTTCCATGAAAGAGGTGTTCAAATTACATGCAGCTCTGATATGGACACCAAGACCTGCATGATCCACCAAAGAAACTATCCAGGGTTGAAATTTTTGAGCAAGTTAGGAACATTACTTTCACATTAGGAAAAAGGAAAAGAAGATGTGGCACTGAAAATCCCACACAAGAAAAGGATCAACTGTGGAAAAAGAAGAGCATTTTTTTCAAGTTGCCATATTGGAAATATAATTTAATACGTCACAACCTTAACGTATATAGAAGAATGTGTGTGACAATATCATCTACACCTTGTTAAATGATGGTGCAAAGTCAAAAGATTATCTTAATGCTCGAAAGGACCTTCAGGTATTGGGTGTTAGACAAGAGCTATGGCCTAATAAGAATGGAAAATATCCTGCAGCAATCTATACATTAACCAATCAGGGCAAGAAGGCGTTCCTAACAACTTTGAGGAACATCATAGTGCCTGATGGTTATTTAAGCAACATTTCTAGGTGCATTGATATGGATAATAATCGATTGAATAGGATGCTAAAGAGTCATGATAGCCATGTTTTGATGCAACAATTCCTTCCGATTGCCATGCGTACAGTTTTGTGCACTGAGGTTTCAGCAACATTGATTGAATTATGCATATTTTTTAGACAGTTGTGCCATAAAGTGTTGTCTCCAACAGATTTAGACAAGCTCCAAAAACAAATCGTGCTCACTTTATGCCATATGGAGATGATTTTCCCCCCATCATTCTTTACTATCATGGTTCACTTAGTTGTTCATCTGGCTGAAGAAGCTAAGCTTGGAGGTCCTGTCCATTATAGATGGATGTATCCTATAGAGATGCAATGTTTACGTGATACATTTTCTTATAACTTACCGAGCTACATTTTAGGGTTATTATTAATTTTGTTTGCTATGGATTCATAGGTGTTTGGGGTTACTAAAATCATATGTGACTAACAAGGTTAGGCCTGAAGGATCTATAGCAGAAGGTTATGTAATGCAAGAGATTTTAACATTCTGCTCAAGGTATCTAGACAACATTGAAACAAGGTGGAATCGACCTGCTCGTGTTGATGATGGGCATGATGACACACAACCTACTTCACGAGCCACTGAATTATTTCCCCATGTAGGAAAACCAATTGGTGGTTCTTCATATTTTACTTTAACATCTATTGAAAAATTACAGGCTCATGGACATGTACTCACTAATTGCCCCGCTATTGATTGCTATCTCCAGTGAGTAATTTTGACACTTAAATAACCTACATATTCTATTTTACAATGTTTAATTCAATAACCGTATATGTATAGGGAATTTAGAGATGTTGTGCGGAGGCAACTAAGGCGTCGTGTTAGGAATGCTACTGATGTTGACAAGAAGGTTCATAGGGAATTTGTTAGTTAGTTTGCAAGACGTGTGAGTAAAACCCAAATAAATTTTAATTATTGTGTTTAATTTTTGCATGTAAATCATACTAGTGTTACTTATTGTGTCTTAGATATTCCAAGATGTCAACAATATTAGTGAATCAGATAAGAATGTCCTCCTATGTCTCACCCAAGGTCCTCTGAACCAAGCTACAAGATACACAACATATAATGTCAACGGATACAAGTTTCAAACCATGGCAAGAGATAGAGGACTTAATACTCAAAACTGTGGTGTTTTGGGTCATATTCGACTAGAAGTTACTCAAGTATTGTTGATGTCTAGATGGTATGTGGAGAAGTGCCTTATTATGGGGGAAACTTACAGACATTATTGAGCTTAACTATAATGGGTTGTTCAAGGTACCTTTGTTCAAATGTGAATGGGCTAATACCACTAATCCTAGAGGCATAAAGAAAGACAATTTAGGTTTCACTTCAATCAATTTTTAAGATTAATTCATACTGGTGAATATGAAGATGATGAGCCGTACATAAAAGCTTGTGAAGCTTAATTGGTTTTTTATATAGAGGATGAGAAAGAAACAGGTTGGAGTATACCTATTCATGTAAAGCCAAGAGACTTGTATGACATTGGTGATTTGGATAGTGAAATAGTGATATCTGATCAATCTTTTCCATCCAACAATCGGAACAAGTTTTTCCAGCCGATGCAATACCTATACAACTAGCTAGAGATAACGATGGTGACCCTTCAAATCTAGTCGTTACTGAAGATAATGATGGTGACAACGATGACATGGTTCTATGATAGGTATCAATATAAAATTTTGTTAGGTTTGACGTGTAATTTAGCATTTAGAACTACTTTTATTATTCACCATTTCTCTAATTATGAATTTTGGATTTAACATAATGTCTACTTTACTAACAATTTATTATTACAGGAATGCCTAGAAGGAAGAGGACTGTTTCTAAGACTGCTTCCCATGTATCAATGGGTAGTAATCAGTATGCTAGCCAAGACCACTTATTTTCTTAGGCCAACATCCAAACCATACCTGTAGTTCCACCCACACCTATAGTTCCACCCACACCACTTGTTCCATCGATACCTATAGTTCCACCCATACCTGTAGTTCCACCCACATCACTTGTTCCACCCACACCTGTAGTTCCACCCATTAGCCAAAACATACCTTCTGATCCACCCTCTAGCCAAAACACTGATTCAGGATCCTCTTCTGATAGAAAGTCCCTAAAATTTTGGACAGTAAATGTGGTTGGTAAGTGATAAATTTTTAATGCATGTGTAACAAATTTAACTTGTTTAAACTAATTGAATATTTTTTCTTCACTTGTAGATGTAGCTGGAGTGGTCAAGGAAGAACGTTTGAGGGTAGGAGATGCCTTCAATCTCGATCCAGGGAAGCAGGTGGTCCTAGAATTTAATGAGGTTGGCCAATGGGTTGAAGAGTCAGGCAGCCTATTTGGAGGATTTTTAGGAGCTGTTGCTTCTAATTGCAATGCGTTCCCGATTTCTTATGACAATTGGCGTCAAGTCTCTAAAATTCATAAGGACCATGCGTTTGACATGACAATATCGGTATGATTAAATTTCTCATGATTATTTGTATCAATAATTGGTTTTGTATATTACTAACTTGTTTGGTTTCCATATTGAAGGGTAAATTCACAGTGAATGAAGGCTACAAACACAATGTTATGAAAAAAATGGGAAAGATCTGGAAGGACAATCGATGTGACATGTTGTCGCGACCGGGATCACGGCGGCGCGGCTGACCCTTTGAAACAGGACGAGTTATTATGAAACAGGGAGTCGCCACCAATGTTTTTGTCCATAGGAAAAACATTAGAAAAAACTAAGTTCAATAAAGCACTGGTTAAAAAAAGAGATTCAAGTTTGGGAGTCGGTTACGAGTAGGGAAGGTGTTAGCACCCTACATCGCCTGTCAAAACAGTACCAAGATTGAAAACACGCAACATAAATAGCCTTATAAAAATGTTTTATTTCTTCCTTTTTATTATTATTTATAGAAATAGGGGAAAATTAACAAGACGTCACATCTAAATTGATTTTCATGGAAGTGATAAAAATAGAACAATCAAAAAAGGTAAGGAAATAAATAAATAAATAATAATAAAAAGAAAGATAGCAAATTATCAGAAATTAATTAATAATTGAAAAGGGAATGGATCCATCAAATGACAGTTAATTAATTTGACGAAAAATAAATAATAACAAGTACTGAAAATAAGGAATAGATTTTGATGGGTGAGTAATCTGATTAATGGAAATTAATTACTAATTAAAAGGAAGCAGACCCATCGAACAACAATTAATTTTGACAAAAAAATAAATAGATACAAGCTTTAAAAATGAGGAGCAGAATAGGACCGGTGTAGTGAGAGAGAGCTGGACTCCGGTGTGACGAGAGAACAGAACGCTGGAATGTGGTGTGAAGGGATGAGGTGCTGGACGGTGTGGATTTGAGAGGTATTGGATGGTGTTAGAGGGTGAGAGAGGACGGTGTTGAAGATTTAAGGGGCTGGACAGTGTGGAGGGGGAACAGGACGGTATGGTGGTTTAAGAGAGGTCAGATGATGGTGTGGATATGAGGAGTTGGACGGTGTTGAGGGGGAACAGGACGGTATGGTAGCTTAAGAGAGGTCGGATGGAGTGGATTTAAGAGAGGGACAGTATGGTGGGGATTTTAGGAGCAGGACGGTATGGAATTTAAGAGAGGGACGGTGCTGGGAGAGAGGAGAACGGTGTGGAGAAGAAGAGTAACAGCGTGGTTTTTGGGAGGAGAGGGGCGGTGTTTGAGAAGTAGAGGACGGACAGTGTGGGTTAGGAGAGAGTGAGAACAGTGTGGGAAGAGGAGGACAGTGTTGGTGAGTTTTAGGGGCTGTATGGTGTGAGCTGAAGGGAGAGGGATGGTATGGGTTTAGAAGAAGGACGGTATGGTGAGGATTTGAGGGAGCTGGTCGGTGTGGAGTTTAGGAGAGGGGCGGTATGGGTTTAAGAGAGGGACGGTACTGGGAGATTTGAGAGGAGAGAGAACGGATGTAAATGAGGGGAGGAGGATGGTCAGTGTTGGTTTTAAGACTGCTTCTTCACTTTAAAAAAAAAGCTTCTGAGTTCTCTTCTAATGAAGGCTTCAGGATCCTTTTCTTCTTTTTCGTTGGGGTATTTATAGAAGTCCCAGGTGTGCTGATTACTTGAGCAGCCCGGAGACAGCCTGGCCACCAATGATGGGAACAGCAGCCGATGAATAACATTATTTTAATTTTGTTTGTTATCAGCCGCCCCACAAAATTAGCAAAGCAACTTGGATGGTGTGTTAGAGAAACAGCCTGGATCTTGACAATTATAGGGAATGGAGGCTGGTGGGAATTCTTTATTATTTTCCTCCTTCATCTTGTTGTGAGCCGCCCCCCATAATTCAAGGATCCACTTGGATAGTGGGAATCCAAGTCAGCAAGGGCAATCGGTGGAAAATATAGGTCGGTTTTCTCCTTCTGACTCGGATTTAGTGCCTCGGTCGGTATACACCCATAGTGGGAAATAATCCGAGTGGAAAAGGTGCTGTTCATACACAAAAGACCGAGTGAAAGCTTTGCTCGGTGTTTCTTTGCTGGTTGGTGTTGGGTTGCTATGAGGAGCTGGACGAGCAAAGCAATTCTGATTGGAACACTCAATCGGAACCGAGTGAAAAGTGGCTCGAAACTGACTGAAGGGTGACTCAGAACTGACTGAAGAGTGGCTCACTCAGTGCTGACTGAAGAGTGGCTTATTCGGCACAGGTTCATGCCCTCATTCTTTCTCATGTGACCCACTCAGGATCGGGAAGTTTTCATTCGAATGGTTCAATCGACACCTCCTAAAATGTTTCACTCGGCTATGTCAAGGGAATTTAATCACTCGGAGAAACTTGTTCGGATTTGCTTGGGAGTCATTCAGTCGACTCTTTCTTCACTCCACTCAGAAACATTCATTCAGAAATATGACTGGCTTCTCACTCAGAATTGCCTTCAATCGTCAATCATTCCATTCGGTTGTACAATCGGGAGTCGTCCTTGTTTCTTCAATCAGAATGGAACTTTGAGAAAATCTGACGACTTGGACGTATTTACTTACTTTCCAATCAGGATAGTTTCATTCAACAATCATCCTTTGGATGTATTCACTCAGAACCGACCCTATATTTCAAATTAGAATGGTTTTACTTGACAATCAATAGTTCGGATGCATTCACTCGGAGTCGGTCTTATTTTCCAATCAGGATGGTTTCACTTGCCATCCATCCTTTGGATGCATTCACTCGGAACCGACCCTTTTCCCCACTCAGAATTTGGAACTCAGCTTCAACAATGCTTCCCACTCGGATGTGTTCATTCAGGAGTAATTCGATAAGAAGCCGACTTTCTTTTCAATCAGAATTTGGGTTGACAATCAACCCTTCAGATTCATTCGGAGTCGGCCTTATTTTCAATCAGAATGGTTTCATCGTCAACCAATCCCTCGGATATATTCACTCGGGAGTTGGCTTTCTTTTCACTCAGAATGGTTTCAATCATCAATCAATCCCTCGGATATATTCACTCGGGGGTTGGCTTTCTTTTTACTCGGAGGTACTTCAATCAGGAATGATTCACTCGGATGTATTCATAAGACATCGGGCTTGCTTTTCATTCAGACTGGCTTCAATCGGGGAATCCTTCACTCGGATTTATCCAATCGGTAAATAGTCATTCAATAACAGTCCCTTTTTCATTCTGAGCGGTTTCAATCGGGAATCCTCCACTCGGAAACACCCCAACCGGTGACAATTCACTCGGCAACGTCTCACTCAGAGACATGATACTCGAAACGCCTTTCCGCTTGAGCGGAATTCCCACTCGCTTGAGCGTTCACCTTTTCGCTTGGGCGAGGTTCCTACTCGCTTGAGCGAGAATAGGCCAGAGGTCAAATTCTTGATTCAACACAATCTCACTTGGGCGAAACCACCACCCACTCAGGCGAAAACAGGCCAAAGGCCAAATTCCTGATTCACCACAGTCTCGCTTGGGCAAAATTCCCGCTCGCTTGAGCGTAATTCCCACTCACATCACCATATATCAACATACCACTCGGCCATGTCTCACTCGGAGACTCCTTACTCAGAAATAATCATTCCGAGTCATCTTACTCGGAAATGATCATTTCCGAGTCAGAATTCTTTTTTTTTAATTCTTTTCTTTTTTTCTTTTTTTCTCTTTTTTTCTTTTCTTTTTTTTTATTTCTTTTCTTTTTTTTATCATTTTTTTAATTCTTTTCACTTGTGGATTCCCTATTCTTGGTGACGAAAATTCCCTATTCTTGGTGAAAATTGACTAGACCGAAATAGGTGTTCACACATGTATAACCAATGCTATGATGAGACATGCACATTGCAAGAAAATCTAGAGATACGTCCTGATGTGGTTCCGGTAGAACAATGGGTGACTTTCTTAGCATACCAGAACAAACCTGAGACTAAGGTAATATAGTCACAAATTAAATGTTGCAGTAATACTATTATTTACAATCTGTTATCAGTGTAGAAAAATATTATACAATCATTCAATTATAAATTGTCATATAAGCAAAAGTTGTTAACTTATAGGTTTCATCATCTCTGATTGGGTTATAACAAAAAATTTTACCATGACATTATATTACAACTAAATTCATTCATAAAAATAAAGCATGGTTAAGTAAAACAGTGTTGAAAATGATATTGATACATATATTACCCTGACAAAACAGTCATGAAAATGCATTCTAAGCAACTTGGCTGGCAAATTAGGATTACAATAGACATGCTACTAGGTTTTATTCTTAATAATGTCCTCTATTTATGGGCAGGAATTCCGGTAGAAATTTTTCCTGACGTTTCCTCCTTGACAAATGGGATGCTTAGCTACATGGACATTGTCCCTTTTATAGGCCTAATATATCAACCTTCCAAGTGAAATCCAGATAAACATTAATATATTTGTATATACTTTGTATGAAATAGATTAATTTCTAATAAACAGGGCGGTGCCCTTTTAACAAACATGCTGCATGTTAACCAAGTGGCCTCAATTACTCAAGAGGGGGGATGAATTGAGTATTAAAAATTTTACTTGGAATGCTTTTGAAATTAATTCTTTAATAAATATGCTTGATGAAAAAGATAAATTTAATCACAAGTAAATAACAATTTATACACAAGACAAAATAATAAGCACTTAATGTATGACAAGTGAATTCACTTAGAGAGTTTAAGTAATATTCAAGATAACAATTAAGAATATCAAATTAAACGTTACACTATTTTGAACACTTAGAAGGTAATAATTAATTTTAGCACAATTCAAGAATATTACTTAAATAACTTTAACAATTTTAATCTAAGTGATTTACAAATTTTATCAAACTAAAAGAACATGCACTTTAATAGTAACAAGTAAATTAATAAAGTTGCTTAATTAATTAAATTATAAACATAAATATTTAGCAAGCAATTTTAAGTACACAAATTAAATGAGTGTAGGGAAGAGAAATTTACAAACTGATATATACGAGTTCCACCACACCGGTGTACGTCTCGCTTCTAAGCAAACAACTTAGAGGATTTCCACTATTGGAGATTAGAGATACAACTTTGAGCAATCGCGGCTTCCTAGTGTCCCACACTCAAGAACCCAATTCTAACAAGTACAAGGGCACGCCACCCAATCTCTTAATCTCACAATTACAAGGTTGAAACCCCAACCCAAACCTCTAGAATTTTTGGTGTTTAGGTGTACAAAGATAACTCTCCAAAGAGTGGATATACAAATTAAAGCACTAGAGAATATTTTCCTTTCTAAGAAAGAATATGCAAATTTAGCACACAAAAATTATTTTCCTCTCTTAGAAAATAATATAAAAATTTTAGCACTCAAAATGATTTTTCTTTCTCAAGAAATAATATTCAAGTTTAGCTCTTAAAAATAATTTTGTTCACAAAACTCACTCTCAAAATAATTTGCCAAATAATAATAAAAAAGAGTAATTGAGAAACAGAGAGCAATGAGAGAAATAAAAAGAGCAGCGTGGGGAAAGGAAGAAGAAATGCTTGCTATTGGTGTGTGTTCTGCCTTCATTTCCTTCTCTATTTATAGGTGAATGACCAGCTGCTTTAACTCCTCCGTCCCTTCATTTGTGCCATTAATTGATAACTTGTCTCCTCCATATTTTCTGACTTGAGAAATGCAATTGTCTGCCCTCAATTTGTGCAACGCCATTTTAATTTGAGTTTCAAGAGAGGAATCAACGGAGTTCAAGTTTCTGAAAACTCGTACTGATATTTTCCATGATTCAGCACATGATTCCAGTGATGAATCGGTTCTTCCAGTTCATTTTTGCACTAAAAACAGCGAATGAATCGATTCCTGGCAAGGGGAATCGATTCCTATAGACATGAATCGATTCCTGTGTTGAATGAATCGATTACCTAGGTGATTAATGAGCATGAATCGATTCCTACAAGGGGAATCGATTCCCAGCCCCATGAAGCGATTCCCAATGGCCTTGAATCGATTCCTCCTTCTTTTTTCACATGGGAATCGATTCCTATGCTTCTCCTGCACCTTTTTCTTTATTTTTGATGTATTTTGATGCGTTTTGAACAATATAGCTCATGTTTCTTGATTCCTTTCATTCTTTGGCACTTGAATGATTATATACCTTGTCTATAAATGCCTTGAATCAATTCTTTGGACTTCATCAATCCTTATGCATTTAACTCTTGAATCCTTGACCCGTTTTGTTTGATCTTCATGATTCCATTAATCGCTTTGCATAACATCCTTAATATCTCTTCATTTGTTGTGTCATTATCAAAACCTACATCAACATATAAATACATTCTCCCCCTTTTTGATGATGACAACAAATGTTCATCTCTCGGGGTGTTAGTTTCATAACAGTTTATATATATGGCATAAATGACTCCCCCTTACACATATAATTTGATAGCATATGTTATACATATGTCATACATAAAATTGAATACCACTGTATCATTTACACATGTATTTGGATATCACTTGTTGTAAAAAAATTATTATAAGGCTCCCCCTTAATCATGCAATTTCAACAAGGATAGATATAGATGTTGATTCTAGATTTTATCTCTCCTTTAAGGATTATAACATCATGATATTTTCTCCCCCTTTTTAAGATACTTTATGCCACTTAGAATGTATATTTTCTCCCCCTTTGGCATCATCAAAAACATTTAAGAATATATACCACTTTAAGACAAATACATTTTATAGAGATAAATACCATTTGCATATAAAGCTCCTCATGCAACAGATATCACAGAATAATTCAAGGCATGTAAGCAATCATGTCTCATGGGTGTTTTGTGAGAGGTTATACAAGAATTAAAATTTTGCAATTTAACAATGATTTTTATTGCATGATAGAGTCAAGAAAATCAAAGGTCATTTGACATTTTGTATTTGAGATCCATGTGGTGTATAGGAGATTATTTGGTGTCAAAACTATGTTTAATTGAGTAGAGGCTACTCGGGAACTCAATAAAACAAGTGATTTGTGGAGCATTAACATGATTATTGAAAATGTGATTGGCTTTTAAAAATGAAAAGATTTGACCATATATCACAAAGTAAATCACTATGTTCAAAGAAATAAGAATTTTATGAAAGAGATAAGTAAAAAAATCTTAAAGATTTTGCAAAACTTTGTTCAAGGAGTAAGAAAAATAAATCAATTAAACAATTTCCAAAATTCTTAATTCCCTTCTAATATTTATGAATTGTTCTTTCGGAAAGGGTTTTGTAAAAATATCCGCCAATTGTTTTGAAGTTTCAACATATTCAAGAACACAATCTCCTTTCAAAACATGGTCTCTTATAAAATGATGTCTTATCTCAATATGTTTAGTCCTAGAGTGCATGACAGGATTTTTGGATATATTTATTACGCTAGTGTTATCACATTTAATAGGCACTTTGTTTAGAACAACACCAAAGTCAAGAAGTTGTTGTCTCATCCAAAGAATTTGAGCACAACAACTGCCAGCTGCTACATACTCTGCCTCAGCTGTCGATAAAGCAACACTTACTTGTTTCTTGCTATGCCAAGAAACAAGGGAACTACCAAGTAAATGACATGTTCCACTAGTACTCTTTCTATCAAGTTTACAACCAGCAAAATCAGAATCAGAATATCCTACAAGAATACATTAAACGCCTTTGGGATACCATAAACCAACATTTTGAGTTCCCACAAGATATTTCAAAATTCTTTTTACGGTAGTGAGATGTGATTCTTTAAGACATGCTTGATATCTAGCACACATGCATACGGCAAAGATAATGTCGGGTCTACTAGCTGTTAAGTAAAGTAAAGAGCCTATCATACTTCGGTATTTAGTTATTTCAACATCCTTACCCTTCTCATCTTTGTCTAATAGCAAGATGTATTCATGGGTGTAGCTATTTCATTTGCCTTATCCATTTCGAACCTTTTGAGTAGTTCTTTACAATATTTTGTTTGACTAATGAAAGTCCCTTCATTTGTTTGTTTGATTTGTAATCCAAGGAAGAAGATGAGTTCTCCCATCATGGATATTTTGAATTCATCTTGCATAATCTTGGCAAACTCTTGACAAAGAATTTCGTTAGTAGCACCGAATATTATGTCATCAATATAAACTTATACCAAAAGAATGTCATTATTTTTGTGTTTTATAAAAGTGTAGTAACAACCTTTCCTCTTTCAAAATTATTTTCTAAAAGAAATTTACTAAGTCTTTCATACCAAGCTCTTGGAGCTTGTTTCAAACCATATAAATCTTTTCTTAATTTAAAAACATGGTTTGGAAATATGTGATTTTCAAAACCGGGAGGTTGATCTACATAAATTTCTTCTTGAATATAGCCATTTAGAAAAGCACTTTTGACATCCATTTGATAAAGCTTAAAATCCATACAACAAGAAAAAGCTAACAATAATCTTATGGCTTCTAGCCTAGCTATGGGAGCATACGTTTCTTCATAGTCTATTCCCTCTTCTTGATTATATCCCTTAGCAACTAATCTAGCTTTATTTCTTGTTATTATTCCATTTTCATCTATCTTGTTTCTAAAAACCCATTTGGTACCTATTATTAGATGGTCATTGGGTCTTGGCACAAGTTGCCAAACTTCATTTCTTTCAAATTGATTTAACTCTTCTTGTATGGCCAACATCCAATGTTCATCAATAATAGCTTCATCAATATTTTTGGGTTCTATTTGTGATACAAAAGCTAAGTGATTGCATGCTTTTCTAATAGCGTTTTGAGTACTTACAGCTTTTGTTATTTCACCTATGATATTATCCAAGGGGTGATTCTTTACGGTGATCCACTCCTTTTGTTGAGGTTGGTTATTATGAGGTATTTCTCCTTCATTTTTGTTTCCTTCTTCATCTTCCAAGTTCATTTCTTGGAAGGTACCTACAAGATCATCAATTTCCTTTCTCGGAGGATTTTGGTTAAGTTCATCAAATTTGACATGTATAGACTCTTCAATTGTACATGTTCATTTGTTAAAGAATCGATAAGCTTTACTAGTAGATGAATAACCTAAGAATATTGCTTCATCAGATTTTGCATCAAATTTACCGAGATTATCCTTTCCATTGTTTAAAACAAAACATTTGCATCCAAATATATGAAAATAAGAAATATTTCATTTTCTTCCTTTATAAAACTCATAAGGGGGTTTTCTTTAATATAGGTCTTATCAAACATCAGTTCATAACATGACAAGTGGTATTTACCGCATCGGCCCAAAAATGTTTCGAAATCTTACTTTCATTTAACATAGTTCTTGCAAGCTCCGCTAAAGATTGATTTTTCCTTTCAACTACTCCATTTTGTTGTGGAGTTCTTGGAGCCGAAAAATTATGTTCAATGCCAAATTTTTCACAGAACTTTTCAAAAGATTGATTTTCAAATTCTCCCCCATGATCCATTCGAATGGATGCTATTTTCAAATTTTGTTCATTTTGGATGATCTTGGCAAGTTTCTTAAATGCATGATATGCTTTATGTTTATGAGTAAGAAAAAAGTCCATGTATATCTAGAATAATCGTCCACAATCACAAGACCATAATAATTTCCACCAAAACTTTTAATCTTTGAAGGTCCAAATAAATCCATGTGTAAAAGCTGTAAAGGTCTATTTATTGAAATGACATTTTTTGCTTGAAAAGAAACCTTTACTTGTTTTCCCTTTTGACATGCGTCACAAAATTTATTTTCAAATTTCAATTTTGGTAAACCAATTACTAAATCTTTCGAAACAAGTTTATTTAAATGGTCTACATGAATGTGAGCAATTCTTTTATGCCATAGCCATGATTCATCCTCTTTAGTTATGAAGCATTGCACATTACTTGAAGCAAGACAATCAAGATTAATCATATAAATATTATCAACTCTTTGACCAACAAATTTTATTTCCTTGTTTAGCTTATTTTCAATTATGCAACCGTTTGATTCGAAAACAATTTTATAGCCTTTATCACATAATTGACTAATGCTAAGCAAGTTATGTTTAAGTCCCTCAACATATAATACATCATTTATAGAGGTGGAAGAATTTTTACTAACATTTCGGATTCCTAGAATTCTTCCCTTTATGTTATCTCCATATGTAACGAATCCTTTATTTCGTGGAGTAAGTGAAATGAACTTACTTTTATCTCCTGTCATATATTTTGAACAACCACTATCCAAATACCAATGAGTGCTATTCACTTTAAAGCATACCTATAAAACATGTCAAGTTAGAGAACTTGGTACGCATTTTATGTTGGGTCCTTGTAGGTTAGTTTGAGGTAATGTTCCTTTAGGAACCCATACTTTTCTCACAACCTTTGCCCTAATTTTCTAACATTACAATTAGATGCACTATGTCCTTTAAATCCACAGTGATTACATTTCATGAAAGGTGATGCAGTTTTACTAGGTGGTATAAAGAAATTTTTATAACTCTTTCGTTTCTTATTAAAACCTAATCCTATTTTATCAAACATACAACGTTGTTTTTCGAGTAAAACATTTAAGTTGTCTCTACCATTTGTAAACTTTTCTAGAGTTTTACTCAAGTCTAAAACCTTAATTTCTAGCATGTCACATTTCTTAGCAAATTCACAAGGTTTAGTCTTAGAGCATGCTTGAACATTTACTATTTCCTTTTTCAAAGATTCATTTTCTTTACCAAGTTCTACAAGATGCATTTCTAGAGTATCAATGGTTTTTCTTGATAACTTATGCTTATTAGAAACTTTTATAAATTTATCATACAATTCTTCAAGAGCATCAAGTAGTTCATCTTTATCTAAATCATGGAGGTTTACCTCATCGTCTTCTTCATGATGGTTGGCCATAAGACAGAGGTTTGCTTCTTCATTCTCGGATTCGTCCGAACTGCTCACTTCATTGTCATCCCATGCTATGTATGCTCTCCTTTTTCCTTTCTGATCCTTGTTTTTCTTTCTGAGATTTGGAGAGTCTGCCTTGAAATGTCCTTCCTTTCCGCATTCAAAACAAGTTGGTAAGGAATTATTATCTTTGGGAATGAATTTCTTACCTTTAGAAGTGAAGCCCTTTTGGAATCTTTTGTTTCTCATGAGCCTTACAAACCGCCTCACAAATAGGCCTAACTCATCATCATCGTCTTCTT
The DNA here is from genome assembly GCA_037962975.1 of Clitoria ternatea. Taxonomy (NCBI): domain Eukaryota; kingdom Viridiplantae; phylum Streptophyta; class Magnoliopsida; order Fabales; family Fabaceae; genus Clitoria; species Clitoria ternatea. Next base: position 154,955,195 of record CM075672.1, on the reverse strand, counting down.
GATCACTTTCAGATTTGTCTTCTTCAATAGAGGTGGCCTTAAGAGCTAGCCCTTTCTTCTTGGAAGACTTTTCTTCTTCCTCTACCATTTTTAAATCTTTTAATTCTTGTTCTTGTTCTTGTAGCTTACCAAACAATGTGGCAAGGGACATATCATTTATATTGGGAGATTGCTTGATGGCAGTAACAAGAGGTTGCCATTCCCTAGTAAGACTTTTTAGAACTTTGTGGATAAGTTCCTTGTTAGTGTAAGATTTACCAAGAGTAATAAGATGATTAATAATCAAAGTAAATCTCTTTTGAAGTTCTAAAATAGATTCATTTGAATTCATTCTAAAACTTTCATATTGACTAGTTAAAGTACTGAACTTAGAATCGTTAACATCACTGGTTCCTTCATGAGTTATTTGAAGGGTATCCCACATATCCTTAGCAGATTTACATGTAACTACTCTAAAGAATTTATCGGGACCTAAGGCTAAGGTGATAAAAAATTTTGCTTTGTAATTATATTGCACTTTTTTTCTTCCTCACTCGTCCAATCATCCATAGGTTTTTCTATTTGTTTATTATCAACAATGTGCATAGGTATAAAAGGACCATTTTAATTAGCATTCCATACTCTCAAATCAATTGATTGCACAAAAATTTTCATCATTTCTTTCCAAAAAACGTAACCCTCACCATTAAAAGCGGGAGGTCTATTTGTGGCACCACCCTTGGGAAAAAGGTTTAGAGAATTTGAGGCCATTCATTCTCTTGAAGCTGTTAAGCTTGATCTACTAAGAGTCAAGCTCTGATACCACTTGTTAACCAAGTGGCCTCAATTACTCAAGAGGGGGGGTGAATTGAGTATTAAAAATTTTACTTGGAATGCTTTTGAAATTCATTCTTTAATAAATATGCTTGATGAAAAAGATAAATTTAATCACAAGTAAATAACAATTTATACACAAGACAAAATAATAAGCACTTAATGTATGGCAAGTGAATTTACTTAGAGAGTTTAACTAATATTCAAGATAACAATTAAGAATATCAAATTAAACATTACACTGTTTTGAACACTTAGAAGGTAATAATTAATTTTAGCACAATTCAAGAACATTACTTAAATAACTTTAACAATTTTAATCTAAATGATTTACAAATTTTATCAAACTAAAAGAACATGCACTTTAATATTAACAAGTAAATTAATAAAGTTGCTTAATTAATTAAACTATAAACACAAATATTTAGCAAGAAATTTTAAGTACACAAATTAAATGAGTGTAGGGAAGAGAGATTTACAAACCGATATATAAGAGTTCCACCACATCGGTGTACGTCTCGCCTCTAAGCAACCCACTTAGAGGATTTCCACTATTGGAGATTAGAGATACAACTTTGAGCAATCGTGGCTTCCTAGTGTGCCACACTCAAGAACCTAATTCTCACAAGTACAAGGGCACCCCACCCAATCTCTTAATCTCACAATTACAAGTTTGAAACCCCAACCCAAACCTTTAGAATTTTTGGTGTTTAGGTGTACAAAGATGACTCTCCAAAGAGTGGATATACAAATTAAAGCACTAGATAATATTTTCCTTTCTAAGAAAGAATATGCAAATTTTAGCACTCAAAATGATTTTTCTTTCTCAAGAAATAATATTCAAGTTTAGCTCTTAAAAATAATTTTGTTCACAAAACTCACTCTCAAAATAATTTTCCAAATAATAAAAAGAGAGAGCAATTGAGAAACAGAGAGCAATGACAGAAATAAAGAGAGCAGCATGGGGAAGGGAAGAAGAAATGCTTGCTATTGGTGTGTGTTCTGCCTTCATTTCCTTCTTTATTTATAGGCGAATGACTAGCTGCTTTAATTCCTCCGTCCCTTGATTTGTGCCATTAATTGATAACTTGTCTCCTCCATGTTTTATGACTTGAGAAATGTAATTGTCTGCCCTCAATTTGTGCAACGCTGTTACAATTTGAGTTTCGAGAGAGCAATCAACGGAGTTCAAGTTTTTGAAAATGCGTACTGATATTTTCCATGATTCAGCGCATGATTCCAGTGATGAATCGATTCTTCCAGTTCATTTTTGCATTAAAAACAATGAATGAATCGATTCCTGGCAAGGGTAATCGATTCCTATAGACATGAATCGATTCCTGTGTTGAATGAATCGATTCCTTGGGTGATTAATGAGCATGAATCGATTCCTACAGGGGGAATCGATTCCCAATGGCCTTGAATCGATTCCTTCTTCCTTTTTCACGTGGGAATCGATTCCTATGCTTCTCCTGCACCTTTTTCTTCATTTTTGATGTATTTTGATGCGTTTTGAACAATATAGCTCATGTTTCTTGATTCCTTTCATTCTTTGGCACTTGAATGATTATATCTCTTGTCTATAAATGCCTTGAATCAATTCTTTAGACTTCATCAATCCTTATGCATTTAACTCTTGAATCCTTGACCCGTTTTGTTTGATCTTCAAGATTCTATTAATCACTTTGCATAACATCCTTAATATCTCTTCATTTGTTGTGTCATTATCAAAACCTACATCAACATATAAATACACTATGCAACTAATTTCCATGCATCTTTAATCATTAATCTGATGTAATTTATGCATAATGCATGTATTGGATAGCTAGCTTAATTATTTCATTAAAATATACACCTAACAACAGATATAGACCTTATGATTTAGAAATTATTAGAATATCAACACTAAGAATAATGAACTTTAAGAAAAAAATTAGTCTTTCAATTATATTATATATTGTTAGAATATGCCAGCTAGCCTTATATAATTGACTAGAGAAATGATGATTAAGTTATGCAGTTAACTAGTTGACTTTGCACGTTCCTTCATATTATAAAACTTCCAATCAGAGTAAGATACAAATGTAGGCGGAATATCAAAAAGTCTTTAGCCCAACATTAGATTGAAATCTTCTCCAGTATTTCTATTACATTAGATTGAAGCATATTTGTAATTTCCAGCAGTTTTCATCTCAGGAGTTATATGACCAACTTATTTCAGAATACGTGTTAGTGTTAAAAAATGGATCAGGAATAATTCCCCTTGAAACATATTATAATCCCGACTACTTTTTATCCTAACTCTAATTCCTCCTCAAAACTAGCTTAATAAACTAGCTTATTGGATTCTAAAATGTTAATAGATGTCCTACTTTCTTTTCTTATTTTATACATGAAATAAACTTGTATTCTTGATATATATAAATTAAAACATGACCGATTCCTGAAGAATTATAAACAAGAAGATGCTTGCCAAAGTGAAATTTGGTTTCTAAGGTAAAGAGAAGAATGAGGTTGTATACACATGCTGTGGCTTCTACTATCACAAAGTACTTAATACATAACAATTATTCAGAAACATAAAGGGACTAAGTAAAATTAAAATGTTTGATCATTTTCTTATAACTATGCACGGTGTGTGTTGCTGTGTAGTTCATAATATAGCAATTTCCGCTGCTGTTATTTTTCTTAGGCATGTATGTCTTCAGAGTGTCAGGATCTGAGTTCATAGTTATGTTAAATAATTTTGCAGGCAGTTTGTTCAAAAAATGCCGCTAATCGAGAAAAGAAAGTTATTCATCATACGCTCGGGTCCATGTCACTTGCTAGAAAGAGACATTTGCTGGTAAAAGAATTTGATATATTGCTATTTGTAAAATCATTAAATGTATGTATATGTGTATGATTACTATATGGATAAATAATCTTGATCTCTTGTAAATATAGGAAACCCAAGGAGGACGATCTTATAACAAAGGGGAAATGTTTTCTATTACTCACAAGAGGAAAGACAGATCATTCATGAGCTTGGAGAATAGAGATATGAGTGTAAATACAAAACATCTAATTTCTTATGTGCTTGTTTTTAATTTGAATATATTTTTCTTATAAATTATTTAAGTAGATTATGCTCATAATTGATTATTAATTATACTTTACTTTTTGTTTTATAGAACAAATTAGATGTGGAGTATGAAGAGACCTCAAATGATGAGGAGGCATACTTGAATGTCTTTGGACTAAAGCACCCAGGACGGGTTCAGGGCATGGGATTTAGAGTTTGCCCTTCTCAAGTCTTGCAAACAGCAAGTAACCAATCTAGAGACAGTACAAGCTCTTTCCCATTGAGTGGAAGAGTAAAAGAGTTGGAAGATAAGGTTAAACATTTAGAAGCTCAACTAGAAGTAAGAAACGAGAGGATGAAGTATGTTGAAGAAAGGATGAAGTTTTTTGAAGACCACATGGCCTACGTGGTTCATAAATTTGGAGGACAGGCTGATTTCCCATTTCAACATGATAATCAGGTATAATCTACAGATTGTTAGGTGTTTATATATAACATGTCACTTAATAGGCTCCATTTGCTATACATAATAATAACTTATATTTTATTTATTTTAATTCCAGGATGAAGGATCACCTGCACAAGCCAGACCATCTTCCTCGGCTAGTCATCAACCTTAGTTGCTTTATCTTTTACTTGACTATATATATATATATATATATATATATATATATGAGTTTGTGGATTGTTGTTTAACTTTTATTCGGTTAATGACGTGTAACTGGGTTAAGACCAATATTGACTTTGTTATTAATATAATTACAATTGACTATATATTGATCTTCTAATTATATTTTAAGAAATTTAGTTTATCCTTATATATTGATAATCAAATTAATTTGTATGTTAAAATTAATTTTTAAAATATAAATATTTAAGACATTAATATATAAAATATTATATAATTATCGCATTAAAAACATTAAAGGATATAAAAAATAATATTACAATTAAGGCAAAATCTGACTTTTAAAAATTAATATAAAACTAATTTGTTATAATTAACAATTCTGATTTTTTTATAAAAAAAATTGAAACTTTTAGCGGCAGTTTAAGCGACATTTAATGGTTTTTATTGGCTTTTATCTTTTGCGCAGAAAACACCATTCCGGCAGTTTTTCCCGCGGTTTATCTATTAGAGGTGGTTATTCCAGCGGTTTAAAAAAACTGCCGCTAAATGCCTAGAAGCGGAGAATTTAGCGGTGGTTTCAGAACCGCCGCGGATGTAACTTAGTGGCGGTTTAAACCCTCGCTAGATTCAAAAATAACCGCCGCTGGAGAAATTTGGCAAAACTGTTTTGGAGGGTTATTTTGTGATAGGAGAAATGAATTTTGAGTACAAGAAAAATACCCAAATGAATAAAATTGATTGGGAGAAATTTTGACGCGTAATTTGTCCTTGAAACGTATTTTTACAAACGTTAAAACAAATGATTTTAGCACCTTATATCCATTTCGTGTGGAAGCTGTTTTTGGGCAGGATAAATACTTAAAATTTCTATATTCAATTAGTATTTTAAAAATTAAACACTTTTGGCTTTGGAATCACTCAAATCGGAATTTTCTAGATAAAATACGATAAGAACGAAGTTTTGGTAAATGGTAAAAACTAACTACTTTATATCTTTAATTTAGAAAAAGAGATTTTCTTTTATTTCCAATATAGGACTAAGGGAAATGTTTTGTAATTATAAAATGTTTTACCTAAGGCTTTAATAAAATTTTGGAAAGTTGAAACCAATTTAAATCGTTCGCTGTAAGTCAATACGGTGAAACGACATTGGTAAAGAATTCAAAAAAATCAGTAGAAAAATATTGTTGTCCTTATTTATCTCTTAAATGTATATCTAACCTTTAAATTATACCTTTGAGTAAAACAACAAATTAAGTTAGAGAATCTTACTCTCTAAGAAATTTAATCAATGAATTATAATATCTTTTAGAATTGAAAAATATGTTTTGTCCTTACTTTTATCTTAAAGGTGATATTAAATTTTTAAGTTCATATTTTTGAACAAAGAAACCAAATGATTTAAAGACATTATGTTCTTTGAAAAGTTTATTAAATATATTATATTTAAATATCTTCATAGATTTATAAATAAATTGGATCTTTTAATACTAGAAAGTTTTCTTATAAATCTTGTTTAGAGAATGTTCTTGATACTTTTAGTAAAATGGTTTGAGAAATAATTAGACTTTGGTTCCTTGTATCTACTATGCGAAAAGACCTTTACTATTAGATTCTTTGAATGCTTTAAGGACAAATACGCCTAACGAATAAGGTTCCGTCTAGACTTCAGGCACCCTAGTAATAAGACAAGTACATGGCATTTTGTATTTGGAGTTGAAGAGGAATGTTAGAAAAATCCCCTAGAGCATACAGTGATGGGTACATTGAAGAATCTATTGCGCCTCGATACCTTAGGGCAGTCTAGGGAGTATAACCAGAGGTAGGAATTCTAAGTGGCATCAGATTCGCCCGTCGCCGGACAGCCCGTAGCAAACTCTGGTGTACTTTGACAAGAGGCGGAATTTCTATGACCGTGGAGTGCCTGTTTTGTGGTGATGTGTGTGATTGGCCAATTTGATATTGGGATTGAGAGTCCTTACCCTTTTGTGAAAACCAGAACGAGGAGAGCTTTGGTCGCTCAAGTGGGGCAGGAGAGATAAGGGTAGATGGTTGTACGCATGATTATTGGGATAGAAGATTGATCAGTGGAGGTTGGGCCCCATTGTATATTGATAATAAGTTTAAAAGAACAATAAATCGTCTCCATATTCCCATGTTTCTAGGCAACCTTCACCAAAGGTACCAATTTGTTTCGTAACTTCTTCACGGAATGCTTAACAATGCGAACGGAAACAGAAGGGGTAGTTAAGTCATCCTGCACATCAACATCATCAATTGGGATTACATGCGAGGGATCAGGAATATACTTCCTCAACTGTGACACATGAAACACATTGTGCAGATTCGCAAGGTGTGCAAGAAGTGCAATCCGATAAGCCACATCACCAATTCGTTCAAGAACCTCATAAGGCCCAATAAACTTAGGACTTAATTTCTTGCTCTTCAAGGCTCTTCCAATACCCTTATCTCTTGACACCCTCAAAAACACATGATGCCAACTTGAAACTCAAGTGGCTTCTGCCTCTTATCATAATAGCTCTTCTGACAATCTTGGGAAATTTTTATCTTTTCTTGTATCATCTTGATTTGTTCATTTGTCTCTGCAATCAACTCCGACCCCAAAGTCAAACTCTCTCCAGTTTCAGCCAACACAATGGAGTTTTACACTTCCGACTATATAGCGTCATAGGGAGCCATACTAGTAGAACTATGGTAACTATTGTTGTATGTAAATTCAATTAGTGGTAGGAATCTTTCCCAACAACCACCGTGCTCCAGTACATAAGCCCACAACAAATCTTCAAGGCTTTGAATTGTTCGTTCAGATTGTCCATCTGTTTATGGATGATATGCCGAACTAAGCTTCAACTTGGAACCCATTGGCTCGTGCAAGCTTCCCTAAAATCGGGGAAGTGAATCATGGGTCGCGATCCGACACAATACTCAAAGGCACACCTGTAGTCTAACAATCTCTTTAATGTACAATTGTGCCAATTTCTCCAAAGAACTGTTTATATTCATGGGCAAGAAGTGAGCATACTACGCCAATCGATCAACAATCACCGATATAGCATCATTTCCAGTACGTGTTCTGAGTAATCCAAAAACAAAGTCCATAGCAATTTCGTCCCACTTCCATACAGGGATATCAAGAGGTCTTAGATAACCAGATGGTTTCTGATGCTTCCATTTTCATCTAGCTTGTTTCTAAATACCCATTTAGCACCTATTATTTGGTGATCATTGGGTCTTGGCACAAGTTCCCAAACTTCATTTCTTTCAAATTGGTTTAATTCTTCTTGCATGGCCAACATCCAATGTTCATCAATAATAGCTTCATCAATATTTTTGGGTTCTATTTGTGATACAAAAGCTAAGAGATTGCATGTATTTCTAATAGCATTTCGAGTACTTACACCTTTTGTTATATCACCTATGATATTGTCCAAGGGATGATTCTTCATGGTGATCCACTTCTTTTATTGAGGTGTATCTCCTTCATTATGAGATGTATCTCCTTCATTATTGTTTTCTTCTTCATCTTCCAAGTTCATTTCTTTGAAAGTACCTACAAGATCATCAATTTCCTTTCTCGGAGGATTTTGGTTAAGTTCATCAAATTTGACATGTATAGATTCTTCAATTGTACAAGTTCATTTGTTAAAGAGTCGATATGCTTTACTAGTGGATGAATAACCTAAGAATATTGCTTCATCAAATTTTTCATCGAATTTGCCGAGATTTTCCTTTCCATTGTTTAAAATAAAATATTTGCATCCAAATACATGAAAATAAGAAATATTTGGTTTTCTTCCTTTATAAAGCTCATAGGGGGTTTTCTTTAAAATAGGCCTTATCAAACATCGGTTCATAACATGGCATGCGGTATTAACCGCGTCGGCCCAAAAGTGTTTTGCAATATTACTTTCATTTAGCATAGTTCTTACGAGTTCCGCTAAAGATCGATTTTTCCTTTCAACAACCCCATTTTGTTGTGGAGTTCTTGGAGCTGAAAAATTATGTTCAATGCCAAATTTTTCATAAAACTTTTCAAAAGATTAATTTTCAAATTCTCCCCCATGATCCATTCGAATGGATGCTATTTTTAAGTTTTGTTCATTTTGTATGACCTTGGCAAGTTTCTTAAATGCATGATATGCTTTATTTTTGTGAGTAAGAAACAATGTCCATGTATACCTAGAATAATCATCCACAATCACAAGACCATAATAGTTTCCACCAAAACTTTTGGTTTTTGAAGGTATAAATAAATCCATGTGTAAGAGTTGTAAAGGTCTAGTTGTTGAAACAATATTTTTGGCTTGAAAAGAGACCTTTACTTGTTTTCCCTTTTGGCAAGTATCACAAAATTTGTTTTCAAATTTCAGCTTTGGTAAACCAATTACTAAATCTTTTGAAACAAGTTTGTTTATGTGGTCTATATGAATGTGAGCAATTCTTCTATGCCATAGCCATGATTCATCTTCTTTAGTTATGAAGCATTGCACATCACGTGAAGCAAGACAATCGAGATTAATCATATAAATATTATCAACTCTTTGACCAATGAACTTTACTTCCTTGTTCAACTTATTTTCAATTATGCAATAATTTGATTCAAAGACAATTTTATAGCCCTTATCACATCATTGACTAATGCTAAGCAAGTTATGCTTAAGTCCCTCAACATATAGCACATCATTTATAGAAGTGGAAGAATTTTTACCAACGTTTCTGATTCCTAAACTTCTTCCCTTTTTGTTGTCTCCATATGTAACAAATCCTTTATTTCATGGAGTGAATGATATGAACTTGCTTTTGTCTCCCGTCATGTGTTTTGAACACCCACTATCCAAATACCAATGGGTGTTACTTGCTTTAAAGCATACCTACAAAACATGTTAAGTTAGAGAGCTTGGTACCCATTTTATGTTGGGTCCTTTTTGGTTAGTTTTTGGTAGTGTTCCTTTAGGAACCCACACCTTTCTCATCATTTTTGGTCCAAGCTTTCTAATATGGCAATTTAAAGCATTATGTCCTTTAGCACCACAATGATTGCATTTAGTGAATGGTGATGAAGATTTTCTAGCTGTACAAAGAAGTTTTTGTAATGCTTTTCCTTTTTGGTAAAATTATATCCTAATCTCGTTTTGCCAAACATGCATCTTTGATTTCTAAGTAATACATTCAAATTATCTCTACCATTAGTAAACTTCTCTAAGGTTTTATTTAAGTCTAAGACCTTGGTTTCTAGGATGTCACATTTCTTTACAAAATTACAAGGATTATTATTGGAGCATGCTTGAACATTTGCAACTTTCTTTTTCAAAAATTCATTTTCTTTATTAAGTTCTACTAGATGCATTTCAAGAGTATCAATAGTCTTTCTAGATAATTTATGTTTATTAGAAACCTTTATAAATTTATCATACAATTCTTCAAGAGCATCAAGTAGTTCTTCTTTATCTAAGTCATGAAAATTTACCTCATTGTCTTCATCTTGGTGATTGGCCATGAGGCAAAGGTTTGCTTCTTCATTTTCCGACTCATCTGAGCTACTTACTTCGTTGTCATCCCATGCGATATATGCTCTTCTCTTTCCTTTTCTATCTTTGTTTTTCTTCTTTTTGGACAATCTATCTTGAAGTGTCCTTCCTTTCCACATTCAAAACAGTTTGGTGAAGAAGAGTTTTCATTAGAGGTAGGTCTCTTACCTTGAGATTTGAAGCCCTTTTGGAATCGTTTGTTCCTCATGAATTTCCCGAAATGTTTCATAAACAATCCAAATTCTTCTTCTTCATCAAGCTCACTACCGGGTTCTTCTTCATTGATAGAAGTGGCCTTGAGAGCTAGACGTTTCTTCTTGGAATATTTTTCTTCCTCTTCCGCCATCCTTAATTCTTTCAATTCTTGTTCCTGTTCTTGTAACTTACCAAATAATGTAGCGAGAGACATTTCATTGATGCTAGGAGATTGTTTGATGACGGTGACTAGAGGTTTCCATTCCCTGGTGAGACTTTTTAACACTTTATGAATAAGTTCTTTGTTAGTGTAAGTCTTCCCAAGAGTAATGAGATGATTTATAATAAGTGTGAACCTCTTTTGCATATCAACAATTGTTTCTCCAGAATTTAATCTAAAGCTTTCATATTGACTAGTTAAGGTACTAATATTAGAGTCTTTGACATCACTTGTACCTTCATGGGTTATTTGTAAGGTATCCCACATATCCTTGGCGGATTTACATGTTATACCATCAGGGCCTAAAGCTAAAGTGATTAGATTTTTGGTTTATAGTTATATTGGACTTTCTTTTCTTCTTCGCTAGTCCAATCATCCATCAACTTTTCTACTTGCTTACCATCTATAGTATGCATTGGTACAAAAAGACTATTTTCAATGGCACTCCACACTTTCAAGTCTATAGATTGCACAAAGATTTTCATTCTTTCTTTCCAAAAAGCGTAACCTTCACCATTGAAAGAGGGAGGTTTATTTGTGGCACCACCCTTAGGTAAAAGATTTAGAGAATTTGAGGCCATTGTTCTCTTGAAGCTGTTAAGCTTGATCTAACAAGAGTCAAGCTCTGATACCACTTGTTAATCAAGTGGCCTCAATACTCAAGAGGGGTGAATTGCGTTTTAAAACTTTTCTTGGAATGCCTTTGAAATTTGTTCCTTTTTCACAAGTTAAGTGTTGGTGCAAGAGATAGTGAGTATAATGCAAGAAATAGTGCTAGACAAAGGATAAATGTTATTAAGGCAATTTATTAAACACTTGGTATGCAGTACTTCAAGTTAGTTATTCAAGCAAGTTTAAGAGTAAAAATGCAATCAATATTAACAATCCAGCCAGATACAATATGTAAATGCAAGAGGATAAGGGAGAAGAGCTTGCAAACCAATTTAACGAGTTCCACCAACCTGGTGTACGTCTCGCCTTCAAGCAACCCACTTAAAGGATTCCACTATTAAGATTTGAGATACAAGCTTTGAGCAATTGTTTCCTAGTATCCCATACTCAAGAACCCAATTCTCATAAGCATAAGGGCAACCCAACCAATCTCATAATCTCCCAATGCCCAAAGGTTGAACCCCAACCTTTGTAACCACTCAACCTAGAGTGAAAACCTTAGTGTTTTGGTGTTTGGTTTACAAGCAATATACTCTCTCAATAGAGTTGATGTACAATTGAAAGCTCTCTCAATTTCTAACTCTCACAAGAGAGGATTTACAAATATAAGCTCTAAGTTTCATAAAATGAAACTAAACAAAGAAATAGAACTCACAAGACTCAAGAGTTGATTTCCCTTTGATGGATTGGATTGTTGCATTGAGTAGCTTGAAGGAGTTTTGCATTTATAGGCCTTGGAGAGGAGCCCTAGAGTCTTCAGAGCCGTTGCCTAGCATGGGTGCTTGAGTTGGAATAGAGAAATAAGCTGGTTTTCCACTTAAAACGTTTTTCCCCAATTTCTGGCACGATGGTAATCGATTACGCCTCGAGCTGTAATCGATTACACTCTGAAATCTTCAGTGTAATTCAGTTAGTAATCGATTAGACCTTATTGTGTAATCGATTAGATTGGAAACAGAGACTTGCTAATCGATTATGCAGTGTCTTGTAATTGATTGTGAGTGGCACCTGATGCATTTAATTGTGTATCGTAGCATGGTAATGGATTATGCCTTTCCTGCAATTGATTAGTAAGCAAACAGAACTTTCATAATCGATTAGACCTGGTCTTGTAATCGATTAGTGACCTTCCATAGTCTTGGTAATCGATTGGTGCATACTTGCAATCGATTAGGGAGTATACCTGATGCTCTTAATTCAAATATTCAACTTGGTAATTGATTGTGCTAATGTGTGCAATCAATTAGCTTACAAATAGAACTTGTGTAATCGATTAGTCTTGATGTTGCAATCGATTAGGTCTTGGACAGAACACCTGTAATCGATTAGTTTGTGTCTTGTAATCGATTAGCCTATGTGAATTTGAAAGCCTGATTTTGTTTTTCATTGTACTTTGAACCTTTTGCTTGATTCTTCAATATCTTTTGTCATTATCGAAATAATTTAACCTGAAAGAATATTCAAACTGTAACATCCCGATTTAATAATTATTTGCCGAATGAAAATAAATTATTAAAATAATAATTTCAGAAGTGGAAAATTATTTATTAATTACAATTAACTTAATTAATCAAATGATGGCTGATTAAGTGTGATTAATTATTAATTATTGCTGATGGTGATTGGGTGACGTGAGCAGACTACTGCTTCACGCTTTCCCACCCCACTCTCCTCTTCTCCATGAATGCATATATGTACTACTGGGCCACTTTATTATTCATTTTTCCCCTCAGGCTTCTCCCCCTTCCGTTCTCTCTTCTTTTCTTCTTCTTTGCTCTTCGTTCTTCTTTTTCTTCCTTCGTCGAGCATGAGAGTGAGGATGTTGGGTTGAGAACTTCTGCTCCGGTGACTCAGGGACGACACTCTGTTCCCTCCCTGTTCTTCCACTTCCCTTTGACGACTTCTCTTTTCTCCCTCTCCTTTGCTTGAGGCTGCATGAGTCTCAGTGGAGATCTGCACTACGAAGTGTTCGGAGAGGTTGGAGCATTCACCAGCGTTGTGATGGAGCTGCTCAAGAGAGCGACCAGGGAGCTGGGTGCCTCGGAAGCGTGGAAATCCCCACTGGACCGAGTGGAAGGTCAAGGTGGTGCCCTGAGGGCTTGGGCCTCCCCGTTGATCTTGCATGCAGAGCTGTTTAAGAGTAGGAGTGGCTCGGAGTCCCTCCAAAGCCAAGTGTAATAATGGATGACTGACGAAGGGTCGCCCCATTGTGAATCAGTGAATGGGCTGTGCAGAGCAACCGATTGGAGCTGTAAGCCCTTGGAGCCTCTGGAATCTTCATGCCAGGTAGGGGGCGCTTTGCATGTCAAATGCATAGTTCATGGACGGGTTCCAGGTGTTTTACTTTCATGTGTTGTGTCGTGTCTGACTGTGTTGATTGATGTGTTGTATTCGAGTAGGAGTGCTTGCAACGCTCGGGTCTAGGATGGTTGTGGTCTGTCTAGTGTTGTAGTGATTCCATCCCTAAGTGCTTGTTCATATTTCTTAGATGCATGCTGTTGAATATGAGAATGCGGAGTGAATACATGTGTGCGTTAACATTATTGCCTAATGCATGAGTTGAAAAGGGGGTTACTTGCTGAGTTCTATTTGCAGTTTATGTCTAGATGTGTGTGAATGAGGATGCCATGATAAATTCTGAATGCATGAGATGTGAGTTGTTACGCTGAGTCCCCATTTGGAATGTCATGTTGACATGCATGCTGGTTTCATTAAGAACGTCGAAGTAGTGTACTGTAATGTTGTTATCCTGATTTACTTGTTATGAGTTACTATGATAAATGCTTGTGATGCTGTGATGAAACTGTGGAATTCCGAGTGAATCTGAATGCTGTGGGGGATTGCATGAAATTGCATATATGAGAAAAGGGTGACCCGTGGAAGGTCAGGAGCCCTATGAGATGACGTTCAACTACAGATTCCTGGCTAGATCTGTGAGGACCCGTGGTAGCCGAGGGAGCTAGAGTTAAGTCTCGAGACATCTTTGGAAGACCGGTACCACACGGGAAGGGCTAATGGACGAGAGGCAGGGAAGGAATCTGTAACTGTGATCACTAATTAAGCCAGATCCGCATGCATGTATGTAGGAGCATTGTTATTGAGATTAACATGGTTGGCATAGCTTGGATGACTGAATGAATTCTGACTGAATGTGAATGCACATATTTATATTGTTGATGAGTTCAATGTGATTGTGTGTATATATTTGTATGTGTAAATACTGTTGTGAATAACATGATTAATATGGCCATGATTAAGTGGGGTGAATTCCGACTAGGGAATATATGTGCGTTGGTGCTGTGGCCGAGCGTGAGGCGATGTTATGATTGTGAGTCTATGTTATTATGAATGATGTGAATTACTTAATCCTGACTGAATTGTATAAATTTGAATGAGTGATGTTACTATATAACTGAGAATTGGGCATTAAATCCGAGTCAGTAACTGTCATTTTATATGTAAAAGCTCACCCCTACACCATTTTCAGTATGTACAGGTCGGTCAGGAATGATGTGAAGGACTCAAGTCCGAGTGGGGTACATTCCGACTGTTGAGTGCATGCCTTGTATATTTATATTATATTAGTCAGTGTTAAGCCTTGGCCGGCTCATATAACAATGTTGTATAACGAATGCGAGTATATATGTATTGTAATCCGAATGCGTGTTTATATATATATATATATGGTTTACATTGGTATCAAGTACTTGTATCGGATAATGGGTGTTGATGAATGAATGATGTTAAAATGCTAAATATTCCGAGTGTATGAATATATAACATGCATATAAGTGTTTTATGTTGATTTGATGCGCCTTTCCGATTGGAATATGTTGCTAAATGATTTGAGGGTTGTTGATGAGTTAAATAGTGTTAAGTTGATGATTCCGAGTGAGACTATAGTGTTTGGGCATTTCCGAGTGAGAATCCGAGTGAACCTTTTCCAAGGGAAGAGTTGTTATAATGGTGGAGATTGGAATATAATCTAAGTAAGTGATATAAGTATAATCCGAGTGAACGAGGTTCCATATCCCGAGTGGTGAGTCGTAGAGCAAATTCGGAAGGGGCTTACTTAACGTTTCCAGAGTGAGTAAGGTATCATATGTCGAGTGAAACTAGAATGAGTATTCCGAGTGGAGTAGGATAGTGGAGTCCCCTTCTGAGTGAGGGAAGGTCTGTGTGTTCCCTGAGTGAGAGATGCGAAAATATACTGAGCGACGGGTGTACGGCACACTCCCGATTGTGTTGAAGTTAAATACCCGAGTGATGTTCGATTAGGAAATATCCCGAGTGAGGAAGAGTTCTGGGTCCCGAGTGGTGAGAATTGAGGGAGTCATTCCTGAGTGGTTATACTTGTGACTTATATGAATGAAATGAGGAGCTGTGTAAATTCCCGAGTGAGGCAGGAGCGTGATGATTTATCGGGTGAACCTATGACCCAAATCCGAGTGAGAAATTACCTGGAACCTGTGTTCGCCCCAACGAATTAGGCTTAGCTCCTGCGAGTGTGAGTGGATGGAAGGCCTTTGTGCTGGCTTCGCTTAAGCGAAGGGCTGTCCGCCCGAGCGAGTTGGTTGCCTCGCTCAAGCGTGTTGGACCCCGCTTGAGCGAGTCAGCGTTGTTAAGGAATTCGCTTAGGCGCTGATGTGTTCCGCTGGACTGAATGGATCGGTTCAAGCCTTGTCCCTTCGCTGATTGCTATACGTATGAATGTTCTTTTATTTTTCCCGTGCCTTCCCCTTCCTTCTTCTATGTAGGTTGTCCATTTGCTGTTTTTGTGGAAAAATTTTCCTGGTTTTTGGCATTTATTTATTTATTAAATTAGGGTGTTACACAAACACAGAGATTAGAGATACAACTTTGAGCAATCGCGGCTTCCTAGTGTCCCACACTCAAGAAACCAATTCTCACAAGTACAAGGGCACCCCACCCAATCTCTCAATCTCACAATTACAAGGTTGAAACCCCAACCCAGACCTCTAGAATTTTTGGTGTTTAGGTGTACAAAGATAACTCTCTAAAGAGTGGATATACAAATTAAAGCACTTGGGAATATTTTCCTTTCTAAGAAAGAATATGCAAATTTAGCACATAAAAATTATTTTCCTCTCTTAGAAAATAATATGCAAATTTTAGCACTCAAAATGATTTTTCTTTCTCAAGAAATAATATTCAAGTTTAGCTCTTAAAAAAAATATGCTCATAAAACTCACTCTCAAAATAATTTTCCAAATAATAAAAACAGAGAGCAATTAAGAAACAGAGAGCAGCGAGAGAAAAATAGAGAGAGAGCAGCGTGAGAGAGGGAAGAAGAAATGCTTGCTGTTGGTGTACTTCTGCCTTCCATCTCTTCTCTATTTATAGGAGTTCCAAGTGACTTGCTGCCAAAAACAAATTTCCACCGGTTCCTTAATTTATGCATTGGAAGACTTAATCCGCCAGCAATCCATGTTTCCTGACTTGAGAAGTGCAATTGTCTGCCTCAATTAATGGAATCGCCATTCAATTTGAGTCTTTGAGAGAGGAATCAGCGGAGTTGAGTTTCTGAAAATGCGTACTGATATTTTCCATGATCCAGCGCATGATTGCAGTGATGAATCGATTCCTCCAGGGTATTTTTCCATCAAAAATAACGAATGAATCGATTCCTGGCAAGGGGAATCGCTTCCCAATAGCATGAATCGATTCTTTCAGTCATTGAATCGATTCCTAGGGTATCTCACTGTGATGAATCGATTCCTACAGCTATGAATCGATTCCTTGATGCTGTGAATCGATTCCTATGCTTGTGAATCGATTCCTGGAGCTTTTAATAGGTGTGAATCGATTCCTTTGGTATGGTGAATCGATTCCTTGCAATCCTGGACTTGTTTCCTTGCATTTTTGATGTATTTTGATGCGTTTTGGACAATATAGCTCATGGTTCTTGATTCCTTGTGTGACGTCCCGTATAATTTTCTGAATAAATTTTTCGCGTTTTTAAAAGATCATTTTAAAATTCATGAATTAAAATCAGAGTTCACATAAAAGTCGATAATAGCGGAATATTATCATGCATACTAGTCGTGAATAATAAAATTCAAGGAATAATTACGTAGCGGAAACAATTTTAAAAAAATAACAGTACATAACCCATTGTATTTATTACAAATCATAAAAATTAGAATAAATTCGAAATCCAAGCAATAATTCACATAGGCATCAACCATAGCATCACTCTTCATTCTGGGTGGCATTCACTGTAAAAATTAATGTAAGAGTGAGACAGAATATAGAATAAGTATAAAATAGATAAAATTACACAAACACAATCAACAAATCATAATGATATGATGGATATGCCAGACGAGTTCATTTATATTTAATGAGTCTTTAATTAGTTAATGATGTCATGCTGGATCCATTTGGTTTGGTGGGAATACTGCAGTAAAAAGTCTCATAGAGACTCCAGTAGGAATTAGCATAACCATGAATCCCTACACTTTCATGGCTCCTACAAAAATAAGTATACCAGTAGGAATTTGCACAACCATGGATCCCTACACTTCCATGGTTCTTGTGAAAATAGGGTTTAAACTCATCATAGAGTAACCCCTCACCAGGGTAGGCAATCATGGAACCCCTAAATTCCATGGTGCGTCCAAATGCTTATGATGCGTGAATGCCTTTAATTCTCTTTATCATTTAACATACCATGATATCCATATTTCCAAAACCTCTTGGAAAATACAAGTCCTCAAGGGACACAATACACATAATAATTCACAAAATCATGGATTTACTGTTTCAACCATATATGTCAATAACCACAAGGCATTCATGTACATATAAATTAATTTCGTTATTCATAATTATTCACCACCACAATATACAAACTGTATGATACTCAACAACATTCATAATAATTCATAATCACTCAAGAATTCAATAATAAATTATTACCCATAGAGAAAATATCATTTTCATTCATAATAGCCTTTATAAGTGAGTTTCAGCATTCCCAACAGCAACATACGTTAGTAAAACAGCCATAACATGGGCAAATCAAATCCTTTTTAGGTGATTCCACTTTTTGTAGTTCAATAACATAATTGTCTACAACTTTCATGAAGAACACAATTTCAAATTCCAAACAGAAATATCACTTATCCATGAAATACCACACTGCCTCAAGGTGAGTTTTCAAAACGTACATATATTAGTAATTTGAACATTTCTGGAGCTAAAAAAATGATTTGTGCGTGAAACTAGTTCTAAATTACTCTTAACACAAATATCCACAACTTTCATGAAGATCATAAATTCAAATTCTAAGCAGAAATACCATTTATCCACAAAATACAACACTGCCTCCAGGTGTGTTTTCAAAACATACATATATTAGTATTTTCAATGTTTCTGGAGTTACAAAAATAGTTTTGACATGAGAACAATCCTAAATTACTCATAACACAATTATCTATAACTTTCATGAAGATCATAAATTCAAATTCTAAGCAGAAATACCATTTATCCACAAAATACAACACTGCCTCCAGGTGAGTTTTCAAAATGTACATATATTAGTATTTTCAACATTTCTGGAGCTATAAAAATGATTTTAACATGAAACTAGTTTTAAATTACTCTTAACATAATTATCTACAACTTTCATGAAGACACCAACCATTAATTCACACCACAAAATTCCCAGTTTTGAAAATAAGATTCGGATTTCATAGTTAACAGATTTTCATCATGAACATACTTCTGTATTTTGAGCATATCTAGAGTTACAAACATCTTTTTAACTTGAAACCACTTTCTATAGATCCCTAACATGAATATCTACAACTTTTATGAAGACATCAAAGGCTGATTATGCATGTATTATTCCCAGAATGTCAAAATATGCACAGAACATAGCTTAAACATTTCACTCGGTCATGCTGTAGTATTTTGGCTATAACTTTTGCTATACATATCCAACTCAGTTGAATCAGGTCTCAAAATTCACATAACAAAAAGATCTACAACTTTCATGAAGAAGTCAGAGTCAAATTCATACGTGTTCAGCTTCAAAATTAAGCAACAATATACAAAATTAAAACTGGAATCCTAGAACAGCATACAACTCTACCCATTTCTTAAATATTCACAACCCTATCCCCTCTTACTTGGTTTGCCAACTGAAAATGGCCTCTTGCTGTCTTGGCTTCTGTTCGAAGGAGTATTGAGGAAGAAATTGAAAGAAGATATTCACTAACTTGGTTCTAAGGGTTCTCAACAGAGGTAGTGTTAATAATGTAATGATAAGTGGGGAACAACTTTCCCATAAGTGGATTTTTAGTGCTGTTAGTGGAGATAATGGAGGATTAAAAATAAGAAAGTGGGTTTATAATGGTCCACTTCTGGTCGTCCTACATACTAGGGGTGCATAATGGGTTTAGATATATTAAACTATGCACAAGAGACAAGATTGAAGTCAAAAAGTTACTCCTGGCACTAAAAACCGACTGGAATTCACTCGGTTAGCCTCTAAGCCAACTGGAATCCTACCCATGCTGACTGGAAATTGTCAGTAACATGAAAAGAAGGAAATCCGAGTCTTTCTCACTCATTTTTCATTTGGCACGAGCCATTCTTCACTCAGTTTTTCACTCAGCAAAACCGAGTCAACTCTCAATCTGTCTACTTGGCATCATCACTCAAGTCTGAGTCATCTCACACTCGGCTTCCCTCTTGGCATAAGAGTTTAAAACGACCCATTTTCATTCAATAAAGTCAGTCAGAGCCGACTCATACCCACATAATCTACCACTCGGCTATTTATCCTAAATCCGAGTCAATAGCCGATCGGTTCTTACTGGGAAATTCCTTACAACACCGACTCGATTCCTAAATAGTTCTCACTCGGTGAATTCCCTCAAAGCTGACTTATTTCACTCGGCTGTCCACTCGGTAAATCAATTAAATCCGATACCCAACTCTTTAAGTCTCTGCTCGGTAGAACTCTTCTGAAACCGACTCATGCACTCAAATTTGTCAATCAGTAAAATAATCTTTATTGATCATCATTCAATCATTCTTCCCTCGGCAAAATAATCTAAACCGAGTCCCCTATTCACTCAGTCTTCAACACTCGGTTCCACATTTCAAATTCGAGTCTCCACACACACGGTTCCATTCGGTAAAACTTTTAGAAACCAATTCTCCCCCCACAATTCTTCACTCATTCGGAATCTTATTCTGGATTGACACATCAGCTGACCAGTTTCCACTCGGCATCTCATCCCCAAGACTAACTTCTCTTCTTCATTCACACAAAGTTATTCCAGTTCACTCAGTCAGAATTCTGACACTCGAAATCATATTTTCCTCTGTACTTCACTCGGAAATGAAGGCACTCAGTGAACTTTCAGTCAGAATTGCAACGTCTGACTATGATTGACTCGGAAACTAGTCATTCAGAAGCATTTGACTCGGAAACGAGTCTTTGGAGAGTACTTGACTCAGAAATGAGTCTTTCTGAGGTGTTTGACTCTGTAGTGAGTCACTCCAAGGTGAGTCACTCGGATTCTTTCACCCAGAAGTGGTTCTGTCAGTCCACTTCACATACAAGTGTCTCTGGGGCAAGAATTCCACTCGGAATAAACCCTCTCGGTCATGTTTCACTCGGAAAACATAACCTTCACTCGGTATTTCCATTTTTCACTCAGAATTTCTCTTAGTCACTCAGAATTTTCATTCTTCACTCGGAATTTCTCTTGGTCACTCGGAACAGAGCCCCTTTTTCACTCGGAAAGTTCTTTCTAAGGCATATTTTACTCGGAAAATGGATCTTATCATTACAGGTCTATGTAATTTCTATAATTATACCCAAAAATAGAATTTTTGGAGTATTGTAAACCATCCATAAAGTGTTTTATTCATTGATTAATACTAATAGATCTTCCATACTTCAAAATTTACATAATAAAGCTATTATTAAAAAAAACAGGATGTTATACCTTGGCACTTGAATAATTATTTCTCTTGTTTTAAACTTCTAAGAATGCCTTGAATCATTTCTTTTGCATTTTAATTTCTTGACCCGAATCATTCTTGATTTTCATGATTTTTGATTAATTGCTTGTACAACATCCTTTTAATTTCTTGATCCTTCAATTGTTTGTCATTCATCAAAACCTGTTTCAACATACAAATACATTCTTCCCCTTTTTGATGATGACAACAATTATTCATCTCTGGGGTGTTAGTTTCATAACAGTTATATTTTCAAAGTATAGAACTCCCCCTATCAAATTTAATTATAATTTTCATGCATTAGTGTACCACTTGTGATGACACATTGGCTCCCCCTTAATCATGCAATTTAAACAATGATAGTTATAGATGTTGATTCTAGATTTTATCTCTCCCTTAAGCATTATAACATCATGATATTCTCTCCCCTTTTGTAAGAAACTTTATGCCACTTAGAATGTATATATTTTCTCCCCTTTTGGCATCATCAAAAACTCTTCTTTGATATCATCAAAAACATTGAAGAATATATATCACTTAAAGACAGATACATATATTATTGAAGCAAGATATCAATTGTATATAAAACTCCCCCTAAAATATGTAACATATATCACAGAGTAATTCAAAGCATGTAAGCATGCATAATGATATTTTCTTCTCCTTTTTGGCTAAGTGAAGTCTCATGGATGTTTTGTGAGACTTTGTACAAGGATTAAAATTTTGCAATTTTGCCAATGATTTTATTGTACAAAAAAGTCAAGAAAATCAAAGGTCATTTGACATTTGTTTTTGAGATCCATGTGGTGCATAGGAGATTATCTTGTGTCAAAAAAATGTTTTAATTAAATAGATGCTATCTGGGAACTCAATAAAGACTCAGGAGCATTAACATGATTATTGAAAATGTGATTGGCTTATTAATGAAAATATTTGATCATATATCACAAAGTAAATCATTATGTTCAAAGGAATAAGAATTTTATGAAAAATATAAGTTTAAATCTTTCAGTTAAAGATTTTCAAAACTATGTTCAAAGAGTAAGAAAATGTGATAAAAATCAATTAAACAATTTCCAAAATTCCTAATTCCCTTCTAATATTTATAAATTGTTCTTTCGGAAGGGGTTTTGTAAAAATATCCGCCAATTGTTTTGAAGTTTCAACATATTCAAGAGCACAATCTCCATTCAAAACATGGTCTCTTAAAAAATAATGTCTTATCTCAATATGTTTAGTCCTAGAATGCATGACAAGATTTTTGGATATATTTATGACGCTAGTGTTATCACATTTAATAGGCACTTTGTTTAAAACAACACCAAAGTCAAGAAGTTATTGTCTCATCCAAAGAATTTGAGCACAACAACTGCTAGCTGCCACATATTCTGCCTCAGCTATCGATAAAGCAACACTTACTTGTTTCTTGCTATGCCAAGAAACAAGGGAATTACCAAGTAAATGACATGTGCCACTAGTACTCTTTCTATCAAGTTTACAACCAGCAAAGTCAGAATCAGAATATCCTATTAGAATACATTCAACGCCTTTGGGATACCATAAACCAACATTTTGAGTACCCACAATATATTTTAAAATTCTTTTTACGGTAGTGAGATGTGATTCTTTAGGACATGCTTGATATCTGGCACACATATATACAACAAACATAATATCGGGTCTACTAGCTATTAAGTAAAGTAAGGAACCTATCATACCTCAGTATTTAGTTATTTCAACTTCCTTACCCTTCTTATCTTTGTCTAAGTAGCAAGATGTACTCATGGGCGTGGCTATTTCATTTGCTTTATCCATTTTGAATCTTTTAAGTAATTCTTTGCAGTATTTCATTTGACTAGTGAAAGTCCCTTCTTCAGTTTGTTTAATTTGTAGCCCAAGAAAAAATGTAAGTTCTCCCATCATGGACATTTCGAATTCATCTTGCATAATCTTAGCAAACTCTTGACAAAGAATTTCGTTAGTAGCACCAAATATTATGTCATCAACATAAACTTGTACCAAAAGGATGTCATGGTTTTTACGTTTTATAAATAGTGTAGTATCAACCTTTCCCCTTTCAAAATTATTTTCTAGAAGAAATTTACTGAGTCGTTCATACCAAGCTCTTGGAGCTTGTTTCAAACCATATAAAGCTTTTCTCAATTTAAAAACATGGTTTGGAAATTTGTGATTTTTAAAACTGGAAGGTTGATCTACATAAATTTCTTTTTGAATATAGCCATTTAGAAAAGCGCTTTTGACATCTATTTGATAAAGCTTAAAATCCATACAACAGGCAAAAGCTAATAGTAATTTTATTGCTTCTAACCTAGCTACGGGAGCATACGTTTCTTCATAGTCTATTCCCTCTTCTTGATTATATCCTTTAGCAATTAACCTAGCTTTATTTCTTGTTATTATTCCATTTTCATCTAGCTTGTTTCTAAAAACCCATTTAATACCTATTATTTGATGATCATTGGGTTTTGGCACCAGTTCCCAAACGTCATTTCTTTCAAATTGATTTAATTCTTCTTGCATGGCCAACATCCAATGTTCATCAACAATAGCCTCATTTATATCTTTGGGTTCTATTTGTGATACAAAGGCTAAGTGATTACATGCATTTCTAATAGCGTTTCGAGTACTTACACCTTTTGTTATTTCACTTATGATATTGTCCAATGGGTGATTCTTTATGGTGATCCACTCCTTTTGTTGAGGTTCATCATTTTGTGTTGTATCTCCTTTATTTTTGTTTTCTTCTTCATCTTCCAAGTTTATTTCTTGGAAGGTACCTACAAGATCATCAATTTCCTTTCCCGGAAGATTTTGGCTAAGTTCATCAAATTTGACGTGTATAGACTCTTCAATTGTACAAGTTCGTTTGTTAAAGAGTCGATATGCTTTACTAGTGGATGAATAACCTAAGAATACTGCTTCATCATATTTTGCATCGAATTTGCCGAGATTATCCTTTCCATTGTTCAAAACAAAGCATTTGCATCTAAATACATGAAAATAAGAGATATTTTGTTTTCTTCCTTTATAAAGCTCATAGGGGGTTTTCTTTAATATAGGCCTTATCAAACATCGATTCATAACATGGCAAGCAGTGTTTACTGCATCGGCCCAAAAATGTTTCGCAATATTACTTTCATTCAACATACTTCTTGCGAGCTCTGCTAAAGATCGATTTTTCCTCTCAACTACTCCATTTTGTTGTGGAGTTCTTGGAGTCAAAAAATTATGTTCAATGCCAAATTTTTTACAAAACTTTTCAAAAGATTGGTTTTCAAATTCTCCCTCATGATCTATTTGAATGGATGCTATTTTCAAATTTTGTTCGTTTTGGATGATCTTGGCAAGTTTCTTAAATGCATGATATGCTTCATGTTTGTGAGTAAGAAACAGTGTTCATGTATATCTAGAATAATCATCCATATTCATGAGAGCATAATAATTTCCCCCAAAACTTTTAATTTTTAAAGGTCCAAATAAATCCATATGTAAAAGCTATAAAGGTCTATTTGTTGAAACAATATTTTTCACTTGAAAAGAAACCTTTACTTGTTTTCCTTTTTGACATGCGTCACAAAATTTATTTTCGAATTTCATGGTAAACCAATTACTAAATCTTTTGAAACAAGTTTGTTTAAATGGTCTACATGAATGTGAGCAATTCTTCTATGCCATAGCCATGATTCATCCTCTTTAGTTATGAAGCATTGCACATCATTTGAAGCAAGGAAATCAAGATTAATCATATAAATATTATCAATTCTTTGACCAACAAATTTTGTTTCCTTGTCTAGCTTATTTTCAATTATACAACAGTTTGATTCAAAGACTATTTTATAGCCCTTATCACATAATTGACTAATGCTAAGCAAGTTATGTTTGAGTCCTTCAACATATAATACATCATTTATAGAAGTGGAAGAGTTTTTACCAACATTTCCGATTCCTAGTATTCTTCCCTCCGTGTTATCTCCATAAGTAACGAATCCTTTATTTCGTGGAGTAAATGATATGAACTTACTTTTGTCTCCCATCATGTGTTTTGAACACCCACTATCCAAGTACCAATGGGTGTTACTTGCTTTAAAGCATACCTACAAAATAAGTCAAGTTAGAGAGCTTGGTACCCATGTTATGTTGGGTCCTTTTTGGTTAGCTTGTGGTAATGTTCCTTTAGGAACCCACACCTTTCTTATAACCTTCGGCCCTAATTTTCTAACATTTCAATTAGAAGCACTATGTCCTTTGAAACAATAATGGTTACACTTCATAAAGGGTGAAGATGATTTACTAGGTGGTACAAATAAATTCTTGTAGTGTTTCTCTTTCTTGTAAATACTAGATCCTGAGTTGAATCCTAATCCAGTTTTATCAAACATACAGCATTATTTTCCAAGAAGTGCATTTAAATTATCTCTACCATTAGTAAATTTCTCAAGTGTCTTGTTTAAGTCTAACACTTTCTTTTCAAGTATGTCATATTCCTTTGCAAATTCACAAGGTTTAGTCTTAGAGCATGCTTGAACATTTACTACTTCCTTTTTTAAAATCTCATTTTCTTTTACCTGTTCAATAAGATGTGTTTCAAGAGTTTCTATGGTATTTCTAGATAATTTATACTTACTAGAAAGGTTAACAAACTTGTCATACAATTCATCAAATGCATCAAGCAGTTCATGTTTATCTAAGTCATGAAAATTTACCTTATCATCTTCATCTTGGTGGTTAGCCATGAGACAGAGGTTTGCTTCTTCATTTTCTGCTTCGTCCGAGCTACTTATCTCATTTTCATCCCATGCGATATATGTTCTTCTTCTCCCTTTTCTTTCTTTGTTTTTCTTCTTAAGGTTTGGACAATCTATCTTGAAGTGTCCTTCCTTTCCACATTAAAAGCAAGTAGGTAAGGAAGAGTTTTCTTTAAGAGTGGGTTTCTTACCTTGAGATTTGAAGCTTCTTTGGAAATGTTTGTTCTTCATAAGCTTTCTAAAGCGCTTCACGAATAGACCTAACTCTTCGTCCTCATCAAGATCACTCTCGGATTCATCTTCAACATTCTAGGTTGCTTTGAGAGCTAGCCCTTTTTTCTTTGAGGCTTTTTCTTCCTCCTCCGCATGTTTCAAATCTTTCAATTCTTGTTCTTGTTCTTATAGCTTACCAAACAATATTGTAAGGGACATATGATTTATATTAGGAGATTGCTTGATGGCAGTAACAAGAGGTTTCCATTCCCTAGTAAGACTTTTTAGAACTTTGTGAATAAGTTCCTTGTTAGAGTAAGATTTACCAAGAGTAATAAGATGATTAATAATCAAAGTAAATCTCTTTTGAAGTTCTAAAATAGATTCATTGGAATTCATTCTAAAACTTTCATATTGGCTAGTTAAAGTACTAATCTTAGAATCCTTAACATCGTTAGTTTTTTCATGAGTTATTTGAAGGGTATCCCATATATCCTTAGCAGATTTACATGTAACTACCCTAAAGATTTCATCGGGACCTAGGCTAAAGTCATAAGATTTTTTGCTTTGTAATTATACTGCACTTTCTTTTCTTCCTCACTCGTCCAATCATCCATAGGTTTTTCTATTTGTTTATTATCAACAATGTGCATAGGTATAAAAGGACCATTTTCAATAGCATTCCATACTTTCAAATCAATTGATTGTATAAAAATTTTCATTCTTTCTTTCCAAAAAGCGTAACCCTTACCATTGAAAGCGGGAGGTCTATTTGTGGTACCACCCTCTGGAAAAAGGTTTAGAGAATTTGAGGTCATTCATTCTCTTGAAGCTGTTAAGCTTGATCTACCAAGAGTCAAGCTCTAATACCACTTGTTAACCAAGTGGCCTCAATTACTCAAGGGGGGGTGAATTGAGCATTAAAAATTTTACTTGGAATGCTTTTAAAATTGATTCTTTAATTCTTATGCTTATTGAAGATGATAAAATTAATCGCATGTAATAACAATTTATACACAAGACAAAATAATAAGCACTTAATATATGGCAAGTAAATTCACTTAAGTAATATTCAAGATAACAATTAAGAATAGCAAATTAATCAATACACTATTTTGAACACTTAGAAAGAAATAATTAATTCAAGAATATTACTTAAGTAACTTTGACAATTTTAATCTAAGTGATTTACAATTTTTATCAAATTAAAAAAACATGCACTTTGATTTTAACAAGTAAATTAATAAAGTTGCTTTATTAATATAATCACAAATATTAGCAACTAATTTTAAATGCATAAATTAAATGAGTATAGGGAAGAGAGATTTGCAAACCGATATATACGAGTTCCACCACACCGGTGTACGTCTCGCCTCTAAGTAACCCACTTAGAGGATTTCCACTATTAGAGATTAGAGATACAACTTTGAGCAATCGCGGCTTCCTAGTGTCCCACACTCAAGAAACCAATTCTCACAAGTACAAGGGCACCCCACCCAATCTCTCAATCTCACAATTACAAGGTTGAAACCCCAACCCAAACCTCTAGAATTTTTGGTGTTTAGGTGTACAAAGATAACTCTCCAAAGAGTGGATATACAAATTAATGCACTTGGGAATATTTTCCTTTCTAAGAAAGAATATGCAAATTTAGCACATAAAAATTATTTTCCTCTCTTAGAAAATAATATGTAAATTTTAGCACTCAAAATGATTTTTCTTTCTCAAGAAATAATATTCAAGTTTAGCACTTAAAAAAAAATTTTGCTCACAAAACTCACTCTCAAAATAATTTGCCAAATAATAAAAAGAGAGAGCAATTGAGAAACAGAGAGCAACGAGAGAAAAATAGAGAGAGAGAAGCGTGAGAGAGGGAAGAAGAAATGCTTGTTGTTGGTGTACTTCTGCCTTCCATTTCTTCTCTATTTATATGAGTTCCAAGTGACTTGCTGCCAAAAACAAATTTCCACCGGTTCCTTAATTTATGCATTGGAAGACTTAATCCGTCAGCAATTCATGTTTCTTGACTTGAGAAGTGCAATTGTCTGCCTCAATTAATGGAATCGCCGTTCAATTTGAGTCTTCGAGAGAGGAATCAACGGAGTTGAGTTTCTAAAAATACGTACTAATATTTTCCATGATTCACGCATGATTCCAGTGATGAATCGATTCCTCCAGGGTATTTTTCCATAAAAAACAATGAATGAATCGATTCCTGGAAAGGGGAATCGATTCCGAATAGCATGAATCGATTCCTTCAGTCATTGAATCGATTCTTGGGGTATCTCACTATGATGAATCGATTCCTGCAGCTGTGAATCGATTCCTTGATACTATGAATCGATACCTCTGCTTGTGAATCGATTCCTAGAGCTTTTAATAGGTGTGAATCGATCCCTTTGGTATGGTGAATCGATTCCTTGCAATCCTGAACTTGTTTCCTTGCATTTTTGATGTATTTTGATGCGTTTTGGACAATATAGCTCATGGTTCTTGATTCCTTGGCACTTGAATAATTATTTCTCTTGTTTTAAACTTCTAAGAATTCCTTGAATAATTTCTTTTGCATTTTAATTTCTTGACCCGAATCATTCTTGATTTTCATGATTTTTGATTAATTGCTTGTACAACATCCTTTAAATTTCTTGATCCTTCAATTGTTTGTCATTCATCAAAACCTGTTTCAACATACAAATACAAAATTCTTGCACAATAAACCTTAAATTAGGAAAATACTTATTAAACCTGAATTCCCTAAATTATATAATTCTTAATTAAATAGCTTCTGAATTGATATTTAGTGACTTAAATTATATAATTAATGCCTAAATTATGGTCAAAGAAATAAGTCTTTTCAAGACTTATCACATCCCCAATTTTAAGGATTGCTTATCCTCAAGTAACATATAAAGATTGAGTTTTTCCACTGACCCAAATACAATTAACTAGTTATTAATCATGCATCACTTAATTACAGTGTAAACATACCCAACCTTTCATTGATTCCTTACAATGCTAAGTGCACTTCATCTTTTGATTGGGAAATGTGTTGGTGACAAACTCCTCACATGATAAGTCTTTCACTCCACTTAGTGTATAGGGTTCATGAACATGCACTCAACACCTGCAAGATGACAGATGAATATATACTTGCAACTATTCTAAGCATCACACATGAACAAGCACATACATGGATCAGTAAGGTCTTTTCAAGCTTGTAATGGGGCTAGGTTACTAGCTCTATTATTGTTTTTCTAGTCATTGTCAGGGTTTCAGATGTATCACTAAAATAGTCTTACTTTGACCCCCCAAAGACTTTCTTAAATTCTTGCCCAGTACATTAGTTAGAACCATTTTTTTAAGAGATGAGAAGGGACTTTTTGATTTGGTGCTTTACATAAATTTTTCTGAGCTTTTCTCTTTTCATCATTTTTTTTAGTCCTTTGGACTGTATTATATACACATTTTTTTCTTTTGCACTTAAGTTTGTATTTGGATCCCTCTCCTTCTCTTTGTTTACAACAAAATTTTTTTAGAACCCCATTTTTTTTTAGACCACACAAATTCAGAGTGTGCCTTTTTATTTGTTGTGGGGCACACTCTTCCTCCCTACTTAGAAGTTGCTAGTCCTTAGCAAACAATCAAAACAAGACAAGCCTTATAGATACATCAACGTAATATTCAGGGTTTTTCTTAGATAATTATGGTTTGTAATGTTGGTTTATATATTACACAATAAACATGCTTAGGCTCAAAATATCAGGTCAAAGGTTAAAGTACTTGAAGGGTGGCTTATTTTAGCCTTGGCTGAAATACAAAGACAGCCTTCATCATTTCCATGTGGTGACATGCAAAAGTATATGCAATAACAAAAGCAAGTTCTATCTCCCTATCACATACAAGCGCACTCAATCAAGAAAATAGGCTCGAAGCTCAAAATTATAGGTAGTCAACCAACCACATCCCAAAACTTGGAATAAAGGCATGAATCTCAGATTGTTATCCTAGGCAAAGCATGAATACACTAGCAACTCAGCAACGACAATCATAATCAATAACCTCATGTAATGAAAACAATGAAAAACCTCAATCATTTAGGAAAAAATGAAACAAGCATCTAAGTTTTGGGATGCACCATCAATTATACTTATTTATTTGACCCTAATCCACGTCAATATAATTTTCTCTTGTTTTTTTCTAGATTTTCAGATTTTTATAGCATGAACAAATATGAAGGATAAGAATACTTACCTACCATGTCAATGCTCGTAGTATGTAGTGAAGTGATATGCGATTTATAGTGAAAAGAATAAACCACAACAATGAAAATGAAACGTGGGTGATATACAATGAATGAAATACAAAAGCACAAGATATATTTTTTTCATAACAGGAATTAAAATTCAGAATTAAAAATTGATATTACAATTAAAAAGGTCCATAAGATAGAAATTGAAAGAACAAAAATTCAACAAAAAGTAAAACTTAACAAAACAAACATAACATCAGCAAAAGATGAAAGCTAAAGTTCCTAATCCTCCTCATTCCCTTCTTCAGCCTCTTCTTTTGCTTCAGCCATGGGTTCATGAGTAGTGGGCACATGAGCAAGTTGAAAATATTCCATTGAAGGAACGGTGAATCCTATGGAGGTGAGCCATTGGTCCTTATCAGTAGGAACCATCATTCCAGTGGTGGAGTCCAAGTTAAGTGCAGTAACCATCCTTCTTAACAAAATATCACGGTTCATCACTATGTTATATGTCCCAAGTTGCATTCTCTTAATCGCCTGAAGTTCATTCATAATGTTTGTCATGGTTGGCACAAGTGGTTGGTAAGGCTGAGGCCTAGGGGGTCTTGGCTCCCTCACCAGAGCATAATCAATCCTATCCCTGACCCATAGATTGTCAAGGGATCTCTCAACCTTCAGCTTAAGGTAGCCTTCCTTATAAATTTTCACTTTAAATTTCCTTGCAAGCAAAGAGACAACTGAACAATATGGAAGTTAGGCTTTCTTATACCCTGGCCTCACTATCTCAAAAAAAATAGACTACCCAAATCAATATATAAATCTTCCATCAAATAGTAAATAAGTACTATTCTCCTCACTATAACCTCTGTGGAATGGGCCACGGGTTGTAGAGATAAGAGAATGTACTGACACCAAATCATAGGAAGATCAAGAAGAGAATTTTTCCTTATGAGTTAGGGTACTTCACCCACAATAGTCTCAAAAGTTATACCTTCTTGGCAGCAGACTTCAAGCACATAATTCACTAGTTCCTTGTTATCGGGATGAGTAAAAGTTCTCAAGATTTTTGTATACTCACATTCAACATCCTTCACAATAAGCAATTTTAGTGCTTTGCGTATGATCTTAGCAGATAATGGAATCGCAGCACCACGAACATAGAAAGAGTAAGAAACTTCTTCATCATCGGCATTGGCTCTGAAATTTACATAGAACTTTCTAGTGATTTCCTGTTACCCTTGGCCAAGTATGTTGTTGAAGTAGGGGGAGAAGTAGGGGTGCTAGAAGTGGCAACCCTATTTAACTTCCCTTTCTAGGATATTCTCTCGTCTTTCATTGCTTTGATTTACTCTGTTTTGACTATATTTTGAGATGGTCTTGTGGTCATTTGGTTCAGAGGAAGGTTATATTTATAGTGGGTTGTGGAAAACAAAAAGGCAAGATAAAAGGTGATGATGAAAGGGTGTAATGGTCAGGGTTAAGGGTGATTAGTTGAATTAAATAATGGTAAATGGGTTTAATGGCCTAGAGACGTTACCTTTCAGTGGGAATTAGAGCATCATGGCTTTTGAACCTCTAAGAGGCACAAATGAGTGTATGACTTAAAGAATTAGGGCTTGGCAAGTTGGGTTTGTTATTTATCAATGCGATAATGCTTACCTGTGAGTGTGAGCACGTTCACCCACTGTTTATTGCACATGGTCTCTTTTCTTTCTAGTGTAAGCACGCTATTTGTTAGGTTTAGGAACATCAAGTCATTGAGTTGTGAACTCCAATTTCTTGGCCATCAACATGGGTACCCTCCTTTCCCAACGTGTATAAACACAATGCTTCCTTGGGACTAGCTTTCCTTTTACAAATCAATGTAGGTACGCTCCGTGTAATGCTTCCTTAGGACCAGTTTTCCTTTTGCAAATCAGAGTAGGTACGCTCTCTCCCAAGCATGTATACACTAGGTTATTGGACCATTTTATGAAAACTTGACCAAGACCACACGTAGGAACATTGATCTTGGTGTTGGAACGCTCAATCCTTATGTTAGCACTGACACAATATCCTTTTCAGTGTAACTATATGCCCACGATTGTGGAAACATGCACCTGAACTGCTCTTGTTCAGTGCATGTATGATAGTTGGCATTCTAGTAAGTAAGATGAATATTTCAATGCAAATTGCTTGAGTATGCTTGTTTGGATTTTGTAGACTTTCAAGTATGTCTTGAATCTTACAAACTTAAAGTCCTTTTAACTTGATGTAGCAAACTTTTGAAAGCCAATCTGACTTGGTATGATTCTTATTAGGTTGCATTCAATTGAGTCAAAAAAGTTTGACATTAAAGAATTTATTCTTGAGACTTGTGCATGATCTTCATTAAAGCAAACCTTCATGCTTAGGCTTTATACGGCTTCTGTCTTGACAACTTTTAGTGTAATTCTTCATCGCAAACTAAGGCTTCAAGCTATTTCTTTAAAGGCATCATGTTCCAGGAAACTTAGGAAAACTTATGTCTTGGCTCATTTATCTCTGAAAGCTTCTACATAAGGAACCTTGAAACTGTCTTTCACAAGAGACTTTGGAAAAATTAGAGCAATACGTTTTCCTTAAATTGAGCTTCCTTTTTTATGATAGTCTTGTATAGTTAAACTTAATTGCACGCTTGACATATATGTTAGTTCTTTAATAGAATTTCTCACTTAATAACTTATGTATATAATCATATAAAAGTTTAAGGAACCAATTTTCTTGTTAGTAACAACAAACTCGGTTCTAACAATCTCCCTAATTTTCTTGATAACAAACATTAAGTCTTTATTAAAAAAGTAGTTAGGAGGCAAGACATGTCTCCCACTCAGATCAACATTTAATGTAAAGAAGTATCAAAATAAAAGAAATGATACAAAAACTAAAGAATAAAACTATTTGTCAAGTCTTTGTTGATGTTGAATCAGAGCAACTTTGCTAACAGCAAAGCTTGCATCTGGGCTGTAAGCAAAGCTAGTTGCGTGCTATTCAATCTAGTCAAGGTCTGCCTTTCCTTTTTATTTTAAGGCATAAGTCTTGTAGTATTAGAGTATTTGAATGACTTAGCATATTATACAAGCTTTAAGGTTATGCAAAGATAACATCAAACTAGAGAATCCTTTTCAGGCATTGTTAATGCAGTTTTCAAATAGAGCATATTTATCTAAAAAGAGAATGGAAATATAAGCTTAATTATGTATTAGAGCTAGAAATATATGCTCAACCAGTTAAAGAAAGTTTGTATCATAGTAGGAAAAGGATAACTTAAAACTTTGCGATCCTACATATATATCAGGGCTAGTACATTTTATCACTACTACAGGTATTAGAGCTTGGCAAAAACAAGATTAATGTAATAGAGCATTTTCACTTAAAGCTAATAAAAAAATAATAATACTCATACTAATTATAGTATATGTAAAAGCAACTATATATCACAGTAAGTATTAGTATAATAAAGACAATATAGGCATATATACAAATATACAAACTTTATTGAGAACCAAAAATATAACCAAATACATTACATCATGTATGCATGAGACATAAACTTAGGTTTTGGATTTTGGATATCTATGTTTACATATACCCCCTAGAACTTACCTATTTAAGACTTATATTATTTCTCCCTTTTTTTCTATCACTAAAAGAAAGGCATCACATATGGCGCCTTTAGTCCAGTAAATAGTATTAAAGATATGATTAATTAGATAATGAAAATGAGGGTAAATTTTTCACAATTTTAAATAATTGTCGGAAGAAGAACACCATGATTAAAAACTCTAATAATTAATCTTAGACCATTTAAAGACCTTTCTCATATATGACGATATGAGAAGGTAGATGTTTTATACAAATATTAACTTAAGGTAATCAATTACGCAATCACCATGCAAGTGTTTAGTGGAAACGTATATTAATTCAGAAGCAACAACAGATATATGGAATAATCCAAGAAAACATGCATGAGAAGCAAGGAAACAAGACATGACTCAATACACATTAAGCAAGAATCAAAACTTATGGAAAATTAGCAAACAGCAAGCCATGAATCGATTCGAGCAATCCATGAATCGATTCATACGAGGAAAGAATCCAGAATAGCAAAACAGGAGTCTATTAATCGATTCAAGACATGTGTGAATCGATTCATGCGAATTGGAAAGCAAGCCCAACCAGGCAGTAAGTTGTGAATCGATCAAGGGACTACATGAATCGATTCATGAACCTGGAAATCACTTCCATTGGAACCAATAGGCCATGAATCGATTCAAGAAAAGTCATGAATTGATTCATGCGAAACCAGGGAGCCATGAATTGATTCAGGTTAAATCATGAATCAATTCCATTAAAACCAGTGGGCCATGAATCGATTCAAGCTCAGTCATGAATCGATTCATGCATGAAGAATTTTTCTTTTCTGGAACCAGTGGCCTACGAATCGATTCAAGAGGGCTCATGAATCGATTCATAAACTGGAATCATCTTATATACTTCTAATTCATGCATAAACACTATGATTGTAACTTCACACTTTAAATGGTTCAACCATCCATGGATTTCCATCAATTATAAGCATCAAGGCCATCAAAATGGCTATCAAACATCCATCATCAATATGCATATAATTGTTTACAAAAGAATTGGCCTATTATATACACAAAAGAATATAAGACCAAGTACATCTAAACTTAGGTCATCAACTCCACATATACATCAAGACCATTTTCCTTAAATATATATATGATCCAAAACTCAAATGATTACCATATACACAATATCCATCAAGGCCAATAATCATTAACATTATCATGTATAATTCATTCATAATACTATAATTGAAAATCGCTGCCAACCAAGGCATTCCAGTACACTTGTGATCACAACCACATTCATTCATTCTCATATTAGTTTCCCCACACAAGGGTACTCCCTTTCATAGTCCTGCAAGATGTTCATTGTGATCACAATCATATATAAAATGCTATGTCATGCATGCCATGAATGCAACAATACATATGCTAGCCTTAACCTCATAAGGATATCTCACCCTCTCACTTAGGGGTATATTTTACATTTAACATTATAGTTAGTGGCATACAACCAATCACAAAGCCCTTCAAGGCATACCATCCACATCATTTACATTATAATGGCTAAGGACTTACATCAACATCAATCCACGCATGGAAATGTGTTAATCCAAATTCGACCATCAATCATGGGAATCAATTTTCCAATTATAGCACACATTAGAGGTAGTATGTGCATACAAGGCAAATGCATAATATGCACTAACAAATACATTGTCATCACACTATTCTTAGTGGATTTCAACTTTAATTATCTTGCCATCGTTTCAAGCTTTAGTGTGGTATTCACAATCTCTTTAATCATCTAAATTTTCAACATCATTTCCAATTCACTAATTGGCAACAAACATAATGGCATTCAATCATTGTCTCAATATTTTCATTATCACTCATGGGTGTGTCTCACAACCACAACATTCAATTCTTATCATCAATCATCATATCTCATCAATAGTGATGAAACATACATGGTTTTTACAATATGACATAGGCACACACTTTGCCAAAATCTTAAGTCACTATCAATCACCACCAAGGACACACCACATACATATATTCTAAATGCAATCACATATTTGCCAAATGCATCATCATCATAATATCAATCATCACATCATTTCAACATAACTATAACAAGGCAAACATGAGCAACATCATATACATTAATCATCAATTATTTAAATCATGCATTTAGAATATAAACTCTTTTCCTACCTCAAGAAAAGAACAACGATTCGAACGGTCCGATTGTTCCACCTTATCGCCTGGAATACAACTTACACTAATACATATATATACATATATATACGTACATTTATTCAAGAAGCCATTTCAAGGCATCATCACAATTCTAAACAATTATTAAGATATCATCAAATCTTAATAACAAATCATAGACTTGTTAAAATACCAATTCATGTAATTGTGTTAGGTTTCGGGAATTCTTTTCCCAAAACTAAGATTTTGTAAGTCTTAAAGGGTTAGTCATACCCAACATCAACAACATCACACCCATCATCTATAATGCATCCAATATTATATGAGTCATCCAAATGTTACCATTGCCACCTAAAGTTCAACATAAACCGTTTTTGCCTCTTTTACACCAACATCAATCAACAAGTCCAGATAACACTTATCTTGGTCTAAGACCTCATCAAACCAAAATTTTATTCCATTGTTCCATCACAACCACCATGGTTTTGGTGTTCACATTCATTTCTACACATCTTATGGCAACACTAATCCATGAGTTCTATCATCAATGGTCACTTACCATTACTAATGTCATTTCTCACATTTTAACATGGTTCCTTAACCATCAACAACAATAATTAATGATAATCATTTCAAACCTTATTTCCACCTATAAAATAACCCTTATGGCCTAAAACCATCAATTCCTCAAACTTTGCCAAAATTCCCAATTTCCAATTTTAAGGGTTTACATTTAAATTGGCAAACATCAATTCCAATAATTTTTCATGCATCATTTTAAAGCATAACATCATCACCAATGTACCAAATCAATTATAAATAGCAACCAATAAATCCCAATGGTCATCTAATCTAGGGTTTGGGTTCCACATGCATATATCCTCATCCACAATAACATTTAACTTAGTTCAAAACTTCATCAATATCAATAATTAATTCCAATCCTCCAAAATTTATTTTCTTCATATAAAATTATTTAAAGAGCACAAAATCATCAACATCATCAACTTAGTCCAAAAACCTTAAAACACTAATACTTGGGGTTTCATCAA
The DNA here is from genome assembly GCA_037962975.1 of Clitoria ternatea. NCBI lineage: Eukaryota > Viridiplantae > Streptophyta > Magnoliopsida > Fabales > Fabaceae > Clitoria > Clitoria ternatea. The sequence continues at coordinate 154,917,932 of CM075672.1, read as the reverse complement.
AATTACCCAACAACAATCTTAATCAATTTCTTGAATCATTACAAGTACAATAGCCTCCATGTTCATGTAGCACTAGGCCATAATCAAGAACCATATTTCAAGTGTTCAAGCCTAGGGTTTCACCATGTTTATCAATACTCATAATACTCAATGTCACTATTTTAAGCTTAAACAACATTAAAACCATAAATGGAACAACAATGGGGCCATGAACTCTTACCTCACACTAAGGTTCAAAAAAATAAAAATATAGAGAGGAAAAGATGAAACAACCAAAGATTAGCTCCAATGTGCCTTCCATGCCTCATAAATCCATGAAATCCACTTGTTTTTGAGTGAAAAATGGTTAATAGAGGCAGTAGAGAGAGTGAGCAGTTTTGGCTTCTAAGGGAGGAAGAAGATGAAAAAGAAAACCAAATAAAAGATGGAGGGCAAGAAGCCAACGAAATTTTAGAGAGGGAAGAGAGAGAAATGGTCAAAATTGGTCATTAACCAATGGTCCAAAAGGTGTATCCTTTTGTTTTTTCCTTTGGTTAATAAATCCCTATTGTCTAATGGATAAACGAAAGTAGAGAATGAGGGAAAAAGTGGACGGTTGAGTAGAGAAGAGAAAATGGAAATTTATATTTTTCTTTAATTCATGCCCATTTGTATCTTCGTCGTTTATTAACGTATGTCTTGTTTGAATAGTTATCTCCTCAATACCAAAAATTATTTTAATCATACCACCGTAACCACAATAATTTTTTAAATATTCTAGCCATCAAATATCCATTTGACTTAGTGGGTCCCACACCATTTGTTAAATTATCTAGTTTCAGTAAATTTTAATTTACCGATAAATCATAATTAGTGTCTAATTAATTTTCCTACATATATTGGACCATAAATAGTTTATTATCATTGTCTATTAATTTTATTTCTCCTAAATTTGGGATATTACATCACAGACCAAGTTTAGGCTGACACTGACTTTGTTTTTTTAATATTTTCCATGTTTTGAGGAGGCTAAAGACCGATTGTTGCATGGCCCATGTCGTCTTAAGGGCCCCATTATATTTTTAAACCTTGTATAGAAACAATAAAGATAGAAGGAAAAATCCTCAAGCCCTACTATCTTGTCATTTATGCCACAGAACCAAAACATCGATTTTGGTTACACTAGAATGGTTTGAAACGTTTCTATTTACACTAAACTCTTGAACATTTTAGTTTTGAATCAAGTGCCTATAACTTAAAAGAAGACCAATTAAGTTTAGAATTCTTCACAATTCTAGAAGCTTTAAAGTCAGCTTTGAAATCTCATTTACCAAAAAATAAGTAAAACTGCTTCGAGTATAAGAAAATTTTAGATGCCAATAAGGCTTCTCTTGTTGTTTACTTAAGTTCATTTCTAGGGCTGTTGTCAAGATAATAATAATAGTAATAATAATAATAATAATAATAATAATAATAATAATAATAATAATAATTTAAGATAATTTATGTCAAAGCTAGTTTTTGACCGCTCGCGCGCCGTACCAGAACTTATGCCTAAAGCTGGCGATGAGCATCAAGAACCTTAGAGGATCATGAGGCATAGAGAGTGTCATGAGGCTAAAATAATTGATCGAGATCCATTCCTTAAATTATTCTCTCAAGATCTGTCAAAAACCAATTAAAATCCTAATCCTCGTACCTTGTCAATGCGTAGTGTTAAGCGCGGTTATGCACCTGCCTATTTGTTTCTGGCGTAACTTTGTCTCCCAACGTTGAAATCGAGCGACTCTTATCTACCATAACTTTGTAATGAAATTCCCTACAATCCTTATTAAGACCTTAAAGTCTAATTCTGGACACACTACTCCTAATTTTTATTTTAAGATCTAAGTCCATAAATTCACGCAATAAACTATACACCTTTCAGTAGTTTGGGCATAACTCCTTTTATAGTTATCAGAATCGAGTGATTTTTATCTTGAAATTCCCATAACAAAATTTCCTACAATTTTTATGAAGGACCTGAGGGCTAACTCTGACCCAATAATTCCCCGTTTTTATTTTTCTTCACTACTTTTGGAATTCATGTGCACCTAAACACCCTTTAGTATTTTGGCTATAATGTTTGCTACAGTTATCAAAATTAAGTGATCTTTAGCTTGTAAGAAAGAAGATAGAAAGAGCTACAACTTTTATGTTTACCATTTTCTAAAAAATATAACAAAAAGTGATCAAACTTTATGGATACATATCACTATGTAATACACCCACTAGCTCATGTTTCCTTGCCTCATTGGTCTATCTTCCATGCAAAACCTTTGCTTAACACTTGGAATCCACTCAAACTGAAGCAAGCCATGAAATTTCCATCATCTTTTCTATCTATATGAGTGCATAAAACAATAAAAAAATTTATCCAAATGGTTTCATTTCCTTTCTTCTCTTGGTCGAATGCCACTCTTGGCCACCACTCCATTTTGCTTTATCTTCTTTAATCCTTCTCATTCTCCTTCACCAGCTATTATCTCCAGCCACCACCCTACTCTCCTATTGTCCTCTAAAAAGATCTTATATGTCACTTGACCATCTTGAGCAAGGCAAACATAAACCCTCTCTTTTAGTTCCCTTGGACGAATGCACCACCACCACCACCAACCTTCCCTTTGTCTCTTTTCCATCAACAAATAGCCCCATTCTTTTTCTCCATCTCAAAGCCATCCTTGGAGCTTCAAGGCAGCAAGAAGAAAGCAATTTAGGAGCCCTCACCCTCCTACAAATTCACATGAGACACCAACGAGGTAAGAGGGAGTTTCTTTCACTTATGCTCTTATATTTCTTGCATGCATGGGTGAGTAAGGGTCTCCCTAGGATCCTTACTCAAGTTGTGGTTGAAAATGAAGTTTTTCCTCTTATTTTTAAGTCTGGATAGCCAAGCTTTTGTGTTGGAAAAGTAAGTTTTTATGGATGAAAAATTTATTTTTGGAACCATGACTTGGATGGCCTTTTGGCTCATGCATAGCCTTTAGTCCAGCATTGTTATTATGCCTTAAAAATTTGTTTTTGAGCCTTGGAAATGCTGGACTAGGGAGCTGGTTGTGATGATGATAAATGGATGGCCTTACATGTTTAAAATGTATGGAAAAATGTTCTCTTTGCCCTTGCATGGTATATTTATGGTGCCTATAGTTGCGATCTCCATTTGAAAGTGTTAAAGTCTAAATTTTATGAGTGATATATGCTTAAAACTATGCTTGTGTGGTGAAGTTATCATGGAGTCCCTAAAAGTTCAAATTTGTATGTGATGATGCTTGAAAAATTTGTGTTACAATGCATGTTATTTCTCAATACTGTGGTGCTTCTTGAGTGAGTTTTTGGACTTGATAAATGGGTTCTTTATTGTTAATTTAACAAGATAAATATGTTGAAAAGAATTAAGTTAGGACACTATTTGGAAAATAACGCAAGAAGTTCTAAGTGTCAATGAGAATCCTTAGCTGACAACGTGCAAAAAACGTGTATGTATGGAAGGTATAAGGATGGACAGGAGCGTTGCCTTTATTCTATAATTTATTATTTTAAATTATGTATAATATAGTGAGGTGAGGAGTACTGCCTACACGTGATAAAAATATAGTGAAGGCAATGGTGTGTCTCTAAAACACATCATTTTAGGGTACATTTATTAAGCATATTTAGGTTAATTTGAATAAAAATCCCCTAATTCCCATGGTTATTTTGCTTTTTCCTTCCTTTGCTACTCTATTTGCTAGTTTTGTGGGAATATTTAGGTTTGAAGATCCTATTTGGAGTCAACATCTGGAAGCAATTCATATCAAAGCAATCACATGCCAAAAGCCAAGAAAAATAGAGAAATTTGGTGGCCCAAATAGTAGGATCCACAGACAAGCCATGGTTTTGGCCATGGACATGGAGCAAGCTATCAAAAATTAAAGCAGGAGGAGGCAGCACAATCCACGCCAGGCCGTCGAATGCACCATGGTCGTGGTTCGTGCCTAACAGACCCTATTTCACGTTTTTATTTGTATAAAAGGGAAAGATAGGCTAGTTTTAAAGGCTTTGTAATTTAGAGGCTAGAGGAACTTTATACAGGCAAAAGAGGTTATCTGGAAAGGTTCTTTTCAAGGATTCTCAAGGCTAAAGCAAAGGAGAAATGTTGGAAGACTCAAGGGAACTACACATCTTGTGGTTTGTCTTAGGGTCTCTAGTGTTTTCAATTTGTTTACTTGTAATCCTTATTTTCGAGTACTTATGATTTTGCTTTTAAACATGGTTTTCCATCCCACCATGAGTGGCTAGGATTCCTTTTTTTGGGACTTAGGTGGTGGATTATGATGTGTTGCATGTAATCCTTACTCTATGTTATCAATGAAATTACGTTATCCTTTAATTCTTAATGTCTTTATTTTCTTGATGATCTAGACATAAGCTTTGAGTAACTTTTAATTAAATTTGGGAAGGACTGAAAAGTGAACCTCTTTAATCAATTCAAGAATTGAACCTAAGATTGAATCTAGGAGGGATTAAAAAGTAAACTATTTTTAATCTTTTGAGGACCTAAGTTTTTCATAAAAGTTAAATTTGGGAGGAACTGAGAAGTGAACCTTTTTTTATTTTTGTGAGAACTTAAAATTTTCATTATGCTTAATGACTCTGGTTTCAAATTAAACGTGGTTTAAATTCTTGAGAACTTTAGTGGAGCCCTAAGAAGGGAAAACTAAAACCATAGGAAAATTACCCTGGTTAACATAAGAGTAAAAAATAACACAAAACGTTTAAACATCAACACAAAGCAATTCACTACCAAAGATCTAAAGATGTGTTTTTAATTGATTTTTTTCCTAGTAAATTTCATATTGTGATTTTAATTGGTTTGTTTTTAATTTCTTCGAGCAAGAATTCCCTTGATTTCTTGTTTAGATATGTAGGATTGAAATTTTGAGTACTTGAGAACACGGTCCCTGTGGAGACGATATTTTTTATATTACACGACAAACCTGTGCACTTGCGAGCACTGTCAAGTTTTTGGTGCCGTTGTCAGAGACTGTGTTTCCCTCAATATTCGGCGAATTTTAATTTTGTTTAGACTAAACAAGTTTTACTATTTTTCTTATTTTTTATTTTATTACTTTTAATTTAATTTAATTTAGTTTTTATTTATCTAGTTTTTGTTCTTGTTTTATTTTATTTTTATTTTTATTTTCCTTAATGTTTGTTTATTTGTGCCTATTTTTCCCGTTAGTTTTATTTATTTTAGAAATTTTAAAAAACTAGAAATTACGCTTCGTTTTCTTTCGTTTGTGTTTTATAGATACTTTTATGCGAAGGACTAGGAACGTTCATCCTGACTTTGTTCTAGATCGAGAGATCGAGTGCACCCTTCTAGCTAGAAGGAGAACTCAAAGACAACTTTTTGTTGAAGAGTGACCTGTTAACATGGTTGAGGACAACCGAGCACTACGACATTTTGTTGCCCCAAATGCCATACGTAGAGGGGTCCAGTATCACACGGCCAGCTATTAAGGCCAACAATTTTGAGCTCAAGCCTTCTCTACTCTCTATGGTGCAGCAGAACTAGTTTAGAGGTCTACCATCTGAGAACCCCAACCTCTACTTGTAAGTTTTTCTGGAGTACTATGGCACATTGAAGGTGAATAGAGCCTCGAGCAATGCTATCAGACTAAGGTTTTTCCCTTTCTATTTGAGGGATAAGGCCCAGCCATGGTTCTATTCTCTGCCTAAATGCTCCATCCTTACTTAGACTGAGCTCTCCACAACTTTCCTCAACAAGTACTATCCTAGGAGCAAGGCTGACCAATTGTTGAAGCAGATTATCTCTTTCATACAGAATGATGATGAAACATTATATGATGCCTAGGAACGTTACAAAGAGCTTTTGAGAGAGTGTCCCCTGTTAACCAAGCGGCCTCAATTACTCAAGGGGGGTGAATTTAGTATTAAAAATTTTACTTGGAATGCTTTTAAAATTAATTCTTTAATAAATATGCTTGATAAAAAAAATAAATTTAATCACAAGTAAATAACAATTTATACACAAGACAAAATAATAAGCATTTAACGAATGGCAAGTGAATTCACTTAGAGAGTTTAAGTAATATTCAACATAACAATTAAGAATATTAAATTAAACGATACACTATTTTGAACACTTAGAAGGTAATAATTAATTTTAGCATAATTCAAGAATATTACTTAAATAACTTTAACAATTTTAATCTAAGTGATTTACAAATTTTATCAAACTAAAAGAACATGAACTTTAATATTAACAAGTAAATTAATAAAGTTGCTTAATTAATTAAATTATAAACACAAATATTTAGCAAGCAATTTTAAGTACACAAATTAAATGAGTGTAGGGAAGAGAGATTTGCAAACCGATATATACGAGTTCCATCACACCAATGTACGTCTCGCCTCTAAGCAACCCACTTAGAGGATTTCCACTATTGGAGATTAGAGATACAATTTTGAGCAATCACGGCTTCCTAGTGTCCCACACTCAAGAACCCAATTCTCACAAGTACAAGGGCACCCCACCCTATCTCTTAATCTCACAATTACAAGGTTGAAACCCCAACCCAAACCTCTAGAATTTTTGGTGTTTAGGTGTACAAAGATAACTCTCCAAAGAGTGGATATACAAATTAAAGCACTTGAGAATATTTTCCTTTCTAAGAAAGAATATGCAAATTTAGCACACAAAAATTATTTTCCTCTCTTAGAAAATAATATGCAAATTTTAGCACTCAAAATGATTTTTCTTTCTCAAGAAATAATATTCAAGTTTTGCTCTTAAAAATAATTTTGCTCACAAAACTCACTCTCAAAATAATTTGCCAAATAATAAAAAGAGAGAGCAATTGAGAAACAGAGAGCAATGAAAGAAATAAAGAGAGCAGCGTGGGGAAGGGAAGAAGAAATGCTTGTTGTTGGTGTGTGTTCTGCCCCTTCACTTCTTCTCTATTTATAGGCAGTGTCTCAGGTGCTTTTCCATTCTCGGTTCCTCAATTTGTGCAATTAATTTGAAACTTGTCTGCCCCATGTTTTATGCGTGCTTGATTTCTAGCTTGGAGAAGGAGATTGTCTGCCTCAATAAATCCAACGCCGTTTTAATTAGAGTCTCGAGAGAGGAATCAATGGAGTTGAAGTTTCTGAAAACGCGTACTGATATTTTCTATGATTTAGTGCATGATTTCAGTGATGAATCGATTCCTCGAGGCTATTTTTCCATCAAAAACAGCGAATGAATTGATTCCTGGCAAGGGGGAATCGATTCCTAGCATCATGAATCGATTCCTTGGGTCACTGAATCGATTCCCAAGAATTTTGAACATCATGAATCGATTCTTATAAGCAATGAATCGATTCCCACGTTGTTTTACAAGCATGAATCGATTCCTCCTTTAATGAATCGATTCCTACGTTGATTTGCACATATGAATTGATTCCTCTTACACTGTGAATCGATTCCTTTGAGTTTAAGACCAATGAATCGATTGTTTGGACTAATGAATTGATTCCTAATGCTGTTCCTTTGTGTTTTGTTACGCTTTGGACCTTTTTTATCATTTGGCTCATGGTTCTTGATTCCTTTAATTCTTTGGCATTTTGTTGATCATTTTTTATTTGTTTTAGACCTCTATAAATGCCTCAAATTAATTCTTTGAACTTCATCAATTTAATTCTTGATTTCTTGATTCGTATAAGCTTGAATTACTTCTAATTAATTGCTTTGCACAATATCCTTAATATATCTTCATTTGTTGTGTCATTATCAAAACCTACATCAACATAAAAATACATTCTCCCCCTTTTTGATGATGACAACAAATGTTCATCTCGCGGGGTGTTAGTCTCATAACAGTTTAAGTACATTAGTCTCATAACAGTTTAAGTACATGATATAAATGACTCCCTTTTACACATATAATTTGATACCACATGTTATACATATGTCATACATAAAATTGAATACCACTGTATCATTTACACATGTATTTGGATATCACTTGTTGTAAAAAAAATATTATAAGGCTCCCCATTAATCATGCAATTTCAACAAGGATAGCTATAGATGTTGATCCTAGATTTTATCTCTCCCTTAAGCATTATAACATCATGATATTCTCTCCCTATTTGTAAGATACTTTATGCCACTTAGAATGTATATATTTTCTCCCCCTTTGGCATCATCAAAAACTCTCCTTTGATATTATCAAAAACATTGAATAATATATATCACTTAAAAATAGATACATATATTATTGAAGCAAGATATCAATTGTATATAAAACTCCCCCTAAAACATGCAACATATATCATAGAGTAATTCAAAGCATGTAAGCATGCATAATGATATTTTCTTCTTCTTTTGGCTAAGCGATGTCTCATGGGTGTTTTGTGAGAGGTTGCACAAGGATTAAAATTTTGCAATTTGCCAATGATTTTGTTGTACAAGAAAGTCAAGAAAATCAAAGGTCATTTGAGATTTGTTTTTGAGATACATGTGGTGCATAGGAGATTATTTGGTGTCAAAAATATGTTTAATTAAGTAGAGGCTACTGGGGAATTCAATGAGACAAGAGATTTGTGAAATATTAACATGATTATTGAAAATGTAATTGGCTTTTTAATGAAAAGATTTGACCATATATCACAAAGTAAATTACTATGTTCAAAGAAATGAGAATAAAAAAAAACTTTAAGTTAAAGATTTGCAAAACTATGTTCAAAGAGTAAGAAAATGTGATAAAAATCAATCAATTAAACAATTTTAAAAATTCCTAATTCCCTTCTAATATTTATGAATTGTTCTTTCGGAAGGGGTTTAGTAAAACTATCCGCCAATTATTTTAAAGTTTCAACACATTCAAGAACACAATCTCCTTTCAAAACATGGTCTCTTATAAACTGATGTCTTATCTCAATATGTTTAGTCCTAGAGTGCATGACAGGATTTTTGGAGATGTTTATGGCGCTAGTGTTATCACATTTAATAGGCATTTTGTTTAAAATAACACCAAAGTCAAGAAGTTATTGTCTCATCCAAAGAATTTGAGTACAACAACTACCAGCTGCTACATATTTTGTCTTAGTTATCGATAAAGCAACACTTACTTGTTTCTTGCTATGCCAAGAAACAAGGGAACTACCAAGTAAATGACATGTGCCACTAGTACTCTTTCTATCAAGCTTACAACCAACAAAGTCAGAATAAAAATATCCTACAAGAATACATTCAACGCCTTTGGGATACCATAAACCAACATTTTGAGTACCCAGAAGATATTTTAAAATTCTTTTTATGGCAGTGAGATATGATTCTTTAGGACATGCTTGATATCTAGCACACATACATACCGTAAACATAATATCGGGTCTACTAGCTGTTAAGTAAAGTAAGGATCCAATCATACCTCGATATTTAGTTATTTCAACGTCCTTACCCTTCTCATCTTTGTCTAAGTAGCAAGATGTACCCATGGGTATAGCTATTTCGTTTGCCTTGTCCATTACAAATCTTTTGAGTAGTTCTTTGCAATATTTTGTTTGACTAATGAAAGTCCCTTCTTTTGTTTGTTTGATTTGTAATCCAAGGAAGAAGATGAGTTCACCCATATAAAAGAAAATTATTAAGTCTTCATACCAAGCTCTTGGAGCTTGTTTTAAACCATATAAAGCTTTTCTCAATTTAAAAACATGGTTTGAAAATTTGTGATTTTCAAAACTGGGGGTTGATCTATATAAATTTCTTCTTGAATATATCCGTTTAGAAAAGCACTTTTGACATCCATTTGATAAAGCTTAAAGTCCATACAACAAGCAAAAGATAATAGTAATCTTATGGCTTCTAACCTAGCTACGGGAGCATACGTTTCTTCATAGTCTATTCCTTCTTCTTGATTATATCCCTTAGCAACTAGCCTAGCTTTGTTTCTAGTGATTATTCTGTTTTCATCTAGCTTATTTCTAAAAACCCATTTGGTGCCTATTATTAGATGGTCATTGGGTCTTGGCACAAGTTCCCAAACTTCATTTCTTTTAAATTGATTCAATTCTTCTTCCATGGCCAACATCTAATGTTCATCAATAATAGCTTTATTGATATTTTTGGGTTCTATTTGTGATACAAAGGCTAAATGATTACATGTATTTTTAATAGCGTTTCGAGTACTTACACCTTTTGTTATTTCACCTATGACATTGTCCAAGGGGTGATTCTTTACGGTGATCTACTCCTTTTGTTGAGGTTCACCATTTTGTGTTGAATCTCCTTCATTTTTTATTTCTTCTTTATCGTCCAAGTTCATTTCTTGGAATGTACCTACAAGATCATCAATATCCTTTCTCGGAGGATTTTGGTTAAGTTCATCAAATTTGACATGTATAGACTCTTCAATTGTACAAGTTTGTTTGTTAAAGAGGCGATATGCTTTACTTGTAGATGGGTAACCTAAGAATATTGCTTCATCAGATTTTGCATCGAATTTACTGAGATTTTCCTTTTCATTGTTTAAGACAAAGCATTTGTATCCAAATACGTGAAAATAAGAAATATTTGGTTTTCTACCTTTGTAAAGTTCATAGGGGGTTTTCTTTAAAATTGGTCTTATCAAACATCGATTCATAACATGGCAAGCAGAATTTACTACATCGGCCCAAAAATGTTTTGCAATGTTACTTTCATTCAACATAGTTCTTGCGAGCTCCGCTAAAGATCGATTTTTCCTTTCAACTACTCCATTTTGTTGTGGAGTTCTTGGAGCTGAAAAATTATGTTCAATGCCAAATTTTTCATAAAACTTTTCAAAAGATTGGTTTTCAAATTCTCCCCCATGATCCATCCGAATGGATGCTATTTTCAAACTTTGTTCGTTTTGGATAATCTAGGCAAGTTTCTTAAATGCTTGATATGCTTCATTTTTGTGAGTAAGAAATAATGTCCATGTATATCTAGAGTAATCATCCACAATCACAAGACCATAATAATTTCCACCAAAACTTTTAACCTTTGAAGGTCCAAATAAATCCATATGTAAAAGTTGTGAAGGTCTATTTGTTGAAATAATATTTTTTGCTTGAAAAGAAACCTTTACTTGTTTTCCTTTTTGACATGCGTCACAGAATTTATTTTTGAATTTTAATTTTGGTAAACCAATTACTAAATCTTTTGAAACAAGTTTGTTTAAATAGTCTACATGAATGTGAGAAATTCTTCTATGTCATAGCCATGATTCATCCTCTTTAGTTATGAAGCATTGCACATTATTTGAAGCAAGACAATCAAGATTAATCATATAAATATTATCAACTCTTTGACCAACAAATTTTGTTTCCTCGTCTAGCTTATTTTCAATTATGCAACAGTTTGATTCAAAAACAATTTTATAGCCCTTGTCTCATAATTGACTAATGCTAAACAAGTTATGTTTGAGTCCTTCAACATATAAAACATCGTTTATAGAAGTGGAAGAATTTTTACCAACATTTTCAATTCCTAGTATTCTTCCCTTTGTGTTGTCTCCATATGTAACGAATCCTTTATTTCATGTAGTAAATGAAATGAACTTACTTTTATCTCCCGTCATATGTTTTGAACACTCGCTATCCAAATACCAATTGGTGTTACTCGCTTTAAAGCATACCTACAAAACATGTTAAGTTAGAGAACTTGGTACCCATTTTATGTTGGGTCCTTGTAGGTTAGTTTGAGGTAATGTTCCTTTAGGAACCCATACTTTTCTCACAACTTTTGGCCCTAGTTTTCTAACATTGCAATTAAAAGCACTATGTCCTTTGAAACCACAATAATTACACTTTATAAAGGGTGAAGATGATTTACTAGGTGGTACAAAGAAATTCTTGTAGTGTTTCTCTTTCTTGTAAATGCTAGATCCTGAGTTGAATCCTAATCTAGTTTTATCAAACATACAACGTTGTTTTCCAAGAAGTGCATTTAAATTATCTCTACCGTTAGTAAATTTCTCAAGTGTCTTGTTTAAGTTTAACACTTTATTTTCAAGTATGTCACATTCCTTTGCAAATTCACAAGGTTTAGTCTTAGAGCATGCTTGAACATTTACTACTTCTTTTTACAAAATCTCATTTTCTTTTACCTGTTCAATAAGATATGTTTCAAGAGTTTCTATGGTTTTTCTAGATAATTTGTACTTACTAGAAAGTTTAACAAACTTGTCATACAATTCATCAAATGCATCAAGCAATTCATCTTTATCTAAATCATGGAAGTTTACCTCATCGTCTTCGTCATGATGGTTGGCCATGAGACAGAGGTTTGCTTCTTCATTCTTAGATTCATCCGAACTGCTTACTTCATTGTCATCCCATGCTATGTATGCTCTCCTTTTTCCTTTCTGATCTTTGTTTTTCTTTTTGAGATTTGGACAGTCCGCCTTGAAATGTCCTTTCTTTCCGCATTCAAAACAAGTTGGTAAGGAATTATTATCTTTGGGAATGAATTTCTTACCTTTAGAAGTGAAGCCCTTTTGGAATCTTTTGTTTCTCATGAGCCTTCCAAAGTGCCTCACAAATAGGCCTAACTCATCATCGTCGTCTTCTTGATCACTTTCAGATTTATCTTCTTCAATAGAGGTGGCCTTAAGAGCTAGCCCCTTCTTCTTGGAAGACTTTTCTTCTTCCTCCGCCATTTTCAAATATTTTAATTCTTGTTCTTGTTCTTGTAGCTTTCCAAACAATGTGGCAAGGGACATATCATTTATATTGGGAGATTGCTTGATGGCAGTAACAAGAGGTTGTCATTCCCTAGTAAGACTTTTTAGAACTTTGTGGATAAGTTCCTTGTTAGTGTAAGATTTACCAAGAGTAATAAGATGATTAATAGTCAAAGTAAATCTCTTTTGAAGTTCTAAACTAGATTCATTTGAATTCATTCTAAAACTTTCATATTGACTAGTTAAAGTACTAATCTTAGAATCCTTAACATCACTGGTTCCTTCATGAGTTATTTGAAGGGTATCCCACATATCCTTAGCAGATTTACATGTAACTACTCTAAAAAATTCATCGGGACCTAAGGCTAAGGTGATAAGATTTTTTGCTTTGTAATTATATTGCACTTTATTTTCTTCCTTACTAGTCCAATCATCCATAGGTTTTTCTATTTGTTTATTATCAACAATGTGCATAGGTATAAAAGGACCATTTTCAATAGCATTCCATACTCTCAAATCAATTGATTGCACAATAATTTTCATCCTTTCTTTCCAAAAAGCGTAACCCTCACCATTGAAAGTGGGAGGTCTATTTGTGGCACCACCCTCGGGAAAAAGGTTTAGAGAATTTGAGGCCATTCGTTCTCTTAAAGCTGTTAAGCTTGATCTACCAAAAGTCAAGCTCTGATACCACTTGTTAACCAAGTGGCCTCAATTACTCAAAAGGGGGGTGAATTGAGTATTAAAAATTTTACTTGGAATGCTTTTGAAATTAATTCTTTAATAAATATGCTTGATGAAAAAGATAAATTTAATCACAAGTAAATAACAATTTATACACAAGACAAAATAATAAGCACTTAATGAATGGCAAGTGAATTCACTTAGAGAGTTTAAGTAATATTCAAGATAACAATTAAGAATATCAAATTAAACATTACACTATTTTGAACACTTAGAAGGTAATAATTAATTTTAGCACAATTCAAGAATATTACTTAAATAACTTTAACAATTTTAATCTAAGTGATTTACAAATTTTATCAAACTAAAAGAACATGAACTTTAATATTAACAAGTAAATTAATAAAGTTGCTTAATTAATTAAATTATAAACACAAATATTTAGCAGGCAATTTTAAGTACACAAATTAAATAAGTGTAGGGAAGAGAGATTTGCAAACTGATATATACGAGTTCCATCACATCGGTGTACGTCTCGCCTCTAAGCAACCCACTTAGAGGATTTCTACTATTGGAGACTAGAGATACAACTTTGAGCAATCGCGGCTTCCTAGTGTCCCACACTCAAGAACCCAATTCTCACAAGTACAAGGGCACCTCACCCAATCTTTCAATCTCACAAGTATAAGGTTGAAACCCCAACCCAAACCTCTAAAATTCTTGGTGTTTAGGTGTACAAAGATAACTCTCCAAAGAGTGGATATACAAATTAAAGCACTTGAGAATATTTTCCTTTCTAAGAAAGAATATGCAAATTTAGCACACAAAAATTATTTTCCTCTCTTAGAAAATAATATGCAAATTTTAGCACTCAAAATGATTTTTCTTTCTCAAGAAATAATATTCAAGTTTTGCTCTTAAAAATAATTTTGCTCATAAAACTCACTCTCAAAATAATTTGCCAAATAATAAAAAGAGAGAGCAATTGAGAAACAGAGAGCAATGAAAGAAATAAAGAGAGCAGCGTGGGGAAGGGAAGAAGAAATGCTTGTTGTTGGTGTGTGTTCTGCCCCTTCACTTCTTCTCTATTTATAGGCATTGTCTCAGGTGCTTTTCCATTCCCGGTTCCTCAATTTGTGTAATTAATTTGAAACTTGTCTGCCCCATGTTTTGTGCGTGCTTGATTTCTGGCTTGGAGAAGGAGATTGTTTGCCTCAATAAATGTAACGCCATTTCAATTAGAGTCTCAAGAGAGGAATCAGCGGAGTTGAAGTTTCTGAAAATGCATACTAATATTTTCCATGATTCAGTGCATGATTTCAGTGATGAATCGATTCCTCCAGGCTATTTTTCCATCAAAAACAGCAAATGAATCGATTCTTGGCAAGGGGGAATCGATTCCTAGCATCATGAATTGATTCCTTGGGTCACTGAATCGATTCCTAAGCATTTTGAACATTATGAATCGATTCCTATAAGCAATGAATCGATTCCTACGTTGTTTTACAAGCATGAATCGATTCCTCCTTTAATGAATCGATTCCTACGTTGAATTGCACATATGAATCGATTCCTCTTGCACTGTGAATCGATTCGTTTAAGATTAAGACCAATGAATCAATTCTTTGGACTAATGAATCGATTCCTAATGCTGTTCCTTTGCGTTTTGTTGCATTTTGGACCCTTTTTATCATTTGGCTCATGGTTCTTGATTCCTTTAATTCTTTGGCATTTTGTTGATCATTTTTCATTTGTTTTAGACATTTGTAAATGCCTTGAATTAATTCTTTGAACTTCATGAATTTAATTCTTGATTTCTTGATTCGTATAAGCTTGAATTACTTCTAATTAATCGCTTTGCACAATATCCTTAATATATCTTCATTTGTTGTGTCATTATCAAAACCTACATCAACATAAAAATACATCCCCACCATGAGATACAACGGTGGCTCACAGTCCATATCTTCTATAATGGACTCACTTCTAGCCATCGGGTTACCTTGGATACCACAACTGGTGGTGCCCTCATGAGCAAAAACATGGAGGAAGGATACAGCTTAATAGATGAGGTAGCTCAGAATTCCTACTGGTGGTTATCTAAAAGGAGTTTGCCTCCTAAAACTCCAAGTACTCTGTTGATGTTATTTCACTTTTAACTGCTAAAGTAGAAGGCTTGTCAGTTAAGTTTGACAAATTAGGTATGGGTGCTTCTAATGTTCTTTGTGACCTTTGTGGTATTACAGGTCATGTCACTTATTGCTACCCAAGTTTGTTTGGGCCCATTTGAAAAAATCAATATGAAGTAGGATTTAATTTTTAAGAAAAATAGTATGAACACCCTTTTTTGCACGGATAAGAAGAAAAAAAGGAAGAGAAAAAGAAAGAAAAAGAAAAAAGAAAAAAGAAAAAAGAAAAGGGATTAAAAGAAAGAAAAGAAATAATAAAAATAGATTAGATTTAATCCCACATTGAAAGTTCTAAGATTAAGAGTTGCTAAAATCTAAATTATTAGCTTTATTTAGTGCCACATCGAACACTCTTAGGGGAGCTATGCTTGTTATGTTACTATATAAACAACACCTTGTAACACTTGGAGGAGGGACTGGAGACTCGAGCCGTGGAACCAATTCTTAGTATAATCTGTGGTTATTGCGACTTTGACCAATCTTCCACATTAGAAAAGATTTGGTTTTTCCACGGGATTCTCAATTTAGAAGAAATAAGAGGCACTACCAAACCCGGAGGGAGTTTAAAATTTTCTCTTTGGTTCAGAAAAGAAGGTAAGTTATTTTTTCTTTGTTTTATTTCTTCTTTATTGTTTTCATTTTTATGCTCTAATTTATTAGCCTTTTTTGTTGTCTATTGTTTTCATATTTATGTTTTAACTTATTATTATTATTATTATTATTATTGCTTATTCTGTCATTCATTTCATAGACTTATCTTTTTCCTTGTTTATGTCCTCCTACTTTACACTTTTTTATTTATTTATTTATATTTTTATTTTCTCTTCTCGTTTTTGTTCGGTTAAGTAAGTCATAAGAGCACTTTCAAAGAACTACATAACCCTGATTTCCCAACGTATTCATGTGTCTATATTTTATTCTGATCAATTTTATATTGTTATTATTTAATTAAAAACACCATTTTACTATAATAAGGTTAATTTAGATGGGACATCCTGTTAATCTTTTTAATTTATTTTATTTGATTCTAATTTATTTTTCATTTTTATTTGTTTATTATTTTTGTTATTATATTATTTTACTTTTATTCTTACATCATGTTAATCTTTATATATATATATATATATATATATATATATATTATTTATCATTCTTATTTATTTCCTATCTTTTTTTAAAAAAAGCTATTCGATTTAAGATTAATTTGAACGAGACGTCTTGTTAACCTTATTTCAAAAATTTCTCTTTTCCTTGTCCGTGTTGTTTGTTCCCTTTCTTGAGAGGTTAAATTAATTTCTGAGCTATTTAAAAATGTGTATGATCAATATGAGGTAACCATTTTATAACGGACAGTGTGAGGTGCTAATACCTTCCTTACCTATAATTCGACTCTCAAATTTAGAATCTTATTTCTTTTATGACCAGTGCTTTAACAAAGGTTTTTTTGATATTTTACCTTTTAAAAAATATTAGTGGTGACTTCTTGTTTTTCGAAAAAATTTTGAAACTCCTTTTTTCATTCTCTTTTTACGGCCAGCCTCCCGCCGCGATCTTGATCGCAACAAATGTCAACTCCACTGGGATTTTAAGAGTCAACCCAATCAGATTGATAGTGCATATATATTTAACTGTTATATGTTTAACCTCTTTATTTTTATTTGTGCCATTTATTTTCCGTCAATGTTCATATGCTGTTATTATTTTATTTATATTTGTGCCATTAATTTTTTGATGACGTTTGTATGCTATTATTTTTTATATTTTTATGCCATTTATTTTCTGTCAATATTTATGTGTTGTTATTATTAAACCCTAGGGTAGACAACTTTATTTGTATTGCTCTGTGTTAGTTCCTTGTAAAGGAAAGGTAAGGTAAAGGTATGTATGCCCCTCCACACACTACACTTACATTTTTCACACACATTTCAAGTGGGGCCCTACACCCAAGGGTCTGAATAAACCTTAAGCTTAGGGGAGGTTGTGTAGTGGTGTCATTTTGGATATTCGTCTACGTCTGACATCGTGAGAACCTCAGCTAGAGCGTGACTTATCCATGTTGCCCACACTTGGTAGGCTTTCTACCTTTGTGGTCAACATCATGGATGAAGTCTGAGCTCTAGTGGCCTTTAGTAATTTAGAGCAGCCACCTGATGTGAGTTGTCACACTAGTGTAGAAAAGGGATTTAATCATGGTTAAAATGAGCTTTTAATCACAGTTCATGAACTGTGGTTGTTACAGTTGTGGTAATAGATTAGGGCTTTTAATCACGGTTCACAACCATGGTTATAGATCACATTTAATCACGGTTGTTTGAAAATATGATTAAATAAGACCCTATTTAATCATAGTTACCAATCACAACCGTGATTAAAAGTGGTCACAAAAAGTGCATTTACATTACTAGTTATAATCATGGTTATGGGAACCCTAACGTCGACCTTCAAAACAGAGAACCTCCATTATAGGTACAAACATAAGCAAAACGTAGAGAACAAAAACAAACAATAATAAATAGAAACTTGCAAAACCTTCATTATAATTGAAAGAAATGGAAAAGAAGAGAGGTATAAAAAAAAAGCCTTACATGCTTGAACGAGAAAAAAATAGAAAGTCGCGTGGTGGTTGTCAATGGCACACAATAGGAACAGCAAAAGAAAACCTACAAAATATACACAGAGAAACACGTTAGATCTAGAACACAAACAAATGCAAACGTCAATAGCAATGGGAAAACAAAGAGGAGAAATCTTATAGAGAAAGATGGGAGAAAGCTAACAGAGAAACATAGGAGGGAAGGGGACTTTCGTGAGACTGAAAATGGAGGGAAGATGGAAGAAAATAAAGCGTCTGGTGCAGAGGAAGAAACAACGTGAAATGAAAAGCCTCTACGAAACTAATTGTAAATTTTGAAAACACCTATAACCACGGTTCCCGTAAAACCATGATTATAGTGTATCTATAATCACGGTTTCCTCTCAACCGTGATTGTAGGTACATTTTTTAAAAATATAAAAATTAAAAAAGGGAGGACTTATAATCATGGTTTCCCGTAAAACCGTGATTATAGATATAATCACGATTTCCTCTCAACTGTGATTCTAGGTACATTTTTTTAAAATATAAAAATTAAAATAGGGAGGACCTACAATCACGGCTTCCTAAAATTTATAAAAATGATTAATCGGGGAGAATAAATAATAAATAATTAAACATGAGTTGATTTATGTCCCAAAAATATTGAAATAATAAAATTGGGATTTATGAGAATTATTTATAATTTATTGAGATTTAAGGAGCCAAAATTATACCTGATTAAAATATAGGTATCGGGCCAAGTATCTTCGATTGAGATGCCGTTGGTAAGGGCTGTTAAGAATATTATTGGGAATCTGAATATGTCTTCGAAATAATTTTTGGGTAAAGTATTAAGTCCGAAGGGAGATCCTGTATGTTGTAAAATGGTAAAATTTTAATGAAGGGATTAAAATTAAAACACAAATCCCATTCCCCTTCTCACTTTCATGTTGACTCCCTCTCCCTTAGGCTATGATATTGCTCTCTTTTCTCTTCTCCCATTATTCACTCTTCTTCATCTTCTTCTTCTTCTCCAAAACCTAGAGAAGGTGGTTTGCCCTTCTTCCCCTCTATTTCATTTTTCTCCATTGGACAAGAAGGAACCTTGGTTGATTGAAGCTCTCCTCCCTCTCCTTGCATTTTCGCCACCTTCTCCACTCTCTTGGAAACCCATTGTTGCTTGGGGATTGAGGTAAGTTTTTCACCATTTTTAATGAGTTTATGCCCTAGATTTTGGGTTATGAGTAATAGGTGAGAGATTAAATGCATGAGGATTGGTGTGGGAACCATTGAATGTGGAAACCCTAAGGTGAAATATGTTGAATGTGAACTTTTATGTGCATTGATGGTAGTACACGAAAATGGCATGAAAATATGATGAGTAATGAGGAGCATTGATGGTGGTTGTTGGATTTTGATAAAACCCTAACCCTATAATTTGGGGAAAATACAAAATATGAGAGGAATATATGTTTAATGATGCTAGGGAATGATATTGATGATGAGAATTAGCCATTGATGATGAATGATGGTTATTGATAGTAGTTGTTTGGTTTTGATGAAACTCTAGCCCAAAAAAATTTGGGGAAATATGAAATGTGGATTGGGGAGCCGATTTTAAAACGATTAGAATGAATATGTGAGGAAATAGAAGAATTCATGTGAAAATGGATAAATGAAATCAGATAAGGATTTGATAAGGACTTAGGCTATGATAAATGCCATATGAATTAGTTGATTGATAATGGTTTGAAAAGAGCTAAGAGGCCCATGATAGATTTGAATGAAATAATGGCAAATGGATGGTTTAAGTAATGATAAATGCATTATGAATGATGAAGGAGATGTTGTTGTAGGGTATGATTGGCCCTTTGAGACTTAGAAAATCTTGGCTTTGGGAAAGGAAGCCCAAAGCCTAACATAAGTGTATGGATTGGTGTTTTAGCAAGTCTAGGACTTGATATTGAACTCTAAGAGATGGGTCAATTATTTAAACTTATAATGATGCCTTGTGTTGGCTCATAAATTGAGTACATGTGTGTGTATGTGTGTTAATAGGAGATGGCATTCCAGGCAATGTGGCGGAACATTCAAAGCGGGCGAATCGTTGCGGTTTTTCCTTCAATGTCGGAGAGGAGTTTACATTCAAATTGCATGAGTTATATAATTGATGATTATCATATGTGATAATACTCATGTTTTCCTTGTCATGATTATGTTAAATGATGATATAATTGATAATATAATGAATGTAATGCTTGGCAATGGTGGATTCTTGAGAATGATATATATGAATTTGATGATGAATGTTTAGTGCCCCTTAAATAGGAGTAATGCATTGTTGATGAATAACCCATGAGGGGTTGAAGTATGCATATACCATGTGAATTTAGAATTCCATGTGATTTTGATGAATGAATATTGGTAATGAGAGGCTAAGGCCAATTAATGGCATTAATGTTTATATTGATAGAGAAATTACTCAAAATGTGAAGCTAGGTATTGACATTAATGCATAATTAAGGAACTAATAAAGCCAAATAGAGTTTTATGAGGATTGAATGGCATGGGATGAGTCCAATTGCTTCCATGTATAGTTTATGACTTGTAGAAACTAGAACGGGTCAATTCCATTGAGAAATGACCCTTGAATTGCATTAAAATGGTTTAAAACGGGTAAAACATGTTTATACGCATAGGTCACTCATTTTGAGGAATTTTTGAGTGAGGCTAGTGGCCATGCGTCACAAATGATGTATATTTATTGGGGTTAAAATTTCGTAGCATTTGGAGTTCATATGAGAAAGTTAGGGGGGTTAGAAGTTGAAAAATCATGTGTTTCTGCATAAAAATAGTAGCAGGACTATCTTGAATCTATTCAAGACTCTTTGAATCGATTCAAGAGGTGCTGTTTTCACTGTTTTGGGCTCCAAGGGCATTTGAATCGATTCATACGAGTTTGAATCGATTCAAGGACCCTGTTTTCACTGTTTTTGAGTTCCAGAGACGTTGAATCAATTTTGAATCGATTCAAAGCCCTGTTATGGCCACTGTTATGCTATTTTTCCGACTGATATGATTTCTTTGCTGTTTTTGGCCCGTTTAGGCAACTTAATGACATTTTTGGCCTCTGACTTCTCCATGAAAGTTGTAGATAATTGTGTTACGGAGGTGTGGGAATTAGTCTCACATTAATAGGAGTTTTATAACTCTCATTAGGACTAAAATATCAGACTTACTGCGTCATAAAATTCAAATTTAAGAGCGTTTTGAGCCTAACTTTTTATGGTTATCAAATTGGGACTAATAGGTGATATTTGTGACATATCGCACTATTTTTAAGAATAAAAATGAGCTTTCCTCATGTCTTGATGTTGAAATTTGTCATAAGCTCATTAGTATCCAAAACCCCTCTTTTATTATATAAAGACGAGTGATTTCATTAGGGGTATATGTGTGGTGTGTCTTAGTGGTGATTGGGGAATGGCTTAAGGCTATGGCAAGGTATGTGTATGCCTATGCTATGTTATGAAAACATGTATGCTTCCCCTCTATCGATATATTATGAATCATGATAAGAGATTGTTAATGATGAACAAGGATATGGTTGCTGTAGGTATATGTATGATTGCCACACATATTGAATGATGAATATGCCTTGATTGATTTCCATGTGTGGATTAATGTTATGATGCTTGCTATGCTTCTTGATTTCCATGTGTGGATTGATATGAAAGTGATATTGTAGCCATTGAGATGCCAAGTATGTGAATGATGTGCCTTGAGGGGCTTTATGAATAATTGTATGCTATTGATTAAAAATGCCAAATTAAAATATATCCCTATGTGAGAGGGTGAGATATCCTTACGAGGTTAAGATTGGCATATGCATTATTGCATTATTGCATTCATGGCATGGCATAGCATTGATTAAGTGGTTGTGATCACTTGGTACTTGAGATGAAAAAGGGCTTGCGAGTTCCTATGATATTCCGTGGTTGTGATCACGAGGAGGGAGTACCCCTTGCAAGGTGGGAAACCATTATGAAATGATTGATATATGGTTGCGATCACAATGAGACATCCTGCAGGATTGTATGATGATAAGCCAGTGGTTGCGATCACTTGGTACTTGAAATGAAAAGGGCTTGCGAGTTCCTATGATGTCCCGTGGTTGTGATCACGAGGAGGGAGTACCCCTTACGAGGCGAGAAACCAAAATATTGAGCATTGATATACGTGGTTGCGATCACGAGAAAAGCACCTTGCGAGGCTGCTAGAAGGGAGTACCCCATGCGTGGCGGGAAACCAATATGATGATGGTTATAAGTGGTTGCGATCACTTGAGATACCATGTACGCATGGGTGATTGAAATGGATCCATTGCATATACATTAAACAGTTGACATATGCATTAGCCATAGGTGCATGACATTTGAGATGGAGATGACCAAAAAGAAATGAGAACCTCTTGGGAGAGTGTTAATTGATTAATGATTTAAATGATTTAATGATGAAAATTGTGAATGCCCATAATGATGTAGGGCTATATGAATGTGTATATGCTTGTGCTTGTGCTTGACATGAATTGTGAACAATGAGGCTTGTATGCCTAATATGATATCTTGATGATGGTTATTAAATAAATTGATGATTTATTTGCAAAGTACACATGTCTGTATGTATGTACACATAATCACAATGTATTTATATTCGTCAATTTGAATGTATAACTCACTCTCCCATGTTGTCTCCTTTTTAGCATTGTGATGCAGGGTTGTCATGGGATGAGAGTATGCTTTTGAGCTAAAGTTTTTGAGGAAGGTAAATAGTTGTAACAGAATGCCTTGGCCGGCAGCGATTGTTAAATATGTGTAATGAAATAAATTATGAATGATGATATCGATATCGTTTAATATGTGAATGAATGATTATGATAATATATAATAATGATGATGTTATTTGGATTGATCCTATTTGGTGAGGGATGACTCAAGTAGAGACTACTTACAATTGACGATGTATAATTATGTTCTATGCGCTTAATCGGTTGTGGCCTAAAGGTGTTTATTATGTAATTGCATGTGTGCCTGAGCCTTTTCTCATATCTTCATATATAGGACTAGGCATATACCATGTACACACATTCTTCTTCCACTGTAAACTCCAATTATTTTGTATACATATGTGGGCGTTTTGATTAGCGATCTAATTTATAAATTATTAAATCTCACTTTTCAGTTTTCCGTGGTTCGGGTCTCGATGTAATCATTGTGGTATTTTGAAATTATTTTAAACATGAAAAATTTACTCGCATCTTTATTAATTATTATCTTGATTACGTCGGGATTCGGGTCCAGAAAATCGGGGTATGACAATATCCTGTCATCGTAGTCATTTTTTGCACTAGTGTCACCATAGAAAAGCCCTAGTCCATGGTAAAAGATTTCAAGAAAACCCAGTTAGGGCACGAAGAGACATGTATTCTCTCTACCTACACCTATCTTCTTTTCATTTCAAATAAACTTACGGATTACTAGCCTTTCATACGGTTTTCAGTTTATAAATCAAAATTTTTATTCCCCAAAAAACAACAATTCTTTTGGATCTTTAATCCTTTTTTCCCTTGCCTCCTAGTGGTCCATGAATCCTTTCAACCATTTGAGTCTAAAGGGAAATCTATTTTGAAAAACATCTAAAGGATTGATGACCTACAAATTTTTTTCAACACGGTGAGCTTTGTTAATCAATACTCATTTGAGTTTGAGAAATGAAGTTTTCAGTAAAGATAAGTTGTCTAATTGAGTAATAATTAACAAGGCACATTGTGTTCCCTTTCTTAAAGTATTTTAAAACCTGATGAGTATCTTCAAAAATGAATATGAGAATTAACACTAAATCAATATGTCTTCGGGGAAGAGTCGTAAACAAAGTTGTCTCATAAGGCTGTGGGTTGAATTTTGGGACTCCCCATAATCTCTTCTTGATCTTATGTTAATTCCTATATTACCCAAAGCCTATCCTTCAATGGTTGTAAGGATGCTTGTTAGGCTTTATTTATCTTTTGTGCTCTAGCCATTCATGCATTCATCCTTTCATGCATTCATGCATCCATCCATTTCATTTTCCATCACTTTTCCTTTGACATATTTCATTCAAAAATCATCAATTTCGCGGGAAACCTTTTCATAGGCTTCCTTATAGAACCCACCTTATAACAAGGATCATGGATGAGATGGAACACAGTTTAGGAGACCTAAGAAGTAAGGTGGATTAGTTAAAGAGGTAGGTGGTGAAAATGCTACAAATAATTAAAAGGATGAACATGAATGGGGCACCTCTACAGATGAACACCTAATCACTCCTCATCATCAGCGATATTTCACCCCAGCTCAACGTCTAAAAACTTATCCATTCCTACTATATAGACTACCTTTTGGCTATATATCCCCGCATAAGCCATAATTACCCAAGACAAACTCTATCCAAACACTACCCTTCCCACCATATGAATTGCCTCCTAGCTATTTTTTAACGCAAAACCTTTTACCGTACACTTGCTGTGCTCAGTAAGCCTCATCAACCTTTCCCTTTTGCACACCCTGCCATTTCCTTTATAACTACATGATGCCTATTTTTGTTGGCTTGCAAAACCTTACCCGCTCTCTAAACCTCAACAAGACCATATATCCTCAACCTGAGGAAAGGTTAGCATTCTTGGAGAAAAGGTTGCAGGTTGTAGAAGGGTCAAGCAGTTATGGGGTGAAAGATGTCTTTGAGCTTTGTCTCGTTCCTAATATGATCATCCCGCCCAAGTTTAAGGTACTGAATTGTTAACCAAGTGGCCTCAATTAGTCAAGAGGGGGTGAATTGAGTATTAAAAATTTTACTTGGAATGCTTTTGAAATTGATTCTTTAATAATTATGCTTAACGAAAATGACAAATTTAATCACAAATAATAACAATTTAAACACATGACAAAATAGTAAGCATTTAATATATGGCAAGTAAATTCACTTAAGGAGTATAAGCAATATTCAAGATAACAATTAATGATATCAAATTAATCGTTACAGTATTTTGAACATGGTTCCATTGCCATGATAACATGTACGAAGATTGTTATGTGATGCTTATATAATAAATGTTGTATGTGATGATTGCTATGTGATTATGTACATGGATGTATATGTGTTAGTTATGTGATGAACATATGTGATGAAATACGTGATGAGTATTGGTATGATGAAATGTGTGTGGAACGTGATATGATGAAAATACATAAGGAATATCATGAAATAAATAGTGGTAAATAAATGGGACTTGCATGATGCATTAAATGAGTTGTATTGAGATGGATCAGTTAAAATAAAAGCAAGAAAAGAAATTTGATGATATGTCTCGGTAGAGGTCCCGAGGTGACTAAGTTGTGGAAATAATGAAATAACTGAGATTGGATCCAATGTGATGATAGGCGTTGCGGTGCCAGTATTACCCCAAGGTTTTATAAATGTTCATAACTCATTTCATGCTTTATTATCTGGTGAGATGTGTTATGAATTGAGTAACTACGAAAAGAATGATGAATAAAGAAAAATGTTTAATCAAGGATTTTACAAAATGAAGCCGATGTTAGGAATGAAATGGAGTCATTGAAAGGACCCTGTGGCGCCCTTAATCTGATAAATGATATTAAAGATATTAATATTTAGATAATGAAAATTAAAATAAATTTTTCTCGATTAAGAACAACCGTTGGAAGAAGAACACCACAAATAAAAATTGTATCAATTAACCTCAGAGCTCTTAAAGACCTATCTCATATATGATGATATGAGAAGGTATGTAATTTAAACAAATGTCTACTTAGGACAATTAATTACATGATCACCATACAAGTGTTTATGGAATATGTAAGTTAATTCAAGTGCAAGAGTGGATATGAGAAATGATCCATGTAAGCACAAGGTGATTTCCAAGACTTAATAAAAACATGTACATTTATCTATAAAAACATTCCATAATTAAAAGTATATGCATTTAATTAAGGAAACATGCCAAAGAAGCTTTCTATAAGAAATCGAGGTTAAAGGATTGGAGTACAAGCATACGGACCCAAGGAATACAAGCCCATGGCAAGAAAAGTTTATTTTTAGTCTTATAAATAGTAGGACATATCATAAATATCATCGATTAGTCCCAAATTGAAAATCATAAAAACTTGGGTTCAAACCCCTCTTAAATTTGAGTTTTTCACTGCAATGGGTCCGATATTTTATGTATAATGGGAGCTAGAAAAATTCAATTTAGATGAGGCCAAATTCTAGACCTCCCTAGCACGTTTATCTACAACTTTCATGCGAAGTCAGAGGTCAAAAATGTCATTAAGATACCCAAAAAAGTCAAAAACAGCAAGGGAAAAATAATAGTTGAAAAAATCTTGACAGTGGCCATTCCACTGGCCTTGGTTGGCATTGTCTTGACCACCAAAATTGCAATTTTTCCATGTTTTGAGGAAACACCAACCACTGGTCGTGATTGGATCTACGGTAGGCACTATTCTACAGTTTTTGGGCCCTTAAGTTTTTACCAAATTTAGGACCCTTTTTCACTAGGTTATTCAACTCTAATTTACATGAAATTTTATACACAACTTACCTACCCTAATATCAATTATATGGCCAAGTTTCAAGCCCAAATTCCATCCCAATCAAAATCTAAGCCATAGGGTAGTTTTATGCATATGTAGGGCATTTTACATGACATATCAAAATACAATTGGCTAAGTTTTGGTCCAAACTCTCTATGGACCTATATTCATATATGTAAATGTGACTTTCTCCAACAAGTCTCATCCAATAACTCACTTCCTAGATCAAGATATGTGATGATGCATGATTTATCCTTAATTCCTCAATTTAAATGTGTATAATTTGCCATCACTTAGTGTGTAATATACTGCACTTTAACACATTTTCATCATTTGAGCTTTATTTAATATTTAATTTTAAAATGAATTAAGGATAAATTTTTAATAAAAGTTGGTTTTCTCTTGTTTTGTAGTGTGTGATTAAGCCTGTAATTAAAAAATAATTACCACAGGTCAAACGAAAGAAGCCACGACTCAAGAAATGGTCAAAAATGCGAGAAAAGCACCAGAACAGGTCTGGGAATCGATTCACCAATGTGGGAATCGATTCCCACACAAAAGAACAGCAAGGAATCGATTCAAGCACCCTGGGAATCGATTCATACAGCTAGGAATCGATTCCCCACCCCTGTGAATCGATTCATATGCATTTTAAAGGCCTGGGAATCGATTCAAACAAGCATGAATCGATTCATGTGCTTGGGAATCGATTCCCACCCCTGAGGAATCGATTCCTATGTGTAAAATTGCCCAAAAATTGCCTAGATGAATCGATTCAGGCACAGATTTATCAGTGGAAACATCAGATAACGCATTATCAAAGTGGAAACAACACTGAAGCTGATAATGGAGCACTAAAGCTGATAATGGAGCACCATGGAATTGTAAATTGGAGAGTGCTCCTTCCATTAAAATTTTTTATGGCATTGGCTTTGCTTTTGAGCTCCTATAAATAGGAAGCAAGGCAAGGAGTAGAGACACCATTCATTCTTCATCAGAAGACTTCAATTCCTCCTTCATACGTTCTTCCTCTTCTCTGTTGGAATTCTTCCAGCAAGTTCTTCATTTCCGGGTTAGTTTTATTGTTGTAGTTGTAATTATGGAGGGCTAAAACCCCTAGATTGATTTTCTTGGAGAATGTTGTAATGTAATTTTGAGGTCATTAATTTTAATATAGTATGCTTTTATTATTGTTATTTCTTCATAATCTTTCTCTACTTATTTAATTCCATTTTGTTTAATTAAATTTGTATGCTTAATCGGTTTAATTATTCAAATGGAATAAAATAAGGTTTTAAATTAGAATGCATTAAGGAAATATGCATGCTTAATGAATATTTTCATAATCACTTTTAATAATTATGGTTTGCTTAATTCCATAATTTGAGAATAGATTATGTATATAGGCGATGTTCTTATGTATGCTCAATAATTCCTAGATTTTACGATCTTGACTCCTTTTGCTTAATTAGGATGCTTGATTAAAATATTCATTTTTAAATGAAAGTAAAGGAATTGTGAATTGAAAAAGACGCTTAGTTGATCAATTCAAATTAAGCTAAGAAATTAACATTAATAAGTATACAAATTATTTTTAGTGAACCAAGGATAAATTTATTTACAATACTCCAAGAAAATCAATCGCTTGTTATTTATTGTTTTAAATCCTTTATTTACTTTGTTTTAATTTTAATTGTGACAACAAAAATCAATCAAAACCCCCCAATTGTATGTTAGTGAACTTATGTTTGTAAAAAATTTTAGTTGTTTAGTTTTAATTTTTAATTGTTAAAAATTAGTTTAAGACTTGATTTTTCCTAAATTTTTGTGTTGATCCTTGAGAGAACGACCTAGGTTGACACCCTAGTACTACATTAATTAATTTTAATGTACTAATTTGACGAAATCACGACTGCAAAAATATTCACGTCAATATGTTCTAGTGGCAATTCATGCCCCTTTTTAGCTAAACCAAGCATACCAAATTGCAACTAAGCCTATTTGGTCACAACCAACCATGCACACAAGTTTCATACATATATTATGGATTGTAGATGACCTCTACATGAAGTTTAGTCCATTAAATAAGAATATCACCTATCCACTTCCTTGTTGTGTATAAAATTCACAACATCAATCATGTATAATCACATATAACATCGCCAATAATTATAAATCTCATAATATCATCCTTCATTCATCAATATAACATGCATACAAAGACCTAATGTCCATCATTCAATCCATGCTTCCAATTCATCAAAATAGCCATGCAAGGCATTACCAAATATTGGCAATCATCAAATTTCATTGTTATAAATGTCATCACCATCATAATGGCATCCAATTACATTAGTTCAAGCATCATATAGTGTTAGATACAAAAGAATGGCTAATACACCTTGTCAAGGGAATAGAGTGTAATGATTTATAAAATAATGGACTATAATCATTCATTTGCATTGCCACTCACATCATGTCCATAAAATCACAAATTATCAACATTGCCAGCCAAGGTATTCTTTTACAACTATTTACCTTCTCCACCAAAACAATTAATTCAAAAACAAGATGCATCTCACCCCATGCATATCCTGTATCACAATACTAAAATGAGACAACATGGGAGAGTGAGTTATACATTCTAAGTGACGAATGTGAATACATTGTGATCATGTATATATGCATATATACAACATGTGTGCTTTGTAATATAATCGTCAATTTATCACCAAGTCTTCATCAAGACATCACCATAGGCATACAAGTCTCATTGTTTACAACATAATAGCAAGCATATACATATACACATGCACATTTACATTGCCATTCACTATCATGGTCTATCACAAGTATCATCAAAAAAATTTTACATCTTTCATCAACTCACACTCTCAATATGTTATCATCTTTCTTGGTCATCTCCAACTCAAATGCTATGTTCCTATGGCTAATGCATGTCATAACATGAAATGCATATGCAACGGATCAAATTTAAAACATTTTCTCATAATACATGTGCATATATCTAATCAAATAATTGCAACCACGCATAGTTGCTTAAGCACTTGTCCCCCACAAGGGTGATTTTCACAAGATCCTGCAAGACCTTTATTGTTTCAATATATATAAAGTGATTGCAACCACATATAATCATCCAAATATTTGTTCCCCACGCAAGGGTCCATTTTTCATAAGATCACGTAAGATCTCAATCATTTCGACATGTCAATGTGATCGCAACCACATATAATTGTTTGAATATTTGTCTCCCTGCAAGGGTCCCTTCCATAAGATCCTGCAAGACCTCAATCATCTCGACATGTCACATGATCATAATCGCGTATAATCATTTGGATGTTTCTCCCCCACAAGGGTCCCTTTTGACAAGATCCCGCAAGATCTTCATTGTTCCATTATATCATGTGATCGCAACCACATATAATATGATACGTCATGCATGCCATGCATGCCATGAATAAAAGAATGCATATGCTAGCCTCAGCTTCACAAGGATATCTCACCCTCTCACTTAGGATACGTTTTACACTTAACGTTTTGGTTAATGGCATGCAATAAATCACAATACTCTCCAAGGCATACAATTTATCACAAAATACTTTAAGGCATCAATTCACTTGTTCATAATATAATAGCCAAGGAGTCTCATGAATTTCAATCCACACATGGAAATCAAAAAGGCATATCAATAATCATACTTCAAACGTATAACACCAACATATACATTGCCAACCTATAATTCTTAGTGGATTTCAACTTCAATTATGTTGCCATTGTTTCAAGCTTTAGTGTGGTATTCACAATCTCTTTAATCATCTTAATTTTTTTAACATCATTTCCAATTCACTAATTGGCAACAAACACAATGACATTCAATCATTGTCTCAATATTTTCATCATCACTTATAGGTGTGTCACATAACCACATCATTCAATTCTTATCATCAATCACCATATCTCATCAATAGTGATAAAACATACATGGTTTTCACAATGTGGCATAGGCGCACACTTTACCAAAATCTCAAGTCACTATCAATCACCATCAAAGACACACCACATACATATATTCTAAATGCAATCACATATTTGCTAAGCACATCATCATCACATTATCAACCACCACATCATTCCCACATAGCTATGCAAGGAAAACATGAGCAACATCATATACATTAATCATCAATTATTCAAATCATGCATTTAGAACATAAACTCTTCTCCTACCTCAAGAGAAGAAATCCATGTAATTCGACGACCCTACTTCATCGTACGGAATAGGATCTACACCAATACATATATATATATATATATATACATACGTTTAATCAATAAGCCATCTCAAGGCATCATCACTATTCTAAATAACTGTTAACATATCATAAAGCTTAATAACAAGTCCTAGACTTGTCGAAATACCAATTCACACAATTATGTTAGGTTTCGGGAATTCCTTTCCCAAAACCAAGATTTTCTAAGTCTTAAAGAGTTAGTTATACCCAACAACAACAATATCACACCTATCATCTACAATGCATCCAATATTATATAAATCATCCAAATGTCATCATTGCCACCTAAGGTTCAACATAGACCATTTGAGCCTCTTTTAAACCAATATCAATCAACAAGTCCAAATAACACTTATTATGGTCTAAGACCTCATTCAACCATAATTTTATTTCTTTCATTCATCACAACCACCATGGTTTTTGTGTTCACCTTCATTTCTATACATCTTATGGCAACACTCATCCATGAGTTCTATCATCAATGGTCACCTACCATTATTAATGTCATTTCTCACCATAATAATAACACCACACCTAGGTATCCTCACAATAAAAAAAAATAATCGTAACCACAATATATATACTTTCCTAATTTTAGGATTAAGGTTCTTTAAAATTCAATAACCACCATTTTCACATTCTCATTGTTCAAGTCATCCACAACAATATTACAACTTCTAATACACTTAATAACTTAGAGTCATCATCACATCCTCTTGGTTTCTCAAACCTTCATTACCAATAATTAATGTCAATCACTTAAGAACTCATTTCCACATATAAAATCACACCAATATCAATTAATCACAATTTTTTCAAGATTTTCTAAAAGCCCCAAATTCTAATTTCTAGGGTTTTCACTTAAATTGCCAAATATCAATTCCAATAATTTTTCTTGCATCATTTCAAGCATTCTAAATCCAATAATATCACATCTTAATCATCATCAACCAATCAACAAAATTCCCAATGGTCATCTAGCCTAGGGTTGGGTTCCACATGTATTTTCTTAATAAAACAACACCTAATCTTCCATTATAAGGCTTCAAGAACCCCAAAACCACTAAGAAAACCCATTAAAAGTCAAAAACACATACCTCTCCTCCAACCCTATGTGAAAAATGAAAATAAGTGGGAATGAGAGGAACACCCAAAGATTTGCTTCAAAGTCCCATTAGAGCCTCATGAATCATGAGTTTGTGTTTAATTTTTACAAGAAATGGCCATGGTAAGGTGTTGGACGGTTTTTGCTTAAGGGAAAGAAGAAGAAGATGAAAAATAGGGTGTGGAGGGAGAGTGGAGAAAAGCCACCGAAAAATAGAAGAGAAGGTGGAAAGAGAATGCAAAAATTGGTCATTAACCAATGATCTAAAAGGTGCATCATTTTGCTTTTACCAATTGTCAATAATTCCCTTTATCTAACGGACAAAGTGAGTAGATGAGAGAGGGAAAAACATGCACAGTGATATAGATAGGAGAAAATGGATTTTAGAATTTCTTTTAATTCCAATTGCACCAAACTACCTAAATGGACCCAAAATGGTCCAAGGCCTATATGTACAGTTCCTAAATGACCCAAGGAACCTATTGGTCCCTTCCGGGAGTCCCAAAACTCGCGGATCTCAAACCCACCTATTTAGTTCCTTATTTTCACATAAAACACCCATTTCTAACATACACCATAAATCCTTTAATTTATCACCCTATTTCGTAATCAGATCGCACACAATTCACATACATGTTACAATCCTGCTCATTGCAACTATAAATCATATACATCTTGGCTCCATGCCAACAAATTCATATTATCATCAAATTTACCACAAGCGACATCATTACCATCATATCCCCACTTCACCACACCTATCCAACATTCAATACACGATCACACTCATTAAGCATATCATTCACACATTCCAGTATCTGCCAATTTCATGTAATTACGCAATGGCTCTGTGCCATACATCTATTCACGCATAATACACTACCATTCCATATCATCACACACACCACAAGCATAATTCAGACATTACAATCACGCTCACACCACTAACATACACAATAAATCAACTACCCAAGTGGCTCCATACCCCTTGGTCCTGACACACCTATGAATACCAATTAAATTCGCATACATAGGATCCACAACTTGACATAAATATATACATTTACCATTTTTAACTAAATACTCATACACATAACCATTATTACATTAAATTCTTCTTCGCCCTGGCCTCATTTAGCGCTTGCCTCCACAGTGTGCATCCATATCCTGCCAACAGTCACTAAAACCACAACAAAATGGGGTGAATGATTGAAATTAAGAATTAATACAGAAATAAACATCAAAATAAGAAAAGTGTAATCTACCTACCACCTTAGTTATAAGCATCAATTATTATTAGTTACCTTCTCCGTCATCCCTTTACTCACCCTTCCAATTATCATACTTTCACAATCATATTAATTACTAACTTAACACCATTATTAACATACTATGATCACTTAAATTCAGATATACATGCTCAGTCATTTATTCTCTAATTCATTATCCAACTCTATTACACACAAATCAACATATTAATTAGCCTCAAACCACTATATTCATTCTCATCAAATAGATCAACATCATGCATCACATATATCTCAATAACTCAATCATCACACAATACAAGCATTGTCATAAACATGTAAATAAGCCAAGGAGTGTAAAACACAACTGACTCTCACATAGATAATATGACGCCCTAGTATCTGAATACTAAAAGGATCGACCTTCAGCTGGGAGTCCTATTTGACACCTCATGAACCCTACTTGGTTCATCGAGTCCTACTTGACTCCCCCTCAACCACTAGGTCCTACTTGACTCCCCCTCAACCACTGGGTCCTACTTGACCACTGGGTAGCTCAATTGGGCCTAAAAGCCACGAGAGCCAAAAATGAGGGTAACACATACTGTCGATCGCCCTCCACCATGTACATCAAATAATCACATAATTAATCACTTACCTCAGTTTCTCTACTCAAATGGCACCAAGCCTCACATCTCAATCATTCGGGGTGGCCATATTGACCCGGCCCACAAATCATCACCAAGGCGGCCACACAGACCAGACCCAAATATATCTCCACAGGGAAGCCACACAGACCTAGCCCATATGTAACATCACATATCACTCGTGTCATCTTAGTAATAATCAATTATTACCACAAATCTCAATCATCAAATAATAA
Source organism: Clitoria ternatea (assembly GCA_037962975.1). Lineage (NCBI taxonomy): Eukaryota > Viridiplantae > Streptophyta > Magnoliopsida > Fabales > Fabaceae > Clitoria > Clitoria ternatea. The sequence continues at coordinate 154,883,572 of CM075672.1, read as the reverse complement.
TATAAGCCACACAACTAGTTCACATAACTCCATCAACATAATCATCACACCATATCATACATACACATTACATCATTAATTTATTACATCATTATAAACATCAATCCTATTACCGCTATCAATATCAATCCTATTGTTCATCATTCTTAATATGTACACGACTTATTATACAATCTTACGGAATATAACTACCCTTTATTTCATCACATTTGCATATTCATATGAATATCATCCTTTTATTCCTAGTTAATCCTCACCATTTATTAACAAGTTCCATCCATATAAGTTTCTTATTAATCTCATTCATTATGAATTATGGCTGTGCACTCCCTTACGCAAACTTATTTTCCTCACCCACATTAATTATGCATTACTAAGTATCAATTTCCCTTATTCTTTGGTATTCATTTCTCGCTCATTCCCCGTTACCAATATATATTTATGTTTTCTTGTAAATCGACTAGTTTGCCATTCATATTATAACTAATTACCTACTCACTTATACTTAAATCTTCTTAATACCTTACCATGTTATACAATCCAATCTTTAGTCAATTACTAATTATCCTACCTTCACCCCTTTAATATTCCCACTAAATTACATTTCACATAACTCAGTTCCTAATAAATTATTTAAATTAATTTTTAAAACGATTAAAACGGCTATGACATACCCTTTTTCCTATACGCCACTGGCGCAATTACATTTCTATATTAACCTTAACCTAGCATATCCCCTTTACCTCGATTCCGAGCTTTCCAAGGCGTCCAATCAATTGCTAGGTTCCTCCGAAGTCCATCAAAACTCTAAGATTAAATTTAAAAAAGCTCCAATAAATATTATAACTACCAAAACCATAATCCATAATCTTAAAATAATCCTGAACCTTAATCTTAGGTTATTGAAGCTTACCATTTCTATTTACGATCTTTGTTTCCAAGACCCACCACATCAAACGACCTTCGAATCCCCAAATCAGAATCTACAAGTGCCGGAATACGAAATTTATTAACTTTTCGCTATACCCATCATCCTAGGATTAGTATTTAAACTTTTATCACAACAAAACACAAAATCATGGCCTCCCATAAGCATGCACTCGCGGTTAGAGAGAAAAGAAGGAGAAGGGAAGAAGAAAAACGTGAAATTAAAGGTTCCCAAGCATTTACCTTAAACTCCCAAGGTCCAAAATGCAAGCAATTTAGGATCTCAAGCACTTCTTGGTCACAAACTGCAGAGGAGAAGAAAAGGGGAAGGAAATGGTGCTTCTCGTTTTTGTTTTTGCATGTCCCATTTAAAATAGATTGCGACAATGACGCTAACGTTATGCGTTAGAATGACGCTACACGTCAGGTCACTAATTGCACCCTTACGCTACGGGCCACAGCCACGCTATGCGTCAGGCCACTGGTTCTCGTTTCCTTTGAAATTCATTTTTAAGTTGTATTATTCACCTAAAATTCATTTTAAACCACAGATTCCTTTCAAAGTCCTTATTTCCCATAATTTAAACTTAGTTAAATACTTATTTTACTTTCCTAAATATTAATTTACCCAGGATGTTACACTCACACTCACATTTATGGAAGAAAAAGAAATGGTCTTCTCTGTCTCTCTCTCGCGTACTTCTCGTTGGGAAGAAAGGAAAAAAATGAACCCTAAGGGCGATTTCATCATCTTGCCTTTTCTCTTTTTTTTTATTTTCCTTTATTACCTTTTAATAAAAACATTTACTTTTACCATTTGGTAAATTAAAAATTTACCACCACCTCTTAATCTTATTTAAATTTACTTATTACCCACTCAAAATTAATTTATTTAAATTTCTCATTTCAAAACAATTCTTGATTAATTTAAAATAATTTAGGAAAATCCTAATTAAATCTAAATAAATTTATTTATTAATTTTTATATATCACCAATAATTAATTTAATTACTAGGAATGTTACATGTCGTCCAGGCAAGTGTGAGGCCCAGATCAATATCTATTTTGTATATGTGATGTTTTAAATATCTATCTCTACTTTAACTATATATGTTAATAAATTATTATAGATTACTCAATATTTAACTAAGCAAATGTCTTATTAAATTACTAAATAGTAAATATGTCAATTATTAAATAATATATTGTAAAGTATCAAATATTTTTATTATTGTCAAAGTTACTTTTGTAAAAATGAAATTTTAAAACAAATTGGATGCATTAAAAAATATAGTATCAATTACTAAAAATAGAAATAGAAACAATAGTAGTAAATTTTACCCATTTTGTTAATTTTCCACCTAAATATTATTTTTCCAAACCAAGTTTACTAAACCTCCTTTTAACCAGAAAAAAATCATTACTTCTGAATTAACATCTACAATAATATATTCAAACGTATATTACACTTTCCAAAACCAAATTTTCAGAAGTCCATTTCCCAACCAAATTAAACCAACTTTTAATTAAGCAAACATAAAAACTCACTTTAACACTCTGTTAGCAAACAAATTTTATTTTCAAATTCACTTTTAAAATGAAAAATCAAAAGCTTACCACCACCACAAACAAACCCTTAATTATTTATTACTTTCAAAATTAATGGACGTGTGGCACTTGGTTTGATTGCGTTTTCTTTATGCTTTTTAATTTAAAAAATGACATATCATAATTTAATTGAATAAATCAATTAATATTTTCAACGTATCAATATATTTTTAACAAAATTTACATTTAATTATTTTAAAATAATTTATTTATGATTTAATTTTTTTCTCAATAAAAAAACAAGTAATTTATTAATAAATTGGAATAAATATTTCATTAAGTAGTTCATTGAAAATGAAGAGCGAGCAAAATTGTGGGTGTGCCTCTGAAACAACAAAAAAATAAAGCAAAGGAAGAATAATTATAATAAATATTCTTTTACCATACATATATATTTTAGTCAAACAAACCTTGAAGTTGTCGAATAAGAATTTAAGCCTAGAGGATACCTTTAAATGTTACAAGATTATTGTCTAACAGTACACTAGGTAAAGAAGAATTTTTTTAATACTTTATATATAAGTTTTTTATCAGTTATTTATTATTCAAATCAAATTGTAGATTCAGCATAAAAAATCAAATTGTAGATTATAAATTATTTATTAACAAATTTGTCACATATATATTTGGTATAAAAATGATAAATTTTGAAGAGTCAGATGACACTTTTAATAACTTTTTTAAAAAAATAATTTTTTATAAATCCAACTGTTCTGAACCATGTTATATTATCATGATAATCACGGATATGAAATTTTACATGATTTAAACTTCTATAGATATACAGTTAAATAGTAGATATGTACTTTTCAAATAATATATTATTAATTTTAAAATTAAATGAAATTTTATACAATTGTATAACCTGTAAGAATTTTAAATTTAGTTAGCACTCCGATTTGTGAAGAAATTTGCTTTCAATAAAAAGTTAGTAAAGGTATAATTTTACAAATTTTGACACCTAATATCATTGTATCAACGTATGCTAACTTAATTTTTATAAATTTTTTATTTTTGTAGATAATTATTTTGTTCTCAGTATTTATAAAAAAAAGTTCAATTCTTTTACTAAATAGCATTAGAAAATTTCCATCTATATTTGATTTTTACCAAACTTTTTCCATAAACATCAAAGAGAAAACCAATACAATACCTAAAGATAACACCACATTTTTTTTACAAGGAAAACTATAAAACGTAAGATTTAAAGTCAAAATCTCAAATTAACCACCCAAATCGCCACCCGAACACGATTTTAATTCTATTTCAAATGTGCATGAGTGCGCATATTATATATATCAGATGCAAAAGCAACTCAAGAACATACTAGATAGTCCCTTTTTGTTTTGTCATACAAACAACTAGTTTTGATCTTTCTAATTCCTTTTCTTTGATTATATGGTTAGTGAAGACAATAGTAGTGTGTAAACAACTACTTTTTATGTTTCTAATTTCTTTTCTTTGTTAATTGGTGGTGAATTCAATGATTGCAGGTTTTTGTGATTATTTAATGAACATTATATTCAATAGTAAATTTAATGATTGCAGGTTTTTTATCATTTGATGACAATTATGTTCAATTGGTAATTTTATGTGTTTTATTTTAAAATTAAAGTGTAATGTAATTTCATAGTGTTTCTCAAATTATTATCTAATAAAAAAAGAGAAATAATGATTTATTAGTTTTAGATAAAAGTCAAAACTGCTTTCAATTAAGAAATACAATAGAATTATAATTACTTTAATTTTAAAATAAATAAACCAAATCACCACCTACGTCATCAAAAAAATAAAAAGACCTTGTTAATTGATTAACTCTAGACCATTGAAGTGAAACCTTGTTAATTGGTTAACTCTTATCTTTCTGATTGGTGTGTATCTATCTCTGTGACAGGATTTGCATATAATTGGGCTTTTGATATTTTCCACCATATCTTGGAATTCGTGGCTTGGACATGGTCAAAATACCTTTGATGTCCTAAAGTATGGTGCTAAAGGAGATGGTCACTCCGATGACACTCAAGTATGTTGATAAATTACTCCATCATTTCTATTTATAATATAATTTAAACTAAATTATAAATATATTAACTTTTATAAAAGACATTATAGTATTTTAATTTTATCATCATTTAAATTTAAATTTTACATAAATATTAATAATAACATTTTCTCATAACAATAAACATAAGAAAATATTGATTGCTTATAAGTGTTTTAAGTTTTGTCTTATAAATAAATTACTAATACATTTTTTCTTTATTTTAAAAGTAAGAAAGGCGGAATTATCTTTTTACCATATTATCATTCACAATTTATTTATGTTTATTTTTTTACTTAATATTTTATCATGTTTTCACTATGATTAGAATATGTATAATATTTTTCGTGACCCTTTTTTTAGTTCTTGTAATTTTCAACAATGATTTATTATTCAATTTGTCATGATAAACATCTTTTAAAAATTACAAAAAGTTCTATTATATTATATTATATATTTTTAATAATTATATAATGTAAAAATTATTTACTTTTTGATAAACTTTTAAAATTTTCATTGATAAATGTTTTTAAAATTGCATTTTCAAGTTACAATTCTAATTTTATTTTGTTTTGGTTCAATATAACTTTATAAGAGTCGATAACATACTTACATTTACATATATTTATTCAAACTCCAGACCACAATTCTATACCAACTAATTTATGAGTGCGGTGATAAAACCAAGATTTGAATATAAATAATAATAATCTTAACATGAAAGGCAAATAAGAAAATAGTGATTTATTTATTTTCATAAAAAATATATAAATAAAATCAAAATAATGATGGAGCCAAGCATAGGAAAATGAGAATATAATAGAAGGATGTCACATATCCAAGAATGAGAAATTAAATTTATAAATTTAAGAATGGATATTCTTTTTCCTTCTTTTCTTCGATTCTTATGCCATTAAGCATGACTTATCATTATATTTTCTATGTACCAAAAAAAGTTATTATCTTTTCCACGGCATTAAAAAAACGCATTATTATTGGCATTTTTTTTAAAAAAAGGAACGCCTTATTAATTACCTGAAACTCACATGTATAATTAGTTTTAAAATTTTTAATTGTTTTTTACATTTAATAATTAGTCTCACATTAAAAATTATTTTTAAAATAATTTCTGTTCCATCTTAATCTTTCGCTCATTCAAACAATGAGTTAATGTATAAAGTACTTTTCTTTTTGTATTTCTTCGTTTAATTTAATTAATCAATTGGAAAATAAGGAACAATCGAATATTATATCACCGATTATGTATATAGATTTTCAGAGAGTTGTTTCAACTTAATCGTAAATGTTATGTTTAGATCAGACAAATTAAAGAAATATTTATGGTGAGTTTAAGTATATAACTTAATTAAAGATTTATAAATAATTATTCTTAAACTAGAACATATATAATAAATTTGATAATAAAAGTTGTTAGAATAAATTAAAAATAACTTATTGTAATATAAATTATTAAAATAAATTGAAAATAACTTATAAGTTGGTTCTATAAATTGTTACAATGATTCTTTGTATCCTAAACACAAATAGAGCAATGTACAGTGAAAAGAGGAGAGACATGGTATCATAAATATGATGATATATTTTTGTAGGCTTTTGTGCGAGCATGGAAATATTTATGTGGAGCAAGCAAAGGCACACCAAAGCTTGTGTTGGCAGCTAGCTATTCGTTCTTTGTGGATCAAACAACATTCCAAGGTCCCTGCAAGTCCCAAAAAGTAGATATTGAGGTACAAACATCACAAGCTTTCAAAGTTGGAATTTTTTATGACAAAAGAACACCTTGATCTGGGTAACTAAATAACCAAATAGATATATGCTTTTGAGGATGCAGATTCAAGGGACCGTACTTGCACCAACGAGAAAAGTATGGGGAGCATGTTCAAAACGGTGGCTTCAGTTCACTGGCGTAGATGGTATGACACTTCATGGATCAGGAGTAATCGATGGTCGGGGTCATGATTGGTGGGGCAATGTAATGCATTTTGCAATATTCAGCTATTTCCTTAATATAATTTAGTAATCTTCAGCTATTATAATGTTACTTAATTTGTGAATAACAAGGTTTGATTTTTCTTAAGAAAATCCTATGTTTAAGTTATTTATTTTTTTGTTAATAAAAGAAATCATTATTAACAATACAACAAATTTGAACTTACAGCTAACTGGAGCTGCAGGATGCACAGGACTGCCCACGGTTAGAAACCCTACCATTAAGTTATCTATTGACTTCGTTTTAACGTGGTTCTTTAACTTTTTTTATTTTAATTTGGTCTTTTATCGCTTTAAAAAGCTTTAAAATTATCCTCCCATTTAAAATAATTAACGGCTGTTAGTTTGAAAATTTGAAAAAAAAGTTAGTTGCCTGGTTTGGAACCCAAAACCTAAGACAAGATGAATAGATTTCATGGTCTTTTGTGCAATGTTGACTTTGCAGGCTATTTTATTCGAAAGATGCAATGGGCTTAAAATTAATGGATTGACTCACAAGAATGGGCCAGCATCACATATCTATGTAGTCCATAGCCAAGACGTGACCATTTCAAATGTAAAAATATTTCGAGCCAAGATAATATTTTGATTGCAAAAATGTAATTTTGGAGTCAGATAATCTCAACCTTGTGAGGGCATGTAGAGGGGAAACCCAAATTCGGGAAATTGATCCACTTGTGAAAGACATCAATTACCTGACTCAAGCTTTTGACTCTTGTGGCTTTACTTGGGCTCGCAGGGAGGCCAATGTTGCAGCAGATATGATTGCCCAGCTAGCAAGAACTAATTCCCTTGGAAGAAATTGGTGTTGCTCACCTCCACTTAATTTAAGAAGAGCTCTGATTGAGGATAAGCGTAATATCCCTCCTTGCTTTGATTTTGCTTCATGATCTTCCCTGTTTCGCTGGTTCCCTTCTTATTGTTCTATTCAACTTTGGGAATTTGTATTGGAGGCTTCAAAGTGTGTGTAATTTGTGTTTGGTTTTCCTAAGAATGCAAGCAGGCCTGTTGTGCTAAGTCTTCTCTGTTTGTAGCCTTGCAAATTGCAACATGCATGTAATGGGCCTTGGGCCTTTCTTTATCTCATATAATGTATCCTTATTTTCGGACCAAAAAAAAAAATGTAAAAATATTTGCTCCTCTAGTGAGTCACAACACCGATGGAATCGATATTTCTAACACAGCACGAGTAAAAATTCATGACTCTACAATAGGAACCGGTAATCATTTGTATATTTAACCTCAACCTTCTTGCCTTAATTATTTATTTTCCTTATTCTGTTTTGTATATTTTGATCTCCGGGCTTCAATCATATATTTTATTATATAGGTGATGATTGCATTGCTATAAAAGGTGGATCACAATTCATCAACGTTACTCGTGTGACATGTGGACCTGGTCACGGCATTAGGTATTCGTCAAAATACTGGATAAGATTTAGATGATATATTCCTTTCGGGTGCTAGTGCTGGCAAATCATATCATATCATTTAAATAATACAGAAAGTGTAATTTCTCTCAACTAGAATATTTTTTTTTGGTTAAACTATCAATTTAAGGTTTAGTAGTAGTTGAACTAATGTTAATAAAAAGATGTGTATCTTTTTCATACTTCTTGTCTCTCCATCACACTTTTTATACTGATTATAAAACTAATTAGTGTAATAAATTAATATAAACATAATTAATACATTTTACTATTTAATCTAATGGTATGTATTGTGTTGGAGAGAGATGGAAAGAGAACATGATGAAGAAGATCCAAATTCTTAATAAAATATTATTCTTAATTAAAAAATTATATCATATAAAATAATATTTTTAAATGAAAATTATATTTTGTATTATAGTAATATTAATAAAATTATATTTTAATAAAAATTATATCTTGTATAACGTAATATTAATAAAAAACATAATGTAATTATTTCTCAACATTAAAAGCTAAAAATAATACATATTTATATGCTTTTAACATTTAACATTATTAAAAAAAACTCAAAACATTATCCAAAAAATCTCAACATATTTTTGTCCTGAACCACTCAAAATCAGTTAACCATTAATTTAACCACCAGTTCAACCTGGCCTCAATCATAGAACACTTTTTTTTTTTGGTCGAAAGAACACTTTTTTATTTAAACAAACCGGATTGGTGGCTGGTTCACCAATTTTTTAGTTGGCCCGATCCTGCTGGTCTGATTTTAAAAACTATGCTAAAAATAGACACGATAATTTGATTGAGGAAAAAAAAAAAAGATGGAACAATTAATTTGGATCTCAACATATTTGTGTCCAATGTATTCTAAATGTAAATCATATGCATAAATAATGCAATCCCTTAAATATTCATGCAGTGTGGGGAGTCTTGGGGAAGGTGGAAGTTATGAATTCGCAGAACATGTAAATGTCAATGGTTGCATATTCAACGGAGCTACTAGTGCAGCTAAAATCAAGACATGGCCGGTAAGCAATATTCTTCAATTTTTGAAATATAAGAAAATTAGATTTTAAGACTGTAGAAAATTAGATTTTGAGACTATGTATTAGTACCATATTTTTATTGATTTTAATGAACAAAAATTATATCTACTCTTTAAGGGTGGAAAGGGATACGCCAAGGATATCACCTTCCAAAATATCAGCGTGAATAGAACAGATTACCCGATCTTTATTGACCAGCATTACATGCTCACTCCAGAACAGGTTATAATTCTTTCTCATCATTTACTTTTGTTATTGGTTTGTTTATCAACAAGATGTATCATTTTCGGTTTTATTTTGGTTGCAGAAGCAAGCACTAAAAGTGAGCGATGTCACATTTAATAACATTCATGGAACAAGTAGCAGTGAGAATGCTGTTGTGCTAGATTGTGCCAACATAGGGTGTGACAATATTATTCTGAAACAAATCAATATTACCTCAATTGATCCCAAGAAGCCAGCTATATCCAAATTGAATAATGCTCACGGATCAACCACAGATATAATTTCACCTCCAATAACCGGTTTACATAATTAAAAAGATGTATTGTATACAATGATCATATAAGGGAAGGGAAACAACTGTTCCATATTTTGTTTGGGCTTGTACGGTGTATGTTAATAAGATTTTATAAGAATAGATAAATAAAAAAATGTTTTTGTTATTGTTGTGAAATGTGAATCATTCAGTGTAATGAGAAAATGTTACCTTTTTTTCAATCCTTTAGAATCGCAGTAGAGGGAAAACTTGAGAGTGATAAATCCAGGATTTGAACCTTGCTTCCATCAATTAAATGTTCATATTAAATACTACTTGTGTCTGTGTTGGCCTTGTAAGACTTGGCACAGGATCAAAATGTTGAAGGTTTCACCTTCAACAAATGAGTGGAAAGTCTTTGATGCCTTCAACTCTAATCAATTTGTTACCAAAAATCTCTGCAGGAGCACAAACCGTTTCTAAAATGGTGGAAGCGATTGCGATCTCTGACCACAATGTCTCGTTTATAAACCTTAGAAATGAACTTAGTAGCACAGTGACAATCTTCACAAACACGCAAGTTCTTCACAATTCTAATTGGTGTTCCAGGGGGTGTACTCAAAAGAGCAAAAGCTATAGCAAGTTTTTCACTGTGTCTATACAATGCATCTTCTTTATCCTCTTCATCAATATCAAGCAACACCTGTGATGTTGTAGGCACATACCCTGCCCTCTTTATTTCCCTTCCCATCTCATCCACCATGTCATATATCTGTTTGTTCAGATCATGTGACTTATCACCAGCAACAAACTCATACATTTCATTGTTTATCTCAATCATGGTACTCCCGGGAACCTTCTTGATCCCTTTCATATCCATCATCTCCCTAACCTTGGTTTTCTTCTCCCAACGCCGCAACTTCGCATAAATGTTAGAGAGCAGCACATAGTTAGACTCATGCATTGGTTCCTTTCTTATTAGCTCCTTTGAGATGCCCTTGGCGAGTTTGAGATGCCCACGAGCATGACAAGCAGTGATTATGCTTCTCCATATGATTTGGTTTGGCTTAACCTCAACAGGCATTGCTTGTACAAACTCTAAGGCCTCATTCACAAGTCCTGCTCTACTCAACAAATCAACCATACATCCATAGTGTTCAATCTTAGGCACAATGCCATAACTCTTCTCCATGAAATCAAAATAGCAGCGCCCCTTATCAACCAGCCCCGAATGGCTACATGCAGAGAGCACTCCAATGAAGGCAACATCATCAGGCTGAATTCCTTGTTCCACCATCTCATCAAACAACATAACAGCCTCCAATCCGCGACCATGCATAGCCAAACCAACGATCACCGAAGTCCACGAAACTATGCTCCTCACTTCCATTCCTCTAAACAGTTCCACAGCTCTATCAACATCACCACACTTGGCAAACATGTCAATCATTGCATTACATAACTCTTCAGACTTCGTTATGTTCCTCTTCTCAACATAAGACTCCAGCCACTTCCCCAACTCCAGTGCACCCAAATCAGCACAAGCAGCCAAAACCGAAACCATGGTGATCTCATCAGGAAACACACCCATAACCTGCATCTCCCTAAACAACCCAACGGCACGAGCAGAATCTCCCACACGTGCGTACCCTCCAATCATAGCGCTCCACGTAACCGAATCCCGCTTGGAACTTTCATCAAAGACCTTCCAGGCAAAACCAACCCCACCCTCACAACAGCAATACATGTGAACCAAAGTGTTGCGAACATGGGCATCCTCGTAAAAACCGAATTTTGCGACCGACCCATGAACAGATTCGCCCAAACGTAGGTTCCCGAGGCCCGCGCAGGCTTTGAGAACAAAAGGGTAAGTGAATTTATTGGGAGAAACGTCGAAACGGAGCATGGTGTTGTAGAAATGCAGGGTTTTGGGCTTGGAATCGTGGGTTTGGGCGAAGGCTCGAAAGAGGGTGTTGAAGAGGAAGGCGTCGTGGAAGGGGAGAGGACCATTTGAGGGGAAGAGGAAGGTGGAAGCGTAGTGAATGGCGTCGGGGAAGTGGGAGGAGGTGGAAGCGAACTTGGTGAGAACGAGAGGGTTGTTGTGGAGACCGAGTTTGAGGATGAATGCGTGGATTTGGGTAAGAGCGGTGAGAGTGTTGCAGGAGTTGAGGAGAGATAAACAGGTTTGTTCTGCGACACGTCGCTTTGTGGTGTGTGGGGGAAGTTGGACCCATGAAGATGTGATGGTGATTGCATTTGCAGCAAAACAGAGTAGCTTGGTTATTTGCATTGGTTCATTTCGTGAGTCCTTTGAGCAGAATCAAACAAAGCTTTTCAATCTGCTTTGCTTTCACTTCTTTTGCAATATGTTTGTTGCCGTGAAAGTCAACTCTCTTCCAGGTCATTCAATCCCCGTTATAAAACGGGTGTTTCTAAATTAAAATTAAAAATAGAATCGCTTAATTATACTTTTTTCTTTAATTTTACTATATTCTCTAACTTTTATAAAATTTTGATCCCTAAATTAGTTAATTTGTTGACATTTTTTTTATAAACTGAAAGAAAAAAAGTTAAGACACAACAAAGGACTAAAGACCTTTAGCATTATTGACAAATCAACAAAGAAGCTACCATGACCACAACCTAATCTAGCCAAGCAGTCCCATAAGTATTCCCTTCTCTGAAAACATGCTTCAACATGTGACCAATCAAAGTCACATACAGATGGAGAGGTAACCCCCTTCAACCACTAGGTACACAACAAAAAAATGATTACTAATGTAAAATGTAGATATAACCACGAGATATAAACACGGTTAAAAAATAATAGAGTTAATAAAATGCGCGGTGACATTTTTGAAAATTTAAGAAAAACAATATAAACACGGTTACCGTGGTTAAAACAATATATAATCAAAGTTAAATGGGAAATCGTGTTTATATGATTTAGGGTTTATAGTTTATTTATTTTGGTAAATATTTAAACACAGTTATGTAAGTAACCATGCTTATATATTTACCAAAATAATATAAATACAATAATCATAAACCATATAAACACGTTTACCCATTTGTATCTCTATAAATATAAACACGGTTAAATGAGTAATCGTGTTTATTTATTTTAGTAAATATTTAAACATGATTACCCATTTAACGATGTTTGTGTCTGCAGAGATACAAACACGATTGTATAGGTAAGTGTGTTTATCTTATACATGTGTTGAAACCAAGTCTGGTTTGAAAAAGAAATTTGGTAATAACCATTGACCAGACCCTAAGTTGCGTTAATATAACCAAACCCCAATATTTGTTAATGACACAAATCAAGGCATTTAAACTGAGTGAAGTATATCCTCATGTATTCTAATCTGTTTAAACTAAGTATTTTCAAAAAACAAATTCTAAGAACACAGGTTACAAAAGAAAGGGGGAGTCTATTAGGACAAAAGTTTGATTCAAGAAAAGTCTAGACTTTGCCCAAAAAGAATCTAGTACAATAAAGTTTAGAAGTTTGGACCACCAATCAGACCTCAAACTTTTGAAGCAACAAAGATCATACAACAAGAACATTACTTCAAGTACTTATTGTGCAACGTTCTAAACCTTTTTTTTATGATGCTTCGAGTCAAGCGCTTATCAAGGATAACTGTGTTTATCATCAAAGAAGATAAGAGACAAAACAGTGAAGCAACCAAAGCAACCTGCTAAGAAACCAATGTAGCTACCCTGCGTATTTTAGAAAAGCTGATTGCAGTCAGCTATTATGTTAGGAAGTTACAAAAAGGTCATCAGTAATATGCTTTACGCGTTAATCAAAAGAAGAAAGCTAAAAAATGATCTTTATGCTTTGAAGATCTTAAGGAACTCCATTCCCATACAAGCTTCAAAGTTTCTTCATACCAGACCTTTTGGCATATCATTATCCTCTCAAGGTCTAGTGCTTTCGAACAAGTAAAAACACCTTCAATGGATTTCCAACGGCTATAGTCTCTTCACCATCCTATCAAACGGTCATCTTGAATGCCCTATATATTTAAAGAGATTCAAATTTGAAGACATAACAAGAGAGAACCTATGTGATCTTGAAGCAAAGCTCCTACAATCTGTTCTTTGTTCTATTTTCTTAGACAAAGCATTCTTTGTTGTTCTACCTCTAGCAGACCTTAGTCCTTTGTCTATCTTACTTAGTGTATCAGTTTATTCTTTATATCCTTTTATACACTACATTCTCAGAAACACCTTACACCATCTATCTTTATAAATTTATTATTGTGTAAAAGTCCAGTGAGTTGTCAGCCATTAATTTCTATGGGAAATAGTTTGTGGCCTGAAGAGGCTTTTGAAAGAATACTTGGGTTTGAATCAGGAGTGGCTTATTGAAAGAATACTTGGGTTTAAGCTAGGAGTGGCTGGAGTCAAGAATACTTATGGCACAAGTCTGGTGCTGATATTGTAATGGAAATTTTACAATAGTGGAAATCCTTCAAGTTAGAAGGTACTGAACGTAGCTTCTATGTTGGAAGTGAACTAGAATAAATTCCTTGTGTTCATTCTTCACTTTCCTTAATCTTAAAAGGTTTAATTCATGAGTCTGATTACTTGCGTTTTAAAAGTTCAAATTCTATATAAGAATCTAAGACTTATTCAACCCCCTTCTAAGTCTAGCTTTGAACCAATAATTGGTATTAGAGCTTATCCTTTAGGTTGATCACTCCAACAAGTGAAAAGGAACAAGATCTATGGCAGATTCTCAGAGTAATCAGCTTATAGCACAAGGTTTTTCTATCAACAGGCCACCAACCTTCTTTGGTGAATACTATCCATATTGGAAGGATAGAATGAAGATATTTATCAAATCCACTCCTGTATAGCCTTTGGGTATTCATCACCAATGGTGATTATGCAGCTCCTATTGATGAAGATGGAAAGCCCAAATCAAAAGATGAATGGACTACAGTTGAAAAACTTTAAGAAATTGAAAGTGAGACATGTTGATATGATCACCGACTTTGAAAACTAAATTTCAAAATTGAAAGGAGAAGATTTTGATAAAAGTATTAAAAAAGAAATGGAAGAAAATGAAAGAATGTACCTTGAAGAGTTGAGCAAACTTAGACAAGAGAATCTTGTTGAAAGTTTGCTGTAATTCTCAAGCAGATGAAATCATTAATTTACAGAAGCAAGTAAGCTCACTTACTTTAGACCTGAGCAAGTTTGTTAATGGCATTGAGAATTTGAATAAGCTTTTGAGAAAATATCATGGTGACCATAGTAGACCTGGTATGGGCTATGTAGAGAAAAATGATTTCAAGAAATCTTTATCTCATGCATTTGTTTCAAAGAAGCAGAAGCATGTTAAGTGTAATTATTACAAAAGGCATGGTCATGTAATAAATGATTGCAGGAAAAGAAAAAAAATGAATGAAAAGGCTATTAACCATGTAGGACCCAAGAAGATTTGGGTACCAAAACCATTGTGTATTTGCATGTTGATAACAGGTTTTTGATAATGACAAGGGAACAAGCATCACAAGCTCTTCATGAATCAAAAACAAATGAAACAAATCAAAGGTGTCATATAAAATCAAGAATCGGGAAGAAAACGGTTTCACAAGTTCAAGAAATCAAGAAACCAATAAACCAAGACAAAGGAAAGCAACCATGGATCACAACATATCAATGGAAGACCTACAGGCATGGAAAAACATCAAACTACAAAGCCTGAATCGATTCAACCACGAATGAATCGATTCACAGCCTTGGAAGTTATCAAAAATAAGAAACAGAATGGGTTGAATCGATTCACCATAACCCTGAATCCATTCAAACACCTGGAAGTCACTAAAATTGAAAACAGAATGCTTTGAATCGATTCACCATGACCCTGAATCGATTCATTCGAAGATGACAACCTAGGAAACCCAAACAGAATGCTCTGAATCGATTCAAACAAAGCTCGAATCGATTCATACGAATATGGAACTCTAAATTGCACAAGTCAGAATGCTCTGAATCGATTCAAGGAACTATGAATCGATTCAAGAAGTGGGAAACACCACTAAAAGGACAGATTTAAGTGGGAACCAACAACCCAATCTCAGAATACGCAAAGACAAGCTGGAACCACTATCTTGCAACGACTAGGAGGACTTTGAAGCTGCTACAAGGCTTTATAAATTTCTCTCCAACTCAAGCACAAAAACAGAACAAGAAGCTATCATTCTTTACTTACTCTTGTGCTTAGTAAGCCCTTATTCTTGTATTTCATTTGCATATTCTCTCTTCTTGAGAGTTATAGATTTAAGAGAACCTTCACTTGTACATCTACTCTGTTGAGAGAGTCACTTGCTTGTAAAACACCAAACACCAAAGTTCACTCTAGATTGAGTGGTTGTTCACTCTAGGTTGAGTAGTTATAAAGGTTGGGATTCAACCTTTGGGATATTGTGAGATTGAGAGATTGGGTGGGGTGCCCTTATACTTGTGAGGATTGGGTTCTTGAGTGTGGAACACTAGGAAGCTGCAATTGCTCAAAGTTGTATCTCTAGTCTACAATAGTGGAAATCCTCTAAGTGGGTTGCTTAGAGGCGAGACGTACACCGGATTGGTGGAACTCGTTAAATCGGTTTGCAAGCTTCTCTTCCCTACTCTTTTACTTTCATATACTGTGCTTAATTGGCTTGTGTTGATTGATTGTGACTTGCATATTTAAACTTGTTCAATTTGGTAAACCTTGAATACTGCACACCAAGTGTTTGTCAAATTGTCTCTGCTCTATTTACCTTTGTTTTGCCTTGCACATGTCATTAAACTTGATTTCACTTGCATAATCTTGTATATTTAAACATAAGAATCAAGTTCAAAGGCTTTCCAACTAAAAGTTTTAAAAACTCAATTCACCCCCCTCTTGAGTATTGGGGCCACTTGAATAACAAGTGGTATCAGAGCTTGACTCTTAGTAAAACAAGCTTAACAGCTTCAAGAGAACAAATGGCCTCAAGTTCTCAAAACCTCTTTCCCGAGGGTGGTGCTATAAACAGACCTCCTGCTTTCAATGGAGAAGGCTATACCTTTTGGAAAGAAAGAATGAAAATATTTATTCAATCTATTGATTTTAAAGTTTGGAATGTCATTGAAAATGGTCCTTATACACCCATGCATATTGTCAATGATAAAAGTGTTGAAAAACCTATGGAGGAATGGACTAGTGATGAAGAAAAGAAAGTGCAATATGGCTATAAGGCTAAAAATCTCATCACTATGGCATTAGGTCCAGATGAATTTTTTAGAATAATGAATTGTAAATCCGCCAAGGAAATGTGGGATACTCTTCAAGTAACCCATGAAGGTACAAATGATGTTAAAGACTCTAAAATTAGTACACTAACCAGTCAATATGAGTGCTTTAGATTAAACTCTCATGAGTCAATTATTGATATGCAAAAACGGTTCACTCTCATCATTAATCAACTTATTACTCTTGGAAAGACTTACACTAACAAAGAGCTCATTCATAAAGTGTTGAAAAGTCTTAACAGAGAATGGCAACCACTAGTTACCGCCATCAAACAATCTCCCAGCATAAACGAGATGTCTCTTGCCACATTATTTGGTAAGTTGCAGGAACAAGAACAAGAGCTGAAAGAATTGAAGATGACGGAAGAGGAAGAAAAATCTTCCAAGAAAAAGGGACTCGCCCTCAAGGCCACTTCTATAAATGAAGAAGAATCCGGAAGTGAACTTGACAAAGAAGAAGAGTTTGGACTATTTGTGAGACGCTTTGGGAAATTCATGAAAAGCAAACGCTTCCAAAGAAGCTTCAAAAACCCAAGTAAGAAACCTATCACTAAAGAAAATTCTTCCTCACCCAATTGTTTTGAATGTGGTAAGGAAGGGCATTTCAAAACGGACTGCCCAAATCTTAAGAAGAAGGGCAAAGAGAAAAGAGGAAGAAGGAGAGCATATATAGCATGGGATGAAAATGAGATAAGTAGCTCGGATGACTCGGAAAATGAAGAAGCAAACCTTTGCCTCATGGCCAACCACCAAGAAGAAGATGATGAGGTAAACTTCCATGACTTAGATAAGGATGAATTACTTGATGCTCTAGAGGAATTGTATGATAAATTTGTAAAAGTCTCTAATAGACTTAAGGTGTCTAGAAAAACTAGTGACACTCTAGAAATGCACCTTATGGAGGTTTGCAAAGAGAATGAATGCTTAAAGGAAGAATTGGAAAATGCTCAAACATGCTACAAAAGTAAACCCTGTGATTTTGCTAAGAAATGTGTTGATCTAGAAAATAAAGTCCTAGATTTAAACAAAACCTTAGAGAGGTTTACAAATGGTAGAGATAATCTGAATGTAGTACTTGGAAATCAAAGATGCATGTTTGACAAAACTGGTTTAGGGTACAATTCTGTTAAAAATGAAAAGCATTACAAAAACTTCTTTGTGCCTCCTATGAGATCATCCTCGCCCTTTATGAAATGCAATCATTGTGGATTCAAAGGTCATAACTCTTCAAATTGCAATGTTAGAAAATTAGGGCCAAAGGTTATAAGAAAGGCGTGGGTTCCCAAAGGAACATTACCACAAGCTAACCTTAAAGGACCCAACATAAAATGGGTACCTAGTTCTCTAAACTGATTTTGTTTTGTAGGTATGTTTCAAGGCAAGCAACACTCATTGGTATTTGGATAGTGGGTGTTCAAAGCATATGACGGGAGACATAAGCAAGTTTACATCATTCACTCCCAAAAGAAAAGGAAGCGTCACCTATGGAGACAACACTAAAGGAAGGATTCTAGGCATTGGAAAGGATATAGAGTTTTGTTTGAATCAAATTGTTGCATAATTGAGCATAAGACTAATAAGGAAGTTAAGTTCGTAGGCCAAAGAATTGATAATATTTATATGATTGATATGGATAGTTTGTCTTCAAATGATGTACAATGCTTCTTGATTAGAGAGGATGAAACCTGGCTATGGCATAGAAGAATAGCTCATATACATGTAGACCACTTGAATAAACTTGTTTCTAAAGAATTAGTAATTGGTTTACCAAAGCTTAAATTTGAAAACAAATTTTGTGATACATGTCAAAAGGGAAAACAAATAAAGGCATCCTTTCAATCTAAAAACATTGTTTCCACCCAAAAGCCTTTACAACTTTTGCACATGGATCTTTTTGGACCTTCCAAAATCAAAAGCTTTGGTGGTAATTACTATAGTCTAGTAATTGTAGATGACTACTCTAGATATACTTGGACCTTGTTTCTTGCTCATAAGAATGAAGCATATCATGCATTTAAGAAACTTGCTAAGATTATCCAAAATGAACAAAATTCAAAAATTACATCCATTAGAACTGATCACGGGGGAGAATTCAAAAATTAATCTTTTGAAAAGTTTTATGAAAAACATGGTATAAATCATAATTTTTCAGCTCCTAGAACTCCACAACAAAATGGAGTAGTAGAAAGGAAAAACAGATCATTGGTGGAGCTTGCTAGAACCATGTTAAATGAAAACAACATTGCAAAACATTTTTGGGCCGATGCGGTAAATACCGCTTGTCATGTTATGAATAGATGCTTAATAAGGCATATTCTAAAGAAAACCCCTTATGAACTTTACAAGGGTAGAAAACCCAACATTTCATACTTCCATATATTTGGATGTAAATGTTTTGTGCTCAATAATAGAAAAGATAATCTAGGAAAGTTTGATGCTAAAGCTGATGAAGCAATCTTCCTAGGGTACTCTCAATCTAGTAAATCTTATAGAATTTTCAGCAAACGCACAAATACCATTGAAGAATCTATTCATGTTAAATTTGATGAAAATAGCCATAACCCTCCGAGAAAGGAAGACGTTGATGATCTTGCAGGTGCACTTCAAGAAATGCACTTGAATGAAGAGGAGGAAATCAACAAGAAAGAAGAAACAACACAAAATAAGGAACCATATCAATGGATCACATTGAAGGATCACCCATTAGACAAAGTCATAGAAGAAATAACTCAAGGTGTAAGTACTCAAAATGCTATTAGAAATACTTGTAATCACCTAGCATTTGTGTCACAAATAGAACCCAAAAACATTGATGAAGCCATTATTGATGAACATTAGATGTTGGCCATACAAGAAGAGTTAAATCAATTTGAAAGAAATGAAGTTTGGAAATTAGTGCCAAGACCCAATGATCACCAAATAATAGGAACAAAATGGGTTTTTAGAAATAAACTAGATGAAAATGGCATAATAACAAGAAACAAAGCTAGATTAGTTGCTAAAGGATACAATCAAGAAGAAGGGATAGACTATGAAGAAACGTATGCTCCCGTAGCTAGATTAGAAGCCATAAGATTACTATTAGCTTTTGCTTATTGTATGGACTTTAAGCTTTATCAAATGGATGTCAAAAGTGCTTTTCTAAATGGCTATATTCAAGAAAAAGTCTACATAGATCAACCTCCCGGTTTTGAAAATCACAAATTTCCAAACCATGTCTTCAAATTGAGAAAAGCTTTATATGGTTTGAAACAAGCTCCAAGAGCTTGGTATGAAAGACTTAGCAAATTTCTGTTAGAAAATAATTTTGAAAGAGGTAAGGTTGATACTACATTGTTTATAAAACGTAAAAACAATGACATTCTTTTGGTACAAGTTTATGTAGATGACATAATATTTGGTGCTACTAATGAAATTCTTTGTCAAGAGTTTGCCAAGATTATGCAAGATGAATTTGAAATGTCCATGATGGGAGAACTCACCTTCTTCCTTGGATTACAAATCAAACAAACCAATGAGGGAACATTCATTAGTCAAACAAAATATTGTAAAGAACTACTCAAAAGGTTTGAAATGGACAAAGCAAACGAAATAGCTACTCCCATGAGTACATCTTGCTACCTAGACAAAGATGAGAAGGGTAAGGATGTTGAAATAACTAAATATCGAGGTATGATTGGCTCCTTACTTTACTTAACAGCTAGTAGGCCTGATATTATGTTTGCTGTGTGCATGTGTGCTAGATATCAAGCATGTCCTAAGGAATCACATCTCACTGCTGTGAAAAGAATTTTGAAATATCTTATGGGTACACAAAATGTTGGTCTATGGTACCCCAAAGGGGTTGAATGCATGTTGATTGGTTATTCTGACTCAGATTTTATAGGATGTAAGCTTGATAGGAAAAGCACTAGTGGAACATGCCACTTGCTTGGTAGTTCTCTTGTTTCTTGGCATAGCAAGAAACAAGTGAGTGTTGTACTATCTACAGCTGAGGTAGAATATGTTGCAGCTGGTAGTTATTGTGCTCAAATCCTTTGGATGAGACAACAACTTCTAGACTTTGGAGTTATATTAGACCATGTGCCTCTTAAGTGTGATAATACTAGTGCTATCAATATCTCAAAGAATCCTGTCATGCACTCTAGGACTAAACATATTGAAATAAGACATGATTTTATAAGAGACCATGTTTTGAAGGGTGATTGTGTGCTTGAACATGTTGATACATCTAAGCAATTAGCAGATATCTTCACTAAACCATTAGCCAAAGAACAATTCATTCATATTAGAAGAGAATTAGGAATTTTAGATATATCCAACTGTGTCTGTTCTTAATTTTGTTTAATGTATTGCTACTCAATAATTGATTGATAACTGATGTTGGTAAGAATAAGAAGGCAAAAGGATCTTCATGAAAATGAAGCCTTGATGATCCAAAAAGAACCATTTTATGCCTTGAATTAATTAAAGTGGAGAAAAATGCAATCTGGAGTGAAACAGGCCCTTCGAATCAATTCCCCATCACTTCGAATCGATTCAAGCACCTGATTGCTCAATTTTTTCAAAACAGAGACGTTCGAATCGATTCAGGATACCTTCAAATCGATTCACGCACCTGATTGCTCAATTCTTCTTAAAACAGAGACGCTCGAATCGATTCACCCACTCCTTTGAATTGATTCACGCGACAGTTACACACTTGGTTACGCTGTTTTAAGGCTCTCTTTCATTCTTTTCCTCATTTCTCTCCCACTCTCCTTCCCAAAACTATCCAACTTCCTCTCTAAAACTACCTCTCAACTTCTCCACTTTCAATGGCATCATCTTCCCAACCTCACAAGAAGCAAAGAGCAAACATTGCCGCTGCTTCAATTCCTCAACATTTAGATCTCTCAAGGTTCTTCTCCACCCAAAAGGAGTTGGAAAGGTACCAATCCTCATTTTTTGAAAAACACCTAATTTCCCCTCATTGGCTTGATGTCCCCTTCTTTGAAATTTCTGGGCTTCCTCTTCTAAATACTCTTCATCAACGAGAGCTAGTAGGATTTATGGCTCTTGAGGAAGTAGCTATCTACCCAGAGTTGATTCGGGTTTTCTATTCAACTCTGCGCCTTCAAGATGCTCGATACATTGCCAAAGTGAAGGGCAAAACCATTCTTCTTGACAATGAAGTATTGAACAAAGTAGGATTGCTCCCTCTCAACAATGCCTCTTTCCATGGCCAGGAACCACCTCTTGCATGGAACTACAACCCTTTGGAGGCAAGAACCTTCTTCAATCTTGCCGCCCCCTCCAGCACTGTTGGCACACTAAGCCTTGACCACCGCCTCCTGCATTATGCCTTGGTGAAAATACTCCTCCCTTCCGGTGGAAACTATACAAGATTGAATGAGGCACAAATCTTGTTGCTATGGGCCATTGTTAATCAGAAGGACATTAACTAGATCGATTTGGTAAGGCACCATATGATCAAAGCTCAAAATCTTGCTCATCTTCCTTATGCCATCCTCATCACAAAACTACTCCGCCACTATAAGGTGGACTTGAAAAATAAGGTGAAAGAAATTGTAGGCCCCTAAGCACCAATCAGAAAAACTCATCTAACAAAGATGAATATAGTTGAATATCATGGGCGATGGCAATTTCTTCGACGCCCTCATCATCATGCTGAAGACGCTGCTCCTCCTTCTCCACCCGCTCCTACTGATGATTTGTTTACCAGAATCACTGCCCATATGGATCAATGCTTAGACATCATGGAAGCCAACTTCAACGCTCGTCTGGACAAGCTTGAAGCTAACATGGAAGAGCGATACACAGAGCTTGCCACTCAAATTTCTAGCATCCATTTTCCTCAGCCTTGATTGACTTTTTGCACTTTATGCTTTCTATGTCCAGCAATCATTTAATTTTCTGTTCAGACTTAGTTGACTTTTTGAAACATTTACCTTATTTGCTTTGGTTAATTAAATGGCTATTTTGTTAGATGCTTGGATGATTATATCATATTGCTTGGATGTCACATTTGAGTAGTTTTATGCGGCATGTGATTATTACTCGCTTGATTACGTACTCTCTAAATTTGTTTTTGATAATGATAAAGGGGGAGAGATATTTGAAAGATACTAGAGTTTTTTTAAAAGATACAAAGATACTAGAACGATACTTGGTTGATTGAAAAACAAAAGGGGGAGACATACTCTGAAATTTTCAAATGACTCGTTATCACTGTTTTTTTAAAAAAATTGGCTATTAACATCCCAAGAGATGGCCATTGGTTGTCATCATCAAAAAGGGGGAGAATGTATTTGCATGTTGATAACAGGTTTTTGATAATGACAAGGGAACAAGCATCACAAGCTCTTCATGAATCAAAAACAAATGAAACAAATCAAAGGTGTCATATAAAATCAAGAATCGGGAAGAAAATGGTTTCACAAGTTCAAGAAATCAAGAAACCAATAAACCAAGACAAAGGAAAGCAACCATGGATCACAACATATCAATGGAAGACCTACAGGCATGGAAAAACATCAAACTACAAAGCCTGAATCGATTCAACCACGAATGAATTGATTCACAGCCCTGGAAGTCATCAAAAATAAGAAACAGAATGGGTTGAATCGATTCACCATAACCCTAATCGATTCAAACACCTGGAAGTCACTAAAATTGAAAACAGAATGCTTTGAATCGATTCACCATGACCCTGAATCGATTCATTCAAAGATGACAACCCAGGAAACCCAAACAGAATGCTCTGAATCGATTAAACAAAGCTCGAATCGATTCATACGATTCTGGAACTCTAAATTGCACAAGTCAGAATGCTCTGAGTCGATTCAAGGAACTACGAATCGATTCAAGAAGTGGGAAACACCACTAAAAAGATAGATTTAAGTGGGAACCAACAACCCAATCTCAGAATACGCAAAGACAAGCTGGAACCACTATCTTGCAATGGCTAGGAGGACTTTGAAGCTGCTACAAGGCTCTATAAATTTCTCTCCAACTCAAGCACAAAAACAGAACAAGAAACTATCATTCTTTACTTACTCTTGTGCTTAGTAAGCCCTTATTCTTGTATTTCATTTGCATATTCTCTCTTCTTGAGAGTTATAGATTTAAGAGAACCTTCACTTGTACATCTACTCTATTGAGAAAGTCACTTGCTTGTAAAACACCAAACACCAAAGTTCACTCTAGATTGAGTGGTTGTTCACTCTAGGTTGAGTAGTTACAAAGGTTGGGATTCAACCTTTGGGATATTGTGAGATTGAGAGATTGGGTGGGGTGCCCTTATACTTATGAGGATTGGGTTCTTGAGTGTGGGACACTAGGAAGCCGCAATTGCTCAAATTTGTATCTCTAGTCTACAATAGTGGAAATCCTCTAAGTGGGTTGCTTAGAGGCGAGACGTACACCGGATTGGTGGAACTCGTTAAATCGGTTTGCAAGCTTCTCTTCCCTACTCTTTTACTTTCATATACTGTGCTTAATTGGATTATGTTGATTGATTGTGACTTGCATATTTAAACTTGTTCAATTTGGTAAACCTTGAATACTGCACACCAAGTGTTTGTCAAATTGTCTCTGCTCTATTTACCTTTGTTTTGCCTTGCACATGTCATTAAACTTGATTTCACTTGCATAATCTTGTATATTTGAACATAAGAATCAAGTTGAAAGGCTTTCCAACTAAAAGTTTTAAAAACTCAATTCACCCCCCCTCTTGAGTATTGAGGCCACTTGAATAACACATTGATCATTCTTATTGTAGATGTCCATAAAGACAAGGACAAATCCTTTGCATTGGTATTTGGATAGTGGATGGTCGCATCACATGACAGGAAGAAGGTCTGTGTTCCTAGACCTTGAGTAGTTTAAAGGTAGAACAATCACCTTTGGAGGAAACCAAACTGGAAAGATCATAGGGTCTGGTAGAGTTGGTAAAATTTCCTTACTTGTCATTAAAAATGTTTATTTAGTTGAAGGTCTGAGGCATAACCTACTAAGCATCGGTCAATTTTCTGACAGTGGGTACAAGGTCTCTTTTAACAAAGAAAAGTGTACTATCATCAACCATTGATGGAACGACACTCTTCTCTACAAATAGACATTACAACCTGTACAAGGTTGACTTGAATGAACTAAATAATCAAAATGTAACATTTGTGTTTTCAAACTCTGATGAGAAATGGATCTGGCACAAAAAGCTTGGGCATGTGAGCTTAAAACATATTTCAAAACTTCACAAAAGAGGCCTTATTAAGGGACTACTAAAGATTTTTTTCAACAGTTCCCTGCCTTGTGAAGCATGCCAAAGAGGGGAACAACATAAACCTCTTTTGAAAATAAAAATTTTGTTTCCACTACCAGACCATTAGAACTATTACATTTAGATTTATTTGGTCCATCTCAGGTGTAGAGTGTAGCAGGAAAGAAGTATAGATTTGTCATTGTTGATGATTACATAAGAATGACATGGGTATACTTCCTAGCATACAAGGATGGGTCTATGAAAGTATTCAAGATTTTCTGCAAGAAAATCCAGAATGAGAAACGATTATGTATTGGTACAATAAGAAGTGATCATGACAGAGAATTTGAAAATGAAATTTTTGAAAAATTCTACAATGAGTCTGACAAACTTACAGTTTTTCTTCTCCAAGAACACCTTAACAAAATGGTGTTGTGGAAAGGAAAAATAGATCTCTACAAGAAATGGCTAGAATAATGCTTTGTGAAAATGATCTTCCAAAATATTTCTGGGCAGAGATTGTGAGCACTTCTTGTTATATTCAAAACAGAATCCTTATTAAACCAATACTGAACAAGACTCCTTATGAATTGTGGAAGGCAAGAAGACCTAACATATCATATTTCATCCTTTTAGGTGTACTTTCTATATCCTTAACACAAAAGACCATATTGGAAAATTTGATTCTAAGTGTGATAAAGGGATATTCATGGGGTACTCAACCACATCAAAATCTTACAGAGTTTTCAATACAAGAACTCATACCATTGAGGAATCAATACATGTAAGATTTAATTATTTTCAAGAGACTAACAGGAGACTGGTAGATCTAGAACTTGATGATACAGGTGTGCAGTAACAAGAATTAGAACAAGATCAATAAGAATCCAATCTTACTTAACTTGAACTAGTAGAAAATGAAAGTGGAAAACCTGAACAACAACTATTAGTGTCTGAACCAGAAAAGCAAAGAGACTAGAAGTTCAAGGCTTATCATCCTTCAGACCTTATCATTGAAGATTAAGCTACAGGAATGAAGACCATATCCAAACTTCTCAACCAATCGACCATAGCTCTAGTTTCAGAACTAGAACCCAAATATGTTATAGAAGCCTTAAAAGATACTGACTAGATCATTGCCATACAAGAAGAATTGAACCAGTTTGAGAGAAATAAGGTCTGGACCCTTATCTGTAGATCCAAAAAATAAAGCATTATTCGAACCAAATGGGTGTTTAGAAATAAGCTTGATAAAGGAGGCAAAGTTGTTAGGAATAAGGCCAGACTTGTAGCATAAGGGTACAATCAGCAAGAAGGTATTGATTTCACTAAAACTTTTTCTCCTGTAGCCAGACTTGAGGCTATAAGGATACTCCTTGCATTTGCTGCTTTTAAAGGAATTACATTATATCAGATGGATGTTAAGAGTTCTTTTCTAAATGGATTTATTGAAGAAGAAATTTATGTGAATCAGCCCCTGGGTTTTGAAGATATATCTTTTCCAAACCATGTTTTTAAACTTAGTAAAGCATTGTATGGTCTGAAATAAGCTCCTAGGGCTTGGTATGACAGACTCAATACCTTTTTGATTTCAAATGGCTTTACTAGAGGAAAAGTAGATACAATCGTATTCAAAAAAAGCTCTCACAAAAACTTTATAATTATGCAAATCTATATGGATGACATTGTTTTTGGTGCTATTAATGTAAGTCTTTGCAAAGAATTTTCTAAAATGATGCAAGCTGAGTATGAAATAAGTATGATAGGAGAACTCAAATTCTTCCTAGGCTTGCAAATCAAACAGACTGATGATGGTATTTTATCCATCAACAAAAGAACACCAATGAGTTACTTAAAAATTTTAAAATGGCTGATGCTAAGCCAATAAGCACTCCTATGCATCCAAATTGCATAATCAATAAAGATGATTCTAGTACACCAGTGGATCAAACCTTATATAGAGGAACGATTGATTCACTCCTATACTTAACAGTCAGCAGACCAGATATAATGTTTCATGTTTGTATATGTGCAAGATATCAATCAAACCCTAAGGAATCATACTTATCTATAATGAAGATGATTCTGAGGTATCTTATAGGTACCACTAACCTTGAGCTATTCTACAAAAGAACAAACTTTTTCTCTTTATCAGGATATTGTAATGCAGATTTTGCAGGAGATAGAATTGATAGGAAAAGCACAAGTGGTGGATGCCACTTTCTTGGCAAAAACCTAATATCCTAGGGAAGTAAAAAGCAAAACTCAATTGCTCTTTCAATAGTAGAAGCTGAGTACATGTCTGTAATAAGCTATTGTTCTTAACTTCTTCGGATGAAGTATCAGCTTGAAAATTACTCAATCAAGGAAGAAAAATTCCTGTGTTCTGTGACAACTCAAGTGCAATAAATCTCTCAAAGAATCCTATTCAACACACCAAAGCCAAACACATAGAGGTGAAATATCACTTCATCAAATACTATGTACAAAATGGGATTTTTGACAAGAAATTTATGGACACAGACCATCAATGGGTAGACATCTATACAAAGCCTTTGACTGAGGCCAGGTTTACTTTTATCAAGTACAATTTAAATTTGAGAAATGTTACTTGAATATATCTGCTTTGTATATGAACTTGTTTTATTTAAAAGTCTAAATGTTTACTAAAAGGTCTAAGTCTGATTATGTATGCTTAGTTGGTTGATATGTCTGAACCCATAAATATTTGCTTCTATTTAATGCTGAGAGGAAAAAGGTTAAAAATCTTTTGGGATTTGTGTTAATTGAAAAAGTTTCACGTTTTATTATCATTAACTTTAAAATGTATCACGTGGTAGAAGTTAATATCTTTTTGTGTACCTGTCACCTGAACTATTTTCTTCCTCTTCTTAGTGAACAATTTTGGCCTTCTTAAATCAAGTGACCCTTCACTTCTTTTCCCTCCTTGCAAGTTCTCTTTCTTTCAAAAACCTTTCTCTCTCTCAGTTGTGCCAAAACCCTTACATTTCTAAAACCCTAAATCTTCCATCTTCTTTACATTTCTTGAACTCTACCATGACACCTAAGCTCTTAGTTGAAGACATTGTGGAGTCCTCCTACTTCCATCTCGAACAACACAAGCTTGATGGAAGGAATGTGACTGCTAAAATTAAAGGAATCAGATGGACCCGTTTCTTTGTGGATAGGGAGCCCTTCTCCCATTCGCTTGTTCTGGAGTTCTGGAATAGCGTCTCTATTGATAAGTCCAACTTTATCATTCTTAGCAGTCTTAAAGGAAAGGCATTGAGATTTCTGAAGATGTCCTTGCAACAGTGTATGGTTGCCCTACGATTGGAAACGTGTTTGTAGATGATTTTGAATTTGAAGTTGTTTGTATAAAAAGTCTCACCCTGCCAAGCTGTTGGGAGTCTTCTTCCTAAGGTGAAAATGCTTCATCTCTTCATGAAGCAAATTTTTTGCCCTAGGAAAAGCGCAAGGGACATAGTTACTAAGTTGGACAGATTTTGCATGTATCATATGCTTATGAAGGAGAAGCTCAGTCTACCCAATATCATTATGAAATATTTGATTTCTTCAGTGGGGAAAAAGCAGAACAAAATTCCTTTCTCTGTAGTGTTGATGAAGGTATTTTCCCTGGAGAATGTACCAACTCAGACTATTGGTGACTTGATCAAGTGCTTTTCCTTGGTGAGAAAGCTTCCCACCTTCTCACCTTTGTTAGACTAGACCTTGGAAAGGTCTACCCCTGCTTCAGCCCTCAAGAAAAAGTCTACCCCTATAGACTTGAAGTAGTGATGAGTCTCTAAAAGACTCATTTGCAATAGTTATTTTATGACAATTTAAAGGAAATTTGTGTAAAATAATAACATTGCTAATGACATTCTTCATAAAATAAAGTTTTGGTTTTAATTAGTAAAAGTAAAGAATTATTGTTGAATTATTGATAAATTAACCATGTTTTATGTAGGAAATTATAAATGGAGCAAAAAGGGAAAAATGATGAAAAATAAGTTATGCTGTCAGAACCCAGCATAAGTACGCTCGGCTCTTATGCCAGCCAGCGTAAATACGCTAGGCTTTTACGTGAGGCCAGCGCGGGTAGGCTCAGGACCAGCGTGCTTACGCTCAGCATTAGAATTGAAGTATTAGTCATGTGCACGTGGATATGCCAGGCCCAGTGCAGGTACACCCTAAAGCACCTGTGACACATATTTTTACGCGTGGTTACGCTAATAGGTGATATTTGTGATATGTCCCACTATTTTTAAGACTAAAAAGGAACTTCCCTCCTATATCTTAATGTTGAAATTTATCATGAACTTAATAGTATCCAAACCCCTTTGTTATGTAAAAATGAGAGATCTTATTAGGGGTATGTGATGATGGTGTATCTTTAATAATGATTGATAATGAAAAGAAAATGTTGTGGTTGTGTACACACCCTTAAATGATGATGATACTAATGAGGGGACGATTGCATGACAAATGTATTTGTTGTAAATCGATGAATCAGAGATGATATCGATATTGAATAATAATGGATGATGTTGTTGATTATTTCCTTGAATAAAGGATGATTGTTATTATTAATGATTTATTGAATGCCATTTTGTGTGATGCAAGTGTGATCTTGTATGTGTGGTTTAAAATTATATTGGTGAATTGTTGTGAATGCCACACTAATATATGAAACAATGGTAATGATCAATGAGATGAAAACCCATTAAGAAATATGTGGTGATATAGATGGAAGATTAATGAATGTTGTTGATGTTGTGATGCCATTATGATTTGTTGCAAGTACTGACTTACATGTATGATATGAATTATGTTGAAATGAAATACCACACTTAAAACATGAAATAATGGCTAAAACCAACAATGATAAAATCCACTAAAGATTGAATGGTGGTTTTGGTGTTGATAATGATGATTGATGAGTGTCATGATAGGATGCATAATGTGAGAATGCATTAATTGGCATTTGCACCCATGGCATATCATACACTACTGGTAAGGAATATTAGGGGATCCCCCCGTTGGCCTAGTGGGAGGGTGGCTCAGTGCATGAGCATTTTGTTGTTTCCCCTATGACTCGGTGTGTAAGTCACAAAGCTGCCCTTAGTTTGGTGATGAGGCACCCTATGTGGCTGGCCCAGTGGGCGGGCGGTGTGACATCCCAAAAATAGAGGTAAATTTTTCATGATTTTATTATTATTAATCTATGAAACATGTGAGTGGTGAAGCCATTTATCAATTACCCTGGATCTATCAGAGGCCTATCTCATATATGAAGATATGAGAAGGTAAGCAAAAGAAATTAACTCTTAAGAAACCCATAATTAATAATAGCGGAAGTATCTTTAGTAAAATAATATTATGGAGTTAAATTCTTAAGAGATCACTCATTTGAAATTAAGAAGCCAAGGTTAACCCAAAGTGTTCATAAAGCAAGATGGAATCATGGATTAATATGAAGAAAAAGGGAAATAATATGTTTAAAGCATTTTGGGAGAATCAGGTCCCCCTCGCTCAAGCGAAATCCCAATTCGCTTGAGCGAGCTTCGCATAGCGCGCTTAGGCGAATCATAAAATGTTGAGCGAAAGAAGAAAATGAAGGTTCAGGGGTCACTTCGCTCAAGCGAACCCTAACTCGCTTGAGCGAGTATTGTAATCCTCGCCTGGGCGAAGCCAGCGAGCGTAAGGCAAAAAAGCCCAAAACCCATTCCACGCTCACTCGCTCGGGCGAAACCATCCCCGCTTAAGCGAGATTACTCCCGAGAGTAATTTCCTGATAAACCCGAGAGCAAAACCTGAGACCAAAACCCTCTCGCTTGGGCGAATCCCCAGCTCGCCTGAGCGAACACCAACCAAAATCCAAACTCTGATTCTAATGTAATTTCGCTTGGGCGACTTGCACATCTGCTTGAGCGGAAATGGAATAATGGCCCAACACTGATGCTGGGACGATCTCGCTTGAGCGAGTTCCATTCTCGCCTAAGCGAGAGTCATCCAGAATCCAAAAATTGATACAGGGACATTCTCGCTTGAGCGAGAAGCCCTCTCACCTGAGCTAGTTTGACAGGAAAACAGGGGAAATGCAGAAATCACCCAACTCTCAACACCAAAACTCATTCTAATCCATTTTACTCAATTTCAACACTTCATACATATCATATTACACATTTAGAACTTGTTCTAATAAATCATTCTTGTAAATTTCCATTACAATTCATCTATTGTATGAATCAACTCACTAACTCTTCCATTTCATAAGTCTAACATTCCACATATAAACTTCATTCATTCATCAAGATATAGAGAGTTTCATCATTCATTCATTCACAGGGTCATGATTGAAAATGAGTCATAGACAAAAGATCTCATTTTCCTCCATGACCTCCCAAACTCATCATTCATACAATTATCCATTCTAAATCCACACTATACCAACATACATTATACTATATACATTACATCTATTCCACATATCTATGTAAACCAAAATATTGCTGGCCAAGGCATTCTTTACCAAAAAGGGGCCTCCTTCACACTCCTCCTCCACAATAGCTCCAAAGCAATACCTACAACACAGGAGCTAAAAAGATATACCACAGGGAGAGTGAGTATACTTTCTCAATGACAAAAATCCAATAAATAGAACAACATATGCATGAATGCAATACAACTATCTCCTTCCTAAGAGGAGTTTATTTAATATCAATCAATCATTCAACAATTTTTCATTTCAATACAATTATTCCCTGATTCTCTCAGAATTATATCAATCAATTCACCATCACAATTTAGTAATTAAAAAGGGAGTTTCCATTCATATCTCATCATCAAGGTATCACACTATACCATGCTTTCAAACTGATGCACATACTAATGTCATGAAAATGCATATGCACAAATCCAATTTCATTTCCTCGGGTGATCGCAACCACCATATCATATACTCATTCTCAATGGTTTCCCGCCTCGCAAGGGGTACTCCCTCTGGTAACCTCGCAAGGTGCTTCTCGTGATCGCAACCACGTTCAATATTTCATATAGGCTTCCCTCCTCGCAAAGTGGTATTCCCGCCTCATGATCGCAACCATGGGCATTCAATCTCATTGGTCCCGCAGGGCCTTTCATTTCAATACCAGGTGATCGCAACCACCGGACTAATAATCATAGGAACTCGCAAGCCCTTTTTCATTTCCATCATCAAGTGATCGCAACCACTTATCAACATCATCATGATATGCATGTCATGCCATGTATACAAAAATGCTCATGCATGTCTCAAGCTCATTTAGATTATCTTACCCTCTCATCTAGGGTATATTCATTTTCAACCACACAATTTTCCACCAATTCATACACAAGTTTCAATTCTCGTATCCAAGAAACATTCCAACCAAAGATTTTAGGCACTTATCATGTCTTATATGAAATCAATAATACATCAACGCATAATAAGCCATTCATAGCCTCTTTTAGGCTTCATCATATAAACACTCATTTTAAACACCATACACAATTCTCATCTTCATACACAATTCATTTCACTTACACATAATATCACCTTTATTTAAGAAAAGATGTCATACTACATTAATACATACATTATCATCCCAATTCTCATGCATTTAGAAAATACACCCCTCTCCTACCTCAAGAGAAGTAGACCTCTGGGGTTGATGTTCCTGCTTCACCAATATTGCCAAGCCCTACACCAATCATTTATAGGGCCACATCAATTATTTATTCAAACACCAATTCAATATATATATATATATATATATATATATATATATATACATAGGTGTGCACATGATTCTTATCATGTGAAAACTATTTACCAAATTCATTCGTTTGCCTACTTAGGCTTCGGGAATTCCTTTCCTTGAATTACAATCCCTTAGTATCAAAGGCTACAACCTAATTATTAGGTTATTCCATCTAGTAAGATCTCCACCAACACCTTGGTGAGTTTCCCACCTATTATGACTTCAAATCAACTTTATCATCATTTAATGTATCCACCACATCACTTATAATATTCTTCCCATCAACAAATGTTAACTTTTTCAATAAATGTTATCCTTTTCAATATTTTACTTTTCCTCCTAAAATTCAAGTTTAAGGTTTTCACCAATCCACCAACCTTCATAAATGCTCATATACCTCCTTCTTTTTCCACCATAGTTATAACTACCTCATTAATCACTCATAAGCTTGTATTTATGTCAACTTATCTTTAGATTTCCACTTTTGAACTTTCCTCAACATTTCTCATACATTTGTTGTGTTCTAACACCAAAACTTCAACTAATCTTCAACTTTATACTTATATACATGGAAAATGATCATAATCTTACCTCAAGAGAAGAAAAGAGTGAGTTTGCAAAAGATGAAGAGGTTCACACGAATTTGAGGAGTAAGAAGGAGAAAATACTTTAATTTCCAAACTTTCTTGAAGTCCCTGAAGGTTATTAATGGAGAAAGAAGAGATATCTCCTTTTAATTTAGAATTTAAAAGGGGAAAGAAGAGGAATTATGAAGAAGGAGAAGAAGAAGATATGAATAAGAAGATAAGAAGAAGAAAAGAGATATGAAGAAGAGTATCTACGTAAGAAACAAAGAGTGCAACCGACTTTTTGAATGGGAAAAATAAGAATTTAATGTTTAAATTATTAATCCTTCATTAACTCTTCCGTTTTTTAACAAACAGGTTCGCCGTTCGGGCCCAAAACATATTCTAAAAATTATTCCGAATATAAATTCGGAATCCCAATAACATTTTCTACGGCCCTGACCAACGGCATCTCAATCGGAGATACTTGGTCCGACACCTATATTTTATTCGGGTCAGTTTTCAGCTCATCTGACCACCATAATTCATCAGCAGTTTCGAAAAGCCTTGTTTAAGTCATTTCAAGAATTTTGGGATATTTATTAGCCCAAAGTTAATTATCCAACATTTATTTTCCTAATTTATCTTCCTATTTTAAAAAAAATTCAGGGTGTTACAGGCGGCTCTATGATGAGAAAGTTACCTCAGTGTCTGACGGGACACGGCTCTCTCAATGTGTGTTTGGGAGAGGCTCGTAGCACTTATGGCAAGTGAGGCCATGTTGATCCGCAAGTCACGAGGTGACCAGTGCAACATATGGGCGATGCGGTTTGGTACCAGTAAAATTGGTGATTATGCATGCATTAAGAGATATGTGTACACATTATATTACTACAATAGGGGCATAGTAGCACACCTATGCTTGACCCATAATTTGGTGTTTATTCCCACAGTTGAATCCACAATTATTGATGTTTATTCCATTATGCATATGCATTAGCCTAAGAGCATTTGCATATGGCATGGAGATATGCCAAAAGGTAATGATGATTGATGATGATTGAGATTGAGATGTGATGATGATGAGATGGGTAAATGAATACCTAAAAGACAACATGTAAAATATGAATACAACGAAAATATATTGAATATGATGATGTTGTTGTGATGGCCCAATGTGATGAAGGGCATGTTTATGTATAATTGATAATGATGATGTTGGCCCATTGTAGCAATGAGAAAATATGTGTGTATGTGATTGCTTTGCTATGAACGGATGGATGAATACATGATATGTATATTATTGAGATGAATAGATTATGAAGATTATTGATGATTTTAGCAAAGCATACATGATGTTAATATGCATATGCACATAATCTCAATTGTATTCATATTCGTCATTTAAAATATATAACTAACTCTCCCACATTGTCCATTTTTAGCATTGCTGCGGAATATCATGGGAGAAGGATATTTTAAAAGTAAAACTTTGGTAAAGGTAAATAATGGTAATGGAATGCCTTGGCCGGCAGCGGATGTAAATTATTTTATTGTGAATAACATGTATATAATGATGTGATGACTATTGATATTCGTGGATGTATTGTGAATAATGATATAAGTGGATGATGTATCGATATTTGGGGTATTTGAATTTATACCCACTTGATGAATAAAATGATGTTGGATATGTAGCCCATTTTGGGAATGTATGTGTTAATGATATATGACTTTGAGGTTGAATTGAATGTGGTCAATTATGGAATATGAATATTAAAGATGTATGCTGCATGACCATATATATATATATATATATATATATATATATATTCTAGGCATTACATGTTTATGACTTATGTGTAAGGTTGATTGTGGCCTATATGGTTTATGTTGTGTATTTGTATGCTTTGTTGAGCCTTTTTCCATATCTTTATATATGGGACTAGGCGTGTGCCCTATATACATATTCTTCTTCTGCTGTAAACTCTGTTATTTTTGTATACACTTATGGGCGATTTATTTAATGATCCAGTTATAAACTATTAAATCTCATTCTTCGATTTTCTGTGGTTCAAGTCTTGATGTAATTGTTGAGGTGTTTTAAAATTATTTCAAACGTGAAAAAATTACTCATATTTTTATTAATTAATTATCTTGATTACATCGGGATTCGGGTCCAAAAAGTCGGGGGTGACAACTTATTATCAGAGCATATTTTGCTCTGAATTAGGTTTATTAATTATCATCAGATTATGGTTACTCTGTATTGAAATTAATATTATGGATAATTAGAGCACAATTGCTCAATAGAGAGACATTTTGGTGATCATGGAGCATATTGCTCATTGTTGGATTTTGGATGCTCTGTATAGACTTAAGAGTAATAATTATCTAGAGGATGGTGATGTGTTAAAATATTGATTACCCTATATGGGTTTATGAATGGCTAGTTGTCTAAGAATTATGAATTGACTATGAGGGCAATGCTTTCTTAATGGTGATTCTTTATGAATCATTAGTATGGAATTATGATGGTAGCTCATTGAGTACTCTTTGTGAGATTATGATTCATAAGATATGATTGATGTTTATGGGAGTATGCCCCTTTATCACTGAGGTTGTATGATGCACTTATGGAGCATAGTTACTCATTGGCAAACTAAATGATTCATGAGATTGAATATATGTGGGTGAATTTTTCATGTGATAAATATGGTTGTTTGTGTAAGTTCGGCCAAGTTCCTTACATTATTACCTTCTAATGATGAATACATTGATATTATGCATTTGATATTTGATACATTGAGTATGAAATAATATAATGATGAAATTTATACCATGTGTGATCATGGATATAATGTATTGGATATGAATTGATTTGATGATGGACCTATGCCATGTGTTGATCACGGATAGGAGGTATTAAAGGTGAATTGATATGGTAGTAGGCCATGAATGATAAGACCATGTATACATACATTGAAATGGAATTAGTTGGTTGGGTCTCTCGTATGGATCATGTTTGTGACTCTTAGCCAAAGTATGTTTATTGAATATGAGAATTTCATGTGCTAAAATCAATTGGATAAATAATAATGAGAGAATTCATTGATATGGATATTTATGAATCAAAATGATTAATTGTGCTAATTTTGGAAGATGGATTTTATATCCTTAGGCACAACATTGCATGTGTATGATGTAATTGATTTGCTATGTCTCCTTAGATTGAGAACATGAATAAGTGATAAGATGATTGAATATGAAATTGTGTTGGCACATGATTGGGGTTATGACTCGGTTTTATGTTTGTGAACCAAGTGAACGATTGATTTAATTGTGATTCACTAGATGTGGTAACCCGGTGTGACTTAGTATGATCAATACTTTTGACATTAGACCCTAGGGTGGTCTAGGCTCAATGTTATTTTTTATGAGCCCTTTTTATATAATGATATTATGTGTTGTAGGAGTATTCCATAATGGGTACTAGGTAACCCTTGGACTTACTATGTCTAATGATTGATCGAACCTTATGGATTGTTGAGCCACAACGAAATGAAATATGAAATAAGTTGTTGAGATTAAAGCCGGTATGTGATGAAATACGAATAATGAATGTAAACCCCTAAGTATTTGGTGAATGGTGATGTTGAATTTGGGGTATACCTTGGCATTGGCTATGATATATGATTGTGTGGTAAGACTTTAGGCTAAATTGTGTGCCCTTGATATTATGATCATGAACATAGCTATGGACTATGATATCATGTAGAGATGACATGTGTGATTATGGGTTGGTAAATAGAATTTGACCATGTCATTACCTCCCTCTTCATTTTGAAAGGTGCTATATTAATGATAGGAACCATGTAGTGATGTGATACGATATGAGTTATACGTCCAACTTATGGATTTTATTGTGATCTGTGAGGAGATTCCCTAATGTAAAAGCTTATTATACGATTGAGAATCCTATTATGGCCTTGTGGTTACATACTTGATGTGAGTTTATTGACTCATTTAGGCTTGAATTGATTATGGCCAGTAATGTATGAATGAAATGAAAAGCTATTAAGCTATTTGATTATGGCTTTTGGATGGACGAAGCCCGATGATAGGGTATTTACCCTATGATGATTGGGAGTCTATTGTGAATACACCAATTTACGGTGATGTTAATTGATATTTGATAATTTATATGGCGTGATTGATGCTAAATTATGTATATTGGCGATGATTGATATGAACATGTTGAATTATGGACTTATGCGAATTGTCATTAAGTCTCATAAGGATTGGTAATATTTGAGCAAGTGTGATTAATGTGAGTGATAAGAATTGAAGGTACTTATCCTGATATGACTTTATATGACATAGGCATAGTGGCAACATGCACTTATGCGCCAACCTCATGTGTTTGTGGTAACCACTACAGGATTGGGACGCCTTCTTGTATGTCGGATGCAGCAACACTTAGGTCGGGTAGGTGTAGGGTTGTAACTGCTTATGGTGAAAGTTTGAGTCCATCTGGTGGTACTGGATATGAATGTTTGAGTTGAGTCAAAAGAATTGAGAATTGATGAGTTGTGACTCACTTTGGATATATGAGATTTTATGCTTAGGACAAAGAAATGATGATGATTATGTCTTGATGGACTTTGGGAAGTCCAATACTATTTTATGATGACATTGCACCTTGTTAATGTGCGGCCTGAAGTATGGCCTTACGATATATATGTCGAGGTTAAAATTTCGAGGACGAAATTTCTTTTTAGGTGGGGTGGATTGTAACATCCTGGATTTTATAAAAATGATTAAATATAAGGAATAAATATTAAATAATTATAAATGGGTTAATAAGTGTCCCAAAAATATTGAAATAATTAAATTGAGATTTATAAAGATTATTTATAATTTATTGAGGCTTTAAGAGTTAAAATTTATACCCGGTTAAAATATGGGTGTCGGACCAAGTATCTCCGATTGAGGTGTCATTGGTCAGGGCTGTTAAGAATATTATTAGGAATCTGAATCTATATTCGGAATAATTTTTGGATTAAGTATTGAGCCTGAACAGAGATCCTGTTTGTTATAAAACGGGAAATGTTTTAATGAAGGACCAAGTTAAAACTTAATTCCTCCTTTCTCTCCTTCATTTTCACGTGTATCCTCTCCTCCTATCTCCCTCATTTTCGTTACCTTTCTTCTCCCTCACAAAAGCTCACTCTTTTCTCTTTTTCTTCCATGGAACTCACCATTTTTGTGAGTCTCCTTCCATACCCAATCAACCTCGCCTCTTCCTCTTCATTTTAGAGGTGATTTTGTTGCTTGGAAGCTCTTCTCTTCTCCAATTTTCTTGTTCATGCTAGGGCTTGGGATTGGTTGGAGCTTGAGGTAAGTTCCTCTATTTTCTTGATGTTTTAAGCCCTAGGTTTTGATTTTTATGTGATGGGAAGAGTGCTATGTGTGTGGGTTAAGGAATGGGAGCCATTTTTATGTAAAACCCAAAGGTAGGGTGTGATTAATGTATGTTTTTGAATGGGTGTGATGGGGTATACGAAAATCTCATTATTGGAGGTGAAAGATGATGATTGTTAGTTTTTAATGGAACCCTAAACCAAGGAATTGGGGGAAATAAGTGATGATGTTGTGAGAAATTATTTTAAGGGTAAACCAATGATATTTTGTATGTGAATGCTGGAGATTGATGGTTAGTAGAAATGGTTGTTGAGTTTTGATGAAAACCTTAGGAATTGAGATTTTGGGGCTTTGGGGAAATTCATGAGAAAATTATGAGTTATTGATGTTGGAGTGGTTTCACATATAAGAATGAGTTTTTGAATGAGTAATATTGATTGTTAATGTTAAGGAATTATGAAATCAAAAGAATAGAGTAATGACTCTAAATTGTTTAGTGTTAAAGAGTTGAGATAATGTTAGGAGAGGCTTGAACAATAAGGATGATGATCATTGATACTACGGTTAATGAGTTATTGGGCCATGATAAATGACATGTGAAATGCTTGATTAATAATGGTTTGAAAGGAGCTAAGAGGCTCTTGATGAATTTGAATGGCAAATGGATAGTTTAAGTAATGATGAATGCATTATGAATGATGAAAGAGATGTTATTGTTGTTGTATATGATTAGCCCTTTGAGACTTAGAAAATCTTAGTTTTGGGAAAGAAATTCCCGAAGCCTAACACAAGTATGTGAATAGGTGTTTTAACAAGTCTAAGACTTGATATTGGACTTTAAGAGATGTTGTCAATTGTTTAGATTTATGATGGTGCCTTATGATAGCTCATAAATTGAATACATGTATATTTATGTGTGTTGATAGGAGATTATATTCCAAACAATGTGGCGGGACTTTTGGAGTGTACAAATTGTTGCGGTTCTTCTCTCGAGGTAAGAGAGGAGTTTACATTTCAATTACATGAGTAGAATGATTGATGATTGATGGCTATAGGACTTATACTCATGCTTGCCTTGCCATGATTATTTGAATGATGATTGATAGTGTGATGGATGATAGGCTTGGCAATTTGTTTAATGTTTGAGAATTATATATATATATGAGATAATAATGAATATTTAGTGGTCCCTTTTGATGGACATGATTTATTTGTTGATAGAAATCCATGAATGGATGAATTACTTAAAGATGTGAAGTTGTGTTTATGATTTTCATGCATAATTGAGTAACTAATAGGGCTATATTGAGTTTTAGGATGATTGAATACCATGGAATAGTTCCAATAGCCCATATATGTAGTTTATGACTTGTAGAAATTGGAATGGGTCAATTCCATTAAGAATAGGCCCTTGAGTTGCACAAAAACACCTTGGAATGGTTTAAACGCATTTATGCACATAAGTCCCTCATTTTTGGGAATTTTTAAGTGCAGATGGTGGCTACATGTCATAAATGATGTATATAAGTTGGTGTTAAAATTTGGTAGAGTTTGGAGTTGATATGAAAGAGTTAGGATGCTTAGAAGTTGAAAAATTGACCAAAATATGCATAATTGCTGTCTTGAATCGATTCAAAATAGTCTTGAATCGATTCAAGGGCTACTGGAGGTGTTTGAATCAATTCACACAAGTTTTGAATCGATCCAGAGCCCCCTGGAAGTGCTTGAATCAATTCATACGGGCTTGAATCGATTCAAAGCCCTGTTATGGCCACGACTACTATGATTTCTTTGCTGATTTTGGCCCGTTTGGGCATCTTACTGACGTTTTTGGCCTCCAACTTCTTTATAAAAGTTGTAGATAATAATGTTATGGAGATGTGAAAATTGGTCTTACCTCAATTAGAGTTTTCAAACTCTCATGAGGCATAAATTACCGGACCCACTTCATTATAAAACTCAAGTTTAAAAGGTCTTGAACTCAACTTTTTATGGTTATCAAATTGGGACTAATAGGCAATATTTATGACATGTCACACTATTTTTAAGACTAAAAAGGAACTTACCTCCTATATCTTAATGTTGAAATTTATCATTAGCTTAATAGTATCCAAACCCCTTGGTTATGTAAAAACGAGAGATCTTATTAGGGGTATGTGATGATGGCGTGTCTTGAATGATGATTGATAATGAAAAGAAAATGTTGTGATTGTGTACACACCCTTAAATAATGATGATACTAATGAGGGGATGATTGCATGACAAATGTATTTGTTGTAAATCAATGAATCGGAGATGATATTGATAATGAATAATGATGGATGATGTTGTTGATCATTTCCTTGAATAAAAGATGATTATTATTATTAATAATTTGATGAATACCATTGTGTGTGATTCAAGTGTGATCTTATATGTGTGATTTAAAATTATATTAGTGAATTGTTGTGAATGCCACACTAATATATGAAACAATGGTAATGATCAATGAGATGAAAACCCAATAAGAAATATGTGGTGATATTGATGAAAGATTGATGAATGTTGTTGATGTTATAATGCCATTATGATTTGTTGCAAGTACTGACTTGCATGTATGATATGAATTATGTTGAAATGAAATGCCACACTTAAAACATGAAACAATGGCTAAAACTAACAATGATAAAATCCACAAAAGATTGAATGGTGGTGTTGGTGTTGATAATGATGATTAATGAGTGGCATGAAAGGATGCATAATGTGAGATTGCATTGATTGACATTTGCATCCATGGCATATCATACGCTTCCAGTAAGGAATATTAGGGGATTCTCCCGGTTGGCCCAGTGGGAGGGCGGCTCAGTGCACGAGCATTTTGTTGTTCCCCTGTGACTCGGTGTGTAAGTCACAAAGCTGCCCTTAGTTTGGTGAGGAGGCACCCTATGTGGCTGGCCCAATGGGCGGGCAGCTCTATGATGAGCAAGTTACCCCGGTGTTCGATGGGACATAGCTATCTCATTGTGTGTTTGGGAGAGGCCTGTAGCACTTATGGCAGGTGAGGCCATGTTGTTGATCCGCAAGTCACGGGGTGACTAGTGAAACATATGGACGATGCGGTTTGGTACCAGTAAAATTGGTGATTATACATGCATTAAGAGATATATGTACACATTATACTACTGCAGTAGGGGCATAGTAGCACACCTATGTTCGGCCCACAATTTGATGTTTATTCCCACAATCGGATCCATAATTGTTCATGTTTATTCCATTGTGCATATGCATTAGCATAAGAGCATTTGCATATAGCATGGAGATATGCCAAAAGGTAATGATGATTGATGATGATTGAGATTGAGATGTGATAATGATGAGATGGGTAAATGAATACCTAAAAGACAACATGTAAAATATGAATACAACGAAAAGATATTGAATATGATGATGCTATTGTGATGGCCCAATGTGATGAAGGGCATGTTTATGTATAATTGATAATGATGGTGTTGGCCCATTGTGGCAATGAGAAAATATGTGTGTATGTGATTGCTTTGCTATGAATGGATGGATGAATACATGATATGTATATTGTTGAGATGAATAGATTATGAAGATTGTTGATGATTTTAGCAAAGCATACATAATGTTAATATGCATATGCACATAATCT
Organism: Clitoria ternatea; assembly: GCA_037962975.1. Lineage (NCBI taxonomy): Eukaryota > Viridiplantae > Streptophyta > Magnoliopsida > Fabales > Fabaceae > Clitoria > Clitoria ternatea. The sequence continues at coordinate 154,841,035 of CM075672.1, read as the reverse complement.
CAATTATATTCATATTCATCATTTGAAATGTATAACTCACTCTCCCATGTTGTCCATTTTTAGCATTGATGCAGGAATATCATGGGAGAGGATATTTTAAAATTAAAACTTTGGTGAAGGTAAATAGTGGTAATGGAATACCTTGGCCGGCAGCGGATGTAAATTATTTTATTGTGAATAACATGTATATAATGATGTGATGACTATTGATATTGGTGGATTTATTGTGAATAATGATATAAGTGGATGATGTATCGATATTTGGGGTATTTGAATTTATACTCACTTGATGAATAAAATGATGTTGGATATGTAGCCCATTTTGGGAATGTATATGTTAATGATATATGACTTTGAGGTTGAATGTGGTCAATTTTGGAATGTGAATATTGGAGATGTATGTTGCATGACCATATATATATATATATATACACATATTCTAGGCATTACATGTTTATGACTTATGTGTAAGGTTGATTGTGGCCTATATGGTTTATGTTGTGTATTTGCATGCTTTGCCGAGCCTTTTTCCATATCTTCATGTATGGGACTAGGCATTTGCCCTGTATACATATTCTTCTTCTGTTGTAAGCTCTATTATTTTTGTATACACTCATGGGCGATGTATTTAACGATCCAGTTATAAACTATCAAATCTCACTCTTCAGTTTTCTATGGTTCGAGTCTTGATGTAATCATTGAGGTGTTTTGAAATTATTTCAAGCGTGAAAAATTTACTCATATTTTTATTAATTAATTATCTTGATTACATCAGGATTCGGGTCTGGAAAGTCGGGGTTGATAGGAATCATCCTGAGAGCTTCAGATTACACTTCCTAGCCTAGTTACTTCATGCCTAAGGGATTAGGTGAATAGTTAAGGCCCCCTTTAATTTCACGATTGGCTTTAACATCAAGTGATACCTAAGGAACTAGGATTATTTTGTGTTGAGTTAGTGATAATTACCTAAGAAATTATGAATTATTCATCTTTGAGATTGAACCATGCTTTAATTGAATGTGAAACTACTATTATTAGGATTTAAGTGAAGTTGTATGCTGAGATTAATTCTAATCTACTGTTAGAATAGTTTTTCATATAGCTTAATTGTGGCATTGCTATTAGAAAACTATAAAAATACAGAAAAACTTCAGAAAACATAAAAACAGAGTTGCTTGGTTAAGATGTTGCTTTCCTTGGATTGTGGTACTTAACACAATCCCCATGGGAACTATCAAATATACTACTTTTTAACGATCGGTGCGCTTGCTAAAAATTTCATCATCCAATGAGAATACATCAAGTAGAAGAAGAAGTCCAAACCTGCTCTTGAGCTAGTCAAGCCAGCCTTTAAGAGAAAAGGTGGTAAAATCAAGACTTCTATTTTAAAGAAATCAAGAAAGCTAATTTTGGAAGAGTCTGATGAATCTGATAGGTCTGACTCACCCATTGAGGCTAAACAAAAGAATATTGTTCCTTCTCCCTCTCCAACCAAGAAGAAAGTGTCTATTTTTGAAGGCACAAAAGTAGCTGCTCATCCTTAGCCAGCTACAAAGCAAGGTTATGGCCTAACAACAGAAGAATGCTTATCCTCCCCCTTCTCGTTAACAGAAAAAGATGTTTACCCTTACTCCAGAAGAATGTAAGCAATTTGTTCGTGTTTTTATTACTTTATACCCTTCTATTTCTGTACAAGTCTAGATAGCTAAGGTATGGAAAGAGAAGTATCAGGAGATAAGATCTTTCTACTTCAAGAACATAAAGGCTCAAAAGGAAGAACTGCAAAAGTCTGGTGGCTGTCCTAACTACACAGAGTTCATTAGGTTCCTTAAATTACATTTCAAACGTTATCCTAAGACTGACACTCAAGGCTGGAACAACTTTGATTAGATCAACAAGCTCCATGAAGTCATGATTGAATTTAACAATGATGAAGTTGGTTTCAGAAGGAAGATAGTGGAATAGAGAAAAGAAGTAAAATGTAGAAATGAGCAAGGTCTAATATTGTTAGCATCTCTTCTCATTAACTAGAGTTTACCTCTCCATCCCAACCCTTTCAATCTGAAACCACATCAATAACACCTCCTCATTAGACCCCTTAAATTGATCAGACCCTTTACCCTGACCAGAATTTACCTCAACAAACATCACCTAAACTTACCATTGCTACCTCCTCTCCATCACCTCCTAGATACCTTTGTATCTTTCCTACTCATCCTAGACCAATCCAGCGTACCTACCCTTACCTTTTAACTTAAGTCACCCTTGACCTTCCACTCTTTAAAATCATCAATCTATCCTAGACACAGATGACCCAGATTACCATCACCCTAACAATCTAACCATTGTTAAAGCCCCTGGTTTTGACTCTAAGAAAATTAAAATCCTTGATCCTACACCTCGTTTACCCCCAGCCTTACCCTCTGAACAACTTGTGTTTAACACTAAGCTTACCCCAGTATCAGACTCTGCTATATTTCATGCTTTGAATCAGAACAATCCAAAGTTCAATCTGACATTCGCCAAGGCAATTAATTTCACAAGCTTCATTATGTTGTTACTCTAAAGACAAAGCTCATGATTGCTCCAGACCGTCTCAATCCTAAAGCTATAGTTATTTAGAGAGGAAGGATAAAGAAGCCTTTTCCCCCAAAGGGAGTGTACTACAAGGCTGCCTGGGATGATCCCAGACGTTGGGAGCTTTCTACAGATTCTTTGAAAAGCATTCTCTTTGCACCTCATCTAACTAAGGATCATGCTTGCGCCTTCTGGAACCCCTTTCTGTGGCAATTGGGACAACAAGGTTCTGTCTTTGGTCTCACTCCTAAGAATGAAGAACTTTTCCATGCTCAGATCTTTTGGGAGAGATATGGTACAGTTTTTAAGAGAAGTGTCTGCTCTGCTAACCAGCCCATCTTCTTTTTTCAACCATCTGTTATCTTTGTTCAATCTTGAGATAGTTTTGTCATCCAAACCCATTATCCACTTCTTGTTTCAATTGTTGCCTCCCTCTTTATCTGCTTAGCCCATGGTTTCACTTTACCCCTTTGTGATGCCCTTCCCATGGTTTCACTTTCCTTTTTATTGATATCAAAAGGGGGAGTAAAATCAGGATTTAAAATTAAGGAGTAAAAGTCTTTTATAGGATCAGTCTTAGGGGGAATCTCTTTTGTCTTAGGAAGTAGAGTATCAGTTCTTATATTAGTCTTTGTAATGTTCTATGTAATGTTTTGGACTGACTATTTTGATGATTAATAAAGTCTATTTAGTGATGTTGCTTTGATATTTTAGATAAATACACTCTAAGTTTTTGAGAAAAAAATCATGCTCTGATTTACACTTGCTCTAAGTAGAAAAGCATGTTTTGTTTACTCTGATATATGACTTAATAAGAATTGTGATGATCATTGAAATTCTATTTTGCAAATCCTTAAGCTATGATCTTCTTGTAAGCAAAAGCTCTAATCGTTTTTAAGTGCTTGGATACATGTTTTCCTTTAGAGCATAATTGCTCTGATACATGATCTCTCGAATATATGCTCTGATGCTATATGAGATTTCGGTAATGTTGCTTTGATGCTATCTTATTGTGATACCCTCTAGCAAATTTGCTCCAATTATCTTGGACTTCATTTAAATAAAAGACTTGATGTTTACTATCAACAAATAGGGGGAGATTATTGAAACCAAGTCTGGTTTGAAAATTTTTTTTGGTAGTAACCTTTGACTAGACCCCAAATTGTGTTAATGTAATTAGACCCCAAGATTTTCTAATAACACACATTAAGGAATTTAAACTAAATGAAGTTTGTCCTCGTGTGTTCTAATCTGTTTAACCTAAGTGTTTTGGGGAAACAAATTCTAAGAACATAGGTTACAAAAGAAAAAAAGGGAGTCCATTAAGATAAAAGTCTGATTCAAGAATAATCTAATTCTAGACTTTGCCCAAAAAGATTCTGGTATAATAAAGTTTAGAAGTTTAGACCACCAATCAAACCTTAGACTTTTGAAGCAACAAGATCATGCAATAAGAACGTTACTTCAAGTACTCATCATGCAACATTCTAAACCTTTTTTTGATGATGCTTTGAGTCAAGCTCTTATTAAGGATAACTGTTCTTATCATCAAAGAAGATAAGAGGCAAAATAGTGAAGCAACCAAAGCAACCTATGAAGAAACCAATGTAGCTACCCTGCGTATTTCAAAAAAGTTGATTGTAGTTAGCTCTTGCTTTAGGAAGTTATAGAAGCTCATTAGTAATGTTCTTTACGCGTTAATCAGAAGAAGAAAGCCAATAAAGGATCTTTATGATCTGAAGATCTCAAGGAACTTCATTTCCATACAAGCTTCAAAGTTCCTTCAAACCAGACCTTTTGGCATCTCATTATCCTTTTAAGGTCTGTGCTTGCGAACAAGCAAACACAACTTTAAAGAATTTCCAATGGCTATCTTCTCACCAACCTATTAAACAGTCATCTTTAATGGCCTATATATTTAAAGAGATTCAAATTCAAAGACACAACGAGAGAGAACCTCTGTGATCTTGAAGCAAAGTCTGACAATCTCTTCTTTGTTCTATTTTCATAGTCAAAGGCCTTCCTTGTTATTCTGCCTCTAGTAGACCTTGGGCCCTTGTCTATCTTACTTAGTGTATAAGTTCATTCTTTATATCCTTTTATACACTAAGTTCTTATAAACACCTTACACAATCTATCTTTACAAAGCTGTCATTGTGTAGAAGTTTGGTGTGTTGCCAACCATTAGTTTTTGTGGGAAACAGTTTGTTTCCTAAAAAGGCTTTTAAAAGAATACTTGGGTTTGAGCCAAGAGTGGCTTGTTGAAAGAATACTTGGATTTAAGCTAGGAGTGGTTGGAGTTAAGAATACTTGTGGTGGAAGTTTGGTGCTGATATTGTAAAGGAAATTTTAGAATAGTGGAAATCCTTAAAGTTAGAAGGGATTTGACGTAGCTTATATGTGAGAAGTGAACTAGTATAAATTCCTTATGTTCATACTTTCCTTACTCATAAAAGGTTTGTTTGGTGAGTCTGATTACTTGCACTTTAATAGTTCAAATTCTGCATAAGAATCTAAGACTTATTCAACCGTCCTTCTAAGTCTGACTCTGAACCATCAATAAGATTGTATCATATCTTCAAAAAGTCTTGATCTAGTAAAAGAAGAAACAATCCCGCTACTTCTGACAAGAAAGTATCTTATTGAAATCACTAATAGCCACCCAAGGGGTATTAACACGTTGCCAAAGATCACACAGATGATCCTAAAGAAACACCCTCCTCGTGGGAGTAGGGCTAGCATAAACCACTAAAACAACACATATAGTTACACCCTTCAAAATCTGTAACAACTATTTGTGAGCATGAATCCATATTAGCTATCGTAAAGCCTGTATCATGAGGAATGAGACATTAAATCTTTCCATTATGCCCAGAAGCCTCCTCCAAAGCCACCAGCCCACTTGCTGCTAAAAAGGATCATTCTCATTCAACAACATTTAAGTTTCCACTAAAATGAGTAAACTTAGTTTAAACCAATGAAGAAGATTGCATAGAAAACAATGACACTCTTTTCCTTTGGCATCCCTAATGTTCCAAGACAAAACATTAAAATCACAAAAATCCATAAAAACCATAATGAAAGGGTGGCATAGAGAAGGACCAACACCTACGCCTTTCTAAATATATAATCATATATTATGTTATTTACTAGTAACTAACTCTATTCGTTCTTATAATTATTAATTTATTTATATTATGCTATTTATATTTTAGTTGATTGAAATTTCACTTATATAAGTGAACTGGTCTGAACCGGGGTATAGAATCTAGTATGGGAACCAGCCACAAAAGTTGGTGATCTTAGTATTTATACATCGGTAGAGTGGGTATCTGGTATTATAATCTGACCTCTCAATGGGAGAGACCGGTCTTGTTGTCCTGGAGATCCTTCACACCAGAGTTTCGCGTTGTTAGAGGGCGAAAGGCGGTGTCACCTACGAAGATTCTTCGATGCTTTAGTAGAGTGAATGAGAACTCAGAGAATACTTAAGCAATGCAATAGTATGATAAGAGTAAGAACAACGTAACCTTGCATGCGTTGGAGAATATACTATTTATAGTTGAACGTGGAAAATGAATCGTTGGGTGCAAGTGGGCCTAGAAGTTCTGATGCCATGTGCAACGTATTAATCAGAGTAGTTCAATGTTCAGTGTGTGACAGAGGGTAAGTCAATGATCAGTGTACGATTCTGACACAGGAATGGGGATAATCCACCTTTTTCGTATATCACGCCTGTAATTGTACTTTGCTCTTTTCAATGAATGATATTGACATATTCTGCTGTGCAGGGTATCTATCCTGATAAGTAATGACTCCACTTATCTTATCGAGGCACTGAGGCAAACGGTTATATGTGATGGAAGAATGAGAGTAGATGAAGTATCTGGTATCTCAGATGCAACCTCGGATGACCGGTGAAGGAAGGACTCTTAACATGGTGTCTTTACAGTCCGGATATTGACCTGTGATACCGGTTGACCTTCCAGAATAGCCAAGATGACGTCTTAGCCTAGGGGCCAGTATCCAGACCAGATCATTTGTCCCCTAGCTTATGTGAGGGACTGTTAAGTTGCTCATATAAGCTATGCTATTTGCAAGAGGTCTGGATGCCGGCGTTGGATGCAAAAGTTCTTGTTAAAATACGTATAAGTTCCGTGCCGAAATTCTGCCTGCTGGGCTATTCTACGGGTGAAGTAACCGTTCTTATGGCATTCCTACAATGGGTTTGGACAAAGATTTGTAAGAAAGGGAATCCCAAGAGTTTTTGGAAATCGTAACTCTTGGTATTCGAGTGGCTGCTGGAGCGCATTTAATGCTTTTGAATGATTTGGACAATAAATACTTTTTAACGTGTGAGTCATTATTGCTCCAAATGGGTAACCATTGTTAGGATTATTTTGGGCCTGAAATTTGAATTTTCAGCCCATTTCACCGAAACCTTTCGTGAAGCGTCACTATTTCGCGCCTTTGGGTATGAAACGACGACGTCGTTTAGATTGATGACGTTGTGTTTTGCTTTAAACGACGCATCCTCTGGCTGACAGTTGGGCACCTTCGTTATCTATAAAAAGGAAGTTGGCAATTTTTAGAAATCACATTCATCTTCAACCTTAGTGAATCTCTACAGAAATTTTGGAAGAGATCGTTGCTTCTACTTTCGTGAAGTTCTTTCCCTCTTCCAACCTTAACTTCTTTTTAGGTAACCTCCTTCCCCTCTTTTAACTTCTTCACCTTCATTTCTCTTGAAATTTTAACCATGTGACCTAGGCAGAGCCGCGCTGGTCCTTCGAATAGGAGGGGAAATAACCCCTACAGGCCCTCCGATTATCATGGTGGAAGGATTTCTGTGGGTCCTTCCAGAGTTGGGTCTCGTGGTTCAGGGAGAGGTGGAGCCTCTTTCACGAGGCAGCCAGTGGTTAGGCTTGACTCTCAACCCTCCTCTAGTTCTGAGGCCATCGATTCCCCAGGAAGCTCGTCGGGTTCGGAATGGTTCCTTGCTGATGACGTTGCTTTTTACCACAGTACGGACACTTTTGGCCGCGCCACAGACGAGATGGAGATTGAGGGATGTGGTAAAGTTCCAATCGTACGCACTCAAGAGGGGTGTGTCAATGTTGTGGCACACCGGTTGGACTGGGAAGCTATCAACCGGACTCACCCCTATTGTTGGGTAGAGAAAGAGTTCAAAGAAATCCCTCCCGGCATGCTCGTGAAGATGGTGGACTGGTGTCCCCGCGCTTCAGAGTTTTTACTGAAGAAGAACAACGTGGGAGGTTCTTGGTTCTGGCACCCCGGCCTATGGAACAAATTTGCCACACCGTGCCAGACAAGTGTAACACCCCTGGTTTTCTATACTCGAATCCCAATGTGATCAATATAATTAATAAAATTATGAATAAATTTTTCACGTTTGAAAACATTTCCAATACACCATCATGACCACATAGAGACCCAAGTCACAGAAAACCAAAGAGTGAGATTATATAACTTAAAACTGGATCGATAAGTAAATTGCCCATAAAGGTATACAAAATAATAGAGTATACAGCGGAAGAATATGTATACCGGGCACACGCCTAGTCCCATATATGAAGATATGAGAAAAGGCTAGGCAAGCATGCAGTGGCATATTACAAGCCTAATAGACAACCATCATCATCTTACATAATTACATGAGCATGCAAAGCCTAAGATATAACTAACTTTATGTACATTCAGGAATATATCCCCGACTATCTCAATCATCAGCTTACATCGATCAATTCCAATTTTTCTAATACACACTTAATCATCTAGTATATACTATATTTGCGGCCCTAATTCACAGTTCCAAAAGGGGATATCCTATACATATTCAAATTCATTAAAACATCTATATCTTCATAATCAAATTATACATTTCAGAATTTTAATACATAATAATTCATAAATGCTGCCGGCCAAGGCATTTCCTCTACCACTATTTACCTTCACCAAAGCTTGATCTTGAAATCCAAACTCATCCCAAGGCAACCTGCATCACAATTCTAAAAAGGAGACCACATGGGAGAGTGAGTTATACATTCAAAATGACGAATAACAAATATGGTGATCAAGTGTATATGCATACAAACATCATGTGTGCTTTGCTATCAAAATATGAAATTATCATTCATTCATTAACTCATTATTACAATAAGCATACAGCCTCATGAATCGCAATTTATATTATAAATAGACACAACATATGCACACTCGCGAACACTATCATGTTGCCACTTATCAACAAGGGCATTCTCAATCATTAACATCATCTATTCATTTTATCTTTTATTCAGTACCTCCTCGCAAGGGGTTTCTCAATACTCGTGGTCATCCTATTTCAAATATACAATAAATTTAATTCCATATCAATGGGTGATCGCAACCACCATAATCGAACATTCATAACCATAATGGGTGATTGCAACCACCATAATCAATCTTTTATAATCATAATAGGTGATCGCAATCACCATAATCAAACATTCATAATCATTGGTTTCCTGCCTCGCAAGGGGTACTCCCTAAAGCAGCCTCGCAAGGAGCTTTCTCGTGATCGCAACCACGTTCAACAATTCACATAGGTTTCCCGCCTCGCAAGGGGTACTCCCGCCTCATGATCGCAACCATGGGCATCATAGGTGCTCGCAAGCCCTTTATCATATCAAATACCAAGTGATCACAACCACTGGTTCATCATCATATAATGGTCCCCGCAGGGCCTTTCACATTTCACAATCCAGGTGATCGTAACCACTGGCACAATATCATATCATCATCACTCAGGGCTATGCCCTTCGTGGCACCCCGCAAGGTGATTCAATTCACAACAATTCAATAACAATAGGATCACGTCCTCTTCACTCTGGGATATACCCTTCGTGGCACCCCGCAAGGTGGTATATTTCAACATTATTCAATAACAATAGGACAACGTCCTCTTCACTCAGGGACATACCCTTTGTGGCACCCCGCAAGGTGATTCTCTTCACAATAATTATCACAATACCATCCTCACTCGGGAATACACCCCTCGTGGCACCCCGCAAGGTGATTTATTCAACAATAATATGATCAACATCATCTTCACTCCGGGATTTACCCATCGTGGCACCCCGCAAGGTGATATATTTCAACATTGTTCAATAACAATAGGACAACGTCCTCTTCACTCACGGATATACCCTTTGTGGTACCTCGCAAGGTGATATATTCAATATCATTCACAACAATAGGACAACGTCCTCTTCACTAAGGGATACGCCCTCCGTGGCACCCCGCAAGGTGATATATTCAACAATAAATCGACAACAATAGGACAACGTCCTCTTCACTCAGGGATTTACCCTTCGTGGCACCCCGCAAGGTGATTCATTCAATAATAATGCATATCAATGCCATGCTATGCCATGAATGCAACAATGCAATAATGCATGTGCCCAACAACCTCGCAAGGATATCTCACCCTCTCAATTAGGGATAAATCGTATATTTAATCTTATTATCATTGGCACATAAGAAATAATAAGGCCCCTCAAGGCACAATATTCATAACCACATCAAACCACGCATGGTAATTAAAATCATATCAAGCATCATGGCATTTATCCGCGCATGGAAAACAACAAGGTATTTCAAAAGTATATGTTTAGCAATCATCATTGCCACCATTTCAAATCCATTGATTTATACACTCGTGGCCATTCAATTTTCCCCTCATTGGTTTTATTATCACACAAGGTGTGTCATATAACCACATCATTTACTTTTTATTATGATTCATAATACATCAATAGTGGTGAGGCACACATGTATTCATAACATAGTATAGGCATACACGTACCTCTCCAAGGCCTTAAGCCATTCCTCAATCACCACTAAGACACACCACACATGGACCCCTAATAAAATCGCTTGTTGTTACATAATAAAAGGGGTTTTAGGCAACAATAAGCCCATGATAAATTTTAGCACTAAGGCATGAGGAAATCTCATTTTTAGTCTTAAAAAGAGTGGGACATGTCACAAATATCACCTATTAGTCCCAATTTGGCCACCATAAAAAGTTGGGTTCAAAACCCCCTTAAACTTGAATTTTTCAACGTAATAGGTTTGGTATTTTTCGCCTAATGAGAGTTAGAAAACTCCAATTAATGTGAGACCAATTCTCACACCTCCTTAACACAATTATCTACAACTTTCATGAAGAAATAGGAGGCCAAAAATTTCATTAAGATGCCCAAACGGGCCAAAAACAGCAAAGAAAACAGACCAGTTGAAAAAATAGCACAACAGTGGCCATAACAGGTCCCAAAATCTCAATTTTTGACAAACAGAGGGCCTTGAATCGATTCAAACTCATATGAATCGATTCAAACGCCCCTGGAGCCCAAAATAGTGAAAACAGCACCTCTTAAATCGATTCAAAGAGTCTTGAATCGATTCAAGACAACTCTGCTGCTGTTTTTATGCAGAACAACACCAAAATTCCAACTTCTTATCCTCCTAACTTTCTCGTATGAACTCCAAATGCTACAAAATTTTAACCCCAATAAATATACATCATTTGTGACGTGTGGCCACCGGTCTCACTCAAAAATTCTCAAAATTGAGAGACTTATGCGCATAATTGTGTTTTACCCATTTAGAGGCACTTTTATGCAACTCAAGAGCCTATTCTCAATGGAATTGGCCCATTCCAATTCCTACAAGTCATAAACTACATATATAGGCTATTGGAACTACCGCATGCCATCAAAACCACATACAACTCTATTTAGCTCTATGAGCTCCTCAATTATGCATAAACCTCAAACTTATCACTAATACCATCACAATGGTTATCACATTCAATGCCAATCATCCAAATAAATTCTCAATTCACAAAACATATACCTCATCCCCTCAAGGATGGTTCATTAACATGTACATATTTCAACCCCTCATGGGTTATTCATCATCATATATACACATACATTATCATCAATAGCCAATAATTTGCCATTCATATCATTTCACTATAAACATGGCAAGGCAAGCATGAGTATCAAGCCATACAATAATCATCAATTATACTACTCATGCAATTTGAATGTAAACTCCTCTCCTACCTCGAGGGAAGAGCCGAAACCCATATGCACGTTCCGAAAGCTCCACGACATAATCCGGAATGCAAAACTACATACCATATTCATGTGCATTCACATAGTCAATAATCATTTCAAGGCATTTCTCATAAATTCTAAATAATGACCTATGTATTGTATGGCTTATGAACAAGTTCTAAACTTGTCAAAACACCGATTTATGTAATTGTGTTAGGCTTTGGGAATTCCTTTCCGAAAGCCAAGATCCTCTAGATCTAAAAAGGCCAACTAAACCCAACAACATCATCATCTCATTCATCCCCTATCTAAAATGCATTTCTACATTACATCAATCACCCAAATGCCATTATCATCACCTTGAGCTCAACATGAGTTATCTTAGCTTAAAACAATCTTCATTATCCATATATTCTAAATGGTACATGTTATGGTCTAAGACTTTATCAAACTACACTTCCAAGTTATTGATCCATCACCACACCATAATCTTAATATCAACATTCATTCTTGCACAATTCCTAACAACACTCACCCATGAGCTTCTTTCTATAAGATTTGGCATTACTATAATTATCCATCATTATAAACAACAACTTATGCATTAATCATCACCTATTCACATTCAATTCAACCCAACAAATCACCATCTATACATTTTTCCCAACTTTTAAGGCAAGGGTTCTCATCAAAACCCAACAACTATTACCAATACTCGTTAATCACCATCAATGGCCATCATTCATCATTAATATTATTCTCTATTACCATTAAACATACCTCTCACTCATATTTTACACTTCCCCATTTCATCAAAGTTAGGGTTCCCTCAAAACCCCATCATCACCACAATTAATCAATTCCAATCTTCCCAAAACCCACAATCATCAATTCTAACTACCTTTATGCCTTATTTCAAACATCTCAAGACTAGAAATAATATATTTCATTCATTGTCAACACCAATAGCAATCCTCAATGACTATCCCACCTAGGGTTTGGTTTCAATATATCATTATCCATCAAAATAACATACAATCTCCCATTATTATACTTAAATAACCTCAAAACCATAAGCAAAGGCCATAGGTGTTCAAAAAATCATACCTCTTCTCCAAGCTCAAGGCCAAACTCGAAAATAAGGGAAAAGAGGAAGGGGAGAGCCAAGCTTTACTCCTATGACCCATTCATGCTTCATGAGTTCATGGCATCCAATTAATTTTTGAGTGAGTGAGGTAAAAGAAGAAGGTGGTCACGGTTTGGTGGAGGAGAAGAGAAAGGAGAAGAAAAATGGAGAAGAGTGGAGGGAGAAGAAGCCAACAGGAAAATATAAAAGAGAAAGGAGAGTTTTGTTTTAAAATCTTGACCCCTCATTATAACTTCTCCGATTTATAATAAACAGGATCTCGGTTCGGGCTTAATACTAACTCCAAAAATTATTCCGAATATAGATTCGGATTCCCAATAATATTCTTAGCAGCCCTGACCAACGGTATCTCAATCGGAGATACTTGGTCCGACACTCATATTCTAACCGGGTATAATTTTAACTCCTTAAATCTCAATAATTTATAAATATCCTCAATAAATCTCAATTTCATCATTCCAATATTTTTGGGACACAAATCAACTCACATTCAATCATTTATTATTTATTCTCGTCAATTATTCCTTTTATAAAATTTAGGATGTTACAACAAGCGCTTCGTTTATATGTACGACTATATTTTTTAATACCTCAGAGTACGCTTCCCAATGACCGATTTCCAAATGGGAGTTCTGAGATTCCTGGAATGTGCTTTCTCTCAGTTGCATCCCAACAGATGGAGTATCATCCGCTCTCTTGAAGTCCTAGGTGCACACTTCAATTTTAAACCCACCGTGGCTATGCTATTCTACTACTGCCAGGTGGTCCGCCGTGCTAATAAGAAAGGCGGTCTGGGTTTCATAACTCTCCACTATGACTCGAGAGTCATCGGCTTCAAATCCTTCACGGAATCGGTGAAGATTGATGGCGTTCTTTCAAATAGTACTACACGAGGATTCGTGTGAAGCCGAACGAGCCAGTCTTCTAGATAAGCGATAATGGAATCCCTAAATTCCCCTTGAACTAGACCCATGAGCAATTCTTGCTCGCCACTCGTGATTATTTTATGGATGAGAGTGAACTTTCCTCTCACTCAATTGAATTTACCGCTGCTTACAAGGAATTCTTGAGCAAGCGTCTCCTGGAGTCCGCTTCTAACAGAGATGTTTATCTGAGTAATTAGCTTAACTCTTTATATCTGTATATGGTAATCCGATGTGTTCCTGTAACTTATGTTTCTTTCTTTACTTTTGCAGATTGGATAGAAAGGAATAGCTCGGAGATGTTTTCCTTGAAGTCTTTACTGGTTGAAGATGGCTCCTCCTCTAAGAGTGAGGAAAGCAATGTTCAGCCCAAGAGGAACGCCGTCAAGGCGAAAGCTGATTTCATCCCCTTAACCTCCAAGGTGGGTGACGATGTCCCTCTCTTGGATTCTCAAGCTGGCGAGGAGGAGGCCTCTCAAGAGGAGCCGCAGGAGGAGAAGAAGAAGAAGAAAAGGGTTAGGCTTATTAATGCTTCCGAGAAGAAGACCTCCACCGCCGTGCCAGAAAAGAGGCAAAAAATTGTTCATGATACCAGCGCGGGGAAGGACACAACATCTTTCGGGGCGACCCCTCAACCTTCTGACCGTTTTGCTCCTCCGTCATTCCCACGGGTAAGAATGGATCCACCCAACTACTCCTTCCTTTCTCTCTTCTTGGTGTATGAGGTGCCTTCTCCTGCTGCACTTCCTCCTGTGCTCTACAAACTCTGCCCTACTTTAGAGATGGATGAAATGAAAGAAGCCATTGCAGCTGGCAAGTGGCAATTGGCTGAGTTGACCGGGCTTCTGAATTCCCTCAGCCGCACTGTCGATAGTGTGAAAGAAGCAGATGAGTTGGCTGGCAAGCTTGAGCATCTGAATATCTCGGCTGCAAAGGACAGGGCTCATCTGAAAACAGTAGAGGAAAAACTGAAGCAGGCTCGGGAGCTGGAGCTGGAGTGAACGGCTGAAGTAGCTTCCCTAAGAAAATCAGTCAAATCTCTTGAAGGGAATATTTCTGAACTTCAAAAGGATCTTAAGGTGGAAAAACAAAAAAGATCCCAGCTTTTTGATGACCTAAAGACATTGGAGGCCGGCAAACTCAATAGTCAAGAGGATTTTGCTGCCAGAGAGAAGGAACTGCTCCACCAACTTGAAGAGTTGAGGGCGGGGAGTGCTACAGCCGGGTCCTTAGAAAAGGAAAATGCCAAATTGAAAAAGGACCTGGTTAAAGCAAAGACCAGGGCGGCTAAGGCTGTTGAGGCTTGTACCGCTGTGGCTTACGAGTCTTTTGGTCTTGCCGTCTGCCAGATTTTCTACCGTAACCCCAACGTGAAATTCAATTTATACGGTATGAGTTCTTTCTATGAATTTCATGAAGGGAAATTGGTTGCTGTGGTGAATGGCCGGCATGAGGATCCGTCTTCAACTCTATACGAGACGCCCCCTCTTCCCGATGGTCAGAGAATGAGTCCCTCTGAAGCCATTCCGGATCAAGAGGGTCAATTGGAGGAACGAGCCCAAGGAGGGGAGACCAGAACAGAGAAGACCCAAGGTAACAATGATGACGAAGGAGGTAGAAAGGCTTCAACAACAAAAGATCCAAAGCCTTCCTCCTAGTTTGTATTTGCTTCTTGCTTCTACTGCTATGTTTTGGGATCAGCTCCAGCTTTATTTCAACTTATATAAAATTCCATTAAATGAATAAAATTATCCTTGAGTTTTGTCTTTAACATTTATGAGGAATGTACAGCTACAACATAATTTAAGCATATATGTTATGCTTTTACCTTCACAACATTCGCTAAACCGTTCTGTATAATTAACTTGAAGTCGGGTTGTGATAAGTACCCTGGAGAAAATAATTAGATCGAGCTTGAAACCAACAAGTTATAGAAAGTAGAATCATTCACACGAATACTGTCCCTAAGTATGAATATATTGGGAGGTAAATATCTATTATAAGGTACTACCCTTATCTCCTTTATGGATGAAAAGAATTCCATCTGATCTCTTCAATGCAATGTCACAGAAAGGATGATAAGCATTAGTATCTATTAATAATATTGGAAGAAGAATGTCATTTTAACATATAAGTAGCATTCCGGACTTAGGAATCCATAAGAAAAATACTCCAACCATAAGGATGATGATTGGGTCTTCCATCATAAGGATGATGATGAGAATTGTCCACGCCAGGAGTTACATCGTCAATTCACAGAATAGGTGATTGAGATCATCCGTCCTGGGGAAATTACTTCAATCATAAGGATGATGATCGAGTCTTCACCAACGTTCGGCCAAACCTACTAGTTGTACTTGGAGTTAAATTTATTCCTACAATCCGAGCCTTCGAATGGGGTTTGGTATAACCTTGAAAATGGTTTGATCCTACAACCCATTTCTCGAGGTTCGGTTTAATCCTACAACTCAAGTCTTCAATGGTGTTCGGCCAAACCTATTAACTGTACTCGGAGTTCGGTTCACTCCTACAATCCGAGCCTTTAGATGGGGTTCGGTACAACCTTGAAAAAGGTTTGATCCTACAACCCATTTCACCACTCGAGGAGTTACATCGCCAATCACAGAATAGGTGATTGGGATCATCCGTCCTGAGGGTCTTTATATACAACGACGTAAAGCTATAAATCATAACATAGAAAAAGAGTGAAGACAACAAGTTCATGAATTGCATTCTCATTAAATTAAATAAGGATTACAAAGAGAGCGTAGTTGGGGTTATGCCTCGTTAAAACCTTCTTGAGAAAAACCCATTAGGAAAAAGCTCAAGTAAGGAAAAAGAGTACATGCCGTCTTACCAACTAGCTGCAATAAATACACAGATTTTGAGTGCTCCACTTATTGCGGATTGGCGTGCCATCAAGCTTTTCTAAGCAGTATGATCCTTTGCCAGTCACCTCAGAAACTCTGTATGGACCTTTCCACGTTCGTGCTAACTTTCCTTGGTGCGTAAATTTATTTCCCACACTTGCCTTCCTCAAAACAAGCTCTCCTATGTTGAATGCTCTGTGTTGAACGTGCTTATTCTATCAGGGGGCGGCCTTCGCTTTGATCGCCTGATCCCTGACAAAAGCCTCTTCTCTTAACACTTGGAGAACATCTAGCACTGACGCCAGATTGGCATTATTATTCTTCGCAGAAAAATATTCCACCCTCATCGATCTAGTCTAGAGCTCCACCGGGATCATCGCCTCAACCCCGTAGGTAAGACGATATAGGGATTCATTGGTAGAGGAATAGGATGTAGTACAATATGCCCACAAAACGTGACATAGCTGATCAGTCCATCCACCCTTTGCTTCACCAAGGCTCTTCTTCAATCCTTTCAACACTTCTCTATTGGCTACCTCAGCTTGGCCATTCGTCTGAGGATGTTTAACAGACGAAAAGATTTGGACTATCCCTAGTCCTTCAAGCAACTCTGTGAACTTCCTATCTGTAAACTGGGTGGCGTTGTCGGTTATGATCCGTCCTAGGACATCGAACTGTGCTATGATATTCTCATATACAAAGCGTCTTGTCCGTGCTGACGTGATATACACTATTGGCTCTGCTTCGATCCATTTGGTGAAATAATCAACTCCCACAATGCGGTATTTAATGCCCCCAGGCGCTGTTGGGAATGGGCCCAAGATGTCGAGGCCCCATTGATAGAAAGGCCATGGCACCACGGATGAAGAAAGTTCTTGGGCCGGTGTGTGATGAAGATTGGAAAATCTTTTGCAAGCATTGCACCTCCTGACGAAATTAATGGAATCCTGCTTCATCATGGGCCACCAATATCCAGCCCTGAGGATTTTTCTCATTAAGCTTCTTCCTTCAACGTGGTGTCCATATTGCCCCTCGTGTACCTCTTCCATTACTCCTTGTATCTCGTTCTCTTTTAAACAAAGGAGGTACAACACTGAGAATCCTCTCCTATAGAAAACACCATTAACCATGGTAAAATATGGCAATTCCCTTTTTATTCTTTTTCTCTCCTTCTCGTCGGTGGGCAGCTATCCGTCAGCCAGCTAATGGATATAAGGGGTAACCCATGAATTCTCGTAGGAAGAATTGACCATTATGGCGTTCAGAGAAGGGAACAAAGGAATGCTAGGTGATGTCAGTGTACTCTGGACCACTATCGTTGTACTGCCAGGCTGTTTCATGCTTGCGAGCCTCGATAGAATATCTGCCCTAGTGTTTTCTTCTCTCGGCACATGCTTAAACTCCAGCATATCGAATCTTCCTCTCAACTCATTCACACAGTTCAAATATAGCTGAAGTTGGGGCTCACGGTCCTCGTATTCACCTTGAATCTGTGATATGACCAGCTGTGAATTGCTGCACAATGTCACCTTTATTACCCTGATATCCATTGCCGCTTAGAGTCTGGCAAGACATGCCTTATATTCAGCCTGGTTGTTAGAGGTTTTAAAGTTGAATTGAAGAGAGATTTCCAGGTACACATCGTTATCACTCTCCACAATAACACCAGCTCCATATCCTTTACTATTTGATGACCCATCTACATAAATGGTCCAGTGAGCTTGAGGTGTGGCTGGATCTGCCCCTGTCATCTCTACGACAAAATCAGCTAAGACTTGGGCTTTAATGGCTCCTCGTGGTTCATAGGAGATTTCAAATTCAGAAAGTTCAACAGACTACTTGATCATCCTCCCCGCGAGGTCTGGCTTACTTAATACAGAACGGAGTGGCAAATCCGTTCTTACCAATATTGGGTGTGCATGAAAATACGGCCTTAACCGTCGTGAAGCCCAAATAACTACGAGAGCGGCCTTCTCAATCTTTTGGTACCGGCCCTCTGCTCCTTGCAATGTCTTGCTAGTGAAATACACTGGCCTCTGCCCCTCTAGGGTTTCCTTAACCAATGCTACTCCCAAGGCTTCATCCGAAATTGCCAAGTACAAAATGAGGGATTCATCGAGGTCTAGCTTTACCAGGATCGGAGGACTCGACAATACTTCCTTCAGCTCCGGGAATGCTTGCTCCTGCTCCTGTCCCCACTCAAACTTCTTAGACTTTTTTAGCACTTTATATAGGGGATGATCTATGTGCCATCTTAGGCATGAATCGAGCCAAAGCTGCCACTTTCCTATTTAAAGACTGCACCTCCCTCAAGCTCTTTGGAATTTGCATGTCCAATATGGCTTAGCATTTTCCCGAATTAGCCTCAATGCCGCGCTGAGTCAACATAAAGCACAAAAACTTCCCAGCTGGAACAACAAAAGTACACTTCAACGGGTTCAGTCTCATATTCTATTGCCTCAAGCATGTGAATACCTGGCATAAGTCTTCAACATGATCACCTCCAGCTGGAGTCTTGGCAATGATATCGTCAATGTACACCTCCACCAGTTTGGTGTGCATGCCTTCGAACACCTTGTTAATCATACACTGGTAAGTGGCCCCAGCATTCTTCAAACCGAAGGGCATGACGGTGTAGCAGAAGACACCGCGGTCATTGATGAAAGCTATCTTCTCTTGATCCTCCTCCCATATCGGAATCTGGTTGTACCTTGAATAAGCATCCATGAAACTTAGGTAGTGGTAACTAGACGAATCATCCGCCATACGATCAATATTTGGGAGAGGATATGGGTCATTCGGGTAACAACGGTTGAGGTCTACATAGTCAGTGCATATTCTCCACTTGCCATTGGCCTTCTGTACCATCACCACATTGGAAAGCCAAGAGGAATAACAAACCTCTCTAATAAATCCGGCCTTCAACAGCTCGTCCTTCTGCTCACAAGCTACCTTCTGTTTCTCTGGTCCCAGTCTTCTCTTCTTCTGGGCAACCAGCCTCATTTCTTGATAGACGGATAATTTGTGGCAGTAGAAATTAGGGTCCATTTTAGGCATATCTACAGCAGTCCATGCAAAAAGGTCTTTGAATTCCTGGAGGAGTGCTAACAGACGCTGCTCCATAACTAACTCCAGCTTGTCATTAATGTGAGTGACCTTCTCTAGGAAATCACCTAAGACGACATCCCTGGAACCTTCATCCAGAGTGGGTTTTGAGGGGTTGAGTGGATCAATCTTCAACTCTACTCTAGGATCAAGATCAATCAAACTAACAGACCCAGCCGTTGTTCCTCCGTCATTCAACTTCCTCTTTTTGTCAAATGCCTCCAACTTCACCATATTCAGGCTCAGGTTGTAGCAATACCTGGCCATCTCTTGATTGCCTCGAAGGGATGACACACCGTTGTCCTTGTCAATGAACTTGATAAGGAGGTGCGGAGTAGACACAATTGCTTCCATTGCGTTCAGAGTTGGACGGCCTATGATACCATTGTAAGGCGACTCCACGTCATTCACCAAAATTCTGGACTTCACCGTTCTTGGTCCAGGTTCACCTTCGAAAGACACAAGGGTGTCAAGATACCCCTTGGTAGGCTGCTTTGCTCCATTGAAGGCTGTGAGTTCCTGTGTATAAGGCTGTAAATCTGTATCATTAAAACCCATTCTTTTGAAGCAATTGTAAAAGATAACATCACAGGAACTTCCCTGGTCAATAAGGATTCTCTTTACGTCCTTGTTGGCTATCACAGTGATGATGACCACTGCGTCATCACCTCCTAGGATGGTTGGGCCAAAATCATCATCTGTAAATGACACCACCGGTGTTGTCAAGCCGTCCCTAAAAGGGCGGTTATCTCTGGGCTTCTCTTGGACAGATAGAATCATCCGATGGTGATTCTTGCGAGCCGTGATTGACGCTCCTCCCCCAGCGAAGCCTCTAGCAATCATATCAATTACCTCGCACCGACCTTGCCTTTGTTACTGGGATATACCGTCTTGCTGCACTCCCTCGCTGGTCACAACTCTTTTTTGCTTCTCAGCAGCTGTGAATCTCCTGACCGGATTGCGACTGTTGTCGCCCTCGTCATCATGATCTCTTCCTCTCTTTTCCATCCGGTCTGGTTCATCTAAGGACTTCTCCTTAAACAAATATTGTTTCAATTTTCCTTCCATAATAAGGGTTTCCACTACATTCTTCAATTCCTTACATTCATCTATGGTATGGCCGACCTGTTCATGGAAAGTGCAATATTTTCGAGAGTTACCAGGTCTTTTCATTGGAGGATGTAACATCCCAAATTTTATAAAAATAATTAAATATAAGGAATAAATATTTATTAATTATAAATGGGTTAATAAGTGTCCCAAAAATATTGAAATAATTAAATTGAGATTTAGGAGGATCATTTATAATTTATTGGAGTTTTAAAAAAAAAGTTAAATTATACCAGGTGAAGATATGGGTGTCGGACCAAGTATCTCCGATTGAGATGCCGTTGGTTAGGGCTGTCAAGAATATTAATGGGAATCTGAATATGTCTTCGGAATAATTTTTGGATTTAGTATTGAGCCCGAACAGAGGTCCTGTATATTATAAAACGGTAAAGTTTTAATGAGAGGTAAAAACTTAAAAACAAACTCTTCTCCCTCTCTTATGTTTTCACGCCATTTCTTCTCCTTTTTTCTAGCCTCTTCTCTTCATTCTTCTTCTTCTTCTTCCTTCTTCTTCTTTCCTTTTCACTTTACTCTCCAAAAACCTAAGCCAAGTGGTGTCTTCTTCTCCCTTCACCATTTTCACTTGAGGAAGCCATTGGAGGTTGGATCTTCTTCCTCTCTTTTCTAATTTCGTGTGACTCTCTCTCTCCCTTGGAAGCTCATGGTTGTCTCTTGGTTGAGGTAAGCTCCTCATCATCTTTCATGAGCTTATGCCATAGGTTTTGGGTCTTGGGTGTTAGGAGAGTGGTTTATGTATGTGGGTTATTGGTAGAAGCTATTATTATGGAAAACCCTAAGGTGGGGTGGTTTTAAATGCAAGTTTTATGAGCCTTTAGTGGGATACACAAAATTAGTGATTTGAATGGTGAAAAATGATGATGATACATGGTGTTATTGAATTTTTATGGAAACCCTAACTTTAGGAATTTGGGGAAAATATAAAATATGAGTGGGAAATATATTTAATGATGATAGTGAGTGATATTGATGTGGGAGAATGGTCATTGATAATGGTTGATGAATATTAATAATGATAAGTAAGTTTTGGTGAAACCCTAGCCTTAAGAATTTGGGGAAAATGGATATATTGTAACATGGGAAGTTGAATTAAATGTGAATAGGTGATATTTAATGTGTGAGTTGTTATTTATAATGATGGATAATGATAGTAATGACGAATCATAGAGAATGAAGCTCATGAATGAGTGTTGTTAGAAAATGTGTAAGAATGAATGTTAATATTAAGGTCATAGTGTGGTGATGGACCAATGACTTGGAAGTGTGGTTTGATGAAGTCTTAGACCATAATATGTACCATTTGGAATATGTTGATAGATGAAGTTTGATTTGAGCTAAGATGACTCATGTTGAACTCAAAGTGACAATAATAGCATTTGAATGATTGATGTAATGTAGAAATGCATTTTAGATGAGGGATGAAGAGATATTGTTGTTGTTGGGTATGGTTAACCCTCTTAGATCTAGAGAATCTTGATTTTAGGAAAGGAATTCCCAAAGCCTGACACAATGGTATGGATTGGTGTTTTAGCAAGTCTAGGATTTGATATTGGGATTTATGATAAGCTAGCAAATGTTTAGAGTTATGAGGAATACCTTGAGATGGCTTATTAATTGTATGAATACATATGTATGTTGTGTAGATTATGTTCCGGACTATGTGGCAGAGCTCTCGGAGCATGCATTCAGATTTCAGCTCTTCCCTCGAGGTAGGAGAGGAGTTTATATTCAAATTGCATGAGTAGAACAATAGTGATTATTGTATATGAATAATACTCATGCCTGCCTTGCCATGTAGATGTTGTGATAATGTGAATTGCAATTAAATGATCATTGAGAATGGTGTGTATGAATGTGTAATGATTGTTATAAAAGTATATATATATGTACGTGATGATGATAAGTTAAGTTTGATAGGATTAATGAATTGGAATGGTAATTATTGAGTATGAATGGTTGAGGCAAGTTTTAAATACCTAATAAGAGGTGTATGATGTGTCGAATTTGTCCAATTTGGATTGGTATGAGTTTTGGTGTGTAAGGTTGTTAAATCCTCACATTTCTACACTTGAACTGATATTCTCGCCCAAGCAAGATGGATTCTCGCTCAAGCGAGAATCCCTTGTATGGTATTATGGCCTCTGGCCTAATCTCGCTCAGGCGAGTGAGCATCTCGCTCAAGCGAGACGTGTGTGATGCGAATAGGGGAGATATTGGATGAATCTCGCTCAAGCTGGCGTGGCCGCGCTTGAGCAAGCGAGAGAGGAAATGGCACTGGATAGATCTCGCTTGGGCGAGTGACAAATTGGTGGAGTCTAACCCGAGCGAGCGAGCGTGAATGAGGTACTGGTGGAATCTCACTCGAGCGAGAATGGCTCGCTCAAGCGAGATTGTCACCTGATGCTTCCCCTCTTCTTCGCTCGAGCACGCATGCGTATTGGGAACCTCTGTAAGAATCTCGCTTAAGCGAGTAGGTGTCTCGCTCGAGCGAGCAACGTGGAAACAGACACTGGCGTGATTACGCCCGAGCGAGCTGAGGCGCTCAAGCGAGAGGGAATTGTCTCGCTCAAGCGAATGGGGGGTCTCGCTCGAGCGAGTGACCCTAATGGAAATTTTATTTTCTTTTCTTTGGTTTGCTAATGATGGGCCCCATTCCAAATATGGAAAATTAATGAAATATATATATATATATATGGGGATATATAATGGTTATATAATATTGAGAGAATGCAGTGATGGGATCTTATTCTGTCTTCTTGATTTTAATGGTATTGAACCTAACTCCTTCTGGGATAGTTAAGGAAATGTACATGGGTTATATATAGTGATAATATGATATGGTGGTGTTGATAATGATTAGAATACTAAGGTAATTCGTCTATACCCGTAATAAGTAATGCGAAACATAAATCTTAACCATCAAGAACGAAATATGGGAGAACACTGTTAAGGGTTTGATGATGAGTTATGAGATTGTACCCTTGGGTGATTACGAACCCATTGTGAGAATGATTGAACGGGGAGGTGGTTGTTATAAACCGATGTATCGGAGATAATATCGGTATCGTGTGACAATAAATAATGTAATGATTATTCCTTGTGTAAGAGGACATATGTTATTATTAATGAATTGTGTAATGTCATTGTATTTTATAACAAGTGCAATATTGTATGAGTGGCTTAGAATTGAAACGATGAGTTGTGGTATCGCTACACTAGTTACTAAGCAATATTGATGAATGAGATAATGTTGTAACGCCACTATGGTTGAATACAAGTATTGACTTGCCATATAATGTGAAATATATATATATATATATAAGTGATGTGCTGAGATGTAAAGTCAAGGACATGATTGTGTTGGGCATAAGTGTAATTGCTATATATATATTTGGGATGATGAATATGCCTCGAATAATTCTAAGTGTAGATTAATATTATGATGCTAGCTATGCCTTTTGATTTCCATGTGTGGATGGTTATGTTATTTTTATGAACCATTTATATAATGATGTTTGTGGCCATTGAAATGCCAATTAAATAAATGATGTGCCTTGAGGGGCTTTGTAAATGATTGTATATAACTATTGAAAATGTTGAATTAAAAATACCCTATGAGAGAGGGTGAGATATCCTTGTGAGGTTGTTGGGCATATGCATTATTGCATTTTGCATTCATGGCATGGCATAGCATTGATATTATGTGGTTACGATCACAATGAATCACATTGCGGGGTGGCACGAAGGGTATATCCCAGAGTGATGATGATGTTATGATGTTGATAAATATATCACCTTGCGGGGTGCCACAAAGGGTGTATCCCTGAGTGATGATGATATCATGAGAATTGTTATTGAAATATATCACCTTGCGGGGTGCCACGAAGGGTGTATCCCTGAGTGATGATGATATCATGAGAATTGTTATTGAAATATATCACCTTGCGGGGTTCCACGAAGGATATATCCCGGAGTGATGATGATTGTCGCAACCTGGATCGCGACGGCGCGGCGAGGAAGAAAAACTAGTATGAAACAGGGAGTCGCCACCAACGTTTTTATCCATAGGAAAAACATTGGGAAAAAACTAAGTTCAGTAAAGCACTGGTTTAAAAAATGAGATTCGAGTTTGGGAGTCGGTTACAAGTAGGGAAGGTATTAGCACCCTACATCGCCTGTCAGAAACAGTACCAAGATTGAAAATGCGCAACATAAATAGCCTTACAAAAGATGTTTTATTTCTTCCCTTTTATTGTTGTACTTTGTGTAAAAACAGAAGGAAATGGAACAAACAAACTGGACAAACATAGAGTGTAGGTCAACAGGACGTCACGTCCGAATTAACCTTGGCTTTGGTATAAATCAGGAAAAGGGAAGGATACTAACAAGACGTTGCGTCTGAATTAGACATCCTTTAATCAAAATACGGGGTTAGAAACGGGAAGGGGACAAACGGGACGTCTCGTCCTAAGTATCCCGTTCCTTGCGGTGATGGCCTACCATAAATAGGGGAAAATCAACAAGACGTCACGTCTAAATGGGTTTTCACAGAATTTAATCAAAATGCGGGGTTAGAAACGGGAAGGGAATAAGCGGGATGTCTCGTCCCAAGTATCCCGTTCCTTATGGGATGACCTACCAAAGATAGGGGAAAATCAACAAGACGTCACGTCTAAATTGATTTTCATGGAAGTGGATAGAAAGGGAGTTGTAAAGGAAAAAATAAAGAAAATAAAAATAGGAATAAAATGGAAAAGGTAGGCCTGACAGGATTTAAAGTCCTGCTCCTATGTATTCTTGGATGACCAAGAAATCAGGGTTACATAGTTCTTTGGTGATGTTTTTTTAGGAAGAGGCTAAAAGATTAATGGTGGATGATTTTTTTTTGGCTAGTCTGAACGTGAAACACTTGTTTTTTTTGTTATTTATTTATTACGAACCTAGGAAGGGGTAAAAAAGAAAAGAAAAGAAAATAACAGAATTTTATTTAAGTGGAAAAATGGAAAACCGAGTAAAAAATGGAAAAACCGAGTAAAAAATAGAATACCGAGTGAAAAATTAAATACCGAGTGAAAAAGTGGAATACCGAGTGAAAAGTGGAATACCGAGTGATGAAGTAAGAGACTGCAGAGGGGGTCAGAAACTGATTGAAGGTGGAAGAGACCGACCGAGTGAGAAAGGGACTGACCGAGGGAGAAAGGCAGTGGGGGGTTGAGAGGAGTTTGAAGGTGTTTAGAGGGAAAGAGAAGGGTGCTGGACGGTGTGGGGAGCTGTTCGGTGTGGAGAGGTGCCGGGACGGTGTTGGTCTAAGGAAGAGAAGGACGGTTGGTATGGGTTTTAAGGAAAGGGTCAGTGATGGAAAGTTGAGGAGCAGGTCGGTTTTGGGGTTTAAGAAGGACGGTGTGGAGAGGTGCTAGGACGGTGTTGGGGAGCAGGTCGGTTGGTGAGGAGAAGGACGGTGTGGGTTTGGGGGCTGTATAGTGGATGAGAGGGAGGAGAGGATGCATGGGAATGTGTTGGGACGGTGATGGATGGATAAAGGGTGGTGTTATTTTGAGGGGGACGGTTGGAAGGAGAAGGAGAGGACGGTGTTTTAGGGAGGAGAAAGGGATTGGACGGTTGGGAGGATTTGAAGGAGGACAGTATGGAGAGAGCGAGGGGTGCTGGTCGATGTGGTTTTGAAGGGAGGAGAGGACGGAGGGGAGTGTGTTTAAAGGAAAAGCTTCAGAGTTCTCTTTCTAATGAATGCTTCCTCTTCCTCCAAAATTCAATCCTCCAAGACCAACCCCTTGAGCATCTTCAGATGGGGTACTTATAGGGAGTTGCCAAGTGCTTGGACAACACATGCTTCCACTCAGAGTGGAGGCCAGCCTGGCCACTAACAGGAAGTGGGGGACAACGGCTGGTGGGGATTTTTAATTTCCCTACTTCCGCCCCCTGTCTGCCACCTCCAGGATTCATGGATCCACTTGGGTGGTGGAATCCAAGTCAGCACGGGCGAACAGTGGGAGTAGGGGTTGGTTTTCTGCTTCTGACTCAGGTTTAGTGCCTCAGTCGGTATACACCCATAGTGGGAAATAATCCGAGTAGAAAAGGTACCTTTTAAGCATAAGACCGAGTGGAAAAGGTGCTGTTTATACAAAAACCGAGTGAAAGCTTTACTCAGTATGAGGCTGCTGTGAAACATTCAATCGGAACCGAGTGAAAAGTGACTCAGAACTGACTGAGGAAGACTCGGAAATACGTGAAAGTGACTCAGAAGTGGGTAAAAGGATGACTCGGAATTGGGTGAAAGCTGACTCGGAATTGGGTGAAAATGGCTCGAAAATTGCTAAAAGAATGGTTCAAAAATGGCTAAAAGAATGGGTCGGGAATGGGCGGAAAGGGGCTCAGAAATGGTGAAAAGATGACTCTGAATTGGTTTAAGTATGGCTCAGAAATTGAGTAAGAGGACTCACTCGCAACCGCCTGAAGAGTGTGACTCGGCGCTGACTGAAAAGTGGCTCACTTAGCGCTGACTCAAAAGTGGCTCACTTGGTGTTGACTGAAGAGTGGTTCACTCGGTATTGACTGAAGAGTGGTTCCCATTCACGCTTGTGCGTGTTAAACTCGCTTGGGCAAGCACATTCCAACAGCTAACATTATGCCTCCCGCTTGAGCGAGACTCCTTCGCTTAAGTGAGATTATGGCCTCCAAGGTTCTCGCTCGAGCGTAACCAGAGTCGCTTGAGCGAAAGACCTTTGCTAAATCAGAAATGCTTCAATCAGAAGCACTCAATCGGAACTGTTTAAGTGATTCACTCAGAGATTGTTTGCTCGGAAGTAGAATTGCTTGAAGCATTCGACCGGAATTGCTTAAGTGATTCACTCATAGATTGTTTGCTCGGATTTGCTTGGTAGTATCACGGTTTGAAGTACTCAATCGGAGTTGCTTCAATTGGAGGAGTTTTGTTCGGCAGTGCTTCTGCTTGAAGCATTCATTCGGCTCCTCTGCTTGATTCAATCGGTATTTCAGAATATTTTACTTGGCATCTCAGCACCATTCTTTCTTTGACTTAAGACTGATTCAATCCTGAAGTAAATTTCACTTGGAAACACATCACTTGGATTGAATCACTCGGAGAAATTTTTTTTCGGATACATGGCTCGGGAGTGAGTCAATTGGACACATTCATTATCCTTGCCTTTCACTCAGGATTGTTTCATTTGTGCATCAACCCGCTCGAATGTACAATCGAGAGTCGTCCTTGTTTCTTCAATCAGAATGGAACTTTTAACTCAGCTCGGGATGTACAATCGGACCACTCGGTGTATTCACTCGGGAATCGAACTTGCTTTTCATTCGAAATTTGGCCTCAATCGTCAATCAACCCATTCGGACTTACACACTAAGGAGTTGGTCTTTCTTTTCACTCAGAACTTTGGAGCTTGATAGAATCTGGCCGGTAGAAGCATTCTTTCCAGATCAGTGCTTTGCTTCGCTCGGAATGCAGCTCTCGGAGATCTGTTCTTATTCAACAAGTGTTCTTTTAGAGTACAGAGTGTTTCTTAATTCGGAATCAACTCACTCAGGGATCTTTGATTCGGAAATAATTGTGCCCAGAAAAAATACCTATCCCGAATCAGATTTGTTTTCATTTAGCATCCCTTCACTCAGACAACTATTTATTCAAGGTCAGTCCTTTTTTCCACTTGGAATCGTTTGCAGTCGGACAGCTTCCACTCGGATTCACCTCTAACAGGGACATATTTCTTCAAGGTCAGCCATTTGTCACTCGAAATGGCTTTGATAGGGAAGCTTCTACTCGGATTCTCCTCCAACAGTGAAGTATTCCACTCGGTAACACTCTATTCTGCTCGGATTTGATCATTTCTGAGTCATTCTACTCGGATTTCATCATTCTGAGTCGGATTTGTTTTCAATCAGAAAGGTTTCAGTCGACAATCAGCCCTTCAGATGCATTCGCTCGGATTTCTGTTCATTCGGAGTCAGCTTTGCCTGAGAGGCTTCAATCTAGATTTCACCACTCGGATGTATCTTTGCTTGAGAGGTATTTCCCTCGGACTCAAACCATTCGGAAATGCCCTACTCGGAGACATCTCACTCGGAAATGATCATTTGGACATAATGAAGTCTTTGCTTTGTTCGGGAGTAACCCTCTCGGAAGCATTCCACTCGGAAACTAGCAGTCGGAGACATCCTAGTCGGATTTTCACTCAGTAACGGCTGACTCGGATATCTCACTCGGTAACAGCCATTTTTCACTCGGAAATAGCCATTTTTACTCGGAAATAGCCATTTTTCACTCGGAAATCATCATTCTGAGTCATTCCACTCGGCAGATTATTCGGAGATGAAGTCCAGTCCTCTTAGAATTCTTTTCCACTTGGATCAGACCGAAAGAGGTGTTCACAGATGCCCCTCTTTACTTCTTTTTCACAAGAGAAACACAAAGCTTTCCGTAAAGGAAGTAAAGATATGGACACTGATGTAGGGACCAAGTGGGACCTCTCGATAAGTATGGCGTCCGAGTTGTTGTGACCTTTTCCTCTTTTCCACATCTGTCTCTCTCTTTTTTGTTTTCTTTTTCTCTCTTTTTTTTATTTTTTTATTTTTTTGTTTTGTTTTTTTTGTTTGTTTTGTTTTGTTTTTTTATTGAGTTCTGAATGAACCGGGAAAAATTCTTTCAGTTAACAGGAGGTGAGAAGATCGGGATTGATCCCCGGTAGACTGGAAAGTAAAGGGTGCCTGCATAGGCGACTGGAAAATAAAGGGTGCCTGAATAGGCGACTGGAAAGTAAAGGGTGCCTGAATAGGCGAACGGAAAGTAAAGGGTGCCTGAATAGGCGACTGGAAAGTAAAGGGTGCCTGAATAGGCGAACAGAAAGCAAAGGGTGCCTGAATAGGCGACTGGAAAGTAAAGGGTGCCTGAATAGGCGAACGGAAGGTAAAGGGTACCTGCATAGGCGAACGAAAGGTAAAGGGTGCCTGCATAGGCGAACAGAAAGTAAAGGGTACCTAAATAGGCGAACAGAAAGTAAAGGGTGCCTGAATAGGCGACTAGAAAGTAAAGGGTGCCTGAATAGGCGAACGGAAGGCAAAGGGTGCCTGAATAGGCGACTGGAAAGTAAAGGGTGCCTGAATAGGAGAACGGAAAGCAAAGGGTGCCTGAATAGGCGACTGGAAAGTAAAGGGTGCCTGAATAGGCGAACGGAAGGTAAAGGGTGCCTGCATAGGCGAACAGAAAGTAAAGGGTGCCTGAATAGGTGAACGAAAAGTAAAGGGTGCCTGAATAGGCGAACGGAAGGTAAAGGGTGCCTAAATAGGCGAACGGAAAGTAAAGTGTGGGGTTGACCCTCGGTTGACAGGAAATGCAAAGATTGGGGGAGCTAACAGGACGTCTCGTCCGAATTAACTCACTGGACTTAAAGGCTCGGGGTGATGCCCCGGTTTGACATGACTGAAGGTTCTTAGGGAATTGCTCCCTGAATGAAAGAGAGTGATCTTGGGGTGATGCCCCAGTTTGACATGATTCGAAGGAACCTTAGGGAACTGCTCCTTGACTAAAAGAGAATAAACCTGGGGTGATGCCCCAGTTTGACATGTTTTGAAGGAATCTTGGGGAATTGCCCCCTTGACTGAATAGATCTGGGGTGATGCCCCAGTTTGAGATGGTTTGGAGGAGCCTTGGGGAACCACCCCTTGACTGGAACAGAAGAAATCTGGGGAGATACACCAGTTTGAGTTGTTTGGGAAGTGTAGTTCCACTGGGTAAGAATTTGGTGATTCGGGGTACTGCCCCTGATTGAGAATGGAAAATTTGGGGTCCATCGGGGAAGAGATCTTGAGAAGTGCCAGCTTTGGCGATCGATTCCACTGGGGAAGAGAATTTGAGAGATGCTGATTTTGGAGTTGAGCGGGATACTTTGAAGATTGCCAACTTTGGCGATTAAGGAGAAAGAAACTTTGAAAGGTGCCAGCTTTGGAGATTGAAGAGGAGACTTTGAAAATTACCAACCTTGATTAAGGAGGAGAGGATTGAGGATTGCTAACTTTGGCGATTAAGGAGGAAACCTTGAAAGGTGCCTGCTTGGGCGATGGAGGAAGAAACCTTGAAAGGTGCCAGCTTTGGCGATCACGGTTCCATTGGGGAATGTATGGCAGGACCGCCGGAGGAGAAAATTCTGGGAAATGTCCCAGTTTGGGACATTTTAATGAGGGTAACTCCATTGGGGAAAGTGTCTTCCTATTGGGGAAGGATTGATGGTTCGGGGTACTGCCCTTTGATTGGGAAGGGAAAATCTGGGATCCACCTGGTATGTATGGATTTACTGAGAGAAGTGTGCTGGTACCCTTTAGGGAGAGTTCTTCTAAGCCTGATTAGAAAAGTGTTCTTATCATCAGGGGGAAGAAGATGATCTGAATTTTTGGCTCACCGGGAGAGAGTTTGGTGATTCTGCTAGGGGAGAGAATTTTGCTGGAAACTATCCTTGGGCTTAGGAAGGGACACGCTTGACTGTCAGAATGTATCGAGCAGATTCCTTGGAATGGAGTTTGAAAGGTGTCAGCTTTGGCAGTCGAGAAAAAGACTTCAAGAAGTGGCAACTTTGGCAATTTGGGGAAGGGATTCTGAGAAGTGCCAACATTGGAGGTTGAAGAAGAGATTTTGAAAAATGCCAACTTTGGTGATTTGGGGAAAGAATTCTGAGAAGCGCCAACTTCAAGAGTTGAAGAAGAGATTTTGAGCAGTACCAACCTTGGCAATTTAAGGAAGGGATCCTGAGGAGTGCCTGCTTTGGCGGTTTGAGGAAAGGATTCTG
Organism: Clitoria ternatea; assembly: GCA_037962975.1. Taxonomy (NCBI): domain Eukaryota; kingdom Viridiplantae; phylum Streptophyta; class Magnoliopsida; order Fabales; family Fabaceae; genus Clitoria; species Clitoria ternatea. The sequence goes on along the minus strand of CM075672.1, from coordinate 154,809,337 downwards.
AGGAGTGCCTGCTTTGACAATTTGAGGAAGGGACTTGAAGGACTTGATTGAGGTGTCAATATCTGACATGACTGTCTATGATAATAACCTGTAGAAAAAAGGGTAAGTAGTGCAAAGATAAATTCAAAAACTGGGTAGGTCCTGTGAAACTGCGACCCTTAGGATAACTCATGGACAGAGGAGAATACAAGAGGCGATCATAGCCTTGAAGCGCGTGCCTAGCTGAGTCTTCATGATGATGGCCTAAGATGAGGTCGAGTAGTGGGAGCGTCCTGTTCCTCACGACTTTAAATGTTCACCATTCTTTCATTTATTTTTATGAAAACACAACATTTTACCAGATCAATGCAATTCATAACACGTATCAAAAAAGGGTAAATTTTATTCATGTATGTCAAACATAATACAGAGAATGGACAATGGGGAAAATAGATGGGATGAAATGAAGTTACATAGGACAGGTCAAGGCCAGGAAAAACAGTGAAGGTTCAAGGATCCTCCAGTGAATTCCTGAGACTAGTGAGATCCTTAATCCTACATCACGACCTCAAGTACACCGTTCGATTCTACCTTTGAGAGGGTAGTTTGACCATGGTTCACATGCCCCAGTTTATATTGGAAACTTTAGTTACTCTGCCGAAATCTTGACCCTAATTTTTACCTGAGCCGCCTTTTCAGGTTTTCGACTCACCGGGCTGCTCTAACTTTTGCCTAGGCCGCCCTTTCAGGTTTTCAGCCTAGCGAGCTTTTCTCTTCCTTTTTAATGTTTTTTTTTCTTGTTTATTTTTGGTTGTATCCTTTACAGTAAAAAGGTTGAAACTGATCACACTCCAGTTGAGTCTGCCTAACCTTTTGTTTGGATCCTTTGGGGAACTGATATCATCTCAAATAGGAGACTCTACTCCTTATGCCATGTACCCAAGGAAATATTGGTGAGTCTTTTGGCATCGATGAGAGGGGATTACTTCGAGTCATCATTTTGGCCTTTATTTTTTTTTTTTGATTTTTTGTCTTTTTTTTTGTTTGCCCTTCTTTGTTTGTTTTGTTTTGTTTTTTATCCCCTTGATGATGCAATGACTCAATCTGATAGACTATTTCCTTGGTTACATGGGCATGAGGAATGGCGTACCCTTTAAGGTTGAGGTGTTGTTGACGACAAGAATGCAAGTTTTTGACCTATCGACATTCATTCCCCCAATACAGAAAATGACAGCTTGCTTGATGATCTGGACGTAACCTGCTTTCCCTGCTTGGTATGTGCATTGGACTTCAAGCTTGACTCTATTTTTCATTTTTCATTCATTTTTTTTGTATTTTTTTTGTGTTTTTTTTTTCCGGCAAAGTCTTCCTCAATTGTGTCTACATTTATAGGCATAAGCAATTTGCCCCTATTTATACTGGCAACTGTTGAGGTTTCCTTAAATGACTGGCCTACCACTTGTCCAATTCGGGAGTTGGCCATGTTGTCATTCCATAGATTCCTTCCACGTCCTGAAACAAAATTACTAATGCCTTCTGATAGATTGCCCCCGTGATTCCTTCAGTTGTTCTTGACTTAGGGGTATTCTTTAATCTCTTGTTCTAACAATCTTGTTAACTTGTGCGGTGGCTCACAGGTTTCCCTTACCTTCTTCGTCGGCATAGTCAACTGGGTAATCAAAATCGTGAAGCGTGATTGTGATTTCACTAGTCTCAAGAGGATCATTTTTGGATCTACAATTTAGTGTGTTATGGGAAAATAAAGAAGAGAAAGGAAAAGCAAGTTAAAGAGAATGAGTCAAAAGCAAGGATAAAGGGATGAGAATTTTTTTTGAATTTCGATACACATTTATTGATTAACTGGTAAAACAAGTTTTTTTTTCGCCTTTATTACATGAAAAATCCCAAAGCCTTAGGCATAGCAAAGGGATAAACAAGACTTTGAGGCAATGGCAAATTATTTTGGTGAATCATTTAAAATCGAAGGGAGTTCGACAGCCTCCCTATTACTGAGCTCTTGGTCCAGCGGGCAACCGATCACTAAATCAGTATTATCATCAAAACCATCTTCAATATCGACCACCATGGCATTAACTTCTGAACCTCCATGATTGGGCAGGGGATTTGTGGTCACGTTAGGGCTTCCTTCCCGAAAATTAATCCAGTCGGCTTTGATCAAATCTCTCGCTTTATATTTCAAAGCCATGCAATTTTCTGTAGAATGCCCTGGTGCCCCAGCATGGTAATCACAATGAGCGTTTGGGTCATACCCCCTTAGGTAAGGAGGTTGCAATGGCCTCATGGGGCATGGAGCTACCAGACCCTTTTGAATGAGGGTTGGTAAAAGTTCGGTATATGTTATGGGAATTGGATCGAACTGCACAGGGGTGCGCTCATTGTTGGGGTTTCTCGTATTCTGATTATGATTGGGTGGTCGAGTCACTTGCTGTGGGTGATGGTATGGCATGGGTTGCGGCGTTGGCGCTCTTACCATGGGCGGACGGAAATGAGGAGTATGAGCTGCCGGGCCATAAGTAGCAGCGGCCACATAAGGGTTGGGAGCTTGAATCATGGTAGGGGCGAATGGTCTCGGCGGAGCTGTCTTTTGATTAGAAAAGATGGAATTAGTTTCTCCATCCCTTCTCCGAGGCGCCGGCTTTCTTGTCATGCTTGCCCCAGATGGGCCCTGAGTGATCTTTCCTGTTCGTATTCCGCTCTCCACCCTTTCCCCAATAGTCACAATGTCGGAGAAGTTGGATGAAACACTACCAATCATCTTGCCATAGAAAGGTGATGGGAGCGTGTCGATAAACATCGCGACTATCTCTTTTTCTGACAATAGGGGGTCCACTTGCGCCGCTATCTCTCTCCATCATTGGGCATACTCCTTAAACGTTTCATTGTCCCTCTTCACCATATTTTGTAACTGAACCCTGTTAGGTGCCATATCCATATTATACTTGTATTGCCTAAGGAAGGCATCTGCTAGACCTTCCAACAACAAATATGGTTCCGTTCAAGGTGAGCATACCATGTAAGAGCGGCCCCCGCCAGACTATCTTGGAAGCAGTGGATCAACAATTGGTCGTTAGAAGAATAAGATGCCATCTTTCGACAGTACATCGTGAGATGGTTCTTTGGACAAGTCATTCCTTGATACTTGTCAAAGTCTGGCATCTTGAATTTGGGCGGGAGGACAACATCTGTGACTAGGCATAACTCAGAAGCATCTATCAGTCCAAAACCTCCGCGCCTTCCATCATTCTCAAACGCTCCTCTAAGATTTCTATCTTTTCCTTTTGGGGAGCTGCAACCGTGCTATGACCGGCTACTGGGTTCATCATGCGGGTTGTATCTTGGAGGTTGGTCATATAGGGGGTTGTGTATCCGTATGGATAGCCGAGTGGCTAGTTGAAAGGAGGCAACGTATGGGACTGGTTCATTAGGCCTGTATTTGGTGAGGGACCTTGGGGTTGGGCCATAGCTTGTACGGCATAAGTCGGCTGGATCATCTGGGCTCGTGTGTTTTAGGCTTGTGCGTTGTAGGTTGGCTGGGCCATCGGGGCTTGTGTGTTTTGGGTTTGGTAGGTTTGTGGGTCATGGGCCTGTGTGTTTTGGGTTTGGTAGCCTTGTGGATCATGGGCTTGTGTGTTTTAGGTTTGGTGGAGTGGTGGCATGTTTGGCTGGGTGGGGTATGAAGCGTAAGAATTCATCGCTTGCTGGTCGTGGGCGTCTTACTGGTTAGCGAGCGGGGGATAGTACCCCGATGGTAGACCATAAAGTGGAAAAGGTACTGGGTTGCCGTCAGGACCGACAAATGTATGCTGTTGTGCATAAGACTGACCGTAAGGTGGCTGGGCCTCCATGGTAGGGTTAGGTCTTCCGACATGAATGGTAAGAGGGGGTGTCGTTGTGTTAGGGAGTTGGGTTCTTACTGGGTCAGAACCAAAGGGGGGTGGCGCGGTGGCAGGCTGCTGTTGGGCGTCCTCAATACCTGTAGAGGAGCCTCCTTCTGTGAGTTTCTTTTCTAAAAGTTTAGTTAACTCCGCCACTCGCTCTTTCAACTGATCGAACTCGGTTCTAAAGTCTCCGTCAACAGCTTCTGCCTCAGCCATGAGTTCCCTTTGGAGCCAGGTCTGGTAAGGATGCCTACCCATGACGTCTGTGTCTCTTTTTTTAAAAAAACAAAAATGTTAGGTGGAAATAGAAAGAAGGAGAATGTCGTGAGAAGCAATTACAGGCTTTGGCGAATATCCTTTGACTATTCCTTAGAACTTATCATTCAAAAGTACTAGGTATGGTAAACATGGAAATTAATATGGGATAATTGTGAAGACAGAAGAAATCTTTCATCCTGAGGCGGGAGCCTCAAGCTCAAACATTTTCTTTGGGCAGTTACAGCCCTCATTTCTTAAGTTCAATCCCATGTTAATTTCCATAGATACTCAAAGGGTATTCGTTAAGTTCTGAATAGCCTTCCACGAAATGAGGATAAGGAAAAGAAATTAGTTGATGTCATGTTTTGGAATCGGTACTTCCCCATTGATTTAACGTAAAGCAAAAATTTTTTTGGGAAACAACAATTACCAAGGATCCAAGTCACAATAGTCATAATTTTTCTAATCATCATTGACGCCCCCCGTTTGAACGAAAATAAAGTTATATTTTTTTTGACAATTAGGAAAATCTATGACTCAGGACTCAGAGGTACACGACCAAAAGAGGATTATCTATTCATCCGAAGAATACTGTGTGTTCCAAAACGAGTCATTATTTCAAAAACTCAGTAAATCTGCAGGTGGTAGATAATTCATTTTTTGGATAAAAGGGAAAGCAAAAATGACGTAAGGTAAAGTAAAGTTTGCCCTTTTGTGGCCTAGGTCGGGTTTTGTTGAAAGTCTTTTTTAGGCCCTATGGCTTGTCTAAAAGTGACTCTCCACACTGGGTGGCTTCCGCTAGACATCTAGAAGGTCACCAGAGCCAAGATCCTAACCATGACAGGCACGCAAACAGTAGGGAATCAACTAGGTGCGTATATCATGAGAGGTCGAACTCTGGTTGAGGTTTTCACGAACACCGGATAGGAAGTACATCCCATACGATTCTGTTACCAACCTCTCCTAACTTAAGCTTCATTTGGGGCCTGGGTATAGGGCGCCACTCATAGGTGTCTGCAAATAATTGTGAGTGTAGTGTGTGGAAGGGCATTCAATACCTTTTACCTTACCCCATTATGTACAAAAAACAAACACAGAACAAATATACAGAGTCGTCTACCCTAGGGTTCAATGATTGCAGAAAAATAACATGGTCCTCTACCCTAGGGTTCAACAAACATGCAAAACATAGACAACGAAACAAATAACAAGACACAATTAAAACAAGAACAAACATTCACAACAATCAACAGAAAATAAAACAAGGGGAAGAAATCTGAGATAACAAAGGCTATATAAAAAGAACATGCGCTTTCAATCAAACTGGCCTGACTCTCTTAACTCTCCCCAGTGGAGTCGCCATCTGTCACAACCTGGATCGCGACGGCGCAGCGAGGAAGAAAAACTAGTATGAAACAGGGAGTCGTCACCAACGTTTTTATCCATAGGAAAAACATTGGGAAAAAACTAAGTTCAGTAAAGCACTGGTTTAAAAAATGAGATTCGAGTTCGGGAGTCGGTTACGAGTAGGGAAGGTATTAGCACCCTACATCGGCTGTCAGAAACAGTACCAAGATTGAAAATGCGCAACATAAATAGCCCTACAAAAGATGTTTTATTTTTTCCCTTTTATTGTTGTACTTTGTGTAAAAACAGAAGGAAATGGAAGGAACAACTGGACAAACATAGAGTGTAGGTCAACAGGACGTCACGTCCGAATTAACCTTGGCTTTGGTATAAATCAGGAAAAGGGAAGGATACTAACAAGACGTCGCATCTGAATTAGACATCTTTTAATCAAAATACGGGGTTAGAAACAGGAAGGGGACAAACGGGACGTCTCGTCCCAAGTATCCCGTTCCTTGTGGTGATGACCTACCATAAATAGGGGAAAATCAACAAGACGTCACGTCTAAATGGATTTTCACGGAATTTAATCAAAATGCGGGGTTAGAAACGGGAAGGGGATAAGCGGGACGTCTTATCCCAAGTATCCCATTCCTTATTGGATGACCTACCAAAGATAGGGGAAAATCAACAAGACGTCACGTCTGAATTGATTTTCATGGAAGTGGATAGAAAGGGAGTTGCAAAGGAAAAAAATAAAGAAAATAAAAATAGGAATAAAATGGAAAAGGTGGGCCCGACAGGATTTAAAGTCCTGCTCCTACGTATTCTTGGATGACCAAGAAATCAGGGTTACGTAGTTCTTTGGTGATGTTTTTTTTAGGAAGAGGCTAAAAGATTAATGGTGGATGATGTTTTTTTTTGGCTAGTCTGAACGTGAAACACTTGTTTTTTTTGTTATTTATTTATTACGAACCTAGGAAGGGGTAAAAAAGAAAAGAAAAGAAAATAACAGAATTTTATTTAAGTGGAAAAATGGAAAACCGAGTAAAAAATGGAAAAACCGAGTGAAAAATAGAATACCGAGTGAAAAATTAAATACCGAGTGAAAAAGTGGAATACCGAGTGAAAAGTGGAATACCGAGTGATGAAGTAAGAGACTGTAGAGGGGGTCAGAAACTGACTGAAGGTGGAAGAGACCGACCGAGTGAGAAAGGGACTGACCGAGGGAGAAAGACAGTGGGGGGTTGAGAGGAGTTTAAAGGTGTTTAGAGGGAAAGAGAAGGGTGCTGGACGGTGTGGGGAGCTGTTCGTTGTGGAGAGGTGCTGGGACGGTGTTGGTCTGAGGAAGAGAAGGACGGTTGGTATGGGTTTTAAGGAAAGGGTCGGTGATGGAAAGTTGAGGAGCAGGTTGGTTTTGGGGTTTAAGAAGGACGGTGTGGAGAGGTGCTAGGACGGTGTTGGGGAGCAGGTCGGTTTGTGAGGAGAAGGACGGTGTGGGTTTGGGGGCTGTATAGTGGATGAGAGGGAGGAGAGGATGGAGGGGAATGTGTTGGGACAATGATGGATGGATAAAGGGTGGTGTTATTTTGAGGGGGACGGTTGGAAGGAGAAGGAGAGAACGGTGTTTTAGGGAGGAGAAAGGGATTGGACGGTTGGGAGGATTTGAAGGAGGACAGTATGGAGAGAGCGAGGGGTGCTGGTCGGTGTGGTTTTGAAGGGGGGAGAGGACGAAGGGGAGTGTGTTTAAAGGAAAAGCTTCAGAGTTGTCTCTCTAATGAATGCTTCCTCTTCCTCTAAAATTCAATCCTCCAAGACCAACCCCTTGAGCATCTTTAGATGGGGTACTTATAGGGAGTTGCCAAGTGCTTGGACAGCACATGCTTCCACTCAGAGTGGAGGCCAGCCTGGCCACTAACAGGAAGTGGGGGACAACGGCTGGTGGGGATTTTTAATTTCCCCACTTCCGCTCCCTGTCTGCCACCTCCAGGATTCATGGATCCACTTGGGTGGTGGAATCCAAGTCAGCACGGGCGAACAGTGGGAGTAGGGGTCGGTTTTCTGCTTCTGACTCGGGTTTAGTGCCTCAGTCGGTATACACCCATAGTGGGTAATAATCCGAGTAGAAAAGGTACCTTTTAAGCACAAGACCGAGTGGAAAAGGTGCTGTTTATACAAAAACCGAGTGAAAGCTTTGCTCAGTATGAGGCTGTTGTGAAACATTCAATCAGAACCGAGTGAAAAGTGACTCGGAACTGACTGAGGAAGACTCAAAAATGGGTGAAAGTGACTCAGAAGTGGGTAAAAGGATGACTCAGAATTGGGTGTAAGCTGACTCAGAATTGGGTGAAAATGGCTCAGAAATTGCTAAAAGAATAGTTCGAAAATGGCTAAAAGAATGGCTCAGGAATGGGCAGAAAGGGGCTCAGAAATGGTGAAAGGATGACTCTGAATTGGTTTAAGTATGGCTCAAAAATTAAGTAAGAGGACTCACTCGTAACCGCCTGAAGAGTGTGACTCGGCGCTGACTGAAAAGTGGCTCACTCAGCGCTGACTGAAAAGTGGCTAACTCGGTGTTGACTGAAGATTGGTTCACTCGGTATTGACTGAAGAGTGGTTCCCATTCATGCTTGTACGTGTTAAACTCGCTTGGGCGAGCACATTCCAACAGCTAACATTATGCCTCCCGCTTGAGCGAGACTCCTTCGCTTAAGCGAGATTATGGCCTCTAAGGTTCTCGCTCGAGCGTAACCAGAGTCGCTTGAGTGAAAGACCTTTGCTAAATCAGAATTGCTTCAATCAGAAGCACTCAATCGGAACTGTTTAAGTGATTCACTCAGAGATTGTTTGCTCGGAAGTAGAATTGCTTGAAGCATTCGACCGGAATTGCTTAAGTGATTCACTCGGAGATTGTTTGCTCGGATTTGCTTGGTAGTATCACGGTTTGAAGTACTCAATAGAGTTACTTCAATTGGAGGAGTTTTGTTCGGCAGTGCTTCTGCTTGAAGCATTCATTCGGCTCCTCTGCTTGATTCAGTCGGTATTTCAGAACATTTTACTCGGCATCTCATCACCATTCTTTCTTTGACTTAAGACTGATTCAATCCTGAAGTAAATTTCACTCGGAAACACATCACTTGGATTGAATCACTCGGAGAAATTTTTGGTCGGATACATGGCTCAGGAGTGAGTCAATCGGACGCATTCATTATCCTTGCCTTTCACTCAGGATTGTTTCATTTGTGCATCAACCCGCTCGGATGTACAATCGAGAGTCGTCCTTGTTTCTTCAATCAGAATGGAACTTTCAACTCAGCTCGGGATGTACAATCGGACCACTCGGTGTATTCACTCGGGAATCGGACTTGCTTTTCATTCAGAATTTGGCCTCAATCGTCAATCAACCCATTCAGACTTACACACTCAGGAGTTGGTCTTTCTTTTCACTTAGAACTTTGGAGCTTGATAGAATCTGGCCGGTAGAAGTGTTCTTTCCAGATCAGTGCTTTACTTCGCTCGGAATGCACCTCTAGGAGATCTGTTCTTATTCAACAAGTGTTCTTTTGGAGTACAGAGTGTTTCTTCATTCGGAATCAACTCACTCGGGGATTTTTGATTCGGAAATAATTGTGCCCAGAAAAAGTACCTATCCCGAATCAGATTTGTTTTCATTTAGCATCCCTTCACTCGGACAACTATTTATTCAAGGTCAGTCCTTTTTTCCACTTGGAATCGTTTGCAGTCGGACAGCTTCCACTCGGATTCACCTCTAACAGGGACATATTTCTTCAAGGTCAGCCATTTATCACTCGGAATGGCTTTGATAGGGAAGCTTCCACTCGGATTCTCCTCCAACAGTGAAGTATTCCACTCGGCAACACTCCATTCTGCTCGGATTTGATCATTTCTTAGTCATTCTACTCGGATTTCATCATTCTGAGTCGGATTTGTTTTCAATCAGAAAGGTTTCAGTCGACAATCAGCCCTTCAGATGCATTCGCTTGGATTTCTGTTCATTCGGAGTCAGCTTTGCCTGAGAGGCTTCAATCTGGATTTCACCACTCGGATGTATCTTTGCTTGAGAGGTATTTCCCTCAGACTCAAACCATTCAGAAATGCCCTACTCGGAGACATCTCACTCGGAAATGATCATTCGGATATAATAAAGTCTTTGCTTTGTTTGGGAGTAACCCTCTCGGAAGCATTCCACTCAGAAACTGGCAGTCGGAGACATCCTAGTCGGATTTTCACTCAGTAACGGCTGACTCGGATATCTCACTCGGTAATAGTCATTTTTCACTCGAAAATAGCCATTTTTACTCGGAAATAGCCATTTTTTACTCGGAAATTATCATTCTGAGTCATTCCACTCGGCAGATTATTCAGAGATGAAGTCCAGTCCTCTCAGAATTCTTTTCCACTTGGATCAGACCGAAATAGGTGTTCACAATGATGTTATGATGTTGATAAATATATCACCTTACGGGGTGTCACGAAGGGTATATCCTGGAGTGATGATGTTAATTTAAGTGATTGAAATCACTATTGGATTAAAATTGGATCCGTGCATATGCATTCTTAACACTAGCATGTGCATTAGCCATAAGAGCATGGCATTTAAGATGGGATGACCACGGGAGATAAGAAACCCCTTGCGAGGAGGAATTGAGTAAAGATTTAGTGAATTGATGATGATAATTTGTGAATGCCCTTGTTTATAAGTGGCAATGTGATTGTGTATGTGCTTGTGCTTGCTTATGTTGTGAATTTTGATTCATGAGGCTTGTATGCCTATTACAATGATGTGATGATGATTGAATGATAATCTAATGGTTTTATAGCAAAGCACACATGATGATTGTATGCATGTACACATAATCACAATATATTTATATTCGTCATTTTGAATGTATAACTCACTCTCCCATGTGGTCTCCTTTTTAGCATCGTGATGCAGGGTCATCATGGGCTGAGATGAGACTTTGTATTGAAGTTTTGGGGAAGGTAAATAGTGGTAATGGAAGGTAAATAGATTGTTTATGATGATATAGATGATTTTGTGAATTTAGTCATGTATAAAATAATCCTTCATATTTAGGAATGGTGAATATATATACAGGTAATATGTAAGAGATGATTTAATGTGTACTAGAAGGATTGAAATTGAATGATATACATTGATGATAATGATAGTAGGGAGAGGATCCCTGGATGTATATATATATATATATATATATATATATATATATAATTGTGTCTTAGGCAATGCATGTGTATGTTGTGAGTGAATTAGACGGGCTTTGTTCTATTGGTCTATGTCGGGTATTTGCATGCTTCGCCGAGCCTTTTCTCATATCGTCATATATGGGACTAGGCGTTTACCTGGTATACACATCTTTCTTCCGCTGTAAAATCTACTATTTTTGTATACCGTTATAGGCAATTTAATTATCGATCCAGTTATATCTTATTAAATCGTACGCTTTTGGTTTTCTGTGATTCGGGTCTTGGTGTAATCGTTGAGGTGTTTAGAAATATTTCAAACACAAAAAGTTTACCCATATTTTTATTAATTATTATCTTGATTACATCGGGATCTGAGTCCGAAAAAACCTGGGTGTTATAGAGGAGGCTTCCTTATCCCATAAACACTGAGCGTGGGCCAGCCAACTTCCCTCAATATTTGAGAATTCCTGGAGTTCAGCAGGGCGTAGTTGCTAAATGAGGCTACACGCCTGTCCCGCTGTTGAGGTCGGGTGCTCATGAAATTGTCTCTCTAGGCATGCTTCTCTGACCTCACCCTATCCTTATCCTTCCGTGGTTGATGTGGGGGCGCTAATGGCTTCAATCTAGCTGCTGTGGCTTCCAGGTGTATCTCTATGCCCACATATTTTAAGGCCTTCCTCTGGAACTCCTCAAACGTCATCGGAGGACTCTTTGCCAAAGACAGGGCAAAGGCCGATCCAGGTTACAATGCGTCAACAACAATATGGAGTTCAATGGCCTCTGTGAGGTTAGGCACCAAAGCTGCCTCTTTGTAAAACCTTTTCAAGAACTCTTTAAGAGTTTCATTCTCTCCTTACCTGATCTAGGCCAAGGTATGAGAAGTATTGGGAATATCTCTACAAATAATGAAATGGCTCTCAAACGTAGCTGCCATTTCCTCCCAATAGTTTATCGAACTTGAGGGTAAACTCTTGAACCAGCAAAGAGCTTCCTCCTCCAAGGTTCGTGGGAACATCCTACACATCACATCTTCATCTGCTCCCAGATACATGGCCTCATGCACATAAGCATCAAGATGCTTAGTGGGATCTGTCTATCCATTATACTTTCCAATCGAAAGTGGCTGGGCTATTTATAGATGCTTGGGAATAAGTACACTCATGAGCCTCCTTAAGAAAGGAACGTCTAGTCTATACGTCCCAGATGCTACCACCACCTGCTCATTTCTTCTTCCACTAACTCTGTCTCCAGAGTCTTGAGTTTGCTCCTTCTCCTCATAGGTGGGAATCTTTGAATATTGGAGAGTAGTGGACTTCTCTCTCGTAGATGTGTGATAAGTCTCCTCAACCTGAGACATCACTTTTTCCCCTGTCACCCTTTTCTCCCTTCTCAGCTCCATCAACTCCTCTCTGAGTTGCCTTATAACTTCGTCTCGAGGGTTGGGGGTTGTAACTGGTACCATTCTCCTCGAGTGGGTTATAGGAGATTCAAAAACAAGTCTCCTACTAGCTTATTGATGGGTCACATCCTCCACGTGACCATCCATAAAATCGGGTCCATCTCCTTCCATGGTTAACCACTGAACTTCTATGAAAAGTGGGAATAACTCTATCGAGTCCCACCGGGCGTGCCAATGAACTGGTCTGAACCGGGGTATAGAATCCGGTATGGGAACCAGCCACAAAAATTGGTGATCTTAGTATTTATACACCGATACAGTTGGTATCCAGTATTATAATCTGACCTCTCAGTGGGAGAGACCGGTCTTATTGTCCTGGAGATCCTTGACACCAGAGTTTCGTGTTGTTAGCGGGCAAAAGGTGGTGTCACCTACAAAGATTCTTCGATGCTCAAGTTAGTAGAGTGAATGAGAACTCAGAGAATACTTAAGCAATGCAATAGTATGATAAGAGTATGAACAACGTAACCTTGCATGCGTTGGAGAATATACTATTTATAGTTGAACGTGGAAAATGAATCGTTGGGTGCAAGTGGGCCCAGAAGTTCTGATGCCATGTGTAGCGTATCAATCAGAGTAGTTCAATGTTCAGTGTGTGACAGAGGATAGGTCAATGATCAGTGTACAATTCTGACACAAGAATGAGGATAATCCACCTTTTTTGTATATCACACCTGTAATTATACTTTGCTCCTTTCAGTGAATGATATTGACATATTCCGCTGTGCAGGGTATCTATCCTGATAAGTAATGACTCCACTTATCTTATCAAGGCACTGGGGCAAACAATTATATGTGACGGAAGAATGAGAGCGGATGAAGTATCCAGTATCTCAGATGCAACCTCGGATGATCGGTGAAGGAAGGACTCTTAACATGGTGTCTTTACAGTCCGAATATTGACCTGTGATACTGGTTGACCTTCCAGAACAGCCAAGATAACGTCTTAGCCTAGGGGCCAGTATCCAGACCGGATATATAAATATTATTTATATGCCATTCCAGTCATTTATATTTCTACACCAATATGTGTGTGTGTTTATATTTTAGCAATTTATATTTTTACATATATAAATATATATTATTCATATCATAGTTATTTATACTGTTGCTTATATTTATTAAATTATTTATAATTTTTTTATGGTGTGAGTTTGTGTTTATACTTATATAATTATTGATGTTGTTTTTGTTCTTTTTTGAGAATAATTGAAATTATCTAAAATTATTAGAATACTCTGAATTGGTATTGAAATTATGATAGCATACATAAGCATTTGATATGGGAATATAGTAAACATGTTGAGAAAATTGTGTAAATGAAATCACAAATAGAAAATATATAAATTCCTTGACAAATTTTGAAAGTTTAAATTCTTGTCTTATAAATGATGAGAAAACTTTTGTTCAAAAATAAGTATTTATTTAAGTAATTGATATGATAAATCAAGTCTTTATTTTTATCTTTAAATTTGAATAAAGATTTAAACTATAAAATAATTTATGTACTCATTTATTTATTAAATATTGATAAGTATTCTTTATTGTGTTTTGGATTTTAGATATTACTAAATAAAATGTTATTTTCTCAGTATATTCACTAAATGATGGAAGGATATTTTTGAAAGCTTTGATATGTAATTTAAAGAGATATATTTGATATGGACATGTTAAGTACCTGTTTTAGAATTTTCTGAGTGTAATAGTTCGTAATATAAATTTGGAAAACGTTCAATTTATAGGGAAAATTCTGCAAAAATTTTGATACACCCTATAGACAATTATGGAATTAAGTATCTAAAAGCTTAAAGAAACTTAAATTCATAATTTAGGACATATATAATATAAAATAAAAGTGAAAGATATAGTTATGCTTAGAGGATTCAAGTTAAAATTCGATGAATGTATTAGGAATGATTTAATTACAAACCTTAGGATGAGAGGGTTTGAAGAGATGCCTAAAGAGATCTAGGGTCACTCTCTAGTGTCAAGGACATTCACAATAAGTTTTACTTGGTTTGACTAGTTCTTAAGTGCTTATCAAGTTCAATGGAGTCGCTCAAATTGCCATGAGGGCAATATTTATAGAATGAATCCATATATTTGTTTTGGTACAATGTCTACTTTGTCACACCCTGATTTCCTGGACTCAAATCCCGATGTAATCAAGATGATTAATTAATAAGAATGCGGGTAAACTTTTCACAATTAAAAGAATTCTAAAACACCACAACAATTACATCAAAACCCAAACCACAGAAAACCGAAGAATAAGATATATGAAGTTTACAACTAGATCGCAAGATAAATCTCCCATAACTATATACAAAAAATAATAAACTTTATAGCAGAAGAAAAATCTGTATAAGGGCACACGCCTAGTTCTATATATGAATATATGAGAAAAAGCTCGGCAAGGAATGCAAAAACATAACATAAGCCTAATAGGCCACAATCAACCCTTTGTATAAGTCATAGACATGCAATGCCTAGGATATATATATATATATATATATATATATATATGGTCATGCAACACCCATCTCCAACATCCTTATTCCACAATTGACCACGTTCGATTCAACCTCAAAATCATCTATCATCAACACTTAACATACCCAAAAGGATCACACATCCAACGTTTACAATACATCCAAAATGGGTATGAATTTCAATACCCCAAATATCAATATATCATTCACATATATAGCAGTTTACAATACATCCAACAATATTAATAATTATTAACACTATCATGTACATTTTATTCACAATATGATAAATTACAGTCGCTACCGGCCAAGGCATTCCATTACCACTATTTACCTTCTCCAAGCTTTACTTTAAAACACTTCCCCATCCAATGATATTCCTACATCAATGCTAAAAATGGACAACATGGGAGAGTGAGTTATACATTTCAAATTGCAAATATGAATACAATTGAGATTATGTGCATATACATGTCAACATCATGTGTACTTTGCTTAAATCATCAATAGTGATCTTAATTTCTCATTTCAACAATATATACGTATATCATATTCATCAATTAATTCTAAGCAAAGCAAGCACATATACACATTATTTCTCAATGTCACAATGGACCAACACCATTTTCATCAACCATACGCAAGCATACCCTTCATCACATTGGGCCAACATACACATCATCATCATATACAATATATTTTCATTGTATTCATATTTTACATATTGTCTTCAGGTATTCATTTACCCATCTCATCATCATCATATCTTAATCTTAACTATCATCATATATCAACATCAATCATCATTATATCACAACACCTTTGGCATATCTCCATGCTATATGCAAATTTTCTTAGGCTAATGCATATGCATAATGGAATTAACAACAATTGCGGATCCGACTGTGGGAACAACACCATATAATATATGGGTCAAGCATAGGTGTGCTATTATGCCCTTACTGTAGTAGTATAATGTGTACACTTATATCTCAAATCATGCATGCATAACACCATATTTTACTGGTATCAAACTACTATCGTCCATATGTAGCACTAGTCACCCCGTGACTTATGGATTAACAACATGGCCTCACTTGCCAAAAGTGGTATGAGCCCCTCCCGAACACACATCGAGAGAGCCGTGCCCCGTTAGACACCGAGATAACTTGCTTATCACAGAGTCGCCCGCCCACTGGTCCCGCCACATAGGGTGCCTTGTTACCAAACCATGGCAGCTTCATGATTCCCGGAATCACTAGGGAACAACAATAATTTTACACGTGCACTAGGTCGCCCTCCTAATGGGCCCGCCTATTGGAACCCCTAACATTTCACATAGATAGCGTATGATATGCCATGGATGCAATGCAATGCGAATCAAATGCATTCTCACACTATCCATCCTATCATGTCACTCATCAATCATCATCATCGCCAACACCAACATAAAACTTTTTAGTGGATTTTATTATCGTTGGTTATTGCCATTATTTCAAGTTTTAAGTGTGGCATTTCATATCAACATTCTTTATGTCATTCATGCAAGTCATTACTTGCAACAATCACAATGGCATCTAAAACATCAACAACATTCAACCATCTTACATCGATATTAAAGGAATGCCTAGCATCCATATTCATCTTTATTCATCAATAACATCACCACACAATTCTTAGTGGATTTCCATCTTATTGATCATTATCATTGTCCATATTTTGGTGTGGCACTCATAACGATTCACCAATACAATTCAAACCACACATACAAGAATCACACTTGTATCAATCACAATGGCATTCAACAATTATCAATAATAACATTCATCTTCCATTCAAGGAAATGACCAATAACATCATCCATCATTATTCATTATCGACATCATCTCTGATTCGTCGATTTACCACAAACACATTGTCATTTAATTATCCCCTCATTAGTTTCATCATCATATAAGGGTGTGTCTTACAACCACATCATTTAACTTTTCATTATCAATCATCATAACATATCATTAATGGTGGAACATTCATGTTTTCATAACATATCCCAGGCACATGTACATTTTGCCAATATCTTAAATCAATAACAACCACCACTAAGGCACACCACAATTAATATCCTTGATACAATCTCTTGTTTTTTGTATAATAAAATGGGTTTTTGGTTATTAACAAACACTTGACAACTTTCAAACATCGAGTTATACAAGGAACCTGACAATACTATCATTCATCGATGGCTAAAATGTATTAGAAAGGTGTGCAATCAATTTCATAAGCATGTCATGGCTCAACAACACCAAACAACATTAAAACATATAGAGATTTATCAAATAACTAGTCATGAATAGATTCAGGCAACTCTTGAATCAATTCATGTGATTTAGAACCCTAAAACAGTAAAACAGAGGCTTGTGAATCGATTCATGGCTCGTATGAATCAATTCACATGAGTTAAAAAGCAATCCCACATAAATAGAAGGCGCTGAATCAATTCATGCGATCGTGTGAATCGATTCATGACCCTGAAAGTCAATCATTTTAGGAATAGAATGTCATGAATCGATTCAAGCTCTGGCATGAATTGATTCATGCAAATCCAGTAGCCTCTGAATCGATTCATGAGGGCATGGGAATCAATTCAGGAGTTGGGAAAGCCACCAATAACATTTTTAACTTAGGAAACATCATTCCATACCCCCATTCATCAAACCCAACATCCATCATGCTTAAAACACGCATTCTCATGGGATTTTAACTCAACAAGCCATATATTTATATACACACACATACTCCATCTCATCATGGATTATTCACCAATAATGTATCATTCCCTTCAAAGGGATTCTAAAACTCATATACATATTTACATGACCGCTAAAACCAATAAATTACCAATCACTTCATTCAACAAGTTATCATTCATCTCATCATTTTAACTTAATCATGGTAAGACAAGCATAGGTATAATCATATACATTAATCACCAATCATTCAACTCATGCAATTGAAATGTAAACTCCTCTCCTTCCTCGAGAGAAGAATCACAATAATTTGCATGTTCTAAATGTTTCGCCATATTGCCTGGAATATAATCTCCTATCAACACACACACACACACACACACATATATATATACATACTTATTCAATTAATGAGCCATCACAAGGCATCATCACAAGTTTAAATAATTGACACATCTCTTAGAGTTCAATATTAAGTCCTAAACTTTGTTAAAACACCAATTCATATAATTGTGTTAGGTTTTGGGAATTCTTTTCCCAAAGTCAAGATTCTCTAAATGTTAAGGGCTAACCGTACCCAACAACCACCATATCACATCCTTAATCCACAGTGCATCCAATCATCATGTAAATCATCCAATTGCTAGTATTATCATTTAATTTTAACATGAGCCATCTTGGCTTCCACTACAAAAAAAATTGGTAAATTAAGGAGGTTCTAAAAACCTCCTCAAATTAATGTATATTGTGGTATTTTTTATAACCTCCTGAAATAAAGTAAATAGTGGAGGTTTTATATTTATTTTAAGGAGTTTCTTATAACCTCCCAAAATAAATTATTTTAAAAAAGTTTTTAATATAATTAATGAAATTTATCTTAAACCTCCAAATATTATTTTGTTTCCTAATTGAAATTGTAATGCGAAATTTTACTTTACGCCAATTTTTTCTAAAGACCAAATTCCCTTTTAAACTCATTTCTACATAAAAACCTTCAATTAAAATCAAATACTCTGAATTAATTTTTTCCATATCACGTTTCACTGCTTGAAGAGCTCAGGCACATTCCATTGATTGTACTCTTCGTGTGTTTCCATCAGGCATAGCTCCTTGGGTGTGTTCCACAAATTGCTTAGGTATTTTCATGTTTCCCCCCAAACCCCTCAATTAAAATCCTATCACTCAATTATGATGTTCCACCGCTAGAAGATCTCAGTTACGTCTATTGATTATACTTGTATGTTTGAATTAGCTGTAGCGTAGCTCTTCGCGTGTTTGCATCACTGCTTCACCACTTCACCATTGCACCACTGATTGTATTCATGTGTTTCATTAGACGTTCCATTGCTCCTCATGTTTCGTGTTTCATCAGGTTTGACATTTTAATTTTTTTGTTGTGTTATTCTTTGGTAGTCATATAAATTGCTTAACCCTTTTTTCTAGTTTATGTCTGATTTTGATGATTTAAGGGTTAGGGTTTGCTATTTTATTATGGAATGAGTCTTGAGTAAAATATGAGATTTTATTGTTGTAATGAGGATTAAACCCATTATTATGATAATTGGTGTTATTACATTTATTTTTGCTTTGAGTGGTTTTCTTGTTTAATGGTGAGTAGTTTCCATGAAAGCAATTTCACTATTGATACTTTCCTATCAATTTTCCATTGAAAATTTCTATACAAGATGTTAATGATGTTTTTGTAAAGCAATTTCTATAATTTGGTATGTTCAGGAAAATTGTCAATTGCTTACTGTGTTTGATTTGCTCAGGAAAACTGTAGTAGCATCCTACACTCCCACTATAACTTTATATATGCATGTAAATTTTAACCTTGATAAAATTTTAATATTTAGAAGTTAATCCATTTTAAGATTTAGAAGTTAATCCTTTCTTAACTCTTGGTCCACCAGAGCCTAGGAATGGGTATAGATACGAAGGTCAAAATACACAGAATTATTCCACATCCGCATGTGGACATTACTCAAACTTTTCTATAAATTTTTTTAACATGATGTGGCACCAAAAATTTGAAACTACCTTCTTGTTGATGCCTATTTGTTTGGTTGTAATCACTTGTAAGCTGGTACCAACTTAAAGGGGGAGATAACAACATGAAAGAAAAACATAATAACTGTTATAGATTTTATATATGGTTATAATTGGACAGAGATGGTACTATAGAATTTAATATTAGCCATAAGAAACATAATAATGTTGTCTACTTTAATGGAAGAATTATAATTACTAACCTCTTAAATCAGAAATAATAACAGCGTTGCAGAGACTAGTATGGACTTATTATTTTTTATTTAAAATCTATGATGTTTATAGTAACACGGGAGGTCTTTAGTTACCCAGAGTATAAGGAAACTTAACATTAAATTAATATTATAATTAATTAATTTAATTATAAGTTTAAGAATCAACCTGAATCTTGATTAGGTAGATTATAAAAAAGAAGGGCAATATAGACAATGACTATTTAAATAATCTTTCTCATAGGAAAAGGAACCATGCAGGCCCTCAAAAGCATATTTATTCTAAGGAGTTCTGTTTTCTTTTCTAAAATTTAGATGAAGCCAAATCTTATCTATGTCTAATATAAAAGACACTTGATAGAAAGTGGAATCTAACAGGTGTCAATCCGTGGTTAATCCTTATTCCCTCCAAAAACCTTGTCCTCTGATTTTATTTTTTAAAATTTTTAAATTTTTAATTTCGCTTAAAAATCAATGTTTCAAATTCCCATTCACTTCATTGCACCGTTTCCTTTGTCTCACATATGCGTCTCTTCGTACTCCTTTCTCCCACCTTCATTCATAATAGAAGCTTCGTTCCATTTCGCGGTTTTTTTTTTGCACAGGAAGCTCAACGTCTTTTTTTCGTTCCATTTCACGACCTTTCAACTTAAACTGTCTTCTTAAAAGTGCAATCCCTTTGCGTTACATTTTCTTCGTATTCCATCCAAACCTTTCATAAATCATCTTTTAAAACCAAAGTTTTGGTCTGTATTTTGAATCAGTGGGTGTGGTTACGCACTGTGAAGAAAGTGTCGGAGGGGAAAGCTTCTACTGTTCATGATGACGGAGGGGAAAGGTTCTACTGTACATGATGTTTTAGCAAAAAAGGTTTGATTTTTTTCTTAATTTCTATTTATGTGTTCCTCGAATCCGTGGGTGTGGTTACGCACCGTCAAGAAAGTGTCGCCTTCTATGAAACCGTCTCCCTCAATGGTTGTGTTGAATTTTCAGATGATGGAAGGGAAAGCTTCTACTTTTGATGATGTTTCTGAAACACCCTAATTTTAATAAATAAATAAAACCAAACAGGGGAATTTTTTCCAAATTTTAGAGTTAGCAAAACATACATAATCTGCCCAAATTAATTAAACCGGGCACAACAAGGAGAAGGAGGGGAAATGGAAGGCAAGGGAAGATAAAGGCCAAACAAAAGCCACCCAGCGGAACCCAACAACGCTCAAGCGAGCCTAAGAGAAACAACGTGCACTCGCTCAAGCAAGACCCGACTCAGCTTGAGCGAGACAGCACACTCGCTCGGGCGAGCACTCATTCACCTAAGCTAACCCACCAAAAGCCTTCCATCAACCACGCTCGCTGCGGTGAATCCTTCATTCGCTGAGTGAGAAGCTACACTCGACTAAACAGACACTCGGGATCCAGAGATATCATACGACTCATTCACTCAGAAAATGATAGCTAGTCTACTCGGCACATGACATCTTGTTCGCTCAGGGAAAATTATTAAGGCAATCCCCACTCGGACTTAGTCTAATCTTAACCACCCGAAATACAGATCCTCACTTACTCGGATTTTACATCATTCACTCGGATTATAAATATCATACACTTAGGATCCATTCCACTCTAAACCACTACACTAACTCCTCTCTCAGAAGAGGATCACTCAAGGTTTTCGCTCGGAAATACAAACTCTTCCTCACTTGGGGTTTACTTATATCTTTCACTCAGAATCACTCAAGCGTATTCACTCGGAAAGGTCCACTCTCAATTCACTCGGATTGGCCCTTAAACATACCAGCTCCATTTAGAAAACATAACATATTCCCTGACTTCACTCAATCGGAATACACATACGGCAACTCGAAAATGGTTCCCATAGCCACTCACTCGGAATCTATGAAGACTTCTCACTCGGAATAACTTTCACGTCCTTTTTACCACTCGGGGTATTTCACTCATTTTTCACTCGGAAACCATAACTTTCCCCACTTTAGTTATCCTGCTAAATCAAGACTCACTCAAATTCCCTTGCTACTAATAATCTATTACAACGGGGTCCACTAAAAGCCTTAGGTGTCTGGAAACCTTCACTCGACGAATTCTCACTCGGTAATTGTTAATTATTCTACACTCAGAAAATCCTAACAGTTATCACTTGGAAAGTATCTAGATCAACCCTCACTCGGTGACCCGTGCTCTCATTCACTCGGTAATACCTAAACTCTTCGGCACTCAGAATAAATCACTGTCTCACTTCCCCCATCAACTCTTAATCCCATTTCTACCCATGGTTATACCAACCTCACACACTCAGTAAGTACATATCCATATATTACTCAGATCATTCATGCAAGATAGAACAACACACAGTATGATAGATATGAAGGGATATAAATAATTACAGGCACAAGGTCACGTCTTCTACCCAAGAGGGTTCAAGTTCTAGTATAAAGAGACTACGACTGAAATACGAGCCAGCCAAGGCTTAACAAGGCATATTCACAGCATATACATGAACACCTAATTTCCACAGTGCACCAGTACTTCACTCGGTATTCAGCTCCTCCTTCATCCTTCATTCCGAGAGACATTCACTGAAAAGTATAGCCACAGTAGGGGTGAGCTTTTACATATAAAATGACAGTCAATGACTCGGTATCAGTATCAGTAAGCACACTCATGTTCACTCGGTCGCATTCAGATTAAACTAAGACCTATCTCTAGCTCCCACGGCTACCACGAGCTCTCACAGGATCTAGCCAAGGCCTGTAGCTGGAAATCATTCCTTTGGGGCTCCTGACCTTCCACGGGTCACCCCATTCCTACACATGCAGCTTATGTATTTTGTCAGCAAGCATCATCACTCATCCGACACATTCTTCGTAACCATCAAAGTAGAAACCGATTCAACATAGTTCCTACATTTACTCGTCAATCATACCGGCATGCACAATATTGTATAACTATTAACAATATGCTACTAACATACACATGGAATCCAAAGATCAACAATTATGCATCGCACACAGTCGTCACAGACACATACACACACTTAAAGCAATACATTCATCCGGTACCGTTCGTGAACCATGCATTTGACATGCAAGCGCCCCTACCTCCTGAAGGGACTCGGGAAGCTCCTCTGTTTCCTGACGTTCGATCCGCTGCTCTGTTTGCCTTGTTCAGTCCCCCCTTCGAAGGCGGTCGTATTCTGCAATCGGCTCAGGGATAGAAAGCTACTCCCTTCTGCTTTGGTGGTCATCCTTCACCAACAGAAGGAACTCTGAATCTTCTGCAGCACTGTCTTCGTGGATTTCCAGAAACGGAGAATAGAGAACAGGGAACAGGGAAGAAGAAGGAGAACGACGAAGAAGAGAAGAAGGAACTAAGAGAAAGAGGTAGCAGAAGAGGAATTCTGAAAGGAATGCATATCAACCGTGGCCAGGACATATATATATATATATATACGTACGAAGAGAAGAGAAGTGGGGTAGGAAAGCGTGAATTGGCAGTCCACTCATGACACCCACCACTCATAAGCGGCCAGCTATCACAATTACTCAGCCATTATTTCCCAAGTTGAACTAATTAAATTAATTATAGTTGACAAGTAACTTTTCCACTTTTATAATTATTATTCTAATGGCTCAATTTCACCCGGTAATTCGTTTTAAATCGGGATGTTACAGTTCTCCCCCTCTCAAAAGAATTTCGTCCTCGAAATTCAATTGGTAACTCACCTTGATCAAACAACTCGGGGTACTGCTGCCTCATGGCATCTTCGCGTTCCCAGGTATAAGAGGTATACCCGTCCTGCTACCACTCTACCTCAACCAGTTGCACATCTTTACTCCTTAAACGCTTTACCAATCGGTCCACTATTCTAGTCAGTATAGTCACAGTGGTCAGGTCCTTTTTAATCTCCACTTCATCATCCGGCATCGTGTGAGTGGAATCATGTAAGTACTTCCTTAATTGAGACACATGAAACACGTTATGCAACCGAGATAAGTGAGTCGGTAATGCTATTCGGTACGCCACGGGGCCAATCCGCTCTAATACCTCATAAGGCCCAATGTATCGGGGGCTTAGCTTTCCACCTTTCAAGGCTCGCCCGACTCCCTTGCTTGGTGAAGTCTTTAGAAACACTCTGTCTCCGACTGAGAACTCCAGTGGTTGGGTTCGTTTATCGTGGTAGCTCTTCTGCCTATCCTGAGACGCCTTCATCTTTTCCCTTATCGCTCGGATCTGTTCTGAGGTCTGCTTCATAATTTCTGGTCCCAATAGTAGACTCTCACCCGATTCCGACCAACAAAGTGGGGTTTGGCATCTTCGACCATATAGTGCTTCGTAGGGTGCCATTCCAATGCTGCTATGGTGGCTATTGTTATATGTAAATTCGATCAGGGAAAGGTACTGCTCCCAATCTCCACCGTGTTCCAACACACATGCCCTCAGTAAATCTTCCAAACTTTGTATCGTCCGCTCGGATTGCCCATCCGATTGAGGGTGGTAGGCGGAACTTAGCCAAAGTTTCGTACCCAATTCCTGGTGTAGGCTGGCCCAAAACCGAGACGTGAATCTTGGGTCCCTATCCAATACGATAGAAGTCGGTACACCATGCAGTCAGACAATTTCACGAACGTAAATCCGGGCTAACTTATGTAATGGGTATCTCATGTTCACAGGTAGGAAGTGTGCACTTTTTGTCAGTCGGTCAATAATGACCCAAATCGCATCATGGCCCACTCGGTTTTTTGGCAATCCCATGACAAAATCCATGGCGATTGAGTCCCATTTCCACACGGGGATCTCCAGGGGTTGCAATGCGCCATACGGCTTCTGATGCTCAACTTTCGATTTTTGATAGGTAATACACCGAGCCACATATTCTGCTACATCCTTCTTTAATCCGGGCCACTAGAATTGTGGTCTCTGATCGTGGTACAGCTTCCTGGTGCCTGGGTGGATACTTAGCAGACTCTTGTGGGCTTCATCAAGCACCATTTTTCTCAGTTCACTCTCACCTGGTACATATATCCGATTCCTCACTCAGAAAATCCCATCCGGTCCTTCGGTCAAGGACAAGTCCTTACCCTTGGCCTGAATCTTCTTCATCTCAGCCAGGTAGGAATCTGACTGCTGTTGTTCGAATACCGATTTCAGAAATTCATTAGTAATCCTCAACGTACTGATTGTCATCTTCCGAGAAGAGGGGATGTCAACATGCAAGTTCATGTCTCGAAACTATTCCAACAACTCCACCTCCTTCACCATCATCATTGCTATATGGAGGGATTTCAAACTCAACGCGTCGGCAACAACGTTTGCCTTACCCGGATGATACTTCAATTCGAAGTCATAATCCTTTAAAAATTCCATCCATCTCCTCTGCCTCATGTTTAGTTCCTTCTGGTCGAATAAATATTTGAGGCTCTTGTGGTCGTTGTAAACTTCGAACTTAGAACCGTACAAGTAGTGCCTCCATATTTTTAACGCGAAGACCACAGCTGCCAATTCCAAGTCATGAGTCGGGTAATGCTGTTCGTGAGGCCTCAATTGCCGAGAGGCATAAGCTATCACTCGGTCTTTCTACATCAGCACGCATCCCAATCTGAGTCCTAATGCATCACAATAAACCATGAAGCTCTCTTGTAAGTTGGGCAATGCCAATACTGGAGCGGTCGTCAATTTGTCTTTTAGCTCTTAGAAACTGCTCTTGCACTCGGAACTCCACACGAAGGGAACGTTTTTCTGGGTCAATTTAGTCAGTGGTAAAGCTAGCTTAGAAAAACCTTCAATAAACCGCCTATAATAACCAGCCAGGCCCATAAAGCTCCTTATCTCCGAGACCGACTCGGGTCTCTCCCATGCCATTATAGCTGCCACCTTCGAAGGGTCTACCGAGACACCCTCCTTGGAAATCACATGTCCGAGAAAGTGGATCTTATCCATCCAGAAATCGCACTTTGAAAATTTTGCAAACAGCTATTTCTCCTTCAAGACTTGAAGTACCGCTCGGAGGTGTTCTTCATGCTGATCAGAGGTCTTGGAGTAGACTAAGATATCATCGATAAAAACTACTATGAATCGGTCTAAGTACGGGTGGAATATGCTGTTCATGTAATTCATGAATATGGCAGGTGCATTTGTCACACCGAACGGCATCACTACATACTCGTAGTGGCCATACCGAGTCCTAAAGGCAGTCTTGGGAATATCCGAGTCCTTCACCCGGATTTGGTGGTATCCCGACCATAAATCGATCTTTGAGAAGACTGAAGCACCACGCAGTTGGTCAATCAGATCGTCGATCCTGGGCAACGGGTAACGGTTCTTAATCGTGAGTTTGTTTAGCTGTCGGTAATCTATGCATAGTCTCATGCTGCCATCCTTCTTCTTAACAAGTAGTACAGGTGCGCCCCATGGTGATACACTCGGCCTAATGAATTATTTTCTGAGTAATTCATCCACCTACTTTTTCAGCTTAGCCAATTCTGTTGGGTACATTCTATAAGGTGCACTGGAGACTGGCTCGGCTCCAGGGATCAGGTCTATAGAGAATTCGACTTCTCTACTCGGAGGGACACCCGGCACATCCTTCGGAAACACCTCTGGGAACTCACAGTCAGAATATCGTTCACTCGGGCTCTACTCTCACCCTCAGTTAAACAAAGCATCATAAACAGCTGAGCTATACCTTGTACTGTGTAGTCCTCATGGTTCTGCCTCGGAAAGATTATCCTTCGGTTTCTGCAGTCCACCAACACCTTGTTGGCTGAAAGCCAATCTATACCGAGTACCATGTGAAGGTCCTTCAGAGGTACGCACACCAGATCGAAGGTAAAACTTTGATCGCCCAATACAAACGTTATGTCTTTACACATCGATGATGTCAACACCTTAGGGCCAGTCAGGTTAGCCACTTCCAAAATCCGGTCCATATCCACAGTCGGTAATCTCAAACGTCTTACACAATCATCAGCTATGAAGGAGTGGGTGGCTCCAGAATCAAAAATTACACTAAGTGTATATTTACTGAGTAGGCACTTACTCTGCACTAAGTCGTTCACTTGTGTAGCCTCCTCAGCACTGATGGCGTAGACTCTTCCAGCAGCTGGTTGGTCGGTGTTTCTCCTCCGGTTGTTTGGGGCAAACATCATATTTCCTCTAGCTCTGTTTCCTCCTCCCCCCGAGCCTTGACCATCTTTTCCACGGCTCCTCTCTTGGAAGCCTCCCTGGCGTACATTGGCACTTGCTTGACGGAGTTGGGGGCAGTCAGGGCGAATGTGCCCCTTCTCCTTGCAATGAAAACACTTGACATCTTCACTATCACAATTCTGAGCAAAGTGGTCGCCACCACACTTAAAACACTTGCCATATTTTGGACGTCCACTCATCTGTCTCCCTTGGTTATTGCGATCCTTATATCTAGTAAAGGGTCCATTTCTTCCAATGTTACCTGGCCTCTTAAAGCGTGACTGTTGAGGCCTCAAGGAGGGACCTGCCCTACTGTTCTGGCCTGAATGGGCCTTGTCGTCTTCTTCAAAGATCTTGCATTTATTCACCAGCACCGGAAAGCTCCTAATTTCCTGATATCTGCAAGCTCTTTTGATGTCCGATCTCAGTCCATTCTCGAATTTGAGGCATTTGGAACTCTTAGTCCCGGGTTGTTGAAAGGGTGGATAAAACAGACACAACTCTTCAAATTTGGCTGTATATTCTTCTACAGACATGGAACCCTGTTTCAGCTCCATAAACTCCAATTCCTTCTGACTCCTTACTGTGTCGGGGAAGTACTTCTCTAAGAAGCATGTCTTGAAATTTTCCCAGGTCAGCTGGGTATCGTCGTCAGTCAGTCGGTTTCTGGCTATCTTCCACCAATTCTCTGCTTCGTCCCTTAGCATGTACACCACGCACTCCACCTTCTGGGCCTCGGTGCAGTGGAGGCCCCTAAAAATCCTCTCTAACTCTTGAGTCCATTTGTAAGCTACCTCAGGGTTACGTCCTCCTTGAAATTCACTCGGCTTCCTCTTCAGGAAGCGGTCCAACACTTGACCATCTTCAGCTCGAGGCTGGCCTTGCCTCTCAAATACATCAGCGAAACGTTTGAATGCCACTGCTATGGCTTCCATACTTTGGTGATTCGTCATTACTTATCCTGAAATTAACACCCCTTCAAGGATAAGTTTACAAGGTTACATTCTTCTGATCAGATCTCATCCCATATTCACTGACTATAGCACATTATATCATCTATATATATACGTCATGCAATCAATCAGACCAGGAGAGTAGTTACCTCCTATCCTCAAATCAATATCTCAACATGAATCATGTTCAATCAGGATATCACAATAATGATGACCACTCGGTCATAACACATACAACCACTTACACTCGGTAAGCACACCTTGGCCTTGGACCTTTCGGTCTGCTCTGATACCAAAATGAAACACCCTAATTTTAATAAATAAATAAAACCAAACAGGGGAATTTTTTCCAAATTTTAGAGTGAGCAAAACATACATAATCTGCCCAAATTAATTAAACCGGGCACAACAAGGAGAAGGAGGGGAAATGGAAGGCAAGGGAAGATAAAGGCCAAACAAAAGCCACCCAGCGGAACCCAACAACGCTCAAGCGAGCCCAAGAGAAACAGCGTGCACTCACTCAAGCGAGACCCGACTCCGCTTGAGCGAGACAGCACACTCGCTCGGGCGAGCACTCATTCGCCTAAGCTAACCCACCAAAAGCCTTCCATCAACCACGCTCGCTGCGGTGAATCCTTCATTCGCTGAGTGAGAAGCTACACTCGGCTAATCAGACACTCGGGATCCAGAGATATCATACGACTCATTCACTCAGAAAATGATAGCTAGTCTACTCGGCACATGACATCTTATTCACTCAGGGAAAATCATTAAGGCAATCCCCACTCGGACTTAGTCTAATCTTAACCACCCGGAATACAGATCCTCACTCACTCGGATTTTACATCATTCACTCGGATTATAAATATCATACACTTAGGATCCATTCCACTCTAAACCACTACACTAACTCCTCTCTCAGAAGAGGATCACTCAAGGTTTCCGCTCAGAAATACAAACTCTTCCTCACTCAGGGTTTACTTATATCTTTCACTCAGAATCACTCAAGCGTATTCACTCGGAAAGGTCCATTCTCAATTCACTCGGATTGGCCCTTAAACATACCAGCTCCATTCAGAAAACATAACACATTCCCTGACTTCACTCAATCGGAATACACATACAGCAACTCAGAAATGGTTCCCATAGCCACTCACTCGGAATCTATGAAGACTTCTCACTCGGAATAACTTTCACGTCTTTTTTACCACTCGGGGTATTTCACTCATTTTTCACTCGGAAACCATAACTTTCCCCACTTTAGTTATCCTGCTAAATCAAGACTCACTCAAATTCCCTTAATACTAATAATCTATTACAACGGGGTCCACTTAGAGCCTTAGGTGTCGCTTTTCTGTCAGGAAACCTTCACTCGGCGGATTCTCACTCGGTAATTGTTAATTATTCTACACTCAGAAAATCCTAACAGTTATCACTTGGAAAGTATCTAGATCAACCCTCACTCGGTGACCCGTGCTCTCATTCACTCGATAATACCTAAACTCTTCGGCACTCAGAATAAATCACTGTCTCACTTCCCCCATCAACTCTTAATCCCATTTCTACCCATGGTTATACCAACCTCACACACTCAGTAAGTACATATCCATATATTACTCGGATTATTCACGCAAGATAGAACAACACACAGTATGATAGATATGAAGGGATATTAATAATTACAGGCACAAGGTCACGTCTTCTACCCAAGAGGGTTCAAGTTCTAGTATAAAGAGACTACGACTGAAATACGAGCCGGCCAAGACTTAACAAGGCATATACACAGCATATACATGAACACCTAATTTCCACAGTGCACCAGCACTTCACTCGGCATTCAGCTCCTCCTTCATCCTTCATTCCGAGAGACATTCACTGAAAAGTATAGCCACAGTAGGGGTGAGCTTTTACATATAAAATGACAGTCAATGACTCAGTATCAGTATCAGTACGCACACTCATGTTCACTCAGTCGCATTCAGATTAAACTAAGGCCATGCAGATTAGAATAATATCAATAACATACACTCACATACATATTACGTGAAGTTCATTCTCATTCACACAATCACATGCATCGACTCACTCGGAATTCCTTCGTATCACTCTGAGTCATACCACGCGTACTATCCTAATCAACATCATATCTACATGCATGCCTGCGGATCCGACTTAGGCAGTGACTTTCAGTTACAGGTTCCCCTTACTGGCCTCTCGTCCATTAGCTCTTTCCGCGTGGTACCGGCCTCCCATTGACGTCTCGAGACCTATCTCTAGCTCCCACGGCTACCACGAGCTCTCACAGGATTTAGCCAAGGCCTGTAGCTGGAAATCATTCCTTTGGGGCTCCTGACCTTCCACGGGTCACCCCATTCCTACACATGCAGCTTATGCATTTTGTCAGCAAGCATCATCACTCATCCGACACATTCTTCGTAACCATCAAAGTAGAAACCGATTCAACATAGTTCCTATATTTACTCGTCAATCATACCGGCATGCACAATATTGTATAACTATTAACAAGATGCTACTAACATACACATGGAATCCAAAGATCAACAATCATGCATCGCACACAGTCGTCACAGACACATACACACACTTAAAGCAATACATTCATCCGGTACCGTTCGTGAACCATGCATTTGACATGCAAGTGCCCCTACCTCCAAAGGGACTCGGGAAGCTCCTGTGTTTCCCGACGTTCGATCCGCTGCTCTGTTTGCCTTGTTCAGTCCCCCCTTCGAACGCGGTCATATTCTGCAATCGGCTCGGGGATAGAAAGCTACTCCCTTCTGCTTTGGTGGTCGTCCTTCACCAACAGAAGGAACTCTGAATCTTCTGCAGCACCGTCTTCGTGGATTTCTAGAAATGGAGAACAGAGAACAGGGAACACGGAAGAAGAAGGAGAACGATGAAGAAGAGAAGAAGGAACTAAGAGAAAGAGGTAGCAGAAGAGGAATTCTGAAAGGAATGCATATCAACCGTGCCCAGGACATATATATATATACGTACGAAGAGAAGAGAAGTGGGGTGGGAAAGCGTGAATTGGCAGTCCACTCACGACACCCACCACTCACAAGCGGCCAGCTATCACAATTACTCAGCCATCATTTCCCAAGTTGAACTAATTAAATTAATTATAGTTGAC
The DNA here is from genome assembly GCA_037962975.1 of Clitoria ternatea. Classification (NCBI taxonomy): domain Eukaryota; kingdom Viridiplantae; phylum Streptophyta; class Magnoliopsida; order Fabales; family Fabaceae; genus Clitoria; species Clitoria ternatea. The sequence goes on along the minus strand of CM075672.1, from coordinate 154,778,359 downwards.
AAGTAACTTTTCCACTTTTATAATTATTATTCTAATGGCTCAATTTCACCCGGTAATTCGTTTTAAATCGGGATGTTACAGTTTCACCCAAAAAGGTTTGTCTTTTTTCTTTAATTCTTTTTGCATGTTTCTTTAAACCTTCGTCGTCTATGATGGTCATGTTTTTTCCTGTTATTAGGGGGAAGGTCCATTTGTTGATGTTGCTTCATCCATCACGGTATGTTTTCGTAAACCATGTTTTAATAATTTTGGTCTGTTCCTTGAATCTGTGGGTATACGAACTGTGAAAAAATTGTCGCCTTTTATCAGACCCTCTCCCTCAACGGTTGTATTGAATTTTCAGATGACGGAGGGGAATAAGGATTTACTTGGTTACAATGTGTGCAAATTTTAGTGTGCTTGGTTATAATGTGCCAAAACTAATTTTAGATTGACTTGATTTTGTCAAATTGAATTTGTGTAGAAATATATAGTTTTTTTCTGTATTTTTATATGGATTGGATGATCAACTACGGTTTTGGTTTTTCAACAGCAGGAAGGGAAAACCAAATTTGTTTCTGATGCTACAGTTGATAAGGTATATATTATTTGTATTTTTTTGACAAGGGAAATGGATTAGTGGTTTTACTTATTAAGTTTTATGGTTTTTCAGGTGCAACATGGGAAATTTGGATCTATTGGTGATGCTTCACTTGATAAGGTATACCAAAATTGCAAAACCGGGTCCCTCTATACTAATATGGACACAAACTCAATTGGTTAAAATAATCCAAACCTATGAAAGATAAGAATGTATGCCACTGTTGTTTATTTTCTTTTTATTAGGCTTCAGTTATTATTATTTTTTCATTGTTTCATTGAGTTGTGGTTTTTGCTTATTTTTTGTTTGATGTTATACTATTAAATTAAATTGTGTAAATGGTAAACCCTTCAGTTGCAAGATGAGAAATCTCTATTTGTTGGTTCTGCCTTACAGGATAAGGTATGTATTATTTTCAATTAAATTGTGTAAATAGTATGTTCTTTTCTTATTTTCAGTTTCATATTTTCCTGTAAATTTTTTTCTCTTAAAATAATAACAATGTGTGTGTTAATTGTAACAGCAAGATGGACCTAAAGATGCAGAGGTCATTTTTTTAGACGATTCTGATGATGAAGTATGTCCTACTTTTAATCTTTATGCTTGTACTTTATCTGTATTCAAATTCAGCTAATGTTTGTCATGTACTTTATGCATTTCTTAATTTTAATATATTGTGTTTCATGCAATTTTGTTTTCATGATGTTATGAGTCTTTGAAAATGCTGATTTAAAAAGTATTCCAAAGTTGTCCCTTAAAATACCAAGTATATATGGTTGATGTTGTTATTTTAGTGGCTCCTGTACGGTTGTGGTAAATTGGTATTACGATTGGCCATGTTATTACTTTTGATTTTCCTATTAAACCGATGCTATTGACCCCTGTTATGAAACAGAAACACATGGGACATAAAGATGCAGATGCCATACTTCTTCCTGATTCTGATGATGAAGTATGTCCTACTTCTATTTGTTTGTTACATACCTTTGTTTCCTATCTCATTAAATCTATTTATTTATTATATTATTAGTTTTGATTTGCCATTCAACTGATGCTGTTGACCCCTGTTTGTTAATCAGAATCACATGGCAGCTAAAGATGCAAATGTCATAGTTATTGGTGACTCTGATGATGAGGTTTGTCCTGCTTTTAGTCTTTCTTCCTCTATACCTTAAACCTTTTTCATGTCATCAAATTTGCTTATTTAATTGTTATTTTAAACAGCTCCCTCCGACTGTCCATGCTTCTAAAAAAGTTGTCTCTCGCAATAGACAGATTGATAACCTTTTATACTCTGCCACCAAAGTACTTACCAAGTTTCAATGGGAAAATTTTTTGGTTCGTCATCTTAGCTCATCACCTTTTCATATTTTTTGTAACATGTTAGTGATGTTGTTGTTTGTTTTTCAGGATCTACCGTCGAGTTTAGTTCCCCTGATTTTCCCTCACAGGCCAACAAAAGTACTCGCCAAGATGGAACGATTTGAAGACGTGTTATCCCTTGAGGTTCGTTGGACCAGGCGAAGGCCTTGGGAAGTTCACCTTGGCTTTGGTTGGCCTCAGTTTTGTGTGAAGTACATGTTGAAAAATGGTGATAGGATTCAATTCGGGTTGCCTTATGTTAGGGCTCCTATCGTTTATTTTAGGGTTGTTAATTGAGCATGTTAGTATCAAGAATTTTTGGAACAGTGTTCTGTCTTATGTTAGTTTGCTTTGTTTGCACAGGACCAAAAAAACTGAGATTTCTGAAAATAAATAAATGGCAACTTCAGTTCTTTGTATGGTTAATAGTAACGTTTTAAGTTGTGGTTCTTAATATAGTATCATGGTTCTTAATATAGTATCAACCTGTAATAGGTAACGCTAAAAGGCTATTTGAATATAGTTTGAGTCTGCTAATATATTATAAACCTGTTAATATAGTATCAACCTATAATGTTCTATTTTATGTTAGTTTGCACTGTTTGCGCAAGTGCAAGAAAACTTTGATTTCTGGACAAAATTAAATGACAACTTCTGTAACATCCTAAAATTTAGAATTATGTATAAGGTATTCCAAGTGAATTATGTCTGAGATAAGACCTTCCGAGTGAATTATGTCTGAGATAAAATCTTTCAAGTGAAGAAATGGATATGATTCCGAGTGAAGGAAGGTTAACATGTTTCCGAATGGAGCATGATTGGGAGAATCATTTCAGAGTTAAGAAAAACTCTGTGTCTGAATAAGACACTTTTGAGTGAGACAAATCCGAGTGAAACGTCTCCGAGTGAAACGTTTCCGAATGGATCGTTTCCGAGAGAAGTACTTCTGAGTAAAGAAAAGCTTTGATTTCGAATAAGTACTTCTCGGGCCGAGATATTTCCGAGTAGTGAATTCCCAAGTGGGAAATTTCTGAGTTAAGTGCAGCTTTCCCGAGTGGGGTGTCTCCGAGTGCGACACTTCTGAGTGGGAGGGCACCGAGTGAGACGTTTCTAAGAGGGATAGCGTCAAGTGAGACATTTCTGAATTCCGTGTGGTATGGCACCGATTGAGACATACCAAGTGAGTCTTTTCCAGGGAGAGTACTTCTGGACAGAGAGAGACTTTAACTTTGAACGAGTACGTTTCCGAGTGAATAGTTTTCGAGGGAAGTGAATATCCGAGTGGTGAACTCCTTCATTCAATTCGTGCTCGGGTGTTTTAAAGTTATCGAGAGCTTATGCTCAGTTTCATCTTTGAGATTATTTTAGACTCGAGTGATATTTCCAAGTGAAAAGATTCCCGAAAGAGGATTGTCTTCGAACTTCGAGTGATCTTTTCGAATGTAAGACTTCCGAGTGACGCAAGTGAAGGCTTTGACTCGGGCAGAGATATATCCGAGTGAGATATATCTAAATGAGGTATTTCTGGGTGAGAGATTTCTGAGTGGATCATTTCTGAGAAAGGAAAGCTACGACTGAGTGTTTTATGTAGAAACCTTTCCGAGTGAATTTCCTCTGAGTGAAGTAATTCTGAACGGAAAGAGGCTCTGATGGATCTTTCTCGGAAGATATGCCCAAAATACCGAAACCAAGTCAGAATTGATAATTACTCCAATTATTGAGGCTTTCCACGTCACTTTATTCTTCTAAATTCTAGCAGATTCTCTTTTCTGATTTTTCTAAGTATGGGACCCTTTCTATTGTCCTATCCTCTCTTCTTTTATTATTTTGTTTTGTCCTTATATCTTAATATACGTGTATCAGTACTTATTCATTTCGTTCACGTCTTTTTCATGAACGATTTCTGTCAATCTTATCATTAGATTAGCTTGGAATTTCGAGAGTGTAAACATCATCTTTAATCCTTTTCTTTTCCAATCTTTACTGGAAATTATCGATTAAAGAGGAAAATCAATCTCCACTTATTCTCTTTCACGAAGAAGCTTTAGACTGGTTCAGAGCTGGAAATTCCAGTCGGAATTTGTGAGCTGTGATTAGATATAGCATGAAGAGTTGCTGGAAGTCTTTATTCCAGGTAAGGGGAGCGTTTACATTTTAAATGCATGGTTTATGAACGGATTCGGGATATTATTATTATCTTCAATGAGAAATCCCAAATATGTATGATATGTGTGATATATTATGATATATGATGTTTTACGTTCATGTGAGTAGTATTGATATTGAATTTATATGAGATATGAATTGTATATGTGATTTGTGAATTTATGATTATTCCTATGCATGAGATGCCGTAGGAAATATGATATTGATATGTGATTGATGATGATGATGATATGAGTGCATATCGCTGGTATGTTTATGAATATTCCCATCGCGTTTATTATTCTATCATCCTTATATTAAGATTTTGTCAAATAATATTTGCAACTTCTTCCTTGCGTTGTAATGCAACAAAAACTGAGTTTATGAACATTCCTATCGCGTTTATTATTCTATCATCCTTATATTAAAATTTTGTCAAATAATATTTGCAGGTTCTTCCTTGCTTTGTAATGCAACAGAAACTGAGTTCGAGTAATATCAACTCCTAAATATCAAATGCTTATTTGGACCATTTCAGCTACCCACCATAGGTTCTTTGTATTATGTAAACAAGTTCCAAGGTGATGCTTTTTCCATGTCCTCATTTAATTCACTGACAACTTACATATAGAAAAGCATTTGTCACTTCCTTTATACAATTTGTTTTGTCCCCAACTATTTTATAATCAATAATAGCCACTTATGACACTATATCTTGGGAAATCAATCGTCACTTCATAACATTTGCTTCTATACAATTTGTTTTTTTTATTTTATATCGACATGCAGATTAAACTAGGGAAAATATTTTATAAATAATAATAATTATTATTATTATAATAAAAACAAATAGTTTTTCCCTTTATGAGTACAAGTGGTTTTCGATAAGTGATAAATGATACCCTTTAAAATTCCCCCAAATGTCCTTTTATATAAGGTTTTAAACTTACCAGTTTTTTCACTTAGCCTCCTAACTTTTCTGAAGAACTCTTTGTTTTGTCTGTTACATTCTTCTGTTTGACTCCAATGGCTGTCGTCCCTACACGTTATGACTTGGTCAAGGATGTTGATGCTGGCTTTGATGATAAGATTTGGCGGTTGAAGGTTAGGATCCTACGCTTATGGAAAGTCCCCAACAAAAGATTCCCATCCCAGGATTCAGCTGTGGAGATATTTGTCGTTGATGAGTAGGTTAGTACATAGTTTAATTATTTTTTCTCCTCACCTAAAAATTCTATATTGTATATCTGATTATCTTCTATTTGGTTCTGTTGTTGTTCATTTCTTTTGTTCAAGTCTGACACGATACAGGTTTCTGTCAAGCCCATCCATACATATCTGTTTGAGAGGGCATTGTATGAGGGAAATGTTTACATCTTCTCCAATTTTGTTGTTGCTTTAAATGACCAAATTTACAAACCTACAACTCATGAGTTCAAGGTTTTCTTCAAAAGGGAGACTCAAGTAAGGTTGATAGAGGACTCAGAAATTCCCAAGAATGTATTTTACATTGTTGATTTTACAGAAATTCTCAAAGAGCCACTTGAAAAAAACAAATTGGTTGGTAAGTACATACATTTTTGGGGGAGTAAAACGAATGGGGAACCATGTTCTTCAATGTTAGGTGTTAACTGGAACCCATGTTGGAGATGTAGTTCATATTCCTAGAATGAGAATGAGTCCTTCCACTGAAACTCTTCCTATTAAATTTAATCGAAGACAATTCCCCATCATTGTTTCCTTTGCAATGACCATAAACAAGTCTCAAGGACAAACTCTTTCCAGTGTCGGTGTTTACCTACCCCAACCAGTTTTCACCCATGGCCAACTATACGTTGCATTGTCAAGAGTGAGGTCAAAGGAAGGATTAAGAGTCCTGTTGGAAAATCATGAAGATGTCACTCAAGGGCATACTATTAATGTTGTCTACCGGGAGGTCTTTACAAACTTGATTTAGGTATAACAAATCTATCTTCTATCTTTATATGTAAAACAAGGCCCTGACAATCCACATGTCAACCTGTTGTTTTTTCTAAAAAAAATAATTTATTAATAATCATCCATCAAAGTACAAGACTTTTCTTCTCAGTTACTACACACTTCTTTTTGCTGACAATGTCACCTCAGAACCTATTAAAATAATTAAAAAAGTACAAGAGTTGGGCCTCCAAGTGAAGAATTCCCGAGTGAATCAATTCTAAACGAAAAGGGGCTCTAACTTCAAATGAGCACTTTTTAGGCAGAGATATTTCTGACTGAGATATTTCTGAGTGGGTTTCCATTCTTCCGAGTGGGGTGTCTCCGAGTGAGACATTTCCGAGTGGGTCACTTTCGAGAGAAGTAATTCCGAGCGAAGAAAGGCTCAGATTTTGAATGAATGTTTTTCAAGCAGAGACATTTTCGAGAGAATCACCTCTGAGTGAATCAATTCTGAATGAAAAGAGGCTCTGACTTTGAATGGGTACTTCTCGAGCAGAGATATTTTCAAGTGAAGAATACCCGAGTGAATCAATTTTGAATGAAAAGGGGCTCTGACTTCAAATAAGCACTTTTCAGGCAGAGATATTTCTGACTGATATTTCTGAGTGGGTTTCCATTCTTCCGAGTGGAGTGTCTCCAAGTGAGGCATTTCCGAGTGGGTCACTTTCGAGGGAAGTAATTCCGAGCGAAGAAAGGCTCGGATTTTGAATGAATGTTTTTCAAGCAGACATTTTCGAGCGAATCACCTCCGAGTGAATCAATTCTGAATGAAAAGAGGCTCTGACTTCAAATGGGTACTTCTCGGGCAGAGATATTTCCGAGTGGAATACCCGACTGAATCAATTCTGAACGAAAAGGGGCTCTGACTTCGAATGAGCACTTTTTAGGCAGAGATATTTCTGACTGATATTTCTGAGTGGGTTTCTATTCTTTCGAGTGGAGTGTCTCCGAATAAGACATTTCTGAGTGGGTCACTTTCGAGGGAAGTACTTACGAGCGAAGAAAGGCTCGGATTTTGAATGAATGTTTTTCAACTAGACATTTTCGAGCGAATCACCTCCGAGTGAATCAAATCCAAATGAAAAGAGGCTCTGACTTTCAATGGGTACTTCTCGGGCAGAGATATTTCCGAGTGAAGAATTCCCGAGTGAATCAATATGGAACCCCAGTCAGAAATATCTCAGTCAGAATTGTCCCTGCATGAAAAGTGCTCATTCGAAGTCAGAACCCCTTTTCGTTCAGAATTAATTCACTCAGGAATTCTTCACTCGAAAGTATCTCTGCCTGAGAACTACCCATTCGAAGTCAGAGCCTCTTTTCATTCAGAATTGATTCACTCGGAGGTGATTCGCTTGAAAATGTCTCTGCTTGAAAAATATTCATTCAAAATCAGGGCCTTTCTTCGCTCGGAAAACTTCCCTCGAAAGTCACCCACTCGGAAATGTCTCACTCAGATACACCCCACTCGGAAGTATGGAACCCCACTCAAAAATTTCTGTCAGAAATATCTCTGCCTGAAAAGTGATCATTCAAAGTCAGAGCCTCTTTTCGTTCAGAATTGATTCACTCGGGAATTCTTCACTCAGAAATTTCTCTACCCGAGAAGTACCCATTCGAAGTTAGAGTCTCTTTTCGTTCAGAATTGATTCACTCGGAGGTGATTCCCTCGAAAATGTCTGCTTGAAAAACATTCATTCAAAATCGGAGCCTTTCCTCGCTCGGAAGTACTTCCCTCGAAAATGACCCACTCGAAAATTTCTCATTCGGATACACCCCACTCGGAAGTATGGACCAAACTTATTATTATTATACTTTTCATTCCAATGATTGCACCAAACTTACAATTTGATAATTTACACTTTATTAAATTATCATTTCATTCTCTAACACCAAAAATGGTAGAGAGAAATACAATTACATGAAACCCTTCATTGACAACAAGTCTTGAATTTCAGGGACTGTGGTATAGACATTTTTGAAGCATCATCAGACATGTGTTTTTGTATAAACATTACATGTATAAAATCTATGGTTATATGTTTTAATATACATATATAACATACCATATATATGATATCCATCCTATATATATGGCATTCTATATTTTATTTTTTGTATATTACATGGTATATTATGTTACAAATATTACAACAATTAATATAACATATTAGTTAATAATTTTAATCAAAGGTCATAACCCGTGCGTCCGCACGGGTACATAGCTAGTGATTACTAAAAGATGTTATACTTGGGAAATATGTTTTGTTTGATAGAATTGACTTTTGAAAGTAAATTAGTCCTAAACTTTATGAGACCTTCATGACTAAATTTTAGATGTTGTCAATAAGAAATGGATTAAGTCTGCCTCCAATATGCTTCCCTGAAGGCTTGTAGCCTCTGTAATTATCTTAGATGGGTATGGAACTAAGTGAAAGAAAGAGTTCCACCCCTTTAAACATGACAGCTACCCTGCCTCTGCACCAAGAGAACCCCTTGCACTATGCATGCAATCTACCTAACAAACACACTACCAAATCAGCCGCCAGCACCTTATCCTTCATATGTCAAAATCAGTGTTGTTAAATATCGGCTATAGCAGCGCTATAGCGCTACAGCGTATCAAAAAATGACCTTGCCATGATGCGCGATGCATATCGTAGCGGAAAACGCTATATGGTCCATATCGGGCGATATGGCCATAACAGTGAAGCGGTCTGTCTTCTCCATATCGGTGGTGACTCTTAAAATTCATTTTTTAATGCCATTTCCCCTATTAGAATCAATTAATATTAATTAATTTATTTATTTTTAAAGCTACTGGGGTAAATGAAAAGACATAGAATGTGTCTTACTACAAAATGTGATGCTCTATTTTTTGCTGTATGCTCGTACACGAGCAAGGACAGTGACCCACTCCAGCCACCCTTCTCCTTTCACTTTCCCACCCTTCAGCAAATACTTCTGGCCAGCCCCACCTTCTCCAGGTAGCAGGATCTTCTCCGGCAAGGAGATTTACTTAGTCTCTGTTTTGGAAATGGCATGCTCTGTTTTTCTGAAAGCTCCTGTAACTTGAGTTTACTCTTTCCTTTCTCATTCAAAGAGACTCTAGCCACCTTCTCCCTTGATTGTGTCTCCCTCCGGTGAAGTCCACCTTCTCTGGGCAGCATCACCTTATCCGGTGAGCACACATTTTTCAGTCCCTGTTTTTGCCATCCCTTACTCTGTTTTTTTTGAAAACTCTCCAAAACTAAGTTTTCTTCTTTTCTTTCTCACTTAAAGACTCTAGTCACCTCCTCCACGACCGTGTTTTCCTCCGACGAGGTTCACGTTCTTCGGCGACTATCTCTTCTCCAGTAAGCACATATTTCAGTCCCTGTTTTATCTCTTTCTAAAACTCATTTTTTTTCTCATCTCTGTTCTGTATTAATTTAAATAAATTTATTTCTTTTACCTCTATTCTTAAACTCAGATTTATCATCCCCCCTATTATAAAAAAAAACTAAGATTTATTTATCTATTCTTGTTTCTGTCTCTATTTTTTAAAAACTTCATTTCATTTATTTTTATTCTTTATTTTTCTTGAACTAAGATTTATATAGTATATACTTCTAACGTATTCCCCCGGGAAACTTAGTTTCAGTAGAAAAAAAAACTATGGCAAGCGGTCCATCTTTAAATTCTTCAAGAATTAGTGTTGCTAAGGTTAATCTGGGGCGGAATTATTGTCGTCCAGTCAATAATCATTCTAACAGTCGCTACGTGTATAATTTCTGTGGCAAAGATATGAACGGTGGAATTACGAGAGTGAAAGAACATCTAATGGGCAAGTCGGGTAATGTTGCACGCGTGAAGGAAAGAAAGCAACAAGAAAGTGTGTAACATAGTATATTTAACTGAATTTTTTTTGAATTATTTTACATCCGATACTTGCCCGATACGCTATCCGTTATATAGCATATCGGTTTTTTGGCTGTCCGCTATGCACCGCTATAAGAAATTGATATCACTGGTCAAAATTCAGAAGCTTCATTTAGGTTGGAACCTTAAATCCCACGGCATATAAAACCTCTTCAACACAAAGGATCTTTTAAGGTAATTAAACTCAACCTTGTCATTAAAGTTGTCAAAATAGGTTATCAATCTCTATTTGGCTTGCCTAATGTGGGTCGTGAGTTTTGATGGGCAGAACCTAAAAGGTCCAGATTTAATCATTGTATATTAAATGTGCGAATTTGAATTGCTGTGATACATAATATATTCTAAAATTTGTTCAAAGTGTCTACATTATTCACTTTTTTTTTACGTAAGTCTGGATTAGTCACTTTGTTCTACAATAAAATTAAAAGATAATCAAAAGAGATTAACACGGGAAGGTTTTGTTTACTGAAATGAGCAAGTCATATTCAGCATCTTTATCTTGTTAATAAGTGTTATGAACCTAATTCCACCTTACTTTCTGACTTACTTTCTGATTAGGGTGGTATAAGCAGATTGGACAACGTGTGTGATATAAATTGCCGATTGCATTAATATAACAATTTCTCAATTAATTTTAATTTTTTAAAAAAGTTAGTTAATATAACTATAGTTATTTAATTTATATATAAATTATACGTGTCTTTTAAAATATATCTTATATTTATGCATAAATTTTAATTTTAAAAAGTTTTTATATTAATAGAGAGAAGTAATAATTTTTTAATATTTTAATATATACCCTGATTCAAATGATATACAATTAAGAAACCTGAGAAAGGTTATGGTTATAATTGGACTGAGATGGTACTATAGAATTTCATATTAGCCATGAGAAACAGAATAATGTTGTGTACTTTAATGGAAGAATTATAATTGTTGACCTCCTAAATAAAAAATCATAACAGAGGTACATAATGTATTTTAAGGTTGGAAAAGTTATAAGCAAAGTAGTTCGTTCCTTCTAGCGGTTTTATATGTTTGTTTTTCTCCTATGCAAGATTTAATAATTGATTAATTATATAATAATGTGCAGGCTTCTTGAGCCCAAGCAAATCAGTTAAACTCTTGGTCCCTTCTAAGAAAAATAATATTAGTTGATTCACTTGATTGTTGTATTTCATGTGGAATGTATGTGCGGTTCCCACTGTGCTACTCCTACAAATCCATTGATTAACAAGCAAGGCAAAAGCATATGGGTAAAGAACGAACAAAAAGTCCTTGCATTTAAATATGAAATTCCTATTATAATTGCTGATAATTATAAAGGATATATAATTCCTATTATTATTGCTAATAATTTAAGAACGAACCACATAATCAAATTGTGATATAATTAATTAGTCTTTGGTTTCATTAAGATCAGGAACATGTGCAGGTAGTCAATGAGGTATGTGTTTTGTGTTCAAGTTAACTATGACCAGTTAAAAGCAACTGTTTATACTATCTTTTTGATTAATAATATAATCCTTAAATTATTTCCTCATGACTTTCTTTGCTTTGTCTTTCTTATTAGAATTGAAAATTTTGATTGTGGAAAAACTGGGAAGAGGTTATATTCTACCATTTGTATTATATAGTCATGGACTTTTAGATTATTTTATAAATGCAAATATGTAATTAAGTGAATATAGAATACCATTTGGAGAATAGTACAATAACAAATAGTTATTGATGGTAGGGAATTATTATTATTATTTGAATCCAAATTATTCTAGTTACTATTTGGATAGGTCCTCGCACTAGTGCAAAAACTGGATATAACAACGGGGATATATTCACGGGTAGAAGAGAATCAGTGATAAAAACATGCGCGGTGGCATTTTTGAAATTATAAGGTGAACGTTTTAATCAGAGAAAACTATATATCCACGGTTAACATCATAACCGTGAACGTACCCATCAATATATATTCACGGTTGAGGAGTCAACCGTGGATATATAGTACCTGAAATATATATCGACGGTTGTATTCACAATCGTGAATATATATTCATGGGTACGATCACGGTTATGATGTGAACCGTGGATATATATTGAAATCTATAATCACGGTTGTATTTCCAACCGTGGATATATAGTTCAGGTTTTAGGGTTTAATCACTGGGTACTGTATGTCCACGGTTGTTTCTATAACTGTGATTATAGATTTCAATATATATCCACGGTTGGGATCATAACCGTGGATATATAGTTAACATTTATCCACGGTTGTTTGTTAAACCGTGAATATATGTGTAATATATTCACGGTTTCAAGGGGAACCGTGAATATACATCCTTTCTGAAACTTCAAAAGCCGCGCCTTTCACTCTTTTTTCACTTTCTCTTCTTCTGCGCGTTGGTTGTCGTCTTCTCCATTCTCTCTGAGCTTCGTGCCCTGAGCTTCGTGCCCTTCTCTCTATTCAGCATCTTCTTCCTTTCTTCATTCAGGTAGGTTCCCCGAACCCCCATTGTCATGCGTGTTTGTCATTCGGTCACTTGCTGCTGAGAACCCTCTGTTCCCTGAACCCCCCATTAAAATGCGTATGTAGTAGAAGCTGAACCAATGTTGCCTCTGTGTGTGTCTTTTCATTGTTAATGTTACCTCTGTATCTATATTTGTTGGATGGCCTGCACGGAGGTCACCCGGCGTAGGAGCAGCGACGAACACTTCTTCTTCCTCTGTTTGTTATTTTGTGGTGTTTATGAATGGTCCTGTTTTGTTAGGTCGTAAGTACATAATAATTTCATTGTTCAATTATTGATTCTTTCTCTGTTGGTACATAATAATTTGATTCCTTGTTTCCTATGACACGATAGTTATTGGTTCAAAAGCTTAAGTTATAGAGAAAATTACCAGGTTTAAACTCTGTTTATATATCACAGATAATCGATTTTGCAACAGTGAAAATTTATCACCTATATATTCTAGAAAATTAAGATGGAAGCCTTATATTCATAGGATAACTAGTTACATTAACAATCTTTGGATGAACCAACCTATTGATTTGTAGTTGTAAGTTTAAATTGGGTGTATGAACTTTAGAAATATTATAAGATACCTCTTTTGGTTAAAATGTACTCCCTAAATTGAAAAGTTCTAAATGGTTGAGATTACTGTTCTCCTAGTACTTATATTGTTCTTCTTAAGTAGAATTTAACCAAATTCAACACCATGTCCATAAGCCGTAATCCGTAAAATAAAAGTACAAATCTCAATTCTCATAATCCATAATCCATCATCTAACACCATAGTTCTACTTGAAAATAATAGAATTTAAAAATATCATATTAATTACTAAATAAAAGTCTAAAGTTTGAACCTGCATTATAAACCAACATCATAATCCATAATCCATAATCCATACTCCAACACCATACTTCTACTTCAAAATAACACAAATTAAAAACATCATACTAATTTAGGAAAAAAGTTAACTAAATTATTATCCATTTTATTTCTGTTATTGTTGGTTGCTCTTATATGTTATGTTTATTGCTGTTGTATGTGTGTGGTTGTTAACTAGTATGAAAGTTGTTGTGCATATGAGTGAACCGTAGTTCCCCGTTTGAGATTCGACACAAATGGTCATTAAATCAATTAATGTCATCGTTTGTGTTGAATCTTGAATTGTCCGTTTGGACAGTTTGGGATGAACAATTATTTTTTATACGTCATTGTTAGTATGTACAAGTTAGGAGTTATTTTAAAATTTGATAAAATTTCGGTAACTTGCATTTTGTGTTGTTCTCTAGGTGCATATTTGGTTGTGGTTGAATTTGATTTGACCACTCTCATTTTGTGTACTTAGAGACCAATGCGAAATGCTGCCGAAATTTCATCAAATTTTAAAATAAGTCCTAACCTGTATATATGAATGACATATAAAAACAATTGTCATGCTGAATGGGTATAGGACCACCACCTTTGTATAAAAAGTGAGGTTGATCATAGCATCTTGTAAACAGTTCGTATGGATCGGAGTTGGATAACTGCATCACGCCTAAGTCTGGAGTACGAGGGGGGAGTTGAATCATTTATAGAATTCGTAGCGAGGAATGCAGTGGGGGTGAATGGAAAGTATTTTTGCCCTTGTGTTAAATGCTTCAACCTGCGTCGGGTAAACTTGGAAGAGGTGCGAGAACATCTACTGTGTGACGGTTTTCTACGTAGTTATACGCGTTGGATATAGCATGGTGAAGATGTGGTGGTGCCAAGTAACAGCTCTCAGACTAAAAATCGAAGCTCGATGCATGACAACGATGTCGACATGGATGACCGACTCGAGGATATGATCCGTGATTTAGGGGTAGAAGGTTTTAAGAAAGCTCATGTATATACAACTCTGTGTGAGGACTCTGAGCAGCCGTTGTATCCAAACTGCCTCAATTTCACGAGGTTATCAGCAGTTTTGCGCTTGTTTAATTTGAAGGCCATAAACGGGTGGACGGATAAAAGTTTCACTGACTTATTGAAGTTGTTGAAAGAAATGCTCCCAGCTGGAAACACCTTGCCGAATCGTAACTATAAGGCCAAAAAGGTGTTGTGTCCTATGGGTTTGGAGTATGAGAAAATACATGCATGCCCAAATGATTGTGTATTATTCCGGGGTGAGTTAGAAATGCTGCATCGATGTCCTAGATGTGGGGTGTCACGGTATAAGAAGAAAGAGGCAGATTCTGATGAGGTATGCACTAAAGGGTCTCCTGCAAAGGTGTTGTGGTATCTACCTATAGTTCCAAGACTAAAGCGTCTGTTTGCCAATGCAGATGATGCAAAACTTATGAGATGGCATGCTGATGAGAGGGTTGTTGATGGACTACTTAGGCATCCGGCCGATGGGTCGCAATGGAAGAAAATGGATAGGATTTTTCCAGAATTTGCCAATGAACCAAGAAATGTTAGGCTTGCACTAGCCACAGACGGCATGAACCCGTTTGGGAACCTGAGCACAAACCATAGTTCATGGCCTGTTTTGTTGTTTGTTTACAACTTGCCGCCATGGTTGTGCATGAAGCGAAAATATGTGATGTTATCAATGATGATTTCTGGTCCACGACAACCGGGGAACGACATTGATGTATATTTAACTCCATTGGTTGAAGACCTCAAAAGGTTGTGGGAAGACGGGGTTGAAGTGTTTGATGGGTTTACTGGGCGATCATTCAAATTGCGTGCCATGCTATTTTGCACAATCAATGACTTTCCAGCGTATGGTAACTTATCTGGGTACAGTGTGAAGGGTCATAAAGCTTGTCCGGTGTGTGAGGAGGGGACTAGTTCTGTGCGGTTGTATCATGGCAGGAAAAATGTTTATCTTCGACATCGAAGGTTTCTTAAAGCGAATCATCCGTTTCAAAGGTTGAAGAAGTCATTTAACGGTGCCCAAGATTTTGAAATGGCTCCTCCACCACTATCTGGTCGCCAGGCATATGAAAAGGTGAAGGACGTCAACGTACAATTTGGTAAGTGTGAAATTAGTATGATGTTTTTAATTAGTATGATGTTTTTTGACCTGCCATATTGGAGGGAGCTTGATGTAAGACACTGCATTGATGTAATGCATGTGGAGAAGAATGTGTGCGACAGTTTAGTTGGTACACTCTTAAACATACCCGGGAAGACTAAGGATGGCCTAAACTCGCGTATGGACTTAGAGTTGATGGGTATACGTCAGGATTTGCATCCACAATCAAAGGGCAAAAGAACATATTTGCCTCCAGCATGTCATACGTTATCTAGAAAAGAAAAGCAAAGTCTGTGTGAATCGTTACGAAGTGTGAAAGTTCCGTCTGGTTATGGCTCCAACATCAAGTCTTGTGTTTCCATGAAAGATCTGAAGTTAGTTGGGTTGAAGTGTCACGATTGTCACATGTTGATGCAGCAGTTTCTGCCTATCGCCATTCATGACATTCTTCCTAAAAATGTGAGAAATGTCATAACAAGGTTGTGTATGTTTTTCAATTCCATATGTTGCAAGGTAATCGTGCCCGACGAATTGGATGTGTTGGAACAGGAAGCATCACTTATATTATGTCAGCTTGAAATGTATTTCCCGCCCTCTTTTTTTGACATAATGGTCCACTTAATCATCCATTTGGTGAGAGAGGTCCGTTGGTGTGGTCCAGTGTTCTTACGGTGGATGTATCCCGTTGAGCGATATGTGAAGATATTGAAAGGGTATATGAAGAACCAACGTCGTCCCGAAGCTTCAATTGTGGAAAGATATATTGCAGAGGAAGCAATTGAGTTTTGCACTGAATACATGTCACATGCTGCAAGCATTGGTATTCCAACGACTCGTCATGAAGGGAGATTGGATGGGAAAGGAACGATTGGAAAAAAAGTGAAGAGCATGCCACGTGCTGATGTCCTTCAGGCACACTTGTATATTTTAAACAACACGGACGACGTGCAACCGTATCTAGCCACACACAAGGAGCTAGTCAAGAAAACCAACCCTAAAATGACTGAAAAGTGGTTGTTGAATGAACACAACAAGAGTTTCATGCAGTGGTTCCAAAAGACCGTCCTGAAAGATGCATCTGCATCCTCGACATTACATCGACTAGCACAGGGCCCGAACTTTGATGTCCTCACCTTTTGTGGGTATGACATAAACAACTATTCGTTTTATACAAGGACACAGGATGAAAAGAGTACAAATCAAAATAGTGGAGTGATGGTTGTGGCTCAGTCAATGCATTTCTCAACTGCAAAGGACAACAACCCTGTGATGGCCGAGTCATGCTACTTTGGTATGATTGAAGATATATGGGAAGTTGATTATGGTCCCTTCACCGTTCCTGTGTTTAAATGCAAATGGGTTGACAATAAGAACGGTGTCACAACTGATGATTTAGGAGTTACGTTGGTGGACCTCAACAAGATAGGGCATAAGGACGAACCATTCATAATGGCAACGCAGGTGAAGCAAGTTTTTTATGTGGCTGACCCAGCTGACAAACGGTGGTCAATTGTTATCCAAGGTAGACACATTGGAGACCCCAATGTTGATATTGTGGACATTCCATCAACTACAACACGTATTCCAACATCTATCGTGGAACATGACATAGATGATGTAGTTGCCAGTTGTCATGACCACCATGAGGGCTTGTGGGAAAATATTTCATCTTAATAGGGTATTAATCTTATTGGTGAGACATTGAATTACATGTTATATTAGTTATTCGTTATTTTAAATGTTATATTAAATATTTGACAGTTTTTTTCCTTGTTTGGACAGATACTCATGGCTGACCAGGATGGACGATCCAGGTCCGACTCACAGGCCAGTGGTTCCTCTGCTCGGAAGAGTAGAGGTGTTACCCGGATGCTAGACGTCGCACGTAGGCGTCACCGGGGAGAGAGGATAGTTGTTGAGATGGATGTCAACATCCGTAGATTCAGTGGACCGCATGCCACGAAGTTGAGCAGTTATCTGGGGGTTGTGGTACGGTCGAAGGTGTCCATCATTATCCCCGACTAGGATAGTGTCGAGGAGGTGGTGAAGAACCAGCTATGGAGTAATGTTCTGGTAACTTAGATATTATTTAAGTTTTATTTTAGTGTATTATTTCATGTAACTCTTAATAAGGACTCCTTTATGGACTAACTCCTTTCATGTAGGATTCTTTTGACATACCATC
Source organism: Clitoria ternatea (assembly GCA_037962975.1). NCBI lineage: Eukaryota > Viridiplantae > Streptophyta > Magnoliopsida > Fabales > Fabaceae > Clitoria > Clitoria ternatea. The sequence continues at coordinate 154,760,683 of CM075672.1, read as the reverse complement.
TTCCGACATAGCGAGGAGGAAGGTCCTCGGTATCATGGCTGAGCGATGGAGGTCGTTCAAATCCATACTCACCACGAGGTATATTGAACTTTAAATTCTTAATCAACGCATACCCAAATTGTACCAATCTTTAGTTTTAATGTACCTTTCATTGTAGGTATGTATTCGGGGACGACCAAGGAAAGTTCCCTGGAGAGAAATATCCATTCATCGATCAGGAGACCTGGGATGCTTTTGTTGCATCTAGACATTCTGTCGAGTTTCAGGTACATTGGTTTTTAGATGATTAAATTATGTATAATTTATACGGCTAACTGTGAATATTTTTTTTCTTGTTGTAGGAGACCAGAAAGAAAGCCAAGGAGACTAGGAAGCTAAATGACTGCCCACACACACTGTCACGTAGGGGTTACCGTAGGTTGGAGGAGCGGCTGGCACAGGAGAGGCTGAGTCAGTGTCAGACTGACACTGGTATTGTGGATCCCCCTTCCCCACCTGCACGCCACGACAAATGGAAGCGGGCTAGGATCAAGAAGAGTGGGGAATACACTTCCTCACAGGCTCAGGAGGTTGCCTCACGGATAGTAAGTATTCCCCTTTATATCAGTGTCTGTTTTTCAGTTTACGTGAAGGAAGTGAATACTAACTTGTTTGGTTTCAGGATTCCTTGGTTGAGTAATCAACCCAAGGGTCTTTCGTAGCCCATGGACGGGAGGATATTTTGACTACCGCCATCGGCAGGCCAGAGCACCCAGGAAGAGTGCGTGCTATTGGTCGAGGTGTAGGTAAGTGCTAACTAACTCTATGCCTTCATTTTGTTATCTGTTAAACAATTATGGGCTAATCATTCACATTTCACAGGCCTCCGCGCCTATTACGGTGCTCCCGACCCTGCCCCATCCCTTGAGCAAATGGTGGAGCAAAAGGTGGCTGTTGTGAAGGCTGAGTACCAGGAGGAGATATCTAGGCTCCACCAGGAGATGGTCCGATTCAGGGAAGAGATGAAGGCCTCACTCAGCCACCACCAAGAGACTACTGCACCAGCCAGCGACCCACAGGTTAGATTCTTTATTTAATTTCCTCAATTTTATTGTTTGTAATCACTTTATTTCATTGTTGAATAACTTCTGCTTGATGTGTAAATATGTAGGTACGGAAGGTTAGCACTAAGGGGTCATGCGCTCGGCTGACCCTGACGATGACGGGGTCGAGCCACCAGACACCCGTCAATGTGACCTGTTCATTGACGGGTCGGAGGAGCCAGTTGCCACTGGTATGGTGTACAACTTAGGCCCTGTGGTTCACCATCAGACATTACCTGATGGTATGTCCAGGGTCTCGGTTGTGCTCGTCCTCGAGGAGGATGCTGCTGTGCCAGTGGCAACTCAGGAGGTGAAGACCGTCGGTCAGGCGGTGGGCCACTTTCTGATGTGGCCCAACAGACTTCTGGTGATTGCCCCTGGACAGGTAAAAACCCTAAACACTAACTAGCTTTATTTCCTTGTCAATTATGGTACAAAATGTGATGGTTGTCAATTGTTTAACAGGAACAGACATTGAAGAAGCCAGACCCGGCCAAGGATCCCATCCGGATGCTATGGCGCATCGGGTATGAGCAAGCAGACGACACTGTTCAGGTCCCATGGCAGTCACTAGTGTTTGGCCGTCCCAGTGATTTTCCAGTTTACGTTACAAATTCTGACATTTGTGACATTATTTCGGGGACGTCGATGCTGAACGGCTCCATCTTTCAGTTGTGGGAGCTGTAAGTATATCCTTGTTTTGTCCAATTTTTTCATTATACAAGTTATTTGTCGCTAACCATGTCTTAACTTGTTTAGGTTTCTGGCAAAACTCTGTGTGGACTTGGGTTTCCAAGGAACTTACGGTTTCTTAGAGCCCTCTCTCATACAGAGGCAAGGAAACACCTCGCAGAACACCCAGACATACATCCAGAATTGGATGTTTGAGTCTGGGAAGCCTATATACATGGGCCCCTATCATAAAGGGTAATATTCTATTCCATAATTATTGTCATGAATTTTTGCATTTTGAAGTCTCACTTATCACTGGTAACTGCAGGGCTCACTGGACGCTTCTGGTGATCTGTCCGAAGGACTATCTTGCTCTGTACTTTGATAGTTTGCATCGGACAGCTCCACAAGACCTGAAAGATATAGTAGACCGGTAAGTTCATCCCTAAAAAATAACCACAAATTCGATTACATCATTTTTTAGAACTATACAATTCTAACTTATCTTGTGTTTTGTTTGACGTAGGGCGGTGGTTGGATACAATCTACTGATTGGAAACAAGCCCAAAGGAAAAACAGTTGTATGGGTGTACCCAAAAGTAAGTCAATCGTATTCATTCAAATCTTCAGTACATATTTTTTAAGTTGCGAATTCACTTATTCTATACTATATGTCCATTGTAGTCTTACAGGCAGAAGGGTACCTACGAGTGTGGCTATTTCGTCATGCACACTATGCTGACCATTGTGCAACATCATTTAGTAGATGGATGGACAGAGGTAAGTCTCATCATTTGGACTACTTTTCTACCAATTTCATCAATTTCATGTAATAAATAAAGCTTTTGTTCTAATTGTTTTGTGCACTGTTTGCAGTACTTTAATGACCGGTCATTTTTCCCAAAGGAACTTGTAGATGATGTTAGAAGGCAATGGGCCTCACACTTCATTGAAGTTAGGCAAAGCTAGATATAGGATCTTTATTCTTTTATATATGTATCTAGTAGGATTTAGGGTTTACTTTTATTAGATTACATTCAACTTAATTGTATATACTTTCATTTTTTAGGTTGTTATGAATTGATATAGAAAATAAATTGTTATATATATACATACCATTCTTTTGATATAGTGTTGCTGTGGCATACTGTATACTGTACTGGTTGTCTGAATTCAGGGTTAGGAAACGATAAAACAAAATCCATTTTAAAAAAAAAACCTCAGTATTTATTCACAGTTATGGCAACAACCGTGAATATAGACTATATTTATCCACGGTTACTACCATAACCGTGGATATAGATATATTTTATCCACGGTTGTCCATCATAACCGTGAATATAAGTATTAAAAGGTTTCAGTTACAAACTACTTATATTCACGGTTATGATGGACAACCGTGGATAAAATATATCTATATCCACGGTTGTCCATCATAACCGTGAATATAAGTGGATGTAACTGACACGTTTCAGTTCTTATATTCACGGTTGTGCTCGATAACCGTGAATATAAATAGTAAGTTATATTCACAGTTGTTCTTAACCGTGGTTAGATGTGATTTATTACCACGGTTGTTAACCGTGGTTAAAGACCATCATCTACTACCACGGATGCAACAACCACGGTTCTATAACCGTGAATAAAGGCCTTTTTTAACCGTGATTATATCAATTTTTTCCACTAGTGTCGTTTATCACTAGCTTCTTCCATTGATTTTTCTTGTTTCTTCTGATTTTCCTATCCTTATCAATTTCTTTTCATAGATGACATGCTTATATCAACTACAAAATTAATTATGGTGATTTCATAATCAAACAATTGATATTATTTCCAAAATAATGTAAGCTATTAAGACATGACCAACCTCAATGTTGGCCCAGCATATCAGACCTAGAAATCCTTTTTTGTCCTTGTTGATTAAAAAATATTATTATAAGCATATAAATAATCATACCTAGAAATTTATTTAAAAATTAAGAATGAAAGAAATCCTTTTTTGTCTTTCTGTTGATGTACCTGAGGTGAAAGTTGATTCAGCAGCTATGATGATGATGAAAACATAAAAGAGCAGATAAAAAATGCTCTACACCAAGTAGAGGAGAAGACTAAAAACCGAGATGCTATTCAAGCTGAAACTCAGACTAAAAAGGTAATATTATTTTGTAGGCATAAAAGCTAAACTTTGTTGTTATTGTGAGACCAACATTAGTTAACTAGTTCAATGCACATATATGCAGGTCAGTTTCAAGGATTGTGGTCAAGAGGTAAGGGCTGCCATAACAGCAGAGAGAGCTGCTAGTGACTTACTCAAATCCAAACGCCAGGAAATGGATTCAGTTCATCCAAAATGAACAGATTAAACAACACAATTTCTATTGGAGATATAGATGACAAGGTATGGTTTCAATTTTCTTTTGGAGATATTTATTTGGATTTGATTCTTGTTTAGCAGTGTTTACTTCTTGGTCAACATAGAAAATACATAGATTTTTTTCCCTAAGTAGCTTAGTTTTCTAAATTTCCTATATTACAAGATAAGTCAAGATATATTAAAACTTTCAGCCAGTAGCAATCGGTATATATATAAAAACATTGAAACAAGTAACCAGAAAAGGGAAACTATTTCCATAACTCTTTATGAAGAATTTTCAGTGTTAAAATTGCACTACATATTCACAAGCCTTACACTAAGAAATTATGCTTATTTTGTTGGTCATCTCTGAGACGGATCCCATAACTATCCGTGCCAAGTTGAAGAATGTGCTTCTGCATGCACCAAAGAAGCAACTTGTAAGCATTATTTGAAAATTTGAATACTCATTTTTGCTATAGTGACAGGGAAAGAAAATTGTATATACAAAGGTTTCAATCAAGATAACATTGTGGAGTTTCAAGACATAAATAAGAACCTTTTGTCATCCATATATAAATTTAGAAACTTAAGGAATCAAAACAGGGGTTCAAGGATTTTGGTGACTTGAAAGTCTTGTGTGGTTATATTGATTTTAGATTCCCTTTTCAGAATTCCTTTATGATATAACAGTTTCCTCCATGAACTCCAATCATGTGTTTTTTCTAAACTTATTTAGTGATTTTAATTCATACATGGCACTAAAATTACATTACTTAGTGGTGCTTGATGATCTGTCATCATTTTCATCTGTAGTACGATGCTGTAGTTCTACACACATCATTTGTAAGGATTTTGGGTCCACTTAGAGCATCATCACCTACGGTAACATGCATCCACTGTATTAATTGAAATTTATTAAAGTTAGCTGTAAAGTGACATCATCAGTTATTTTTGAAGTGCATCTGTCCCTGACTTGGACATCACACAATTGTCAAATACCTGTGGTTACATTTTTCTTGTTGTAGGAGAAGCCTATAAAGTACTAATTGACATAAAAACATAGTTGCATTTATAGGATTTTATAATTTAGTTGCGATTTATATAACTCCTACATATTTTTGTTCTCTTGGTCTTTGTTTGAAGTACGGTAAAGTGTCAAGTGATATTGACATAAAATTAATATAAATGAACATCAGTGGATGGAAAGTATACCAAAGAGTGACTTAACATTATAACTTAAATGAGCTGTAATCATAGTTTATCACCTTTATAATACTCCAACTCAGAACTGTCTTTGTCGCAAATCTTTTTACATTTTGATTTCATCATTGTTGATCTAGTGTCCAAAGAATATATTTGATTTCTTCCCCCAATTATCTATTATTTACTTTCAAATATTGTTATATGCAGGAAGTTCTTAAAACCCCAGACAATGTCTAATTTTTCCATGAGCTAGTTGATTGACTTAACAATCAAATCCGTGGATTCAAAGTTTGTACTTCGGTTATTTTTTTATTTTTGTCATTTTCATGTGGCCATTAGTAATAATTGGAGTAGTTGGTATTGGAATTGCTTTGCCTATTCTTCAAACCAAGGACCTATTAGACGGGCATATGCATCATTTCTGAATTCACCATATGCATTTGCATATAATATGGTGTAGAATAGGAAGAAGCACCTGTTACCCTTTTAGTGATAAATATTTTTTCATTGAGCAATTAGACCTGCTAAGGATACTATTGAATTCGTAGATCAACTGACAAAAGAGTCTTCTAGCTTAAAACGTGGTCTCCAATTCAAGTCCTACACCATGTAGCTATGTTAAATCTCGAAGAAAAATGTTATCATCCTTAGTAGGATTTAAAGAAAGATATAGCAAATGCATTTGTTTTTTTCATATATTATTTTTCTCGAAGAAATTTGTGAAAAGATCTCTCATATATATATTACTGAGATATTCAGGCACTAATCTATGGCATGAGAATGATTAATATACATATTTTTTATGGTATTATTTTTTTAAAATTTTAGTCAATAGATTAGCGGCGGTTTCAACCTCCCAGTAACTATATTAGTGGCGGTTAAAACTGTCGCTAATAAACATTAACAACTGCCGCTAAACTGTGTTTTTCTTGTAGTGAAAAGAGGGTTAAACCTCAATAAGAAAAACCTCTTCTAGGGGAGGAGGTTCAAAACCTCCTGGAAAAAACCTCTACAATCAACAGAGGTTCTATCCATGGTAACGGAGGTCCCAAAAAACCTTTGTAAATTACCTTGTGGCGATGCTAACTGTGGGGGGTTTTTAAAAACACGGAGGTCAAAAACTGCCACAAATTGCAAAAAACCTCCGCAAATTTACCTATTTTCTTGTAGTATTCTTCTAAACCATTATCAATCAATAGATTCATATGGCACATATCATGGCCTAATAACTCATCAACTCAAAATGCCCATTTCATTAATCCATCGCTTATGGTCATCTACCATTTTTATCCTCATCTTAACACTCAACATTGAATATTTCATATTCATTCTTCAAAATTAACTCCTCTAGCCACAATGTATATACATATCTATATTCTCCAAATCATAAGATTGGATTCCATTTAGATTCAATAACCTCCATTTTCACATATACATCTTTCCAAGCATTATCTCTACCCACAAAAGTCATTCTCATGACAACCAACTCATAAATTCTTAAATTTTGCCAAAAAGTTCCAAATCATCAATTCTCAAGGGTTTCTCACAAAATTCCTAAATCACAATCGCAATTTTCATACATTATTTCAAACACAACATCATCATCAATGTGTCAATCAATTGTAAACAGCAATCAATGATTCCAATGGTCATCTAACCTATGATTTAGGTTCTATATGCATATATTATCATTCACAATAACATTCAACTTGGTTCAAAACCTCATCAACATCAGTAATAAATTTCCAATCCTCTAAAAATTTATTTTCCTCATATACAATCATCCTAAGGCACCAAAACCATTAATACCACTAATTTGGCCAAAACCCCCAAATTACTAACACTTAGGGTTTTCACAAAAAAATCACCCAACCATATCCTTAATTAATTTTCTTAAATCAATATGAACACCATAACCTTCATCTCCATATAACATCAAGCCATATTCAAGAATCACATTTCCATTGTTCAAGCCTAGGGTTTTTGTTATGTTCATCAATACCCATAATTTCCAACACCACTATTTCAAGCTCAAACAACATAAAAATCATAAATGGGGCAATATGAGTTCAAAATCTTACCTCACCACCTAAGCCAAGCTAAAAACAAAAATAGAGGAGAGGAAGAAGGAGATGCTCCAACATTAGCCCCAAAGTCCCATATATGCTTCATGAATCCAAGCTTAGTTTTTAATTTTGGCAAGAAATGGAAGTGAAAGGGGTGGTGGATAGGTTTGCCATAAGAGGAAGAAGAAAAAGAAGGAAAATGAAGATGGGTGAGTGGGAGAGTGAAGCTGCCAAAAATGAGAAGAAGAGAGAGGGAAATTTGGCAAAATTGGGTATTGCCCAATGGTTAAAAGGGTGCTCCAAGTTGTTTTTACCAATGGTTAATAATTCCCTATTGTCCAATGGATAAAAGAACCAAAAAGAAAGAGGGAAAGATGCTACAATTGAGTGGAGAAGAGGAAATGAGAATTTACATTTTCTTTTAATTCCATTTGGCTCGTATTTTCCCCGTTTATTTACATACGTCGAGTCTGAATAATTATTTCCTCAACACCAAAAATTATTTTAGCTATACCACTATAACCATAATAATTTTATAAGTATTCTAGACCCATCAAACATTCAATTTGACCAAGTGGGTTCTACACCATCCGTTAAATCATCCAGTTCCGATAAATCTTAATTTACCAATAATTCAACTCTAGTGTCTAATTAATTTTCTCACATATATTATACCACAAATAATTAATTATCATTATCCAATAATTTTATTTTCCTAAAATTTGGGATGTTACAAACTCCTGACTGCTCCCAATGAACGAAAAACTTAAGGACCAACATACATTGCGTTATCGTCGATAAAAGACTTAAGAAACTACAAAATATGGTGTGGAATGCGTTAAACCTCAAGTGATTGTAAGAGGTCACATTACAACATCCTAGTTATTAAAATTTATTTTTATTGAATTATTAAATTAAAATTTATTTTTATCGAATTATTAAATTTATTTTTATCGAATTATTAAACCTCTAGTGATTAATGATTATTAAATTGAAAATTTAAAAGGTGTATTTAATTAATTAGGTGAGAAGATAACATTAGAAAAAGAAATTGTATTTTAAAAAAATGAGTTTTAAAATAAAAGAAAAGAGAAAAGGAAAAAAGTTATGAAAAGACTATAATGCCCCTAATTAGTAAAATTAAATTCCTTTTTAATTTCACTTCCTTCTTTATCTTTCTCTCTCGTGTGCATCTCTACTCCATTTTCCTCCTTCATGGTCAATTGCTTCTATAGACAAGGGAGGGCCTAATTTTCATCAAAATTTAAAATTGACAGCGTATTTGGAATCCTTGAAGCTTAAGGAACGCAAAGGTACTTTCAATTTTAAGAATCACCTCATTTTGCTGCTTCCTTAAATTCTTGGGTTTTCAACATTCGGTAGAAATTTAAGTTTCTAAACTAGTTAAAAGGTTCCTTGTAACCTCCGGATGACAAATATGCTTATGGGTTTGCTTTTTGACACTTGTAGGTTGCGAACCAAGCTCCGAAATCTAGTTGGCGCTCGTAGGTTATTGAACGGGAAATTATAATTAGCTGAGGTAAGCTTCTACAAGCTTTAAGTGTGATCTTTGAATGTTCTAGCCAAAGAAACTAAAGTTTTAGAAGCCAAATGTTTAATCCCTCTTCGTTTGTTTTTGAATCTTAGATATTCAAAGCGTGTGATATTACGAAAATTGCTTATGAAGCTTGGAAGTAAGGTAAGGGGAGTGTTCATGGTATATAATTTAATGTGAATATATTCCTTTATCGCCCTTTGAAATGTATAACAAAAAATGTAGGATTTTTATAAAAACATTGCGGGGAGTAAATTGCTAGGTAAGTATGTTATGGAATGAAATAATTGTGAGATTTGGTTTTATTCGTGTTTGATCAATTAACATTTGTATGAGGATATTTATGGATGCAAACTATGTTTATGATGTATGGATACAGAAATTTATGGAACTATAAATTGTGAATGAAGTTGACTGATGCTAGTGTGACTTATTGTTAAATGAAATGAAAATGATGTATTATATTGAATGTTTTATATATCCCAAGGAGATGGCCTTTATGTCAGGGATAGTTGATGATGATGATTGGATGATTAAATGCCATTGATATATGTGGTGATACTTGTTGTGTGGCATGGACAACCATTCGGTATGATTTACCCCTCGTCTTTAGCTCTCGTGGTCGTTAGTGGTCAGTTGAGCTACCCAATGGTCAAGTAGGACCTGGTGGTTGAGGTGGGGAGCCAGGTGGGATTAGTGAACCAGGTGGGTTCACGAGATGTTAGGTGGACTCCCAGCTGATGGTTAATCTATTTAGTATCCAGATACTAGAGTGTTATATGTTATGCTTGATTGAGAGTCAGTGGTGAAATATGTATATGAAAATTGTAATATCTGCAATGAATGTAAAGATTAGACCACTAACAATTGAGACTGATGGTGATGATGTAATTGTTAATTCATAACTGCTTTACTTTGTTTTCTTTGTTAAAATTATTTACATCAAATTATATGTCTAGTCACTCACCCTTACAGTTGTTGTAGTGACTGGAGACAAGGATATTGTAGATGCTTTAAATACCCGTGCGAAATGATTTTGGGGAGCAACGCCAAGAAGATGTTTGACGTTCATGATGATGTTTTGACATGTATATAGATGGATGTTTATGTGAGGGTTGACACTGGTTGCTGAATTTATGTACGATGATGTTATGATTTTAGTTGATGGTTATATATTTTGTTTTGATGATGATGAGTAGGAACTTAGGGGATGAGGATTATGCTTGATGATACTAGTGTGGGGGAATTAAAAGAAATTCAGATTTAGGTACCTATTTCCTATGCATATGATAATGTTGCATGATGATGAAATGGATGAAGTAAAAGTGATATTAGGTGATACTTTGCTTAATTGATTGTGATAGTGTTAAATAAGAATGATGATGAACCTAACAAAGTTAATAGGTATTGCTGTGAATGAGTGTGAATTTTGTCCAGGAAGTTTTGTTGGTGATGAATATGGCATTGAGCCATTTATGAAATTGTTTTATAATTGTCATGGGCAAGTTCTCTAAAACTAATTTTGATGTTGAATTGTTTGGCATGCATATTTTTTTATTGTAAGCCGTCGCTTTTATGTAGGTATTTACATATACATGTGATTTTTTGAATATTGAATGGAACTAAACAGGTCATATTTTGCATTTTTGGGAATTACTTTCCCCGATCACTTCTATAAGTCCATAACTAGGTACTAAGATTGCTTGCATACTGGGTTAAGGTTAGGGTAACATTTCATAGCTTTAGAAACTTGTGTTGTGCATAAAAGGGGCTGGATTGCATTTATTTTCATAACTTTCTCATACGGCTGAATTTTGGCAAACGAACTTCGCCAACAGCTCTGAAATGGTGAGAACATGTTGCCTATAAAATTTGGCGTCAATCAAAGCTCAAAGAGAAATTTTAGATACTTAGAGATTCCAAAATTTTAGCAAACCTGTATTTCTCACTTGAGCAATAGTATCTTCACTCAAGCGAGCCCCTCCCATATCTGAATTATTGATTCTGTAGGTTTCTTGCTTAGGCAAGATAGGTCTCGCTTGAGCGAGATTGTACCTGTGAGGTTCTGTGTGGTTTTCGCTTAAGCGGGTGTCATTGTAGTTGTGTATTGTTATTGATTGATTTTAATGTCGGAACCTTGGCATTGCAAGCACTGGTATTCCGTTAGCTACAATATCCCTCTAATAAGGTATAATTTGAATTCACTGAATCAAGTTAAGCCTTAATCCGGTGTTGTTATATTGTAGTATGGTAAGTGGTTTTGGTTCCCAGCCGAATGATGATTTCTTTACTAGATTTTCTCGGTTCATGGGACAGGCAGAGTTTGGCCCAACTGATCTGGTCTCAATATCGGTACCTGGGGATAGACAGGTAATTGTATCCATTCTCACTGTGCTACCGGCCTCACAGGTATACTTTTGAACTATGACTCCGTATGAGATGTTCTCCATACTAAAATGTCAAGATTCTTAGCTAGCATATCGGAAAGTGTCCATGTCACCCGACAGAAGGTACAAGGTATAGCCACAAGGATGATACGCGAGAAATGTGGCTTCCCCTGCATCGTGTGTCAAAATCATATACTGAGCAATGTACTATTTGTCTCCTGGCCCCACCTATGCCTAACGATTCATTCTCCAAGCTTACTTATAAATAGTGGATTCTCACACTCATAAAAGGTTACATTATTCTTACTCTTGAGATACTGTTTCATTGCTTAAGTTCTCTATCCTGAATTTTCATTCTGGTGACTGACTTGAGCGTCGGATAATCTTTGTAGGTGACACCACCTTTTGCCCCCTTCAACGCGAAAGCTTGGTGTGCAGGATCTCCAGGACAACAAGACCGGATTCTCCCATTGAGTGTTCGGATCATAATACCGGATACCCACTGTACTGGTGTATAAACATTTTTATCTTTGACTTTTGAGGTTGGTCCCCACTCTGCATCTTTGACCCCGGATTAGACTAGTTCATTGGCACGCCCAGTGGGACTCGTTAAAGTTATTCCCACTTTTTGCAAAAGTTCAGTAGTCATCTATGGAGGGTAATGGATGTGAGTTTGTTGAGGGTCACGTGGAGGATGTGACTAACCAACACGTTAATAGAAGACTTTTCTTTGAGTCTCCTGGAGGCAGCTTGAGGAGGGTGATACCTGCAGTGGTGTCAGATCCTCGTGATAAGGTCATAAGGTAGCTCAGGGAGGAGCTCGCGAAGTTAAGGAGGGAAAGGAGACAAACAGAGGAGAAGGTGGTGTCCCAAGCTGAGGAGACTCACCACACCACTGGAAGATAAAAATCTACGACTCTCTAGTATTCAAAGATCCCCACGTATGAGGAGAGGGAGCAGACCCAAGACTCAGGTGATGGAGTTAGTGGAAGGAAAAAGGAGTCAATGGTAGCGAATCTAGGAGCGTATCGGCTCAACATCCCTTTTTCTAGGAGACTCATAAGTGTGCCTATTCCAGGCATTTAAAGACAACTTAACCACTCTCTATTGGGAAGTATAATGGAGAAACTGACGCCACTAAGCATCTTGATCCTTATGTGTATGAGGCTATATACTTGGGAGCTGATGAAGATGTGATGTGTAGGATGTTCCCACGTACCTTAATAGAGGAAGCCCTTAGCTGATTCAAGGCTCTACCCTCAGGATCAATAGACTCCTGGGAGGAGATGGCAGCAGCCTTCGAGAATCACTTTGTCATTTCCAAGGATGTCCCCAAGACGTCTCACACCTTGGCCCAGATCAAGCAAGGGGAGAACGAAACTCTTAAGGAGTTTCTGGAGAGGTTTCTCAAGGAGGCAGCTATGGTGCCTAATCTCACAAAGGCCATTCAGCTGCATATCATCATTGAGGCCCTTCAGTCCAGATCAGCCTTTGCCCTATCTTTGGCAAATAGTCCTCCGATGACGTTTGAAGAATTCCGAAGGAAGGCTTCAAACTATATGGGTATAGAGATGCATTTGGAAGCCACAGCGGCTCGGGTTAAACCACCAGTTCCCTCGCCCCAACCACAGAGGGATAAGGAGAGGGTGAGGCTAGATAGGCACTTCTAGAAGGATGATTTTAGGGGCCCTCAACCCCAACAGCAGGAAAGGTGAGTAGCTTCTTTCAGCAACTATGCACCACTGAACGCTAAGCACTCCCAGATCTTGAGGGAGGTCGGATGGCCTATACTTAGCGTGTATGGGATTAGGAGACCAGCTCCACTAAAGAGGCCTGGGAATCCACATAAGTATTGCGGTTTCCATGAGCAGGTTGACCACTCCACTGATAAATGTAAGGCTTTGAAGAATTCGGTGGAGACCCTTATTCGAGAGGGAAAGTTAAAGCAATACCTTTTTAAAGAGAAGTCCTTAGATGAGCCAGAACACATGGAGAAGCGAGGTCGTGACCATTACGATGAAGGTGATAATAGCCGCCCTCCAGTCAAGAGATACACTGCCGCTGAGAAGCAAAAAAGAGTTGTTATCAGAGAGGATGCTCAGAAGGACGGTATGCCACAGCAGCAGAGGCAGGGTCGGCCTAAGGTGATTGATATGATTGCTGGAGGCTTTGCCGAAGACGGAGCTTCGATCACAGCTTGAAAAAATGATTATCGAATGATTCTGCCTGTCCAATAGAAACCTAGGGACAACCGCCCTTTTAGAGATGGTGAGGTGGCACCGGTGGTGTCATTCTCAGATGAAGATTTTGGCCCAACCATCCCTGTGGGCAATGACGCTGTGGTCATAGTCGCTGTGATTGCAAACAAGGACGTCAAGAGGATCCTTGTCGATCAGGGAGTTCCTGCGATGTTATTTTTTATAATTATTTTAAAAGAATGGGTTTCAATGACTCAGACTTATAACTTTATACGCAGGAGCTCAAAACTTTTAATGAAGCGAAACAACCTACCAAGGGATATCTTGACACCCTTGTATCTTTCGAGGGCAAGCCCGGAGCAAGGACGGTGAAGTCCAAAGTACTGATGATTGATGTAGAGTCACCCTACAATGGCATCATAGGCCGTCTTACGTTGAATGCTATAGAAGCAATTGTGTCCACACCACACCTTCTTATCAAGTTCATTGATAAAGATAACCAAGTGTCTTCCCTCTGAGGTGATCAGGAAATGGCCAGGTACTGTTACAACCTGAGCCTAAATATGGTGAAGTTAGAAGTGTTCAATAAGAAGAGGAAGTTGAACAAAGGAGGAACGACGACGAGATTCATCAGTCTGATCGACCTTGATCCCAGGGCAGAGCTGAAGATTGATCCTCACAACCCTTCTAAGCCCACGCCAGAAGGAGGTTCCAGAGAGGTTGTGTTGGGAGATTCCCCAAAAAAGATCACGTATATCAATGACAAGTTAGAAACTACAATGAAACAGTGGCTACTTGCGCTCCTTCACGAGTTTAAGGACTTGTTTGCATGGACTGCTACGGATATGCCTGGGATAGAGTCCAATTTCTGTTGTCATAATTTATCCGTCTATCTTGAGACGAGACCAGTGGCTCAAAAGAAGAGAAGGCTGGGCCCTGAAAAACAGAGAGTGGATTACGAGCAAATAGAGGACCTGTTAAAGGCCAGATTCATAGGGAAGTCAGATACTCCTCCTGGCTCTCTAATGTGGTGATGGTACAGAAGGCCAATGATAAATGGAGAATATGCACGGATTATGTAGATTTGAACCGTTGTTGCACAAGGATCCTTATCCTCTCCCTAACATCGATCGAATGGTGGATGATTCTTCTGGTTACCAGTACTTGTCCTTCATGGACGCTTATTCGGGGTACAACCAGATTCTAATATGGGAGGAAGATCAAGAGAAGATGACATTCGTCAATGATCATGGTGTTTTTTGCTACACTGTCATGCCTTTCAGTTTGAAGAACGCCGGTGCCACTTACTAGTGTATGATCAACAAGGTGTTTGAGGGCATGCACACGAAATTAGTGGAAGTGTACATTGATGATATTATTGCCAAGACCCCGGCTAGGGGTAATCATGTGGAAGATTTACGTCAGGTGTTTACGTGCTTAAGGCAATACAATATGAGGCGGAACCCATTGAAGTACACCTTCGCTGTGCCTGCAGGAAAATTTTTGGGTTTCATGCTAACTCAGCGTAGTATCAAGGTGAATCCAGGCAAGTGTTAGGCAATTCTGGACATGCAAAGTCCAAAGAATTTGAGGGAGGTCCAGTCACTGAACGGAAAGGTAGCTGCCTTGGCATGATTTATGCCTAAGATAGTGCACATATGCCTTCCTCTTTACCAGATCTTGAAGAAGTCTAACAAGTTTGAATGGGGAATGGAGCAGGAGCAAGCTTTCCAAGAGCTTAAGGAGGTGTTGTCTAGCCCTCCTATTTTGGTAAAACCTGACCCTGGAGAGGTACTTATCCTCTACCTAGCCATCTCAGATGAAGCACTAGGAGTGGCCTTGGTCAAAGAGACCCCGGAAGGACAGAGGCCCGTGTATTTCACCAGTAAGACGCTGCAGGGAGCGGAGGGCCAGTACCAGAAGATTGAAAAAGCTGCCCTCGCCATTGTTTGGGCCTCCCACCTCCTCAGGCTGTATTTTCATGCACACCCCATGATGGTGAGAATAGATCTCCCGCTCCGTTCTATTTTAAGCAAGCCAGATCTCGCTAGCAGAATGATCAAGTGGTCCATCAAACTGTCAGAGTTTGATGTTTTGTATGAGCCTCAGGGTGCCATCAAAGCCCAGGTGTTAGATGATTTTGTGGTGGAAATGACTGGGGAAGATCCCACTGTGCCATGAAACCATTGGACGGTTTACGTGGATGGCTCTTCCAATAGCAAGGGATGTGGTGCCGGTGTCGTTATGGAGAGTGATGATGGAGTGCACTTAGAAATATCCTTGCATTTCAATTTCAAGACATCTAATAATCAGGCTGAATATGAAGCTTGCCTTGCTGGACTCAGAGCAGCAATTGATATTAGAGCTTCTATAGTAACCCTCTACAATGATTCACAGTTGGTGATCTCACAGATTAAGGGTGAGTATCAAGTCCGTGAGCCCCAGCTCCAACTATATTTAAACTGCGTGAATGAATTGAAGGGAAGATTCTCTATGTTGGAATTTAAACATGTACCTAAAGAGGAAAACACTAGGGCAGACATCCTCTCCAGACTTGCAAGCATAAAGCAGCCTGGGAATACAATATCTATGGTACAGAGTACGCTGACGACGCCCAGCATCCCGATGACCCCGTTGCTAAACACAATCTCGTATCATGCCTTTGATGAGAATTCATGGGTAGTCCCTTACATACGATATTTTGTCGATGGGTAGCTGCCCACTGATGAATTGGAGAGGAAGAGGTTGAAAAGGGAGTTGCCTTACTTTACGCTGGTGGATGGCATGCTCATACGAAGGGGATTCTCTATACCTTATCTCCGGTGTCTAAATGAAAATGAGGTGCTAGGCGTGTTGCAAGAGGTGCATAATGGGTAGTATGGACACCACGCTGGAGGTAGAAGCTTGATGTAGAAGGTTCTTAGAGCGGGTTACTGGTGGCCCATAATGAAGAAAGACTCTATCGAGTTCGTAAAGAAGTGTAATCTATGTGCGAGATTTGCCAACCTTCATCACACACCTGCCCGGGAACTTTCTACGTCCGCCGTGCCATGGCCTTTTCATCAATGGGGTCTGGATATCCTGGGTCCGTTCCTAACCGCGCCTGGTGGCATCAAGTATCTCATAGTTAGGGTGGATTACATTATGAAGTGGATAGAAGCGGAGCCCGTTGTGCATATCACCTCAGCTTAAACACGATGTTTCGTCTACAAGAACATTATAGCGCGGTTTGAAGTCCCAACATGGATCGTTACTGACAACGGCATGCAATTTACTGATAGGAAGTTCACAGGATTACTTGAAGGACTGGGGATAGTCCAAATCTTCTCATTTGTCGAACATCCTTAAACGAACGGCCAGGCTGAGGTGGCTAATAGAGAGGTACTGAAAGGGTTAAAGAAGCGCCTAAGTGAAGCAAAAGGCGGATGGACAGACCAGCTATGCCATATCTTGTGGGTATATCACACTACACCACACTCCTCAACCAACGAGTCTCCATATCGCCTTACTTACGGTGTTGAGGCGATGATTTTGGTGGAACTCCAGACTACGCCAAAGAGGGTTGAGTATTTTCTTGAGGAGAATAATAATGACAATCTGGCATCTGAATTGGGTGTTCTTTAATAGCTCAGGGAAAAAGCCTTTGTCAAGGATCAGGCTATTAAAGCAAAGGCCGCCCTCTGATACAACAAGCCTGTGTAGCACAGAGCACTCAACATAGGAGATCTCGTTCTAAGGAAGGCTAGTGTGGGAAATAAGTTTGCTCATCAAGGCAAATTGGCACCGATATGGGAAGGCCCTTACAAAGTATCCCAGGTGACTGGCAAAGGGTCATATCGATTGGAGAACCTCGATGGCACACCTATCTGCAATAAATGGAACACATAGAATTTACGTATTTATTACAGCTAGTTGGTAAGACGGCGTGTACTCTTTTTCCTAACTTGAGTTTTTTCCCATTGGGTTTTCTCAAGCAGGTTTTAACGAGGCATGACCCCAGCTATGCTTCATTTGTAACTTATATTAAATTTAATGAGAAATATATTCATGACCACTACACTTTTACTTCTTTCTTATGTCTGTGGTTTATAACTTTACACGCGGTGCGCAAAAGGGTCCTCAGGATGGATGATCTCAACTACCTAATCCGTAGTTGACGATGTAACTCCTTGAACGGTCAAAAGCGTTGTAGGGCTGATCTTTTTCCAAGGCCATAAACTGAACCCCTAGGAATATATGGGTTGTAGGGCTGGTCCTTTTTCAAGGCCACAAACCGAACCCCAACAAAGAAACAACCTTCAAGACGGATGATCTCAATTACCCATTTTGTAATTGACATAACTCCTTAGACTGTTAAAACGGATTGTAGGATTGGTCCTTAGTCAAGGCCATACCGAACTCCATGAAGTGGCACCCTAATCATTTATTATATGATTAAGTGAAGAAACTCACCCTCACGACAGATGATCTCAATCACTTATCCTGTGATTGACGATGTAACTCCTTGAGCAATTCGACGGGGTATAGGATTGACCTTTCCTAAGGCCGTACCGAACCCCAGTGAAGATTACCATCTGGGTGTATAGTCTCAGTCTTTACAAGTTAGAGATAAAGAGTCTATTTATAGCTATAAAGAGGACAATGTCGTAGGGAAATAAAATTTTATTGATGGAAGAAAAGAGAAGTACAAGCATTTAATCAAATCCGAAGCTGATCCTGGAACACAGCAAGGCAGTTCAAAAGAAATTAAAGATAGCTAAGAGGGCGAAGCCTCCTGATGAGTCTCTTCATGCTTTTGGCTGTCTTCAGTAGCCTTGCTCCCGCCCTCGCCTGCAACCTCATCAACCGTTATCCTTTCTTCTTCAACAGTATTCTCAGGTCCGAGAATTGGTGGGTCAGGCCCCACACTTTGGCCTTCAGGGAGAAGAGGCAGCGCATATAAAGTCTAAGCAGGTTCCTCATGCCGACCATCTTTCACTGCAACTAGTTTTCCCTCATGAAACTCATAGAATGGATCAAGTCCATACAGATTCAGCTTCACGGTGGGGTTGCGGTAGAAAATTTGACAGACAGCCAGGCCAAAGGATTCATACGACACGTGGGTACAGATTTGCACAACTTTGGATGCCTTAGCCTTCACAGAGGCAAGGTTCTTCCGCAGCTTTGCATTCTCCATTTCTAGTGACCCAGCTGCGGCACTCCCCTGTTTGAGTTCTTCAATCTGAGCAAGCAGCTCTTCTCCTTGTTGGCCCATTCCTAATTTACTTTTGCTCACCCGACCTGAGCAGCTATAAGATCTTCACTCAACTTAGTTGATTTCTCCTTCTCGAGATTGAGTTCTTCCTTTAGCTGGGTGACCTTCTTATTTTCCTCTCTGAGCTCGGAGACAAGCCGCTCCATGGACTTCATAGAAATATTCAAGTCACTAATTTTGGCGGCTTGCTGCTGAACCTTGTCTTCTGCCTTCTTCAGCTCATTTTTGGCCGCCCTCAGAGCTGTTCTCTCTTTAGCAACCCAGGCCTCATGCTTCTCAACTTCAGTACTGAACTTTCCAATCTCCTCAATGCTATCCGCTATGGCGCTCAGGGACTCCAGGAGGCCTGATAATTCAGACAGCTGCCACTTGCCAGCTCGGTAAGCGTCTCTGATTCCTGAGGGCTCAAGCGTAGGCTTGAGGTGGTAATCCGGCTTAGGGAGGGTAACAGGCATGGAACCCTCATGCCAGAGGTACACAGTCAGAAAGAATGAGTTGGGTGGAGTGTGATCAGGAGTAGGTTGTGAGTCTAATCGGGTTGTGGGATCGAAATCAGAAGAGGCATCAGTTTGGGTAACCACTGCCTCGCGCCTCGAAACGCCCTGCATGCTGGTCTCCTCTAAAGTCTTTTGTTTCTTTTTAATTGGCTTAGCAGCAGGAGGTTTCTTGGCACCAGCAGCCTTTATCAGTTTCCTTTTGCCCTTGTCTTTCTTCTTCTCCAAGGGTTGTTCCTGTTGGTTTGTAGGCTGGGCTTCTTCTTCTCGGGGGCATCCGTCAGCGAAATGTCCTCACCCGCATCCGAGGTAAGGGTGATGGTTTGAGGAACGGATCTGAATGAGTTCCTCTTATCCTGAATGTTGTTCTCATCGGAGGAGCAGTCGTCCTCTACTAGCATAGACTTCAAATCATTCATGGCTTTGCAACACACTACTATTTCTTCTGCATAAAGAAAGGAAAGGAGAATCAGTATTGAAATAACAGGTATCAGATGCAAGCAGAAATGGAAAAATTTGTAAGAGCGGATTATTACTTAAATATTTGTCCCTAAGGAAATTAGACCCCAAGAGACGTTTGCAAGAAAACTCTCCGGCGTCAGCAGTATAAGCCTTTAAGGCGCCCAAGACCTCAACGGAGTACAGAGAGAGCTCACTCTCTTATGTGTAGTAAGCCCGGCTGGCAAGCAAGAAGTGCTCATAGGTCTAGCTGATGGGGAACTTGAGGATCCCTTCTTTGTTTCGCCAAAACACCGATTTGTTAGGCTGTATTCTGATCCTTGTATAAAAGGGTTTAAATGACTTCCCATCCATCTTCGCAGAGTTAGTGAAGGACTTGAAGTTTATTATTTTAGAATCACAACGGAGTGTGATGAACCCAAGATCGCCCTTCTTGTTAGCACGGTGGACCACCTGGCAGTAATAAAATATCATCGACATGGTGGGTTTGAAGTTAAAATGATTTCCCAATACCTCCAGAGCGCGGATGAGGCTCCATCCATTGGGGTGTACTTGGGAGGGAGCACACTCCAGAAATCTGAGCACACCAATTTCAAAGTCAGTAAGGGGGAAGCGGACTCTAAGGTGTTGGAATAAGAAATCATGCATGTACACGAATCTATCGTCTGGAACGCAGTGGCAGATCCATTCTTCAGGACGAGGTGCCATAACCATGAACCTCTCTTTAAACCTTTCCTCTGTATATACCTTGAAATGTGGGTAGATCCGCCCTCCATCCACCCTTGCATGAATGGAGGCTATTTCTTTGAATTCATCCTCGACCCAGCAATAAGGATACATCTCGTTCAGCTTCTCCCAGTCTAAGTGGTGTGCCACAACATTCACACACCCCTCTACGGTCCTAAGGATTGGAACTTTTCCACGCCCCTCGATGGTTATCTCGCCTAAAGCATGGTGAAAGGCGTCGGTACTGTGATAAAAAGCGACGTCATCAGAAAGGAACCAGTCCGAACTTGACTCGCTATCAGAAGGGCTGTTAGCTTCTGAACTAGAGGAAGGTATAGGACGGGGCCTAACCACTGGCCCCCTTGAGGAAGAACCTTCCTCCCTTTGTCACACCCCGATTTTCTGGACCCGAATCTCGATGTGATCGATATAAATAATTAATAAAATGCGGGTAAATTTTTCATGTTTTCAAAATAAGTCTGATACCACACCAAGACCCGAACCATAAAAAACTGAAGAGTGAGATTTATAAAAATACAACTGGATCGATAACTAAATTGCCCATAACGGTATACAAAATAATAAAGTTTACAACGGAAGAAGAATGTGTATATCGGGAATATGCCTAGTCCCACATATAAAGATACGAGAAAAGGTTCAAGCACTCATGCAACTTCATAACATAAGCCTATTAGGCCACAATCAACTATGCACATAAATTAGAATTATACATTATCAATTGTAAGTAGTCTCTACATGAGACACTCATCGCCAAATGGTATCAATTCAAATATCATCATCATTAATATATATATATATATATTAACATAATCATCCATTTATATGCTAAGCAATACATCCGCTTTATACATCATATTTAACAAATGCTGCCGGCCAAGGCATTCCATTACCATTATTTACCTTCTTCAAGAGCTTTAATTCAAAAATCCAAAACTTATCCCATGACAACCCTGCATCACAATGCTAAAAAGGAGACAAGATGGGAGAGTGAGTTATACATTCAAAATGACGAATATAAATACATTGTGATTATGTATACATGCATACAACCAACATGTGTGCTTTGCTATAATTCATCAATTCATCATTAAACCATCATCAAAATATTATCTTAGGCATACAAACCTCATTATTCACAATTCATGTCAAGCACAAGCACAAGCACATACACATTCACATAGCCCTACGTTATTATGGGCATTCACAATTTCCACCATTAAATCATTTAAATCTTTAATCAATTAACACTCTCTCAAGAGGTTCTCATCTTATTTTGGTCATCTCCATCTCAAATGCCATGTATCTATGGCTAATGCATATATCATCTGTTTAATGCATATGCAATGGTTCCATTTCTTACCATCAGGTGATCGCAACCACCATATCATTCATTTCACAAATCTACATATCAATTGTCATCACGTCGATTTTCCGCCTCGCAAGGGGTACTCCCTTCATGGAACCTCGCAAGGTTATTTATTCATTAAATATCATCACATCATCACGTTAGGTACTCCCTTCGTGGAACCCCGCAAGGTTATTCATTTACCAAATATCATAACATCATCACGTAGGGTACTCCCTTCGTGGAACCCCGCAAGGTTATTCATGTTGGTGTATGCACTATGACCTTTTATACTTTTTCATTAAATATTAGATAT
Source organism: Clitoria ternatea (assembly GCA_037962975.1). NCBI lineage: Eukaryota > Viridiplantae > Streptophyta > Magnoliopsida > Fabales > Fabaceae > Clitoria > Clitoria ternatea. The sequence continues at coordinate 154,738,549 of CM075672.1, read as the reverse complement.
TTATTCAGATCAAGTCTACTCCAGTATCAAGTAAAATAAATTAGGCTGTACAAGGATGACGCGACCATGCCTTGGGCCCAATTAGGATATCGTGACAAAAGGAACAAACATATAAATGATTATCACTTATAGGTTATATTGATATTAAATAATATTCGGACATAATGATGCATTGCTAGACACCACTCTTATTTTATATTAATAATAAAATAATTTATTATTAATATGACTGAGTATTTTACCTATAGGGTCACACACATAGAGTAAACCTATCGGAAAATATTTTTTTTTATTTTAGTTAGACTAAAATAAAGCTATTGGGCCTAACTCATTTAGAATGAGTAAGGAGCCTACTCTTTAGAGAGAACAAATTAGGTTAAACCTAAGCCTATAAATAGAGTATAAGATGCTCATGGGACGTTCACTGAAGTGAGACTCAAATTCACAAAAGTTGCAAGAGCTACACGCGTCAAACTAGCAATTGGCAAGTGTTGTGATTCTCGTGGGAATGCTTGTGTGGACTCCTAAAGGACGAGGCTACGACTGCTTCAGTGTTCTTCAAGAGGTAATCCTAAAACAATTTGTTTTGTGTGTGTGTTTGTCTTGTGATTTGAAACACGGCGCTTTGCAAATCCTATGGAATCCTTGTATTTTTGCTGCTCATGTACTAGGGATTCCCTAACAGTGGTATCAAAGCCAGGTTGCAAAAACCATGTTTTAGGCATTTGTTTGTGTTTCATGATGATATGTTTTCATTTGCAAGAGCTTTTAGAAAATATGATTTGCGAAATCGTCTCCTGTTTGAAGCTTTGCATTTTTGTTTTGTGAAAATGTTTTATGAAACTAAGATTCAAAAATGAACAAGCATGATTATGTTGCTATTTTGGGTTATCGCATATGATGCATATTATTACAATGATTAATCATGTATATGATATGACCACTGTTTTGGCATTATACATATGTTTTTGAGTTATTCTTTGTAAATTGTATATGATGCATGTTATAGAGTTTTTCAATTTTAGTATGCATGTTGTTGCCATTTAAATTTGTATGATGTATGAGTTTATGCAATTTTCGTATTTGATATGTGTTTTTACTCATATGATTTTCATCGTACAAATTATGAATCAATTGAGTTGATCTTCGAACATGAATGGTTCATGTTATGGGGCGTTGAAACCTAGACGGCCGTCATGGAAAGGCATTGCATGTTAGCATTGGTGCAAGTTGAATTCTAGGTTTTAAAACCCTAGATGACGCTGCCTCCATGTGCCTTGACGGCTGTGTTGTGAAGCATTCACAATAAGGAATTAGGGTTTCAAAATAGTTAAAACCCTAGCTGAAATTTTAGAGCTATTAATGGTCAGAGGGACGTTCTGGCTAGGAAAGACTTGTTGCTTAAGCGGTCACCCCCGTACATTCTCTGCGTAGCGCCTTATTACCGACCCCACGTGTTTAATTGCCCGTTTTAAAAATTAATTACTCTTCTAATGCTTTTAAATGGGTTATAATCAATTAATTAACACGTTGCATGGTGAATGGTTATGGTCTTAGTTATTTTATTTAAATACAGCCTATGTGTTGTGCCTCTCTTTATTCTGTTATATTTCTTTTCTCAACCATTCACTCGTATGTAAAGTGAGTTTCTATTTAATCATGTAATCTTGATCGGGCCAACAAAGTAGAGACTTAGAAGAAAACCAAGGAGTGGTGACTCTAAGAGGATGATGGATTCAAGAAGTAGGACTTCATGTAGCCATGACAATATAGTTCCTCTAGGTTTATTTATTTATTTATTTATTTTTCTTCTAGGAAGACCATAACCATCTCACAATTTCGTTTACATGCTTTGGGGATAATTTTATTGCGTTAAAGCGTTTAACAAAGATGGTAATTTTAAAATAAATTAAAATCCCTTAAAATAATATTAAGTTATAAATGCCTTCCAATAAGTACACTCGTCAACACTAATGTCAATAAATAGTGGGTCTGCCAAAGCAGGGCACTATGATTTATATTAGTAAGACGCGATGGGATAATGGTAATATCCAAACTGTTTTATTGGGCTTTAACTTAACTAAGTTTTCAATTGGATTGAATATAACTTAGAGGTGTAAACATTAGGCTAAATATTCATAAGATGAATAATCAGTAATGGTTAGTTAACCCAATGACTAAGAGTTGTATAAAGATACAATTTGAAAAAGTTTCCCACCTAAATAACTAAGTATTAGGTGATCAGCCAAAACTAACTTAACACTTGGCAAAATATGGATCTTAGCCCACTAAAAAATCTTCCAATGGGATTTTCTGATTCGTGAAGGGTATTTTGTTTTGAATCAAAATAGTGGGAGACATATTTAATTTAAATGACCATAATTTAAATATGTTTTGAAAATGATACTTACTACATATTTTCTGTTTTAGATAACCATGACGTCAAACACACCTTTGAACCTTTCGTTGCGATCAATCCTAGACAAGGAAAAATTGTCTGGTTCTAACTTCCTTGACTGGTATAGAAACTTGAGGATTGTCCTCAAATAAGAAAAAAAGCAGTATGTCTTAGAAAGTCCAGTTTCGGAACCACCCACGCAAATGCCTCTAAAGTTGACAAGGATGCTTATAAGAAGCATCAGGATGATGCTTTAGATGTCCAATGCCTTATGTTAGCTACCATGTCTCCTGAGCTTCAGAAGCAACATGAGCACATGGAGGCTTTTGATATGATCGAAAACCTAAGGAAGCTATATCAAGGTCAAGCTAACCAAGAAAGATATGAAGTTTCCTCAGCCCTATTTAGCTGTAGACTTGAAGAGGGAGGTTCTCTAGGACCTCATGTGCATAAAATGATTGGGTACTTAGAGAATCTAGCTAGGCTAGGATTCCCCTTCCCTCAGAAGTTAGCTAATGATCTTATTTTGAAATCATTACCTGACAATTTTAAGCCAGTCAACATGAATTATAACATGAATGCATTGGACAAAACATTGCTAGAGCTACTCAATATGTTAAGGATTGTAGAGCCCAATATTTTTAAAGGAAAGGGCAAGGCCATAATGATGGTCAATTCTGGAAAAGGTAAAGGAAAGGGCATGTATAAAGGCAAAGGAAAGGCTATTGCAGGAAATGGCAAGAAAATTTGGAAAGGCAAGGATAAGCCAAGTACATCAGCCTTAAAACCTATGGGCGAGGTGGCTAAGGAAGGTAAATGTCACCATTGTGAACAAAAAGGACACTGGAAGAGAAACTGTCCAAAGTACCTAGAAGAGCTTAAGAAGAAGGGAAGTGAGACTTCCACTTCAGGTATTTTTGTTATAGAAATTAACATGTCAACTTCAACATCATGGGTATTAGATACTGGATGTGGATCTCACATTTGTCTTAATGTGCAGGATCTAAAAAGGAGTAGGCAGTTGATGAAGGGTGAGGTAGACCTACACGTTGGAAATAGAGCAAGAGTTGCTGCATTAGCTGTAGGGACTTATTTTTTATCCTTGCCCTCAGGGTTAGTCCTTGAATTGGACAATTGTTATTTTGTTCTGGCAATAAGGAGAAACATTATTTCTGTTTCTTGTTTTGATAAGAAAGTGTTTTCCTCTATTATAAAGAATAATAGTTATTCTGTTTATTTAAATGACATGTTTTATTGTTGTGCAAATTTGAGTAATGGACTTGATGTTCTAGATCTCGAAACCTCTATCTATAACATTAATACTAAAAGGGTTAAAACAAATGATTTAAACCCAACTTATCTTTAGCATTGTCGCCTAGGACATATAAATCAGAAAAGCATTTCTAAACTCTATCAAGATGGATATTTAGAATCTTTTGATTTTGAATCATTAGATACATGAGAATCTTGTTTATTGGGGAAGATGACTAAGACCCCATTTACCGAGAAAGGTGAAAGGGTGAGTGATCTTCTTGGCTTGATACATAGTGATGTATGTGGGCCCAGGGACAATGGCTAGGCGAGGGTTTAGTTACTTTATCACTTTTACTAATGATTTTAGTAGACATGGATTTGTGTTTCTCATGAAACATAAATCAGAATCCTTTGAAAAGTTCAAGGAGTTTAAACATGAAGTAGAGAACCAACTTGGCAAGACAATTAAAGCACTTCAATCCAATCAAGGTGGTGAATATTTGAGGCTAGAGTTTGATGAATATCTTAAAGAGTGTGGGATTATATCTTAACTTACTCCCCCTGGAACACAAGAATGGAATGGGGTTTCTGAGCGGAGAAATAGAACCTTGTTGGACATGGTTCGATTAATGATGAGTCAAACTGACCTCCCTAACTCATTCTAGGGACATGCTTTGTTGACAGTAACTTTCACACTTAACCATGTTCCATCAAAGGCTGTCATAAAGACACCATATGAGATATGGACTGGGAAACGACCTAGTATGTCTTTTCTTAAGATTTGGGCTGTGAAGCTTATGTTAAGCGTCAAAGTTCTGATAAACTCAGGCCCAAGTTAGATAAATGTCTTTTTGTGGGATTCCCAAAAGAAACTAAGGGTTATTATTTTTACAATCCTACCGAGGGCAAAGTGTTTATTGCTCAGAATGTTGTATTCTTAGAAAGGGAATTCATCTCTACAAGAATCAGTAGGAGGAAAGTAGAACTTGAAGAAATTCAAGACTCACAAGGCATTGAAGAGCCAATGGTGGAAATGGAGCAAGACCCATAAAATGTTGTGATAACACCAGCTCCAGTAGCACAAGACTTACGTAGATCAGGTAGAATACGTTAATAACCTGAAAGATATGGATTTCTTGTAACTCAGGAAGGAGACATATTCCTAATGGATCAAAATGATCCAACATCTTATGAAGAGGCCATTGCAAGTCCAGAATCTGAGAAATGGCTAGAAGCCATAGAATCTGAAATGGACTCCATGTACACTAATCAAGTTTGGAAATTGGTTGATGCACCTGAAGAGGTAAAACCTATAGGATGCAAGTGGGTTTTCAAAAAGAAAACTGACATGGATGGTAATATAAGTACCTTTAAAGCAAGGTTGGTGGCTAAAGGTTTCAAGCAAATACATGGTATAGACTATAATGAAACTTTTTCCCCAGTTGTTATGCTAAAGTCTATTCAGATTCTACTTGCTATTATTGCATACCATGATTATGAGATATGGCAAATAGATGACAAGATTGCTTTCCTTAATGGAAATCTCCTTGAGGAAGTGTACATGACACAACCCGAAGGCTTTGTTAAGCCTGAAGCATCCAGGAAGGTGTGCAAACTACAACATTCCATATATGGACTTAAGCAAGCTTCCAGAAGCTGGAATCTTTGTTTTAATAAAGCTGTTAAACAATTTGGCTTTACTAAAAATAAGGATGAACCTTGTGTCTACAAGAAGGTTAGTCACTACACAATTGTTTTTCTGGTCCTGTATGTTGATGACATACTACTTATTGGAAATGACATTCCTACTCTTCATTCTATGAAGAGTTGGTTGGGAAGCTGTTTTTCTATGAAAGACTTAGGTGAAGCAATCTATGTGTTGGGAATTAAGATCTATAGAGATAGATCAAGAAAACTTCTTGGCCTAAGTCAGAATACATACACAGACAAAGTGTTAAAAGGTTTAACATGCAAGATTCCAAAACAGGAACTTTGCCTATGGATCATGGCATAAGCTTATCAAAAGCTCAATTTCCTTCCACTAAAGAAGAAAGAGAACTGATAAATAAGATTCCATATGCATCTGCTATTAGATCAATCATGTATGCCATGATATGTACCCGAACAAATGTCTCGTACGCTTTAAGCATGACGAGCAGATACCAGTGTGATCCCGGTGACAGTCAATGGACTGTTGTCAAGAATATCCTGAAGTACTTAAGAAAAACTAAGGATTCATTCTTGATATATGGAGGGGAAGAAGAGCTTATTATAAAAGGTTACACTGATGCTAGCTTCCAAACTGATAAGGATGACTCAAGATCATAATTTGTGTACGTGTTTTGTCTAATTAGTGCGCTGTAAGCTGGAAGAGTTCAAAGAAAGAAACAATTACTGATTCTACTACAGAGTCTGAGTATATTGTTGCCTCAAATGCTACAAAAGAGGCAGTATGGATCAAGAAGTTCATAACAGAACTTGGGATTGTTCCTAGCATTGTGGACCCTATAAGTCTCTACTGTGACAATAATGGAGCAATCGCACAAGCTAAGGAACCTAGATCACATCAACGATCCAAGCATATACTTAGGTGATTTCATCTCATTCAAGAGATCCTTGACCGATGAGATGTAAAGATATATAAGGTACATACTGATGATAATATTGTTGACCCACTCACAAAACCTCTTACACAACAAATACATAAGGGGCACACTAGATCATTAGGCATTAGGCAAATGTCTGATTGGCTCTAGTGCAAGTGAGAGATTGTAGGTGCATGCACTATGAGCTTTTATGCTTATTCTTGTGTATCATTTTTCTGCTTATGAATAAAGTAAGTATTTCAGTTTAAAATTGTTCTAAAACGTATTTATCCTTGGAGTAATAGGTCATATGAAAGTTATTCCTAAAATGTCCCTAGTTAAGTATTTACATTGGGAAATATAAATACATTGAGACTAGTGTGTGAGTGTACTGATGACCTAATCTCATAGATCATAGATATAGATGATATCAAGTCTTCACACGGGTACACATTAAGAGCAATGATGTACTGGACAGACCCACCATGAGAACGTTGCATGGATCATTACATGAATGTCATAAACGATTCTCAATGTGATAATGGTATATGTAGTCCTTCGACTTGAAGCCACTACGATTCCTACATGAGAAGTTTGTTGTTTTAATACAATTAAACGTCTTCTATAACAAGAGGACTATAAAGGTTGTGATTAGGCAATGAACAAATTATGCAGAGGGATGTGAGTAATGTAGATGAGATTTGTCTCTCCTATATGACAGGAGTGATATCTATAGGCCACTTGATGGAGTAAGACTAAGGAATTGCATGGCCATGATAGAAAGAATAAATATTAGATATTTATTCGGATCAAGTCTACTCCGGTATCAAGTAAAATAAATTGGGCCGTACAAGGATGACGTGACCATGCCTTGGGCCCAATTAGGATATCGTGACAAAAGGAACAAACATATAAAATAATTATCAATTATAGGTTATGTTGATATTAAATAATATTCAAACATAATGATGCATTGCTAGATGCCACTCTTATTTTATATTAATAATAAAATAATTTATTATTAATATGACCCGGTATTTTACTTATAGGGTCACACATATAGAGTAAGCACATTAGAAAATGTTTTATTTTATTTTAGTTGGACTAAAATAAAGCTATTGGGCCTAACTCATTTAGAATGAGTAAGGAGCCCACTCTTTAAAGAGAACAAATTAGGTTAAACCTAAGCCTATAAATAGAGCATAAGATACTTATAGGCCGTTCACTAAAGTGAGACACAAATTGCAAAAGTTGCAAGAGCTACACGCTGTCAAACTAGTAGTTGGCAAGTGTTGCGATTTTGATGGGAGTGCTCGTGTGGACTCCTAAAGGACAAGGCTACGACTGCTTCGGTGTTCTTCAAGAGGTAATCCTAAAATAATTTTTTTATGTGTGTTTGTCTTGTGCTTTGAAACATGGCGCTTTGCAAATCCTATGGAATCCTTGTATTTCCGCTGCTCATGTACTAGGGATTCCCTAACAATTCATATCACATATATCATCACGTCGGTTTCCCGCCTAGCAAGGGGTACTCCCTTCATGGAACCCCGCAAGGTTATTCATTTCACAAATATCATATCATCATCACGTCGGGTACTCCCTTCGTGGAACCCCGCAAGCTTATTCATTTCATAAATATTATATCATCATCACGTCGGATACTCCCTTCATGGAACCCCGTAAGGTTATTCACTGTGATCGCAACGACATAATTTCAATGCTATGCCATGCCATGAATGCAACAATGCAATGATGCATATGCCAATCTTAACCTCGCAAGGATATCTCACCCCCTCATATAGGGGTATATTTTAATTTGGCATTTTCAATAATTAACATACAATCATTTACAAAGCTCCTCAAGGCATATCATTCATATACTTGGCATCCCAATGGCCATAATACGATTCTCACATTAATCCACGCATGGAATTCAAGAAGCATAACAAGCATCATAGTATGAGTCCACACATGGGAATCAATCAAGGCATGTTAATAAACACATTTCAAGTTCATAGCATCACATGTGAGCCAATACAATTCAAGTTACATATACAAGATTTCATTTGCATTAAACACAATGGCATAACAATAATAATAATCACTGTTTTATCAAGGGTGTGTTTAACAACAATATCCCTTTTCATTCAACATCATTAATCATTATTCAATATGTATGGCATCATCCATTTTTAATCACCATTGATACTTTTTCAAAATTCATTGAGTTATAATAACTCATTGCCATTCAATTATCCCCTTATTAGTTCCATCGTTAATTGATAAGTCTTGCAAAGACTTAATAATTTCAT